>CM053146.1:26331430-27581430 GCA_028571685.1 Heterohyrax brucei
AATATGAGAGAATAGGCTTCTCTTTGTTGGGGACATCCACTTGTGGTATTTCTATTGTGTTAGCATTAGATAACTGAGAGAGTGACCCTATATATGTATTGTGTGCATGTGTATGTGTGTATGTTTGTATGTATACACTCTGTCCTGTCCTGGAGGGCCTCTGTGAGTTGGAACCAACTCCATGACAACGGGTACACTTCCCTGCTTTCTCTTCTTTAGTAATCCAGCCTAAGACAGAGCCACTGGACCACTCTATTAGATAATCCAACATCACAAAATGAGTCCTTTTGATTACAGACTATTCATTTTGAAGGTGAAAAAAACTAGAAGTGGCATTATAGCCTAGTAGTCTTTCTTTGTTGTGTTACTACCTTAGAATTAAACTAGTCAAAATAGCTCAGTTGATGGGAGTGTACTCACTTTGTCAATGCATTTCTTGGTGTAGAAAAGGATGGAACATCTTGAGCATACTTTAATTTCTTCTATGGACAGAGAGTCATTCTTTTGACTTTCCTACAAGGAACCAGCTCTTCTCTGTAGGAGCATGGCTTTCTTCTTGATGAAAGTTTTGCCTGAATTGAATCAGGTCAGCCAGGGAGAGCCCTGATAAGTTAAAGCTGATCTACTTCCATTCACTGAATTAGTTGGGCCAGTGTCCCCAGGCATTCTGACAGAATGACAGCTCAGTCAAAGGAGACCCTGGAGAGTAAAGTTGGCTGTTTGCTCAGGACTTAGAATGGGATTTGGGCTCAAATGAAGTCACCCTACAGTGCCAATATTGAATCAACTTGAAAATTCCACATCTGTCATGCTTACAGTGACAGAGTTGATTGTTCAGGGCTTGGCAGAAGATGGCTCCAGGGAATGGGAAATGTTTCCACAGGTTGTTTTTGCCAGCTAAATCTATCCCACTCTCATACTCAACCTGCAGGACCATGATACTATTCAGAATATGAAAGAAAAACTTATAAAACTCCAGGTGTTTCTCTGGGTCAAGCTTTCTCATGGGTAATTATTACACAGAATATGTTCATTATTTTGTTTTTCTGAGAAGAAAACATTGTCTTCTAGTCAGGGCCAAAACACAGATCACTTGTTGTCTCAAGTTTCTACCTTTTGACTACATGTTAAGACTTGGTTATTCCATCAATTCTTAGAATTTTATTTGTTCTCTATTGACTGCTTTGTTTCTCATTTGTTTTTAGCTTGGCATCTAGTTGAGAAGACAAAAATTCTGTCTTGTTATCCTATTACCTCATTTAGTTTTCTCTTTTTTAAGTACACAGTATTTTTTTAAATTGTGCTTTAGGTTGAAGTGTTTTTTTTTTTTTTTAATTGTGTTGCAGTGGTTAAGTGCTATGTCTGTTAACCAAAAAGTCTGCAGTTGAAATCCATCAGGCCCTCTTTGAAAACTCTGTGGAGAAGTACTACTCTGTCCTACTGGGTTGCCATGAGTCAGAATCAGCTTGACAGCAGTGGGATTTATTATTTATTTATTTGTTAGATAGACATAGATAAATGTTATTTTATCAAAGATACTCAGTTACATTTCTGAAGTAGATAAATGAAAAACAAAATAAGCCCTTAAGAAAGAAAGTCTTGCTGTGAAAATAACACAGATTTTTAGTGGAAGCTGGTAGTCTGGTTGATTGTAGATGTTGATAGTTAAGGAAAACAGTACATAAAGAGATGAATATCAATTAATGATGCACAAGTGCAACTTAATCTGACGCATCACCATGAGTTATTCTTACAGAACAATGCAATTTTTCTCCTTCGGTACCTCCTAGTATTTTGGCTAATGAATGATAATACCAGTATGAACACTAAATAATTTAACAAATGCAGCAAGTATTCATTGAGTGCCTATGTTCCAGTCACTGTCTTATGTGCTAAGAATATATTAGTAAACAAAACTGGAAAGAAATGCAACTTTTCAATTCTGTATATGGCCATTATTCAAATAGTTCCAGGTAGTCAGATTTCACACTTTCAAAGAAGAGTTGGTTTCTAGGTCTGCAACAAAAGCATTTAACTTATCTTTCTTTCAAATTTATAAATGAAAAGCACAGGGAATGGGTCTTAGCCTTTACTGTGCATAACATTCTAGAGAGTAATGTGATAATGGTAACTACTGAGTATCCTGGGTACAGTCCCCAAACCACTGAGATTAAGTCAATTCCAATCCGGTAGGACAGAGTAGAATTACCCCATAGAGTTTCCAAGGAGTCCCTGGTAGATTTGAACTGTCAGTCTTTTGGTTAGCAGATACCGCACTTTATCATTAATCCACTAAAGTTTCTGGGTATAGCCCATGAACCCATGTTTTATAAAGTGCCTCTATTCCCCTAATATATTTGTGGCCTATGCTGTCAGAAACTGGACTAAAGAGTAGCCAGAATATTGATACATCCCTTCTTAACTAGAATATCCCCCTACTCCTGTCTACTTGGTAGTAGATAAAGACATACTAGAAATTATTCCTGCTTCCAACACAGTTTATTTCCCTAATGGTTAGTACCTGACTGCTTTAGTCAGCTAGCGCTGCTCTAACAGAAATAACATGAGTGGATGGCTTTAACAAAGGAAAATTTATTCTTACACAGTCCAGTAGGTTACAAATCTGAATTCAAGGTGTCCACTCGAGGGGAAGGCTTTCTCTGTGTTGGCTCTGGAGGGAAGTCCTTGTGTTTTATCGGTCTTTGCTTAGGGAGCATCTTGGTGCAGGAACCTCAGTTCTGAAGGCATGCTGTATTCCAGGCTGCATTCTTTTTTTTTTTTTTTTTAAATTATTATTATGATTGAGTGAAAATGTAGATTCCCATTTAAATTTGCACACCTACCTATGTGGGACCTCATAGTTTGAAAGTTTCAAGTTACTTTTACCCAGGACAAGGAAAACACACTTCATCATCTTAATGTTTAACTGAGGGACATTCGGTAGAATTTATGAACAACAACATTGATTCCATTTCTTTGTTGCCAATGTTTCATTCCTCATAAATGAAATAAGAAAGAGAATGATTTTTTCTGACTAACTAGTATGAAAATCACATTGATAATATATGAAACATTCACTATAAATTATAAAAGACTGAACAAATATGAGATTGCCATTTTTACTAAATTGAATAATTCACCTAGATTTAAATTTATTTTCTATGGATCACAGTTCTCTGAGTGTTGACATAAACATGATC
Source organism: Heterohyrax brucei (assembly GCA_028571685.1). NCBI lineage: Eukaryota > Metazoa > Chordata > Mammalia > Hyracoidea > Procaviidae > Heterohyrax > Heterohyrax brucei. The sequence goes on from CM053146.1 coordinate 26,334,631, forward strand.
ATATAACTGTCCCTATAATCAAGACCTAGAACAATTCCATTATTCTCCATATTCAGATCCCTTATTAGTCACGTCCTATTCATAATTCCAGGTTATGGTAATCACTGATTTATTTTCTGTCTCATGAACTTGGCCAGAATTCTCTTTTATTTCACTAGCATAAAACATTTATGATTCAATTCATCAACAGCCTGTTAACTTTTACTGCTGAGTAGCACTTAATTGTGTGGGTTTATATGAGTTTGTTTATCCATTTACTAATTAGATGACATTTGGATCTTTTCTCCCAGTAATATGAAAGAAAGCTGCAATAAATGCAAAAAGTTACTGTGGAAATACAGTTTTAAATTTATTTTCCAGATTATCTAGGAGTGAATGCTAGACCATGTGAGTTTTGTTTTGTTTTTTAATTTAACTTAGTACAAGATAGACTAGCTTTTTTCAAAACTGGATATATAGTGTTTCATTCCAATGAAGAATCTAAGAGAGTTCTAATTGTTCTATCTGTTTACCACAGCTGGTTTATTTGTTTTCTTTTGTTACGGTTTTCTGTTTTTTTCAATTTCATAATATAATTAATTAGTTACTTTCAATTTTATCGCACTTTAGGTGCACATTAGTACAAATTAGTTTCCCATTCAAAAATTTATAGACAAATTACTTTGAGACATTGCTTGCAATCCCTTCAAAATTTCAGCATTCTTGCCCTTTCTACTCCAGGTTTCCTCTGTCAATTCATCCAGTTTTCCTGTCCCTTCCTGCCTTCTTATCTTTGGTTTTAAGTAGGTCTTGCTGTTTGGTCTTATATAATTGATTGAACTTAAACTTAATTAAAGCATGCTCCTCAAATATGTTATTGTTTGTTTTATAGGCCTGACTAATTATTAACTGAAAGATGACCACTTTGAGTAGCTTTGGTTCTAAGTCAGCAAGTGTCCAGGGCCATAGTCTCAGAGGTTTTTCCAGTCTGTCAGACTCTTAAGTTTGGTGGGGTTTTTTGGTCAATTTTAACTTTGTTTTACATTTCCTTTTGCTCTGTCTGGGATCCCTCTCAGAACAATCAATGGTAGTAACTGGATGTCATTTAGTTCTTCTAGGCTTAAACAACTAGAGGCTGTGGTTCATATGATTCATTAGCCCTTTGGACTAAAATTTTCCTTGTGTCTTTGATTTTTTTTTCATCCTTCTTTGCTTCAGATGATTTGAGACCAATAGATACACCTTAGATGATGTGTGCAAATTTTTAATACACCATATGTTATTCATCAAAGTAGGATGTAAAACATTTTCTTTATGAACTAAATTATGCCAGTTGACTTAGGTGTTCCTTGAGAGTATAGTTCCCAGCCCTTAACCCCAATTATTCAGTCCTTCAAGATGTCTGAATATATTTAGGAAGCTTCTATGACTTTGCCTTGCTCAAGTTGTATATTGACTTCCCATTTATTATGTGTTGCCTTGCCCCTAGGGTCGCCATGAGTCGGCTCCATGAGACGGCACTTGGCTTGGCTTTGACTTTCACTTTACCAAAATTAAAGCTTGTTTGCTATCTACTTAATGATCTCCTTTCCTGTGCATTCCCTTCCTGATAACCATCAAAGGTTGTTTTTCTTTGTGTGAACATTTTCTTCTGTTTTTATACTAATGGTCTCATATAATATTTGTACTTTTGTGTTTGATTTATTTCACTCAGCATAATAACCTCTAGACTCATCCACACTGTGAGCTGTTCCACTGACTCATGTCTTTTCTTTTGTTTTTGACATTCTAACAGACATGTAGCAGTATCTCCTTATGTTTTTATTTTGTGTAGACCTATGACATTGAGCATATATACATATCTAATTTTCAATTTGTATATTTGCTGAATTGTCTATTCAAATAGTTTACCTATATTTTCATGAAACTATTATGGTTTATCTCATTGTAATTTTCACAGTATTCAAGTATGGTAGTATTTATAATATTTATCATATGACAAAACTGAGTCTCAGTGAGACCTAAAAACTCATACAAGGATCCACAGGTATTAGGTAACAGACATGGGAGCGAATCACAGGTCTGAATGATATTAACAAAAATGGTGTAGAGGTAGCCCAAAGATCTTGACTCTCCACATAAAAGGTGAAATATTGAGCAAATGCTGTCACTATCAGCTTTGTCTAGAACTCTAGAAGCTAGTTAAAGATTTACATTATAACTGGATCATCAATAGCCAAAGACAAACAGAGAATCATGAAGGCATCAAGTGAGAACTGACTTCTCAGGTACAAGACTGACTCAGTAAGAGTAATTGCAATTTTCTCATCAGAAACCATAGAAAGTTGAAGGCAATGGAATGATATGTATAGAGTGTTGAAAGAAAATAACTATCAAACAACAATTGCGTATTTGGGGAAATTACTTTTTAAAAAATGAAGGAGAATTCAAGACATTCCAGATCAGCAAAAATTGAGGTTCACTATCTTGTCTTAAAAGAAATCCTAAAGGGAAACTTTCAGACAAATGAACAGATACTAGTCAGTAACTCAGGCCATGTAAAGAAAAAACTTACACTAGTAAGGGTAAATGAAAAAGTAAACAGAAATGCAAGTGTTATTGCATTTTTGTTTTATCACTCTTCCTTTCCTTCCAATGTGAGTTAAAAGACAAATGCATAAAACAATAATTATAAATCTATGTAAGTGGAAATAGAACATATACAGTGTAATTTGTGGCAACAACAAAATAAAGGAGAAAGTATCTGTAAAAGCAGTTTCTTCATACTATTGAAGCTAAAGTTCTATAATTGAAAATAAGTTGTGGTAAGTTTAAAAGACTGATTATAGTACTCATTATAATAATTAATAGTTAAAAATAATACAGGGAAAGAATGAGAAGGCATGCTAAAAATATCAATTTAAAACAACTAAGGAAATGATAAATAATATATAAAACAGATATAATGTAAATAGAAAACTGGCAAGAATAACTGCTTCCTTATCTGTAACTGGAAACTCTGATGGCAAGTGGACAAGTGCTACAACTGCTAAGGAAGAGGTTGGCAGTTCAAATCTGCCAGGCACTCTTTGGAAACTTGATGGAGCAGTTCTACTTTGACCCTTAGGGTTGCTATGAGTAGGAATTGACTCGATGGCAGTGGATTTATCTGTAATTACTTTAAATGTAAATGGGATATACTCACCAATCAAAAGGCAAAATATATTTAAAAAGCATGATCCAATTAAATGCTGTCAGAAAAAAATTACTTTCAGTCGAAAGATGAAAATAGGTAAAAAGTAAAAGGATAAAAAAATATACACAAAATTAGTAATCAAAAGAAAGATGACATAGCTATACTTGCATGAGACAAAACAAAGTTTAAGTCAAAAACTATTGCATTAGACAAAGAAGAACACAATATATTGACAAGTGTCAACTCATCAAGAGGATACAATTATAAACATATATGTGAAAAATTGCCTATTCCAAAACAAATGAAGCAATGATATAATGAAAGGAGAAATAAATATTTCTAGACTACTAGTTGCAGATTTCAATACCTCATTTTCAATAGTGGATAGGAAACCTAGACAGAAGATCAATAGGTAAGTACAAGATTTAACGATATCAGACAACTAGAGCATCTCACCCAACAAGAGCAGAATACAGATTTTTCTCTACTGAATATGGCACATTCTTCAGTGTAGACTGTATATTAGGTGACATGAACACACACACACACACACACACACAGAGTCTCAATAAGTTTAAAAACATTTAAGTCATACAAGTATCTTCCCTGACCATTAAGAGATTAGAAAACAGTAAAAATAAAAAAAATAAAAAAAACTGTGCGTGTAGGGCCAAGATGACAGACCAGACATATGTATCCTCAATTCCCTCTGAGAACTAAAGCCTGGATAGATAATTTAATGAAGCACTCTGGACACCCAAGAAAGGGCATAGAGTTGTCAGATTGCACTATGTGCCACTAAATGGGAAACTACCTCTCTAACATGAGGCATTGCATACTGAGCCCCACTCTGCTAACTCACCACTTGAGTGGACTGCACGTACTGGTGCAGCCTTTGTAATGCAGGAAGCAGGGGATGACCATGAGCTGATAAATATGCTGAATTGCAGTGCTAAAATGAACAGTGTACAGCACAGCAGAGTGATAGTGCATGGAATAGCCACATTTTGAGAGCCCAGCTGCTGACTGTGGGCACCACTGCTCCTCCACTGTCTCCTTTCTGAGCTCTGCCATAGATTCTGCTGTCTCATGGTAGGAAGGGCAGCTTGGCTGGGATGCCAGCTTGGTCTGCTGAAAGGCAGAGTTACCCAACTAGGACCTCAGCAGGGGCTAATTCCCAAGCTGAGAGGAAGTACCAGTCCTGAAAGCATTTTTCCAACAGACAGGCTGTGTTTAGTAACATGTCGCTTAATGAGTGGAGCCTGGATGAGGACGGCAGTAAGGCTGTAACCTGTTCCTACTTTGAAATACATCACAGCATGTGGACATGGCTGAAAAGGTGTTTCCGTTGTCAGCGGAAAGATGGGGCCTATCTCACTTGATGGCCTGACTGACTTTGGCAGCTGTCAGACAACTCTCAGGTTTTTAAATTAAGACTGCCTGGATAAATAACTGCTGAGCAGCCCAGTGGATTCTCTTATAGCCTATACTCATTCACATCATAGGGTTGGTTGATGGTCCCCAGAGTCTCCATAAGTCAAGTGCTATCTTTACCAGACAGGAGGTGGAGCCTGCCACCCCAGAGAATCCATGAGGGCCAGTCACTAGAACACACAGAGGAGGCTGGTGACCAACTCCCTTCTAATAACTACTACTAAGCTCCTCTTGAGGTAACATTAGAGGAACTAAACAGCCTCTAGATGGCCCAAAGACGACAAACCATTTCTAATCATTTATAGAAATAGCACACCATGGGTCTGGAAAACTCTCAAAATAAAGAATCAAAAAACTTCCCAGATGAAGCCTTTGTAAAACTTTTGTAGGTTGAATATGAAAGAATTATACAGAGACCACTCCTGGAGATTGAACGAAATGCAGCTGAGCAAAATGAAAAATTAAGTAAGCCACTTGAACTGATGGAACATCAAAGATCTCAAATCCAGCAAGTCAATAACAAAATGACAGAATTACACAATTAAATCTAAAACCAAAAGAGGAAAATTGAGGAGATAGAAGTCAGACTTAATGAAGTTGAGGGTAGAGCAAACTGACACCAACATTTATGAGGAGAAATAAGAGAAAACAAATAAGAAAAATGACCAAGCATTAAGAAATATGTAGGATTCTGTTAAGAGGAATAAACTACAAATAACTAGAGGTCCTGAACAGGGAGGGATACCTGGAAACACAGAGGATATTGTTATTGAGTTGCTGACAGAAAGCTTCCCTGAAATTATGAAAGAAGAGAACATAGATATCCGAGACATGTATCAAATGCCACAAAAACTAGGCCCCAAAAGAAAGATACCCAAACATATTATAATCAAGCTTAATAAAATGAAATGTAAACAGATTCTTTTAGAGGCAGTGAAGCTCAAAGCTAACATGCAGAGGGAATCTCTGTAGGCCTTTGTCTGACTTCTTTGCAGAAATGATGTGGGCCAGGAGGCAGTGGGATGACACATTGAAAGTCTTGAAGGAGAAAATTTGCCAACCAAGAATTGTATATCCTGCATCAATGCAAAGGCAACTATCTACGGTACCCAGAATGGAGAGAGACTGAAAGAATTCCGCTGAGAATGGGAACTAGACACGGATGCCCACTTCCATCACTTCTATTCAACATTGTACAAGAGGTTCTGTCCAAAGCAACTAGACAAGATGAAGAAATAAAGGGCATGTGTGTAGGCAAAGAAGAAGTTAAAGTCTCCCTATTTACAGATGATACGATCATATATGCACAGAACCCTAAAGAATCCATAAGTAAACTACTAGAACTAGTAGCAGAGTTCAGCAAAGTATCAGAATATACAATAAATATAAATAATCAGCAGAATTCCTTTACATCAACAAAGAGATCATCAAAGTAGAAATCACCAAATCAATACAATTTACTATAGTCCCCAAGAAGATCAAATACATAGGAGTAAATCTAACTAGAGAAATAAGAGACCTATTCCGAGAGAACTACCAGACCTTACTGCAAGAAATCAAAAGAGATTTACATAAATGGAGGAACTTACCCTGTTCATGGATAGGAAGACATAACATTGTGAAAATGTCTGTTTTACCCAAAGCAATCTACATATACAATGCAATCCCAATATAAAGTCCAGTGTCATTTTTAATGAGATGGAGAAGCAAATCACCAACTTTCTTTGGGAATGGAAGTAATCCAGGATATATAAAGCCTTATTGAAGAAAAGGAACACAGTGGGAGGACTCACACTACCTGATCTTAGAACCTACAACAGTGCAACAGCAGACAAAACAGCCTGGTACTGGTACAAAAAGAGACATATAGATCAATGGAACCAGTTGGGACCCCAGAGATGCTTCCATTGTCTTATGAATAGCTGGTATTCGACAAAAGCCCTAAGATTGTAAACTGGAGTCAAAACAGTTTTTTTTAACTAATGGTCCTGGCAACATTGGATATCCATCTGCAAAAAATGGAAACAAGAACCATATCTCACACCTTACACAAAAATGAACTCACAATGGATCAAAGACCTAAATATCAAACCTAAAATGATAAAGATCATACAAGAAAAAATAGGGTCAACAAAGGATACATAAACTTAGAAAGACTTCAAAATCTGACAAAGCATGATCAATAGAAAATAGATAAGTGGGAACCACTGAGAATCAAATACTTTTGCTCATCCAGAGAATGATTTTTTCAAAACAATTAGAAGACCATCTACAGAATGGGAAAATATATTTGGCAACTATGTATTAGACCGACGTCGGATCTTCAGAATCCATAAGGCGCTACAAAATGTAAACAAGAAAAAGGTAAATAAACCAATTTAGTGACGGGCAAAGGAGATGGACAGACATTTCACCAAAGAGGCAGCCAAAAGAAACATGAGGAAATGCTGGCAAGCATTTGCTATCAGAGAAACCCATGCCAAAACTACAATGAGATACCGTCTTACCCCAACAAGATTGACCATGATCCAAAAAACACAAAACAACAAATGCTGGAGAGGTTGTAGAGAGGTTGGAACTCCCCTACACTGTTAGTGGGATTGCAAAATGGTACAACCTCTTTGGAAAGCAATTTGTTGCTTCCTTAAAAAGCTGGAAATAGATATACCATTGGATCCAGTAATCCTGCTGTGTGGAATATATCCTACAGAAACAAAGTCTGTCACAGGAACAGATGCATGCAAGTGAATGTTTATTGCAGCACAGTCCACAACAGAAAAAAGACAGAATCAACCTAGACGCCCATCAACAAACGAATTGATACACAAACTATGGAACATATACTCAGTGGAACACTATGCAGTGATAAAGAACAGTGATGATTTCAGAAGCATCTCATAACCTGGTTTTAGCTGGAAGACTTTATGCTGCATGAAATCAGTCAGCTGCAAAAGGACAAATACTGTGAGACCCCTGCTATAGGGACTTAAATACATACTTACGTACAGAAGAAAAGACTCTTGCATGACTACAAGGGTAGCGAGGGAGGGTGAGAGTTGGTCGTAGATTAGACAGTTCATAGTAATTTGGTTAGGAGAAAGCAGTGATAGTACACAGGACAAAGTAGATCAACATGTCTGGACTTCACCATAAATTCTTCTAATCTTAACCCAATATTGGAAGGATAGAGTAGAAGGAATGGGGTCTGGGAATCATGCTCTCAAAGGACATCTGATCCAATTGGTATAACTAGCCTATCGCTAAGAGAGTCTTTTTCATCCCATATTGGCAAGTGACATCTGGGGTCTTAAAAAGTAGTAAGCTGCCATCTGAGGTACACCAAAATGGTCCCAACTCATCCAGAGCACATGATGATTGAGAACAACAAAATCACTAGGAAAAAAGATCCCAGGAGACAGAAGGACCCTTGTGAATGAGATTCTGTATCAACATGTCTCCAGATGGTGCCCAGCCATCACCAAAGACAGTCATGATGGGGCACACAATGTTGAGGTCCTGTGGCAACACAAGAAAAAAGAGCGTTGCAGCTCACAAACTCTACTAAAACACCACAATTGATGGTCCAATGGCCTGGGGATTCGCTGCCTAGACCAGCTGCTGTTCCTGCCCAGAAAACACTACTGTTGTCAACTGTTGGGAGAAAAATGGACTGGACCCGGCGACAGATTGTGGCCATATGATGTGTGTACTTTATGGTTCTATGCAATTATAGGATGCAGTCCTACTGGTCTCTTTCTAGATGGGAGGAAAGAGGGTGGAGAGGAGGGGACAGGAGCTTGTTAAGAGAACATAACAAGTATAGAACAAAAAGGAGGAATGTGCTGTTACTGGGCAGGGAGAGCAGAAGGAACTGCAGACAGGAAGGCATGCAAAATTGATTTTGATTGTGTACTTTTACTTAATCGCACACACACACACACATACACAAAATGACATGAGTAGAAACAAAAACAAAAACAAAGAACAGCATATCAAAAGTTATACAATCAAAAGCAGCACTTATAGAGAAATTTTCCTGAAATGCCTACATTAAAAACAGAAAAGAGTCTCAAATTAAAAACTTAGTTTTACCCTGTAATGCAGTACAAAAGAAAAGCAAACTAAACCCACAGCCAGCTTAAAGAAGGACATAATGAAGATTAGAAAGAAGGTAAACTAAAAATGAAACATAAAAACTATACAGAAAATACTACAACTGGAAGTTGTTTCATTGAAATGTATATAAAATTGACACATCTTTAGCTAAACTGACTAAGCAAATCGGAAACAAGATAAGTGATTAACAATAACTTTGTCTCATGTAAATAATGGCACAGTTTTGTCTGAGGTAAAAATAAACTCAAACTTTTATGATGAATTGTTTTTGACAAGGATATCAAGACCTACGAGTGGGAAAAAAAGTGTCTTAAGCAAATTTTGCTAGCTAGCTGGATATTCACATGCATGAGAATGAATTTGGATGACTATCTTACACCATATACAAATTAGCATAAAATGATCAATAAACTTAAATCTGACAAGCAAAGATCTTAGGTTTTTAGAACCAGTATTAAAGTAAATCTTCAAGACTTTGGAATTGGCATTTTACTTTTAGGTATGACACTAAAGACATGAACAACAAAATAAAAATAGATGAGTTGGATTTCAGAAAAAATAAATTTTCTCTGTGCATTACAGAACATTATTAAGAGAGTGAAAAGACATTCTCTTACTCTGTGTGTAGGAGAAAATACTTCCAAATCATATCTAATAAGGGTCCATCCACTGCTGCCGAGTCAATTCTAAGTGTCCAGAGTACAAAATAAAACTCCTACAGCTTAAGAACAGTAAGACAACCCAATTATAAAACATACAAACTACTTGTTTATATATTTCTTGAAAGAAGATATACAAGTGGCTGATAACTACATTAAAAGATCCTCAACATCATTATTCTTCAAGGAAGTGAAAATGAAAACCAAAATAAGGTGCTACTTCACACCTAATAGAGTAACTACTGTGAAAAAGTGTTTTTGAGACTTTGTTGGAATTGGACCCTTGCATATTGCTCTCAGAAATGTAAATTGGTAATGTTATTGCGGAATTTTATTGTGCTGCTTAAAAAAGGTAAGCAGAACTTTGGTATTACCCAGTATTTCCGTTTCTGTGTATATATTCCAAATAACTGAAAACAGGTTGTCAAACAGTTTCACAAAAATATTCATAGTAGCATTATTCACAATATCCAAAGTATTAAAGCAACCATGAAGTCCCTAACTGAATGGATATAGAAAATGAAATATTTACGTGCAATGGAATAGTATATAACCACAAAATGAGTCAACTACTAATGATGCTGCAACATGAATGAACCTTGAAAACAATATATTTATTAGTCAGACACAAAAGACTACATATAATACAAAATCCATTTATGTAGAATATCCAGAATATATAATTACAGAGGGACAGAGAGTGAATCAATGTTTTCTGAAGGTGAGAAAGGTAAGAAATGAGGCATGACTGCTCGATGGGTGTGAAGTTTTCTTTCTACATGATGAAAATATTTTGGAACTTGACATAGGTGGTGGTTAAGTAAGATTGTGAATATATTAAATGATGTTAAATTATGTATTTAAATTTTTCTTGTATGAATTGTGCCTTCAAAAATAAATAACTAATACATCTTAGGACAAAAAAAAAAGAAAAATCACAAGCCTGTCTGATCACAAAACTCGTGATAGATGCTACTATACTATTTCCACAGAAGCCAAGGTGTTCCTCAGAGATTTGAAAATCTATCAGTTTCTTAGGTTTTAAGATGATTATCTGTACTGAGGATTATCAGTGGATAGTTTATAATATGAGGTTACATTATTTCTATTTTCCAGTAATCTTTAGAAATAGTGAAGTTTTCTGTACCACTCGTATTCACTGAAATTGTGCAAAAAATTAGTTTTACGTCAGAAAGCAGATCGGCTTGTATGTCAGTTAGATGATAGAATTTTTAAAAATAATTTTCCTCTTTATGTTTCTCTACTCTCTTCAGTTAGTTCAGTAAATCAAAATTATTATTTATTCCTGATTGCCACTCTACTGGGGACAAAGAATCTCTTTTTGAAAAGTATTCCTAAGCCAACACAGACTTAAAGGGAAGAGGCCTGATTCTCAGTCTTCTACTCTGCAAACAGGAATTATAAAAATTACCACATTGAGTAGTGTTTATTAAAGACTAAAGATGATGTATTTGTAATGCATAACACTAAGGATTAATAAATGAAAACTACTTTATAGTAAAGCCATTGCTGTTGAGTTGATTCTTACTCATAGAGACCCTATAGAATAGAGTAGAACTGCCCCACAGAGGTTCCAAGGAGTGTCTGGTAGATTTGTACCGCTGATCTTTGGGTTAGCAGATGTAGCATTTAAACACTTTGCCACCAGGGTGCAGCACTGAAAGTGGTCACCTGTCTATGCCAAGAAAGTCGGAGGAGAGCTACCTGTCCAACAGACTGGAAGAGATCAATGTTTGTGCCCTATTCCCAAGAAAGGTGATCCAACTGAGTGCATAAATTATCAAACAATATTAATATTACATGCAAGTAAAATTCTGCTCAAGATCATTCAAAAGTGACTGCAACAGTATATTGACAGGGAACTGCTGGAAATTCAAGCCAGATTCAGAAGAGGATGTGTAAACAGGAGTATCATTGCTGATGAATGATGGAGCTTAGCTGAAAGCAGAATACCAGAAAGACGTTCACCTCTGTTTCATTGATTATGCAAAGGCATTCAAGTGTGTGGATCATAACAAATTACAGATAATACTGCAGAGAATGAGAATTCCAGGACACTTAATTGTGCTCATGAGGAATCTGTAGGTGGATCAACAGGCAGTCATGCCTGACCCAAGCTCTGGTATTCTCAATTACATCATATGTATGTGAAAGCTGGACAATGAATAAACAAGTCAGAAGAAGAACTGATGCCTTTGAATTGTAGTGTTGGAGAAGAATATTGAATGTACCATGGACTGCCAAAAGAACAACAGATCTATTCTCAAAGAAGTATAACCAGAATGCTCCTTGGAAGCAAAGATAGTGAAACTGCATCAGAACACTTTGGACATTTTGTCAGGAGGGATCAATCTTTGGAGAAGGACATCATGCTTGGGAGAATGGAGGGTCATGGAAAAAGAGGAAGACCCTCAACAAGATGGACTGACACAGTGGTTGCAACGATGGGCTTAAGCATAAAAATGATCATGGACATGGAGCAGGACCAGACAGTGTTTCATTCTGTTGTGAACAGGGTCACCATGAATTGGAATCTACTCAACTGCACCTAACAACAACACATTACAGTAATGATGTCATATACTAGGGCTAGAGACTTTGCTAAATGCACAAATAATTCTATCAACATCATGAAATAAATATTATTATCCCAGTTTTATATGTAAGGAAATGGACATTTTTAGAGGTTAATTAGACAAAATTACCCAGATAGTAAATTGGCAAGATGTACTAGAATCAAATCAATTTGATTCCAAAGCTAGCTGTATTCTCTGTTCTCTCTCTCTCTCCCTCTCCTTCTCTCTCTCTATTTATTTACTTTGAGTTAGCATATAGTTAACAAAACATTTGCCATTTCAACATTCTTCACATGTAAACTTTGGTAACATTTATTATGCTTATCATGCCCAAAGCTATATTCTGACCTCTCTATTGTACCTACTATTTTAATGCAGGATTCTTTGAATAGTTGAAAAGTGTGTTGATGTTTATAGCTACTTCTTAAATACTTTGCACGTGTATAAGACTTCACTTTTTGTAGTGAAAATTCACTGTAAGTTTGTGTTTGAAAAGACATTACTCTAAAAAATAAAAATAGCCTAAAACTTAATCCATAGATGCCTGTAAAATGCCCTTTGTATGCATCCATTAGATGTTAACCTCATACTCTAATCATAGAAATCAGAAATAAAACAAGTGGATGATAACTATTCATTTTCATGGCAAATAAGGATTCGGTATCAAGATCTTATCACAGAAGCAGACCATTATGAAATTATTAAATTAATAACTTATTATGGAACTAGATGTAACACAGTTGAAGAGTTTGGGAAGTAAGGGCGGTAAGGGGAGCTGGAGGATCAGAGAAAAGTTGCTAACCAGCTTCATAATCACTGTTGCCAGAGGAAAAGTCAGAGTTTACAGGGAAATCTGGCTAGGCAAGTCTAGCTGCTAGAGTGAGATCATGCAGAGTGGGTGGGTGATAGGTAGTGGAAGGCTGTAGCCTCGCATCTGGTGGTGAGCTTTGAGTCACTGCTGGTCAGTGGAACCAGGAGTCAGGAAGAAGAGCTGTACGTGCAAGAAGTGGCTTAGAACAAGCTGGCATGCACCAACACTTCTGCACAAGTCTCTCTCCAAATGTAACATTAATTATCTTCAGAAAACAAAATTCACATTTCACTTCTACTTTCTAAAGCTCATGCATACACTCACAAAATTGGGTTTTTTTTTTTTGTCATCTCTAGTACAGAAGGCTGGTATTTGGGAGAGTAGAACTGTTTGAAACAACCACCCCCCCCCGCAAAAAAAAAAAAAAAAAAAAAACCCATTGGTATCCAGTTTCTGACTCGTAATCACTATCTTAGCCAAAAAAATATCCAAAACCAAAAGAGCCGCTTTACATCAACTCTGACTCGTGACAACGCTACATGTATGAGAGCAGAACTGAGCTCCACAGAATGTCCAGTGGCTTAATGTTCAGACGTTTTATTCCTGCATGCCTCCAGATGGGCCTGTAATGACAACTTTCCAGTTAGAAGGATGCTAACCATTTGCACTACCCAGACACTCTTATGGGGAAAAAGAAGGTGCATTTCCTGAATTCATTAGTAATGTGGGGAGTAAGGACTTGTAAGGAAGGTTTGAGAGTGAAGCTTAGTTCGAAGACCAAATGCAAACCATAATGTGTGATTTCAACTTCAAGGTAAGCTAATTAAAAACGAAACACACGGTGGGAATGCGTGTATGCTGGGTAGGGAGAAGGGGACTGTGTTACACACAGATTTTAAAATATGGAAGGAAGTGTGTTAGACCCAGATACAGTCACTCTGAGATTTGCATCTGAAAATATGCAAAAGGAGAAGAAAAAACACGTTTTGTTTGGCCTGAATGAAACAAATACTGGTTCACGGGTCACTGACTGAGTACAGGGCAGAATTTTTGCTCACACTCTGTTGTGCTGAGGTGAATACAGGAGAGTCAGACACATAGTAGACCCAAGCAGAAGGGAGTTATGAAGGCGTATGGAGTGTAATTTTGTCTTGTGCTTTTGCAGCTAACTGTAAGAGCTATGTGTCTTAAATCCCTACTATTTATATTATCTTTCTGTATACATTAATCCTAACATTTCTCCAAAAGCCAACCAAGTGCCGTCGAGTAATCCGACTCATGGCGACCCTAAAGACGAAAGAAAATAGTCTTCATTTTACAGTTAGGGAAATTGAGGCGCGAGAGTTTTGCTTGTTCTAAGAGTTTCCTCCCCGGGAGGAAGCAAAACTTAGAAAACTAGCTTGTTGTCACTGGCAAAACACACGTTCTTTCCACCAAGCTGGTCTTTCCCTAAACAAGATGTATCTCTAACCTTGGGCACGGAACGTCAGAGATGTTGTCTGTGGGCATCTTGACATTACGCACAGCTGGTCCACACACTGATTCTGATCCAGAGAAGTTCGGGAGAACGGGAGCTGCATGCACCATCCGAAAGGCAGAGAAAAAGCTGGGAAAGCATTAGCTCCGCATATTGTTTTCTTTCACTCATTCTGTAAAGCTATTTCCAACTTGGAAGGGCTGTAACAGCCACAGGAGTCAAAGTAAACAGAGAAAAATGGAAAATATTTTATTCCACTTACAGTTAATAAGCCTTTGCTATACTCATATGATGGAAAATGTCCTCTCTGAAGAGCAGTGTCAAAGCACTGCCAGGCTACTTAAAATCCATTTTGATCACAATCATGGTCATACGCTGTGCGCTAGTAGTGCAAAACTCTTTACTTATTCTCATATATCATAAAGGTAAATACAAAGAATTGCATTCTTCTGATTGAATAGGGAGTCCTTTGCGAAGTTGGTAACATTTGTAGATTAAGCCACTATTGATACTTTTTCCTGCTCTGTATGTGTGTGTGTGTAAATACACACTATCTTACTGACATTTACACTTATTGCCCATTACTGGTACATTATGCCATCATTAATAAATGGATAATATTAATATTAAAACTTTTAATGGAAAATGCATATAGAATCATTAAAAAGATAAACTTACCATTGAGTCAATTCTGACATATAGCAACACTACAGAAGAGAGTAGAACTGCCTCCGTAGGTTCCAATGAAGAGCCTGGTGAATTCAAACTGCCAGCCTTTTTTTGGTTAGCAGCTATCACTCTTAACTACTGCATCAGCATAGTTTCCAACAGAATCATTATGAAATACTAGGTTCCATGGAAGAGCAGAGATCCATCAAATGTATTCTTGATCTCAAGATTTGCTTTCTCACTTCCTCATAGAACAAACTTCCTATTTGCATGTTGATACAGTATGAAATATCTTCTAGATGATGCTAATTAGTAAATGCTTGTTATTTACAGTGAAAAATGCTATCTTATCTTAAGGATTAGCTTTGAGAAACAGCTAACCTTTTATATGGCAAATGACTTTACTTCCCGACCTTTTGACATAAGCTCAGGGGAACATGCAGGAACACTTGCTATGAGGACAGACAAGCCCATTTTAAACTCAGTTCTACCACTGCCTAGCTCTGGGACATTAGCCAATCATTTATCCTGTCTAATTTAGTCTCCACACTGCTAGTACAAAAAAAACAATAGTACCAACACCATAGGCTATTATCAGGATTTTAAGAAATCAATTTACATAAAGCACATAGCACAGTGACTGAAACAGAGTAATGGTTCAATTAATATTGATTGTTTTAATAATTTTCCTACTCAAATATGTACAGGTTTGTTCTTTTTAAGTATTTATATGTTACTGCAATCACTTGTGTGAATTGCAAAGGCAGATATTACAGCAGATTATTACAGATAATTGAACTAGGGAAATATCTTGTTGATAATGAAGGATCTCTCTTTTCTCTTTCTCTGCTTGTCTCTTTCTGTCTTCCCTTGAGAAACAAGCCCCTCAGTTCCTGTGCCTGATCATCTTTATTCAGTCTTGCAGTATCCCCATCCTTAGTCACGTTTTTAAAACTTGCTAAGCTTCACGTCTGATAACACAGGTAATTTGGAAACAACGTCTGATTACACAAAATTGTTGTAGTGTTCCTGTAGAAGATGTAATTTGAGGACCACCCAAAGGCTACATCTTTCTAAAAATAAGCCAGCACCTACCTTCAAATTATTTAACTTCACTAGCAAAATTTCTTTTGTTAGTTTAAGACATTATGTCACATAAATTCAATTGAAATGGACGTATGTTAGACATGAGTGTGAACCCGTTTATGTAGTTTATTGTTAATGTGTGCACTGGAATGAGCATCTGTTACACTCAGAAGATTAATTTGCTGGTGTGGTTGGGTAGGTAAGGAAATAACTTAGAGAGATTCTATGGTGTAGGGTAAGAATGAGAGCACCGAGAATGACTTGTAAGGATGGACACATAAAATTCATCTTTTGCACAAAGACGTTGATCATGAATGACACCACAGAAAATCTAAGCAAGAGTGAATATATGTTTACATATTCATACATATATGTATTCAGTGATGTGGTAGTATTCAAGATGGAGACAAGAAGACCTATATCGTGCATAAAAGCTGGAATACTTAGTTAAGAAGAGTTAGTTAAAAATATATTATTGAGTCTAAGGAGTCTATGAGATGGTGGAGACTTATTTCTCCTATTTCTCTCTGCTCATCACAAATTTAAACCCCGGAATGATGTAAGAGACAAACAAGAATAGCAAGTAGTAGGCCAACTACTTTGAGAACCCAGTAACATCTCGCCGATGATGGCATTCCTACAACACTTGCCCAGCCAAAAAGCAACACAGAGCTAGCTTTCTTGACTTCCAGTATAGCATAAACACATGTTTCAATTTGAATGAGAAAAGACACTCAACTGATGCCACTATCTAGAATAATCAGATATTAGAAGTATTTGACAAGGGTTTTAAACACAACCATGAATATGGAGTCCCGGTTGCTCAGTGGTAAAGTATTTGACTGCTAACCAAAAGGTCAGCAGTTCAAATCCACCAGCCACTCCTTGGAAACACTATGCAGCACTTCTAATCTGTACTACATGGTCACTGTGAGCCTGAATCTACTTGACAGCAGTGGATCAATGGCTTTATCATAGATATATTTCAACAAGCAATTACATATTCTCTTCAAACAAATGAAAAAAAACATAAAATCTCAGCAAAGAAATAGAAACTGTAAGAATGGACTAAAGCATATGATACACCTAGAAATAACCAAAATGAAAAGATATAATTCAAGTTTGAAATTATTCCATTGTCAATAAAAACAAAAATAAGTAAGTGATGGTACATTTATAAAATTCATGTACTTCTTTGCTATTTCTTCACATCAGTGTGTTCATAAATTGAGATGCTGTACCAAAATTTACCACAATTAATTGACATAAGTATATCTGACCCAACTAGGTTCTTTGGTGGGATAGTTAATCAGGACCATGTGAGATTCAGCTTTCTCATCTTCCTCTCCATTTTTTCATTCTCCTCATCTTCTTAGTTTTCTGTTCCTTTTTCTTCCTCTATTTTTGTATATTTAATATAATACCTAATATGATACCTAAGATTAGCTTCAAATTATAATCTGAGAGGGTTTTTATTTTTTCAAATGAAATTCATTGTAATAGACACTATTGATTATTTTAATGCCTAAATAAGTTAGAAAAATCAGTTTTGCTACTTCTCTACTTAAAACAATTAAATTTCTAAGGAAATATAAAACAGCATTATATATTCCAACCAAAAAATTTCTTTGAGTAAAGGAAGAAGATGTCTCACAGCTGGATGAATACGTGCATGGGTTCCTTTAATAAGTTTCTCAAGATGTTAAATTATATTCTCTTTTTCATCCTTAAAAGGAAATCAACAGTTTAGTATTTGAGTTTAGAGAAATTACCTTTTCTTGTTCTTACAATTACTCTGAGAATATACATTATAATCCTGCTATTTTACATCCACAGATAAACTTAAATAATATTCTGGGAAGAACAGTAACTGTTAAAATGGTAACATGTTCGTGCTTTGTTTAGGAAAAAGGAAAACTTGTAAGTTGAGTAGAAATGTGAATCAAAAGCTAAAAAATAATTTTTCAAGTAGTATTTAAAAATTCAGTGCATGTCATTAGAATTTATACTGTGTTCCCTGGGCACTAGATATAAATGGGTAATTGAACAAAAGAGGAAATGACAAATTCTCTACAAGTAGGTGAAAATATGCTCAACTTTACTAAGTTTCAGGCAAATTAAAACAAAAAACTGAAGCTAAACTTCTGAAACTGAAAATTTATATATTTTTATTATTGAAAAAGTGACAGATATCCTTTGAAATAAAACAAAACAATAGAAAATCAACATATTATTTGATATGGAGTTAAGAGATGAGGGAAGTAGCATAGTTTGACATTCCTTTCTTTGAGAAAGCACCACCCCCTCAATTCCATAGAAATCTTGTACAGTCAAGGTGTTGTAGGTAGAGCCAAGGCCACTTGCTTTTCCCTGGGTCAAAGAGTAGACATATTATCTGAATCTGCTCAGTCACAGAATTCCTTCCCTCTGCAAACAGACAATGGTTGAAGATTGCCAAATGAAACTAGATAGACCAATTTGAATCATCTTCATATAATTTCTTAGAAATGCTGTTTGGAAGATTTTTCTTTTTTCTCTGCTGTTACCATACATTGTGAAAATTGAAAAAAAAAAGTCAGGACAATATATGTAAGGTTTGACATCACTTTTTGACCACCTGAATTTAGCTACTTCAGAAGCCAGAGAAAACTTGCTTTTTCCACTAAGAAAGGCAATGATCATTCGAGTCGGATCCGACTCGACGGCACTTGGCTTGGCTTGGCAAGGCAATGATGTATTGTTTTTATTACAATCAACATCATTTGCTAAAATTATCTGAGGATTTTGTTGTTTACATTCAAAACAAACAAAAATTGTCCTAACTACCAAAATAAACCATAGTCAAAACTTCATGATCTAAAAAAAAAAAAATACATATATATGATTAAGTGAAAGTATACAGTCCAAATCAGTTTTTGCATGCCTGTCTATCTACAACTCCCAACTTCATCTGCTCCCTAACTCTGGGACAGAATATTCCTCCCTTTCACTCTGTATTTATACTATCCTCCTTAACAAACACCTGTCACCTTCTCTCTACCCTCTCCTCTCCCATCTATAGAGAAACCAGTAGGACAGCCTCCAATAAACTTACAAAACTATAGAGTACACACACCACATGCTCACACTATGTCCCTAAGTCCAGTCCATTCTTGTCTGAAGAGTTGACTTCAGTTCTGGTTTTAGGTCAGTGCCAGCAGGAGGTCTAGGGGCCACGTTTCCAGGTAACCCTCCAGGCTGTCAGACCATCAACTGTGTTCTTTCAGTAGAGCTGCACACCTCTTTTTCTCATGCTATATCAGGGACTCTGCATTGTGTCCCCTGTTATGGCTGGCTGCCTTTAGGAATAGCCAAGCATCATATGGTTCTACTGGTCTCATGCTGATGCATCCTCCCATTTCTATGGGTCATTCTGTCTCCTGGGCTCATTTTTCCTCTTGTCTTTGATGTTCTCAGTCATTGTCTGTTCCAGGTGGGTTGGGACCATATGGTGTTCCTCAGACGGCAGCTTGCTAGGTTTTAGGACCTCAGATGCCACTCTCCAATGTAGGGTGAGGAAAACTCTTAACAAAAGAGTAGTTATGCCAGTTGATGTCAATGTCTTCAGAAAACGTGGTCTCCAGACCCGTATCCCTACTACTCTATCTTTTGAAATGTTAAATTGAGTTTAGAAAATCTTTCAGTTCATGGAGCAGTCTAGTCATGGTGATCTGCCCTCTACTGCATCCTGTTACTCCCCTCAGCTAACTGAATTGCTATCAACTATCCGTCTGTGAACATCCCTCTCTCTTCCTCCCCACACTTGTAGTCCTAGAGTCTTCTGTGTATAAATCCTTTTATAAGTCTTTATAGCAGAGGTCTCATACAATAATTGTCCTTTTGCCACTGATTTCACTCAGCATAATGTCTTCTAGTTGAAACCAGGTTATGAGATGCTTCCTAAAATTGATGTTGTACTTTTATCATTGCATAGTATTCCACTGTGTATATGTACCATGATTTGCTTATATATTCATCTGTTGATGGGCAGTTAGATTAATTACATCTTTTTATTATTGTGGACAGTGCTACAATAAACATTTGTGTGTTTGTATCTGTTTGTGTGACCACCTTTATTTCTTAAGATATTTTCCAAGCTGTGGGATTGCTGGATCATATGGTATTTCTATTTTTAGCAGTTTAAGGAAGCATCACATTGCTTTCCATACAGGCTGTACAATTTTGCATTCCAACCAGTGGGGTAGGAGACTTCCAATCTCTCCGCAGCCTCTCCAGCACTCATTGTTTTGTGTTTTTTGGATTTTAGCCTATCTTATTGGGGTGAGATGGTATCTCATTGTACTTTTGATTTGGATTTCTCTAATAGCTAATGATTGTGAGCATTCCCTCATGTGTCTTTTGGCTGCCTGGATGTCCTCTTTGGTGAAGTGTCTGTCCATCTCCTTTACTCATTGCTTAACTGGGTTATTTATCTTTTCTTGTTGGTATTTTGCAGTACCGTGTAGATTACAGAGATCAGACATCGGTTCAACATGTAGTTGCCGAAAGGTTTTCCTCTTCTGTAGGTAGTCTTTTAACTCTATTGATAAAGTCTTTGAATGAAAGGAAGTTGTTATTCTTTTAAGGAATATATGTATCACGTATTTCTATTTTCTACTTCTTTCAAGAATTTTTTATTCCCAAATCCATATGTACTTTTTTGTCATATCACCCTTAGCCAGATCACCCTTACATGAGTTAATTGAAAAAATTGGTATTTGCTCATTTCATTATTTCACTTAAATATAATTATTAAATGATTTAATCAAAATAATAAAATATTTCTAATCATACACTTAGGAAGTTTCAAAATAGTACCTTTACAATTAACTGTATTTTATACACAAAGGGCAAGACTCATAATTTTTATTTAAAATTTGATTTATTTGGAGAAAAGCACTTGAGGAAATGGTACTTTCCTAAACTTCAAATCACCTGTAAGGAGCAAACTAATTATAAATCTCTGACAGAACAATTTCTGAAGCTCCAACAACACGGATATGTACAGAAAGAGGTAGATATGGAAAACTGTCCAGGAATAGGAAGAAATTGATACGATTACCCTCAGATGTAGAAAGTTTTATGTAAGCACAAATATAATGAAAATGTCCACTGACACATCCCAAAGCTATTGCTTTAGTTACCTAGCACTGCCTCAACAAGTGTATCAAAATTGGTTGACTTTGAAAAACTCGAATTTATTGTCTAATAGTTTGGGAGGTCTCACAAATTCCGATTCCTGTCTGAATACAGAGTTTCAGCAGGACTATGCTTCAATCTGCCTTGTAGAACGTGTTTCCTTGTTCTTTCGGCATCTGTTAGTCTCGTGCATTCCACCGCATTCCTTGAATTTTAGAGGAATTGGTATATGGTCTCTTGCCCCTGTGCATATCTTTGTGTCTGTTCTATTATTTTATAAGACATCTTTCAGAAAGAATTATAATTTGTAACCCATCCTTTAAGATACATCGGTGTCAATTTTGACACTGTCTACAGAATGCATTGCTTCTGGGGAGAGAAGAAGTGATAGTCATTTTTTGGCAATTGTGATGAAGAAAAACATGGAAAGACAAAATGTTTGTTGTCTATGTGACAAATGAAAATCAAAATACTTACCACACACAGACTATAGTGATTTGAAAAGTACCCCTCCCATACACACAGTACCAGCAATTCATATCTGCCTGAAATCTCAGAATGTAATCTTATTTCAAAAGAGGCTGTTTGGAGATATCAGTAGTTAGGAATATCAAGCTGAAATCAGCCTGGATTTAAGGAGGGTGCTAAATCCTATGATTGGTGCCCTTAAATAAAGAAGAGACAGAAAGACACAGAGAAGAATGCTACGTAAAGATGGAGAGAGAAATTGGAATAATTCATCTACAATTAAATGGAATGCCACAGATTGCCAGGTATCACCAGAAGCTGGTGAAATGCAGGGATTTATTCCTAGAGTGTTCAGACAGAACTCAGCCCTGTCAATACCTTGGTTTCAGAATTCCACCCTCCATAACTATGACAATAGAAATTTCTGTTTCATAAGCCAACAAATTTATAATAATTTTCTGTGACAGCTCTATAAAACACATACAACTAATAGCACTGAGAAGTGAAACTCTGCTTTTAGAAAACAGAAATTTATTTCATCACAGTTCTAGAGACTGAAAGTCAAAATAAGGGCCCTGGTTGTGTTAATTCCTTCTTTGTAGCCCCTACTGTCCTTAGTTGCATGGCATTCCTTGGCTTGTAAACATTCTGCACATGACAAATTTCATTTTAATTGTGTGTGTTTCTATGTCACTTTGTATAACTTTGAAAAGTAGTTCAGTTTAGTACCAACCAAGACTGCCAGCCAGCCCAAGACTAGTATGATTTTATTAATACTTTATATATATATGTATATATGCAAACCTGATTATACCCACAGGTACAAGGGCCAGGCAAACAACATATATTTGTGGGGAAAAATTAAATCCATGGCAAGGTAATACAATTGA
Source organism: Heterohyrax brucei (assembly GCA_028571685.1). NCBI lineage: Eukaryota > Metazoa > Chordata > Mammalia > Hyracoidea > Procaviidae > Heterohyrax > Heterohyrax brucei. The sequence continues at coordinate 26,357,191 of CM053146.1, forward strand.
ATTCAAAAACATTACCACAGAGAAGCGGGAGTGGGGAAATGAAAGTCAAATAGACAGCAGATATATATGTCTTTAACAGATGTACATATTTTAACATTCCTTTGGCCTTACTGATACTTTAAGTTTTTATGGCTTAACCTCCCAGATGTATCATTTTCAGTTTTTGATTTAAAGTTTTCTTCAAAAATGAAAAAGTAAAGTATTCTGATGACATGTGCAATGATCTGGAGATAGAAAGCTGAAAAACTGAAGAAAAAAATCAAGTTTCAAGTTGTGGCAGCAGATTCTGCAGAGAAAGTACTAAATGACTCAGGAAGCATCCAAAGGATTGACGTTTAGTCGTTTCAGGAAGTAGCATGTGATCAGCAATCAGTGGTACTGTAGGAAGAAGTCCAAGCTGTAGTGAAATCACTGGCAAAAAACAAGGCTTCAGGAGTTAATGCAATATTAATTGAGATATTTCATCAAACAGATGCAGTGCTGGAGGTACGCACTTGTCTATGCCAAGAAATTTGGAGGACAGACGCCTGACCAACTGAATGGAAGAGATCCATATTCATGCCTATTCCCAAAAAAGGTGATCCAAGCAAATGTGGAAATTATCAGACAACATCACAAGCAAGTAAAATTTTGCTAAAGATCATTTAAAAGTGGCTACAGCAATACATTGACAAGGAAATGCCAGAAATTCAGGCCAGATTCAGAAGAGAATGTGGAAACAGTAACATCATTGCTGATGTTAGATAGATTTGACTGAAAGCAGAGAATACCAGAAGATATTTATTTGTCTTTTATTGACTATGCAAAGGCATTCAGCTGTTTGGATCATAACAGATTATGGATAACATTGCAGAGAATGGGAATTCCAGAACACTTAATTGTTCTAATGAAGAATCTATACATGGATCAAGAAGCAGTCATTCAAACAGAACAAGTGGACACTTCATGGTTTAAACTCAGGAAAGGTATGCTTCAAGCTTGTATCCTTCCACCATAGCTATTCAAGCTGTATGCCAAGCACATAGCCCAAGAAGCGGGCCTATATGAACGATGGGGCATTAGGAATGGAGGAAGACTCATTAACCACCTGTGATATGTACACAGATAATGGAAGTTTGCTGAAAATCAGGAAGACCTGAAACTCTTACTGATACAGATCAAAGACCACAGACTTCAGCATGGATTACACCTCAACATCAAGAAAACAAAAATTCTCACAATTCACTAATAAGCAACAACACAATAAATGGAGAAAAAATTGAGGTTGTCAAGGATTTCGTTTTCTCTGGATATACAATTAATATCCATGGATGCAGCAGTCAAGAAATCAAAAGATGCATTTCACTGGGAAAATAACATGCAAAAGACCTCTTTAAAGTGTTGAAAAGCAGCGATGTCACCTTGAAGACTAAGGTGCATCTGACCCAAGCCATGATATTTTTAATCACATCATACTCATATGCATGTGAAAGCTAGAGCTAGACAATAAGAAACACAGAAGAACTGATGTCTTTGAATTGTTGTGTTGGGAAAGAATATTTAATATATATCATAGATTGCCAAACTGATGAAGCATTGTGTCTTGGAAGAAGTACAAGCAGATTATTTCTTGTAAGTTTTGTTTGACTTTCTTAAATTCTCTAAACTTCAGTTTTTCTGGAAATGTACTAAGTTCTCTACCATATTTGAGACATTTTCACAGATACAATTCTTGGCCAGCAGGTTTTTTTTGTTGTTGTTTCTGTTTTTTCCTTTGAGACTTTGTGTATGTCATCCTATTGCCTTTTGGCCTACATGGTTTCTGCTGAGTAGTCTAAATTTAGTCTTACCTACTCTCCTCTGTTAGTTATTTTTTACTTGACCTTAGGTGCCTTTAAAGCCTTTTCTTTTAGTTTTGGTAAGTTTGATTATACATCTTGGTGTCTTTCTTTTGAGGTTTACTTTGTATGAAGCTCAATGAGAATCTTTGTATCTTCTCATCTTTCATGAAATCAGGGAAATTTTCTATCAACAAATCTTCAACAATTCTCTTTGCATTTTCTGTTATGGCCTCCTGTTCTGGTACTTCCAAACCCCAAGCCCACTGTTGCTCAGTCAATTCTGAATCATAGCAACCCTATAGATAGAGTATAACTCTCCTATAGGGTTCCCAAGGTGTGCCTGGCAGATTTCAACTGCCAACATTTGGTTAGCAGATATAGCAATTGATCACCACACCACCAAGGTTTCCTCTGGTACTCCAATTATTCATAAATTGTTCCTTTTGATAGAGGCTAACACTTAGTGTTTCTTCATTTTTATAAAAAAGTTATCGTCTATGATTTTTACTCAAATATGCTTGTGTTACTTTCTTTGTTTTAACTGTCACTAATTCTGCATTTTGTTGCTTCAGTTTTACTCCTTTAACTTTCTACTGAATTGTCACATTCTGTAACTTTATTGTTAATCTGCCAAATTTCAGATTGTGTAAATTTTGCTCAAGTATTTCTTGCACCCTGTTTATTATGCTCTGCTGCACTTTGCCTGATCTCCTTGATATCTTGAAGAGCCCAAATCTTTTGTATTCTACCTCTGATAACTCCAGAAAGTCCTCTTTGTCTGAAATATTTTTGTTTTGATTCTTTATTTTGGTAGTTTCATGAAGCCACAGTGGTCTTCTTCTTTAAATAATTTTATGTTGACTGTTGTCTCTGAGGAAACTTGGTGGCATAGTGGGTTAAGTGCTACATCTGCTAACCAAAATGTCAGCAGTACAAATCTGTCAGGCACTCTTTGAAAACTCTATGGAGCAGTTCTACTCTGACCCCTAGGGTCACTATGAGTTGGACCTGACTTCACGGCAGGGGATGAGTTGTCTCTGAACTATGAAACAGTTGTTGTACTTTATTTTTTTATGTTTGCTTACTGTCTTACTGTGTTCTAGCTTATATTCATATATATACATATTTTTTAATGTTCAAATAGGTTGACTGTGTGAGTTAGCTTAATTACTGGAACCATAGAAATTCTAATATCCTTTCACCAGATAGTTAGAACTGTTACTAGGCATGCAGGCCCAGGCATCAGTTTACTCTACTTATATGTATTCACTTCAGGAGCCCACTCTGTCCCAGATTCCTAGCTGGGGAAGGGAGATTTCTTTGCACACAAACTGCTGGTTGTGTGTGCTGAGAAACAAAGGGGACTTGCATTCATCTATGCCTAGACAAAGGACTTGTTTCTTCCCTGAGTTACTGGCTCATTTGGTCCAGCTGTACTCTTTTTCTCCACCCACCTTTTGTTAAACTGTTCCCTCTCCAAGTCCAGGAAAATAGTTCAGGGCATGTGTGAGGGATTCTGCTTCTGACTCAGATAGAATGAGAGTCTGGTGCCCAGTAAAGTGGAGAGAGGAGGGAGAAGTGCTGAGAAAATGGAGACAGGATTAGCCTGAAGGAGAGTCCCAGGTTCCCAAAAGTTCACAAGCACTTCACTTATGATGCACAAATGGAAGTCCTCTTCAATTCTGCAAGTACAACCTTATAAGGTTCAGCTTTCTGACTCAAAAGGATGCTCTCCTCACATCAGCACTTTGTTCACCATGTTGCCGGTATTTGGTCCTCCGGTGGATACAGAGTCCCACTGGGCCAATTCTGGTGGATCCAGGTTCTTCTGAACCTACTTTCCACTCACTCTTACCTAGTCTGATCTTTCAACTTTCCTCTTGAAGTTCAGGACAACTACAATGTTCTACATAATCTGTTCAGTTGTTTTTCTGGTTCTTTGTTGTTAGAGGGTGTCTTAGTCATCTAGTGTTTCTTTAACAGAAATACCATAAACAGATGCCTTTAAAAGGAAAAAAAAATTCATTAGGTCAAAAATCCAAATTCAAGGTACAAGTAAGGCTCTAGGGTAAGACTTTCTCTGCTGGTTCTGGAGGAATGCCCTTATTGTCAATCTTTCCACAGACTGGAAGCTTATGAAGGGTGGGGACTCTGGTCATTTCAAAAGGAAGCACTTTGCTCCTGTCACTGCTTTCTTTCTGATGGTATGAGTTTCCCAACTCTCCACCTGCTTCCCTTTCTTTTATATTCCAAGAGGCTGCCGTAAGGCACAACACAACCCCACACACTGAGTCCTGCCCCACTAACTCAGCTGCTGCCATCTTCCTTCATAAACATCACAGAGGCAGAGTTTGCAGCATGTACAATACTGGGTGTCATGACCTAAATTTATATATATGTTTTAGGCAAAACAACTCATTCCATGACAAAGGGATCACAGGATGTGTGTGGTTACTCTGCCATCTCAGTCCCAGCTTCTGGAGTGCTCTTTAGAAACAAGGATAATGAAACACTGTGTAACATCTTTGGACATGTTGTCAGGAAGGATTAATCCCTGGAGAAGGACATCATGCTTGGTAAGGTAGAGAGTCAGCAAAAAAAAAAAGGAAGACCTTCAGCAAAATGAACTGAAGGAGAGTCCCAGGTTCCCAAAAGTTCACAAGCACTTCACTTATGATGCACAAATGGAAGTCCTCTTCAATTCTGCAAGTACAACCTTATAAGGTTCAGCTTTCTGACTCAAAAGGATGCTCTCCTCACATCAGCACTTTGTTCACCATGTTGCCGGTATTTGGTCCTCCGGTGGATACAGAGTCCCACTGGGCCAATTCTGGTGGATCCGGGTTGGCTGCAACAGTGGGCTCAAGCATAGCAATGACTGTGGGCATGGCTCAGGACTGGGTAGTGTTTTATTCTGTTGTGCGTTTGGTTGCTGTCAGTTAGAACTGACTCAACTTGATGGCATCTAACAACAACAGAACAATTTTTGATGGTCTAGAAAGAACTTCTGATCAGGAAAACTGCCACCTAATCTTGGAGACTCAGAGTTTCCACTCCAGTAGTATGTTCATTTTGCAGAAAGTAGTATTCAAAAGAAGCATTTGCTAAGTTAAGTTTAGAAAGCAATATCAGGACATGATCTATAGTGAAATGTAATGAGGAAATATTGTTACTGTGATTTGACCAAAAACTGAAATGAAAACTGCAACACTATTTATCTGGAACTATTGTATTTTAAAGAGCATACGGACTTCAATACAGTGTGCAGATTGATAAACTATTCAGTTAACCAATGTTCAATTTACTGGAGAAGTAAGTCAGGCAGTCAGATGAAACTAGATTAAAATTGCACTAGTTTGCTATTTATGAGTTTTAAGCAGAATTTAGAGACTAAACCAGTGTTTTCACTATTTGAAATACACACACACACACGAGATTTATTCCTTTATTTATTATTTTGGCTTATTGTTTTTATTTTTGTTTTAACTGTCATGAATTGAAATGCATCCCTGAAAAATGTGTGCATCAATTTGGCTGGGCTGTGAATCCTGGTGTTGTGTGATTGTCCACAAGTTTTCATCTATGTTTTTCCAATGGCTTATAAATCCTGCCTCTATGATGTTAATGAGGAGGCTTGGCATCAGTTGTGTTGATGATGCAGGATTCAATCTACAGGACTGGATTGTATTTTAAACAGGTTTCTTCCAGGATATAAAAGCTAGACGTGAACAGAGACAAAAGGGAGCTCATATCATCAATAAAGAAGTATGTGTAGCATAGTAAGTCCTTTAAACTTGGAGTTCCCGCACAGAGAAGTTACTAGTACAGGGGAAGATTGGTGACAAGGACCTTCTTCCTGAGCTGACAGAGAATATCTTCCCATCCATGGAACCGAATCCTGAATTTGGCTTTCTAGTCTACTAGACTCTGAAAGAATAAACTTGTATTTGCTGAAGCTGTCCATTTGTGGTATTTCGGTTATAGCAGCACTAGATTACTAAGACAAACTCTGTTTCTTTGACTGCACTTATCCAGACTCAATACACAGACAAATATCCTATAGGGGTTTGAATCAATTTTATATTCTGATTTAATTAAGATAAAATAATATTGTGTAAGGAGTTCTTTGGTGATCCTAGCAGTTAATGCACATGACTGCTAACTGAGGGTTTAGAGGTTCAAGGCCATCCAGAAGTACCTCTCAGAAAAATGGCCTGGTGATAAACCTCTGAAAAATCATCCATTGAAGACCCTATATATCATAGTACTACTCTGACACATGTGATTCCAAAATATTGGAACTGACTTGATGGTACCTAGTGGTGAAGTGTCAGAAAAGATTTTAGACCTGAAATTTACCAGTGTAAGGGCCAGTACCACATATTATGGCATATTTAGTTCTGTACCATTCCAGAATATATAGACCTTTGTTCTCTCTCTCTCTCTCTCTCTCTCTCACACACACACACACACAAATAGCACCATTACTCGACAATAATCAATATATATGTAACAAGTTAAGGTTATTTGCAATAATTCTAAGTTTTTCTTATTATAGACTCATGTTTCAGATATTTCTTCTTTGGAATCCTCCTGTGTTTAAAAATATTGGTTTTAGTTAGCTTGTAGCTATTACATTTATTTCTAAGAAATTAAAAATGAATAAATACTAGTCATTGTACTCAAGACAAATAAAGATCAATGGGAAGACAAATAAAAAAGGAGAAAAATTGAAAACCAAATACATCTTAATGAAAAAGGCAGGCACAAGGTACAAAGTTTTGAGGGGCCAATAAGAACTGACAAGATCAAGAAAGGAGAATGGAACTGGAAGGAGAAGGCATTTAGGAGGAGAACACAGAATACGGAAAGACATGTATGGAATTTTTGCTTTGTGCCATGATCTATTCCCACTCATAATGGCTTTAGGGGACAGAGTAGAATTGCTCTACAAGGTTTCATAGACTCTAATCTTTACAAGAGTAGATGGCCAGCCCTTTTCTCCTGAGGAGACCCTCATGACTTCTAACTGTTGACCTGTTAGTTAGGAGACCCCAGGGCTCTTTTAAGTGGAATTGATCCTACAAAGCAACATAAAATTAATTATGTAAAGCTAATTTTATTTAGGGCTTCTCTTGAGTTAAATACTAAGTTGCTCAGAAATTTTTTTTTTTCCCCTAACAGTTCTGAGAAGCAAGTGCAACTTATTTTATATTCAGGAAGCAGAAAGAGCTCTGTGTTGGTAAAATGACAAATTAAGAATTTGTTGGTATTTCATAACATTATGATGAAGTTAGGAGACAGTCAGGAGACAATTAATAAAAGAGGAGCTGATATTCTCAGTTAAGGAACTTAATTTTCTGTCCACAGGTGATAAATACCTACTGATAGTGTCATGTCCTTTTTAGTAAACATTTGAGACGGGTTACTCCAGCAGCATTTTGAAGAGCGAATCCATTAGGGCTCACCACAAAGGTAGGGAGACATGCTTGGCTAAAACACACACACATATTTACAAAATGGTATGTTTGGCAAGTAGGAAAGCAGAACACAAATTTAAAAAGTAACATGGCCCTAACAGTCCCCTAGGAAACCAAACACTGAAATATAAACGGTGCACAAGGCATTACCAACCTGCAAAAGGGATATACAGAAATGATAGAAAAGGTTAGCCCTGGTGTTTAAAGGGATCTTCTTCATGGTTGGGTCTGACTGTCTCAGTTTGGGAAAAACAGAAAAGAACCAAAAAATAAATCCATTACTATCAAGTTGATTCCAACACATAGTGACCCTATAGGACAAAGCAGAACTGCTCCATAATTTTCAACACTGTAAATCTTTTCCAGAACAGACTGCCCCATCTTTGTCCTACAGAGTGGCTGGGGGATTCTAACCGCTGACCTTTTGATTAACAGTTGAATGCTTAATGATTACACAACCAGGACTCCACCCCTATAGACATTAGGGGACAATTGCATTCTGTTCTTTAGGGTCCTAAGTTGGAATTGATTTGACTACATTAGGTATGTCTATAGTGGTGCTTACTTTGATAATTTACTGAGTTACAGAAAAACTTACAGATTCAAAAGATGTACAATAAATTCTCAAACTAAATGGGATTATGGGTTTTGTATTATCAACCATTTGATGCTTAGATTGGGTCATTAGACTTGGTTGATTCTCAATGTAATTTCAATCTGTCACTGATCACTAGTCCAAGCTTAGTTTTTATTAGACTTCATTTGTCACAGCAATCAATAATCAATTCTGTTCTTCTGGATAGTTTCAGCCTGTTTTTTCTCCCTAAATTGTATATCCTATAATTTTCCTCAGCATGCATTATGTAATCCAATATTTTGTCTGTTAGAGACTATTGATTAAAAAAATAAAGATGTCTTATCTGCACTTGCACTTAATTACATTTAATAGGTTCTTTAGGTCTCTCTCTAATATTAGACAAAGGGCCAATCTGCATAGTAAGATCTTCTCTTTGTATTTTAATAAAAATTTTAATAAGGGCTAATACACACATATGTATAATTTCTAGGTATGTTTTAGGTCCAATTCTTTTCCTTCTTTTTATTATTGTACTTTAGACGAAGGTTTACAGAACAAACTAGTTTCTCATGAAGCACCTAGTACATATGTTGTTTTATGATACTGGTTAACAATCCACAACAGGTCAACACTCTCCCTTCTCAAAATTTGGTTCCCGGTTACCAGTTTTCCTGTTCTCTCCTGCCTCTAGGCTGGCATGCCCATTTAGTCTCATTTTGTTTTGTGGGCCTGTCCAACCTGTAGCTGAGAAGTAAATGCCAAGAATGACATCATTCTTGTACTGTAAGGTTACACAAAGCCTATAGTCTCAGAGGTTCTCCAGTCTCTGACAGGCCAGAAAGTGGTCTTTCTGATTACAAATTTTGTTCCACATTTTCCTCTGACTCTCTGTTGTCATTCTGATAAAGGAAGTCAGTGCTATTACCTGGGCAACACTTAGTTATATTTGACTCAGTTGGCTAGAGGTCCTTGCACATGTGGTCCATTAGTCCTTTGGACTCGTCTTTACCTTGTACCTTTAGTTCTCTTTATACTTTCTTGTTCCAAAAGGGGTAAACCAGTGCAGTATCCCAGATGGCTGCTCACAGGCTTTTAAGACCTCAGAGCTACTCTCCAAAGTAGAATGTAGAATATTTTCTTCATAAATTATGTCAGTTGAGCTACCTGTTCACTGAGACTGCTGTCCTTCCAGCCCTCAGCCCAGCAATTCCCTCAAGGAGTTTGCATACCAGTTGAGCTGCATGTTCACGGAGACCACTGTCTCCCAGCCCCCAACCCAGCAACTCCCTCAAGGAGTTTGGATGTGTCTGCGGAGCTTCCATGACTTTGCCCTGTAAAAGTTGTTCTGGCTTCCCCAGTATTGTGTACTGTCTTCCAGCTCACCAAAACTACCCCTTATCTATTGCCTGTTTAGTGTTTTTCCATCCCCAACCCTCACTTTCATGGTTATCATCAAAGATTGTTTCTTTTTTTGTGTAAACCTTTTCATGAGTTTTTTAGAGTTGGCCTGTTGTATCAAGTTAAGTGAACAAGCACACTTTTCATCAGTTCATTTTATGTTTTATAGTCCAGTCCAATGCTTGTCTAAAGAAGTGACTTTCAGAATAGTTTCAGTTCAGGGATACCAGACTCTCTGGGGGCCTTGTTTTCCAGTGACCTCTAGTGCTAGACTGTTAATTCTGATCTTCTTCATAGGTTTTGAATTCTGTACACCTGATTTTCTCCAGCAACATCGGAGACTCTATGCTGTATTCACTTTCAGGGAAGTGCCTGGTGGCGGCCAGGCAGCATCTAGTTCTTCTTGTCTCATGCTGATACAGTCTTTGGATTATGTGGCTCTTTCTGTTTCTCACATTCACGTTTTCCTTCTATCTTTGATGTCTCTCATTCTCTTCTGCTCCAGGTGGTCTAGTGATTTGTTTTACCATCTCATTAAAAAATGCTGTTGCAATTTGTATTTGCCTTGCATCGTATCTATAGATCGATTTGGGTAGAATACACATTTTCACAATATTGAGTCTTCCTATCCTTGAGCAAGGTAGGTCTCTCGGCTTCTTGAAATAGTGTCTTATAATTTTTTTTACATAGGTATCATACTTCCATGGGTAAATTTATTCCTAAGTATTTTACCTTCCTAGGGACTACTGTAAATTGTACTGAGTCAGTGAGTTTCCCTTGATGTTCTTTTTGCTGATGTGAGGGAATTTAGCTGAATTTTTCTGTTTATGTATCTTGTATCCTGATGCTTTGCTGAACTCTTTGATTAATTCCAGTAGTTTTTCTGTGTGTGTATTCTTTAGGGTTTTCCCTGCATAAGATTATGTTATTCTGCAAATATAGATACTTTACTTCCTTGTTTCTGGTTTGGATGCCTTTTATTTCTTTTTCCTGCCTAATTGCTCTGGCTAGAACATCCAGCACAACATTGAACACAAGTGGTGACAAAAGGCATCCTTGACTGGTTCCCATTTTCAAGTGGAATGCTTTCATGCTCTCTCCATTTGGGATGATTTTGGCCTTTGGCTTTGTATAAAAGTCCTTTACTTCCCTTCTATTCCAATTTTGCTGAGAGTTGTTAACATGGATGGATGTTGGATTTGTCTAATGTCTTATCTGCATCATTTGATAAAATAAAGTGGCCCTTGTTTTCTGTTTTATTTATGTGGATTATTACATTGACTTTTTTTGTAACATTGAACCATCTCTGCATCCCTGGTTTGAAACTCACTTGCTCATAATGACTTTTTTGTTTCGTTTGTTTTTGTATTCTACTTTTTAGAACTTCATTGAGGATTTTTTGCAACTAAGTTCACAAGTGATATTGATTTATAATTTTTCCTTTTCTTATAATGTCTTTATCTGGTTATAGTATCAAGGTTATGCTCGCTTCAAAGAGTGAATTTCCCAGTGTTCCATGCTTTTGTATTCTCTGAAACACCTTCAGTAAAAGCGACATTAACTCTTCTGCAATATTTGGATAGGATTCTCCTGTGAAGTCATCGTGGCCAGGGCTTTCTTTTTGGTTGGAAGTTTGTATCCTTTTCAATGTCTTCTTTTGTTATCAGGTTATTTATTTGACCAACTTCTGTTTGCGTTAGCTTAGGTCAGTAATATGTTTCTACAAATTTATCCATTTCTCTAGATTTTCAAAATTTTTCATGGTATTATGCTATGGTATTTTTAAATTTCTTTTGGATCTGTTGTGATGTTGGCATTCTCATTTCTTATGTAGGTTATTTTCTTCCCTTCTTGTTTTTCATTTTGTCAGTTTGACCAAAGGTCAGTCCTGCAGATCTTTTGAAAGAATAAGCTTGTATTCTGCTTAACTCTTTCAATCAGTTTTCTTTTCTCTAATTCATTAAGCTCTGCTTTAATTTTTATTATTTTCTTTTTTCTGGTTATCAATTTTTTTTTTTTTTTCTTAGATTCTTTATTTCCATTTGTTCAAGTTTTAAGGTTAATGCTTGATTTGGGTCCTTTCTTCTTTTTGGATATGTGCATTGATTAAGGTAAACTGACGTCTGAGCACTGCTTTTGCTCATGCAGATGCCCTTTATTTCTTTGTCTTTTCTAATTGCTCTGGCTACAACTTCTAGTACAACATTAAAGAAGAGAGCTAAGAGTGGGCATCCTTGTCTAATTCCCATTCTCAAGGGAAATTCTTTCAGTCACTCTCCATTCAAGATGATGTAGGCAGTTGGCTTTGTATAAATGGCCCTTATTGCACAGAGGAATTTGCTGTCTATTCTGGGTTCTCTGTCATTTTGGTAATTGGAGATCATCCAGATCATCCATTCTTGCTGAGTTGGGACCATTTGGTGAACTTCAGATGATAGCTTGATATCCTTTAAAACTCCAGATGCCACTCACCAATATGGGGGGAGACTATCTTAGCAATAAGCCAGTTATGCCAATTGGCCTTGATGTCCCCTGAGACCATGGTCCCTGGACCCCCATCCTACTACTCTATCCTTGCCACATTGGGTTAAGATTGGAAGAGTATTCATGTTATGTTGAAGTCCAGTTAGATTGATTTTCTTTCTAATGTGTGCTCTCACTGATCTCACCCAACCAAATTTCTATCAACAATCTAATCTATAATCAGCCCTCTCCCTCCCTCCCTCCCCTCCTGTGTAGCCATCAAAGAGTCTTTTCTTCTGTACATGAGTCTATTTTTAAGACCTTGCCATAGGGGTCTCATACAATATTTGTCCTTGTGCCATTGACTAATCTCTGTCAACATAAAGTCTTACAATTGAAAGTAAATTACGAGAAGCTTCCTAAAATCATCATTGTTCTTTATCACTGCATGGTGTTCCATTGAGTACATATAACATAGTTTATCCATTCATCTGTTGTTGGGCATCTAGGTTGATTCCATTGTTTTGCTAGTGTAGACTGTGCTGCAATAAACATTTGTCTGCATTTATCTATTCATGTGACTGCCCTTGCTTCTGTAGGATATATTCCAAGCAATGGGATTACTAGGTCAAATGATATATCTACTTCCAGCTTTTTAAGAAAGTGCCAGATTGCTTTCCAAAGAGGTTGTACCATTTTGCAATCCCGCCAGCAGTATAGCAGAGTTCCAATCTCTGCACAGCCTCTCCAGCATTTGTTGTTTTGTCTTTTTTTGATCATGGGCAACCTTGTTGAGGTAAGATGACATCTCATCATTGTTTTGGTTTGAATTTCTTTAATAGCTAATGATCATGAGCAATTCTGAATGTGTCTTTTGGCTGCCTGGACATCTTATTTGGAGAAGTGTCTGTCCATCTCCTTCACCCATTGCTTAATTTGATTATTTAGCCTTTTCTTGTTGATATTTTGTAGCACCTTACAGATTATGGATATCAGACATTGGTCTGACATGTAGTTGCCAAATATTTTTTCCTATTCTGTAGGTGTTCTTTTAATTCTTTTTATAAAGTCTTTGGATGAGCAAAAGTGTTTGATTCTTAGTAGTTCCCATTTATCTATTTTCTCTTCTGCTGATCACGCTTTGTTTGACAGATTTTGAAGTCTGTCTACATTGTGTATTAAAAGCTTCCATTGTTGACCTATTTTTTCTTGGATGAGCTTTATCATTTTAGATTTGATATTTAGGTCTTTTATCCAATTTGAGTTGTTTTTTTGTGTGTGTAAGGTATGAGACATGGGTCTTACTTCAATTTTTTTGCAGATAAATATCCAATTTGCCAGCACAATTTGTTAGAGAGATTGTTTAAATCTTAGGGCCTTTGCCTAATATCAACTGTTCATAGGAGAATGGTGGCATCTCTGAGGTCTCAACTCTGTTTTATTGCTCTATATGTGGCTTTTTGTACCAGTACCAGGCTGTTTTGACAAGTGTGGCAGTGTAATAGGTTCTAAGATCAGGTAGTGAGAGTAGTGAGAGACTCCCCAGTGTGTTCTTCTTCTTCAGTAGGGCTTTACTTATCTGAGGTTTCTTCCTTTTCCAAGCAAAGTTGGTAATTTGTTCCTCCATCTCATTAAAAGATGTATTGGGATTGCATTATATAAGTAGCTTCCTTTGGGCAAAATAGACATTTTCGCAATGTTAAGTCTTCCTATCCATGAGCAGGGTAGGTTTCTCCATTTATGTACGTCTTAGTTTGTTATAGTAAGGTCTTGTAGTTCTCTTTGCAAAGGTCTGTTATTTCTCTAGTTAGATATATTCCTAGGTATTTTATCTTTTGGGGGGTTACAGTAAATCGTATTGATTTGGTAATTTCTTTTTTAATAATCTCTTTGTTGGTAATAGGGAACCTACTAATTTTTTTTATGTTTATCTTGTATCCTGATATGTTGCTGAAGTCTTCTATCAGTTTGAGTAGTTTCCTTATGGATTCTTTAGGATTCTCTGCATATACAATCATACCATCTGTAAATAGGGAGATTTTTGCTTCTTTGCTGATGCAGATGCCCTTTGTTTCTTTGTCTTTTCTAATTGCTCTGACTACAACTTCTAGTACAACATTAAAGAAGAGAGCTGAGAGTAGGCATCCTTGTATAATTCCCATTCTCAAGGAAAATTCTTTCAGTAACTCTCCATTGAAGATGATGTAGGCAGTTAGCTTTGTATAAATGGCCCTTATTGTACTGAGGAATTTGCCATCTGTTCCTATTTTGTTGGGAGTTTTTAGCATGAATGGGTGTTGGACTTTATTGAATGCCTTTTCTGCATCAGCTGACAAAATCAGGTGATTCTTGTATTTTGTGGTATTTATGTGGTTGGTCACATTAATTGTTTTTCTGATGTTTAACCAGACTTGCATCCCTGGTATGAAACCAACTTGGTTGTGATGAATTATTATTATTTTTTTTTGATATATTGTTGAATTCTATTGGCAAGTATTTTGTTGAAGATTTTTGTATCTAGGTTCATGAATGATATTGGTCTTTAGTTCTCCTTTTTTGATGGATCTTTCCCTGGCTTTGGTATCAGGGTAACACTGCCTTCACAGAATGAATTTGGGAATATTCTATCCCTTTCTATGCTATGAAATAGTTTCAGTATTATTGAAGGTAACTCTTTTCTAACAGCTTGGTAGAATTCTGCAGTGAAGCCATCTGGGCCAGAGCATTTTCTGGATGGTAGTTTTTGGATGACTTCTTCGATCTCTTCATTTGTGATGGGTTTAATAAGTTGTTCTGCTTTGTGATAATTTTGCTAGGTGATGTGAATCTAGGAATTTGTTCATTTCTTCCAGATTTTCAAATCTGTTACAGTACAATCTTTCATAGTATTCTGTTATGATGTTTTTGATTTCTTTCAAACTTGTTGTGACATCTCCCCTCTCAATTCTTATTTGGGTTATTTGTTTCCCTTCTTGATTTTCTTCAGTAAGTTAAGCCAATAGTTGGTCAATTTTGTTGATCTTTTCAAAAAACCAGCTTTGGATTTTATCAGGCTTTTCCACTTGTTCTTCTATTCTCTAATTTGTTTAGTTCTGCTCTAATCTTTATGATCTCTTTTCTTCTTGGGCCTGAAGTGTTTCGCCATTACTCTCTTTCTACTTGTTCAAGCTGTGGGGTTAATTCTTTGGTTGGGGTTGTGTGTGGAAGTGTGCATTTGTAGGGATAAACTGACCCCTGAGCACTGCTTTTGTCTAATGCCATAGGTTCTGGTAGGAAGTGTTTTCATTATCATTTGAATCCATAAATTTCTTTATTTCATCCTTGATTTCTTTTATAACACATGGCTTTTTCAGGAAGATGTTGTTTGGGTTTCCATGAGTTTCAATTTCTGTCTATGTTTTTTCTGCTATTGACTTCAAGTTTTATGGGTTTAGGGTCTGAGAAGATGCTTTCCAATAATTCAATGGTTTGGATTTTGTTGAGATTTCCTTTATGTTTTAACACATGGCTTATTCTGGAAAATGTTCCATGTACACTGGAGAAGAGAGTGTAGTTATCTGCAGATAGACAGAAAGTTCTGTATATGTCAATAAGGTCTAGTTGATTAATTGTGGCAATAAGATCTTCTGTATCTTTACTGAGCATTTTTCTAGAAGATCTCTCCAAGACTGAAAGTGGAGTGTTGAAGTTTTCCACTATTATTGTGGAGTAATCTATGTCATTTTTGAACATAGTCAGTGTTTTCTCAATTTATTTAGATGCTCTAGTATTGAGTGCATAAATATTTAATATTGTTAAGTCCTGCTTGTGTACTGAGCCTTTCAGCAATAAATAGTGTCCATCCTTGTCCATGATGGTGGATTTTACATTAAAATCTATTTTATCTGAGATTAGAATTGCCACCCCTACTCTTCTTTGCGTATTGTTAGTTTGGTATATATTATTCCATCCTTTAATTTTCAGTTTATTTATATCTTTAGGTCTAAGGTGAGTTTCTCATAAGCGACATATAGACAGGTTATACCTTTTGATCCAAGACGTCACTCATTGTCACTTTACTGGAGCATTCAGTCCATTTATATTTAATGTAATTATTGATAGGTATGTATTTAGTGATGTCATTTTGATGTATTTATTTTTGTGTTGATGTTTTCTCTGTTGCTCTTAATATTCTGTTCTGGGACATTCTTTATGTGTTGATTTTTCACCCCTTTTGGTATTGGTTTTACGTTTGTTGAGACTCCTGTATTACGTTTCTTGATTTGATATATTGCATCTTATTGTGCTTTGTGGCTACCCTTATAATCCCCTTTAATGATTAATGTTTAAACCCATTTTTAACTTCCGCATATCTTATTATTAACTTCCTTCCCATCTGAAAGGGCTATAATTACTGTAGTATATCCTTATTTTTAATATGATGATATCATAGTTTTCATTAAATGATCACTCAGTCACTTCTTTTAATATTATACCTTTGATTGAGTTTTGTGCATTCCCTAACTGAGCAGGTTCCTGGATGAACTGTCCTGTATTGCCTCCTAAAATACAGAGTTAATGGTTGTGTTCTCCTAAGCCAAGAGCTTCTTTCAGTATTTCTTGTAGCTTTGGTTTGCTTTGTACAAAGTTTCTGAGTTTCTGTTTACCTGTGAATGTATGAATTTCATTTTCATATTTGAAAGACAGTTTTGCAAGATATATAATTCTTGCCTGGAAGTTTGTCTCCTTCAAAACTTTGAATGTGTCACCCCATTGCCTCCATGATAGCGTTATTTCTGCTGAGAAGTCAGATGAATGCCTACAGGGCTTCTCTGTGAATGTTAGCTTTGCTTTGAGTCTTGGTGCCTTTAAGAGTTTCCGCTTACGTTTCATTTTGTTAAGCTTGATTGTAATATATCTTGGAATCTTTCTTTTGGGGTCTATACTGTGTGGCATTAGATACACATCTTGGATAGCTATGTTCTTGTCTTTCATAATTTCTGGGAAGTTTTCTGTCAGCAACACAACAGCAATACTGTCTGTGTTTTCACCTGTCCCTTCATGTTCAGGAACTCCAATTAACTGTAGATTGCTCCTCTTGATAGAGTCTCATATGTTTCTTAACACTTCTTCATTTTTCTTGTTTCTTCTCTCTGGATTCTCCTCATAAATGCTGGTGTCAGCAGCTCTATCTTTCAAGTCTGAGAGAATATTTTCCATTTGTTCAGGACTGTTCTCTTGGCTTTGAATTGGGTTTTCTAATTCTTTAATTTTGTTATTGATGTGTCAGATTTCAGAATGTTGGTGTTCCATCAGTTCGAACAGCTTGCTTAATTTTTCATTCTGCTCTGCTGAACTTTCTACAATGTCTAGGAGGGTTCTATACATAATTCTTTTTATAAATTTTTATTTAATATAACTGAGTGAAAATGTACATTCCTGTATAAATTTACATACCCACCTATATGCAGCTTTCACTGCTCTCCCTGCCCAGTGACAGCACACTATTCCTCTCTGCTCCATATATGTCTCATTCTCCCAACAGTCTCTTTTACCCCTCTTCTCCACCCACTCTCCTTCCTCCCGCCAGAGGTGAGCAGGATGACATCCTATAGATGTATAGAACCATAAAGTGCCTCCAATATATGGTTGCTGCAACGCCAGTTTCAATCCATTCCTGTCTGAAGCGTGGACCTTCGTTATGATTTATGTTCAAGGGCAGCATCAGGGCGAGGGGCCATTCTCCCAGGTGAACCCCCAAACCACTGGACCATCAATTGAGGTCTTTTAGTGGGGATCTCAGGGTGTACCCCTTTTTATTCTTGTGTTGCCAGTGAGACTCAACTTAGTGACCTCCATCGCAGCTATCACTGGTGGTGGCCCGGCACCATCTGGTTCTTCCGGTCCCAAGTCGTTGTAGGCACCCACTGATGTGGGTCTCTTTGTCTTCCAGGTTGTCTTTCCCCCATGTCATTTTGGTCCTCGGTGAGCATCCGTTCCTGCTGAGTTGGGACCATTTGCTGTGTCCTCAGATGGCAGCTTGGCAGCTTTTAAGACCCTAGATGCCACTCACCAACGTGGGGTGCAGACAGCCCTCTTAGCAAAACGCTAGTTGTGTCAATTGTCTTTGCTTTCGCCTAAGAGCATGGTCCCCCGCCCCCTGCCCCACTTATTCTATCCTTGCAATATCGGGTTAAGATGGAAGGAGTACTCATGTTATGTTTAAGTCCACTTAATATTGTTTTTGTTTCTAATGTGTGCTGTCACCAATTTCACCCAACCAGATACATAGCAACTATCTAATCTAAACCCTCCCCCCTCCCTGCCTCCCTCCCCTCCCTTGCAGCTGTCAAAGAGTCTTCTTCTATACACAAGTCTGTTTTTGAGATCTTATTGTAGAGGTCTCATACAATATTTGTTCTTTTGTCGCTGACTACTTTCACTCAACATAACGTCTTCCAGTTGAAACCAGGTCATGAGATGTTTCCTGAAGTCATCATTCTTTATCATTGTGCAGTGCTCCATTGAGTATATATACCATAGTTTACCTATCCATTCGTCTGTTGTTGGGCATCTGGGTTGATTCCATCTTTCTGCTATCGTGGACTGTGCTACGATAAACATTCTGGTGCATGTGTCCATTGGTGTGAAAGGCCTTGATTCTGTAGGATGTATTCCAAGTAGTGGAATTACTGGGTCAAATGGTATATCAATATCCATTTTTTTAAGGAAGTGCCAGATTGCTTTCCAAAGAGGCTGGACCATTTTGCAACCCCACCAACAGTGTAGGAGGGTTCCACTTTCTCCACAGCCTCTCCAGCATTTGTTGTTTTGTGTTTTTTGGATCATGGCCAACCTTGCTGGGGTGAGATGGTATCTCATTGTCATCTTGATTTGATTTTCTGTAATAACTAAAGATCGTGAACATGTTCGCATGTGTTTTTTGGCTGCCTGGATCTCTTCTTTAGTGAAATGTCTGTCCATCTCCTTTGCCCATCGCTTAATTGGATGATTTATCTTCTTCTTGTTGATATTTTGTCGTATCTTATAGATTATGGAAATCAGGCATCAGTCTGACATAGAGTTGCCAAATATTTCTTCCCATTCTGTAGGTGTTCTTTTAATTCTATTAATCAAGTCTTCAGATGAGCAAAAGTGTTTAATTCTTAATAGATCCCATTTAGCTATTTTCTCTTCTGATGATTGTGGTTTGTTTGACAGATTTTGGAGTCTGTCCATATTGTGTATTAAAACTTCCATTGTTGTTGCTACCTTTTCTTGGATGAGCTTATCGTTTCAGATTTGATATTTAGGTCTTTATCCAGTTGGAGTTGGTTTCTGTATAAGGTGTAAGATATGGATCTTGTTTCAGTTTCTTGCAGATGGATATCCAATTTTGCCAGCACCATTTGTTGAAGATACTATTTTTACCTCAGTTTAATGTCTTAAGACCTTTGTCGAATATCAGTTGTTCATAGGCAGCTGATGTCATCTCCAGGGTCTCAGTTCTGTTCCACTGATCGATCTATCTGTTCTTATACCAGTACCAGGCTGTTTTGACCACTGTGGCAGTGTAATATGTTCTAAAGTCAGGTAATGAGAGGCCTCCCAGTGTGTTCTTCTTCTTTAGTAGTACCTGATTTATCCAGGGCTTCTTCCCTTTCCAAACAAAATTGGTGATTTGTTTCTCCATCTCATTAAAAAATGATCCTGGAACTTGTATTGGGATTGCATTACATAAATAGATTGCTTTGGGTAAAATAGACATTTTTATACATAATTCTTTTTTATTTAATCTCTGAAAGTTTCAGAAAGGTTTCTTCATCTGGGAAGTTCTTTGGTTCTTTCCTTTGGGAGCTTTTTGGAAACATGGGTGGATTTTTGTTTTACAGTCTGGCCAATGTTTGTTGCTTTTCAGGCACTAGAGGTTGTTTAGTTTCTCTGCTATTGCCTTAATAGGATATGAGTCATTGTCTGAGAAGGAAGGTGATCACTATTCACCTCTATGTACTCCAGTGACTGGTCCCAGTAGAATATCTTGAGGAGCAGGCTCTCCCGCCTGGTTGGTAAGGACATAGTCCTACTTATGGAGTCAATGGGGGGCTATCAGCTGACCCTGTGTCGTGGGTCAGTAAAGCCTGGGAGAGTTGCCATTAGGCTGCACCACAGTTACTTCTCTATGTAGTCTTATTTTGAAAGGCAAAAGCTATCTGACAGCTTACAAAATCAGTCAGGCTGTCAGGTTTGCTAGCCCCTTTTTCCAGCTGACAATGGAGGATGGATATACAATCCATCCTCAGATGATGTAATTTAGTTCAAATGATGGACAGGCTACTGCCCTGCTGTCATCAGCTGCTGGGCCCCATCCATAAGGATACACTGTGATAAATACAGCTTGTCTGCTGTAAAAGCACTTGGCTGGCACTGCTTCCCAGCCTGGGAATTAGCCCCTGCTGAGGCCCCTGTTTGGGTAATTCTGCCTCCCAATTGAACAAGATGGCATCCTACACAATGTCTCCTGCCTGCTGTGAGATAGCCAAATCAATGGAGAGATTCAGAAAGAGAGGGTGGAGGAACTGAGGTGTTCAGAGTCCAGAGCCAGGCTTTCAAAATGTGGCTATTCTGTCTGCTTATCCCATGAACTTTTGCTGAACTTTGTTGCCTGTGAAGCCCAAGTCCTGTCTGCAGGCTAAGACATCAGGAAAAAGGTTAAAAACACCAATTATCTTCAGTCCACAAGAGCCAGTCATCAGTGGCATGTAGTCCAAATTAGTAGCTCTATGCCATGTCTAGGGCTCACTAGGTGTCCAGAAGCCTCCATTTAATTATCAATCCAGGCCTTAGTTTTCAGAGGGAATTAAGGAGATGTGTATTTATTCCACTGCCTTGACTCTACCTCTGTTTTATTAGGTTTTGATACTGTTTACTGTCTTCAAGACATTCCGTAGTTATTTTTTGTTTGTTTGTTTATTGGTTGTAGATCTGTTTGTTTCTTCATGAATTTTTGTTTTATTCGGTTATGTCAGAGCAGGCAGTCTGTGCATACTTTGTGATTTGTTTGCCTGTGGTATTGGTATTGTTCTCCCTGTCCAATGAGCAGGGCCAGTCACTTAGCTTTAAGGCCGCAAAGAAGGTCCAGAGGAAGGCAAGGGGATTGATGGGCTACAAGTGGCATGTACCAGGGCTGACAAGGAGGACTGGGAATCAGTGATGGGTATGTTCCAGCAGACTATGCCTGTGCTGCTCAGGGGTGTGAAGTTTAGCATACAGTTTTGATAGGTATGAAGGAAAGGTGAGGCTGTGATATGTGGACATAAGATGGGTGTGGGAGAAGGGTCAAACAAGTGCCAGAAACAAACAAAAAGAGTGCTAAGGGTGATTGTCATTGAAGCGGAGAGATGATAAACAATGAAATGGAGGAAAAAAAGGGGGAAAAAGACAAAGGGCAGAAGAAAAATAACAAAACTATTTAAGAATTTGGGGCAAAAAGTAAAAGAAAGGCCCCAAGGGGCTCACTGGTCCTGTTGTGAAGATCAGTAAAGTATTTCTCAGGCTGTGCTGTATAGCCAGACTACATAGGATATAGAGTTGTTAGGTATTCAAGAGTGTCTTAGTCATCTAGTGCTGCTATAATAGAAATAACACAAGTTGATGGCTTTGAAAATATAAATTTTATTTTGTCACAGTCCAGTAGGCTACAATTCAGGAGATCAGCTCCAGGTAAAATCTTCTATTGCCCTGGAGGAAGGTCCCTGCCATCAATCTTCCCTTGGACTGAGAGCTTTTGAGACACAGGATTATTGGGTCCTTTCCAAAGGACACATTCTACTCCTGGCACTGTTACTTAGTGGTATGAGGTACCCAACTCTCTGCTTGCTTTCTTTTCCTTTATACCTCAATAGATAGCCTCAAGGTACAATACAATCTTACACACTGAGTACTGACCTTACCACCACAATTGCTACTCATCTTTTTTCATTAACATTTTAGAGGCAGAGTTTACAACATAAAGGAATATCACAAACCAGGAATGATGTCCACCCTTTCATCCCTCCCAGAATCACATCTTGGCAACATATAAAACACATTTGCCCCATTGTCATGGATTGAATTGTGTCCCCCCCAAAAATAGGTGTAGCCACGTGGCTGGGCCGTGATTCCCAGTGTCTTGTAACCGTCCTCCATTTTGTGGTTTTCCTAAACTGTATGTTAAATGATTAGGGTGGGCCTGTAAATCCCTTCATAGGATTACCTCCCTGCTCCACTGTAAAGAGAGTTTCCCTGGAGTATGGCTTGCCCCACCCTTAATCCTTTCAGCCTATGAGAGATGAAAGGACAGAGAAGCAGGCAGAGAATTAGGAACCTTGTACCATCAAGAGAGCAACACCGGGAGCAGAGTGTGTCTTTCAGACCTGAGGTTCCTGCCCCAGGACACTCCCTGGACAAAGACTGATGCAATACTAGACTTTCCTCCAGAGCCAACAAGGGGAAAGACTTCCCCAGGAGCAGACACCCTAAATATAGACTTGTAGCCTATTGGACTGTGCAAAAATAAACCTTGCTTTGTTAAAACCAGCCACTGTGGTATTGCAGTTAGAGCAGCCCTAGCTGACTAAAACACCCATCATAGCAAACTTCTCATGTTCCAAGTCCCAAATCCAAAATATTCTTTTCATCTGAAATCTAGAACACTAGAAATCTGCTATGAAAGTCACAGTGCTAGAACAGGCATGGACAAGCTAGAAATTTGCATTACAAATGGGAGAAACTGCAGACAAAGAAGGCTAAACACACAAGTCAGCAAAAGTACATTACATTAACCCCAAAGCTTTGAAAATAGTACTTCATTCTCTAAGACGTTTTATACCCTGTCCCTGTCCTCTAGACTGTAGGTATTAGCCACACTCTCCAGATTCTTAGTGGAGGACCCTTTGCCCTGAGTTACAGCCCCACCTTCTAGGTACACTGGGTGAGCAACTCTGTTCCTTCAGCTTTAGCTACACCATTTTCCAGTCCATCTGAGTGGAAATGCCACAGTTAGAAACATCAAAGGCCATCCTTCATCCTTAGAAACTCCTAAGGTGGTGTCCATAACTTTTGAGACTGAGACAGCTTACCTCTTTGTGCTCATTGTCTTTTCAGCTTCTGCTTCCCATGGGCTCATGGCCCAGACCTCATATCTACATTTTCTCTGTTAGAGCAAGTGCAAGTGTTCCAGAGCTCTGTAGATTCATCAGTTTAATTACCTGGAGGCACCCCATTCCTCCAGGAATATTTCCTCACATAGGTACTCAGTTTTCTTACTCTGTGGGTTGGCTCCAGCACTGATCTGGTTCTGCATCACTACCTATGTTTTTCACCGTCTGTGCCTTCTCTGTTGTTAGCATTTCTCTTCAGTTTTTTCTGAGTCTTCTCCATTCAGTTTTGAAAGTACTTCCACATTTTAGTTATCTGTTAGGGTGATGGTACCAAATTCCATCACAGTCATCTGGTACTACTTTAACAGAAATAGCAGAAGTAGATGGCTTTCAAAAGAGAAACTTTATTCTGTCACTGTCCAGGAGACTACAAGTCCAAATTCAGGGCATCTGCTCCAGGGGAAGTCTTTTTCTGTTGATTCTGTACGAAGGTCCTTGTCATCAATCTTCCCCTGGGCTGGGAGCTTCTGAGATGCAGTGACCCTGGTTCCTTTCCAAAGGACATGCTCTGTGCTCAGCACTGCTTTTGATGGTATGAGGCCCTGAACTCTGTGATTGATTCTTTTTCCTTTATATCCCAAGAGATAGCCTCAAGGCATAGGACAATCTTACAAATTGAGTCCTATGCCACCAACACAACTGCCACCAATCCTCCCTCATTAACATCATAGAGACAGAATTTACAGTATGGCAGAACTTCACACATTACCAGGAATAATGGTCCAACCAAACTGCTACAGACACTTTTTTTTGACAGGGGGAGAGGGAACACATTCAATCCATGACAAGGAGACAGGGAAAGAAAGTAAGTATAGAGAAACCAGAAATTAAGAAAGTCAGAAAACAAAATGGAAAGAAAAGAGAGAAGAGAAGAGAGGAGAGGAGAGGGGAGGGGAGGGGAGGGGAGGGGAGATGAGGGGAAAATAAAGGAAAGGAGGGGAGAGGAAAAGAAAGGAAAGTGCCTCCAGAGAGGGGAGGGGAGGGAAGGGAAAGGGAGGGGAGAAGAGGGGAGGAGAGGGGAGCAGAGGGGAGGGGAGGGGAAGATAAAGGAAAGAAGGGGAGAGAGGAAAAGAAAGGAAAGTGCCTCCAGGGATCCAACTGATGTGGATGTACAGACTGGGAACTTGAGTCCTAAGCCATTCAGTATAGCCTAGCTAAAAGAGAATCCCAAGCTGTGCAAATAAAAATAAAACAAACAAAGCATAACACAACAAGGCACCCCAAGGATCTCACCATCGTGGACTGGTAGAGTGGTTCCCAGTTGAGTGACAGTCCACAGCCTTTCAAGAAGAGGCAAATATGGCACATGGAATTGGGTGTTCAATAGAAAGGAGCAGAGGCGGTGGGATGCATGGAAGAAACCAAAAGAAACAGGAAAATGTAATATCAGCTACATATAAACGTCACTCAGGTAGTCAACCAGTGTGGTCAGGGTGAATCCAAGCAGCCAGAGCCAAAGGAGTTTCCTGCTGGTGAAGAGACTGCAGTGATGAGAAGTAGAGGAAGCCTGTAATAGAGGAAAGGTGAGGTTAGAAAAACACGTATTACTGTTTACCAGGTGATCTGTGTTTTGCTGAGAGCTCCTGAAACTGCTTTCACTTACAGTCTATGGATCTCCGATGTGAGCAACATGAATGCTGTACTTTCTGGCTGGCTGTGCCACTGCAGCTAGCCAGAAGGAGGTAGAGTAGCATGGAAAAGGTGGCGTGGGAAACTGTGTAT
The DNA here is from genome assembly GCA_028571685.1 of Heterohyrax brucei. Lineage (NCBI taxonomy): Eukaryota > Metazoa > Chordata > Mammalia > Hyracoidea > Procaviidae > Heterohyrax > Heterohyrax brucei. Next base: position 26,381,828 of record CM053146.1, read on the forward strand.
AGCTGGTTACCAATTGCTTTGTCTTCTGCTGGAATTTCCATGAAGCTGTTTTCCCTTGCTTCCTTTTGGTCAATCTCTGACAGGAGTTCCTGAAGGCAAATTCATGCTGGGTTAGCTGAGAAGGGACTTCTGTTCCTGTTTCTTTTTGCTCTTGGCTCTCTGTGAGTTTCTTATTCTATTTGGTTTTGGCTAAGGTCTTTTTATCTTTGATTGACAGTCACGTTCCAGGATTGACGTTTGTGTAGCTTCACTTAGTTTTTTGGGCGTTTGCTGTAGAGGGGAGTTTTTTGGGTCTTTGCTGCTTCAGTCTATGATGCCATGTTGACTGGAAGTAAAGCATAATAAGATCTTGTTATAAGCTTTAACTAACACACCAATTTGGACACACTAGTGAACCTTCTTCATATGTGATTACTGCACATGCGCTTTTTGTTGACTCTTCTTTTCTATATTTGACCTAGTCGCTAAACTCTGTGAGACTGTTTTAAAAGTCAATATTCCTCCCATATTCACCATTCTCTATTTATTCTGATAGAAGCAACTATATTTTGGCAGTTTACAAACTGACATAAAATTAACAAACAACATGCATATACATTAACAGTCTCCAACTTTTGTACTGTAATTTATAATATATGCTATGGTAACTTCTCATTTCTCATTTCTTTATGAAAACATAGGCTTACATTCATTGAATTTATTTTCATTAATTATGAGATTCTTTGTGTCATTAATTTGAAATTGTTCCAGTTTAGCAAGAGAAACCCTATTAATACGGTTCATTTGTCTTTTTAGTATTACTTGCTCACCCAGAATTCTTGAAAGAATCTTTTATTCCAGCAACAACGGAATATTGAATTTTTCCTGCCCCAAAATACGGAATGTGTGGTGTTCCAAGGAACATGGCCATTATTCAATAGAGAATATATTGGTAAATAAAATCATAACAAAAGACGAAATCTGATGATAGGAAAATTTGCTGGGTTTGTTATTGGACTTCTTTGAGAGCATGCAAAAAATACTGTTCTTTCTTTTGCTGTTTCCAATATAAAATTTTAGAATTTCAAGGATATTAAAAAATTTTACAGTGTTTCATTGATCAAAAAACTTTCTTTGATATTGGAGGGGAGCAAATATACCAGACAAAATGAGCAAACACATTTAGGGGTGAGGTGCTTGTCTTCATTAGGTTTTGTGTTGCTCAAAACAGGGTGAATATACACTTAAAGCAAGAGTTTTTAATCAAAACCAGGAAGAAGGCAAGTATTTCCTTACAGAACACAGTCTCCATGAGGGAAGCAAGAGGGATATTAGCATAATATCACTGGATTAGAATGACATGAGGCAAATAGTAGTGATAGCATGGAATAGTCTTTGGTTCTTTCTCTCATATAAGAGTATGCTTTCATCTTTTTCTTACAAGCAAAGGAATCAATGTATTTCTAGGCTGAAATATAATTTTATAATGTTCTACAAGATATGAATTTGAATTCAGGAGGAATTGAGAGAGAGAGAGAGGAAGGAAAGCTAATGCCATGCACTCAAATAATTTGGCAATGCTGGGTTGAAAAATGTTAACTGATTTCTTCATTGTAGGATTTCTCAGGTCCTTTAATATCATGCTGTGCTGTTTCATCAACCTCAGGAAGAGGTTTCTTCAAACTGTTCTTAGATCTATGATAGATTCTAACGATAATGAGCTCTCCATACTCATCAAAACTCCCAGTCCATCAAGGCTATATTCTATATAGAAGTCACAGAAGAAAACATTTTAACCTCTTCATGGTTATTAGAGAAAAATGCAGTAGTCTAAAGAATTAAATTGGATGGATGATTTCTAAAGATAAATAATAGAGGCCACCTTTCCAATACTCTGGATGAATGCATGATTCTCTAACATTTACATCTTAGAGAAGTATCCATCATGGGGCACAAACTCTGTAGGTTCGATCATGTCAAGAAAAAAAGACGAGTTTCTTATCAGTAAATAGAATGTTTACTTTACCGTACTGCTTGTCAAGCTCTGTAGAAAATTGCATTTGTGAGGGAAATATAGAATGATTTCAAATATATTATTATCCTAGTGATCTGATAAACACATTTGAAATAATTACTACAGATTAGCATAGTGTGATGTCTATTTCTACATAAGCTAAAGTGATGCAGATGCAAGTTTTGTGCTAACAGAAAATACAATCACCTCTCCTCTACTTGAGTGTTAGTTTTTAGTTGTTGGAAATTGAGATAGTAGTCACATAACATATAGATAACAATTTTAAGTGTGTACTTCACTAGCATTTAACTCATTCAGAATGTGGTGCAATTAATACCTCTATCTAGTTTCAAAATGTATTTACCGCTCTAGCAAAATGCCCAACAACCATTAAGTAATTGTATTTACCACTTTTCCTCTTTTCTTCTCCCATTACATGGCAAAGGCTAATGTGATTTCTATCCTATTCCGGATATTTCACATAAATGGAATCACACAATAAGTGATCTTTTGCAACTGACTTTTTCATTTATGTGATTTTTAAGGTTGATTCATGTTGTAGTATCTTTCATTCATTTTTATGACTAGGAATATACTTTTGTGTGTGTGTATCACAATTTGTTTGTCCATTCACCAACTGATACCCTTTTTGATTATTATGAATATTGTTGTTATAAATATAGGTGTAGATGTATTCGTTTTTATGCCAGTTTTCAGTCCTTGGAGTATACACCAAGGAGCGGAGTGGCTGAGTCATAGGATAAATCTATGTGTAACTTTTTTTATGTATAATGTTTTGAGTAACCACCAAACTGTTTTCTATGATAGTTGCACCATTTTATATTAAAAAAAAAAATCCCAACGAGTGCTAAATTCCGACTCATAGCAAGATTATAGGACAGAGTAGAACTGCTGTACAGGGTTTTCCAAGGAGTTTCTGGCAGATTTGAACTACTGACATTTTGATTAGCAGCCATAGCTCTTAATCACTATCAGTGCCTCCAGAGTTTCTGTCATTGTAGATGCGAAATTATATCTTGTAGTTTTGATTTGCTTTATTTAATAATCAGTAACGATATTTTTGTGTACTTGCTGATAATTTACCTTCTTTGGAGAAATGTCTATTCAAATTTTTGCCCATTTTTTAACTTTTTTTTTTAGTGGAATTTTAGAAATGCTTTATGTATTCTCGATATTAAACCCTTATAAAATATAGGATTTCTAAATATTTTTTCTTTCCATTCCATAGGCTATCTTTTTCAGAATCTTGACAATGTGCAAGATTGTTGACAAAAGTTTTTTTAACTTTGAAACTTTTAGTTAGTCTCTTTCTTTCTTCTATTTTTTTGGCCTTTTGATGTCATATCTAAGAATCAATGCCACATTTTGGGTCAAGATTTACCTCAATGTTGTCTTTTAAAACATTTATAATTTCAGCTCTTATATTCAGCTTAGGATTCCTTTTGAGTTAACACAGTAGTGGTTCAACTTAGTCTTTCCATTTGGTTAACATCTGTGCCTGCACCAGTGGATAAAAATAGTATTGTTTCCCTCTAAATCTTCTCGCACCTTTGATGAAAATTAGTTGTACAGAGATACATGGCTTTATTTCTGGACATTTGTTTCTATTTTATTTTTTATATGTATATCCTTACACCATTACCTCACTGTTCTGATTACTATAGTTTTGTAGGAAGTTTTTAAATCACAAAGTGTAAGTGCTCTACTTCTATTTTCCTTTTTCAATATTGTTTTTGCTTGGTTTCTTACAATTTTGCATAAATTGGTGGATCAATTTTTCCATCTCTCCCCAAACACTGTCAGAATATTGGTAGGAATGACATTTAAGGTATAAATAGCTCTGGAAAATTTTGAACTCTAAAAAATATTTAGCCTTTCAATCCATGAATATGAAATTTCTTCCAATTTAAATAAGTCTTCTTTACTTTCTTGAAGCAACATTTTGTAGTTACCAATGTACAAGTACTTCACTTCCTTTGATAAATTATTTGTAAGGAATTCTATCATTTGGATGTAATTATAAATTATTTTCTTAATTTTATTTTTGGATTGCTTATTGTTGGAATAGAAAAGAGAAGTGATTTATGAGTGTTGCTCATGTATCTTGCAAATTTGCTGAATTTATTTATTAGCTCTTGCAACTTTCTTGTGGATTATTTATGGTATTCTTTGTACAGGACCAAGTTATTGGCAAATAGGGATAGTTTTACTTCCTCCTTTCTGATTTTGATAACTTTTATTTCTTTTTCTTCCCTTATTGCTTTAGCTAGAACCTTCAATACAATGCTGAATAGCAGCAATTAAGACAGACATCCTTGTCATTTCCTGATTTTAGGGGAAAAATTAGTCTTTTAGTAATAAGTGTCATGTTAGCCATTGGCTCTTAATAAATTCCCTTGATCAGGCTGAGGAAATTCTCTTCTATTTGCAGTTTTATGATTTCTTTTTTAATCATGAAAAGATGTTGGATTTTATCAGATGTATTTTTTCTGTATCAATCAGCTTTATTATATTTTTAAAATTTATTTTGTTTTGGTCTCACTTGCTATATTAACATTGGTTGATTTTCCTGCAATGAACTATCCTTGGATTCCTGGGATCAGTCATATTTGGTTATGGTTTATGTCTTAGTCATCTAGTACTGCTATAATAGAAATATTGCAGATATGATATTCAGCAATAAAAAATGACTTTAACAAAGAGAAATTTATTGTCTGACAGACTAGTTAGCTACAAGTCCAACTTTAGAGCATCACCTCTAGAAGAAAGTTGTTGTCTTCAGTGTTATCTTGCTCTAGAGCTTCTCTGTTCAGGAATTGCTGGTCCAAAGGATACTCTCTGCTCCCAGCATTTGTTTCTGGGTGGTATGAGATCCCTCTGCCTCTTTGCTTGCTTCTCTAATTTGCATCTCAAAAGAGACTGGCTTAAGACGTGATCTGATCTTGTAGATGTCATCAACATAACTGCTGGTAACCATCTCATGAACATCATACTGATAGGATTTACAATAAATGGGAAAATCACATAAGATGACAAAATGGCAGACAGTCACACAATACTATAATGATGGCCCAGCAAGTTGACAGATATTTGGGGGGAGACACAATTCAATCCATGACTGTGTATAGTTTTTAGTTCTTAGTAATATACGTTACTGAGCCATAATGATAAATGAAGTCTGGGTATGTTGTGACAAAGGTGAACATGGAAGATGTTAAGCTGAATGAAGTAAGTCAATGGCAAAAGAACAAATATTTTGTGATCTAATTAATGTAAAATACCTAGAATAGGTAAAAGCTTGAAGATAGGACTTTGATAGTGGTTACCAGGGATAGGAGGGAGGAAGAAAGGGGAAGTCATGATCTGCGAAGTATTGAGTTTCCACTTAGGGTGATGGGAAATTTGCTAACAGATACTGGTGACTGATTTCATTTGACAACATTTTATTGAGAAATTTTTGGTCTATATAGAGTTTCCACAGGTCAGAATAGACTTGGCAATAGGCTTGGTTTGGGTTCGGCTTATAGTTACAAGAGACATTGGTATATAATTTTCTTGTGAGATCTTTTTGTGGCTTTGCTCTCAGTGTGATGCTAGCTTCACAGAATATGTTATGAAATGTTTCTCCTTCTGCATTTTTTAAGAGCATGAGTAGGAAAAAAAAAAAAAAAAAAAAAACCTGTTGCCATCAAGCCAATTTCGACTGGTAGCAATCCTGGAAGACAGTGTAGAACTGCCCAACAGTGTTTCAAAGGAGTAGCTGGTGTATTTGCACTCTCAACCACTGAACCATTAAGACCCCATTTGAGTAGAATAGATATTAATTATTTATATGATCGATAGAATTCACCAGTGAGGCCATCTGGTATAGGACTTTCATTTGTTTGGAAGTTTTTAATTTCTGATTCAATCATTTCACAAGCAATCTCCTGTCTGACTTAGAGACAATTTGTACATGTCTTTCAATGTTACATAAATTTGCCTTCACTTTGAAGTGACTGAAGCAAGGTCGACTCACAGAAATTCTTTATCACAATTGCCTTTACTTTCTGCACATGGAGCTTTTAAATTATTGGAAAGTCTTTGTTCCTTTGCTTGTACTAATAAAACCAAACTCACTTCTGTTAAGTTGATCCTACTCACTAACATAAAGCTAAAAAAGTATTGTATGCACCTGTTGGCCAGGTGTTCATTGGAAACTCTATGGAGCAGTTCTACTCTGTCCTGTAGGGTTGCTGTGAGTCGAGTCATCAGAATCAAGGTAATGTCAGTGAGGATTGTTCTTGTTTGTTTTGTTTTTTTGATTCTGACTTTTCTGACTTACCTACAAACTCTTCTTAAAGACTTAAAGACACAGGAACATATCTAGTTTGTAACCAGGGGACTGACTGTTGCTTGTAAAACTGGTAGTGATGTCCCATTTTCATGCCTGATTTTAAATATTTGCATTCTTTCTCAGTCTAGGTAAATTGTTGTCCACTTTATTCATCTTTAGTAAAACTGATTTTTGTTATTATTGCTTATTTTATTATTTTTCTACTCTGTGTTTCATTTGGCTGTTATCTAGTCCTTATTTTTTTTTTTTATTCGGGAATTGGGACTGGTTTGCTCTTTATTTTCTAGTTCTTAAGATGGAAAATTATGTTACTTATTTGCCATATTAATTCTTTTTTTCTAATTTAGGCATTTGCATCCATACATTTCCCTCTGACGGTTGCTTTTTTAGCACTCTGTAAGACTTGGTACCTGTGCTTTCATTTTTACTCATTACAAAACAATTTCTATTTTTTTAAGTTATTTCTTTTTTGACTCAATGTATTTGAGAATTTTCCAGTTTTCTTAATGTTATTGATTTATAGCCTAATCTCATTGTGACTAGAAAAGATACTTAGTATGACTTTATTTATTTTTTAATTTATTGAACACTGCTTTATGGCCTTAGACATGGTCCATCCTGAGACTATTCCACGTGCACTAGAAGAGAACATGCATACTGTTGTTGTTGAAAGGAGTGTACTGTATATGTCTATTCAGGCCTAGTTGCACTATAGTGTTATGCAAGTCCTCTATTTCCTTATTAAACTTCTCGTTAGATACTCTGTTGCTAAAGTGGGGCACTGAAGTCTCCAACTATTAGTGTACAATTTGTCTTTTTCTCTCTTTAGCTCTATCAGTGTTTGCTGAATTTATTTTGTGGGCTCTGCTGGGGTGGCACTGTAATTAAGTGCTCAACTGCTAACCAAAAGGTTAGTTGTACGAAACCATCAGCTCCTTCTTAGGAGAAAAATATGGCAGTCTGTTTCGGTAAACATTGCAAACTTCAAAACCTTTGGGGGCAGTTCTATTCTGATGTATAGAGTTACTATTGTTCAGAACTGACTTGCCCACAAAGGGCTATTTGCTGTGTATGTTTATTATTATTATTATATCTTCTTGAGAAAATTATCCTTTTATCAATATATAATTTCCCTCTTGGCCTCTTGTAACAACTTTTTATAATCTACTTTTTTTATATATATATACTAGTATAGCCACTCTTGCTCTCTTTTGTTCACTGTTTGCATAGTTACTTAAGAGATTTGGTGTGTCTCAAATAAAGACCACACTGAAAGACAATGGAAAAGATGAGACATAAATTAGCTTTTAAGATTAAGTTGAGAGAGTTGATAAAACTTTCCAGAGCACTCTAACTGGAATGAATAAGCTCCAATCATTTTTTATTCTTATCAGCTACTCAAAATTTTAATTCCCCATGTGGAAGGTACTATTAGTGAAGCAGGTCACGAGCCCCTTAGGTGGAGAGGGCATGGGTAAGACAGCACAATGAACAAAAGTTAATGTTTCCAAAGAAAAATGAAGATTTCACTACATTGAAGGAAATATTTGATAGGCAGTCAAAAGCAATAGTTAATCAATATTCTATTTCATTATGTACTTCCCTATATGATTATGATCAATACAGAGCAATATTTCTTAAAGAAAATCTCTAACATTAAAAGCTCAAACTTATAAGTCATCAGATAATAATTACACTATCAACAAAAAAGGCACTAACATTCACATTCAAATATCAGTCTGTTTGTAAACATGGTTTCACAAACATTTTTCTGCTCTCACGAACTCTCCAGGATAAGAAAGTTTATATACCTTTACTGTGCTGGGGACCACGAACATCTCTATCATCTTCAATAACATTACATTGCTTTGTTGAATACAATTAAGTGAAGATATAAATTGCCAATGATACTCCGGCTACTACACCAATTAAGAAACATGAACTAGTCAATTAGAGATTTAGAGCACCTTTCTCCACCATACATTTTATAGGCTATTGATAACTTCTTGGAAATGCATTATTATAAAATTGTTTACTTTGCCCTCACTAAATTTACACAGAGCAATTATCAAACACTGTTGAGCAAACCCTTTTTGGTTTGGTTTTGTTTTCATTTTAAGTGTACAAGACATCATTAAGTTTTGAAACACATTGGATGCAAAAGTTACTTTATGGACATATTCTTTCCCATGACAGCTTCTATAGTTTTCTGCATATGAGTACTATGGCTTCCTGTTAGAACATAATTTCAGAGTTTAAATATATTTATCTTTAGTATTTAACATACAATATGTTAGAAGATGTTTGGTGATATTTATTAAGATAGAAAGAAGATTACAGTCATCTCCCAGAAAACCAAAGAGCCTGGATTAATCTCTACAAAAACACAGATTTTGGGTGAGATGACAAATTCTTTTTAGTAAATCCGGCTAAAATGGCTATTTCTAACAGTACAATGTTTCTGTCGTCAATGAATGTACCACTCACTTAAAAAAGAGGCCTTGCTAGCCCTACCTTCAACCCCCTCAAGTGAAAAAAAAAAAAAAAAAAAACTTTTCCAAGAAAATTTACTTCTTTGACCCACATACATTAAATGAAGAAAGGAAGGAGTATGAAATTGTAAGCCTGTAGTCAGGATATCTCAAAACTTTTGGCATCTGGGACACTCAGCTATAGATTTAATCAATTGAATGCCCAGTGAAATATCCACATAATTCAAGCATATGTGTGATGTAATAAGTAGAATAGATCAATCGGACATATGCCCAGAAGTGTGACTATAGGAATATCTAAGGTGACCAGACAATTTGAAAGCAAATTAGTATCAAAATCAAACTACTGTAACAATATATGAAAAGCCTATGATAGACATTGTCTTTGATAAATATATTCATTGCAATCACAGTAATAAATTATAAAACTAATATTTTTCCCATTTACAGGTATAGAAATTTCTCAGCAACTGAAGTATATACCAACTGTAACAAAGTAAGTGTTGTAGCCAGGATATGAACACACGAGTGTAACTCCAAAACATGTGTAGTAAATTCACTTTTCATAGGTAAATTCTACTGCCTTGTATACTTATTTCAACCTAAAGTCCTAGATTTTTTTTAAGCATATTGTTTTAATATATCACAGCTTTATTTTTTAAAATATTTTCCAAAATATTATCTAGTTTGGTCCTCACCATAGATCTTCAAGGTAAGTAGAGGGGTAATGCTGTTTGGTAAATGCTGAACTAAGGCTAAAGTCAAAGATAATCTCCACTTCCAGACCCAATTAATTTAGAATTATCCAGCTACTGAAAACATCTAGTACTTGATAAAATATAAAATCATATCCTGAGAGATTCCTAAAATGTGAAGCATTTTTGAAACAAGATTCAAGAGACAATGGAATTATGGAGATGTAAGCCAGAAAAACTTTTCCCTCCAGGGGGACTTATTGAATTAAAAGAGGAAGTAAAGTGACTGAAAAATACATCAGAGACACAACCTTGCGAAGTTTAGATAACAAAAAATAGTTTACACTCCTGAAAAGTGGATCATAGAATAAAGGACCAATTACAAGTATTACTGCCCTCTCTGTGACTACAAAGCAGCTTCAAATCATCCTGCAACCCCATATTGGATTCGTTGATTCCAGATTGCTAGTGTCTCTGGGAATCTTTACAAAATAAATAAACAAATTATATATTTTCTGCAAAGAATTTACATTCAGATTTGCTTCAACTAAATACATGACACAAAATGAAAAGTAACAAGATATACAAAAGGAAAGAAAATATCAAAGAAAATTACCAGAAACAAATTGAAATAAATTGATCAAAAGCGGTTTTAGATTGTGGTGTCCTCATTAATAATTATTTTTAAAATATAACAATCATTATGGAAAAATAGGTGATGTTGAAAATTTAAGAAAATAAATGTATAACATATTAAAAAATGAAAACAGAAAAATGAAATAATCAAAATCAGGATATCAATGATGGTTTTCCAGCACAGAAATACAGCTGAACAGTGAATTCATAAACGAAATGATAGGCCAGACAAAAATGTCAAAAAGAAGCAGGTAGAAACAAGATTATGGAAAGCACAAGAATGTAAGAAGAGAGCGAGTAAGAAGGTGTGACATATATGTGCGGTTAAACAGAAAAACAACAAAGATTGGGCAGATAAAATTTTAAAGTTCTAATGGCTTAACATTTATAAAAGTGAAGAAAGTTATTAAGCCAAAGATTACAATATTTAGAACTATTCAGACATTGAAAATACTTTAATGTAGAAAGTTCCATTTTATCCAAGTAAAGATCTCTGAAGTGGAAGGTTATAAGAAAATTGAAAATCAAAAAGAAAGTAGGAAAAATTGTACCACAAAGATACTGTTAGAAAACTTAACCAAATTTACACATAGAAGATGTTACACTAAAATATTGGAGAGCACATTTTATTTATTACTAAGAACACATAACATATTTACCAAGCTTGGGGAGGTGCTAGGAGTCATCAAGAGCATTGACAAGTTTAGTGATTCAATAGGAAGACTCACAGCAGTCAGCATACATATAATTTATTGCAACAAAAGGACAGCAAACAAAATCAGCAAGGGAAAGGCAAAAGGGGTAAAATACAGAGGACACCAGCTGCAAGCTTCCAAGAGTCCTTTCCCACTAAAATCACATATGATGGACATAACTCCTCCATCAAAAACTATTACGTGCATAAAATGTTGTACCAGGGAAGCTTGTTATAGACACAACGGCTGAGAATTTCACTGAAGGCTGATCACTTCTTCACCCTATGCATAGAAAGTACCACTATCCTGGACTCCCAGAAGTTACACAGGTATTCAGCACAAACTGTCTTGTTTTTACAAACAATTTAGTCAAATTGAGCCACTTGTATCGGTTCTGGGAATGATGGGAAACCTCCCCCAAACCGAATTTCCAGACGCTATGCCAGAATCAAATTTACAAGCAGGAGTTAAACTTGTTTTGTCAACTCTGTTCTGTGCAATCTACTTCTCTGGTCCTTGGCCAAGACATCTTTATAGAAAATTATTGTTGATGAGATTCATGCACCAGGGTGAGAGCAAACTACATTGTTGATTTCAGTGGTGGATCTATATAGTTAAAATAGATACCATTAAACATAGAAGTCTACTTTAAAATTCCAGGTGGCTTTCTCCTTAAGCTGCTTCGTTTTTGTTTGTTTTTAAACCTGGACAAAGGCATCAATTCAAATACAGCACAATTCTGGCCAGGTTGAACTTGACCCAAATGTCTTCTAGAGAGGAGACAGTGTCATAACAGATAGTGTACCAACACAAGAGGACAATCCCAGAGGCCACATGTGATACTTCAGTAAAAAACAAAAAACAAACAAGTTCACAACTAGCTACAACCACCAACTCCTCTGACAAGGAACACAATAGACAGTCCCAGACAGAACTGGAAGAAAATGCAAAACAAAATTCCAATTCCCAAAAACAGAACAGATTTACTGGTCTGACAGAGAGTGGAGAAACTATGAGAGTATGGCAACCAGATATTGTTTTAACTCAGTACTGAAGTCACTCCTGAGGTTCACCTTTCAGTCAAAGATCAGACAACTACATAAAACAAAATGAGACTAAATCATACACCAGCCCAGAGGCAAAAAGAAGAAGGCAGAAGGGGACACGCAAGCTGGTTACAGGTGGGAAACCTGAGGTTGAGAAGGAGAGATTGTTGACAACTCACAGGATTGGCAACCAATGCCACAAAATTAATGTGCATTAACTATTTAATGAGAAACCAATTTACTCTGCAAATCTTCATCTAAAGCTCGGTAACAAAATAGCATTTTATTGTTTAAAAAAAAAAAGGTTTACAAGTTTTGGAGCACCCCAAGCAAAACATAGGTGGGTTGGACAGTACATACAAAAAAATCATAAAACCAAATGGAACTAACTGGTACACCAGGCCAGGGGCCAGAAAAAGAAGGCAGGAGCGGAAATGAAAGCTGGGTAATGAATGAGAAGGGGATATTGTTGACATGTCACCGGACTGGCAATAGAGATCAAAAAACAAGATGTGCACTAACTTTTTAATGAGAAGCTAATTTACTCCGTATATTTTCATCTGAATCACAGTAACAAAACATGTTAAAAAAAATAAGAGTTCACAATTGTTAGAGTAACCCAAGCACAACATAGGTGGGTTGGGTAGTACAGGTTAACAGAACCCCAATGGACTCTCCACCCATGGAGCCTCCTGCCCTAGGGTTCTAAGTCCAGTCCACTATAATCAGTTCAGGCTTTGGTTTCAGAGGAACATCCTGAAGACAGTCAGTTTTAAACAGTTTTGCTTGTCTATGACACCAGCTCATTCTCCTTACAAGTGTGGATTATATCTGGAAGTGTTTGTGTGGGCATTCTGTGTTTTATTAACTATGCAAATACATTCAGCAGTATGAATCATGACAAACTAGGGATAACATTGGGAAGAATGGGAATTCCAGAACAATTAGTCATTCTCATGAGGAACATGTACGTAGATCAAGAAGTAGTCATTTGAAAAGAATAAGGGGGATACTGTGTGGTTTAAATTGAAGAAGGGTATGATTCAAGATTGTATCCTTTTACTACACTTATTAAATCTGTATGCTAAGGAAATAATCAGGGAAGTTGGACTATATGAAGAAGAATGTGGCATCAGGATTGGAGGAAGACTCAATAATTTGTGGTACACTGACGACACAAACTTGCTTACTGAAAGTGATGAAGACTTGAAGTGCTTACTAATAAAGGTCAAAGAGCACAGCCTTCGCTATGGTTTGCACCTCAACATAAAGAAAATAAAAAAAATCCTTACAACTGGACTAATAAGCAACATCATGATATATGTAGAAAAGACTGAAGTTGTTGAGCATTTCATTTTACTTGGATCCACAGTCAAAGCCCTTGGAAACAGTGGTCAAGAAATCAAAAGACACACTGCTTTTGGCAAATATACTACAAAAGATCTTTTTAAAGTGTTGAGAAGCAAAGATGTCATCTTGAAGACTAAGATGCACTTGATCCAAACCTTGTCTTTGATTTTCAAAATTGTTCCTGTAAGCTTTTCCTCCTTCCTAAAAAAATATGACAAAACGTCTGGAGAAATGCTTTTCAAAGCTCCTGTGAACATTTTTAATTAAATATAACTGCTGACCTCATGGTCATATCTGGCTATGAGAGACAGTAGAATCAACTATTTTCTGTAAAGAGTTTATACAATGATTAACTTCAACTAAATACATGACACACAATGAAAAAAAAAGAAAACTAGAAATGCTTCTTAAGGAAAAATAAGTAATGCATTTTTCTGATAAAGACTTTAATAGACTTACATGTAGGAACATCAAAAGAGTCAAGGAAAACACAGAAAAGTCCACAGAAACCACAGACAAAAAGCTAGAAGAATTCAGGGAAACAATATAAGAACAAAATGACAAACTAAATAAAAAATTGGAAACCACACAAAAACCCCAACCAGAAATCCACTCTTGACATTAGAATTTTAGAAAAGACAACTCAATGGAAAGCTATACATAGAATTGAAACAACAGAAGACAAATCAGCAGAATAGACAACAAATCCCTTGACACTAATGTGACTAAGGGACAACAGAAAAAGTAAGAAGGAAAAATGGAAAAGCCTATGGGTTACGTAGGACACCATCAAGAGGAATAACTTACTTATGATTAGAATCCCAGGAGCAGAGTCAACAAAAAGCTCAGAGAGAATTGTTGAAGATTTGTGGACAGAAAACTTCCCTAGTATCATGAAAGACAAAAAGCTGACCATGTAAGTAGCTCCACAAATTCTATATAGGATAAACCCCAAAAGAAAGACACCAAGACAAAAGACATAATCACACTTACCAAATGCAAATGCAAAGAAAGAATCCTCAAAGCAGCTTAAGAAAAATGAAAACTCTCTTATAAAGTGTAAACAATGAGATGAAACACTGATTGCTCAACAGACTCTGCAGGCAAGAAGATAATGGATGACACATATAGAAGTGTGAATGGAAAAAAAAATCTTGCCAACCAAGAAAAAATATATTCTGCAAAATTCACACTCAAATACATTGAGGAAATTAAGATATTCCACACAAAAAATTAAGAGAATGGGTTAAAAATAAAAGGAAGAAACATTAAAAGGAAATACTTCAATTAGAAAACCAATACTATCAGGCAACGACTGGAATCTAGGACACAGGAGACAGCATCAGTCAGATACCAGCTGGGTAAAGTACTCTTGGTAATAAAGCAAAGCTGAAAGACTTGAAACAGGGAAACAGAGATGTTAGTCTCTAAATGACAGTGATGCCATGGATTGAATTGTGTCATCCCCAAAATGTATGTAGCGCTTTGGCTAGGCCATGATTCACAATGTTGTATGATATTCTTCCACCTTATACACCCTGTACCTATGATGTATGAGGAAACACTGGTGATAATTGTGTTGATTGGGTAGGACTCAGTGTGTACGACTGTTCTGTGTACTGAGGCAATCTTTCAGAATATAAAGGAAGGGAAGCAAGTATACAGCTGGGGAACTCAGACCATCAAAAAGCAGTGCCAGGAGCTGCATTCATTCTTTGGAAAGGACTCAAGGTATCCCCACGTATCAGACGCTCCCAGTCCAGGGGAAGATTGATGACAAAGGCCTCCCTCCAGAGCCAGCAGAGAGAGCCTTCACCTGGATTTGGCGTCCTGAATTTGGCGTCCTGAATTTGGACTTTTAGGCTTCTGAAATTTGACAAATTAAATTTCCCTTTGTAAAGCCATCTGTTTTCCGTATTTCACTAAAGCAGCGCTAGATGACTAAACACTGAAAGCAGCACTGAAAAGAAAAAACAAACCACAGGCACTGAGTTGGGTCCAACTCATAGCAGTACTAGAGGTCAGAGTAGAACTGCCCCACAGAGCTTCCAAGGAGTGCCTGGCAGATTTGAACTGTGTACCTTTTGGTTAGCTGACAGAGCACTTAACCCACTACACGATCAGGGTTTCCAGAAGGCAGCACTAGATGCAAAAAAAATTAAAAATGAAAATAATCACTGTAAGTATAAAACTTACAAATGGAGAGAAATTCAAGTCAGTATCAAGTAATAAAAGAGTGGTTCAAACTTGGGATGATGAGGGAAAATTTCAAGGTAATCACAAAGAAAGGTGACATAAGAATAAAAAAACAAAGAGGTAGCAAAGAAAAAAGAAAATAGAAAAGAAAAGCTACTCAGCACAGGAAAATAAGCAGCACAAAGAAAATTTCAGTATAACAACAACAGCAGCAACACATGAGAATACGACAGCAATAAACTCATACCTATCAATAATCATACAGTGACAGTACTCTAAAATATATTTAACAAGAAAAAAATAAAACACTGTAAGCACTGAAAAGAGAAATACACAATAATAGTAGGAGACTTTAACACATCATTCACAGTAAAAGGAAGAACAAGTAGAAACTCAACAAAGATAGGTTCTAAGGGCCTAAATCAACTAACCTGACATCTTAGATACATACACAAAACTTCACCTAGCTGCAGCAAAAGGCACCTTCTTTTCCAATGTATACGGAATGTTCTCCAGCATAGACACTATCTTAGGCCAGAAAGCAAACTTCAATAAAACCCAGCACATCAAAACAATACAAATATAAAATATTTTCTGTAATCATAACAGCATAAAAATAGCAATCAATCACAGAAAGATCAAGAAAAAAACATGAAAACTAGGTAGCATATTGCTTAAAACCTATGGGCAATGGAAGAAATCAAAGGTGGAATTAAAAAAAAAAAAGAATCAAATGAAATGAATGAAAGAAAAGTCATCATATTAAAAACACTGAGATATAGCAAAATTAGTCCACAGTAAATGTACACAACAAAAAAGAATAACAGACCTAAATTAAAATGTTAACCCAAGCACTCAAACAGAGAATAGCAAAAGAAGCCAACAGCCACCAGAAGACAGAAAATAAAAAAAAATTAAAGAACAGAAATACATCAGAAAGAATAAACAAGACCAAAAATTGTTTCTTTAAAAAGATCAACAAAATCCGGACACCACTGGACACACTAACAAAAAAAATAAAAAAGCAGAGTAAGTAAATAATACAAATGCATTGTAACAGACACAACTGATATGAAAGGACCCTAAGAGAAAACTGCTGAACATTCTACTCCAACAAATTTGAGAACCTAAAGGAAATGGACAGATTTCTAGATACATGCTACTTACTTAAACACATGTAAACTGAGATAGTAAATTTTAACACAGCCAGGAAAAGAGAAGTGATTGGAGAGGTAATAAAAACTCCCATCAACAACAACAAAGAGCCACGACCCAATGGCTTCCCAGGAGAATTTTACCAAATATTCGAAGAGATCACAGCAGTACTACTCAAACTATTTCAGAGCATACAAAATGAAGGAATAATCCAGAATTCATTTGATGAAGCTAGCTTATCCCTTATAGCAAATTCAGGCAAACACACCACAAAAAAAGAAAATTAGACCAATATCTCACATAAATATTCTCAACAAAATTCTAGCCATTGAGATTCAGCATCATACCCCCCCAAAATTAACACTCCACAACCAAGTGGGATTCCTACCAGGATGAATGGATGATTAGAAACTCAATCAATGCAATCCACCATAAATACAGAATAAAAGAATCACATGACTAACTCAGTTGACTCAGAAAAGGTATTCAGTAAAGTTCAATCCCCATCCCTGCAGAAAATTCTCTCTCAAAAAAATAAATAAATAAAAGATAAATTCTTCAGCATAATAAAGGGTATCTACACAAAACCAACAGCCAACATGACTCCTAATAGAGAGAGGCTGGAAACATTCCCCCTGAGGATGGGAACAAGATAAGGATGTCACACATTACCACTCCTATTTAACATTTCCCTGGAAATCCTAGCTAGAGCAATTTGGTAAGAGAAAGAAAAAAGGGCATCTAAATTGAAAAGGCAAAAGTAAAACAATACTTATTTGCACAACATCTTATCCTAAACATAGACTGCAAAGATTCCACAAGAAAACTACTAAAACTAATAGAAAGTTTCAGCAGAGTAGCAGGATTCAACATGAACACAGAAAAATCAGCTGAATTCCTTTACAGCATAATGAGGGCTTTGAAAAGGAAATCAGAAAAACAATGCAATTTATAATACCCCCTAAACAGATAAATACTTAGTAATAAACTTAACTAGTGACATAAAAGACCTATACAAAGGAAGCTACAAAACGCTAGTGGAAGAAACCTGCATAAATGGGAAATACATGCCAAAATCATGGATACCCACCCCAAAAGAAACAAAAACCCACTGCTGTTGAGTTAGGTCCAACTCACAGTGACCCTGGAGGTCAGAGTAGAACTGCCCCATAGGGTTTCCAAGGAGCACCTGGTAGATTCGAACTGCTGAAATTTTGGTTAGCAGCCATAGCACTTAACCCACTATGCCACCAGGATTTCCACGCTAAATCATAGATAGGAAGACTAATTTGAGAAAAAAATTTCATTGTGTCAAAAGCAATTTATAGATGTAATGCAATTACTATTCAAATATAAACAACATTCTTTAATGAGATTCTATACAAAAAAGAAAGAGACTCCAGACAAGCAAAGTGTTAGTGAAGCAAAAGAGCTATACAGGAGGCCTCACACTACCTGATCGCAGAATCTATTATACTGCCAAGGTAGTCAGAACAGCCTAGTACTGGTACAAGGACAAACACATAGACCAGTGGACCAAAACAGAACCAAGATATAAACCCTTCTACCTATGGTCAGCTGATGCTTGACAAAGGACCAAAGCTGACTGAATAGGGAAAAGAGGGTCTTTTTAAGAAATGTGTTAATATTAATAAAAATACATTTAACAACCAAGCTTTGCTTCTCATATAAGAAGTCATCAAAGTAGACAATGGCAATAGTTTTCTAGCTAAATGTAACTGCAATAATCTGTCTTGGAAGAAAAATACTTCCTATTACTTTAAATAAAATATGCTTTATAGAGGCATAGATGTGAAAGGCTCTGTAACAGCCATTTGTAATCTGTAATGAACCAACCCTTGGCTTTGCATTGTACTTTTCTGAATGAAAATGCATTTAATTTATTTATAATCTCTGCTGGCCATCCCTATTTGAAATTTATAAAGCATGAGTTGCTAACAAATCATGAATGAATTCTCATACAAGTTCAACGCACACCTTCACTGAAGGCTAGTCAAATACGTTACTGATTTTTCTTGCCACCTTTTAAACTGAGAAGCCAGAATGTGAATTGCAACTTTAAAACTTGTCCCATTTATTTACTTAAAATCACACTTTGCATTTCTAATGCATGTCAGAATCTAAAGCACCATTTTCATGAGCACTTCATATTTTACTGAATGAACACATGATAGTTTGTTTTATTTCCTCTTCTTTAGTATTGTACATTTAGGTTAATTTCAGTTCCTTTGTTTGCTTGTACAAATAATGTATCAGAGGATAATTAGGTGAAATATTTTCAATATTTAGAAAACATTTTAAAGTCAACTTCCATATCAAAGTATATGCTTATTTTAAGACTTTTATTACATATTACTGAAACATCTTTCATAAAGAACCACTAATTGACATTTTTATGAGCACTATATTAGAATGCTATTTCACTTTTATCAACATAGTGCATTTATTTATGTATGTAATTAATCTTACAACTTGACAGAAAAATTAATTTTATTGTTATTTTTGATGTGTGCATATTGGAATAATGCACAACAATATGTATTGTTTTTTTAAAATTATTTCTGATTATTCTTTAAATTCTTTTATTTTTTTCTTATTTATTTAGAGGAGGCCTGGTACTACAGTGGTTAAGTGTTTGGTGTTCTTTATGTATTACAGATTTTAACTGTCTTTAAGTATCTTTAAAAGCTTTTATAATGGGCTTTCCCTACAGAATGTATTGATGTATTTGTCATACATCTGCTTAAACAACTACCACTGTATTACCACTGTACTACCACTGTAGCTAAGGATGGAGCCTGTGAAATCAAAGACTTGGGCTTCTAATTTCTGCTCTACTATTTATTAATATTGGACTCTCAGAAAGTTGCTTAATTTTTTTTTTTTTTGGTCCCCGTTGGATTATTTTTAAAATTGACAAAATGACGTTTTTTTCAGAAGTAAAATAAACTTATAAATATATAAAGTATTTTATTATCTCACACATTGTAAGCATTGAATAAATACTAGCTGTTGCCATCCTAATTAAGTTACTGGAAAGTACTAATAAACACATAATTTTGTGATTGATCCACATTAGCGAGACACCTTTCTTTCTGCCAGCTACGTTTTTATTTTCACCTCTGTACCACTGGGGCTTGATGGAAAGAACGCTGACACTCCTTCTCCTTCCTTTTGTAGCTTTCTGATTCTTAAGTTTTCATTTAGCTACTGCTGCTGTAAGAAAATTACCACACGCTTTAAAGAACAGAATGGCATTTCACACAGTCCTGAAGGCCACAGGTCCAAATCAGGATCCTCGCCATACTGATTCCTTCCAGGTCAGTAGTCCCAAATTGTTCCTTGTTTCTTGGTAATCCCCAAAATGGCCTCTGTCTATCCCAAGCATATGCTAAATGTGTTTGTGTTTTATCTGTTCTTTTTACAACTCAGAAGTTATAAATATGTACATACACATGCACATACACTATGACTTCATTAACATAAAAAAGAAAACTCTACTTCCAAACAGGATCACATGCACAAGTATATGGGTTAGTATTCTAGCACCTTTTTTTTTTTTTTTTTTTTTTTTTTGGTAGAGGCTGGGGGTACACAATTCAATCTCAAACAGATTTCATATTATTTATTGAGTGCACAAACCCAGATGCTGTGATAGATAGACATTAATTCAATTCTGATCTCAGAGAGTTTAATGATCTATTTCTATATGTGTTGACAGTTTATTCTGGTTCTGGCTTCTAGTAATGCCACAGTAAATCTCTTAGTTGAATCTTCCTCCACATTAGTTATATAATATTAAAAAACAATAGCAAAAATCATAATAATTATTTTAAGGTCCTGGAAAGGGTCATTGTGTACAAAGGATCAGAGTGATGTTTATCCCTGAAACACTGCAATTTTTACAGAGTTATGAGTTTGTTGCTCTTTTGCTTCAGGGCACTACCCAGTTCTGTATAGCTTTACCTTAAAATAATTGCAACCTGTCTTCAGGTGGTTCAGGAAGGAATTCAGGCTTGTTAAAGAAGCTGGAAATTTACAGGTTAAATCTTGGAAGCAAGAGAGACACAGAAGACCTAGACTTCAGATCCAAAAATAATTTATTTCAATACCTATCTGACCCCCAATTCTGGATGCCTGGAAAGAGCTATGGCAGTTTAGTAAAAACTCAGGCAGAAATCAAGAAGGAGGTTAACACTTAAAAGAAAGTAATCCAAGATTTGCGAGTTTGCTACATTTTTCGCTATGTGAGCCCTCTAACCCAAGAAAGACTCAGGCAGTTAGACAATTCAAGCCACACAGACTTTAGGTTTTAAAGAACAGAGCTTTGAGCTACTTGAAAACAAGAGAACCACAGAGAACTTGAGCCCGCAAGGATGCTAAAATTTCTGGCATTAATGATCATTAAACTACAAAAAGTCAGGGAAGATCCACAAGGAGCCAGGAAACTATAACTACTGGAAACCGAAAAATCTGAGCAGAGGTACTATTGAACACACAGGAAAGAATAAGCTGATTGTTGGAATATAGGCAAGCTAGCTATGCTGCCAGAAGAAAAAGAAAATACTCTCGGACCATAACAGAATCCAGAATCACTACAATGCATGCCATGGATTGAATCATGTCCCCCAAAACATGTGTATCAATTTCTCTACGCCATCATTCCCAGTAGCATGAGATTGCTCACCATTTTGTCATCTGATGTGATTTTCCTGTATACTGTCACTCCTATCTCTACGATATCAGTGAGGTGGATCGGCATCAGTTATAATGATGAACTCTACAAGATTAGATTTGTCTTAAGCCAGCCTCTTTTGAGACATAACCGTCAAGAAGGAAGCACAGTGAGCACAGTGTGTCCTTTGGACTTGGTCTTTTGCTTGGAGGACTCCAAGTCCAGGGGAAGACTGACAACAAAGACCTTCCTTCAGAGCCAACAGAGAAAACTTTCCCTTGCTTCTGCCACTCCAAATTCAGATTTCTAGCATCCTAGGCTTGGCTAGACTGTGAAAGATTAAACTATTGTTTGTTGAAGTTATCCAGTACTTCTGTTATAACAGCACTGCAGGACTAAGACAACATTATCTATTATCTATATTATACTGTTTGCAAACCAAAACTTTAATATATGTCCAATAAAAATAATAAAAAGTTTACTGCCTGGGATTTGGGTTTGTGGACAAAGATTGACAAAAAAGGAATAAGAAAGTTTTTTCGGGAATGAATTAGAACTGCCAAATATCTTCAAGACATGGTGACTACAAGGACATTAAATGTATCAAAATTTGTGAAAAAGCATATATATACCGTCTACATAAAATTGCCTAAAACCCCCACAAAACATCACATTAAGGAAAGTTTTTCTCAAGTTTCGTAGTAGATGACCAAACAAGGACCACAGCCGAGGACAATGGTAGTTGAAACTTGTTACCATTAATTAACATGTAGATACTGGCACTTTATTTGTTTCAATTGATTATCTGACAGTTTGGGATATTTTCATCTGTCACTTCCTCTATTTCCTCTTTGGAACACTTTACCGTACTGAAATATGATTTTCTTGATAATTTTATTTATATTTGCTTATGAATACTCTAAAATAGTGCCTGGGCAAAGTAAGTACCCAGTAAATGTATTTTGTTGCTGTGTTCTTTGGTGTTGTTTGCTTGTTGGAAAGAATTATGGATAAACAAATAAAGAAAAAACATGTTTCCCTTCTCCTTAGAATGTGTTTCCACTAAATTCCACTATAACTGTCTCTTTCTCATTATTTGAGTTTTACCACTGATATAATTTCATGTACACTTTACAATACTGCCTTATCTATCTTCTTCATACTTAGCAGCTGTTTAGGAATTCTGACTTTTGTATCTGGATTTGTTTGTAGTTTGCTTTGCCTTTTATACTATGTAAGTGAGCCCTGGATGTTTCACTATATGTTCCTTATGGGCAGGATTTTTATTTCATTCATTGCTATGCCTCCAATATGTAGAACAGTACAAGGCATATAGCAGATGTTTATTGTCATGGGTTGAATTGTGTCCCCCCCAAAATATGTGCAGCCTAGGGGGAGTTTCCCTGGAGTATGGCTTGCCCCACACTTAATGCTTTTAGCTTGCAAGGGATAAAAGGAAAAAGAAACAAAGGACAATTGGGAGCCTCGTTACCATCAAGAGAGCAGCACTGGGAGCAGATCCCATCCTTCAGACCTGAGGTTCCTGCGCCAGGACGCTCCCTGGACAAAGACTGATGTAATACTGGACTTTCCTCCAGAGCCCACAAGGGGAAAGCCTTCCCCTGGAGCAGTCACCCTGAATATGGACTTGCAACCTACCGGACTGTGTAAGAATAAACCTTTCTTTGTTAAAGCCATCCACTCTGTGGTATTTCTGTTAGAGCAGCCCTAGTTGACTAAAACATTTATTAAACACTTGATGACTGATCAAGGCAAGAACATCAAAGAGATTGCCAACCCAGTTTTTCACTGGGTGACTTTTCATCTGCATAATCTGTTTTGGTGTGCAGAAGGCCCACCACGCAAGTAGTAATTTTCTGCCAGTATTTCCCATAACTCCACCTGTATTTTTGTTTTTAAATCTGAAAGAGAATTAACTTTCTACCCCTCGACACAAAGCGAGATAATGAAGCTAGGTCTAGAGCCTCTCCTGGAACCAACAGCAGACAATCTTTCTCAGAGGAGCCTCTGCCATACTGTATTACTGTGCTATTTGTAAACTGCAGAAGCAAATGAACTGTTTGTAACACCTGATTTGTTGTTACTCCTTTTTCTTTTGAAATACAAGGTCCTTAAGGGAAGCTAAACTAATTATTACAAGGCAAAATAACGCTTCTCGGGTAAGGAGAAAACAGATTTATTCCTTCCCTCCGAAATTGTTCCCTTATTTGAAGTTAGAAAAATGAATTTAATTCCTTTTAGTGAAATGTCATCAATACAACTTTTTTTCTGAATATTTTCGTATTTTTAATTCAGGATTGTTTCTCTGTGTTTGAACTCAATGGATCGTAACGATTTTTTCTCACACAACATACACCTTATTGGAAATCTGATCTTTCTGTCAACTTTCTAAAATTGTTTTAACTTGTAATAACTTCTATACTGTTTTGAGCCTGACAGGTTTAAACCGCTGTATCATAAACTTCTCATTTGGTTGGATTCTGTCTCGTGGTGATCTGTGATATTTGTGTCTATAAATTTCACAGTAAAAGTTATGAAGAATGCATTCTCTTTGTCTTGAATCCCTCCTAACAATAAGTACAGCCCCGGCAGCATGCTCATTTATTGGGGAAATTTCCTCATTTATGAGGAAATGTAGTTCTCATTCCATCACTGTGAACAAAGAAAAGTTAGGAGGATGTTTCAGAGTTGGGAGACTTGGAAATTTTAGTTTTTCATATTTATTTGGTTTGTCTCTAAAATGTCAGTTAAGGTTTCAAAATCTCTGCTGAAAATATGTACATCACAACACATTATGTTTACGGCTTGCAAAAGTGAGAAGGTCAAATGCAACGACATCAGCATGCTAATAACTCCAAGTGGAATCTGTTCTTCTAAACTGAAAATCATCTCATGGACTTGGGTGGTGAGACTAATAGGGCTAGTTTGGCAATGGATTTCTCAGCACGCTGATTTTTAGGGTTGATCAACTAATCGCCTTATTTGTGATTATTTCATGAGCTTTTTAATACAGGTTCACTTTCTACTAGGCTCTCTTCCAAGAACTTGTTTGCAAGAGTTCCTCGTGGAACATCTGATTATTCTTTTTTTATTTTTTTTGTGTTTTCATCTTTTCACATTGTATCCTTTTCTTCTGGGAAAATGTGTAACCTCTCTACTTTTCCTTCCTCTGACTGTGCTTATTTTTATCCCTCACTACTCTGCTTAAGTGTCACTTTCTCACCAATGTGTTTCTAATCCTTCAGCCTGTATTGGAAACCCTGGTGCTAAAGCAGTGAAGAGTTTGGCTGTTAACCAAATGGCTGGCAGTTTGAATTCACCAGGTGTTCCTAGGAAACCCTACAGGGCAGTTCTGCCCTGGCTTATGGTGTCACTATGAGTCAGAATTGACTTGACAGCAACTTTTTTTTTGGTCTGTATTATATGTTATTCCTCTGTATATTACCCTGTGACTATATTAACAAGTATTAATATGTATTTAGTTTTACTTTAATATGTAGCCATATTAACTTGTCTATTTTCCTCCATAAGACTGGGTGCTAAAATGAAGGATACCTGACACAAAGGGGTTATTGGCAAATAGAATTTTTTTAAAAAATCTAAATTAACTGAGAAGTATTAATACGTAACCGAAAACCTAAAATACAATGGTCAGAGAAAACAGTTTGAAAAATTTTTGACACCATTCATTGTTGATTGAATTGTATCCCCCAAAATTACATGTTGTAAATTCTTACCCCTATACCTGTGGCTAGGACTCCCTAGGTGATGCAAATGGTTAAGTGCTCAACTACGAGCTGAAAGGTTGGCAGTTTGAACCCATCTTGGTAGACAGGTCTGGAAATTTGCCTCCAAAAGTCAAAGCCTTGAAAACCCTATGAAATAACTGTACTCTGCATACATGGAGTTGTCAAGAGCAAAATTTACTTCACTTATTGGCAACCGCCAACAGCAAAACCAGTGGATATAACACCATTTGAGGACAAGATTTTCTTTGTTGTGTTAACAAAGCCATGTAAGTGTGGAGTGTGTCTTAAAGCAAATACTTTTGAGATCTAAAAGGAGCATATTAGGCACAAAAGCAATCACAGACAGGCAAAGACAGATGGCATGCTACACGAAGATCACTAAAGAATCAAGGAATAGAAGCTGAAAAGAAAGAAGAATTTTAAATATCTAACACTGCTATAATAGAAACGAAACAAGTGAGAAGATTTCAACAATGGAAAGTTATGTTCTCATAGCTAAGGAGACTAGAAGTCCATAATCATGGTGTCAGCCGTTAGGCTGAAACTCACCCAGCCCCCCACGCCCGCCCCCGGCTGGCCCGAGCCAGCTATTTCCGGAAACGCCTCAACCACCCCTGGAGACTGCCGCTTCCTCCCCGTAGGCTCTACTAGCCCTCTCCTCACCTCACTCCACTGAAATGACACTCCTTATGCTAATCAAACTGTCCTAATCATCCACAACCCCATTGGTTACTTACCAACAAGTAACTGTCCTCAACAAGGTCCGACTCCACCCTTTATAAATCCCCTACTCCCCAGCCAAAATGTGGTTTTGCAGACTCCCTGTCGGAAACTCTGTAAAGCCGCCCTGGACACAAATAAGCCTTTTTTCTGTCTTTCTCTCTTTCCCTGATCTCCTTTTACAGCATAATTCAAACTAAATGAAACCTGTTACATTTAAAACCTCTGACATCAGCTACAGAAGATTTTCTCTTATCAGTTCTGGGGGAAAGTGCTTGTTCTTTGTTTCCTTGGTGATCAACCTGTAGCTTGATATCTATCTTCCTCGCTCTCTGTGTGTTTCTCTATCCTAATCTCTTTTTTTTTAATATCTCAAAGGTGAATAGTTTAAAACACACCATACATTGATATAGGTCCCTAACATTAATAAGGAAATTCCATTGCCAAATGATCCCACGGTCATTTAAGGAAAACAAAACAAAAAAATAAATCCATTACCACAGAGTGTACTGTTACCCTATAGGATAGGGTAGAATTGCACCAGGTGCTTTCCAAGGAGCACATGGTAGATTCAAACTGCTGACTTTTTGGTTAGCAGCCATATGTCTTAATCACTATGCCACCAGGGTTTCCTACCACTAGTACTGAGGTTCGGACTTTGTGAAATTGTAGTGGTACTAGTAATAGCATCAGAACCCGTGTAAATTCAGGGGGAGGATAATATGAATTGATACCAGTCCAAAGTTAACTCCTATGATGTGATCAGACTTACCTCTACCCTTCAATCTTTTTATCAGTCCTCAGCATCTGTCACTACACAGCAGTTCTAGTTCTTTTCTGAGTTTAATAACCCACTGCAATGGCCACACAGGTCTCACAGAGTTATATTTACAGTGAAGGAGTTTACTAAGGAAGTAACAGGGTACAACTCACATTAGGATCAACAGGTTACATCTCAGGATCAGGATCTGGAAGCAGATGGGTAAAACTGTCCCAGCCGAAACCCCTCTGCCCGCAAAGGAGAAGACCGAGACACCACTCCGTCAGGAGACAGGAAGCAGAACCCTTTATTTCCTATTTCAGTTGCTTATATAGTAGCAGGGAAATGACATTGATTGGGTAATGATTGTCCAATGGGTGTTGTTCTTACTCTGTTGCTAGGCAGGCAATGCCTCAGCGGTGGTGCAAAACATGGGCGCGGTTCTTCCTGCCAGCGCCATCTTTATGGCGCAGTTTCTTTTCGCTCCTGACATCTCCCCCTTTTGTTTTTTCTAAATCAGCAAGAGGCGCCTGTCTTGGGTCGTTCTCCGCCAAGCAAGGGTTTACCCGTCATTGGCGACCCACACGCAATGTTGCTCGTGGGGTCCCTGTCTTAGGTTACTCCATGCTTCGAGAAAGTTGCCCGTCACTGGCTGCCCTCAAGCATTGATAGCCAGATCTGACCACCCTCTGAGTCGTCTGCCACTCGGGCAAAAGCTTGAACCAAAAGGTTATATCGCACTGCATCTCGCCGCCTCCATTTGCATATCAGCCAAAGGAGACAGGCGATTAAGGCAACAAGAACAATGGCAAGTGGGCTGGTGCCAGCCCAATGCTGCAGGAAATCGACTGCTTTTTGGAGCCACTGGCGCAGGGAGCGGGCCATCCTTGGGTCGACCCGGGTAGAGTTGACTCGTGTGATTTCTACCCGTAATTGCTTCAGGAGATTGTCCATTTCTTTGGACCAATTGCCTGAAGTTGTGCAGAGAGCCTTCGAGACATGTTCGCGGCCCGAGAAATATTGTCAAAACGCACCGAAGTAACACATAAGCTAGGGAGACGCCATGCACACCCCAATTGTGATATCTGTACTAAAGAGTCCACCTGTTCTTGCACCAGGTCTATATGGTGGTTCAAAATGTGAATGGCTCCAAGCATTTCACCATTCACCGCCAACTGTGTCTGTAAGGCGGTTGCAGTGCTTTCCGCTATATTATTGACCACAGCCGCGGTCTCAATGTTCTGGGTAAGAGCTACAGCCGCCGTGGCGGCCGCAGCCACAGATGCAGTAACGGCGGCGACGATCGCCGC
The DNA here is from genome assembly GCA_028571685.1 of Heterohyrax brucei. Taxonomy (NCBI): domain Eukaryota; kingdom Metazoa; phylum Chordata; class Mammalia; order Hyracoidea; family Procaviidae; genus Heterohyrax; species Heterohyrax brucei. Next base: position 26,409,699 of record CM053146.1, read on the forward strand.
AGTTAGGCCTAAATCTCGCTTAGATCTCCACAGTTCCTCGGGTGACGGGGACTTCATAGGCCAGGGGACATATCTTGGTAGCCTGGTCACCAGCGCTGTGGGAAAGATAGTTGCATTCCAGCAAAGAGAGTAAAAGCAGGTGGCATTACAACAAGCGATGGAGGAATTTGCTATTGAATCATTATATAGTAAGAACATAAAAGGGGGCTGAACACACACGGGAGTCAGGGAAAAGGTAATGTTTTGGGAGGAGGAGATCTCCTGTATCATATTTTCAAAAACTTCCGTACGGTTCCATTGGACACTGGCATTTTTGATGATTCCACCCGTGATCATAGTCATCACTAAAATATCTATGCAGCTGCCATTGACTCCACAGAGAAGCCAGACGTCAAAGGGGTTGGTGGGCGAAGCCTGAGTGGGGCTTTGCCAGGTATAGTTGTACCCAGAAAACGTCTGATTCACCATAGTCCCAATATATGGGGAAAAGGTGAAGTAGGGTTTCACCGCCCACTGTGGGCGATGACTTTGACAACCTGTCCATAAATGTGGCCAATCTTGGGTACTTTTGCAATATGGGGCCCAGCGAGGCTGTGAAGGCGGGTTAGTGCCATTCTTAGAAATCATAAGGGGAATGCGACCCTGCAAGAGGGTGCCGTTGGCGGTGCTATGTCTTGGCGTGTCGAACCACCCTGCTGACATGTTATACAAGGTGACACAAGAGGTGTCGTCGGGTGCCAAGTCTGACAAATTATGAGATACTATAAAGCAGAGGAGGCCTCGCAGAGAGATATTAACAGGGCGAGGCTCTGGGCTTATCGTAGAGTCTGATCCAATGGCAGGAAGTTGCATGGAGTCATTTGTGGTAAAAAACCGAGGCATAATTTGGGAGGTATGATGGACAGGGATCGGCAGGGGCAGGGTGTCTATGAGCCCCCAGTACTCATCCTTCTCCGTCGTCTCCTCTGCTCTCCGTAGGGGGATTAGCAACAGTGCGAGAAGGTACAGCCGTGGACTCATCCTGGACGGTCCGGGTGAGGCGTTCCGGGATCCACAAAGGGCAGTCAGCGTCCTGTGGGAAGATACAGACTGCCCCTTGGGTGACAGTTATAACGGGGGCGGGACCATGCCATTTTCCCGAGATAGCATCTTTCCACATCACTGAGCGGGATCGGTGCGCCCCTGTTCCACAGTGGCGCTCCGCTGCCGATCGCCCCTCTTGGTCGAGTGAAAGAAAATTTAAGGTAAAAAGAGCTAAGGCCAGTCTGTTGTGTGGAGTATGTCCCTCACCAATTCCCCCTTTTTGTTTTTGTAAACAAGATTTTAGGGTGTGATGGGCTCTTTCTACTATACCCTGGCCCTGGGGATTGTAAGGTATGCCGTGAGTGCAATGAATGCGCATGGTGGTTAGGAAAGTTTTAAAGGAGTGACTGGTATAAGCAGGACCATTGTCTGTCTTAATACTCAAGGGGGCACCCCATGCTGCCCAGGCAGCGAGACAGTGGGAGATAACATGTCGAGCAGTTTCTCCCACATGGGCACTGGCAAAAATTACTCCAGAAAAGGTATCTACAGAAACATGTACATATTTTAGCCTGCCAAATTCGGCAACGTGAGTAACGTCCATTTGCCAAAGGTGGCATGGACGAAGACTTCGCGGATTGACACCCAGTTGCGGGGCTGGGATGTGTGGGGCACAGGCAGTACAATTACGAACAATATTGCGGGCGGCCGCTCTAGAGATCCCAAAATGGTGAACAAGAGTCTTAGAGTTGACATGGAATTGTTTATGGAAAGTTAAGGCCTGCTCCAATGCGGATAGGATAATGGGCATGCGTGTTAAACGATCGGCGGCAGCATTACCTTCAGTTATTGGACCCGGAAGAGACTGGTGTGCTCGGTGTTGAGCAATAAAAAAGGGGTGATCGCGGGACAGAATAAGGTTCTGGATATTAGTGAACACAGGTGTTGCAGGGGAGGTAGAGCTTATCATACCTGCTGCTTCTAAACAGTTTACTGCATTCACAACATAGGCAGAGTCAAAAATTATATTAAGAGGGCAGTGGATTTGTTGGAAAACCAATTCAACCGCTTTCAGCTCCACAATCTGTGCTGAGCAGTTTGGAAATAGGTAGCTTTGAGAGGATTGACCAGGAATGTAAATACTGCCCAAGCCAGAGCTGGAGCCATCGGTGAACACCGAAATGGCATCTGGTATCGGCTTTTTAGAGGTAATCTTTGGGAAAATAATTGGGTGCCGAGTGTGGAATTGCAGCAACGGGTCCTTGGGGTAATGGTTATCAATGACCCCAGCAAAGGAGCACAAGAGGACCGCCCAGTCATCAGAGGTGGCAGCCAGGGTTTGTATCTGAGCTTTGTCATATGGGGTGATTAATTTTGATGGGCTATGCCCTATGAATTGCACAGCTTCTGACAGCCCAATCAAAGCCAATCGAGCTACAGCACCGGGATACCATTCAATGCTGCGCTGGGTCGAAATGCGAGGGTGGACCCAGCGGAGGGGGCCACCCTGCCACAGCACCCCAGTGGGTTGGTTCACTGTAGCAAGAATGCATAATAAAAGGGGGAGTGTAGGGTCTCTACGGTTAAGCAAGGCCATGGGAAGAGCGACCTCGACTTTTTCTAGGGCCCTCCTCGCCTCGGGGGTCAACTCTCGAGGAGAGGACAGCCCCGAGTCACCTTTAAGAATGTCATAAAGAGGGGAAAGCTCAGAATTTGTGAGCGACAGGTATGGTCGAATCCACTGAATGTCCCCCAGGAGCTTCTGGAAATCATTAAGAGTATTGAGCTGGTCTTTCCGCAGTGTGATTTTTTGAGGTTGAATAGCGGTAGGTGAAATCTTAGATCCTAGGAAGTCGACGGTGCTGCCTCGCTGCACCTTTTCAGGGGCAATGTGGAGTCCCGCGCCAGCCATTGCCTCAGAGAGGGCTATAAAGCATTGTTCTAGGGGGTCAAGAGTAGCAGCGGCAAGGAGGACATCATCCATATAATGGATGCAGGTAACCTGGGGCCACTTTAGAAGTACTGATTGTAAGACTTTAAAGACAAATAATTCACAGAGTGTAGGGCTGTTGGCCATGCCCTGTGGTAGTACTACCCATTCGTATCGCTGATCTGGGGTGGCGTGGTTTATAGATGGCAAGGTGAATGCAAAATGTGGTGAATCATCGGGATGTAATGGGATAGAGAAAAAACAATCTTTAATATCCAATACTATAATTTTCCATCTTTTGGGGATAGCCGCAAGGCTGGGTAGGCCACGCTGGATCGGACCCATCACTTCCATGGCTGCATTAACAGCACGGAGGTCCTGTAGCAATCTCCATTTTCCTGATCTTTTTCGGATTACAAAGATTGGCGTATTCCATGGGGAAGTCGAGGGTCGCAGATGGCCCTGAGCGACCTGTTCCCTGACTAAATGTTGGGCAGCCTCTAACTTTTCCATTGGAAGGGGCCACTGAGTCACCCACACCGGCTGCGTGGTAATCCAATTTATCTTTATTTGCTCAGTGGCCCTGACCGAAAACCCAGGCCCGTTCTGCCTTTATTGCCTTGCGTGTCAATCGGCCTGGGTATCCCTTGAAGTTTCTTACCTAAACCTCTCCCCGGCATGTAACCTGACTTTAACATGATTTGCTGGGCAACGTCCTGAGATGGACTTGTGGGTGCCTCTTCATTAGTGAGGCGGAGGCCCAGGCAGTTAAGGACCTCCCTTCCCCATAAGGTAACGGGGGTGTCAAGGACATATGGTTGGAAAGTTCCTTGATGTCCTTCGTCATCCGCCCAATGCAATTGCTGGGCACTCTTTTGAGGTGTAGAAGCATAGCCAATACCTCTTAACAAATCGGAGGAGGACTCTAAAAGCCAGGCTCTGGGCCAATCCTTCAGGGAGATAACACTTATGTCAGCTCCGGTGTCAAGCAGCCCTATCATGACATGCCTGTTCACTTTTAGAGTATGAACAGGGTGTTGTCCCAATTCAAGTGACAGCATGGCTAGCGTGTCTCCAGTTGACCCGAAACCCTGGGTCCCCCGAGAACGAGACTCGGCTGGGTATAAGGAATGCCAACTGGGAAGCACAAGTAATTGAGCAATCCGATCTCCCGGGGAGATGGCAGCAATACCCCTAGGCGATGAAATCATAATCTTAATAACACCGGTAGTCTGAATCAATTACCCCCGGGTGGATGACAAGTCCCTTTAATGTAGGGCTGCTCCGACCCAGGATCAGACCCACTGTATCTTTTGGAAGGGGTCCTGACATGTCAGAGGGTACGGGCCGGACTCCCATTTCGGGGGTTAGTACGAGTCTGGTGGTGGTACAGAGGTCCAATCCAGCACTCCCGGCTGTGGCTCGCCGAGGCGTTGGGGCTGTAACGGCTGACCCTGACCTGGTTTCGTGAGGCTGACCGCTGCTTCGGGTTGCGGAGCATGGGCACCATATATTTGGGGGCCCTGATGCCTGGGGCCCCGTGTCACGGTTTTTGGGCGTGCACCAGGCCCACCGGGAGAAGGCAATGGGTGACCCTCAATAGTTGTCTTAGAAAAACATGCAGAGGCACTATGAGACCCTCGTCGACAGCGGGGGCATACTTGGCTCTCCGCCGCAGGTGGTGAGGGGTTCTCATTCTGTCTGAGCGCCCTCTGCGATTTTCGCTGAGGGCACTCCCGCTTGAAATGACCCGATTGGCCACAACTAAAGCAGCCTGTTTTTGTGGATCCTGGGGCATTCCCTGCAGGGGGAGCTCGCATAGCAGCGACCAACGCTGCGGCCAGACCAGAGTTGGTTAAATTTCCTCCCAGTTCTCGACAGACTCGCATCCACACTTCGATGCCCTTGCGCTTATGGGGATTTATTGCGTTGCGGCACTCTTTTGTGCACTGCTCATAGACAAGCTGCTTCACTAGAGGCATAGCTGTGTGAGGGTCACCAAAAATCTTTGAAGCACTATCAATCATGCGAGCCACGAAGTCTGAAATTGGCTCATTGGGACCCTGAATGATTTTTGTTAAATTGCCAGTGGGCTCTCCCCGGTTAGGGAGGGATTTCCACGCACGGGTGCAGATCTGATTTATCTGATCATACACCTGAGGAGGATAACCGGTCTGAGCATTGACGAAATTACCATAGCCCATAAGCATGTCTACATTCCATGCCGGTTGGTTTATGGGAGGGCGAGCATTAGTGGCTGCTTGCTCTATAGCTAAATCCTGTGCCATGGACTTCCAATCTAGGAATTGTCCGGAACTAAGACACGTCCTTGCCAAGTGTTGCCAGTCACTAGGAGTCATAGCAAGCTTATGCAGGCTCTCCAGCATCCCTTGAACAAAGGGGGCCGCTGTCCCATAAGTCTTAACTCCCTCTGCTATGCTTTTAACTACTTTCCAGTCCAGAAGCTCATGATAGCGTTGGCCTTGGGCATCCAGATACACCGGAAACGCACTGGGATGCTGGTCCCAGAGCTCCGGGAAACGGCTCCGGCCAAGCAAGGGCGGGGCCGTGGGATTGTATGGAGGGGGAACGACGTCAATCTTCGCCCCTCCCTCCGCGTCTTTCGACGCGGATGGAGGATCTAAGCTCATTTCCCGCAACTGGTGCGCTACACCTCCGGGATCGGGGGGCCCCGTGCTTCTAAAACCTCTCTCAGGAGAGTTTGGATGGTAATCTCCCAAATCATCGTCACTTTCACTTTCCCCCTCCTGACTAGCTTGCTCGCTCCCCTTCTGTGACGCCTCCTCCTGCACTTGCTCAAAAGCATCCTGACCCTTCATTAGCACCTTCTCAAAAATACCTGACTCATCCTCCAAGCAGTTAAGAATTAAAATCCAGATTCCCATAACCCCTGGAGAGAGACGACCCACAGTATCTGCGCCAGTGAGGTCTCCTCCGAGCTTGTTCCAAGCAGACACCGTGAGGTGACCTGAGGCAAGGAACCACGGGGCGACCTCCTCCACAGCCTGCAAAAAGCCTTCCAAAGTGCGCTTCCTAATTTCTACATTTCTCTGCTTCATAAGAGCCTGCAGGGAGTCCAACAGCCGCTGACTAGAAGGCTGGTTCCCCATTGTGCCCTATTCCCCTAGCTTATGCTAGTCCCTGGTCTATGCCAGTCCCCGGTCTATACCGGCCCCTGGACAGTGCCAGCTCACCTTTCCGAGCGTCCCCGAGGTGAGGGTCGCTTCCGGTCCCTGTTCAGGCTCCAAGATGTCCCAGCCGAAACCCCTCTGCCCGCAAAGGAGAAGACCGAGACACCACTCCGTCAGGAGACAGGAAGCAGAACCCTTTATTTCCTATTTCAGTTGCTTATATAGTAGCAGGGAAATGACATTGATTGGGTAATGATTGTCCAATGGGTGTTGTTCTTACTCTGTTGCTAGGCAGGCAATGCCTCAGCGGTGGTGCAAAACAAGGGCGCGGTTCTTCCTGCCAGCGCCATCTTTATGGCGCAGTTTCTTTTCGCTCCCGACATAAAACCACTGTTCTTCAGTGCGCAATAGCTAGCTCAGCTCCTCTGGGTCTTACAAGGCACCTCTCTGCCCCTGAGGACCAGCTCTTATTGTTCCTCTGAGAACTGCTGCCTCTACATCCTTTAGAACTGGCTTGTCCCAGCTTCCTGATGACAACCTCCTCTTGGCCCTGCCACCTGTTGCAGTCTTTTCTGCTGCTGGGTTCCTTCTGGGCCTGATGCTGTCCTCAGCCCTTGATTCATGTTACCTCTTCAGGAAAGGTTCCTCGCCTCTTCTCCCTCTGCATTGTCCTATTTCTGTTTCAAAAAAAAATCTGTAGGGTTGTGTAGGGTTGCCTGCTTAAGTACACAGACACCTTATCAATTTTAGGGCATGGCAATCCCACCAGGGCCATGAACTGACCAATTCCTTGCAGGACACAGATAATTCATTTGCATACCAGGCTGCAACCTCACCTCATTTAGGTAATCTATCGCTGGGCAAGGTGCAGTCCAGAAGTATCATACCAAGTTGTTTACCACTTGCCCAGGAAATGTCAGTCAACCTGTACTAAATTAACAAACCCTCTGAAGTAGAGAAATAGGCAAAAGTAATTCATTAGGATTTAGAGGTGACAGCTCTTAAGCTGTTTTTCCAAAGAATCAAGGCAAAAACATCACAGATTTACAACACATATTTTGGGGGGAAGCAATTCAATCCTTAACGAGTACCATCCCCCAGAGCTGATAAATAGAAAAAGCTTTGGCTAAAGTTAGTGCCCTGAATTCAGCCTCTAGCTTTCTAAACTGTGAGAAAATAAATTTCTGTTGTTTAAAGTCAACCATTTATGATATTTATGATATTTATGATATATGTCACAGTGCCACTAGATAATCAAGACCCCATGGTAGTCTATGATAGAAAATTCATGTAACTCACATGTTGAAAATTCATGAGAAATTTAAACCAATATCAATATTTATATTGTTTCTGGTTTTTAATTTGAAATATAGAAATACGGTTCAATTTAAGTACATTTAATTCAGAGTGTTTTTCACTAAAATGACATTCAATCATTAACTTAAGGAAATTCAATAATTAAAATGTTATTTTATGTATAATAAATTGATTATAGTCAAGATGATTTATTTCTGATTATTTCTGAAAATATTCTCAACAGCCTATATGTTAGTTGTTGTGTCCCAATGAAAAAGATGACATTCACTTCCCATACTTTAAAGTGTGAACTGTAATAAACTCTTCATGTATTTTTACTCAGAAATGAAAAAAATGAAAAATCCTCTGCTGACAACCAGCGTGTGGTATTCTTCCAAAATAAAATATTGATATGGCCACTCCAACAGCATGAAATCACTAAACCCTTGTTCTTCTTACCAACATCTCCTTTTATTTTTTTCCTTTTTTTTGTACGATTAAGAGCAAATTTGTGATCTATATCATGTTGCCATATAACACCCAGAACTTTCACCTCTGTTCTACTCTAGCTGCACCGCACCTCTGTCCACATAATAATGCGCTTCCCCTCTTGTTGGAAACTTCCTGTGACCCTTTGATAGAGGTCTGGCCCTCCTCACCCAGTCAGCTTGGCTCCAGAAAAATGTCCTTCGGCCAACCCCAGGTACATTTTTAAAGGTGTGTTTGCCTCCAGTATCGCTCCAGCTGTTGTATGGTCCAGGTCAGTCTTCGGTGAGCTGGCCCCAGTGCTGGATGCAGTTTAGAGTTGGAAGGTCCAGGGACCATGCTCTCAGGGGGCTCTCCGTTCAGAAGGACCATCAAGTGTGGTCTTTTAGTAGAGGTCTAGCTCTGCCCTCTATTCTGTCACCTGCTGTATCTGGAGCTCTGTCACACCTACCCCACCCAGACTGTCATTGGTGGTGGCTGGGCATCATCTAGTTCTTCTGATCCCACGCTGAGGGAAGCTATGGCTCATATGGCCTCTTTCATCTTGTGTGCTCATATTTTTCTCCTGTCATTGATGTCCTCCATTTACCCCAGGTCCAGGTGGACTAGGACTATTTGTTGCTATTTAGATGTCAGCATGCTAGATTTTAAGACCCCGGTTGCCACTCACCCAGGTGGTATGTGAAGCAACATCATGACAGAGGGAGAGAGTTAAACCTTAGGTATCCCAGTTGGTCTGGATGTCCCTGGAGAGTGTGCCACCCCACCCCAAACCCAGACACTATTTCCTTTTTCTTCCAAAGAGGTGATCCACTTTAAAAGGACAATTTGGTTTTGGAGTTGAGTACTTGTGGGTACCCCACTTCTAGTGTGTGCTTTCACATGCTATATCCATCCCCAGTCCTAACCAACCACTACTTAATTTACAAAGAATCCCTCTCCCTCCCTGCCCTGCCCCTTGTAAACATCAAATATTGATTTCTATTTTGCTTAAATGGTCAGTTGCATCCTTATAATAATGGTCTCGTACAAAATTTGTCTTATTGTGTCTGGCTAATTTGGCTCAGGATGATTTCCTCTAGATGGTCCCATGTTGACAGGCCTTTCTCTAAGTGATAGTTGTTTCTCACCATTGTGTAGTATTCCACTGTATGAATATACCGCAGTTTGTTTAACCATTCGTCTGTAGATGGACATCTAGGTCTTTTTCAACTTTTTGCTGTTTGTGACAAGAGCTTCAGTAAACATTGGCATGCAAGTATCTGAGTGGTTTTCATTATTTCTTTGGGATATATTCCAAGGAGTGGGATTGCTGGATCATAGTTTTTTACAAAAGTGCCAAATTCGATTTCCACAGTGGTTGAACCATTTTACAGTCCCACCAACAGTGCAGAAGACTTCCAATCTCTCCATGTCCTCTGCAGCATTTATTATTCTGTGCTTTTTGGATTATTGCTATCTTTGTTGGGGTGGGATGGTATCTCATTGCGGTTTTCATTTGGATTTCTCTGATGGCTAGCGATCGTGAACACTTCTTCTTATATCTGTTGGCAACCTGTATATCTTCTTTGGTGAAGTACCTGTTCATGTTATTTGTCCATTTTTTAATTAGGTTGTTTGTGTGTTTCTTGTTGAGGTTTTGCAAAATCTTGTAGACAGGAGAGATTAGGCAGTGGTTGAAAGCGTGGTAGGCAAACATTCATTTCCAACTCTACAAGTAATCTTTTTTATTCTTCTGATGAAGGTTTGGGATGAGCATAAATGTTTAATTTTTGAGTTCCCAACTATCTGTTTTCATTTCTGATGATTGAAGGTAGTTGGCAGTTTGGGGTAGACTGTTGATGCCATGGATTAGCACTTTCATCCTCTTTGTAATTTTTCCTTCCAAGAATTTTGTTGTTTTAGCTTTTGTATTTAGGTCTTTGATCCATTTTGAATCAGTTTTTGTGCATGGTGTGAGAAAAGCTTCTTGTTTCGTGGTTTTGCAGGTAGATATCCAATTATGCCAGCACAATTTGTTGAAGGGAATGTATTTACTCCACTCCACTGTCTTTGGGCCTTTTCAAATATCAGCTTTTCGTAAGTGGATGAAGTTACATTTGGATTTTCAATTCTGTTCCATTGGTGTATGTGTCTGTTTTTGTGCCAGTACCAGGCTGTCTTGACTGTTGTGGCAGTGTGGTATGTTTTAAGATCAGGAAGGGTGAGGCCTCCCATGTTATTCTTCTTCTTTAGCAATAATTTACTTATCTGTGGCTTCCATCCTTTCCATACGAAGTTGGTGATTTGTTTCTTCATCTTGTTAAAAAATGTCATTGGAGGTTCAATTGGGATTGCATTGTATGTACAGATTGTTTGGGGCAGTAAAAATGTTTTCACAATGTTAACTCTTCCTATCTAGGAGCAAGGTAGATTGCTCCACTTGTGTAAGTCATTTTTCGTTTCTTGCAGTAGGGACTTGCAGTTTTCTTTGTATAGGTCTTTTTTACATCTCTGGTTAGACTTATTCCCAGATATTTTGTTGTCTTGGGGGGCTATAGTAAGTGATAATGATCTAGTGATTTTCTCTTTGGTTGTCTCCGTTGTTGTAAAGGAATCCCACTGATTTATGTATGTTTATCTTGTATCCTGATACTTTGCTGAAGTCTTCTATCAGATCTAGTTATTTTGGGGTGGATTCTTTAGGGTTTTCTGTGTTTGAGATCATATCTGTGAATAGTGATACTTTGACTTCTTCTTTACCTATTTGGAGGTCCCTTATTACTTTATTTTGTCTAATTGCTCTGGCTAGGACTTCCAGAACAATGTTGAATAGAAATGGTGAAAATGGGCATCTTTGTCTAGTACCTGTTCTTAAGGGGAATATTGTCAACTTCTTTCCATTAAGTATGATGTTAGCTGTTTGTTTAGTGTAGATGGCCTTTATTATGTTGAGGAATTTCCCTTCTATTCCTATTTTGCTGAGATTTTTTAAAATGAATAGGTGTTGGACTTTATCAAATGCCTTTTTTTCATCAATTGATAGAATCGGGTGTTTCTTTGATTTTGAGTGGTTAATTACACTAATTGTTTTCCTTATGTTAAACCATCCCTGCACCCATGGTATGAATCCTACTTGGTTGTGATGAACCCTTTTTTTTTTTTTATGGATTGTTGAATTCTGTTAGCTAGGATTTCATTAATGATTTTTACATCTAAGTTCATGTGAAATACTGGTCTGTAATTTTCCTTTTTTGTGCTGTCTTTACCTGGTTTTGGTACCAGGGTTATATTAGCATCATAGAATGTATTTGGGAGTATTCCATCATTTTCTATACTCTGAAATACCTTTAGAAGTAGTGGTGTTAACTCTTCTCTGAAAGTTTGATAGAATTCTGCAGTGAAGCCATCCGGGACAGGGCTTTTTTTGGATGGAATTTTTTTAAATTATCTTTTCAATTTCTTCTTTTGTAATGGATTTGTTTAGTTGTTCTAACTCTGCTTTTACTAGTTTAGGTAGGTGGTGTTTTTCCAGAAAATTGTCCATTTTCTCTAGGTTCTCAAATTTATTAGAGTTTAATTTTTTTGTCGTATTCTTGTATGATTTTTTTTTTAATTTCAGCAGGATCTGTTTTGATATTACCCATCTCATTTCTAATTTAGATTATTTGTTTTTTCTCCTGTTTTTCTTTTGTCAGATTGGCCAATGGCTTATCAGTTTTGTTGATCTTTTTGAAAAACCACCTTTTAGACTTCTCTACTCTTTCAATCATTTTGGCATATCATTTATTTCTGCTCTAATTTTAATAATGTGCTCTCTTCTGGAGACTGATGGGATCTTTTGCTGAGATCTTTTTAATTGTTCAAGTTGATGATTTAATTCTTTGATTTGTACTCGTCTTTTTGGATGTGTATGTTTTTTAAGACGAATTGACGTCTGAGCACTGCTTTTGCTGTGTCCCATGGATACTGGTAGGATGTGTCTTCATTCTCATTTGATTCTATGAAATACGTTATTGCATCCTTGATTCCTTCTATTATGCAGTAGTTCTTGAGCAGAATCCATAGTTTTTATTTAATTTGTGTATTTTTTTCTGTTATTGATTTCTAGTTTTATGGCTTTGTGATCTGAGAAGCAGCTTTGTATTATTTCAATATCTCGAATTTTGTTGAGTATCGCTCTGCGACATAATGTATGGTCAATTCTGGAGAATGTTCCATGATTATTGGAAAAGAAAGTATGCTCTGCTTTAGTTGGATGAAGTCTTCTGAATATGTCTATAAGGTCAGTTTGGTTGACTGCAGCATTTAGATTCTCTATGTGTTTACTAAGATTTTTTTGAGATATTCTGTCTGAAAACCCTGGTGGCATAGTGGATTAAGTGCTAACCAAAAGATCAGCAGTTCAAATGTGCCAGGCACTCCTTGGAAACTCTGTGAGACAGTTCTACTGTGACCTCTAGGGTTGCTGTGAGTCGGATCCAACTCAATGACAGTGAGTTTAGTTTTGGTTTTCTGTCTTTTATTGAGAGTAGTATGTTGAAGTCTCTTACTATTACTTATGGAGGTGTCTATTTCTGTTTTTCAATGCAAAAAAGTTTTATGTATTTTGGAGCCTTGTCATTGGATGTGTAGATATTTACTATGGTTATGTCTTCCTGTTGAAGTGAGACTTTGGCCAGTAGATAGTGACCCTCTTTATCTTGTATGGTGGATTTAACTATAAAGTCTATTTTATCAGAGATTAGTATTATCATTCCTCATCTTTTTAGAATGTTATTAGCCTGATACATTTTTATTTTTCCAATGTTTGAATTGTAGTTTTTGTCTTTGAGTCTAAGGCATGTCTCCTCTAAGCAGCATATAGATGGGGTGTGATTTTTAGCCAGTCTGCTACACTCCTACTCTTAATTGGTGCATTTAGTCCATTTACATTCAGTGTGATTATTGGTAAATATGATGTTAGTGTTTTCATTTTGATACCTCTTTTTGTGTGTTGTGGACAGTTCCTCTGTTTTATTCCATTTTTTTGTGCTGAGTCTTTTCTTTACGTATTTTCTTTTAGTGGCTTTCAATGTTTGTTTTCTTGAAATTGTGATTTTTGTATGGTGCTTTTGACATGTAGAATTACAGGTTTCTTTTGCAGTTACTCCCTTAGTCCATTTTATTAATCTAAAAGTAGTCCAAACTTCAGTGTCTGTGTATCTCCTTGTTTTCCCCACATCTGGAAGATCTACACGTACCTTTCTTTGATCTGATTTTTCATATAATATAGTTGTTCATTATATCCTGAGGTCTCTGAATTTCTATTTTTTGTGATTTGCTTTGAGTTATCATTTTAGATTTCCTTTCCTGATGTTAACTATATGCTCTGTCGAGTGCTGGATCGTTAAGTACATATCTAAAGCTATTGATTTTATAATCTAAGAACTTCCTTTAATATTTCTTGTAATTTTGGTTTGGTTCTTGCAAAATCTCTAAATTTCTGTTTATCTGTGAAAGTCTTAATTACACCTTCATATGTGAGAGACAAGTTTGCAGGATATATTATTCTCAGTTGACAGTTTTTTCCTTCAGGTCTTCATATATGTTATCCCACTGTCTTCTGGGAAGTATCATTTCAGCTGAGTAGCCTAAGCTTAATCTTAATAATTTTCCTTTATAAGTAAATTTTTTTTTTTTTGCTTATTTCTGTTCTGGTTGCCCTCAGTAGTTTCTCCTTGTCTCTAGTTTTATTGAGCTTCATTATGGTATGACTTAATGTATTTCTTTGGGGATTTACCTTGAGTGGGGTTCATTGAACATCCTGAATGGAGATCTTCTCATCTTTCATGATATCAGAGCAGTTTTCTGTCAGCAGGTCTTCAACTATTCACTCTGTATTTTCAGCTATCCCACCTTGTTCTGGTATTCCAATCACACAGATATTATTTGTCAATAGAATCCCACATCACCCTTAGGGATTCTTCACTTTTATTGAGTCTTTTATCTGATTTTTCTTCATGTATACTGGTGTTGTTTACTGTTTTAAAGCTCACTAATTCTGTCTTCCATGTCCTCAGTCCTGCTCCTTTGACTTCCTATTGAGTTATCAAGCTTAGAGATTTTATTGCTAATCTTTTGAATATCAGGTCACTGCTGCTCAAGCATTTCTTGCAGCTTATTTAATTTTTCAGTGTACTCTGCTACATTTTGCCTGATCTCTCTCCTGATATCTTGCACAACTCTGTACATCAATCATTTGTATTCTGTCTCTGATAGTTGTAGGGACTCTTCATCTGGGAAACCCACTGATACTTTATTTTGGGAGTTTTGGGAAGCCATGGTAATCTGTTTCTTCAGGTGTTTAGAGTGACTGTTGTCTCTGAGCTATCCTGAAGTCATTACAGTGAAAGAGATGACAGTTCAGTTGGCCTTACTGGCATCTCTCTGTGGGGGCAGGGCCATGCATGCTGATTATTTTCTGTTGCTTGCTCTTACTGTCCTTCATTGGTCTGCTGGCACAGACCCTGGGATGGGAGTCATGCCTGCTTTCAGCAGCAGCAACACCGGTTCTGCCTCTGGCATTGGAGTGGAATCATGTGCACAGGTGCTGCACTTTCACAGCCACTCCAAGGTGGGCAGGACTTAAGTGCTGTTGCTGCAGCTGCTTCTTGTTTTGGCAGATCCCTCATGAAGCCCCAGCCTTGGACTCAGGTGTAGGAAGAGGGAGTGGTCACTCACTTATGCCTTCTTCCCCATGTTTCTGTTGCCTCTGGTGTGGGTGCGGATCTCCACCCAATGGCTACCTAGCCACTGGGGCAATCATTTCCCTTGACCCCAGTCCTCTGAGCCCAAGCCTCCCAGGGGCACTCTGCTCCAATGCTGCCTAGCCATCGGGGTGATCACCTAACTCTTCTAGAGTCACCTGAGCCCAGGCCTCTCTGGGGCAGCTGGCTCCAGTGACTGCCTAGTTGCCAGGGTGATCACTTCCCTTCCCCCAGGTTGCCTGAGCCCAGCCCTTGCTGGTGCAAATGACACTTATGGTTGCCTAGCCACTGGGGTGATCACTCCCCCTGGGTCACTTGAGCCCAAGCCTCCCTGGTACACTTGGCTGTAAATAGCTGCCTAGCTGCTGGGGCAATCATTTCACTCTTCCAGGGTCATTTGAGTACAGACCTCCATGAAGCACTTGGCTCCAATGGCTGCCTAGCCACTGGGGTGATCACTCCTCTCCTCTAGGGTAACCTGAGTCCAAGCGTCCAGGGCACTCTTGGCTCCAGTGGCTGCCCAGTCACTGGGGTGATTTCCTAACTCCTTTAGGGTCGCCTGAGGTCAGGCCTCCCAGGCACAAATGGCTGCCTAACTACCAGGACAATCCCACCCAACCCATGGGTCTCCTGAGCCCGGTTCTCCCTGGTGCACGTGACACCAATGGCTGTCTAGACTGTGAGGCAGTTTTCCCCCTCGTCTTGGTTCACCTGAGCCCAAGCCTCCTGGTCCACGCAACACTAATGGCTGTTTAGCTGCTGGCACTAGCTGCCCTTCCTCGTGATCCTCTGAGCGCACATCTCCCTGGAGTGCATGACTCCAATAGCTGGGAGCTGGGTCACTTGAGCTCAGACCTCCCTAGTGCACTTGGGTCTAATGGCTGCCTAGCCACTGGGGTGATGACTGCACTCCTCCAGGGTCTCCTGAGCCCAGACCATCCTGGTACACTTGGCTCCAATGACTGCCTGGGCACTGGGGTACTCTCTCCTCCTGAGCCAAAGCCTTAGGGGTGTATGCAACGCTAATGGCTGCCTAGTTGCGCATGTTCACTGCACTTTCCCCACAGGTCACCTGAGCCTAGATCTCCGAAGAGCCTGAGGCTCCAATGGCTGCCCAGCTGCTGGGGTGATCCCTCCAGACCTGCCCAGTTATCTGAGCCCAAGCCTCACTAGCCCAGGCGCTTCCAATCCTCTCCCTGCAGTTAGTGCGCTTTCTCAGTGCCCGCCCCGCCCCCCTCAGGCTACGGGAGCCCAGAGCTTCCTGGCCCACTGGCTCCAAGAGCAGTCCCCAGTCTGTCAGCAGCTGGACCATTCACTCTGACCCCCTAGGTCCCGCAATCTCTGGCTTCGTAGTCGTGGGGTGCCTGGACTCAGGCCTCCCAGTCCCACGCAGGACTAAGACCTACTGTGCTAAATGCACTTGCGTGGTCCTTTCAGCTCTGTCCTCTCCTACCCTATCACCCTGGGATGTTGGGAGCCCTGGCCTCCTGCCCCCACATTTCCCACCCATCTCCCTGCTCTTCCAGCCGAGGCCTTCTGTCCCCTTACCACGCTGAGTCAGTGCCTGGCCACCTGGCTGGTGTGTCTGGTGAGGCACTGATCCATGGCCAGCCTCCTCCCCAAGTATTCTAACCTGGGTGGGGGTCTTCCGGTCTGGGCTGTGTGGGCTCGGCTGCAATGCTTAGGCTGGAGCAGGTCTCTTTAGTCAAATTCAAGCTTGTTCCGGCTCTTGTTTCTCAGCTCTGCTTGGTTGCTAAGATTGGCTGGAGGAGAGTTTTCTCTCCCCACGGGTTGCCTGCAGTTCACAGATAATCTCCCCCCAGGCCAGTTGTTTTATCTGAGGTGCTTCAAGCTCCTAGGATCTTCCTTTGGCTCTCATTATACTTAAGGGTCTCCTAGCACAGCTTAGTCCTTCTAGACACTGTTTTTGGTGGATTTCATTGATTTTGAAGTTCTTATTTGTTCAGGGTTTAGCAGGGTGTGTATTGTTAACTCCACCACCTTGGCTCCGCCCCTTAACATCTTTTCTAAGTGATTCATGTCCATCTGCCAATGTCAACTCTAGTTCTGTTTAAATCTCCAGCCTTCTAGTTAAATATATTAAGATATTTTCTTAATATACTTCTTCCTGCTTCTGTTTCAAACACTTCTATAGGGTTGTCTGCTTAAGTACACAAACACTTTGTTAATTTTAGGGCATGACAATCCCACCAGGGCAATGAACTGGCCAAATCCCTGTAGAACACAGACAGTTAATTTGCATAGTAGGCTGCAAATCACCTCATTTGCATAATCTATTGAGAAATCCTTCCAAGCTGCATATCAATCACAGGGCAAGCTGTAGTCGAGAAGTATCAGACCAAGTCACAGCACACAGTAGAAGCTGAGAGGTTTCCATAATACAACCAGCACTTTGAAGGTCTGAGTAGCAGGAGTCAGGGTCTGGAGACCACAGTTCGAGGGGACATTTAGGTCAATTGACAAACTGTTTTTTTTTTTTTTTCAGAAATTGATCTGCATTCCACTTTGGTATGTGGTGTCTGGGGTCTTAAAAACTAGCGCTAAGGAGCATCAGCTGGTCCCGATTCATCTGGAGCAGAGGAAAATGAAGAACATCAAAGACAGCAGGAAAATATGAGTCAAGGAAACAGAAAATAGCATATGACTCAGAGACACAAGACCAGAAGAACTAGATGGTGCCTGGCCACCACCAAATTTTGCCTTGACAGGGAATACAATGTAGACTCCTGTTATAGCTGGAGAAATACAGGCCTGTAGATCTAGAATTCTATTAAAAGATTGGGACTGATGGCCTGACATCCTGGATGGTTCCCTCAAGAACATAGCCCCTAGACTCACTGCTAGCCCAGAGCTGAAAACAGTAACGAAGGTAACTCTTGGAACAAAAACTTGACTGGACTACAAGAGATGAGGGTGTCAGAGGAACTCCTCTACAGAAATGAGATGGGAGGGTGAAGAGGAGCAGACAGGAATTGGTTAAATATAAGAAGCACAGAAGGAAAAGCAGGAGTATGCTGTCACAAGGTTGGGAGAGCAGTTAGAGATGCATAGAGGTGTGTATATGAGTTTTTGTATGGCTAATTAACTTGGATTGTAAACTTTCACTTAATCATAATAAAATACTAAAAAAAAAATTCAGTAACAGAATTGTCCTAAATTCTGGAAAACAATTCTCAAACCTAGTAAGATATCTCTCCCAAATTGAGATTCCTCCACAATTTTCCTTTGTTTTATTTTCTCTTGCTGCATGTGGGCAATTAAACAAACATCTTTTTTTTTTTTTTCTGATTGCAATGTGTCAATGATGATCATTAGTTTTTGATAGTGAAAGGAACTAGTATGATGCATATTTCAAAAACTGACTTTTCAGTTTACATAGTTGACTAGGAACTTGACAGTGATGTCAACTGCAGTTGGAAGAGGGGTGGTGGTGTTTTGTATCTTAAGTTCTATCAAAAACAAAAACCCAGTGTCATCAAGTCGAGGCTGACTCCTAGCAACCCTATAGGACACAGTAGAACTGTCCTATAGAGTTTCCAAGGAGTGCCTGATGGGTTGAACTGCCGGCCTTTTCATTAGCAGACCTAGCACTTAACCATTCCTCCACTAGGGTTTCCAAATTACTTATCCTGTTCTCATAGCTCTGGAACCTAAGTTTCTTTGTGGGTAGTAAAATTCCTTCTAGGATTAAAGTTTTATAATTTTATCTTAGAACCAAGGACACCTGGTTTCTCAATGGTTAAGCACTTGGTTACTAACTAGAAGGTTGATGGTTCAAATTTACCCAGCATCTCCAGAGGAAAAAGACCTGGCAATCTCCTCCTATAGAAAATTCAACATGGAAAACGTTATGGACAGTCCTATGTTGTCACATGGGATCCTATGAGTCTAAATCAACTGGGTGGCATGACAATGAATCAGATAAAAGAAATCAGTGTAAATTTCTATTTATTTATTCTGGGATGATTTAAATCACTCATTAATCAGTCATTTTGAAGAACTGGGGAAAAATAAGTAAATGGTCATTTATTATTATTTTTTAGACGTAATCCTAAGAGACATAATTGATTGCACCATGCAGATACCACCTTTATTATAGGTAGTCACACAAGCTCCTTATTGTGATTCTTGTACCCTTATGATCTCTGATGTACCCATATCAACTCAAATCCACCGCTCTGAAGTTGATTCTGAGTGACAGTGACTCTACAGAACAAAGTAGAACTGCCCCATAGTGTTTCAGGGGCTGGAAGTCTTCACAAAAGCAGACTGCCACTCTTTCTCCCACAGCATGGCTGATGGATTCAAACCTTCCACCTTTCACTTAGCAGCAGAGTGCTTAACCAGAGAGCAACTAGTGCTCTTTTTTGGCAAAAGCTGACATGTTGCAATTGGTTCAGCATAGTACCAGTGAAGGAAAGGAGCTACAGCCTTGACTTGAATGACTTGGATATGTTCTGACCCTGCAGTGTGGCAGTCATTTCTAAGAGTGAGAGAAACAGGAGCACCTCTCAAGTGTTATCATTCAGCCATGCAGCAGCAGTTATTAACGTGGTAATACCTTAAATACCTCAGAAACACAGAATCTTGACTTCTCAAGTATTCACAAATGTATCACACCTGATAGTTGTAGCCTGAAGTTACCTGACAGTGTACTTTGGAATCATCTGTGGATTTATTTTTCCTTTCTTTTTTTCTGTATCTTAATGCTAACTTTCAAATAAGATAATACAACTTCAGTCCTGGGCTTCGTCACTATCTGTTCTTCCTCCCAGGCAATCACTTTCTGTTTATACAATCTATTGGACATACTTCTGCTTGTCGCCCTTCCACTTTTGCTGTCTTCACCAGGAATTATGTTTGTCCACATAGCCACTTACAGGGCTCGCTCCTTGTTTTAGGCTGAACTGTGTCCCCTCAAACTGTGTGTCAATTTAGCTAGATCATATTTCCCAGTACAGTGCAGTTGCCTACCATTTTGTGATCTGATACAGTTGTCTTACATGATTTCAATGCTAACCTCTATGATGTTGATGAGGCAAGATTAGAGGCAGTTATGTTAATAAGGCAGGACTCAATCTACAAAGATCAGTTGGCTCTTTGGTCAATCCCTTTTGAAACATAAAAGAGATATGCAAGCAAAGATGAGAGTGATGTTCATAACACAAAGAAAGGAGCACCAGGAGTACTGCACATTCTTTGGACACGGGATCCCCGCACTGACAAACTCCTAGATCAGGAGAGGACTGACAATAGGTACCATGGGTTAGCAGCTGAGAGCTTCAGCCACTGTACCATCAGGACTCTCTGATATGCCTATAAGCATCACCAATTTGAAGTTTACTGAAATATCTTGGTAATTATATTCTCCCCATTTTCTAGACTCAGCGAATTAGCAAGAAAGTATTCAAATATACAACATGTCAATTAAGGAAGGAATAAACATCTAGGAGGCTGTTATTTAACAGATCAGAAGTGCAGGTTGACAAGCCAGCGTGTCAAATCTCAGAGACGTTCTCAATCTGGACCCCATTGCTTACGTGGAAAGACTTCCAGTCTTAGAAATTTAAGTGATAACATACACAAACAAGAGAATGATTTTTTCCAAGAGTAGTGATTATGTTAGTGGAGAATATTCTGCCTAATGACGACCTACTGTTTAAAGTCCTAGACTCCTCCCAGCTATTGGCTTCTCGAATGGAAGCCAGTGAAGTCCAGATAACAGTGACTGAAGTTAGTTTTACCACCTGAAACGAAGAGACATTTCTCTCTCTGCCCTGAATATTGGGGATGATGTATGCAAACACATTTCCCTTTTATATATTTCTACTTAAGACACATATGTGAAGCAGCCCTCTGTCATAAGTAAAATCGCTGACAGCGGCCTAGAGCAGACCCCCTTTTGCTTCATACCCTTGCTGCTGCTTGTGGAGTATAAGCAGCACTCACAGGCAAACAAGTCTTGTTTTTGAAGCAAATATGGTTGTGTTTGCTTGGCTATAATTTCAGGAAGTGTGTGCAAATTGTTTCTAAAACAAAATGTTTGCCCTCAGAAAGAATGCATTTGAAAATAGTTTGCTATGAAGGTGTGTTTTGGGTTGTAGTCATGTTTGTCTTTTTGTTTAAAAATCTTGTATTTTTTGTGAACTTCAAAGCACTTTAGTTTTACCTAGTGATGCCTGTCTATAGCCATATAGTCCTCAATAAAACTCCTTTTCTTTCCCTGCTAACAGATATGAGATTTATTTCATTGACACACATTGCATGTTTCTCTATATTTTTTTTTCTAAAAGTGGAAATAAAATGCAAAAAATCAAGGGTAACACCCTAGGAAGTAAAATGATTTATGACAATATTTAAAACAAATGCAGCCCTCTGGCATGCTTTCCTACTTGAGTCTTGTTATGGAAAACATATTTTGAACAAACACTTTTGGATAGGATAGCATTCTTTGATTCTTTGGGCTTCATTTCTCTCAGATTTACAAAAACAAGTTGACTTCTTGTCTCTTAACACTAATTTGAGCTAGAACGATAGTTTTTCATACTGAGTACCAACAGAGGAATTGTTAGCTGCTCAATGAAGCACTCAAGTTCAGTTTTTGGTGTCATTCTGAGAATGTTCAGCTGCAGCTTACAAATAAAAGTGACAGCCCTTTTTGAAGAATATTGTGATTTCTTATTTGCGTCAAACACTGACAAGATACTTCCATAAAAATTGTTTTGTTCAATATCTGCTTATTGTTGCCATCACAGTCAAAATTTCTGCTTAAAATCCATTCTAGGTGATAAATACACCTTGTGGCTGTCATGAGTGAACACACAGCTTTACCTGAAGCGCCCGCTGTTTCTCCTTCAATGTTGCCACGGAGATTTAAGAGACAGATGGGTGTGGATCTGTGTGGATCTCTCTCTCTCTCTGTATTTTGGAAAATATGACGTATTGCCAAACAGCATTTCGCCTACGTGAGAAAAAATTTCAGAATTAAGTGCTAAAATCTGTGTGAGTTAAATAAATGTCTGCTGCTGGTAAGAAATGCCCTTTTTGTCTTCCTGTTTGCTCCACGTAAATTCAATAACACTAGGTCTCTGTAGAGTCACGAGGTGATTCAACTGGTTCACACACTTAAACGGCTAACTGAAAGTTTGGAGGTCAAGTGCACCGAAGACATTTTTGGAAGAAAGTTCTGATGATCTGCTTCCCAAACAATCAGCTAATGAAAACTTGAGAAGCACAGTTCTATTCTGATGCACATAAAGTTCCCATGAGTCAGAATTGATTCAGTAAGAACTGATAGATTTCAGAAATAATTTGAGTTGTCGTGGAAAAATTTGGTGGCCTAAGTATCCCTTTGAAGTTAGGAAATGTGTCGTTTTGTTTGTTTGTTTATCTTTCAGAGATATCTAAATAAGTAGGAAAACAATAAAGCATTTATTAGAATAGAATAAATCTGTGTAATAACTTCATTATAAAGAATTACAAGCAGCCTAGGAGATCCCTAGGTGGCACAATCAGTCTGCACTCAACCAGTAACCTAAAAGTTGGTGTTTGAAGCCATTCAGAAGTGCCACTGAGGAATGACCTGGAGACCTGCTTCCACAAACATAAAAGCAAAGAACATACTCTGAGTAGTTCTCTTCTGTAACACATGGGTTTCTGTGAGTTGGAATTAACTTGACAGCAATTTTTTCTTTCTTTGTTTGTTTTGTGTGTGGCCATTTTGAGTGCCTGTGAAGTACTAATGTTTTAGCAATCAACTACTAGCCCAAAAGTTGACAGTTCAAACCCTCATTAAAAGACAGATCTAGCAATCCCCTTTTGAAAGGTCACAGCCTTGGAAACCCCATGAAGACCTTCTGCTGTGAACACACCAGGTCACCATGAGTTGAAATGGACTTGTGTAAAGCTAACAACAACAATAGCAGAAGTAGCATTAATGTTTTTTATATGTTCACTATGAAATATTTTATTTATTTTAACTCAAAATTGAAGAGAAGAAAAAAATAGCTTTATTTTTTCCTAGGACACATGTATTCATGTATAGATTTAAAACTCCTGAGAACCTTGATATTACTTGTAATAAAATACTATAAAAGAATTACGGCAATAGTGTACCTTTCCCACCAGCTTACATTTAGCATAAGAGATCATTGCGTGACCACAGTTCAGCACGATGGGGTAACTTAACCATCATGTGATTATGAAAAAAAATAGAAATGAATAGTTTAGATTTGCCTACTAACAAAAATATTTTTAAAAATTTGTATTTTAACCAAATGATACATTTAGCACTTTCACAGAAAACAGAACTTTATGCAATCATCTACTATATATAGTTTTATGTTTTTCATTGATATTTTACATTATGAGAAGAAAAGGTATCTGTCCAAAAATTTTCTGAGTTTTCCAAATTTTTTTTTTCTTTTTCCAGCTTTAAAACTTCTCTGACAGTACATGTGTTCTATAATTGTATTTTTCAGTAATTCAGGTAATGAA
Organism: Heterohyrax brucei; assembly: GCA_028571685.1. Classification (NCBI taxonomy): domain Eukaryota; kingdom Metazoa; phylum Chordata; class Mammalia; order Hyracoidea; family Procaviidae; genus Heterohyrax; species Heterohyrax brucei. Next base: position 26,432,831 of record CM053146.1, read on the forward strand.
CTTAAGTTTGTCTTAACTATACTTCAGTTGTTTAACTCATGTCCTTAAAAAATCAGGACTCTGTCATCCCTGGAACAAGACGGTTATTAAAGAAAACACTGAGATTGTATTGGAAACCTTGGTGGTGGAGGATTGTATCTGATGGTTATTAAGATGGAGATTCCAGAGTGTGGCCGCAGGGAAGTCAATAGCAGTTCATTTCATTTCATGTTGGGCCAACTGACTTGTTCAAACCCAAGGAGATTGTGGATCCTGATTCCTTCTATCCATCTACTGCCATTTCTAACAGGTAACTGTCAGTTTAATCTAGTGTCTGCCCTAATTCAGATGAGATGGGTGATTTGTTTTCATCAGTGCCTTTGCACAAGTAGAAAGCCATGGCGAATCGCCATGACTCGCTAAAGGTTAAATATCAGGAGTAAACCTCAGATGTCATTAGGTTTTAGAAGAGTTTCCTTTGGGGACATGTGCAGTGTTGGCAAATGAATAAAATATATTTCATAAAAAAAAAATCAGGACTCTAAGATTTCTTTGGCAGTATTTTGGACTGCTGTTTGGTCAAGGTTCTCTTCTTTAACAATATGAAAAGATGAACATATGAAATAGAAGATATCTAATTCTTTCATTATTATTATTATTGTGATTGAGTGGAATTACGCAGTTCAATTTCAATTTGCCTGCCCACCTATGTGCAGCTCCTTCTGCTCTCCTTGCCTGGTGACAGCATGCTTCTCCTTTCTGTTCTATATATGTCATATCCTCTTAACAACCTCTTGTCCCCACCGAACCACCCTATCCTCTCCCTTCTAGTAAGAGGCCAATAGGACAGCATCCTGTAAATGCATAGAACCATAAAGTGCACACACCATATGGCTGGTCACATTGTGTCCCCCCGTCCAATCTATTCCTGTCTGAAGAGTTCACCTTGGTAATGATCACTGGTCAGGGGCAGCAGCAGGACTAGATGTCATGTTCTCAGGGGAACCCCAGGCGTTCCGACCATCACTTGTGGTCTTTTAGTGGAGTTCAGGAGGTGCACCCTGCTTTTCCTCATGCTGCCACTGAGACTCAACATTGTGTGCCCCTTCACGGCAGTCTTTGGTGGTGGCCAGATGCTATCTGGTTTTTCTGGTTGCATGTTGATACAGTCACCTATTCACATGGGTCCTTCAGTCTTCTGGGCTCTTTTTCCCTTGTATCATTGTTGTTCTTAGTAATCATCTGTTCTGGCTCAGTTGGGACCGTTTGGTGTACCTCAGATGGCAGTTTTCCAGCTTTTAAGACCCCAGACACCACTCACCAATATGGGATGCAGAAAACTCTCTTAGCAATAGGCTACTTACGCCAATTGGCCTTAATGTCCCTCAAGAGCATGGTCCCCAAACTCTCACCCCCGGTGCTCTATCCTTGCAATATTGAATTAAGATTGGAAGCATTTTCGGGTTATGTTGAAGTCCAGTTGAATTGATCTTCTTTCTAATGTGTGCCATCACTGCTTTCACTCAACCAAATTTCTATCAACTATCTAATCCATAACCAACCCTCTTCTTCCCTCCCTCACTCCCATCCCTTGAAACTGTCAAAGAGTCCTTTCTTCTGTACATGAGTCTGTTTCTAAGTCCGTATAGTAGGAGTCTCATATAATATCTTTCCTTATACCGCTGACTGATTTCACTTAACATGATGACTTCCAGTTGAAACCATGTTATGAGATGCTTCCTAAAACCATCATTGTTCTTTATCATAGCATAGTGTTCCATTGAGTATAGCTTTTTTTAGGCTGGTAGTTTTTTGATGACCTTTTCGATCTCTTCCCTTGTGATGGGTTGATTAAGTTCTTCTACTTTCCCTTGTGATAATTTCGATAGGTGATATGAGTCTAGAAATTTGTCCATTTCTTCTAGATTTTCAAATCTGTTAGAGTACAGTTTTTCATAGTATTCTGTTATGATAGTTTTGATTTCAGTTGGACATGTTGTGGCATCTACCATTTCATTTTCTTATTCAGGTCATTTGTTTCCTCTTTCGTTTCTCTTTTGTAAGTTTGTCCAATTGTTTATCAATTTTGTTGATCTTTTCAAAAAACCAGATTTTGGTTTTGTTAGCTTTTCAATTGTTCTTCTATTTTAATTCATTTAGTTCTGCTCTAATCTTTATGATTTGTTTTCTTCTGGTGCTTGAGGAGTTCCTCTGTTGTTCTCTTTCTTCTTGATCAAGCTGTAGGGTAAATTCTTTGGCTTATATCCTTTCTTCCTTCTAGATGCGTGCATTTGTAGAGATAAAGTTGACCTCTGAGCACTGCTTTGGCAGTATCCCATAGATACTCACAGGATGTGTTTTCATTCTCATTTGATTCCATAAATTTCTTCAGTACGTCCTTGATTTCTTCTATAACCCATGGCTTTTTCAGAAGGATGTTCTTCAGTTTCCAAGAGTTCAAATTTTTATCTATTTTTTTTTCTGCTATTGATTTAGACTTTTATGGCTTTATGATCTGAGAAGATGCTTTGCAATAATTTGATGGTTTGGATTTTGTTGAGATTTGCTTTATGTTCTAACACATGGTCTATTATGGAAAATGTTGCATGTGCATTGAAGAAGAAAGTATCCTCGTCTGTTGATGGTTTAAAAGTTCTGTATATGTTGATGAGATCTATTTGTCACGGTAAGATCTGTGTCTTTACTGAGCTTTTTTCTGGATGATCTGTCCATTACTGAAAGTGGAGTGTTCAAGTCTCCCGCTATTATTGTGGAAAGATCGATCCCATTTTTCAGTGTAGTTAGTCTTTGTTTGATGTATTTAGATGCTCTGGTATTGGGTGCATATTTAATATTGTTAAGTCCTGCTTTCAGCAAAAATAGTGACCATCCTTGTCGACAATGGTGGATTTTATGTTAGAATTTATTGTATCTGAGATTAGTATTGCCACTCTGCTATTCTTTGTATGTTGATAGCTTGGTATATGTTATTCCATCGTTTAATTTTCAGTTTGTTCATATTTTTCAAGCTAAACTGTGTTTCTTGTAAGCAACATATAGATGAGTCATGTCTTTTGATCCTAGATGTCACTGGTTTTCTCTTTGTTGTAGCATTCAGTCCATTTACATTCAGAGTAATTATTAATAGATATGTGTTTAGTCCTTCTTCCTCCTCTTTCTTAGTCTGGAACGTTCAGCTGAAACTTGTCTACCATGGTTGTCCCTGCTGTTACCTAAATACCAGTGGCATATCTTCCTGCATCACAGCAACAAGTAAGCCTCCACTGACAGAAAAGTGGGGGCTGCTCACTTCCTCCTTTCCTGAAGGTATTACTCTGCTTACCTGATGGAATTACTCTGCTTACTGGATGGTATTACCCTCTGTCCTAGTCACCGGGAACTGTTCTAACAGGAAATACCACGAGTGGATGGTTTTCATAAGCCAGCCAGGCCAAGTGTCGTTGAGTCGTATCCGACTCATGGTGACCCTGTGGGGGAGAAGCTTTTATTGACACAGTCTGGTAAGCTGCAGATCCATTTGTAGGTTACAAGTCCATTCCATATGATAAATCATAACAGTCCGGTCAACTGAGTCCAAATCCAGTGAGAGCATCTCAGCACAGAAACCTTGCTCCAAAGGATGTGCTCTGCTCTCGGGGCTTCTCTCTCGGTGGTATGAGGTTCCCAGCTTCCTCAGCTCACTTCTCTCCCTTATATTCCACAAGCTTGAGTCCTGCCTCACTAACACAACTGCAAACCATTCTCCATCATCAATATCACAGAGGCAGGATTCACAACTCATACAAGGAAGGGCACCATATTGGAACTCCTCAAATCAACACATACGTTTTTGGGGGGACACAGTTGAATCCATAACACCCTCCTTACCTGATGCTATTGCCCTCTTTGCCCAATGTTGTTACCCTCTTTATTGTTGCTGTTGTCTGCCTTACCTGATGTTGTTATCCTCCTTGGCTGATGCTATTACCCTTCTTGCCTGATGGTGTTACCAGCCTTAAGCAGTAATGCTACTACCATCCTTGCCTGATGGTGTTGCTCTCCTTACCTGATAGTGTTACCCTCCTTATCTGATGGTGTTACCCTGCTTACTCAGTGCTGTTACATCCTTGCCTGATGCTGCTACCCTCCCCACCTCCACTGAAAGGGAAATGGGGGCTGCTCGCTCCTTTACCTTATGGTGTGACCCTCCTTACCTGATTCTATTTCCCTCCTTACCTGATGCTGTTATCCTCTTAACAGATGCTGTTATCCTCCTTAAGTGATGCTGTTATCCAGCAGTATAGTTCTGAAAGGAATTAGCCAGGGAAAATCTTATGAATAGCAATCAAACATTGTCAGATATGGTGCTGGAAAGTGAATCCCCCAGGCTGGAAGGCACTCAAAAGACAACTGAGGAAGAGCTGCCTCCTCAAAATAGAGTCAACCTTAATGACATGGATGGAGTAAGACCTCTGGGATCTTTGTTCACTGATATGGTACACCTCAAAATGAGAAGAAACAGCTGCAAACATCCACTAATAACAGGAACATGGAATGTACAAAGTACGAACCTAGGAAAACTGGACATTATCAAAAACAAAATGGAACAAATAAATATTGACATCCTAAGTATTAGTGAGCTGAAATGGAAGAGTTTGGGCCATTTTGAATCTGATAATGACATAGTCTACTGTACTAGGATCAAAAACTTGAAAAGGAATGATGTTGCATTCATCATCAAAAAAAACATTTTCTAATCTGTCCTGAAGTATAATGCCTTCAGTGATAGGATAACATCCATATACCTACAAGGAAAGTCAGTTAATACTACTATTATTCAAATTTATGCACCAACCACCAATGCCAAAGACTAAAAGATTGAAGATTTTTACCAGATTCTGCAGTCTGAAATTGATTAACCATACAATCAGGATGCATTGATAATTACTGGTGACTGGAATGCTAAAGTTGGAAACAAAGAAGAAACAAACAAAGTAGTTGGAAAATATGGCCTTGGTGATAGAAACATTGCCAGAGATTGCGTGATAGAGTTTTGCAAGACTAAAGACGTGTTCATTGCATATACCATTTTTAACCAACACAAACGGTGACTGTACACATGGACCTCACCAGATGGAATACACAGGAACCAAATTGACTACATATGTGGCAAAAGATGATGGAAAAACTCCATAACAGCAGTCAGAAAAAGACCAGGTGCTCACTGTATCACAACTCATCAATTGTTCATAGGCAAATTCAAATTTAAACTAAAGAAAATTACAACTAGTCCATGAGAACCAAAGTATGACCTTTAGTATATCCCTCCTGAGTTTAAAGACCATTTCAAGAACAGATTTGTTGTGTTGACCACTAATGACCAAAGACCAGATGAATTGTGGGATGACATCAAAGACATCATCCATGAAGACAGCAAGAGATCATTAAAAAGACAGGAAAGAAAGAGAAGACCAAATTGGATATCAGACGAGACTATCAAACTTGCCCTTGAATGTCAAGCAGCTAAAGTAAAAGGAAAGAATGGTGAAGTAAAAGACCTAAAGAGAAGATTTCCAAGGGCAACTGGAGAAAACAAAAGAATTATAATGACATGTACAAAGAGCTGAGAATGGAAAACCAGAAGAGAAGAACACATTCTGCATTTCTCAGACTGAAGGAACTAAAGAAAAAATTCAAGCCTCAAGTTGCAATAGTGAAGGATTCTACATGGAAAATATTAAAGGACTCAGAGAGCATCAAAACAAGATGGAAGGAATGCACAGAGTGATTATACCAGAAATAACTGGTCGATGTTCAGCCATTTGAAAAGGTAGCATATGACCGGGAACCAATGGTACTGAAGGAAGAAGTTAAAGTTACGTTGAAGGCATTGGCCAAAAATGAGGCTCCAGGAATTGATGGACTATCAGTTGAGATATTTCAACAAACAGATGCAGCACTGGAAATGCTCACTTGTCTATGCCAAGAAATTTGGAGGGCAGCTACCTGCAAACTGACTGGAAGAGATCCATATTTATGCCCATTCTAAAGAAAGGTGATCCACCGAATGTGGAAATTACCAAACAATATCATTGCCGTCACAAGCAAGTAAAATTCTGCTCAAGATCAGTCAAAAACTACAACAATATACCAATGAGGAACTGCCAGAAATTCAAGCTGGATTCAGAAGAGGACATGGAACCAGGGATGTTGTCACTGATGTCAGATGGATCTTGGCTTAAAGCAAAGAATGCCAACAAGATGTTTACTTATGTTTCATTGACTATGAAAAAGCATTTGACTGTGTGGATCATAACAAATTATGGCTAAAGTTTCAAAGAATGGGAATTCTGGAACACCTAACTGTGCTCTTAAGGAATCTGTGTATGGATCAAGAGGCAGTTGTGTGAACAGAACAAGGGGACACTACATGGTTTAAAGTCAGGAAAGGTGTGCATCAGGGTTGTATCCTTTCATCATAACTTTTTAATCCATATGCTGAGCAAATAATCTGAGGAGCTGGATTTTATGAAGAAGAATGAGACATCAGGATTGGAGGATGACTCATTAACAACCTGCATTATGCAGACTACACCACCTTACTTGCTGGAAATGAAGATTCGTGACACTTACTAATGAAGATCAAAGACCACAGCCTTCAGTATGGATTGCACCTAAACATCAGGAAAACAAAAATCCTCACAACTAGGCCAGTAAGCAACATTGTCATAAATGGAGAAAGCACTGATGTTGTCAAAGATTTCATTTTACTTGGGCCCACAATCAATGCCGTTGGAAGCTGTAGTCAAGAAATCAAAAGATGCATTGCATTGGGAAAATCTCCTGCAAATGACCTCTTCAAAGTATTCAAAGGCAGGGACATCACCTTGAAAACTAAAATGTGTCTGGCCCAAGCCATTGTATTTTCAACCACATCATATGCATGTGAAAGCTGGACAAAAGAAGACAGAAGAAGAACTGATGCCTTTGAGTTGCGGTGTTGAAGAAGAAATGTTGAATGTACCGCAGACGGCCAAAAGAACAAGCAGATCTCTTCTAGAAGAAGTACAACCAGAATGCTCCTTGGAAGCAAAGATGGGAAGACGGCATCTTAAATACTTTGGACATATTGTCAGGAAAGATCAGTTCCTGGAGAAGGACATCATGCTTGGTAGAGTGGAGGGTCAAAGAAAAAAAGGAAGACCCTCCATGAGATGGATTAACACAGTGGCTGCAACAATGGGCTTAAGCATAAAAGCAATTGTAGACACAGAGCAAGACCGGGCAGTGCTTTGCTCTGTTGTTATTAGGGTCACTATTAGTTGGTACTGACTGGATGCCCCTAACAACAGCATGTGTTTATTGCTGTTATTTTGTTGTATGCATTTTTGTGTTGATATTTTCTATGTTGCTCTTAATATTCTGTTCTGTGCTATTGTTTTTTAAGGGTTGATTTTTCAGTGATGCTTTTGTGGTTGTTGAGGCTCCTGTATTACATTTCTTGTTTCAATATGTTGCATTGCTATTGTGCTTTGTGGCTACCCTTATAAGCTTTCTTAATATTCTAAGTTTAAACCCAGTTCTAACTTCTGCATATCTTTCCAACTTCCTCTGCATCTGAAAGGACTATATTATATCCCTCATTTTACTGTGATGGTGTCAGAGTTTTCATGGTATGATCACTGGTTCCCTTCTTTTAATATTGTAGCTTTGATTGTGTTTTGCAACTTCTCTTACTGAGTAGGATTCTGTGTGCTGTGTCCTGCATTGCCTCTTTAAATATACACTTAATGGTTTTGTTTTTCTAAGCAAGGAGCACCTTTCAGAATTTCTCGTTGTTTTGTTTGGGTTTTTACAAAGTCTCTAAGCTTCTGCTTATCTGTGAATGTCTTAATTTCATCTTCATATTTGATAGACAATTTTGCAGGCTATATAATTCTTGGTTGGAAGGTTTTCTTCTTCAAGCTTTTGAAAGTGTCGTCCCATGGCCTCCTTGCCAACATCTTTTCTGATGACAAGTCAGATGAAAGCCTACAGGGCTTCCCTTTGAATGTTAGCTTTGCTTTGAACCTTGCTGTCTTTAAGAGGATCTGTTTGAGTTTCCTTTTATTAAGTTTGATTATAATATGCCTTGGTGTCTTTCTTTTGGGGTCTGGTTTTTGTGGCATCTGATACTCGGCTTGGATATCTGTGCTCTTTTCTTTTATAATTTTAGGGACATTTTCTGTCAGCAGCTCAACAACAATACTCTCTTTGTTTTCAGCTTTCCCTCCCTGTTAGGAGCTCCAATTAATCACAGATTATTCCTCTTAGTAGTGTCCCACATTTCTCAATGCTTCTTTATTTTCCTTATTTCTTTTCTGTAATTTCTTCTCATAAATTCTGGGGTCAGTTTCTCTTTCCTCAAGGTCACTAATTCTAACTTCATCTCCTCAGTTCTCCTCTTTTGCCTTTGGATTGAATTGTCTAATTCTGTAATTTTGTTATTGATCTGCTGAATTTCAGATCACTGATGTTCCATCAGTTCAAATAGCTTGCATAATTTTTCATTTTGCTCTAATGTGTTTTGTTTAATCTCTAGGAGGACTGTCTATATAATTCTTTTTTACTCAGCCTCTGATAGTTTTAGAAAGGCTTCTTTGTCTGGGAAGTTTTTTGATTATTTATTTTGGGTTTTTTTTCCAGAGCCATGGTGTACTTTTTCTTTTAATGGTTAGCAATGGTTTTTCTGCCTCTACATCACCTAGAGGCTATTTAGTTTCTCTGGTGTTACCTCAATGGAAGCTGAGGCTTAGTTTTGTGAAGGAAGTTGGTCCAGCCACATACATGTACTCTACTGACTGGCCTCAGTGGACTCTCTATGGTGGGAGGCGGCACCTCCTGGCTGGCAAAGATGGTGCTGTACTTATGGAGTCACTGGGGGGCTGTCAACAAACCCTATGATGTGGATCATTAAAGACTGGAAGAGGTGTTTCCAGGCCACTCAGTAGTTTTTTTTCCCTGAAGTCTTATTTTAAAAAGCTGAGAGCTGTCCAATAGCTTCTGAAATCATTCAGGCTGGCATGCGTAGCAGGCCCTGACACACCTTCTGGCTGACAACGGAAGCTCCTCAATCATTCCCAGATGCTATGATGTAGTTCAAAGTATGAAAGGGCTACAGCCTTGTTGCTATCCTGAGCCAGGCCCCACCTATGGGGTAACATTGTGCTAAACAGAGCCATTCTGTTGGATAAGTGCTTTCCAGACTGGTACTGTTTCTCAGCTTGGGAACTAGCCCATGCTGAGTAATCCAGTTGGGTGACTCCACCTCCCCCTACCAAGATGGCATAGTGGCTGAGCTGCCGTTCTTGCTTTAAAACAGCAGAATCTATGGAGGAGCTCAGAATAGAGGGACGGCAATGGTGCCCTCAGTCAGCAGCCAGACTCTCAAAATGTGGCTGTCCCATTGACTGTCTCTTTGCTGTGGCATACGCTGTTTGCTTTAGCACTGCAGTTCACCGTGTTTATAAGTTCGTGCCCATCCCCCTTCCCGCCTGGATAACAAAGAAGATGTCAATACCTGCAGTCTGCTCTAGCAGTGAGCCAGTAGGAGCCAGGCTGAGCTTGCACTATTTTGTGTTAGGGAGAGGTAGTTTCCTGTTTAGTGGTGCATAGTCCAATCTGACAACCCTATGCCATATCCTAGAGCTCCACGGGTCCAGAGTATTCCATTCAATTATCAATGCAGGCCTTAGTTCTCAGAGATAACTGAGGAGATGTGTCTCTAGTCCACCATCTTGATCTTGTCCCTTGAAAAATTTTTATGCTGAGTAAAATAGCCAACCCAGCCAAGTGCCATCGAGTCAGATCCGACTCACGGCGAGTGGGTCTAAAAAGGACAAATGCTGTGTAATTTGTTATAAAAAGACAAGAATATGTATAAATACAAAACCCAGCATTCATTCATAGTTACCAAGGCAGGTGGGTGGAAGGTGAAAACGGCAAATCAACTCAATGGCAGTGGGTGTTTTTGTTTTGTTTTGTTTTTACATGTAACAGCAACATATGTGTGTGCGTGTATACGTATGTATAACAAAGCCTATAGGGGGCACAGGCTCAGACATAATCAAAGATCTTAGACATAACCAAAGATCTCACGGCATTGGTTTTCTCGGTTTGAAAGTTTAAGATTATAATCTCACGGGACAACTCAGTCGATTGGCATAATATAGTTCATTAAAGTTTATGATCTGCATCCTAGTCTGGTCAGTAGTGCCTGGGGTCTTTAAAGCTTGTGAGAAGCAATCTAAGATAAAATTATCAGTCTATTCTCATCTAGAGTGAAGGATAAGAAGGAAACCAAAGACTAAGAAGAAAAACAAAAAAAAAACTAGTCTACAAGAGTAAACTGCATGAACCACAACTTCATCCACCCTGAGACTGGAAGAACTAAATGGTGCCCAGATGCAACTACCAACTGTTTTTGACTAAGGCTACAATAGATGAATCCTGATAGAGTGAGAGAAAAATATGGAACAGAATCCAAATTCCTATAAAGTCCAGAGTTACTGGACCAATAGAGACTAGAAAATTTGACTATCAGACTGAGATACCCTTTAAACCTTGACTAGAAAATTATCCCTTGAAGTCAACTTTTAGCTTAATAATGTATTAGCTCATAAAATAAAAGTGAAAAGGCACTACCCATGAATAGTATGCTCCTTTAAAAAAATCATCTATATGAGACCAGATGGTCAACAACTGTTTTAAATCAAAGATGAGAAGGTAAGGAGGCAAGGAAACTAGATTACTGTAAACAGAACAGCAAGAATGAAAATAATTAGAATGTCAACATATTGTGAAGACATAATCAATGTCTGCGAAAATGTAACCAATATCACTGAGCAGTTTGTGTAGAAATTGTTAAATGTTAAACAAAAAGTTAATTTTCTGTGTAAACTGTCACCAAAAATACAGTATTTTTAAAAGAATAGCATTTTTAAATTTTTTTTTTAAATATACATTTACTTGTACTTCAGATGTGGATTTATAGAACAAACTAGCTTCTCATTAAATGGCACATACATTGTTTTATGACATTGTTTAACAACCCTGTGGCATGTCCACACTCTCCTGTCTCAACCTTGGGTCTGTTACAGCTTTCTTGTCTCCTCCTGCCTTCTGGTATTTGCCATTGAGCTCTAGTGCCCCTTTAGTGTCTCTCTCTCTTTCTCTTTCTCTCTTTCTGTCTCCCTTTCTCTTTCCCTCCCTCCCTTCCTACCTCTCTCCCTCCCTCTCTTCCTTCTTTCCTTCCTATTAAATGAACAGCAGTTGTCTTCTCTAAAGCAGTATCAGGCACTGAAAAACAATGAAGTAACATACCAAAAATTCTAAGAGAAATATTATTTCAGACTTGGAATTCAATACCCAATTAAATTGGGTTTATTCTGTATCCCTGTAATACACTGGTCACTGAAATTCACTTTTGATTTGTTTGGTATCCAAGTCTTCGTATTCAATTCACCACACTATCACTTTCTTTCTATGATTATGCAATTAGTCTGTTTATTGTTTCACAAAAGACATTTTGCTTTATATGCATAAAGTTATTTATTTCTATTCTTGTTTCTCCTTTCTGTACAATTTTTGTTTCTTGTTTGTGTGTCCAAAATTCTTGTACACAAATTTGCTGTTTTTCATATCTCTGGTGCCTAAAGGGAAATACTGGTAGCATAGTAATTAAGAGCTATGGAAATTTGAATATTTTCACATGTTTTAAAATTATGTATCCGACCATACATTAGTGCAGTTGTCTGAGGAAGAAGTGGTTTTGCAGACAAGAGACAAAGAAGAAAACGACTCTGATTGTGTCGGAAGTCAAGTGACTTCACCAGAGAAAAAGATTGTCTTTTCATGCTTTCTTTCACATGAAATAAAGTAAAATTCAGGACACAATAAGCTATCTCAGGACCATAAGCCAAAGCTCTAAAGAGGTGAGAGGTGATGAGTTGGTTGACACTGTAGGTGAAATAAGTTTTCTTTTTTTTTCACTTAGAATGCTTTTCTTTTGGCATCTTTTAATACTTTAGGGTATTGCCACTTCTCCCTCTTTTTAGCCTTATTGTAGTACTCTCAATAAATAAACACAGCCACTGGTTTCCATGTATGTCAGCAGGTGACCACTTCACATAAAGAGTTTCTTTAAACTCTTTTTATACTTTAGTTTCTTTTTTGGATCTTAATCCCTTAAGTCCCCAGGAATATTAAAGACTTCAACACATATTTTTGATAACTTTTCTTCAAGTATAGAGAGAGTAGAAAAATGATAATATTATTTTGCCAAAGGGATCATCCTTTGGATACTTGCTCAATATTTCTCCAGTATGTGATATCCTGTCATGTTTATTGTGGATAGCCTAATTTCCATCCCAAGTTGGCTTGGAAGAGGAAGTGGATATATATATATACATATATATATAGACATGAATGTATATATGTATATATCTAGATATATAGGTATAAAAAGATACACACACATATACATATGTATGCATGTATATACACATGTATGTATATACATGTATGTATACACATACATATACACATGTATGTATATACATTATATATGTAGGTATATATACACCTACATATATGTGTGTATACACATGCGCTCGCGCACGTGCGCACACACACACACACACACACACACACACACACATTGCTGGAGAGAGTTGTATTGCCCTGTAGGGTTCCCAGGCCTGTAAATCTTTACAGAAACTGAATAACATTTTGTGTATAAAATAAATATAATTTGAGCATAATTCCACCAACATTCTCAAATCTACAGGGATGTGCAAAGTAAGAGCAGTTCATGAGATCTATTGTGATAAATTTTCTTAGTTAGATTATACTCAAAATGATAAGTCAACTGATTTAAAATAAATGCTTTGAGAAATTTCTGTTATTAAGGAGTAGAAGCAAAGAGGTTAGTGAAGGCTAACGATAATTCATTGTTAAAACCACCCAAGGCATTCCTTGATTGGACCACCTCATGTACAGACTTTACTAAACGTGTCATAAAGCATGGTGTAAATGGTCTGATTCTAACCTAAAGTGATCCATATGGTATTTCTGACTATAGTTGCTTAAGAATTCATAAGCAAGTTATTATATTTGTATCTTAAAAATGGCATTTTTCCTTTTACTCTGAATGAGTGTAGTTACACTCTTATAATTTCTTCCAAACCCAATAAAAGAAACTTTCAAGGGGAGCACTGCCCATATTCCTTTAGACATTTCCATAAGACCCTGGCATTTTCTCTTGAAACAGTTAATGGGCTTTATCTGAGGCTCCTTCACATTTAAATTCACATAATGATTTAAGCCCAGAATGGAGGAAACCTGGAATTTCAGTAGTATGAAACAAGTAAGAATGTGTAAGGGTACCTATTTGGCTGAAATTATTTCTAGGTCTTGTACAGTTAAAATTTTCAGTTTCTGAATAGCTATGGAATATTTAAGGGCTGCTTGGAGTGGCATAAACTTGCAAGTCTCCCTCCACACCAGAAAAAGCAAAAGAGCAAAAATTGCATCAGTAAGTGAATATATGACATCTGTAGCTTGTTTTTGCTATAAATTATAACTTTCAAAGAAGATTATGTTCTCTGGTATTCTAGGTGCTAGATTTTCCCAACTGAAATTTCTGCATGTCTGCTACAAGACGTTGAATATAAATGTTGGCTTGTAAGATTACAAAAGTGGGTTTTCTAATGGAAAAAAAAAAAAAAAAAAAAAGGGATATTATAGTTACTTGAGCCTGTCCAGGGCTTGTCTGTCTCCAGGCCTTGTGAAAGTTAATATTATTTCTAAACTTGCTTAGGCTGTGATTTTCAGTGGTTTGACAGACACTATGTAACGGCCTCCATTTTGTGATCCACTGTGAGCAGCAAATGAGTGGAAAGGAAATTTTCTTGGGAGTGTGGTCTGCCTCCAGTACAGAAAGGAATATTCTGGCAGAGTTTGCTGTCTATCTCAACTCCTTTACTCTTCTTGTTGCCTGGCTTCTGGTTCAAGGGATATAAGCCTGCAGACGTCTCTGTTTTGCTCCCCCACCTGTCAATGTTGGATTTGCTAACCCTGGATACCCTATGAGTGAGTAGAAACTTCTAGACTGCTACCTGCTCTGTAAATTTGGGGTTCACAGCTCCTACAAATAAGTGAACCAGCAGAAGTCTTCAGCTTATTGCTTGATCTGTGAATTTAGGATTTGCCAGCCTTCACAATTGCCCGAGCCATTTCCTCATAACTTTGTGGGCCATTTTATTGAAGTACAGTTCTCTGTGTACATATTTATGGGTGCTTCACTGATTTTAGTCCTCTAGAGAACCTCTATTAAGATATTTGGTACCAAGAAGAGTTCCAGAAGAAGAAAACTTTAAGGAGAATTTTTCTGAATTGGTTCTAAAATCTAGCTAGACTTTAAGGCACAAATGACTTCATTTTTAGTAGTTAAGGGGGCAGTATTAATCCATGGTGTGATGTGGCAACAGAAACATACAAAATATCACCTTTGTTGGATCAAATATTTGTGAGACACAATGCTCTGGCTGATTGTGATTTGATACATTCTAAAATTTTTGTCAAGACGAGAAGAATATTGAAGCTGGCTAGTTGGTCTTATTTTCCCTAGACAAAATGGAGAAAGAAAAGAATAAATTAGGACTTGGAGTACAAGCTCAACTGCTAGAGAAAAGATCTGGTAGTTGTTATTTATGCTGTCTTTTCCCATTCATTGTTTTATTTCTTTCTGCAAATGCATTTTCTTTACTTATTTTCCAACTCGACGGCACTTGGCTTTGGCTTGGCTATTTTGTTAATTGTCTATATTCTTTCATGTGACTGAAAACCTTTATGGATTATTTTTATTATTAGCATTTTTATAATAAAGATGACCTACGATGCCAAGCCAAGTGCCATTGAGTCAGATCCAACACTAACAGTCGAACAGCGAGCCCTCAATAAACATTGGTTGACTGAATACCTAAGAGTATCTTAATTGCATTGCTCACATGTTCTACTGCCTTATTTATTACTTAATTTTTTTTCTGTTTAATTCTAAGAATCCTGCGTTGATTTCTACCATGATGTCTGTATTTTTCAATTATTCATACTCTGTTTTTGCTTTATATAGTCACCCTAACTGCTAAAGTAAGAACTAATAGTCTCTGGTACTGGAAACTTAAGTAAATTTCTTTCAGGAGCAAAGCTGTCTCTACCCCACTGACCACCCTCTCTAACCCTCAGCATGTTCCAGTTTTCCTTAAGCTCACTCCTTCTATCTCACTGTCCAGCATGAGAACCAGAGCTGACTGATAATTAATAATTAAATTATGGTATAACCTTTGATTTTTAGATTGGCATTTGGTAGTATGCTATGGGGACAAGAGGTGGGTAGATCTGTTGGTAAATTAATTATAATGTATTTCCTTAATTAATTACCTATGGAATCAAAGTTACAGCAGCAACTGAAAAGATAAGATAGGAAACTTGGAGAGCAGTGAATTTATATTAACAGAGGAGGAAAATAGGGTGACAAAGGCTGCACAACTCAAAAAATGGCATCAGCATTACTGAATTGGTGATGTAGAAATGGTTACGTTAAATTGGTGTGTTTGTTGTGTAAATTCTCAACAAAAACAGCAAAATTTAAAAAAAAAAACGTGGTGGTTCAAACTCTTTCCTCTTTTTCTCTGTAGCAAGAAAATTCCAGTGATAAAAGCTGTTGTGATTCAATACTAAGGAAAGATTTGTAACAGTTATTACTTCAACCCACTGGCATTTACCTCTCTATATTGCAGTGAAAAACAAAAACAAAACCACCACTTCCTGTCATTTTTCAACCCTATGAAACACATTCACATACCTGACTGTCTATCAGAATTTCTCAGAGAAATTATTACACAACTTATTTTTAGTGAAGGTGTCCAAAATCCTTTCATTCATTCACTCATTCATTCATTTTGTCTATGCTCATTGAACATACAATACGTGGAAGATTGTGTTCTAGGTATTTGAGATACAGCTGTAGGAGAAGAAAACAGGCCCAAAATCTCAACTATTATGAAGCGATATTTTAACAGAGTGTATCTTAAGGCAGACTTCCAAAGGGCATCTGGAGAAGACAAAGTGGAATATTATAATACAATGTTCAAAGATCTGGAGTTAGAAACTGAAAGGTAAAAATAAGCTTACTTTTTTTTAAGGTGAAAAACTGAAGAAAAAGTGAAGCCTTGAATTTCAGTTTTAAAAAGATTCCATAGGTAAAATATTGAATGATGCAGGAAGCATTAAAAGTAGATGGAAGGAATACAGAGTCATTGTACCAAAAATAATAAATTGGTTGACATTCAGTCATTTCAGGAGGTAGCAAACGATCATGAACTGATGAAGAAAAAAGTCAAGGCTTCACTGAAAGCATTAACGAAAATCAAGCCTCCAGGAATTAATGGAGTAGCAGCTGAATGGCTCCCACAAACAGATGCAATGCTGGAAACTCAGGATCATTTATACCAAGAAATGTGGAAGACAGCTACCTGACCAAGTCTATAGAAAATACCATATTTGTGCCCATTCCAAATAAAGATACTCCAACAGAATGTTGAAATTATCAAACAAAATCATTAGTATCACATGCAAGTAAAGTTTTGTTGAAGTTCGCTCAAAATTGTGTTGCAACAGTTAATGAATATAGTACTGCCAGAAACTCAAGCTGGATTCAGAAGAGGACATGAAAATAGAAATATCACTGCTGATGTCAGATGGATCTTGGCTGAAAGCAAAGAATACCAGAATAACATATATCTGTGTTTTATTGATTATGCAAAGGCGTTTGACTATGTGAATTGTAAGAAATTATGGATAACACTGTGAAGAATGGAAATTCCAGAATAGTTAACTGTGCTCAGGAGGAGTCTGTACTTGGGCCAAGAGGCACTTATTTGAACAAAGCAGGGGGATGTTGCATGGTTTAAAATCAGGAAACATAAGCATCACGGTTGTATCTTTTCACTGTATTTATTCAACCTGCATGACTGAATAATTTGAAAAAGTGCTATATACCTCACTGCTGAATATCACTACAGTCACATTGGAAGTATTCCCCTTGGAAGGCTACACACTGATGCCAGGGCTTAGTCCTCCCTATAAAGCAATTTTGGAACACTTTCTGGAATGGCCATCACAGAAGTCATCGTAGTACCCTTGATGTCTTGAGTGCCACCAAAATGTCTTCCTTTCAATATTTCCTTAATCTTTTGGTAAAGAAAAAAGTCATTGAGGGCCAGATCAGGTGAGTAGCAAGGGTGGTTCAATGCAATTGTTTACTGGCTAAAAGCTCCCTCACAGACAACTATACAGCTAAGTTTGTAAGCTTGCCACCATGTCACTGTGTGTAATGGCTACTCCAGACAGAGTTCTAAAATTGCTTTAAAGGGTGGACTAGATGCTGGCATCAGTGCATAGCTTTCCAAGGGGAGTACTTTGAAGGCAACCGTGATGATATTTAGCAATGAGGTATATAACACTTAGAACAATTAAGTTCATATACTTAATTGTCAGACTTTGTACGAAGAAGAATGTGGTATTAGGATTGGAGGAAGACTCATTAGCAGTGAGGGATATGGATAAGATGTAATGTTGTTTACAGAAAACAAAAAGAACTTGGGAAATTTACAGACAAAGATCAAAAACTACAGCCTGTAGTATGAATTGTATCTCAACAAAAAGAAAACAAAAATCCTTACAACAGGACCAACAAACAACATTATGAAAAATGGAGAAAAGATTGAAGTAGACAAATATTTCATTTTGCTTAGATCCAAAATCAAAGCCTTTGGAAGCAGCAGTTAGGAAATCAAACAAGGTACTACAGTGGGCAAATCTACTGCGAAGATTTCTCTTAAGATGTTGAAAAGTGAAACTGTAACTTCGAGGGCTAAAGTCTCCTAACAAAAGCATGATATTTTCAGTTGCCTCCTATGCATGCAAATGCTAGATAATGACTAAAGAGCAACAAAGAAGAATTTATCTCCTGAATTATGGTGTTGGTGAAGAATATTGAATATAACATGGATTACCAGAAGAAGCAACACGTCTATCTTGGAAGAAATACAATCAGAGTGCTTCTTGGAAGAGAAGATGGTGAGACTTTGTCTTAGGTACTTTAAAAGGACTAGTCCCTGAAGAACATCATGCTTCATAGAGTAGAGGGTCAAAGAATCTGAGGAAGAGCCTTAATGAGATGGACTGACACATCGGCTGCAACAATGGGCTCAAACATTACAAAGGTTCTGAGAATGGTCAGGAACAGGCAATGTTTCCTTATGTTGAGTGTAGGGTTGCCATGAGTTGAAACTGAGTTGAAGGCATCTAAAACAACAACATCATCTCAAGCCAAGCTAATCTCTCCTTTTTCACTTACAGTAGAAATAAATCTAATAGTAAAAAGCTTACACTTAGAATAATTCTCTGACTAAAATCATGAGCAACAAATTTGACAAGTATAAGATACTTTGAAAACAATGCAGAATAACAAATGTTCTTTATTGATACTTAAAGTGTCTTAAAATTTATGATATTTTAATAGGGTTAAATATTTATACTTGTATATTAAGTGTTGGCTATTAAGTCTTTAATATAGCTCTGTACAGATATATGACCAAACCAGACCAAACAAATCTATTGCCATTGAGTTGATTTCAACTCATAGTGACCCTGTAAGACAGAGTAGAACTGCTCTATAGGGTTTCCAAGCAACATCTGGTGGATATGAACTGCTAACCTTTTAGTTGGCAGTCTAGGTCTTAGCACTGTACCACCAGGGCTCCAGATACATCACAGTTTTTTTGTCATTGTTGTTGTTGTTCTTCTTCTTCTTTTCCAGAATTTCCAGCCCAGTAAAATGGAAATTCAAAAAATGTGTAATTTTAAGATATGCCAAGCATTCTAAAAGAAGATTCTGCTTTAGAAAGAGCAGTCTTCTCAGATGAAGGCTGGGTCACCATTGTGCCAGAACTTGTAGCTGAAAGATGAAAATGTCAATCACATGTTTCGAAATATCTAGACACTTGACACTACATAGACAAATCTTCTGGGCAAAGAGGTGCATTTTAAAATTTATAGGCACTTTCACCAGAAAATAAAATTAATACAGTCACAGAGAAAGTATCAGCTCTAATTAACTCCACCAAAGTTAATATAAAATAAAAATAATTTAAACCTACATAGGAAAAAGATCCAGATTCTGACAACCTGTTTTGATGCAAGTTCATGAACAGTTATAGGACAGGGTTTTTTTGTTGTTGTTTGTTTGTTTTTTAAACGTTTCCCTTTCTCTTCTCAATATCCAAGTGAAGGAAGCAAACAAAAAACCATAATCTTTTACCTTTTGTAAGTAAATCTGTGTTGTCACTGTATAGGGTCGGCATGAGTCAGAATCAATTCAATGGTAGTGAATTTCTTTTTGTTTTGTTTTGGTTTCATTTTATTGTCACTACAGACCAAAGTATTATTTTCCCTCCTCAGTACGTGGTTCTACCTAATTCTAAATTATACACAGAAGTCATGTCAGGCTAAGCCCAGAGGTCCTTATAAATATGGTCACTTGTCAGAGCCCTGATAGGACAATGGTTAAAGGTCAGGCTGTTAACTATAAGGTTTGCAGTTTGAATCTACCAGCAGCTTCTTGGAAACCCTACAGGGCAGTTTTACTCAGTCCTATCAGATTGCTATGAGTAGAAATGACCTGGCTGGCAACAGGCTTGGTTTTTGGTTTGATTCTGCAGGAAAATTTAACTCTCACTGAAAATACCTTATGGCTTTGAAGATACTTATGATCTATATCTTTTTCTCTATTTCTCACCCTCCCACTCTGATCAACATTTGACTGGAAAATTTCAACACCTACCTACCCTTTCATCACACCTTGAAAGAGTTTTCTTTTTCTTGTCTTTCTCCCTACTTTCCAGATATTACAGTAATAAAATACATTATTTTAGATGATCTCTTGAATGTAATCTTCTATGAAAATACATTAATTTTCTAACCTTGTGTTTCTATCTATGTGGATTTGAGATAGGTTAATAAATATTTTGTATTATTGTTGCTTAAAATTGATTTGAGTAATAAATTACACATTTTGCCTAGTTTTTAATTTGGGTTCTATAATGTAAAAAGAAAATGTATATTTTAGTTAGCCATTCAACTGATTCAGCAGTTGAAAGTTTTCTTAGTGTTAAAAGTTGATTAGTTTTATTAGTGTCTTTAAGCACTTGATAATTTATTCTGTTGATAGGTCTATTTTATCTTTATTTAGTGGAAAAAATAGCACAGGATATTGATTGTCTTTCTAACAGTGCGTCAATTAGATTCAAATATGTAATTTCAGATAGTAAGGATGATAGAATTATACTCTGAATAAGATCACTAACTAGTCACATGAGAAAAATACTATGTTCTTGTACTTTACTTTTTTCATGAACAAATACACAGAATCAGATATCATTTTGAAAGCTTCTTTCATATTTTCAGTGACCCATCATTCTAAAGCATAGTCAGTGCAACAAAGTAGATGATCACATTTTATTCTATATATTGATTATATATTCTTTGAAAATCTGCAGAAAGGCAAACTGCACCTTTTTATTTTTCCCTGTGTGAAACTGACTTTTGCAAATTTGAAGTTAGAACCAAATCTTCAGAAACCAGAATTGCACAAAAGGCAATCACAAATTCTTCAGTTGGGTGACAGTGAGTTCTAGTTAGTTTCTGGACTCATGTACTCTACTTACTACAGACACCATACTGTGTGGTGGAGATTGATGGAAAATTCATAGTTCACCCTCATGATGGTGCTCATGCTTGCAGGATGTAGTTTTGAAGCTGGTAACTCAGCTGT
This sequence comes from Heterohyrax brucei, assembly GCA_028571685.1. Lineage (NCBI taxonomy): Eukaryota > Metazoa > Chordata > Mammalia > Hyracoidea > Procaviidae > Heterohyrax > Heterohyrax brucei. Next base: position 26,453,742 of record CM053146.1, read on the forward strand.
GCCTTCACTTGGTTATTCCACGTTGTATCAGGGCATCAGCTTCTGGATAATACTGTAAATAACAGAACCTCCTTGCTGTAAAGTAGATGCCTTGGTTTTGTGGGGTCCTTTGTTAGTGGATGTTATATTCTGAGAACTCTAGATACTGGTACCATATATGTCATATCTAAAGGTAAGAGGAGATCGTATCAAGAGTTTATTTTTATTCCACTAAACATGAACTACCATCTCATCTAGTGTGAAAGAGATACAATATAGTTAACGTATTACCAAGTGGCTAGTTAGTCTCTTTATTGGATAGTACCATGTGGGAGACCGATCATAAGTTTCTGTTCTGGCAATTAGAAAAATAACAGTAGCTAGGTCAGTCGAGGGAAAGGAGTAACTTGCTTTGGGGTCTATATGTAGCCTGCATCCCAGGAAATGTTGTTAGTAAGCTCAGCACTGGTATGGTGAATGACAGTCTGACAGCTATACTGCAGCTGACTAACTCTGTGTTTGGATTGTTTCAAGTTTTGATTCTGGTAGGTGCTCTCTGGTGTGCATTAACATATCATACAAAGATTTTTACAGCAGCTTCCCATCTCCACAGGTCCATCCATGTATTCCTTTTGCAGATGTTCTTCTCCCTAATCTTCTAATCTGTTTTTTTTTTTTTTTTTTTTTTTTTTTTAACAACTACCTCATGATTCATATAAATAGTGGCTTTGGAACTTTTCTCTCTCCAAATAAAGTAGATTACCAGGTTTATCCTTCACCACTGCCTTTTTGGCCTATCCTTCAGTAGAATTATAGTACAACTGTCATCCATTTTCAGTTTGCGTTGTATCTTGAGTTTATCTGTCCGTGATCCAGCCTAAGTCTTTTTCTTCTATCATTGCATCCCACGGGATCTCCATGTATCTGATCTGAGGGAGAGAAGTGGGCAAAAAGCAGTAGGCAATATGATGATCTAGGCCATTTTCTGTGCAGCTTTCTTATATCCAATGACTCTACACAGAAGACCCTGGATGGCCCAAAGAACTAAGCATTCAGCTACTAACCAAAAGTTTGGCAGTTCAGATCTACCCAGAGAGGCTCTGGAGCAAAGGCCTGGCAATCAGCTTCCAAAAGTGTATAGCCACTGACAACCCTACAGAACATAAGATTGCCATGAGTCTGGATTTTATGACCCAATGTACTTAACTCTTACAACTGTTAGGTCTTTCCAGTCTGTAATTCGAAAGATCTGACAGAAGCCATCTCATAAGGGTTCTGTCCACACAGTCAGTCTGTACCTCATCATCAGGCAATCCATCCCTACCACCATGCTATGGGTGATTTTCTGAAAAGTACATAATTCTCTGCTTCAGATGAAATGGATTTGTTGTAGAATAATAGAGGTCTATAATATATGCTTCTACTGTGGCATTGGAATACCTGGTGGTATAATAGGTTAAATGCTATATCTGCTAACCAAAAAATCAGCAGTTCAAATCAGTCAGGCCCTCCTTGGAAATCCTAAGGGGCAGCTCTACTCTGACCTCTAGGGTCCCTGTGAGTCAGGCCCAACTCGATGGCAGTGGGATTTTTTTTTTTTAATTATATCTTTACTGTAAACTCTGTATGGGGACTTTTTCCACCCCATATAACTTTAAAGCCATGTTGTCCAACAGGTCATGTAGCCAAAATGCCAAGACTTTCAATTAAATTCTTGTTCAAACTGTCCTTGAGTAGACCTTGATATCTTACAAAATGCTAGGGCTCTGGAGTTGTGAAATTGTAGACTCAAATACAGCTGTGTTACTTTAGTCTTATTATCTTCTCTAGGTTACTGTTTTATTTTGAGTTCAAGTATTTTCATCTTTAGAGAAAATAACATGTCCCCATACAGGTGTGGTATAGATTATGAAATAAATTAACCATCTATATTATTTTGCATATGGCTTAGTTTACAGTAAGTGTTCATCCCAGTCTTTCCAATGCTGCTTCCCTTTTCTCAATTTGGTCTTTGGTTTTGTCCCTACTTAAAACTGACTTGGTGATGTTGAGGACTACAGTCACCCCCATCTTTGTCCCTGAACTGGGGTCAGGCCACTGAAAATATAAAATCTTTGCTTACTTAATGACCTTTCCTAGAACTCATTAGGTTTAAGCCCTCCAAGCACCAGAATCTGATTGTTATACAGAAAACAAATTCGCTGGTGATTATTTTTGGAAGATATTGCTTCTAAACAAAGGTGTGTTCAATTAACACAGTTTATAACAAGTTATGCCGACACTTTTACACATTCTCACACCATAGCATATGTACCCCAAGTAGGCAACCCATTAGGAAAGTTGGCTACATTTACAGAATTTGAACATCTTAAGAAAAGTGAACTGTAATTATAAAACAGAAGAACATGGGAAAGTGTCAAATTCATGTTATTTTTATTTTGTTTTTAAAATGTTAATTAAGATGCCATGTCCACAAGTACTGCAGAGTTTAGTAGAAGTAAATGAACAAGTCTTTTCAAGACAGATTAAAGGAGAGATTCATCTTTTCTCAGTTACTTATTTAGAATTCATAAATCCTGTGAACTTGCTGCTGAGTACCAAGTACTGTGAGAGCAAGTGGCAGCACTCACTTTGTCTCATTCCACAGATTTAGAAAGAGGCATGTTCCATTCAAAATAAATAAATAAATGAATGAAAACACAGTTGCCATTAGGTAATTTCCCCCTCTTGATGACCTCACCTGTATCCCATTGTAACTGTGCTCCACAGGGAATTTAGGGGCCGCGATCTTTTGGAAGCAGGTCTCCAGGCCTTTCTTCTGAGGTGCTCATGCATGGACTCTAAGTGCTAGCTTTTCAGTTGTTGTACGGTGCCATCGGGTCAGTTCCAACACATATTAACTGTGTTAGTCATCTAGTACTATTATGACAGAAATACCACCAGTGGATGGCTTTTAAAAGAGAAATTCATTTTGTCATAGTCCAATAGGCTACAAGTCCAAATTCAGGGCATCTACTCCAGGGGTGGTGTTTCTCTGCTGGCTCTGGAAAAAAGTCTTTGTTGGCAATCTTCCCCTTAGTCAGACATTTCTGAGGTGCAGTGATCCCAGTTCTGTTCCAAAGAACATGCTCCTACTGGCACTGCATTTTCGGTGGTATGAAATCCTAAACTCTTTGCTTGCTTCCCTTTCCTTTTCATCCCAAGACACAGCCTCAAGGAATACTATAATCCTACACACCTAGTCCTGCCCCACCAATGCAACTGCCACTTATCCTCTCTCATTAACATCATTGAGGCAGGATTTACAACATACAGGAATGTTACACAATACATGAAATCATAGGCTAGACAAACTGAGACAGAAATATTTGTGAGGATACAATTTAATCCACGACAGTGATCCGACTGACTACAAAATGGAACACTGTCCAGTCCTGTGCCTTCCTTACAAGCATTGTTATCGTTTAGCCCTTATTACAGCCACTGTGTCAATCCATCTTGTTGAGAGTCTTCCTCTTTTCCCCTGACTACCAACTTTATCAAGCATGAGGACCTTCTTTAGGAAAAGATTCTTCCTGATAACATGTCCAAAGTATGTAAGACATAGTTTTGCCATCCTTGCTTCTAAGGAGCATTCTGGTTATACTTCTTCAAAGACCGATCTATACATTCTTTTGGCAGTTCACGTTACATTCGATATTCCTTACCGAAACTATAACTCAAAGGTGTAGATTCCTTGGTTTTCTGTCTCCATTGTCCCGCTCTCACATGCATATGAAGCAACCAAAAGCACCACGGTTTAGGTCAGGGGCACGCTGGTCTTCAAGGGGACATCTTTGCTTTTTAACAGTTCGAAGAAGTCTTTTGCAACGGATTTGCCCAGTGCAATGTGTCTTTCGATTTCTTGACTGCTGCTTCTGTGGCTGTTGATTGCGGAGCCAAGTAAAATGAAACTGTTGACAACTACAATCCTTTCCCCATTGATCATTGTTTTGCTTATTGCCTTTCAGTTAGTAGCTGAAAAATTGTTTGCATCACTCAGGGTCTCCATGTATGCCCAATAAGAAAATTAAATTTGTTGAGAAATCATTGTTCCATATTATGAAAGACATGCTAAATTTAGTCATTACCAACTACTTTAAGTTTTCTTGCAATTAAATAAGAGAAGGGTATTCAAGTTAATGTCATTCTCTGATGGACTCTGTGTTTCCACTTTTCTCAAGAAGAAAAGGAAAATGGATGATGTCAAAGATGGGGTAGGCTTTCAAATACTGGAGAAATCATTTATTTTTATAGAGATCATCTATTTAGGCAATATTTTTAAAATCTATTATTTTATTACAGAGTTACCACAGGGCTGGTCACAACAATATAAGAAATTAAGAGAAATGTTTAAATCTTCCATAAAGTTTTATTGAATAGATACTGTGTACTATGCACTGTGCTTTACAATATGGAAAATAAGCAAAGAAATGAGACCTAGTCTTTCTCCTCACAGTCTTTTTTTGGGTCCAGACAAAAATAAATTCAAAATGGTATGATATACTAGAATAATTGTTACATCATTGTACAGCACGAGAGATAATATCAATGCTAATCAGGCAAGAAGGATATGATTTAAAAAAAAAAAGAAGAAGAAGAAGTGGCATTTGAACCGGGTCATTGTAGTTCTGGTGCTTAGATTTGCTCATGACACATATTCCATTCAATGAATGAATGACACATATTCTATTTAATGAATGAATGAGCAAATGGAATAACAAGGAAAGAAGTAGCACAAACAGTTAAATTGCTATTTCAGACTAAGAACGAGAACTGTTGCTTAATATCAAGTTTTACTAATACTTTGAAACAGTACAGCTGATTACAAGATACGTGCAAGGCACAGAGAAGCCCATGGGCGTCTCTGTTGGAAAACACCAACAAGAGGATAATTTGGGTCATAAAATGGCTCCATTTTACACTGTGTTCCTTACATAGCATATGTGATATTGTGCCTTAAAAAGACATACACTTCAGATGCATTTATTTAACTTAAGCAGTCAAGATGGACCTGGTATCTCATGCTAAAAGCATTTTGTAGATCTGTAAAGACTCACCTGCCAGTAAACACTGTTTTGGATGTCTGTTACTAGCAAATTTCCCAGGGAATTTGAGCAGGTCTCTTTTTCATTCTTTCCCAGGTGGCCCAAGGATAAAGTAGATACATACTTTCCCAAATGTAAAAAAAAAAAAAAAAAAAATGGAGAGATTAGTTTAGGATACTTTTAAGGTCTTTAGTACTTGGTTTCTCCTGTTTTATTTTAAGAATTGCCTTTGGAATCAGAGAAGCATGAATGCAAACTCTGACTCCACTAATCTCTGGTAAGTTAGTTAACTTTCTCAGTAATAATTTTCTCATCCTTAAACTTTGAGAGCCAAATCATAGACCACACAGCATTGCCCTAAGTATTATACAAGGTTGAAAACACTGAGAACAATGCCAAACATAGCTGACGCTCAGGAAATACTTATTCCTCTCCCAAATCCTTGCCATTGCTGTCAACCACATATCCTGGGTGGGTCACAAACTGCTTCATCCAGAAATACATTACCTCACGGCTTAGGTTTTTTTTTTAATGTGTTTTCTTTCCCCACGCATCATTACCTACAGGCTACTGACTGGTTATTCACTTATATATATGGTAGCTTTGATTTTTCTAACCAGATTAAAGCTTCATGGAGACTAATGCTGTGTCTAAGGTATCTTTTACTTCTCTGTATTTCTAGCACAATCTCATAAACACATACATTGCTTATTTCACATTGGTTGATTTATTTCCAAACGGTTTAGCTGTAGATCAAGGAAATCACCAAAATCCTTTTACATTTTGGTTACTTCATAATCTTCTTTCAAATATTCCTATATAAGTACACTCTGCCATCCTCTAAAGCTGTCTTCCAAAATCTGATTATATTATTGCACTGCTCAGAATCCTTCATTGGCTGCCATAATTTGCACACATCATGAAGTTCACATTTCTTTCACAATAGAAAATAATTTTACTTTCTGGTCACTGTGCACAGCTACTGCTGTCTCATATTCCTGGAGAACCAGGTGCCTTATCAAATTTTTAGAAGGTCAAAAAATATGTAGTGTAGCTATACTTTTATACGAGCTCTGTACATCCTTTTTCTGTTTTACTTACGGCCACTCCTTTGTTCCTCTTTCAAGACCCTATTGAAGTCTTTTCTTTCCTGGAAAACCGTCACTGGTTTCAAATTCTTCTCTTTTTTCTCTGCAACATGATTCATTCATTTCCAACTTCCCCCCAAATCACAGCAAGTTCCTCAGAACAAGCATCCACTGTTATTTATTTAGTATTTCTTGTGCGCATCAAAAAGACTAAAACTTTCTAATGAGAAAACGCTGTTAGATAAGAATATGTCAGAACCAAATTTGACCCATACCTGGACAGTAAGAAAAACTCTATTCTTTATATATAAATGTTCTCAGCATGTGTACAGTGGGAAAATGCTCAAGAAAACAGACAAAACTTATTCGGAGACAGAAGTGAAATCACCAGTACCGATATATGTTGGCATATATCCATTGCTGTTCAGTCAATCCTGACTCATAGCAGTGTTATAGGACAGAGTAGAACTGCCCACACAGGATTTGCAATGAGCTGTGATCTTTCTGTTAGCATCCACAGCTCTTAACCACTGTGCCACCAGGACTCCAGGGTGCTGTGCACCAAAATCAAAACTTGGTGTTGTTGAGCCAATGTGTATAGTGGGCGTTAAAAGAGCATGCATAATTCTTTAAAAAAAAAAAAAAGTCAAAAACACGTGGAAAAGTGAAAAAAAATTAACAAGCATTTACTTACTCTTTTCAAATATACTCTTTTAGAAATATTTGTTTGCCTTACCAAACCAACTCACGCTGTCGAGTCATTTCCGACTGGTAGCAACCCTGCAGGTCAGAGAACTGCCCCACAGAGTTTCCAAGGAGTGCCTGGCAGATTTGAACTGCCAACATTTTGGTTAGCAGATGTAGCACTTAACCCACTGCACAACCAGGGTGTCCTTATTTGCCTTAAACACCCGAAAATTGATCTGTCCCTCAAACTTCTTACTTCCTCATTCGTAAATGTATCTCTGGAAAAGTAACATTATACTCAATTTCTTCATTTAAAAGTAAAAACAAACAAAACACACACACATACACAAACCAAACTACCACCATCACCATCTGCAAGGCCTATGTGACTCTGGAAACCCTGGTGGTGTAGTGGTTAAGAGCTAAAGTTGCTACTGACCAAAGATCGGCAGTTTGAATTTAACAGGTGCTCCTTGGAAACCCTATGGAGCAGTTGTCAGATTTCCTGGGGGATCTCTCTGAGTTCCAGTTGACTTGATGGCAATAAATTTTATTTTATTTATTTATTTATTTTGGGTGTCTGTTGCCCTGGGGAGCCCTGGTGGCACAGTGGTTAAGTCTTTGACTACTAAGCAAGAGATCAGCAGTTGAATCCACCAGCCATTTCTTGGAAATTGTACCAGGCTGTCCTGCTCTATTCTATAGGGTCACTAGAAGCTGGAACCAACTCAGTGACAAGGATTTATATAGTTTCTAAATGTTTTACAAAAAGCATCAACACTAACTCCAACTGTAGTAAACCTGGTTCACCCTAAGAAGAATTTCTACAAAATGTTTTATTGTATAGAAACAGTTGAGGGGAGTAATACTAGATTAACTCTTTTTAAAATGCCATTAGCAATCTGTACGTCAATTTCCACCTGTGCTTTACATCACCTAGTGATATTAAAACATCTGTAATGTTACAGAAATGAATTTAAATATGTTAGACATGTTAGACTAAGGAAATTTTAGATGAATGAAAGAGTAAGTTTATATATGTACACATGATATATGATACATTATGCATATTATTTTTCCAGGAAACGAAGTACTGTGAATTATTTGAATGCTAAGGAAGTTTCTTAAATTATAATGATATTAAAATGTACAAACCAAAGCTCCTGCTGTACCTCCATTTTGAAACCAGTTATGTAGCACAATTATTACTGCTTTGATATTGGTGGACTGAAAGCATATTTAAAAAACTTGTTGCCATTGAGTGAATTCTGACTCATAGCAACCATATCAGACAGAGTGGACCTCTTCCAAGGAGCAGCGTGTGGATTCACATTGCAAGGCTTTTAGTTAGTAGTTGTAGCTATTAGCCAGTATACTACCAGGGTTCCCCAAAGCATATAGTTGTTCAATTATGTATATTAGCATAGCTTTGGTGTTATATATTGTCTCTTAATTTAATTCAGGTATATCAATTCATCAATTTTATGAATATTGATATTTTTGGCTATACAGTTCTGTGTTGTAGAAATTTTCCCTATATACTTACTTACAGGACACATCTGATAGATTCCAATAGAAAACTGCTTCCTCTTTGATTGTGACAATTGAAAATTTCTCAAGACATTGCCAAATGGCTCTTAGGGGAGACAGAAAATCATGTTGATTTGAGAACTGGAGCCATAATGGCATATTGGTTAAGAGCTATTAACCAAAAGCTTGACAGTACAATTCCACTAGCCACTCCTTGGAAACCCCATAGGTCATTTCCACTCAAGGGGTTGCTATGAATTAGAATCAACTCAGCGGCAATGGGCTTTTTTGTTTTAGTTGAGGGACACTGATTTAAAGTGTTTTTTGATTACTTTTCATTTCTGGTAAAAATGCCTTATCATGCATGCTTTAGTCTTGTGTACATCTTCTGAAAGCCTTTTTTTAAGTCATATAATTGAAAATGAGTCGGATCTGACTTGACGGCACTTGACTGGCTGGCAACTGAAAATGAATACACAAATCAGAATAATGCCTTGTGTTTATTGATCTCTATTCATGGTATCTTAGATATATTAACATGTTCAAATCTGAAACACCCTTAAGGAGAAGAGGAAAGTGACAGATAAAATGGTTGAGTAACCCACTTATAATCACATAGCCAGTGCATTGGTGAAAACATAATTAAAATCTAGGTAACACAAGTTTTAATCTCATACACTTGACTGGTGTACTTTCTTATTAATTATAGAAATAAAAGACATGAAAAGTATTAGCATAGCATTTCAAAGAAAGGAGATGGAGCAAGTTATAAGACAAACTAGGAGTGATAAAAATTAATTATGACAACTACAACATTTATTGTAAATAGATAAGAGATACACAGGAGTCTTTATAAGTAGATAAATGATGAAGCATAACATTGACTTCCTAAAGAATGATGGGAGACAGCTTTATTTTCATGATTGTTATTTGCTTATTTTTACAGATACAGAATGAAAAATGGATGCTAAAACTGGCTAAATTAATGCTAATTCCCTCAAATTGGTGAAAACTTTGCAATGAAAACAGAATATGAATTCATAGTTAATGAGTTATATAAGTATGAATGTGAGGATTAAAGGGTATATACAGTTCATCTAAACTCCAATAAAATAGGCATCACATTCCTCAGTATTAGAAGTAACTAGTCTATGTAATATTTTATTTCTACATAAGTTTCACACTTTCTAAGTAACATAATATAAAACTTACTGAAAAGTTGCTACCACAAGAAATTTTGAAACATTTGAGGGTAGTTGGGGATATTACTTCCCCTTAACTCAAACAGTTTACTCCTAAGAATAAGAAACTTCTCTAACAATACAACAACTAACAAAACAAGTAAATTTAATACTGATGCAGTTGTGTTATTTAATTCATTGACCATATTAAAACATTCTCAAAAGTTCCAATAATATTCCATACTGATACTATCCATAACCCAACATGAAACCCCTGGGATTCCCCTTGCATTTGTATTTTAGATGCTTTGGGTGTCTATGAGGTCTGAAAATTACATTCCCCGACTTAGCCTAGAAAAAGTGCTACATACCTCATTGCTGAATATCACTATGGTCACCTCTGAAGTACTCCTCTTGGGAAATTGTGCACTGTTGCTCATGCCTAGTCCTTCAGAAGAATTTTGGAACTGTTTTTCTGGAATGTCAATCAGAGCTGTTGTCATATACCTTTCATGTTCTGATTGTTATCAAAATGTCTTCCTTTCAATATATCCCTTGTCTTCAGATACAGAAAAAAGTGAATTGTGGCTAAATCAGGTGAATTGGAAAGATGTTCCAATATAATGATTTGGTTACTGTCTAAAAATTTCCCCACAGACAACTATACAATTAAGTGTGCAAATTTACCACCATACCATTGGCATTATAGAAAGAATCCTAAAATTGCTTTGATGGGGGCACTACTCAGTAGTATAGTATTTAGCACTTAGAACAATTATGTTTGTGTACTTACTTGTCAGACCTTGTATGTAGTTGATACATTTGTTTTGGGGGGGTCTTCGTTGTGAGAGGGATCACAGGAAGCATCTTGCTATTCTACCATGTTGGCCAGACTCTGAACTGCATAGTTAAAATAAAATCAAGATCAAGAGAAATAAGGAAGAGCTGAGGATCTTCTACTACATTACAGCCTAGGAGCCCTGAACAACAAAAGGAAAACTGAAAAACTGGACTGAGAAATGGGGAAGGAAGATTAAGGTCTAGATCTACCTAGGACTGTCCAGAACTGACCAGGCTGAAAATGGCTTCAGGCAGCATGGTTAGCCGAGTGATTGCACTTGAAGAGTGCCCTCCACAGCAGGATCGGAGAATCAACTTGTGCTTCCAAAACTGGTGAAATGCATCATTAGATCATTAAAAACTGAGTGGTTTACCTGCAACCTACCTTGTGTGTATGGATAGAAATCTTTCCTTTGGGATAAACCTTTCTCCCTTTTCCAAGTGCTTCTGTCTCTCTTCTCTGCACTGTGCCAAGTTCTGGAGTCTGACACCTTTAACTGAGATGGAAGTAGGATTCCTTAAGCCTGTTCTGGGAACAACTTAACAAACTTAAGGAAATAGAGGGATGCCTGCTAACTCCCCTGATTCAGAAATTCAGGGCAGAAACAGTTCCTTAACCTAGATTTTTGAAATATAAAGAGATACACCTTCCTTATAAGCATCAGGGATAGTTATTAGCCCCTGCCTTTCGCAGAAGCTGCAGCCAGATAATGGTGCCTATACTAATCAATCCTGCCCATTTAAAACAACAGGAGACAGCCTACAGCACACACTTGGTGACTGACTGTACCTGGGCACTTGAGCTAGATCCATACAAGGAAAGTAAACAGACTCCAACCAACCGCTGACAGGAAATTAGTGCATCAGAGATACCAATAACCAAACTATCACACACAGTCAGACTATTTGGACATTTCAAAACAAAATAAAACAAGAAGATACAACACAGTAGGCAACCATAAAATAAATAAATACAGCAATTTACTGATGGCTCACAGACAACAGTCAATATCAAATCATTTAAAGAGGCAGACCATGATGGATTCAGAAGGCTCTCAAAACAAAGTATCAGGAAATTTTCCAGATGAAGAGAACTTCCTGGGATTATCAGAGGCAGAATACAAAAAAATAATATTTAGAAATCTTCAAGAGATCAGGAAGGAGGGGGGCGGAGTCAAGATGACAGGCGAAACACACATCCCCCTAAATCCCTCTGGAAACCAAGACCTGAACTGATAATTAAATGGAGCCTTCTGGACACCTAGTGAAGCATAAGGCTCTTAATCTGGACTTCATACCACTGAATAGAAACCTCTCTTCTGCTGACCCCTGCTCTTGGCAAGTGTTGGCTTTCACAAACCTAAGGTAACTGACTAATATAACTTTTTTTTTCTCTATCTTAGCCAGTGGGTGGAGGTGAGACTTGACTAGTGGCTAATCCTCAGATGCACGGCAGGTGGGAATGGCAGGCTAAATTGCAGTTTGAAAGCCCAGCTTTGGACTCTGTGCATCTCAGTACCCTTGGCCTTTTTTTCTGCCTCTGCCAAAGAGTAGCTTGAACCTAGCCAGGGTGCCAACTTGTGCAGGACACCATCTTGTTCCACTGGTAGGTGAATTGACCATACAGAGGCCTCAGCAGGACATAATTCTTAGCCTGTGAGGTGGGGTTTCCCTGGAGGAGAGAACTCTTCTGGCAGAAAAGCAGTATTCTATACAGTGTTGTCTATGGCTGGGGCCCAAGAGCAGGAGCTAGCAGGGCAGTAGCCTTTCTGTATTTTGAACTAGTTTATAACAACTGAGGTTCAATGTACAGGTGCTTACTTTGCCAATTGGCAAGAGGGACCTGGACATCTGAAAGCCTGTATGACCTAGGAAATTGTTAGATACCTCTTACTTTTCATTTTAAGACTGCCTAGAGAAACAACGGTAGTTCATCTTCACATCATCTCTCCCAGGCTCTATTGATTCACGTGGTGGCCCAAAAGCAACAAACTCTGTAGAAAACCACAACTAAGGAATCACCCATGGCTTCAGAAGGCCTACAAAAGAAAGCCCCACAGAACTTCCCAGATGAAGAAATCTTACTGAAACTATCAGAAGGTGAACACAAAAGGATTATATGTAGAGCCCACCTAGACCTTATACAAAATTCAGCAGAGCAAAACGGAAAATTAAGCAAGCTGTTAGATCTGAAGGAATACCAGTACTCTGAAATCCAACAGATCAAGAACAAAATCAAAGGCATAGAAACTTCAATTCAAAGCCGAGAAAACAGAATGGAGCAAATGGAAAAGAGACTTTCTGACTTGGAAGACAGAGCCACTGACTCCAGTATCTATGAGGAGAAATCTGAAAAAAGAAGCAAGATAAAAGAAGAACCATTAAGGAGCTTATGGGACTTTATTAAGAGGAACAATCTACAATTAACTAGATTCCCTGAACAGGGCTAGACACCTGAGAACATAGAGAGTACAGTGGCTGAGCCACTGACAGAAAATTTCCCAGAAATTATGAAAGAAGAGAACATAGATATCCAAGATGCATATTTAATGCCACTCAATATAGATCTCAAAAGAAAGACTCCAAGACATATTATAATCAAGCTTAACAAAATGAAAGATAAGCAGAAACTCTTCAAGGCAGCAAGACTCAAAGCAAAGCTAACATTCAGAGGGAAACTCTGTAGGCTTTTGTCTGATTTCTCAGCAGAAACAATGCTGGTATGGAGACAGTGGCATGACACATTCATAGTCTTGAAGGAGAACTTCCAGCCAAGAATTCTATACTCTGCAAAACTATCTTTCAAATATGAAAAGGAAATTAAGATATTTGCAGGTAAACACAAACACAGAAACTTTGTAAAATCCAAACCAAAGCTACAAGAAATACTGAAAGAATTTCTTGGCTTGGACAAACAAAACCACTAACTTTATATTTTAGAAGCAAATATAGGACACATCACCCAGAATCTGACTCAGTTAAGGAAGGCTCCAAACTCAATCAAAGCTATAATAGTGAAAAAAATGATCCAGTGATCATATCATGAAAACTATGATGTCATCATATTAAAGAAAGGGATGTACTACAGTTGTTACAGTCTTTCCAGATGGAGAGGAAATTGATAAGATTGGTAGTATTAAAATTGAGTTATACACAGTTTTTCAAGGGGAATGATAGGGACAGCAGTAAAGCACACTAAAGATGCAACATATCAAATCAAGAAACATAAAATAGGAGTCACAATAACCACAAAACCAATGCTGAAAAAGGTGAAAAATCAACTCCCAAACAAGAATGCCCAAGAACAGATTAATAAGAACATCAGAGAAAACATCAACACAAAAATAAGCATATCACAAAGGCAGCACTGAACGCCAATCAGTAATTAAACTGAATGTGAATGGACTGAATGCTCCAGTAAAAAGACATCAAGTGACATCTTGGATCAAAAGACACAACTCATCCATATGTCGCCTACAAGAAGCTCACGTTAGACTTAAAGCTATGAACAAACTGAAAAATAAAGGATGGAGGAATATATATCAAGCTAACAATACACAGAGAAGAGCAGGTGTGGCAATTCTAATCTCAGATAAAGTAGATTTTAATGTAAAATCTACCATCATGGACAAGGACGGACACTATTGCTGAAAGTTTCAATAGACAAGCAGGACTTAACAATGTTAAATATTTGTGCACCTAATATTAGAGCACCTAAATACATTGAGGAAACACTGACTGCACTCAAAAGGAGATATATCACTCCACAATAATAATGGGAGACTTAAACACTCCATGTTCAATATTGGACAGATCATCTAGCAAAAAGCTCAATAAAGACACAGAAGACCTTATTGCCACAATGAGCCAACTAGACCTCATCGACATATATAGAACTTTCTGTCCACTAGCTGACAACCTCACCTTCTTCTCCAGTGCACATGCAATGTTCTCCAGAATATACCATGTATTAGGACATAAAGCAATTCTCAATAAAATCTGTACCATTGAATTAATGCAAAGCTTCTTCTCAGATCATAAAGCCATAAAAATCAAAATCAATAGCATAAAAAACATAGAAATCTGAACTCATGGAAACTGAACAACATCTTGCTCAAACAGCCATGGGTTACAGAAGATATCAAAGAAATTTTTACTTTCCAATGAGAATGAAAGCACTTCCTACCAGAACCTATGGGATACAGCCAAAGCAGGGCTCAGAGGTCTGTTTATCTCCATAAATGCACACATCTGGAAGGAAGAAAGAAATCAAATCAAAGAACTAACCCTACATCTTGAACAAGTAGAGAGTAGAACAACAGAGGACCATTCAGGCACCAGAAGAAAACAGATCCTAAAGATTACAGCAGAACTAAATGAATTAGAGAATAGAAAAACAATTGAAAAAATTGAAAAGACCAAAAGCTGGTTTTTTGAATAGATCAACAAAATTGACAAACCATTGGCTAAACTTACTAAAGAAAAACCAGAAAGGAAACAAATAACCCACATAAGAAATGAGAGAGGAGTTGTCATAACAGATCCAATTGAAATGCAAAATAATAGAGCAAAATACTAAGAAAGACTGTACTCTAACAAATTTGAAAACCTAGTGAAAATGGACAAATTTCTTGATTCATATCACCTACCAAAATTATCACAAGGTGAAGCAGAACAACTCAATAAACTCATCACAAAGGAAGAGATTAAAAAAGTCCTCCAAAAACTACCAACCAAAACAAGCCCAGGCCCAAAATGGCTTCACTGCAGAATTCTACCAAGCTTTTAGAGAAGAGTCATTTCCCATACTATTTAGAGTACTTCACAGTATAGAAAGGGAAGGAATGCATCCAAATTTGTTCTACGAAGCCAGAATAACCCTGGTACCAAAACCAGGGAAAGACTCAAACAAAAAGGAGGACTACAGACTGATATCACTCCTGAATCTATATGCAAAAATCTTCCACAAAATTCTTGCCAATAGAATACAACAACATATCCAAAAAATAGTTTATCATCACCAAGTTCGATTCATACTTAGAATGCAAGGTTGATTCACCAGCAGAAAAACAATTGTGATTAACCACATAAATAACATAAAAGACAAGAATCACCCGATTTTGTCTATTGACATAGAAAAGGCAGTTCATAAAGTCCAAAACCCATTCATGCTAAAAACTCTAAGAAAAATAGAAATAGATGCAATATTCTTCAATGCAATAAGGACTATTTGTACAAAGCCAACTGCTGTATCATCCTGAATGGAGAGAGACGGAAACAATTTCCCTTGAGAAAAGGAATTAGATAAGGATGTCCACTCTCGTCTCTCTTATTCTACATTGTACTAGAAGTTCTAGCCAGAGCAATTAGACCACACCAAGAAACAAAGGGCACCTGCATAGGCAGAGAACTAAAAATCTCCCTATTTGCAGATGATACGATTATATACGCAGAGAATCCCAATGATCCCTAAATAAACTACTCAGACTGATAGAAGAGCTCAGCAAAGTCTCAGGATACAAGACAAACATAAGTCAATCAGTAGGATTCCTCTATACCAACAAGGAGATTATTAAGGTAGAAATCACTAAATCAATACCATTTACTATAGCCCCTAAGAAGATAAAGTACCTAAGAATAAATCTAACCAAAGAAGAAACAGACATTTACAAGGAGAATTACAAGTCCTTACTACAAGAAACTAAGAGAGACTTACATAAATGTAGAAACTACCTGCTTGTGTATAGGAGGACTTAACATCGTGAAAATGTCTATTTTTCCCAAAGCAATCTACTTATACAATGCAACCCCAACACAAATTCCTGTGACATTTTTAAAGAGATGCAGAAACAAATTACCAACTTTGTTTGGAAAGGGTAGAAGCCTTGGATAAGTAAAGCACTAATGAAGAAGAAAAAGAACACACTGGGAGGCCTCTCGCTACCCAACTTTAGAACCTGTTATACTGCCACAGTAGTCAAAACAGCCTGGTACTGGTACCAAAACAGACAGATAGATCAATGGGACAGAACTGAGACCCCAGAGATGACACCATCTTCCTATGAACAGTTGATATTCAACAAAGACCCTAAGACATTAAACTGGGGTAAAAACTGTCTCTTCAACAAATGGTGCTGGCAAAATTGGATATCCATCTGCACTAAACTAAAACAAGACCATATCTTACACCTTATACAAAAACCAACTCAAGCTGGATAAAAGATAGAAATATCAAATCTAAAATGATAAAGCTCATTCAAGAAAAATTAGGAACAGCAATGGAAGTTTTAATACACAACGTAGATGGACTTCAAAATCTGTCAAACAAACCACAATCAACAGAAGAGAAAATAGATAAATGAAAACTATTAAGAATCAAACACTTTTAATCATCCAAAGACTCTATTAATAGAATGAAAAGGCCACCTACAGAACAGAAAAAAAAAAATATTTGGCAAGTGTATGTCAGACTGATGCATGATCTCCATAATCTATAAGGTTCTACAAAATATCAATAAGAAGAAGATAAATTACCCAATTAAGCAATGGTCAAAGGAGATGGACAGACACTTCTCTAAAGAGGAGATCCAGGCAGCTAAAAAACAGATGCAGACATGCTCATGATCATTAGCTATTAAAGAATTTAAAATTGAAACTACAATGAGATACCATCTCACCCCGAGAAGTTTGGCCATGATCCAAAAAATGCAAAACAACAAATGCTGGTGAGGCTGTGGAGAAATTGGAACTCTCCTACACTGTTGGTGGAACTGCAAAATGGTGCAACCTCTTTGGAATGCCATCTGGTGCTTCCTTAAAAAGCTAGATCTGGATGTACCATTTGTTTTAGTCAGCTAGGGCTGCTCTAACAGAAATACCACAGAATGGATGGCTTTCACAAAGAAAGGTTTATTCTTACATAGTCCCTAAGACTGCACGTCCATATTCAGGGTGTCCGCTCCAGGGGAAGGCTTTCCCTTTGTTGGCTCAGGAGACAAGTCTGATATTGCATCAGTCTTTGTCCAGGGAGTGTTTCGGCACAGGAACCTCAGGTCTGAAGGACGCGCTCTTCTCCTGGTGCTGCTTGCTTGATGGTAGGAGGTTCCCAATTCTCTGCTTGCTTCTCTTTCCTTTTATCTCTTGCAGGCTGAAAGGATTAAGGGTGGGGCAAGCCAAACTCCAGGGAAACTCCCTTTACAGAGAAGAAGGGAGGTGATCTTATAAAGGGATTTACAGTCCCACCCTAATCCTTTAACATACAGCATAGGAAAACCACAATATGGAGGACACTCACAAGATACTGGGAATCATGGCCCAGCCACATGGCTACACATATTTTTGAGGGGACACAATTCGATCCATGACACCATATGACCCACTAATTCCACTGCTCAGAATATATCCTACAGAATCAAGGCCATTCACATCAATGGAAACATGCACACAAATGTTTATTGCAGCACAGTCCACAACAGCAAGAAGATGGAATCAACCCAGATGCCCAACAACAGAGGAATGGATAGGTAAACTATGGCATACATACTCAATGGAACACTATGCAGTGATAAAGAACAATGATGATTTTAGGGAACATCTCATAATCTGGTTTCAATTGGAGGACACTATGCTGAGTGAAAGTAGTCAGGGGCAAAAAGACAAATATTGTATGAGACTCCTGTGATAAGAACTTAAAAACAGACTCATGCATAGAAGAAAATACTCTTCGAAGGCTGCAAGGGTGGGAAGGGATGGAGGGCGAATGGGGGAGGTTTTAAATTAGATAGTTGATAGAAATTTGGTTGGGTGAAATCTGTTGTGGCACACATTAGAAAGAAGAGCAATATTAATTGGACTTCAACATAACACAATTACTCCTCCCGTCTTAACCCAATATTGCAAGGACAGAGTAGCTGGGTCGAGGGACCTGGAACCATGCTCTTAGGGAAACATCGAGGCCAATTGCAGAACTAGCATTTTGCTAAGAGAGTCGTCTTCACCCCACGTTGGTGAGTGGTGCCTGGGGTCTTAAAAGCTGCCAAGCTATCTTCTGAGGGTGCAGCAAATGGAACCAACTCAGCAGGAATGGATGAACACCAAGGATCAAGACAACGTGGAGGATAGAGAGTCCAGAAGGCAGAGAGACCCATGTGAGTGGGTGACTACACTGATTTGTGACCAGAAGAACCAGATGGTGCCCAGCCACCGCCAGTGATAGCTGTGATGGAGCTCACAAAGTTGAGTTAGACAAGAATAAAAGGGGGTGCACCCTGAGATCTCCACTAGAAGACTACAATTGATGGTCCAGGGGCCTTAGAATTCTCCTGGGAGCTTGGCCCCTGGCTCGATGCTGCCCCTGTCCATAAATCATAATGGAGGTCAACTATTTGGTCAGGAATGGATTGGACTTGGCAACACAGAGTGACCACATCATGTGTGCACTTTATGATTCTATGCATCTATAGGATGTTGTCCTGCTGATCTCTTACCAGAGGCCTGGTAGTGGCAAGAGAGGAAGGGATAGGATATTGTTGGGAGGATAAGCAATATAAGGAACGGAGAGGAAGAGTGTGCTGTCACTCGGCAGTGGTGGGATCTGCATATAGGTGGACATGCAAGTTTATATGGGAATGTACATTTTCATTTAATCATAATAAAAAGAGAGAGAGAAAGAGATGAGGATGGAGATGAATAAAATGCAGTAATGGAGAACGGCAAAATGAACAGGCTATGAGAAAACATACAGAGATAGGAATTACAAATTCAGAGAATTAATAATAAAATTACAGAATTAGACAACAGAATAGAAAGTCAGAATAGCGGAACTGAGGCAATGGGAGGCCAAATTAGTGAGACTAAAGATAAAGCCTGTGACAGCAACATATTAGAGGAAAAATCAGATAAAGGAATTTTTGAAAAATGAAGAAAAATAAAAATTATATGGGAGTCTATCAAGAGGAATGATCTATGAGTGACTGGAACACCAGAAAAAAAGGCAGAAAACAGAAATTATAGAAAGAATTGTTGAAGATTTGCTGACAAAAAGCTTCCCCGATATCATGAAAGATGAGAAATTATCTATCCAAGATGATATCAAATTCCACACAAGGTAGATCTCAAAAGAAAGATACAAAGACATATCATAATCAAAGATAGAAAGACTGAAGATAGACAATTTTAAAGCTGGCTAGGGATAAACAAAAAACAATCTATAAAAGGGAGTCAATAAGACTAAGCTGGGACTACTAAGCAGAAACCATGTAGGCAAGCAGGTGTGGGGATGATGTATATAAAACCATAAAGAAAAAAAAAAAAATAACAGCCAAGTATTATACACACAGCAAAACTATTTCTCTATATACTGGTGAAATTAGGAGATTTCCAGATAAACAGAAATTCAGGGAATTTACAAAACTAAACCAAAATTACAAGAAATAGTAAAGGGAATCCTTTGGTAAGAAAATGATAGCAACACATATAACCCGAGACTAGAGGGCAAACCACAAAAAACAGATATAAAAATAAAGAGGGAAATCACAAAAATAAATCAAATGCAAAACCTTGAAAATAGGGCAACAGAGATGTCATTATTTAAAAGATGACAACTATCAAAAAATGATATTATAGCAAAAAAGAGGCACTTAAAAATGTAGTCACAGGTCTTTTACATGGGAATAACATCAAGGAGATAGGAAGAAATTAGACTGGTTAAATTTAGAAAAACAGGGGTAAATATCAAGGCAACCAAAAAGGGAATTAACGATCCAACACATCAAAATAAGAAAAAAAAAAAGAAAGAAAAACATGAAGTTTCAGCAAATACTAAACCAACAATAATGAAAAGAGAAAAAGAAAATATGTAAAGAACAACAAATCAATACAGAAAGTTAAGTGGAACAGAAAAATTGTCTACAATGCACAAAAAAGACAACAAAATGACAGCACTAAACTCATACCTATTAATAGCTATACTGAATGCAAAAGGATTAAATACTCCATTAAAGAGACAGAGAAAAGCAGATTGGATAAAAAAAAAAAAAAAAAAAAAAAAAGATCACTCTATGTGCTGCTTATAGGAGACACACTGTAGACTTAAAGACATAAGCAAACTGAAACTCAGAAGATAGAAAAGTTATATCAAACAAACAGCATTCAAAACAGAGACAAGCAAAACCAAACTTGCTGCTATCCAGTTGATTTCAACACATGGAAACTCTATAGAACAGCATAGAACGGCTCCACAGATTTTCCAAGGAACCCTTGGCAGATTTGAACTGTCAATCTTTTGGTTAGCAGCTGTAGCTCTTAACCACTGTACCATTGGGGGTTCCCCAACGAGTGGAAGAGTGGCAATATTAATTTTTAGACATTGACTTTCATGTAAAATCCACCACAATGGATAGGAAAGGACACTATGTAATGTGTAAAGGGACAATACTCCAGGAGGACATAACCACATGAAATACCTACTCATCAATGAGAGGGCTCCAAACTACATAAAAGAAACTCTGCACTGAAAAGAGAAATAGGCAGCTCCACAATAATAGTAGGAGATTTCAACACACCACATTCTGTGAAGTACACAGTGTCCAGAAAGAAGCTCAATAAAGATAGAAAGTCTGAATGCCACAGTCAGCCAAGTTGACTTCATAGACAAGTACTGAATGCTCCACCCAGTAGCAGTCAAGCATATCTTTTTTTGTCCAAAGCACATGGAACATTCTCCAGAATAGACAAAACAATCAATGTAATTAAGCATGTAAATAAAACTAGAAGCAAGAATAACTTTATTTTATCAATTGACGCAGAAAAAGCATTTGACAAAGTCCAACACCCATCCATGTTAAAAACTCAGCAAAATAGGAATAGAAGATAAATTTGTCAACACAATACAGACATTTATGTGAAGCAAATAGCCAGCATTATCCTAAATAGAGAGTCTGAAAGCACTCCCCTTGAAAACAGGAACCAGGTAAGGATGTGCATTATCATCACTTCTACTCAACATTATGCTCTAAATTCTAATCAGAGTAATCAGGCTACAAAAATAAATAAAACTTTGCAAACTGGTAAAGAAGTAAAAATATTTATTTTTGCAGTTGATGTGATATTATATACAGAAAAATCATAAGAATTCCTCCCAAAACTGCTGCAACAAATAGAAGAGTTAAGTAAAGCATAGGGATACAAGATAAATATACAAAAGTCAGTTGGATTCCTTTACAGTAACAAAAAGAACATCAAAGAAGAAATCACTGAATCAATGCCATTTACAATACCTCCCCAGAAGATAAAATATTTAGGTGTAAATCTAATCAGATATGTAAAAAATCTATGCAAAGAAAATTACAAGACACTACTACAAAAACACTAAAGAAGAGGGTGGAGTCAAGGTGGCAGACTAGACACAAGTCTCCTTAGTTTCCTAGAAAAACTAAGGCCTGGACTGATCATTGAATGGAGTTTTCTGGACACCCAGTAGGCCCTAGGACTAAGGTTAAGACTGTCACGTTGGACTACATGCCACTAAACAGAAGACTTCCTCTTTCTCACTGAGCCCTGTTTGTGTAAACTGAAGGCATTGGTGCTTTCAACTTTGTTTTTCTTTTTTTTGGCTGGTGGGTGGGGGACGGGTATGAGTTGGCACATGTGTTGAAACAAAGTGTGGAAGTGAATAGCATGTGCTGCAGCAGAGAGACTGTGTGGGATAGCCAGTTTTTGAGAGCCTGGAGGCAGACTGAGGGCACCATAGCTCCTCTACCCTCTCTTTTCTGAGCTCTGCCATAGATTTGGGTGTTTAGCAACATGAGAGGCAGCTCGGCCCAGATACCATTTTGGTCCATTGGGAGGTTGGGTCACCCACTCAGAAGCCTCAGTGGGATAATTCCCAGTCTGGGAGGCAGTTCCAGTCCAGGGAGTGCTTTTCCAAAAGAAAGGCTGTGTTTAGCACAGTGTTGCCTTACGGGTAGGGCCCAGTTGGGAATAGTAATAAGGAAGTAGCTACTCGCTACTTTGAACTAGTATCTGGGGATGGCCAAAAAGATCCCTCCATTACCATCTGGAAGGCCCAACTGGCCACACTTGATGGCTTGACTGATTTTGTAAGGTGTCAGATAGCTTTAAGCTTTTTAAAATAAGACTGCTTGGAGAAATAGCTACTGTCAAGCATGATGGCATCTTTTCGAGCCTTTACTGACCCACATCATAGGGTCAGTTGACAGTCCCACCAGTGACTACATAAGTAGGATGATGTCTTTACTAGCTGGAAGGCTGAGACTCCCATCCCAGAGAGTCCAGTTGGGCCAGTCATTAGAGAATACAGAGGTGGCTGGTGACCAAATCACTTTTCAAAACTATACTGACACTCCCGTTGAGGCAACACTAGAGAAACGATACGGCCTCCAGGTGTTCCAAAAGCAATATGCCGTCTTAAGGCATTTAAAGAAACAGCCTGGCATGGCTCGAGGAAACTCCCAAAACAAAGAATCAGAAAACTTCCCAGATGACGTTTTTTCGGAAACTATAGAAGGTTGAGCACAAAAGAATTATATGTTGAGCCCTCCTAGAGATTATACAGTATACAGCAGAGCAAAATGAAAAATTAAGCCAGCTAATCAAATTGATGGAACATCAATGTTCTGAAATCCAACAGATGAATAACAAAAATTACAAAAATAGACAATTCAATTCAAAGCCAAAATAGAAGAACTGAGCAACTGCAAGCCAGACTTAGTGACCTTGAAGACAGAACAATGGATACCAGCATTTATGAGGAAAAGTCAGAGAAAAGAAATAAGAAAAATGAAGAAGCATTAAGAAATATGTGGGACTCTATTAAGAGGAATAATATACATTTAATTGGAGTTTTTGAACAGGAAGGGACAGCTGAAAACACAGAGGATATTGCTGCTGAGTTGCTGACAGAAGACTTCTCCGCAATGATGAAAGAAGAGAATGTAGATACCCGAGACATGAATTGAACACCACATAAACCAGACTCCAAAAGAAAGACACGAAGACATATTATAATCATATAACAAAACAAAACATAAGCAGAGACTCTTGAAGGCAGCAAGACTCAAAGTAAAGTTAACATTCAGAAAGAAGTCCTATAGGCTTTCATCTGACTTCTCACCAGAAACAATGTTGGCATGGAGGCAGTGGGAAGACACATTCAAAGCTTTGAAGGCAAAAACTTCCAAGAATTATACATCCTGCAAAGCTGTCTGTTAAATATGAAGATGAAATCAAGACATTCACAGATAAACAGAAGCTTAGAGACTTTGTTAAAAATAAAACCAGAGCTACAAGAAATACCTAAAGAACCTCTTTGTTTAGAAAAACGAAACCATTAAGTGTATATTTAAGGAGACAAAACAGGAAACAACATTCAGAAACCTACTCAGTTGAGAAGGCAAGAACTTAATCAAAGGTATAATATTGAAAGAAGGGAATCGGAGATCATATCACAAAAATAAGACACCACCACATTAAAAAGAGGAATATACTACAGTAATTATAGTCTTTTCAGATGGAAAGAAGTTAATAATATATGTAGAAATTAAAATTGGGTTTAAACTTAGAATATTAAGGCGGGAATCAGGGTAGTCACAAAGCACGATAACAATACAGCATATCAAAACAAGACACATAATACAAGAGTCTCAACAAACACAAAATCAACACTGAAAAAGATGAAAAGTCAATCCATAAAGAATGACCCAGAACAGAAAATCAAGAGCAGCATAGAAAACAACACAAAAACAAATACACAAAATGACACACTAAATACATACCTATCAAAAATTACACTGCATGTAAATGGACTGAACTCTCTAATAAGAGACAGTAAGTGACATGTTGGATCAAAAGGCACAACCTTTCTATATGTTTCTGTCAAGAAACTCACTTTGAACTTAAAGATATGAACAAACTGAAAATTAAAGGATGGAATAATATATACCAAGCTAACAGAATACAAAGAACAGGTGTGGCAATACTAATCTCAGATAAAATAGATTTTAATATAAAATCCACCACTGTGGACAAGGACAGTCACTACTTATTGCAGAAAGCTTCAATACGTAGCCAAGCCAAAAGCAGAACTAAATATTTATGCACCTAATACGAGCATTTAAACATATAGAACAAATACTGATTACAATGAGAAATGAGGTAGATCACTTTGCAATAATTGTTGGAGACGTCAACACTTCACTTTCAGTAATGGACAGATCATCTAGCAAAAAGGTCAGTAAAGATACAGAAGATCTTACTGTGACAAATAACTAAACCTCATCAACATATACAGAAGAGCTTTTTTATCCATAAACAGATAAATATATCTTCTTCTCCAATGCACATGGAACATTGTCAAGAATAGACCATGTATTAGCACATAAAGCAAATCTCAACAAAATCCAAACTGTTGAATTATTGCAAAACAACATCTCAGACCATAAAGCTATAAAAGTTGAAATCAATAGCAGAAAAAACACATAGAAATTGGAACTCATGGAAACTGAAGAACAGCTTGCTGAAAAAGCCACAGGTTATAGAAGAAATCAAGGATGAAATAAAGAAACTTATGGATTCAGATGAGAATGATATCACATCCTATCAGAACCTACGGGATACAGCCAAAGCAGTGCTCAGAGGTCAGCTTATCTCTATAACTTCAAACATTAGGAAGGAAAAAAGGATCCATACCAAAGAATTAACCCTACAGCTTGAACAAATAGAAAGAGAGCAACAGAAGAACCCCGAGGAACCAGAAAAAAAAAACAGATTATAAAGATTAGAGCACAACAAAATGAATTAGAGAATAGAAGAAAAACTGAAAAAATTGATAAAACCCAAACCCGGTCTTTTGAAAGGATCAACAAAACTGAGAAATCAGTGACTAAACTTACTGAAGAAAAACAGCAGAGGAAACAACCTGAATAAGAAATAAGATGGGAGATATCACAACAGATCTAACAGAAATCCAAAGTATCATAACAGAATAGCACGAAAAACTGTACTACAACAGATTTGAAAACCTAGAGGAAATGGACAAATTCCTAGATTCATATCACCTGCCAAAATTATCAGAAGTAGAATAACTTAAGAAATCCATCACAAGGGAAGAGATTGAAAAAATCATCCAAAAACTACTAACCACAAAAAGCCCTGGCCCAGATGGCTTCAGCACAAAATTCTACCAAGCTTTTAGAGAAGAGTTAGCTCTAATACGACTGAGACTATTTCACAACATAGAAAAGGATGGAATAGCTCTAATTTCATTATATGAAGCTAACAAAACCCTGATGCCAAAGCCATGAAAAGACCCCACAAAAATGTAAAACTAGAGACCGGTATCACCCATGAACCTAGATGCAAAAATCTTCCACAAAATCCTTGCCAATGAAATGCAACAATGTGAAAAAATAACTCAGCATGACCAAGTTGGATTCATACTAGGGATGCAAGACTCATTTCACACCAGAAAACATGTAAATAACACAAAAGAAAAGAATCACTTGATTTTGTCAACTGATGAAGAAAAATGAGTTTGACAATTTCCAACACCCATTTATACTAAAACCTCTCAGCAAAACAAGAATAGAAGGCAAATTCCTCAGTGAGTTAAAGGGCATCTACAAAAAGCCAACTGTCTACATAATCCTGAATGGAGAGAGACGGAAAGAATTCCCCTTGAGAACAGGAGCTAGAGAAGGATGCCCACTCTCAATTCTCCTATTCAACATCGTCCTGAAAGTTCTGGCCAGAGAAATTAAACAAGACAAAGAAATAAAGGGATCCACATCAGTGAAGAAGAAGTAAAAATCTTCCTGTTTGCAGATGATATGATTGTATATGTAGAGAATCCTAAAGACTCCATAAGTAAACTATTTGACCTAATAGAACAATTCAGCAGAGTATCAGGATATAAGATAAATAGAAGAAAATCTGTTGGATTCCTTTATACCAACAAAGAGTTCATTCAGGAAGAAATCACCAAATCAATGCCATTTACTGTAGCCCACCAAAAGACAAAATGTCATGTTATTAGGTGCTGCCGAGTAGCTTCGAACTCACAGCGACCCTATGAACAACAGAACGAAACACTGGTCTTGCACCACGTCCGCAGTCGTTTTTATGCTTAAGCCCATTGTTGTGGACACTGTGACAATCCATCTTCTCAAGTGTTTTCCTCCTTTTGTCTGACTGTCCACTCTACCAAGCATGATGTCCTTCTCCAATGACTGATCTTTCCTGACAACATGTCCAAAGTAAGTAAGACACAGTGTTGCCATCTTTGGTTGCAAGCACTCTGGTTGTACTTCTTCCAGAACAGATCTATTTATTCTTTTGGCAGTCCATCATACATTCAACACTCGTCTCCAACACCACAATTCAAAGGCATCAATTCTTTTTCTGTCTTCTTTGTTCATAGTCCAGCTTTCACATGCATATGATGCAACTGAAAATATCATGGTTTGGGTCAAGCATATTTTAGTCTTCAAGGTGCCATCCTTACTTTTGAATACTTTGAAGAGGTCCTTTGCAGCAGATTTCCCAATGCAATGCATTTTTTGATTTCTCGACTGCAGCTTCTAAGGTAATTGATTGTGCACCCGAGTAAAATGAAATCTTTAACAACCTCAATCCTTTCTCCATTTACGACAATGTTGCTTACTGGTACAGTTGTGAGAATTTTTGTTTTCCTGATGTTGAGGTGCAACCCATACTGAAGACAAAATACCCAGGAATAAATTTAACTAGAGAAGTAAGAGACCTATGCAAAGAGAACTGCAAGACTTTACTTCAAGAAACAAAGAGAGTTACATAAATGGAGAAACTTATCCTGCTCATGGATAGGAAGACTTAACATTGTGAAAATGTCTATTATACCTGAAGTGAACTACATATACAGTCCAAACTCAATACAAATTCCAGTGACATTTTTTAATGACGTGGAGAAACAAATCACCAACTTTGTGTGGAAAGGGAAGAAACCCTGGACACGCAAAGCACTGCTAAAGAAAAACAACACAGTGTAAGGTCTCTCCCTACCTGACCTTAGAACCTATTACACCCCCACAGTAGTCAAAACAACCTGGTTCTGTACAAAATGAGACAAATAGACCAATGGAACAGAGGTGAGACTCCAGAGATGTCATTGTCTCCTAAGAACAGTTAATATTCAACAAAGACCCTAAGATTGTAAGCTGGAGTAAAAACAGTCTCTCTAACAAACAGTGCTTCAAAATTGGATATCTGTCTGCAAATAAACTGAAACAAGATCTATATCTCACACCTTACAAAAAAACTTAAATTGTATTAAAACCTAAATATCAAACCCAAAACAATAACGATCAAGCAAGAAAAAATAGTATCAATGATAGAAGTTTTAATACACAGCTTAGACAGACTTCAAAACCTGACAAACAAAGCATGATCAATGGAAGAGAAAGTAGATAAATGGGGACTACTAAGAATGAAACACTTTTGCTTACCCAAATACTTTACCAAAAGAATTAAAAGATCACCTACAGAATGGGAAAAAATATCTGGCAACTATAGGTCAGACTAACGTCTGTGTCTCCATAATCTACAAGGTACTGCAAAATATCAAAAGAAAAGGAAAAATAACCCAATTAGGCATCGGGCAAAGGAGATGGACAGTTACTTCTCTAAAGAGGATATCCAGGCAGCCAAAAGACACATGCAGAAATGCTCATGATCATTAGCTATTAAAGAAATCCAAATCAAACAATGATGAGATGCCATCTTATCAACAAGCTTGGCCATTATCAACAAGGTTGGCCATGGTCCAACCTAAGTGTGCATCAATGGATGAATGGGTAAACTGCAGTGTATTCAGACTATGCAATAATATGGAATAATAACAGTAATTAAAAAACAGAAAATTTGGGAAATAGTAACATGGAAGAATCTAAAAAAGATTATCCTGAGTGAAATTAGTCTTTTGCAGAAGGACAAATATTGTATAACACCACTACTGTAAGGAGAAAAGAAAATGTTTAAATGCAGAAGAATCTTTGATGGTTACAAGTGTGAGGGCAGAGAATAAGGGGTATTCACTAATTAGACAGTGGGTAAGTTAAGTGAAGGGAGGGACAACACTCAGCAGAGAAGAAGTCAGCACAACTGGACTAAACCAAAAGCTAAGAAGTTTCATCAATATAACCAACACTTGGAAGGACAGAGTAGCAGCAGCAGGGCTGTGGGGATCATCGTTTTAAGAGACATCTAGCTCAACTAATAAAACAATGTTTTTTTCCGAAAATGTTCTGCATTCCACTTTGGTGAGTGGCATCTGGGTCTTCACAGATCAAGTGGTCATCTGAAAAGCATCAACCTGCCCTAACCCACCTGGAGCAGAGGAGAATAAAGGACATCTAAGACATCAGGAAAACATAAGCACAAGAGACAGAAAGGCCATGTAGTCCAGAGACAGTATCAGCTTGAGATGAGATGAAAAAGATGTTGCCTGCTACCACTAGTGACAGCCCTGATAGGGAACACAACAGAGAATCCCTGATAAAACAGGAGAAAATCTCAACTTCTATTTAGACCAGACTTGATGGTCCAGCAGACTGGAGGGTCCCAGGAAAATAAGGCTTCCAGACTCACTGAGAGCCTAGAGTTGTAAACATTCTTAAACCTAACTTTCCACAGAAAGACTGAACCAGACTGTGAGATATAAAATGATACTTGCCAAGAGTATGCTTCTTAGTTGAAGTAGATACATGAGACTAGCCATGACACTCCTGTCCAGAGGCATGATGAGAGGGCAGAAGGGGCAGGAGCTGTTCAAAGAGACAGGGGAAATACAGGGTCAAAAGGACAAGTATGTTGTCATAGCACAAGGAGAGCAGCTACATTACATAACAATGTGCTTGTAAGTTTTTGCATGACAAAATTACTGGATTGTCAACTTTCAACTTAAAGCACAGATTTTTTTTTTTTTTTTAATTGTGATTGAACAAAAGTATACAGCTTCTTCTTCTGCTCTCCTTGCCTGGTGATAGCACACTCCTTCTTTTCATTCTGTACATGTGATATCCTCTTAATAATCTCCTGTCCCCTCCTCTCTACTCTCTCCTTTCCCTTCTAGTCAGAGGCCAGTAGGACAGCATCTTATAGATTCAAAGAACCATAAAGTACATACACACTGTATGGTCATAATGAAACACAGATATTTTTAAAAGACACAACACTCACACTAGCACCAATAAAATAAGTTATAAATTTAGAAAAATATTTGTAACATCTACATGAGGAAAGCTACAAAAGATATTATGAGATAAATTGAACAAGATTTATATAAATGGAGAGATAGTCCACATTCATGTATATGAAGAATCAGTATTTTTAAGTTGTCAGTTCTTCCCAACTTGATATATAGATTTAACGCAATCCCAATCAAAATCTTAGGAAATTATGTTGTGAATATTGACAAACTGAATTTAAGGCCATATGGAAAGTTAAGGGCTCCCTCAGAATAGCCTATACAACACTGAAGTAGAAGAATAAAGATTGAGGACAGATACTATCTCCAACTTAAAAATGTACTATAAGGTTAAAGGAATGAAGACACTGAAACAATAGATTAATGAAAGCAAATAGAAAGGATGGAAATAGACTGACACAACTGTAATTTAACTGATCTTTGACATGTGAGCAAAGAAATTTAATGATGCTTTACAATAAATAGTGACAGAACAATTAAACATCTACAGGGAAAACAAGGAATCTAGACACTGATTTTATGCCTTTTAAGAAAGTTAACTTGAAAAGAATCATAGACCTAAACAAAAACCAGAATGTTATAAAATTCCTAGAGGATAACCTAGATAAATATCTAGATGATCTTGGGTTGCCAATGGAGTTTGGTATAACACAAAAGTCAATCAATGAATAAAAAAATGGTAAGCTATGCTCCGTTAAAACTGAAAATAGTGTTAAAATAATGCAAAGATGAGCCATATACTGAGATAAAATATTTGTAAAATGTCTATCTAAAATATGCAGAAAAAATTCTTTAAAGCTCAATAATACAAAAACAATTAAGAAAGGAGCCAAAAGTTTGAACAAACACTTCTTCAAAGAAGATACACAGATGTTAAGTAGGTACATGAAAAGATGATCAATGTTGTATGTCATTAACCCATAGCTATCAAATAGATTACAATTCATAGTGAACCAATAGGACAGAGTAGAACTGCTCCATAAGGTTTCCAAGGCAGACTATCACACCTTTCTTCCACAGAGCAGCCCGTGGATTCAAACCACTACCCTTTGGTTAGCAGACCAGTGCTTAACCACCACACCTGTACAAGTCCTTTCCAAATGTATGCAACAAGGCAGACCACTACACACTTAAAGAAAGGATAAAATCCAAAACACTGACAATACCAAATGCAGCAGAGAAATGTAGAACAACAGAAAATTTCATCCATCACTTGTAGGAATAGAAAATACTGTAACCACTTTGGAAAAAAGTATAGCAGTTTCTTGCAAAGTTAGATATAGGCTTGTCATGCAATCAATCCAGCAATTATGCTCCTAAGTATTTACATCAAAACAGTTGAAAACTAACTGTTCACCCCAAAATCTGCATGTGACTATTTACAGCAACTTTATTTATAATTGACAGCACTTGGCTGGCTTGGCTTATTCATAATTGTCAAAAAATTGAATTGAGAAAGTTGTCCTCCAATAGGAAAATGATAAAAAAAAAAACTGTAGTAATTCATACCATGGAATATTATTCAGTGAAAAAAAGAATCAATCAATCCATGAAAGACAAGGAGAAACTTGATATGCACTAATGCTGAGTTTAAGAAGCCACTCTGAAAAGATCACATAGGATTCTAACTGTATGACAATCTAAAAAAGGCAGAACTAGACACAATAAAAAGACCAGTGATTGCCAGGTTTGGGTGGGCCATGGATGTGTGCTTGTGTGTGAAGGGATAAAAAAGGTATAGCACAGGACATTTTTAGGGCAAAAAAACTATTCTGTATGATACTGTGATGGTGGATATGTGACATTATGCATTTGCCATAACCCATAGAACTATACAACACAAAGGGTGAACCCTCATGTAAACTATGAGCTTAGTTAGTAACAATGCATAAATAAATATTGTACATCCACCCACATAAATATTGGTACCACACAAAAGCTAACAACACCAGAAACTGGGGGTGTTGAGGAAGGGGATACAGGGGAAAAGTCTGTATTTTCTGTTCAAATGTTTTGTAAACCTAGAACTGCTCTAAAAATAGTCTAGTAATAAAAAAAAATTGTAAGAACATAATATTAATGTAGGAACAAAAATACTACAGTTTCATAACTTATTTTTTTCTTTAGGGTCGCCATGAGATGAGTCAGATCCGACTCAATGGCACTTGGCTTGGCAACTACCTCAAGTCACATCAAAGAAGCTTATCTGAAGAAATTCATTTTTCAGTCTTTTAAAGATATCTCAATGGATAAGAGTTCAGGATTACTACATTACCGCAAGTGCCATGATAATTTTTAAAGAATAGTTTTCTCTTAATTCAAAAGATGGTTCAGATACAAAATTCAATTATCTTCCTTAGATGCAAATGGTTATCATAAAAATGCTACTCTATTTCTTTGGAGATAATTAACATTTTATCTCAGTTAGATTGCCTTTTACTACAGCGATGTTGTCTCATTGAAACTTTATAGCATGTCTAATTGCCATTAATTTCTAATCTCAAATATTGAAAATAATCAAGAATGTAGTCTTTTGAGTGTGATAATTGTTTTTGATGGAAAAGGCATTTAATTTTAGTTTTAATTAAATTAATTTACAAATTTTGAGTTGATACTGGTTTCCAGGCTAGTGGGGGCATGTTTATAATTTGAATCTTCATGAATAGCCTGAATTTGTCACTATAAAAATGGTAATAAAAAAGACAATGGTCTCATGAAGTACGAGTTAAAAAGTAAAATTAAAATACAAAATCTACCATGATCACGAGACTAGAGATTACTACGTAAATCCATCATAAAAAATGATACAAAATATTTGTTAAGGAGTATAAATTTTGAATATCAATAAAGTAACTATTGCAGTCATGTCAATTCTGATTTAGAGCAACTCTATAGTACATAGCAAAACTGCCCCATTGGGTTTCCCAGAAGAGGATGGTGGATGTGAACCACCCATCTTTTGGTTAGCAGCACAGCTCTTAACCACAGCACCATCAGGGAGGATAAATTCATGAATGAGAGTCATTTGACATGGAAATGAACACATGTATGTCAGAAGAATACAGCCAATGAAAGACAACCAAGCATTCAGAAGCAAGTGCACGCATAAACTAAAATGATGTATGATATAGGTGATGTTGCAGTTACTCCAGAAATGATGGGCTGTAGAGCTGATGATGCTGGGACAGTAAATGTTCTCATAGAAAAAATGCTATTTTCTGTCTTTCCTTCAAACCATTATACAAGTCAATTTTGTGTGCATCGAAGGCCCAAATATTAAAAAAAAAAAAAAGCCTTTTTAGAGGAAAATATTTAAGACTGTAATTAGGAGTTTTGAGTAGTGAACAATTTAAAAAAAGGAACTGATATATTTAATTTTGCTAAAATTAAAAGCAAAAAAAATACCAAATTAAAAAAATTTCTGTTTTTATAAAGTCACTATGAAGAAAACAATCACGTATGTTGTAAAAGAACAATCTGCAGTATATGTAAGTAAAATGATTAGTATTAAGAATACATTTTAAAAAGTCTGCAAAAATAATTTGAACATGTCATAGAAAATGTCATAACTATGAATAGGCAATCCA
The DNA here is from genome assembly GCA_028571685.1 of Heterohyrax brucei. Taxonomy (NCBI): domain Eukaryota; kingdom Metazoa; phylum Chordata; class Mammalia; order Hyracoidea; family Procaviidae; genus Heterohyrax; species Heterohyrax brucei. The sequence goes on from CM053146.1 coordinate 26,486,979, forward strand.
AAGGAAGAGAAATAGAGATGGTCAATATATACACGAAAAGATGCACAGATTCAATATTGTTGTTGGTTACCATTCAGTCTACTCTAAGTTGTGGAGACCTTACCTGTAACAGAGCTAAATGATGCCTGGTCCTGTTCCACCTTCTTGATAGTATGTTCAAACATTGTTTGAGTTGTTGTAGCTATTATGTCAGTTCATCTCACTGTTCATCCTGTACTTCACCAAACATAATGTCCTTTTCTATGAACTCATTGTTAGGTAGTATAAATTAAAATAATGGTCAAATTCTGTTTTTGATTTGTCTGATTCATGGTCTACTAATGCTAAGAATAGATGAAAGTGTTGTACAAAGAGGCCCTTACACACAGAGCTGAGAACAAAATGCTAGTAGAATAACCCAGCATAACAACATTGTAGAATGTCCAGAGACACGTGTGGTGTAAAAGTATCCTTTAATGCATTAGAATAAATATCATTAGGTCTAGCATACAGGATTTCTTCCAAAAGAAAGGAAGAGGACATTCATGACAGGAGAGAAATACATAGCATTGGCTTAAAACGTACTGGCAATGTCGTATTAATCACCTTCAGTAATAAGTCCAGGTAGTCACATTATTTTTAGTATACTTATTTATGCTTTTTAAAAATATTAAAAATATTGTACATTGACAGGAAACTTCCAGAAAGTCAAGCCAGATTCAGAAGAGGGTGTGGAACCAGAGTTACCATTGCTGATGTCAGGCAGATCCTACCTGAAAGCAGAAAACACCAAAAAGATGTTACCTGTGTTTTATTAACTATGCAAAGGCAATAGACTATGTAGACCACAACAAATTACAGACAACAATGCAGAGAAAAGGAATTAGAGAACACTAAACTGTGCTCGTATGAAATCTGTACACGGACAAAAGAGGCAGTCATTTGAACAGAAGAAGAGGATACTACACGGCTCAAAATCAGGAAAGGCATGCATCAGGTTTGTGCCCTTACACCATACTTATTCAATCTGTATGCTGAGCAAATAATTCTATTTATTGGACTATATGAAGAAGAATATGGCATTAGGATTAAAGGAAGACTCTTTAACAACCTGCAATATGCAGATGATACAAATTTGGCTTACTGAAAGTCAAGAGGACTTGAAAGACTTACTTTACTGATGAAGATCAAAGATCACAGCCTTCAGTGCAGACTGCACCTCAACATCAAGAAAACAAAGATCCTCACAACTGATCCAATAAGCAACATCAAGGTAAATGGAGAAGAGATTGAGGCTATCAAGAATCTCGTTTTACTTGAGTCCATAATCAACTCTCATTGAAGCAGGAGTCAAGAAATGAAAGGACCTATTGCTTTAGGTAAATCTGCTACAAAAGACCTCTTTAAAGTGTTTAAAAGCAAAGATGTCAAGTTTAGGACTAAGGTGTGCCTGACCTAAGTCATGGTATTTTCAATGTCTTCGTGTACATGTGAAAGCTAGACAATGAATAAGGGAACAATAAAAAGAAATTGATGTTTCTGAATTACAAAGTTAGCAAAAAACAAAAATGGACTATACCATGGACTGCTGAAAGAATGAAGAAGTCTATCTTTGAAGAAATGCAACTAGATTGCTCCTTGGAAGTGAGAATTGTGAGACTTTGTCCCATGTACTTTGGATATGCTATCAGGAGTGATCAGTCTCTAGAGAAGGATGTCATGCTTGGTAAGACAGGGAGTCACCAAAAGAAGAGGAAGGCCCTCAGGGAGATGGACAGATACAGTGGCTGCAGCAACTGGCTCAGACGTAGCAATGATTGTGAGGATATCACAGGACAAAATAGTATTTCATTCCATTGTACATAATATGTAACAATGAGTTGGAACTGGCTGTTTAGAACCTAACAAAAACAACGGAGTATTATTTGCTAGTTTTTAGGAAAAATGTAGTAAATGAAATTGATTTTTTAAATATTGCTTTCCATGTTAAGGAAATACAAACATTTTAAGCCATGTCTTCAACAACTGAATGGGAAACAATGATTTCCTAAAATTATTTTAGAATGCACAAAATGGTATTGTATAGTAGTAGATATATAATTTGCTAAGAGTTATTTAAGATTCAATCCTTTCCTTTATTTTACAAGTTCTGCTCTTCCAAATACATTGAATTCCCAGAAGCTTGTAAAGAAAAACCCAAAAGGAAAAAAATTCAACAAAAAAATACATAACTTTATTATTCAGAAATTCTAGAAAGAAATGAAATAATCTAAAGCAGAAAGGGAACGTTAACCTGCTTCTAGCTACGTATATTTTCTTTTGAGTGCTTTTAACATCAGTTGACTGCTAAGATCAACCAGAAAATTGCCTCCCAATTACTTGTAAATCATTTCTCATTCACACAATACCTTAATTTTCACACTTAAATAAAGTCAGTTTATGCTGTTTTAGGCATTAACAAAGACAACACATTTCTGGCTCTGGGATTCAAGTCCTCTCTCACCTTTGCAGGTCAGCAAGTGATCTGACCACAACACTGGATCTGGGTTGGTCATTTATTCAACTATATCACTCACCACCATCGAGTCGACTTCAACTCATAGTGACCCTATAGGACAGAGTAGAACTGCTCCGTAGAGTTTTGTAGCAGCAGCTTCCAGATTTGAACTGTTGATCTTTTGGTTAGGAGAAGTAGCATTTAACTACTATGCCACCAGAGTTTCGCAGTAGCTTAGTAGGGATGTGCTACTGAACTTCCTAGGCTACCTGCGTGTTTTCTCGTGAAAGGAGAAGACAATGATATCTTGGTTCAAATCGTGGTCTCACTACCCACCAGCTGTGTGGGGCTAATATAATACTAAGTTTACCTGTATTTACTTCCCTGTTTCTAAACCACAATTAGGCGTCCTACGTGGTGTAGTGGTGGTTAAGTACTCAGTGTTTAACCAAAAGTTTTGACAGTTCAAACCCACCAGCCAGTCAGCAAGAAAAAACTTGGTCATCTGTCTCTCCGAGTGTCTATAGCCATGTTTGCCCTGTGGGGCAGTTACATTTTGTCTTACAGGACCACTATGAGTCAGAATTGATTCAACGGTATGGGAGTATAGCAGGATTACTAATTTATAACTCTCAGGGTCACTGTGAGAATTTTGAGTTAATGTTTGTACCAATAGCTATAGAAACAGCTGACGTGGAAACAAATGACTGCTTCTTCAAATCATACCATATTTCTTAATCTGCACCATAGACTGGCCCTGCCTTTTACAATATTTCCATCTTATAAATAAAAAAAAAAAAATCACCCAACAGTCTTAAATAAGGATACTGCTTTTGAAGTATACTGTATAAGGATACTGCTATTGCATGCGTGAGGTTTTATTTTTATGTAAAATAATCAGCAGGGGTCCCTGGGTGGTATAAACAGAGCTTGTTTACTAAGTCCAGCCAGAGACACATCAGAAAAAGACTTGACACTCTACTTCTGAAAACCCAGCCATTGAAAACTATATGGAGTGCAGCACTGCTGTGGCATTGATGGGGTCGCCAACCGTTTGAATCAGGTAGATGGCAACTTTGGTTTGTTTATTTTTAATAGTGGACATATTTTTATTACACATGTGGAAACTATAAGAAAAGCTAATATCATAGCAATCTATTCATAAGTTTTCTATTAATTTGTGTCTTTATTGTAACGTTCACTTCACCACTAGTAGTAACTGAAGAAAACAAGAAAAAAGACTTTAGAAATACCTCGAAAACAAATTACACAGTCTGCTATTAGTTTCAGTGATTCACATTTCTATAGCCAGAGATAAAAACCTCAACAGTACTGATGATGTATTACTGTTTGTTATGTTTCAGATGTTGGAATTTGGAAAGATCCCACACAGTTGTTTCAGTCTGTCAGCTCACGTAATTCAGCCTGCATTTTGCTCAGCCAAACACTGTGAACTGAAAGACAGAAGTGGCTCTGATAGACACTGTTCATCAGAAAGAGGTAGATTCATTTTCATAAGTTTGTGCTGCACTAGGCCTTAGCCTGCTCTTATGCAGTCCTTTCTGCTTTGTTAGAAAATAAGTACTCTATTACCTTTGCTTCCTACCATCACTCGTTTTGTCTTTGGCAAAAATGCCTTGCCTCCCTCTTCAATCAGATGAAATTTATTTATTTTTCCTGATGTTCTGCCTAAACTCTTCCTAAACTTTCGCTGACATAATTGGGATTATTGTTTCCTTTATCAAGCGTCACATATATTATTTATTATATATCACTGTTTCAGATTTTAGTAGTTACCACATTCCACACAGTACTATATTTTTAACATCCATTTTATAGCATATATATATGATATGCTTTATATAGAATATACATATATGTTTATGTATGTACATGTAAAATGCTGGGTGAACTATTTTTTTTCTTTAAATAACAGAAATTAGACAGCTGGGAAATATAGGCAGGACTGTAAGGCCAAAGCATGACTCAGATTTATAATAAAAGGGGAAATATGAAACTGCCCATATTTACTAGATTTAAACTATAAACTGGTTCACAGTAGTGGAAATCAGGTGGAAAAGCCAATCAGTTACAATAAACTTTATATAAACAAGAAAAAATTTAAATCAAATTTTTGGATAAGCATAAAATTTCTTGATATAAATCATTGCTCTCAGGGTCCTCAGAAAAGGGTTATAATGAGATACAGTGATCATTTCAAACAGCATCGTTTTCAGAGCCACAGCAATGAGATTCAGGTGCTATTTCTCATGATGACCCATAATGCTGTTAATCACGTCTTACCGAAATGCAACTGAGTGCAAGTTCCACTGGATGCTTATTTGACATTCACATAGTGTCCTTATGATGGTTTGAGTTAAGCAACAGATCTATTTGATTACGGAGAGAAAGGAATAATGGGGCCAACAGAAAATTCTTCATAGATTGTGTTTTTCTTAACTAAGAATTAGTACATAACTGATCGAAGTTTAAGTTTAAGACAGCAATAAGACATTTTACATTGACTTTAAATGTGGAGCTGCATTTAATAATTGATCAGACCGGAGATATGTATGGAGGTCTTTTATGAATTTGAGAAGTTGAACTAAGGCATGGCCTTGGCTATATAAAAGTCATGTCTGGGTAGGATCAATACTCCTCATGGCAGCCACTGATAATAGCAAAAGAAAGGTACATATTTATGAGCTTATAATTCAAGAGTGGAATAGAATGTGGGAAAGTATGAGGGAGGAAAATTATGTCAGACCATTCAATTTATTACTATGCACATCTACACAATTCATTTTAAAATAAAATTCTTATAAAAACATAATTCTCAGAAAGTGTTTTAGATTTGCTGTAATACAAAAAAAAATGAGTTTCTTAGGAATAAGCTTTAGATCATGGTCATTTGCATCTGATTTCAATTAATTACAAGACTACTTAAATGTTAAGACAAGTTTTGAGTTCATGATAGTTAAGTGATATAATCTGCTAGTAGGGAAAGACATTTCCTTCTAATAACTAAATTGAGAGATCATACATTGATTTCTTCCACACGTGACATATAGTAATTAGTAAACAGGTTAAAATTGAATAGGAGGAGTTTAGGCATACAAAGAGCTTTAAAGCCATCATTGCTATACTTACAACATGGAAAATGATGAACTAACTGAAATTCAGTGACTTTCTTGGGCTCTTCAAAGAATTGGGATCACAGAGAAAATCACGGCTGAGAAATCTGTAGAGATAGGTGGATTCTAAGTCACCATAGTGTTTTTGCTGTTGTTAAGTGTCATCTAGTCGGTTCTGGCTCATATCAACCCTATAAATACAACAGAACAAAACACTGTCTAATCCTGCACCATCTTCCAAATTGTTTCTGTGTTTGAGCCCATTGTTGCAGCCACTATGTCCCTACATCTCACTGAGTTTCTTCCTCATTTTCACTGACCACTTACCAATCATGAAGTTCTTCTCCAGGGACTGATTCATCGTTATAACACATTCAAAGATAACAAATTCAATTCGTGCCACATTCCCTTCTAAGGACCATTCTGGCCGTACTTTTAAGACAGATTTATTCTTTATCCTGACAGTACGTGGCATATTCAATAGTCTTCATCAATGCTGTAATTCAACGGCATCGATTTTCCTTCCTTCTTCCTTGTTCGTTTTCCAGCTTTTGATACACATGAACTTATTGAAAATGTCATGGATTGGGTTAACTGTAATTTGGTACTCAAGTACTAGCTTTGCCTTTTTTTTTTTTTTTTACTATTTTAAAGACTTTCTGTTTTTTGTAGCTTTGCTCATTGCATACGTCATTTGATCTCTTGACTACCACTTCGTTATAGCATTAAATACATATATTAGGAAGAAAGAAAAATGTAAAATCTATAATTTAAGTCCCATTTTTCAGAAATAAGGAGAGAAAAACAACATAGCCTTCAAACAAGCAGAATAAAGATTATAAAAATTAGAGGAGCAATCAATGTAATTAAAAGCAAGAAAACAGTAGAGAAAATCAACAAAACCAAAAGCTGTTCTTCTTTTTTTTTTCCTAAAAGAAAAATAAAATTAATAAACCTCTACTCAGGCCACATAAATAAAAAGAGAGAAAACAAATTATCAACTTCTGAGATGAAAAGAGGGTCCTCACTATTGATACCACAGACATTAAAATAATAATAAAATACTAGAAATATCACTATACCCAAATATTTGATTACTTAAATGAAATTGTCTCAATTCTTGAAAGACAGAAAATACCAATATGTTCTAAGGATGCAAGTCCCTGCTTTCCTGCCTGTAAACGTTTTGAAGTCAGTAACTTAGTTTTTAGATAGACTGTTACCATGAAATCAGCTCCAATTTAATTACTTACTGTTAGGGATTGAATTATGTCTCCTCAAAATATTATTATTACTATTATTATTTAATCCTACCCCTTATTCTTGTCATTTGGGAATATGTTTTCTCTGTTGTGTTAAGGAGGCAGTATAAGTGTATGACATGTTTTAAGATAACTTCTTTTGAGATACAAATGAGCAGACTAAGCAATCAAGTACAAAAGAAAGGAAAGATACATCATGTGATTGCCAAGGAACTTGCCCCAGAGCAGACACAGGAAGAGATCCTTATTCTAGAGTCTGTGGCTGTAATTCAGACTTCTAGCCTTCTAAACTTGGAGAAAAAAAATCTACTTGTTAAAGCCACCCACTTGTGGTATTCTTTTATAAAAACTCACTGCCATCAGGTCAATTCTGACTCATAATGACCATATAGGACAGAGCTAAACTACCCTATATGGTTTCCAAGGACCACCTGGTAGGTTTGAACTCCTGATTTTTTGGTTAGCAGCTGTAGCTATAGCTCTTAACCACTATACCAGTAGGGCTTCATTTCTGTTAAAGGAGTATTAAACAGCTAACACAACTTGTAACCTAAAGGTTAGTTGTCCAAACATGAAAAAAAGGACTGGCAATCTGATGCCATAAAGACTAAAGCTAAGACAACTTTATGAAACAATTCTACTCTGTAACACATGAGGTCACTGTGAGTCAGAATTAAACTGACAGCAAATGATTTTATAATACATTAATGCTTATTACAAATACATATATAATGTATATATATATTTTACTTAATAACCAGTTCAATATTCAGTTAATTCTTGAGACTGAATTAAAATTGCTGAGTACAAATAACTGGGGATCATGAAGCGACATGGAAACTATGAATAACATAATTTGTTCCTTAAGTCATCGTTCTCCAATATGTACTCCAGCAAGCAAAACAGGGAAGGAGAAATGACTACTAACATTTTTCATGACATTATGCACAGTTTATTTAAAAGGGTCCAGTCCAGTTCACTTAGTGACATTCTTGCATTTCTAATCTGTGTTTTTGAACCTCTATTTATTTTATACGAAAAATGTATTAGTGGTAAAATAAAAACACGATAACACAGATTTAAAACAAACTGTGAGATTTTTAATGTATATTAAATGAGCTAATGTGTGAAAACATTTTGTAAAGAAACTTCTAACATATAATGGCCCTGCAATACTATCTCATGTGTTATGGGGTGATTTTTGTCTCCAAGAGAGATATATTAAAGGTCTAACCCTGTACTTGTGAATGAGGCCTTATTGTAGAATTCGGATTTTGTTTTGCTTTGTTGCAAATATTTTCTGTCAGACTAAGGTAGATGTATCAGAGCAGCATGGATCCTAATACTAAACCATTGTCAGCAGCATCTTTCAGAAGAAAAGGACAGACATGGGAACAAAGTGACACACAGGGGGAAGGATCCATTCATCTTCAAGCCGAGAAATGCCAACAGCTTCCAGAACCTAGAGGAGATGCAAAGTATCTTCTCCTAAGCTGACAAAGAGAAACCAGAATCCTGCCATTGCCCTGAATTCAAACTACTAGCTTCCAGAACAGTAAATAAGTAAATATTTGTTCTTTAAAGCCAGCCATTTTTTTGAAGCCCCAAGCAACTAATACACTGTCATTTTGTTATATGTAGTGAAGAGACATTGTTCTAGATTTACTGTAAGTTGTAATGCACACGTAAAGATGCTGTTTATAATTGGTATATTGGATGCTGTTTTGCCGTGGAATAGTTTTAATATGACTGTATTTCCATGATGAAAAATAAAAGGAATCTTAATAGTTGCCGTTATACCACCATGTTATCTCCGATTTTCCAAAAGGCAAAGATGAGTGCAAAATATTCAAGATAAATAAATTTGAATATTCTGATCAATTTTGTTGATCTGTAATGTCTAGCAGGTTTTAGAGCAGACATTTTACCTTTTTGTTGTTGTTGCCATTTTTGCGGGTGAGGATAATCTGAATTTGTGGAAAATCTGTATCAAATCACTATCATTTATCCACTTCAACATAACAGATTTATTCCTGAAAGTGGGGGTGAGTCTAAGATGCTAGACTATTCAGATGATTCCCAGGTTCCCTTTAAAAACAAAGATGTGGGGAAAAAAAAAGGAACAGATTATGTATGATTTTCTATCCAAAAGGAAAGTTGAGAAAACAGACCATGCAACAGAGAATGGAGGATAGGTCCAGCAGTACCTAAGACTGGTCCGACCTGGTGGGAATCTATGCTGTGCAAGAGGATCCAGAGTAGACAGTGTAGTCAATGAAGTGATAGTGTTTGGGAAGCATTTTCCTCAGCGGAAGAGAGAGAGTGGCAGGGAGCCCATTTACGCATCTAGAATCAATGACAAATGGAATTCATTTATCAAAAGCTGATTGACTTAAGTCTAGACTGCTGCATGCAGATCTAAGACTTTCCTGTGGGATGAGCCTCTTCTCATTTTCGCAACGCTTTCTCCTCCCTTTTCATCACTGCACCAGGCTCCATATTCTGATGCATTCCTAAGCTGGAAGTAGAACCCTTTATGTGCCCCTAAGCTATTCCCCAGACTTGGAGAGACAACAGTTTAGCAAACTAGAGAATAGAAAATCTACCAGATCCCCTAAGTCAGCAACCCAAGGCAGAAACAGGTCCTTTGCAAAGGTGCAGTAAAAAATCCACAGACCTTTAAGGGCTCTCAGCACTGCACCTGGCATCCAGTAAGCCCACTCTTCTGCGGTAAAAGCCATCTACCTTCTTTCACTAGGGAACAGGGGCAAGTCTTCCTCACAGAAACTCAATGATAGCTGTCAGATCCCTACCTTTCTCAATGTGTTCAGCCAGTTAACTGTGTGTATACAAATCACACCCGCCTATCTAGGACACAAGGAAAGAGTATGCACCATACTCTTGCTGACTACATACAAGAAAAGTTAAAAAATGTGTGGGATCACATGCCTAGTAAAGGCTCCAACCACTTGATGATGGGACTTTGAACCTCTAAGTCACCAATAATTAAACTAGCTCAAACAATCAGCCTATTTGGGTATTTCAAAACAAAAAGAGAAGTTTGAACACAGTAAGCCAACATAAATAAATGCAACAACTTTTTTCTGCCTAGAAGACAACAGTCAGTATAAAATCAGTTAAAGGGGAAGAACATGATGGTCTCAGAAAGCTTCCAAAACAAAGAATCAAGAAATTTTGCAGATGAAGAGAACCTCCTGGAATTACTGGAGGTAGAGTACAAAAGTTAGATACTTAAAATTCTTTTTTTTTTTTTTTTTTGGTGAATTTATATATATATATATTCTTAATTATTATTATTATTTTTATTATGACTGAGTGAAAATGTACATTCCCATATAAATTTACATGCCCACCTATATGCAGCTTCCACTGCTCTCCCCGCCTGGTGACAGCACAATATTCGTCTCTGCTCCATATAAGTCTCATCCTACCAACAGTCTCCTTTCCCCTTCTCTCTACCCACCCTCCTTCCTCTAGCCAGAGGTTGGTAGGATGATATCCTGTAGATGGTTAGAACCATAAAGTGCATCCAATATGGTCATTCTGCATCGCCAAGTCCAATTCATTCGTGTCCAAAGAGTGGACCTTCATTATGATTTATAGGCAAGAACAGCATCAGGGCCAGGGGCCATGCTCCCAGGGGAACCCTGAAGCCGCTGGACCATCAATTGTGGTCTTTTAGTGGAGATCTGAGGTGCACCCCATTTTATTCTTGTGTTGCCAGTGAGTCTCAACTTAGCTCCATCTCGGCTATCACTGGTGGTGTCCAGGCACCATCCAGTTCTTCTGGTCCCAGGTCTATGTAGGCACCCACTCATGTGGGTCTCTCTATCTTCTGGGTTGTCTTTACCCCATGTCATTTTGGTCCTCAGTGATCACCCATTCCTGCTGAGTTGGGACCATTTGCTGTACCCTTGGATGGTGGCTTTTAAGACCATAGATGCCATTCACCGATGAGGGGTGCAGAGAGTCCTCTTCCCAAAATGCTACTTGTGCCAATTGGCCTCGATTTCACCTAAGAGCATACTCTCGTGCCCCCTGCTCTAGCTACTCTGTCCTTCCAATATTGGGTTAAGATGGAAGGAGTATTTATGTTATGCTGAAGTCCACTTAATATTGTTCTTTTTTCTAATGTGTGGTATCACCGATTTCACCCAACTATATTTCTACCAACTATCTAATCTAAACCTTACCCCCCATCCTGTCTCCTTCCCATCCCCTACAGCTGTCAAAGAGTCTTTTCTTCTATACACAAGTCTGTTTTTGACATCTTATTGTAGGAGTCTCATACAATATTTGTCCTTTTGTTGCTGAGTACTTTCACTCAACATAATGTCTTCCAGTTCAAATGAGGTCATGAGATGTTTCCTGGAATCATCATTATTCTTTATCATTGCAGAATGCTCCATTGAGTATATATACCATAGTTTACCTATCCATTCCTCTGTTGTTGGGCATCTAGGTTGATTCCATCTTCTTGCTATCATGGACTGTGCTGAGATAAACATTCTTGTGTGTGTGTCCATTGTTGTGAAAGGCCTTGATTCTGTAGGATATATTCCAAGTAGTGGAATTACTGGGTCAAATGGTATATCTATATCCATTTTTTTTAAGGAAGCATCAGATGGCTTTCCAAAGAGGCTGGACCATTCTGCAACCCCACCAACAGTGGAGGAGAGTTCCACTTTCTCCACAGCCTCTCCAGCATTTGTTTTTTTGTGTTTTGGATCATGGCCAACCTTGTTGGGGTGAGATGGTATCTCATTGTAGTCTTGATTTGAATTTCTTTAATAACTAAAGATCATGAACATGTCATCATGTGTTTTTTGGCTGCCTGGATCTCCTCTTTGAAGAAATGTCTGTCCACCTCCATTGATTTCTGTTGGATCTGTTGTGACAACTCCCCTCTCATTTCTAATTTGGGTTAGTTGTTTCCTTTCTTGTTTTTATATGGTAAGTTTAGCCAGTGATTTGTTAATTTTGTTGATCTTTTTTAAAAAAAAAAAAAACAGCTTTTGGTCTTCTCAAGTTTTTCAGTTGATTTTCTATTCCCTAATTCATTTAGCTCTGCTCTGATCTTTACAATCTGGTTTCTTCTGGGGGGTTCCTCTGTTCTTTCTCTACTTGTTGAAGCTGTAGGGTTAGTTTCTTGATTTGGTTTCTTTCTTCTTTCCAGATGTGTGCATTTATGGAGATAAACAGACCCCTGAGCACTGCTTTGGCTGTATCCCATAGGTTTTGGTAGGAAGTGTTTTCGTTCTCATTGGAATCCATGAATTTCTTTATTTCATCCTTGATTTCTTCTATAATCCATGGTTTTTTGAGCAAGATGTTGTTCAGTTTCCAAGAGTTCCACTTTTTATCTATGTTTTTTCTGCTATGGATTTCGACTTTTACAGCTTTATGATCTGAGACGATGCTTTGCAGTAATTCAGTGGTATGGATTTTGTTGAGAATTGCATTATGTCCGAACACATGGTCAATTCTGGAGAATGTTCCATGTGCACTGGAGAAGAAGGTGTAATTGTTCGCTGATGGGTACTAAGTTCTGTATATATCAATGAGGATTAATTAGTTAATTGTGGCAATAAGGTCTTCTGTATCCTTACTGAGCTTTTTTCTAGATGATCTGTCCAGTATTGAGAGTGGAGTGCTGAAGTCTCCCACTATTATTGTGGAGTGAACTAACTCTTTTTTTGAGTGTAGTCAGTGTTTCTTTGATGTATTTAGGTGCTCTGATATTAGATGCATAAATATTTAATATTATTAAGATCTACTTGTCTATTTAACCTTTCAGCAATAAGTAGTATTCATCCTTGTGCCTGATGGTGAGTTTTACATTAAAATTGATTTTGTCTGAGATTAGAATTGCCACCCCTGCTCTTCTTTGTTCATTGTTTGCTTCATATATATTCTTCCATCCTTTAATTTTCAGTTTGTTCCTACCTTTAGGTCTCAAGTGAGTTTCTTGTAGATAACATATGGATGGGTCATGTCTTTTGATCCAAGATGTCACTCAATATCTATTTACTGGGGCATTCAGTCCATTCTCATTCAATGTAATTATTGATAGATATGTGTTTAGCACTGTCATTGTGATATGTTTATTTTTGTGTTGCTATTTTCTCTGTTGTTCTTATTTGTCTGTTCTGGGACTTTTTTTTTGGTGAGTTGATTTTTCACCTTTTTGAGAGCTGGTTTTGTAGTTATTGAGACTCCTGTGTTACATTTCTTGATATGGTATGTTACATCTTTGTTGTGCTTTACAGTTGTCCCTACGATCCCCCTTAATAAACTATATATAAACCTAGTTTTAATTACTGCCAGTCTTGTCAACTTACCCTCCATCTGGAAGGACTATAATGACTGTAGCACATCCTTCTTTTTAATATAATGGTACCATAGTTTACATGATAATCACTGGATTGCTCCTTTCAGTATTAAAGCTGTGATTGAATTTGGAGCCTTCCCTAACTGAGTAGAGTTCTGAATACTGTGTCGTTCTAAAATATAAAGTTAGTGGTTTTGTTCTTCTAAGCCAAAGCCAAGAATTTCTTTCAGTATTTCTTGTAGTTTTGGTTTGGTTTTTACAAAGTCTCTGAGTTTCTGTTTATCCGGGAATGTCTTAATTTCATTTTCATATTTGAAAGATAATTTTGCAGGATATATAATTCTTGGTTAGAAATTCTTCTCCATCAAGGCTTTGAATATGCCATGCCACTGTCTATGTGACAGCTGGTTTCTGCTGAGATATCTGACAAAAGCCTACAGGGTTTCCCTCTGACTGTTAGCTTTGCTTTGAGTCTTGCTACCTTTAAGAGTTGTTGCTTATGTTTCATTTTGTTAAGCTTGATTATAATACGTCTTGGAGTCTTTCTTTTGAGATCTATTGGGTAGCATACTATATGCATCTGAGATGTCTATATTCTCTTCCTTCATGATTTCTGGGAAGTTTTCTGTCAGCAGCTCAGCAATGATACTCTCTGTGTTCAGGTGTGTTCCTATTCAGGGACTCCAATTAATCGAAGGTTGTTCCTCTTAACAGAGTCCCACATGCTTCTTAATGCTTCTTTGCTTGTCTTTTTTCTTTCTTCTTGTTTTTCCTCATTGACGTTGGCATTAGTAGTTCTGTCTTCCAAGTCAGAAATTCTTTTTTTCCATTTGTTCTATTCTGTTTTCTTGGCTTTGAATGGAAGTTTTTATGTCTTTGGTTTTGTTCTTGATCTGTTGGATTTCAGAGTACTGGTGTTCCATCAGATCGAACAGCTTGCTTAATTTTTCCTTTTGTTGTGCTGCATTTTGTGTAAGGTCTAGAAAGGTTCTGTATATAATCCTTTTCCATTCATCTTCCAATGATTTCAGAAAAGTTTCTTCATCTGGAAAACTACTTGGCTGTTTTTTTTTTTTTTTTTTTTTGTGAGCCTTCTGAAGCCATGGGTGATTTCTTGTATGCCACAAGTGTCTGTTGCTTTTTGGGTCCCGTGTGAGTAAGTAGAGGCTGGGAGAGATACTCTAAGGATGAACTGCAGATGTTTCTCTAGACTGTCTTAAAATGTAAAACAAAAGATATCTGACTACTTCCCAAGTCAATCAGGTTTTCAGGTTTTCCAGCTGACAATGTAAGCACCTCTATATCCAACCCCAGATGACACAAACTAGTTCAAAATACAGCAATGCTACTGCCCTGTTGGCCTCTGCTGACAGTGCCCAGCCTTAGGTGACACTGTGTAAACTACTGCTTTTCTGGTAGAAAAGCACTCTCCTGTGGGCAAGTTCCGGCTCCCAAGCCAAGAAAAAGGTCCAACAGCAGCCACTGTATCTAAGATGGCACCCTCCGCACAGTCTGCAGATAGAGGGGCTAAAGGTGCTGAGAAGCAGTGATTCCTCTGCCTTTGTTGCCGGGCCCTCATCATAGGTGACACTGTGTAAACTACTGCTTTCTTGTCAGAGAAGCACTTTCCTGTTTGCAGGCACTGGCTCCCAGGCTAAGAATTAGGTCCCACCAAAATCTCCGTATCCAACATGGTGTCCCGCACACTGGTAGTGCAGTTCTGTACAAACCACGCTGTGGCAGTGATAAAAAGACAAGCCCACAGTGGCTGGATTAACAGATCCTAAGACTGACTCTCAAAATTTGGGAATTTGCCTGCATCTGAGTCTAGCCACTAGGCAAGAACCTGCTATGCCCACTGGCCAAGACAGAGAGAAAAAAAGTCAAAATAGTGCCTTTACTGTCAGTCTGTGAGAGCCAGAGCTAGCTGGGAATGACAGTCAGTGAAAGAGAGGAGGTTTTTCATTCAGGGGTATGAAGTCCAAACGAACAGCCCTGTGCCGTGTCCTGGGGGTTCACTAAGTGACCAGAAAATTCTGTTTGATTATCAGTTCAGGTCTTGGTTTCCAGAGGGATATAAGGAGACATGTGCTTAATCTTCCATCTTCCCTCTGCCTCAGAATTCTTAAAAACATCAGGAAAGAGATACAAAATTGAGTATAATGGCATAGAATAACCTCAAGAAATTCATGAGAGACATCAATCAGAAATTCAGCAGACAAATAATAAAATTACAGAATTAGGTACCTTAATAGAAACTCAAAGAGCAGAACTGAGGGAGTGAAATGTAAAATTTGTGAGAATGAAGAGAAAGTAATTGACATAGGTGTATTTCAAGAGAAATCAGATAAAAGAAGTTTTGTTTTTTTTTAATGAAAAAATAGTACGAGTAATGTGGAACTCTATCAGTGAGAATAGTTTACCCATGATTGGAGTACTAGAACAGAAGAAGATAACAGAAAAAAAAAGTTGAAGATTTGTTGACAGAAAATTTCCCTGATATCAAGAAAGATGAGAATATAGTTATCCAAGATGCTCATCAAACTCTACACAAGAATATACTCAAAGAAAAACACAGAGATATATTATAACTTAACAAAACTAAGATTAAAAGAGAGTTCCAAATGAGGATAGGGAAAAGAAAAAATAATCTACCAAGGATAGTCAATAAGCTAAGAACAGACTACTCAGCAGAAACCATACAGGGCAGAAGACAATGGAATGGTGCATACAAAGCCTTGAAGAAAAAATTTGCCAGCCAAGAATATATACATATCCAGCAAAATATGATGGTGAAGTTAAGACATTTCTAGACAAACAGAAATTTAGGCAACTTGGTAAAACCTAACCAAAATACAAGAAATACTAAAAGAAGTCCTTACGTTAGAAAACTGGTAACATCAGATTATTACCCAAGACTAGAAGACAGGACAGAGCAAACATATATCAACTCTGACAAGAAAGCTGTAAGAACATATTAAAGCTAAAGCTTTGAAAATAAGGAAACAGAGACGTCAATATGTAAAAATGGCAACATTATAGCATCATTAAAAAATGAAATCCTAAGTCTTTCATTTGGAGAGGACGTCAAGATCACACAAAGAAATGAAAGACTATTTTAAATTTAGAAAAGTAGAAGTGAATACTGTGGTAACCACAAAGGAAATTAACAATGCTATACACCAAAATAAGAGAATAGAAATGTATGAAATCTCAATAAATACAAAACCCAACAAGAATGAAAAAAGATGGAAAGAAACCACAGAAATAACAGCTATCCAGCAAAGAAAATTAAGTGGAAAAAAGAATTTTCAACAACATATAAAAAAAGATACCAAAATGACAGAACTAAATTCATATGTGTCAATAATTACAATAAATACAAATGGATTAAATGAACCAATAAGGAGACAGAGAATGGCAGAATGGACTAAAATACATGATCGTCTTATATGCTGGCTACAAGACCCAAGTGAATTTTTTTAAAAAGTCATAACAAAATGCTATGAAAAACTGCACTCTAAAAAAATTGAAAACAAAGAAGAAATGGACAAATTTATAGAAACACTTTACCTATTTAAGCTAACACAAATAGAGGTAGAACTAAACAAACGTATTCACAAAAGAAGAGAATGTGAAGATAATTGAAAAACTCCCAATAAAAAAAAGTTCTGGTCCCAAGGCCTTCACTGGAGAATTCTACCAATCTTCCAGAAAAGGCTTAACATGGCTTACAGGCATATTTCAAAGCATAGAAATTATGGAATATTCTCAAAGCCATTCTACAAAGCCCACATACCAAAATTATTCTATGAACCCTGATATCAAACCTAGGTAAAGACAGCACAAAAAAGAAAAATTACAGACAAATATCTCTTATGAACTTAGATACAAAAATGTTCAGCGAAAATCTAGCAGAGAAAATTGAATAACATGTCAAAAAAGTAATTCACCATGATCAAGTTGGATTAATACCAGGGATGCAGGGTTAGTTCAGCATCAGAAAAATAGTCAATGTAATCAGCCACATAAATGAAACAAAAAACAAGAATCACTTGAATCTATAAGTTGATAAAGAAAGGACATTTGACAAAGTTCAACACCCATCATGTAAAATACTCTCAGCAAAGTAGGACTAGAAGGAGACTTCACAAGATAAAGGGTATTACAAAGTCAACAGCCAACATCATTCTAAAAGGAGAGAGTCTGAAAGCATTTACCTTGAGAAGAACCAGACAAGAATGTTGTTTGTCACCACTCAGCATTGTTCTGGATGTTCTTGCCAGAGTGATCAGGCTAGAAAAAGAAATAAAGTTTGTCTCAAATGGTAAATAACTAGTAAAATATATCTATCCACAAGTGATACGATCTTATACACAGAACACCCTAAAGAATCTGCACAAAGGAAAAAAAAAGAAAAAAACTACTGGAACTAATATAAGAGTTTGGCAAGTTATCAGAATACAAGATAAATTATGAAAATCAGTTGGATTCCTCTACATCCACAAAGACAATGTCAAATTGCAAATCACCGAATCAATATTATTTGTTATAGCCTCCGAGAAGATAAAATGTTCAGGAATAAATCTAACTAGAGATATAAACAACATATACAATCAAGTGGTATGAGTGATTCAAATCTGCTAGATGCTCCTTGGAAGCTCTATGAGACAGTTTTACTCTGCATATGAGATCACTATGATTCAGAATCAACTCAGCCACAGTGGGTTTGCTTTTTTGGTTTATACAATCAAAGACCATAGCCTTTAGAATGGGGTGCACCTCAAAGTCAAGAAAACAAAGATCTTCACAATTAGACCAGTGAGCAATGTCATAATAAATGGAGAAAAGATTGAGATTGTAAAAGATTTCGTTTTACTTGGTTCCAAAATCACTGCCCATGGAAGTAGCAGTCAAGAAATCAAAAGACACATCGCATTGGGAAAATCTGCTACAAAAGACCTCTTTAAAGTGTTAAAAAATAAAGATATCACCTTGAAGACTCAGATACACCTAACCCAAGCCATGATATTTTCAATGTCATCATATGCATCTGAAAACTGAACAATGAATAAGCGAAAAAGAATTGATACCTTTGAATTGCAGTATAGGAGAAGAATATCAAATGCACTGTGGACTGCCAAAAGAACAAACAATTCCGTTTTGGAAGAAGTACAACGTGTGTGCTCCTTGGAAGCAAGCATGATGAGGTTGCATCTTACATACTTTGAATATGTTGTCAGGAGGGATCAGTCTCTGAAGAAGGACAATATGTTTGTAGAGTAGAGGGTTAGTGAAAAAGAGAAAGACTCCCAAAGAGATGGACTGACACAGTAGCTGTCACAATGGACTTAAGCCTAAAAATGATTGAGACCATGGCACGGGACCAGTCAGTGTTTCGTCATGTTGTTCATAAGATCTCCAAGAGTCAGACTCATCGCTGTAGCACCTCACAACAATGACATACAAAAACAGCTGTAAGACTGAATGTTAATAAACCAAAAGAGACCTATGTAAGTGGTTAAACCTACCTTGCGCATGGACGGGAAGACTAAACACTGCGAAAATTCTTCCCAGATCTATCTGTGGATATAACAAAATTCAAACCCAAATTCCAATGGCATTTTTTTGATGAGATGGACAAACAAATCACCAGCTTCATGTGAAAAAGTGAGAAGCCCTGTATAAATAAAGCATTATTGTCGAATAAGAAAAAAGTGGGAGACCTCATGCTGTGTGACTTTAAAACCTATTATACTGCCGCAGTAGTCAAAACAGACTGGTAATGGTACAACAACAGATGTGTAGACCAATGAAACACAATTGAGAATCTAGACAAAACCATCTACATATAAGCTGCTGATATTTGACAAAGTCAGTAAATTCGGGAAAAGACAAACGGTGTTAGCATCACTGGATAGTCGTTTGCAAAAAACAAGAAGAGAAACAGTACCCGTATCTCTTACCAAGCATGACAATTAACTGAAAGTGTTTCAAAAACATAAGTATAAAATCTAAAATGTTAAAGATCATGGAATGAAAAATAGGGGCAGTGCTGGAAACCCTATAACAAAGCACAAACAGATTACAAAACATTGCTAACGGTGGACAAACACCACAGGAGAAAATAGATACCAAGGAACTCTTAAAAATTAAACATTCAATACTTTACCAAAATAATAAAAAGACAACCTACAGAGTGGCAAAATATTTTTGGCTACAGCCAATCTGATCAGTGTCTAATCTCTAAAGTCCACAAAGATATTACAAAGCTGTTACCACAAAAAGATAAATAATCCAATTGAACACTGAATGAAGTACATGGACATGCACTTCACCAAAAGAAGACTTTCAGTCAGCTGACAGATACATAAGGAAACACTCAAAGATCATTAGCCATGAGAGAAATGCAGAGATACTGCAATGAGACACCATCTCACTCCAACAAGGCTAGCATTATTCCAAAAAATACAAAATAATAAGCGCTGAAGAGGATATAGAGAGACTGGAACACTTATGCACTTCTGGTGGGAATGCAAAATGGTACAACCACTTTGGAAATTGATTTGGTGCTTTCTTAAAAAAACAGAAATAGAATTACCATACAATTCAGTGGTCTCACTTCTTGGAGCATATCCTAGAGAAGTGAAAGCTGCCACATAAATATCTAAAGGCTCACCAATATTCATCATAGCACTGTTCACAATAGCAAAATGGTAGAACCAATCCAGATACATATTACACTGTCTTTGTGGTACTTAGCATTTCATATAATGTGAAATATGACAAGAGCCATCCTCTACTGATTGTGTTAGATCTGTTATCCAACAGTAGATGTTTTTTGGCTGTACTGATTCTTGAGCAACAATAAGATGAGTATATTCCTACACCAGAGCCCAGAGAACACGAGCAAGTTGCTGTGGCTCCAGATGAGGAGAACCTGTTGCCTTCTAAACAAAGCAGAAAAATTCTTCTCCGAGTTAACACTCTTATAATTCTCATGAAGCCTTTAGAATTCACACCAATCAGTAACATTAAAAAACTGAAGATCTGGCCAAACATCAAGAATCTACCATAAATAAAATTAAAAAAAAATGCTTTAGGTAATCAAAGACAAAACATACTAGAGATTCAAAACCAGTGAACTGTATAATATAAAATAGGTATTTATGAAATATTTATGGTAAGGAATAAAGTCTCTAAAATGGTCAATCAGAAAGATATCATTTTAAATAAATGGATTATAAAGGAAAAAGCAAATGTAACTGCTAAAAATAATAACTTACAAGTTTACATAAACATACTTGTCTGTTTAAATTCAACAATGAGTAAGAGAAAGATAATAAACAAAATGTTCTTGCTCTGTAACACTGAGGCAGTTTCCATTCATTCCAAGCCTATAGGATCGAGTAGAACAGCCCCATAGGATTTCTTAGACTGTAACTTTTACAGGAGCGTATCGCCAAGTTTTTCCCAGTGTAGGAGCAGCTGGTAAGATAGTACAGTCAACTTTTTGGTTAGCAGCTGAATGTTTCATCTTGACTTTCTAGGGCTCTTTAAAAAAAGCATAAATAATAATAAATCACGTAGAATAAAGCAGCAAGTGAAAGAGAGAACAAGAAATGTTACAAATGTAAAGGGTAGAATTACAACGTTTAAAAGTATATAACTGGCATCTCAGGAAGAGTGAATAAAAAGTAGGAGCAGATGCAAAAGATAAACATAAATAAATAAATAAATGTAAATTTTCAAGAACTAACTAAAAGCATAAATACATCAATAAACACATATTTGATGCTAAAATATCTATGACCTCTATGCACAAAATGTCAGGAACTTTCCCAGCTATCATGAAATCCAAAAAATTCCTGATTCATTTCCAAAACTCTCTGTCCTCAGACAGTGACATGATCCTTTGCTAAAAAACACCATTCACCTTCTACACTTAAGATAAGGAATTTAGTATTTGACATATACTTAATCAGAAATGCAGATTCCGGAAGTGGCTATGTAAGCATTAAAACAATTGAATCACAAGAATTTATCTGCGAAATTTGAGAGGTATCACCCACACACATATACTTGAAATCTATGTTACAAAATATATTGCCTATGGCATATTATAACATGTATATAATGTCTAAATACATATACAAACTTGAAAAACATTAAAATATACATTATGTAATATATTATAAAATATAACATATATTTTATCTATCTATATGCTAGAAATAATGTACATGTACCACCACTCTTGCATAGACATGACCTGAAATTTCAACTTCTGAGGCCTTGTAGATTGCAATTCAAGACACTGTTTATACATCCAGTACTCTCTTTAATCTTTTAGTTTCCCACTTCATGTTAGACTCTGTTGCCTAAGCCACTTGAAGAGCTGGCTCATCACGCTGTCAAAATACTGTATCTACCATTAGTGATCTTTATATGCACAGCACTTGAAATGCCAAAAGACAGAGACTGGGCTTCCCTGAGCTTTCAGGGACAGGTTCTATTCCAGTTTTTGTGTCTGTGTGTCAATAATTCTTTGTAATTTTGGAAAAAACATAATATGAAACTTTCATTCATTTTAACATATATTTGGTAGTAGGGATAATGGAAACCCTGGTGGCATAGTAGTTAAATGCTACTTCTGCTAACAAAAAGGTAGGCAGTTCAAATATTTCAGGTGCTCTTTGGAAATTTTATGGGGCAGTTCTACTCTGACATTTAGAGTCTCTATGAGACAGAATCAACTTGAAGGCAGTGTTTTGTTTTTGGTTTCGTTTTTCCCCTTGGGAATAGGGCTGTGGATGAGGAACAAACAATTCCTCCTACATATAATCATTAGGGATTAGACATATTTATCAAAGTCATCTGATGCCAGCAGAATGTTCATATTGGCACAGGTCAGTTTACACACACATGCAAATGTATTCAGAACTGACTGAATGGCAAAGAGTTGGGTTTGGTTTGATTCATGAGAGGTTGAGTTTTAATCCTGTAATCCCTTGCTTTAATATTCAGTGCTTGGTTTGGCTTGCAAGGGAGAAGTGCTGTTGCCAAATAGTCATTTTCCAAATAAAAGTAAACACGTACCAGTAGGTTGTGTCCTCTTACTCAACATTAGAAAATATAAGTTGTTACCTTCTAGTTAGAAGACTAGATTTCTCAACATACATATATGAATACTTCATCAAACTCCCTTTGATGTAATTTCTCTGGAAAATTCTGTACATAGTGATAAAAACACTTTGGAAAACTTTTTATTTTGTTACAATACATACATGAAAAAATTTAGATGCTAAGTAACACAAACATCAGTCTCATATCTTCATTTTTTTGTCTGCCACATGAGTTACAAAAAACATATTTTTCAGAAATTGGAGTTCTGACTTATAGATGAAAGAATGTGGAAGTGTAATGGTTATTGCAAGACTGTCCACAATAACAAAAAGATGGAATCAACATAAATGCCCACCAACAGATAAATGGATAATGTATTTACACAAAGGAACACTATGCAATGATAAAGAACTATAAAGATTTTTGGAAACATCTTATAGCCTGCAATCATCTGGAAGACATTATGCTGCAAAATGGCAAATATTATATGAGTTCACTACTATAAAGACTTAGGAGAAGGCTTATGAAAAGAAGAAAATAAATCATGACAGCTACAATATGAGGACGTAGGAACACGGTTATTCACAGATCAGATAGTTGACAGGAATTTGGTTAGGTGAAGGGAGTAATAGCAGACAGTGGAAGAGAGGTCAGAACAACTGGCCTACGCCATAAGCTAAAAGGTTTTCTAAACACATTTTAAGGGACGGAGTAGTAGGGACAAGGGTCTGGGGAGTATGGTTTCAAGGGACATTGACATCAATTGGCAAAGCTAGTTTTTTTCCCTGAGAAATTATTCTGCATCCCATATTGATAAGTGGCGTTCTGGGGTACTAAAGCCAGCAAGCTGCCATCTAAGGTGCAACAACTTGTCCCAGCCCACTTGGAGCAGATGAAAACCAAGATCATCAAAGACATGACAAAAATAAGAACCCAGGAGACATCAAGGTCCATATGATAGGGAGACTACACCAGCACAAGACCAGAAGAACTAGATGGTGCCTGGCCACTACCAAAGGCAGCCTTGCCAGGGAACACAATGTAGACTCCCTGAGGAAGCAGGAGAAAAAGGGGAGTGCAGATCTAGAGCTCTATTGAGAGACCATACTTGATAGCCAGACTTCCTGGAAGGTCCTCTGGGAACATAGGCCCTGGATTTGCTGCTAGCCCAGAGCTGAAAACAGTACTGACTGTTCAGACAATGATCGGACTGGACTGTGGGACATAGGGTAACTCAGGTGATGTGTGTACTTCTTGGCCTGATATATACATGAGGCAGTCCAATCGGTTCCTCTTTAGAGGGGAGTTGGCGGCTTGGAGAGGAGGGGCCAGTTGTCGGTTGAGTGGATACTGGAAGCACAGAGTGGAAAGGAAGTGTGAGCTCTCACGGTGAGGAGAGCAGGTATGAGTCGCATAGAAGCATACGTTCAGGGTTTTATACTTAAAATTGATTTGGATTGTAAACTTCTACTTAATCACAATAAAAATAAAATTAAAAGAAAATTGTGGACACATATGTCTTCCATAGAAGTTTCTCTCACTTCACAATACTAACATAAAGCTTCAAGATACGACTATTACCAGCCCCATGAGTTTCTTACATTCTTTATTTTTGCTATCATTGTATTTCTTGACTTTTAATTATAATCAATGTCACCTGAGTACTGTTGTAATTAAAAATGTTTTGCCCCTTGGTATCAAGACTAAATCTTATGCTGACATCTTCAGAAATGTTTTGCATTACCAGGTACATAGGTTTTTCTTGTATCTGCTGTCACAAAGCATATTAATTCAAATGAACTTGAAGTAGAATTTATATTTTACAGATGATAGTATATCTCAATAGCATTTCTGTTGATATTGCATGAAAAGATAAAATCATTACCTTAAGAGTTAGAAATGGATTTTTTCATTTGTTATTTTATGAAAAATATATACATTTTTTATGTATACGGCTTCCTAGAAAGGAATTCACAAGTATTTCTAAAATGGCTATTCAGGGTAATTTATTTTTCTGTATTTAGTGTTCTATTTTTGACTTTTCTTGGTTTTTCTTACCTTCACTTTGACTAATAAGTTCAACAATAAAATTTAAATTGGCTGTTGTGCTTGCTTCTAACCATTAGTCACAGAATAATTATTGTAAAATCAAATATCTCTAAATATGAGAACTCAACAGTCTCCTTGAAGATAAATGTTTAATAACTGCAACAAAATTGGGTGAAAGCAGGTATTGTAATTATCATTTCTGTGTCTCTTTAACATTTTGAAACTGTCATCACCAAAATGAAAAGCTCATTCTAGCTTGTTTCTTTTTGAAATTATAGCTCATCATTGGGTTCTATTTGTTTTGCTTAGAATGATGCTTCAGTGACATAAATTGCTAAATTCATTATTATATTTATAATTTCTATTATTAAGTCATAGTCTATCTAGGTATAGTAATTTCATCTTATGCAACAAAAGCAACTACATAACAGAAATGCTTTTCTTACAGAAAACTTAAGCTCTGTCTTTTTTCCAAGAATGACTTTCAGATTTGCGTGGTGACTCCTAGAAAATACTGCTGGTGCCAGCATATGCCTTGTTTGAAAATCAACTGAGATCTTGAGTTTGCTAAAATCTACTTTTTGTACTGTAGTATTATCAGTAGTCAGTTATTCCTTTTCTACTGTTACCATCATGTGGTCCAGGTAGAAAGATGTAGCAGTCTGCTTCCATAAAGGTTTACAGCTTTGGAAACCCTATGGTCATTTCTTCTCCATCCTCAACAGCAAGAGGAGCAATTACCAAATTACTTGAATCACACTGGAAAACTGAAACTAAAATAGGCAACAAGACATAGCTTGAGAAATTCAGAAGCTCAGTGGAGGTGAAATATGTAAGACTTTTAGGACTAGGAAGGAGGGTCGTGTTCAGGAGTCAAAATGGAAGAACTGAAGAAATAAGGAGAATAAAGAAATTCACATGTGGATTTTGTATCGTCAAGGTAAAAATGAACTAAAAAATGGTAAAAACATAAAGTGTCCTCAAATGATTTATAAACTGGACAAATAAGATATGTATACAAAATACAGAAGAAAAGAAAATACTGTACAATTAACTTTGTGTTATTCAGATCAAAATGTGTGATCAGACCACCAAAAGCAAACCCAGTGCTGTCGAGTTGATCCCTATAGGACAGAGTAGAATTGCCACATAGGTGGATTTGAACTGCTGACCTTTTGGTTAGTAGATGTAACAATTAATCATTATACTGTCAGGTTTCTGGTCAGACCAAAGTATGGAGATATTCATGTAAATATGATTATAAAAATATATGAATGGATACTTGGAAGTAAAAAAAAAAATTCTTTTATCAAAGCAGAGAGCATACCAATGGAGAAGCTAAAATAAACTAGCTGAATTTATTCATTTAGCTGGAAGACTTGGCAACGATTCTCATAAAACATATCACAAATGTGTGTGTGCGTGTGTCTAAGAGAGAATAAAACAAAAGACATCCAGAGGATAAATCAGATCTTATCCTCTACTGACAATTTTTGTGTCTAAAAGAGACAGGAGGAAATAGGTGTGAAGATATATAAACAAATAATAAAACAAAATAGTCTATAACTTGTAAAAAAAGAACACAAATCCTTAGATTGTTATGATCCATCCAAGATAAGGAAAATAATTTTAAATAACCTATATTTTGGTATATCAGAGAAGTGTTTTTGGTAATGCAAATATTTAAGGGCTTGACTGTTAACTGAAAGATTAACCACTCAAACCCTCCCATGGGTTACTTGGAAGAAAAGCCTGGAAATCAGCTTCCAAAAAGTCATTAAAACCCAACCCATTGCCACAGAGTTTCCAAGGCTGTAATTCTACAGCAGCTGACTGCCACGTCTATCTCTTCTGCAGAGGCTAGTGGTTCTGAACAACCAAATGTTCAGTTAGCAATTGATTAATTAATCACTGCTCTATAAGGACTCTTTCAGAGAGGCCACAGTATGCAAGTTCTACTGAAGATGGTTCTACTCAGGTGGTTACCATGAGTCAAAATCCACTGGGTGGCAATTCATTTGGTTTGAGTTCTGGCACATCAATGTGAAATATTACATTCCAGACGTAACTTAATTATAGATGTTCCAGAGGAAAAAAATAAACTGGGAGAAACAACAACAAAAATAGCATACAGGTATCTGATTTCTCAGTAGTAAACTTAGACACCACATCCTGGAATTTTTTAAGTTTTGGATGTGAAAGAAAAACTGAACTAGAATTATACATTTAACCAAAGTTACATTCAAGTATGATAGCAAAATAAAACATTTTAAAGTGTACTCAACTGACTCAATGGCACTTGGCTGGCTTGGCAAGTACGCAAGTTTCTTGTCTATTAACTATCACTTGAATGCCTTTGCCAGGTCAATGAAATATAGGTAAATATCTTTCTAGCATTTTATGCTTGCAATCAAGACCCATCTGACATCAGCAGTGATATCCCTGGTTCTGTCTTCTTTTGAATCCAGTTTGAATTGCTGGCAGTTACCTAGCAACATACTGTTGCAGTCACCTTTGAATGATCTTCATCAAAATTTTACTGATACTGTTCAATAAGTTCCATATTCAGTTAGGTCACTTTTCTTAGGAATAAGCATAAATGTGTATCTCTTCCACTCAGTTGACCAGGTAGCCGTCTTCCAAATTTCTTGGTCATAGATGAGTGAGCACTTTCAGCATTGTATTCATTTGCTGAAACATCTCAATTGATATTCTATCAATTCCTGGAGCTTTGATATCACTAGGAAAAAAAAATAGAAGAAGGAAAACTTCATGGGTCCATCAAAAGATAATTTTTTTTATATGTTTTCTTGTTTTTTATTGTGTTTTAAGTGAAAGTTTACAATTACAGCCAGTGTGTCACACAAAAACTTACACACAATTTGCCTTGTGAACCTAGCTACTCTTCTTGCACTGTGACAGGACACTACTCCTGTCTAACTCATATTTGCCACATATATTTAATCAGCTTCTGTTCCTCTCTGTCATTTCCTCTCTCTTTAGAACAGGAGCTGTCCACATACAAAGTCTGGCAATTAGTTTCATGAACTTGCCACAGTGTACTTACATTGCAGCACCATATGAACAACCCAGTAAACTTTCATAATTTTAGTTTATCAGTGCCTCACAGATGTGTTTGTGTCAACTTGTGGTGGTAACTTGCTGAATGGTGTTTATTATTGTTGAGTGTTTTTGTGTGTCATGGCAAGAATGTCAGACTTGAATTAGAACAAAAAATGAACATTAAATTTCTTGCCAAACTTGGCAAGAGCAGATGTGAAATCAGGGACATGTTAGTACAAATTTATGAGGATAAAGCAATGAAGAAAACAGCAGTACACAAATGGATTAAATATTTTTCTGAGGGGAGGAAAAGTGTCACTGATGAAAAAGGTCAGGATGACAAGTAACAAGCAAAACTGACTAAAATATTGCAAAAATTTGTTTAATTGTGCTTCAAAATGGTTGGCTGATTGGGAGAAGTATAGCAGACCAAGTAAACATTGGCACAGAAACAGGAAAATCTTAACTGAAAATCTGGACATAGGTGTGTGCAAAAGTGGCCCCAAATGAGTTCACCAGTTAGCAAAAGCAAAAGAGAATCTAAGCTTTTGAAGACCTTTTGGAGACCAAGATGATGTTTCAGGCCACGTTATTACTGGTGATAAAACATGAGCGTACCAATACAATTCTGAAACAAAATATCAAATTGCACAATGGAAGTCAGCCAAATCTCTATGATCAAAAAATTCCCCAGTCCAAATCAAGAATCAAAATGATGTTGGTAATCTTTTCTTGATATC
Source organism: Heterohyrax brucei (assembly GCA_028571685.1). Lineage (NCBI taxonomy): Eukaryota > Metazoa > Chordata > Mammalia > Hyracoidea > Procaviidae > Heterohyrax > Heterohyrax brucei. Next base: position 26,515,181 of record CM053146.1, read on the forward strand.
AGAGGGATTGTTCATTACGAATTTTCACCAGCTGGACAGTTAACCAAGTTTATTGTTTGGAAGTACTGAAAACGCTGCTTGAAAAAGTTAGGCAAAAATGACCTAAACGTTTTTCCAGCAACTTACCTAGGGTCGCCATGAGTCGGCTCCAACTCGACGGCATTTGGCTGGCTGGCTACGGTTCTTGCATCATTTTCAGCCAGTAAACAAATAACTGAATTGGAACATTCCCCATATTCAAAATTGTGCCAACACACAACACACAACAGAATTAATGGGCAACCAAACTGGTAAGGAAGAAGTAAAAAATATCTCTGTTTGCAGATTATATGATTTGATAAATAGAAAACCCTAAATAATAATAATAAATTATTGGAACTAATAAATGAGTTCAGCAAAGCATCAGTCTCCCAATGACTTTTTCCTTTACCCAAAGATAAAGGAAATATTGACAGGAGATATTCTGATGACATTCAGGACATCAAGGATAATACAATGACAGCTCTTAACAGCCATTCTAGAAGAAGGATTCCAAAATTGCTTTGAAGAGTGGATTAGGTGCTGGCATCAATGCCTAGCTTCCCCAGGAGGTTACTACAAAGGTGACTGTAGTGATATTCAGTACAAAAATAGGAAACATGCTTTCAAGGATTAATTCAGGAACTTATTTGATAGTCCTTGTAAATCTATTTCAAAATAAGAGATTGAAATGGTAATTAAAAAACTCACAATCAAAAAAAGGCCTGGACATGATGACTTCACTGGAGAATTCTACCAAACATTTAGAGAAGAGTTAACATCACCGTTACTAAAAGTATTTCAAAGTATTTAAAAAGATGGAGTACTCCAAAATTCATTGAATAAGGCTGTCATAACCCCGATAGCAAAAACAGGTAAAGATAGCACAAAAAAGAAAACTACAGGCCAATATCTCTCATTAACTTAGACACAAAAGTCCTCAAAATAATTCTAACACATAGAATTCAACAGTATATCAATAATAATAATAATTCACTATGACCAAGTAGGATTCATACCAGGGATTCAGGGACGGCTCAACGTTAGAAAAATAATTAATGTAGTCACCCATATAAATAAGTCAAAAGACAAGAATCACTTGATTTTATCAACTCATGGAGAAAAGGCATTTGACAAAGTCTAACATCTATTCTTGTTAAAAACTCCAGGCAAGATACGCGTTTATGGGGCATTTATGGCAATCCAACAGCCAACATCATCCTAAAAGGAGAAAGATTGAAAGGATTCCCCTCGAGAAAGGGAACCAGAGAAAGATGTCCATTGTTACTACTTTCGTTCAACATTGTGCTAGGGGTTCTAGCTAGAGCAATCACACAACAGAATTAACTGGCATCCAAATTGGCATTTATTTATTTGCAGATTATAGTATCTGATAAACAAAAAACTCTAAAGAAAAAAAGGGGGTACAACTACTGGAAATAATAGATTTCAGCAAAGCATCAGGATGTAAGCTAAACATACATATATGAATCAGTTGGATTTCTTTACACCAACAAAGAGACTTTGAAAGGGGAAATCACTGAATCAATACCAAGAAGATAAAATACCTAGGAATAAATCTAACCAGACATGTAAGAGACTTATACAAATAAAATTACAAACTCTACCACAAGAATCCAAAAGAGACCTACATTAGTGAAGAAATCTTCCTTGCTCATGGATAGGAAAACTCAACATCATGAAAATATCCATTCTACTCAAATCAATCTATAGCTACAACATAATCACAATACAAATTACACATTTTTTAATGTGATGGAGAAACAAGTCATCAACATCATACAGAAAGAGAAAAAGCTCTGGGTAAGTAAAGCATTCCCAATGAAGAATAATAAAGGGGAGGCCTCACAATTACTGATTGTAGAACCTATTACAATGCCACAGTAGTCAAAAAAGCCTGGTACTAGTACAAAAATAGATATATAGACCAATAAAACAAAATAGAGACTTCAAGTATAATGTCATCCATCTATGAGCAGCTGAGATTTGACAAAGGCTCGAAGTCCTCAAGCTAGGGAAAAGAGTCTCTTCAAGAAATGTTCTTGACAAAACTGGGTAGTCACCTGCAAAAGAATGAAACAAGACCGACGTCTCACACTGTGCACAAAAACTAACTCAGAATGAATCACAGATCTAAGTGTAAAATCTAAAATAATGAAGAGCATGGAACAAAAAACAGAGACAACAATTGGAGCCACAATCCAAAGCATAAACAGACTACAAAACATTACTAACAATTCACAAACACCAGAAGAGAAAACAGACAACTGGTAACTCCTCATAATCAAATACATATGCTTATCCAAAAACTTCACCAAAATAGTATAAAAACTACCTACAGACTGGGGTAAAAAAAATGGCAACCATGAATCTGATTAGCATCTAATCTCCACAATGTACAGGGTAATGCAAAACCTTAACAGGAGAAAGACAAGAACTCAATTAAAAATGAGTAAGGTTATGAACAGTCACTTCACCACAGAAGACAACCAGGTGACTAACAGATACATAATGAAATTGTCATGATCATTAGCCATTAGAGAAATGCAAATCTAAACTATAATGAGGTGCTATCTCACCTTAACAAGGATGGAATTAATCCAAAAACACACAAAAAAATAAATCTTGGAGAGATTATGGAGAGACCGGAACTCTTCTATACAGCTGGTGGGAATGTAAAACGGTACAACCTCTTTAGAAACCTATTTGGCTCATTCTTAAAAAGCTAAAAGTACTGTCTACAATAGCAAAAAGATGGAATCAACATAGGTGCCCATCAACAGAAGAATGGATAAACAAGCTGTGGTATATTGACGCAGTGGAACACTATGCAATGATAAAGAACAATAATGATATTGGGAAACATCTGATAACATGTAGTCATCTGGAAGACATTAAACCAAAACCCAACTGTCAAGTTGAATCCAACTTATGGTGATGCTGTAGGACAGAGTAGAACTGCTTCACAGAGTTTCCAAGGGATACCTGGCAGATTCCAACCGCCAACCTTTTGGCTAACAGATGTGACAATCACTTTGTCGTCAGTGTTTGCACCTGGAAGCCATTATACTGATGAAATTAGTCGACTGCAAAAGAACAAATACTGTATGAGACCACTATTACAGAGACCCAGTAAAAGGACGAAACACAGGAGAAAATAATATTTGATTGTTACAATGATGTAGAGGGAGGAAGGAAGAGGAGTATTCATAGATTAGATGGTAGATAGGAATATGGTTAGGTGAAGGGAGAGGCAGCACTCAGTAGAAGGTAGATTAACAATGCTGGACTATACCAAAAGCTAAGAGTTTTCCTAAATACAACTGAACATTTCAAAAGAAAGAATAACAGGGACAGGAGTTGGAGGATCCTGGTTTCAGGGGCCATCTAGGTCATTTGGTATAATTTTTTTTAAATGTTCTGCTTATCACTTTGGTAAGTGGGGCCTGAAATCTTAAAAGCTAGCAAGCTACCATCTAAGCAACATCAATTAGTAACAGTCTATCAGGAGTAGAGGAGAATGAATGGCATTAGACACATAAGGAAAATATAAGCCCAGGAGACAGAAAGGTCCATACGATTTAAAGACTACAACATGAGAAGAAACAGATCCTGCCTGGCCACCAGCAATGACTGCCCTGACAGGGAACTCAATGTGGAGTCCCTGACATAGCAGGAGAATGGGTGTGAAGAAGCAAAACTCTATTAAAAGACCAGATTCATGATCCAGCAGACTGGAGGGTCCCCTGAAGACATGGCCCCAGACTCTCTGCTAATCCTGAGTTGAAACCAGTACTGACACAACTCTTCAGACAAAGACTGGACTGGACTATAATACACAGAGTGATACTTGTGAAGAGTGTGCTTCTTGTCTTGAATGCGTACATGGAGGTTGTCTGGGTGGCTCCTGTCCCAAGGTGAGATGAGAGGATGGAGGTAGACAGGAGTTGGTTCAACGGATATGGGATGTCCAGGGTGTAAAGCAGGAGTGGACTGCCACAGAGCAGAACAGCTAAAGTTGCAGAGAGCTGAGGGATTTTCTATGAGAAATTGACTTGGATGGTAACTTTCAGTTTTATATCTATACATATATATATACCCAGATATATATGCATGCATACATACACACATATGTATATATACATGTATATATATGTCCTTTTTTAAAAAATAATTTCTAGAAAATAATTCAAATTCCTCAGCTTAGTACATCTGGTCTGGACTTCTGTGAGCAGATCCTTACTCATTTCTGAAGTTTTGTCTTCTACCACAAACCTTTATTTATTATTTGTTATTACATATCTTAGTGATGTTTCATGTTGTTTCATTTGTCTATATTTTGTCGTTAGCTTAATAAGTGATTTGTAATATATTAATAAATGAAGAAAATCATCCATAAAATCCAGTAATGTCTGATAAAACTCTTAGAGATGTGAGAGAAGCAAAATGTATTATCGGAAGTCAGAAAAACAAGTGACTGCTTTCTCAGGAAATTTCAGGAGAAAACTATATAAAGAGTAGTCTGAATTAACCTACAGAGGATGGGAAAAATGTATACCAGGAGTATGTGAAGGCCTTATAGTGATGTTAGTGCACACACACACACACACACAGACACACACAGACACACAAGCACACATACATATGTTGGCAAACATTCTTACTTTTCTGATCTAATTTATAATCTAGCTTATACAGAACCAAAAAATCACCCCATACAACTACTGCAACTGATTACTGACACAAAGATATAGAAGAAATTCAGTGGAGGAAGTGCAGTCTTTTCAGCCAATATCCTGGAGCAACTGGCTATTCGTAGGCAAAATCAGACTCAAGCTAAGTCTCATATTGTGTGTAAAAATTAACTCAAAATGGGTCATAGATTTATGTGCAAAATATAAAAGTATAAACCTTTTAGGAGAAAATTTTCAGCACATAGAGTTTTGTGAATATATATTCTCATTCTCGGCACACACACACATACATAATTTTTAAGAAAACAGGCTGTTAACTTTTATTCATAACCACATATATGATAAAAGACTCATACCTAGTATTATGGATTGAATTTCGTCCCACCAAAAAACATGTGTAGCAATTTGTGTAAGCCATGATTCTTGGTGTTGTGTGATGTTCTTCCTTACTGTAAATCCTGCTTCTATCATGTTAATGAAGGAGGACGGGTGACCAGCAGTTGTGTTGGTGGGGTAGGACTCTAACTGTAGGATTGTGTTATGTCTCGAGTCAGTCTCTTGAGATATAAAGGAAAGGGAAGGAAGAAGAGATTTAGGGTCCTCATATCACCAAGAAGCAGTGCCAGGAGCTGAGTGTGTGTTTTAGAAAGGACCTGGATCCCTGAGCATCAAAAGCCCCCAGTCCAGGGGAAGGCTGATGATAAAGGCCCTCCTCCAGAACCAGTAGAGAAAGACTTCCCCTGGAGTTGACACCCTAAATTTGGACTTTTAACCTATAAGGCTATGACAAAGTAAAATTTCTCCTTTTAAAGCCTTTCACTTGTTGTATTTCTGTTATGGTACTAGACAACTAAGATATCTAGTATTTATAATAAACTCCAAAATTCAACAGCAAAACTCAAACAACCCCAATTAAAAAATGGACAAAAGACAAGAAGAGATAGTTCACTGGAGAGAATACAAAAATGGAAAGTTTAAGTACATGAAAGATATTCTATGTTAATCTCCATTAGAGAAATGGAAATTGGGACCATGATGAGATATCATTATAAATTTATCATAAGAGCTAAAACTAAAAACAACAACAAAAAGAAAACAACGACAACAGCAAATTCTCACAAGATGCAGAAAAACTGGATAAAAACCGGATAACTTAGAAAATTACTGCTAGGAATATAAAATGATAGTCACTCTGGGAACTGATTTAGCAGTTTCACAGAAATAAAATACACTTTTAACACATGACTCAACAATCATACCACTGGGCACTGATTCCAGAGAAATTAAATCTTATTGCCACACAAACCTGATTGTGTTTAATCACAGCAGCTTTGTTTACAATAACCAAAAATTTGGATTAATCAAAAGTGTTCACATAGGCAAATAGTTAAATAAACTGTGATACATCCATATCATGGGATAGGACTCAACGGTTAAAAGTAAACTATTCATACACAAATCAGTTTGAGTGTACCTCAAGGACAATAGGCTGAGTGAAAAAAAGACAATTTCAAAAGTATACATATGATGTCACTTAAAACACAACCAAAATTGTCCAACGGTAAAAATAAAGTACAGATTGGTGGTTGCCAAGATTACAGACATTGTCCAGAGGGGATTAGTGTGTATGAGACCTTGCTGTACTATCATAGCCACTTCTTGTGACTCTACAATTATTTCAAAATAAAAAGGTAAAAAATGAATTTGCATTACGTGTTAACTTGTGACCAACTCCCAGCAAATCAAATAGTCAGTAACAGTTATAGGAAATCAGGGAAGTGAGACCTAAATAACATTATGGAAGGCTGGGGAACCAAGTCTTCATTTAGTGAAAGTCCTGACATGAGTCTTGAAGGATGGTTTTTCCCTTTATAGGCAGAGAGAACTAGAGGAAGAGACACCTTCCAGGTAAAGAACACTACCTGAGAAGATAGAGCATTTTAGGAATTCTATGGAGAGGTCAACTGACCAGACTAAAGATGTAGAAAGGGCAAGGAAGGTTACAAGTTGGCAGTTATTTGATCTTCCCCCCACCTTATGAATTCGTTTATATGGCTAGCTTTGGAGGAAGGCCATCAGATCTGCTGTAAATATAATACCTGTAATTTATTATGCCTTTTCTACTGCCAGACATTGTCAGAAGAGCCTTCCATGAATTAACAGATTCATTTTTCACAACAACATAATGAGAGAAATCACTTTCTGATCCACATTAGACACAGAAATACTTGTCCTATAGTAGGCAAGTCCACAGAACTAGCTTGTGGTAGAGGTTGCAACTTGGGAGGTAGACTCAGAATCTGGCTCCAGAGTCTAGGCTGCTAACCCTAAAATACTGTCTCCCATATGAGAACATTTACAAGCTTCCAATATTTAAGCTTAAAATGGTACTCCAGCCCCAACCCTCTTGTCTCCCTCTGCTTGGCTTCTGGTCTTAGCCTATCAGCTCCCCATAGATGAGCAAATTAGATTTGAGTAACTGAGAACCATAGGTAGCATGTTGGTAAGATTTCTACTTTCTCCAGGAAGCCATGTAGAATAATATAAGGTTTATGTTCAAGGACTATTATCACTGTTTTTTTTGTCCCCAGTTCTTAGTGGAGCAATTTTCCAGTGTAAACCAAATATGAGAAACCTGATCACTGGAGTTATTTAGGTAACATTTAATTATTTTAATTTAGGCCATTTGAATTAATTATTTTAATTTAGGCCATTTGAATACAAGCTCCTAGGTAAGCAAATCATTAGTGATGAAAGTTAAGCAAAATGATTTCTGCCTTGGTTATCAGAAATGGAAAAAAAGGAATTATATTTTCACTGTGCTGTAAATGATGAGACTGAGGTACTGAGAAATTTAAATTACCTCAAAACTCCTCTATAAAGAATATCTGAAATTTTCTTATTTCTTCAATCATCTTGAAACTTTATGGTACATTCATAAAAGCATCATTTCCTGGGGAAAAGAAAGAGAAAATAGCTTGTATTAGAACCTTACAAGTCATTAAGAAAAACAAATGAACTAGCCTGAATATCACAGAGAACTTTAGAACTGTGTTTCTTGCTTAAGCTCCAAAGTGAGAAGTTATTTTTCATTCTAAGTTGACTTCAGGCCACTGAGATTGAAATATTTAATTCCCCATTTTAGCATTAAGTGTGAAATTGTGCATATATATACTCTAATTTAAATCAGTAACATTTGTTTTACAGAACTGCTTTCCAGAGACTAACTTTATGGGCTACTGTGATTATTCTTTAATTGTGAAATTAAACTATATAGTTTTTCTTCACTGTTTTCTACTAGAAGAAAAGCATAATGGCCTCAACTACTTTTATATAACAACCATTCATTCAATTATTCATTAGCTAGATGAACCAAAAATATGAAGTCACAAATTTTTCTTAGTACTTATTTTTAACAATTAGTTTTGGAGATATTAATGCACGTTACTCCATACACAATAGCAAACAGAGTTAGGAGTGTTAAGTCTCATAAGACTTTTTTGGGGGGGGGTGGGACTCAGCTTCTTTTTAGTACTGTGAAGTTTGACAAAGATAATTTAGTGCTCTTAGCCTAAGTTTCACTGTATGTCAACAGGGGGATGGAGCTTGCCTCTAAATTTATTACAAGATCCAAATGATCTTTGTAACGAGCAAAGGCAAATGAAGATCCAAATGACAATGTTAATATGATGTACTTTTGCACAGAATGCAGTACATCATATGGATACCATATATTTTAATTTCTGCCCATATAAAAGAAAGACTTCACAGCTTTGCTTAGCTTTCATCATTAATAGATTGGGAAACTTGTTTATGTTAAGATAATTTTAAAGTACTCTAATAAAAACTAAGGGGCAGTTGTGTTTCAGTGGTAGAATTCTCACCTTCTATGTGGGAGTTCCGCTTGTCATTCCAGTCCAGTGCAAATCATGTGCAGCCTCTACTCATCAGCCAGTTCAGCAGGATCATCTCATCTCCAGGAAGATGTAGCAGAGTAGGACACACCAATGTATTTCAGTTCTTCACAGAATTTCAAAATCCGTTGTTTGAGCTGTATGTGACAAACTACGAAAGGGGGGAAATGGTGTCTATATGAAATGTTAGTCCAGTTATACCACTGGTCTAGAAATTGTTTGTGGCATTGCCTGGTTTTTGCATCAGCTTTTGTTGGCACATAAAATAGCTGGCCAATAAATGCTCATGAAATTGCATTAAATCAGGCATCAAGCAGGAACATTTTCATTTTCTCAGTAGGCTAATAGCTCTGTGCCATGGGCACATACAATAACTATAAACCATCTCTGCCCACAAAGAGCTTGCAGCCACGAGAGAGAAGTGTCTAACAAGATGAAATAATTAAACGACAACTCAGTACATGGCTTTGACTACTGTACATAAGTACTCCTGCTGTTTGGAGAAAAGATAAGGTCTCTGCTGACTGAGGCAATGAGAAAGACTTCTTAGAGCTGAAAGATGGCTAAAACATTAATGCTGAGAAGAGAAAATAGAAGTCATTGTCTATGTGAGAACAATATCTATTGTAGACTTCTGCCGCACTTTTGATTGGTGTTTTCTTGGCTATTCAGAGTAACTTGTTCAAGACTTTTTTGTTAACTCCAACAACTTTTTCTTTTCCTAATATTTTTTCTATTATTATGTAATTCTGAAACTAAAAGAGACAATAGTGCCAAATATTCCTAGACGGTCCCTGTGTTAGTTTCTTAGTACAACTGTAATATAAAAAATGTAAGTGGCTGGGTTTTGTTGTATTTGTGTGTTTTAAGTGACAGTTTTCATGTCAAGTCAGTTTCTCACACAAAAACTTATGAACTTATTATTAGGTGATCTTAGTTGCTCTTTCTGCAAAGTGACGGCACACTCCTCTTCACCCTGTACTTCCTGTGTGCCTTCAACAACCCCCTCTCCTTTTCTGCCCTCTTATCTTGCTTCTGGGCAGGAGATGCCCATTTAGTCTTATGTAACTGCTTGAGCCAAGAAGCATACCTTCACCAGCGTCATTTTGTGTCTTATAATCCAGTCTGATCTTTGTTTGAATGCTTGGCTTTGGAAATGATTTTAGTTTGGGGCTAACACAGAATTTGGAAGCCATATCTTCAAGGGTACCTCCAATTTCTGTCAGACTATCAAGGCTGGTCTTTTTACTTCAATTTGAGTTCTGCATCCTACGTTTCTCCTACTCCATCAGGGACTTTCTGTCATGTTCCCTGTCTGGGCAGTTAATGGTGACAGCCAGGCATTGTCTTAAAAAATTTTGCTATGCCAATTGACCTACACGTCCCCTGAAACCATGGTCCCCAGACCCCTGCCCCTGATACTCTCTTCCTTAAACTGTTTAAGTTTCTTACCTTTCAGTTTAATCTCCTGTATGGTGTGTGTACTTCCAAGGGAGTGACTTTGAAGGACAGAGATTTATTTTGTTTCAGTTCTGGAGGCTGAAAATTCAAATCAGGGTCTTGCCTGTGGTGATTTCTTCTTTGTAGGTGGTCCTTACCATTTCTTGGTTGGTTGGCTCATTGATTACATTCAGTGTCTGTCTTTCCCAACCCCTCATCCCGTGTGTGCACATCTCTGGGTCTAGTCTGCTCACTCAAGGAGTGATTAGATTAGAAAATACTTCACATAATAAAGAAAACTCTGTTCCCAAGTGGGATTACATTTACAGGTATAGAGATTAAGATTTCAACACATACTTTGAGGGAACGTGGTTTAATCCATCCATAGTAGTTCCCCTTAAACATACCTCCTCTTTCTCACAGCAAGGAGAATTTGTACATTATATGAATATCTTTGTAATAATTCCAAACATACTAACTGTGCTTCTTGTACTCCACAATTTTCCCGCCTTTTTTCAGTAGCTGTGTTTTCAACTGTACCTTCATAGTGGGGCATATTTTTTCCAAATCTTGATATACTACATTGCATCATGTCTTTGCAAAATATCATAGAGATACAGTACAAGGATATAAATATGTAATTTACAGGCTGAACTAATTACCACTGTATATAAATTCACAGGCTCCAGTTGCAAACTGTATGTCCTCGCAAATGGAAAGCCAAAGGGTGATAGACAACCAACCATATTGAAATACAATTCTGAACTGAAATGTGAATTTTTTAAAATAATTAAAACTTGTATTAGATAAAAAATTGTATTAAAAAGAAGAAGAAGTGTTTACTGCTATTAGAATTAAAAAAGTAAAATCTGTTCGGGTGATATTTTTAAAAAATACTTTTGACATAAGTAGCAAATCTTAGTAAAGTGAATGACATATAGTCAATAGACCTACAGAAAGCATTTCTATTTCTGGAATATTATTAGCACTGCAGGATTCGTAAAGATGTTCACACCCTTTTAACCTAACTGTTGCATTTGGTAGCTCAAAATAGTGAGTCTCAGCAAGACTAAGGGATTTGCCGTACACCCACAAAGTCTCTTAGTAGCTTAACTATGAAAACATTAAAGTTGACTTACTGTATCTTTACAGTTTAATCAGTCACTTAGCATGGCCGTGTGATGCTTGGAATAGACCGAAAACACAGGGAGTACATGTCAAAGGAGGTATTGATGTTGGACAGAAAAGTGTTAAAATGTTAAGAAACTTAAAGTAAGTTGAAAGGGATAACTCTTTAAGTAACAAATCTATCACATTTGAAAATCAAATGCCAGATGGCTTTGCCAATATTCACTTATTCATGTATTCATTAATTTATTTATTTTTTTTTAAATAAACTTTGGCCTCAAGTCCTCTGTGTGCAAGACAGAGCAAGAACCATCCACTTAAGTGTCTGGAATGCCCTTATTCAAAACATTTGTTGAAATGTCAGTCTTCACTGGGGACTGTTGAGAGGTGTAGATTTATAATTTAAGAAATTTGTTCACTGAGTAGGAGTCCTGGTGGCCCAACAGTTAAATGCTTACTGGTAACCTAACGTCAGTGTGTCGAGTCCACCAATCTACAGGAGAAAGATATGTCAGTATGTTCCCACAAAGATGTACACACTCGAAGTCCTGTGGAGTGGTTCTATTCAGTTTTGTAGGATTGTTATGAGTTAGTATTGACTAGATGGAAAGTTTTTTTTTTTTTTAATTTATTATTGTTATTATTTTGGTACAGTTCTAGTTCTTTATATACTGACTGACTATGCCAAGGTAGTGGAATGAAAGAACTATGTTCTCCACGGAGGTTACATAGGTAAACAAAAAAAGCATGTCATCGCAAATCAGAGACTAGGTATTAAATTGATGTAAAAGAAGTGATGGTAAAGCAAACTGATGTGTGTGTGTGTTGCTGTATGTGCATCTGTGCACATATATGAGAGAGAGTTGGGAGGTGGGGTCTGGGGCTACTTGACTAGATTGACCATGAAGTTCTATCTATATAGGATATATTTAAAAGTAAAGCTTACAGGATGAGAAAATTCAGTCATGGGACAGAAAATGAGTGCGATGGTTAAGATGCTGAGTCACCTTGGCTAGGCCATGATTCTCAGTGTTTGGCAACTGTAGAACACTGTGACCACCACCCATGATGAAATCTACCGAGTGTTCCCAGTAGAGGCAGGGTCTGCAGTAGCTCACCGCTCCTGTCTTCATCTCTCTGTCTTTCACAGACTAATTCCTTCTTGCTCACCTTTCCAAAGTTTTTGGCTTGTTGTGAATACAGCAGCTGCTGTTCTTGTCTTCTGAACTCTGGTTCCTGGAAATTGAGACAGAAACTTTTGATCATGGAATTCACGGATCTTCACAGTCTATGAGTAAAGTCCTGTACTATCTGACCTGATGATCTTGAGTTCACCAACCCTGCAGCTATGTGAATCAGAAAAAAACTTTAGGTCTTGCCTGCTGTCTTTGGATTAATAGATGTTCACAGACTGTGAGCAGGAGCCCTGCTCTCTGATCTGCTGACCTTCGCTTCTCCAGCTTCTGCAGCTTCAGGAATTGAAAGAGGTGTCTATCCTCGTCCAGGACTTGGGAAACTTCTCTACCTGCAAACCTGTGAACTGTTTCCTTTGTATAAATCTGTATCTACAGAAATTTATACAGTTTACTGGTTTCGAATCTCTAGAGAACCCAATTGAAGACAAGGAGGCCTAGCATTCCAGGCAAAGGGAAAGGCGGGTACAGAGCCACCAAGGAAAGGAAAATCTAGTATGTTAGAGGAATAAAGAGAAATCAAAGTGACCAGTGGTTAGTCAATGTGAGAAGAATGGCTCCAAATGAGAATTACGGATGAAAAGAAGTTAAACTGTATTAGGTGAGAAGTTTAGAATTTAGTTCAGGTAAAGTGGGACTTACCTGAAAGGCTTGAAATAATTTTAAAAAGCTTAATTTGAAATAATTAACACACCGTAAAACTCACTTACTTAAAGTGTACAGTCCAATGGGTTTAAATGAATTTCAAAATTCTTACAACCATTGCTGCACCTAATCTTAGAACATTTTATATAAAGCTTTAAATAGTGCTGTGAGAGAATGTAATGTACTTTTGAAAATTGCTTACTGACTGTTGCGTGAAGAATAGATTGTAGAGACTAAGAGAAGTAAGGACACTAGTTAAGAAGATATTGCAGCAATCCAAGTGAGAAACTTTGCTTGTAGAACGACTAGGAAGTAAACAATGAAGAAAGAGTGAAACCTGCACATCAGAAAGATGTTAAAAAATACACTTATCAGGTATGTGTATCATTATACTACAGTGAGGCAGAGACAGAACCATCAATACAGACACACACGTGTAGGATACAACTGTGCCATTTACTGTGATATGCAAGTGCAGAAAAAACCGATTTCAGGGAGAAAACTAGTAGCTACCATTGATTATGTCCAGTACTGTACATTAGTGAGAACACAGAGCAATTAGATTTCTAATATGGTGGAGATAGTATACTAAAGTGGACATAAGTTTTCTGGAAAACCATTGGCAGAATCTTCAAAAAACAAGCATGCACCTAAAATACATTTTAACAATTCTGTTTCTACGTTTATGGAAGCTACCCTATGTCCGTTGGCAAGAGAAGGGGTACGTTAATTGTGCCGAGTCATAGAGTGGGTTACTATGAAGAAGGAAAACAAACATCTGCCTCTGAGGCCCAGGATCGGGGGTGAAAAATAACCTGACACAAATGAACACGTATGGTATGATTCTAATGATATTAAGCTTTAAAACAGGCAAATTAATTCACAATATAATAATTCAGGATAGGATTATCCTCGAGGGTATTGTGATAGTAAGGTAGCAAGAGGGGAGTCTTCCGAACTTCCTTTTTCCTTGACCACTCTACCTGAATTACACTATATCTTGTGAACTTTAATTATTGTGACTTTTTTTTTCTTGCAGTTATGTGCATGTGTCTGCATTCTAGCTATATCTGTCTCATTTCCCTTAGTAGATTTTGAGCTAGTAAGAACATGTCTTATTCATGTAAAGTCTGTAATACTAAAATAAAACTAAATGTTGAAAGAATAAATGAATGGATGAATGCTAGCACATTAAGAGGCAAAAGGACAGGGATCCTTTCACAGGGGCCTAAATCTTAAATCTAGGATAAATGTAGACAATATTTACTGAATCAGAAATGCCATGTGGATATGGACAAATTCAGAATACAATGCAGAAAATAAATTTGGCTTACATTAAGGAAGCCTTATGAAAATGAATGTAAGTGATAGTCACTTAACAAATACTGAACAGCTAAAAACAGTAACCCTCCCTCTTTATTTATTTATTTATTTTTAACAATACCTCTTTTTTTTTTCTAGGAGGCAATGTCTCCAGTTAAAACATGGCCTTATCTTATATCTATGTTACTAGGGGACACTTATCAAGTTTTCTTACAGACATTTGACATATTCTTTTCTGTCCCTCCCCAACGCCACTACTCATTTTATTAGTTTCCTGCCTGGCAAGCAGATGTGATGACTGGATCCCCTGTGAGCTTGCAGTGACCTTATAGTTGGAAGCCATAAGTAGGCATAAAGACTTGTTTCTGATGAATTACTGGAGATTCCATACAAACTGCAGACTACTTCCTCTGCTTATTTTAGAGATGAGAATAAACTCACATGTTAAGTCATCCGAGTTTGTTTGGAAACACAGAGAGGATTATGACATTTTTCTTTCTTTTTTTTAATTATGATTGAATGAAAATGTACATTCCTATATAAATTCATGTGCTCACCTGTATGCAGCTCCCACTGCTCTCCCTGCCCAGTGACAGCACACCCTTCCTCTTTGCTCCATATATGTGCTATTCTCCTGACAGTCTCCTATCCCCTCCTCTCCACCCACTCCCCTTCCTCCAGTAAGAGGTCAGCAGGATGACACCCTACAGATACATAGAACCATAAAGTTCCCACAAGATACGGTCACTCTGCATCACCAAGTCCAATCCATTGCTGTCAGAAAAGTTGATCTTCATTATGATTTATGGATGGGGGCAGCATCAGGGCCAGGGGCCATTCTCCTAGCAGAACCCTGAAGCCCCTGGACTTCATCTCTGTTGAGAGGCGATGAAGGCCTTCATGGGGAAGTGCTATGGGAATCATTATGGAGTCAGGAAGCAGAAATTTAAGAAACTCTTTTCAGTCTGGAGGTCTCAAATTTTCCATAGTCATCCTTATCAGGGATGCAAGCGTTGAATATTGGCACTCCTAAGCTGCAGGGTCGGCTCCGACTCGACAGCCCTTGGCTGGCAAGCTGCAGAGGGCTTTTCAATCTCAGAAGGATAGAAAGGGTCCTGCTGATGAAACACTGTATAAATTGTGGCAGTTTTAGGAGTACTGGGAAATTGTTGTATTGTGGAGATCTGAATGATGCCAACATATCACGATGAGTTCCCTCATGACACTCGAACTGTAAAAAGACTGACGTTGTTGTCAAATACAAGACTGCTTCACATAATATAATCTTTCTGATACAGCAGAATGACAGTCAACTGCTAAGCCATGATGAATGCTAACCAGAATTTAAAGTGCTGGTTCTTAGTGTGTACCTTCAACAGCCAACTGTTGACACAAACATATTACTATTCACAAAAATTGAAACCATCGTGCCCTCTCACTGACTTTCACATTCCTCTATATAAAAATAAGATCTGTACAGAGTTCATTAATAGTTCTGAAATGGGATATACTAAAAAGTGGATATGACATAGTTCATACATTTCATCAGATCATAACAAGCCACTTGCAAGTTTTCTGTATCGCATGCTAGCTTAGTGGGAAACATTTTTCTGGTAGCACTGCTAATATCGCATCAGTACTAAATGGATACGTATTCCTTCAGCCATATTGACTGCAACTCAAGTATGAAACTTTTCAGCATCTGCTCTTTTTCTCATTCTCTGGTCTTCTCAAGGAAAGTACAGTGTTTTCTGCCAAGAGTGAAACCCTGTGATTCACTGGAGCACATCCCAATCACCCATCAGTGTGTCTACTTCTCACCAGTTTGATTTTCTTTAATTGTGGCATTTTTATGAACCAAAGCAGAGTATATCTTTCTCTTTGGACATTTGCTTAGTAAGTTTATTGAAAACACCATCTCCAACCAGGTCATCCTGATTTGGAGCTTCTCCATTATCCTGCCCAAACCAGCCTATCTCCTCCCCCCACTATTGGGAAGCTTCTGAGATGACAGCATATTTTATGCTTAAGTATTCCTTGTAGGTTTAGAAAATTAAAGAAGTGGGAATTTCCATCTGTTTGACCAACACTGACTTCCATTTTTCTGTACATTGTATGGGGACAGTGATGTGGTGGATTAGACTTCTAGTGGTGCCACAGCAAACTGTTACAAACTGAGTGGCTTAAAATAACAGAAATTTATTCTTTCACGGTTCTGGAGGCCAAAAGTCTTAAAGTGTTGGCAGAATTGTCCCGTGGGACTCTGGGGAAAATCCATTCCATGCCTGTCTCCTAGTTTTTGGTGGCTGCTGGAGATGCCTTTTGTTCCTTGCTGTGTAGCCACATCACTCTGATACTTGCCAATCTGTCTTGCCATCATCATCTTCGGGTACAGAGCTTGCAGCCACTCACTCTAATCTTTGCCTCATTCCTCACATTGTGTTCTTCTATGTATATCTGCTTCTTCTCTGCATCTGAAATGGACACTTACTTTTATTAGGTTTAAGTCCCAGCAGTGGGGTTTGTCACTGTAATCCAGAAGTCTGGTGGTGGTGTAATGGTGAAATACTTTGCCTGCTTACCAAAAGGTCAGCAGTTTGAATCTGCCTGGTTCAGATTTGGAAACCTTATGGGGCAGTTCTACACTGAACTGTAGGGTCACTATGAGTCAGAATCGACTCAACAGCAGTAGGTTTGATTTTTTGTTTTTTAAATTTCATGTAATCCAGCAAGTTCTCGTTTTTAGATTTTTAAGTTAATTACATTGGCAAAGACCTTTTTTCCAGTTAAGGTAACATTTACAAATTCCAAGGATTTGGACACAGTCTCATCTTTTGCGGGCTACCAGTGAACCCATGACACATGTAAGATCATGATGGGGCATATGACAGAGTATAAAACAAACTTTCTACAAACCAGTTGGCAGTTGTTTTGATCTTAGCTGCCTAGTCAGCAAATGGTCCATTTTATCTACTGTTAATCTTAGTCCTGAAAGTTGAGCATAGACAAATAATCAAATTTATTTAAAAATATTATTTTCATTAAAGTGAACAATTCTTTTTTCTAAGAATACAGATTACTGAAAATGTGATATAATCTGTTTTTATTGCTTAAAGATTTCTCTATGGACATTTAGCCCAATAATCAGAATTTACCATGGGGATCAGATCCCAAACCTAATCTGTAATGGACAGCTGATATTATTTTCTGTAACTGAGAAAGGATATCTACTGTTCATCTGATGAAAAAGAGAAGAAATGTATGAAAACAAAGGTTTTAGTGGAGACCTGACCTTAACTGCATTGCCACCTGTGATCTTGGCTTGGTCCATTTACTAATACTTTTATATACATTTCATTTAACTACTCTTTTGTTCCATAAAGTTTTAGTGACTTCTACAAATGTTTATTTATTTCTCTTCCTATAGATACCATAAGAACATTGTTGTTGTTAAGTGCCACCTAGACAGTTCCAACTCACAGCGACCCTATGTACAACACAAAGAAATACTACCCAGTCTTGCATCTTCCTCACAACTGCTGTTATACTTGAGTCCATTGCTGCAGCTGCTGGGCCAACCATCTCCCTCAGGGGCTTCATTTTTGCTGACTCTTTCCTTTAACAAGCTTAATGTCTCTTTTCATAAACGTTCCAGTGATAATGATTATTTTGCTTATCAGAAGTAGATTTCTTAATTCTCTTTTCAAAATAGGTGACTATGCTAAGCACGGACTCATAAAACTAATTAATAAGGGTCATTGGGTCATATGGTGCTTGAAAATGGAAGAAATACTTTTATATGTAGTTTAGCAGGGTACGTTTGCACATTCCATCTGTATTCTTCTATATCCACCAGTCAAACAATTTTCCTTTTAGAAAGAGAAAGTGATACAGGATAAGCTGTCAGAGCTCCATGACAGCCCATCCAAAGCCTGTCATACAAATAGATTAATGGGCTACAATTTTCAGCATATTGAAATATCTATCACAAGACAAATGTGTACTTTTTCTGTCTCTGTTTTAGCCCTCATTATAGTCCTGGTCAAAGGAAATTATTATCTATTTTTTTTTTTAGAAAAATGCTTTGTTTTTAGTATAATCTTTGTCACTAGAGTGATGAAGACAAATCTAACAATAACATTTTTAGACATAAATTTTGAAAAATTGTTCTCAGAGTACAAAAGAACTCACAATAGTATAAAAATAGCCCTATTACCTTGGTACAGCTGGAGTGAATTGATTAAAAAAAGTCATTCCACCTTCACAATTATGTTGCTTTTTATTTTCTGCTTTAGATTACTGATGTCATAGCAGGCAGGCGTGACACACACCACACCTAGTCTACAAGTGGGATCCATGAGGGCTGTGGTTGAAAATACTGTGCAGTTAGATGACTCCAGAAGGTACGTTAAGTAAAGGAAGACCTTTTCCAGTTATTTGTGTGTGTGTGAGTGTGCGTGTGCGTGTATGTTATACAAAATGGTGTTCAAATACTAACATTTATTCTGAGGTAGAATGAATGTATCAAAGTAAAAGAGAATTAGAAGTGGATCTCAGCTGAAATTTCTATTGCCTTCTTATGATAAATTTTAAACTGTAGATGTTTGAGGCTTTGTTTGACAACCTAGTTTGTGATGGAGCCCTGGTGGTAGTTAAGAGTTAGTTAAGAGTTTAGCTGCTTAACAAAAGTTAGCAGTTCGAATCCATGTGATGCTCCTTAGAAACCCCTTAAGGCATTTCTACTTTGTTCTGTGGAGTCACTACGAGTCAGGATTGACTTGACAGCAACAGGCTTGGTTTTCATTTACTGAGTGATATTTGGTAAATCAGTGATACTCTCTAAATCTGTTTCCTTATCTTTAAAATCAATAGTATTATACCCTGCCTTATTGTATTTGTCTTATTATTACAATAATATCTGAAAAATACTAGGGATATATTTTGTGTTGTGTAAAATAAGGCCAAAGAATCAGAATTAAAAAACAAAACCTTGTCATTTAGTAGGCTGAGTCACAGGAATGAAGGCAGAGGATGCATAGCAGCCAGCACCTGGGTAAGCAAGGCAGCCATACTTCTTAAACACAGAATATGTACATATCTTTTATACATAAACAAAACATAAGATACTCTCAAAGTGTTGTCTCATGGTGAGCAGATAAAGAGGTGTTTGGGGATACTCTAGGAGAAGAGAGGAGAGCACACTTTTTTAAAAAATGTTATTAATGTACTTTAGATGAAGGTTTACAGAGCAAGCTAGTTTCTTGTTAAAAAGCTAATACACGTGTTGTTTTGCGACATTGGTTGCCAACCCCACGATATGTCAACACTCTTCCCTTCTTGATCTTAGGTTCTTCATTGCCGGCCTGTCCCCTCCTGCCTTCTCGTCCTTGCCCCTGGGCTGGTATGTCCTTTTAGTCTCCTTTTGTTTTGTGCGTTTGTCTAACCTTTGGCTGAAGGGTGAACCTCAGGAGTGACTTCATTACTGGGCTAAAGGGTGTCCAGGGGCCATACTCTTGGGGTTTTTGAAGTTTCTGTCAGATTAGTAAGTCTTATCTTTTTTGGTGTTAGAATTTTATTCTACATTTTTCTGCTGCCTAATCCAGGACTTTCTGTTGTAATTCCTGTCAAAGCAGTTGTTGATGGCCAGGCGCCATCTAGTTATACGAGATTTAGTCTGATGAAGTCTGTGATAGTTTTGGTCCATTAATATTTTAGACTAATCTTTCCATTGTGTCTTTGGTTTTGGTTTTCTTCATTCTCCCTTGTTCTCAGTGGTGTGAGACCAGTGGAACACCTTAGATGGCCTGCCTGTCAGAAGCTTTTAAGACCCCAGATACTACCCATCAAAGTAAAATGTAAAACATTTTCTTTACAAACCACGTTATGTCAGTTGAATTAGTTGTTCCCGGAGATTATAGTTTTCTCAGCCCTCAACCCAGTAATTCAGTTCCTCTGGGAGTTTGGATGTGAGACTATTGTATTCTTAACAACATCGTAAACTTTGTGTCTTGCAGAGAAAACATAGCAAAAGAACAAACAAACAGACTATTTTTAAAAAAGTGCAGCTATCACATGTTGGGGGGGAGTTATAGTCCAGTAGTAGACTAAAGATCTACTTGGAGACCTCAAGATTTATTTACGCAAGGGAATAAGACACTAAAGATATGTAATGGGGTATAGGTACAGAGTAGGGTCAAAAGTCAAATACTTAATTTTTAGTTAATAATTTAACTACTGAACATGACATAATCATCTGTTGATTATGAAGGCTGATTTTTTTCCTCATTGGCACAGTGAAAACTCCAACAAAATATATTCTGCATTGCCTTTGAATGTATGTAACAAATGATTGATTTGCTCAAGTATTGAATTGATTTAAAAAATTGGTCTCATTTTGTACATAACCCCTCTGACTATGTTCCAATAAGTATTCTTTTTTAATAAAGAGAAAAAGAAAGAAGGCCCATTTTAATTCCGGAACACATTGTCACAAATGCCAAATAAAGATGTGAAAAAGCAAGAAGCTCCTCATTAAAATGAAATTGTTGACAAGAGATAGACATCTCTACATGTTGTTTTCATTCTTACACCCAAGCTGAGGAACAAAGAGAATACAAAAGAGTGCTTCATGACTTCAAGCAATTGAGATCACAGTAGTGAGATATTGGCTTAAAAATATGTTAAACAAGTGTGAATTAGCCTTAGATGTTGTCAGCTTTCTGGCTATGATGTGATTGAATGTGTGTGTGTGTTTTCCTCTGAGCTTGGTTTTCTTCAGGAAAAAGGAAGCATTGTCACTGATAATACCACCCACATTTAATTTTACAAACTACTTACATTTGATGTGTGATAGTGGGGGGGGGGTATGTATGAATGAATATCTGGGAAGCTCTTTTACTCATTATACTTCCAAAATTTTATTTTAAGTGTTGGTTGCCATATACACCAATCAAATTTTAAGATTCTTTGCTTGACGAATAAGAAAGGTGAAAGGTGTAAATACTGGCCTGTTAAATCAGACCTACCCAAAAAATATGACCACATGCTTTTCTTTATCATAAGATGGAAACTATAATTTTTAGCTTACATCACTTGTATACCAATCCAATTTATGTATCAGTTATACAGGCAGCCCTGGGTTATGAACACCCAATTTAATGTACAGCATGTATGAACCAACCCCTATAAAACCTTTACATTAAAGATCTGAGATACTATCATGGATTGAATTGTGTCCCCCCAAAAATATGTGTAGCCATGTGGCTGGGCAAGGATTCTCTGTATTCTGTGACTGTCCTGTATTTTGTGATTATTTGTATGCTGTATGTTAAAGGATTCAGGTGGGACTGTAAATCCTTTCATAAGATCACCTCCCTGCTCCACTGTAAAGGGAGTTTTCCTGGATTATGGCTTGCACCACCCTTAATCCTTTCATCCTGCAAGAGATAAAAGGAAAGGGAAGCAAGCAGAGAACTGGGGACTTCACACCATCAAGAAAGCAGCACTGGGAGAAGAGCTTGTCCTTCGGATCTGAGGTTCCTGTGCCAAGATAGTCCCTGGACAAAGACTGATGCAACACAAAGACTTTCCTCTAGAGCCACAATGAGAAAGCCTTCCCCTGGAGCGGAAACCCTGAATTTGAACTTGCAGCCTACCAGACTGTATAGGAATAAACTTTCCTTTGTTACAGTCACCTACTCTGTGGTATTTCTGTTAGAGCAGTGCTAGTTGACTAAAACAGATACATAATAATAAGTGGATGCAACTCTGCAATGCATATCAAAACATTATCGTTATTGGAGATCTCAGGGTGCACCCCTTTTTATTCTTGTGTTGCCAGTGAGACTCAACTTAGTGAGTTCCATAGCACTATCATCCTGCTGACCTCTGGCTGGAGGAAGGCGAGTGGGTGGAGAGAAGGGGAAAGGAGACTGTTGGGAGGATGAGACATGTATGGGGCAGAGAGGAATAGTGTGCTGTCACCGGACAGGGAGAGCAGTGGAAGCTGCATACAGGTGGGCATGTAAATTTATACGGGAATGTACATTTTCACTCAGTCATATTAAATAAATAAAAAAAAATCTGTTACTATGTTAAACAAGTTTTAATATATCTGGAAGTGTTTCTTTAGTGTCTTTAAGTATAGAGATCATATAATAAGAGAGAAACTCAAGCCTGACAATGATTGATTTAAATTTAGACTATTTCCGATTTGATGCAACACTTCTACTCCACTGTATTATTTTCTTCCTCGAGTTCTATTATCACTTCACTCCTTGAGCTCAACAGGGCTTCCCTTTCTGAAAACCTTGGCACATTTCCATCACAAGTCTGACTTATTAGTTTCTCTCTAATCAATGCTCTTTCTAGTTCAATGGGTCCAGGATCATCGTGTGTGGAGAACTAACCATAGGCAGACACCCTCTAGTATCCACCCCACAAACTGGAATCACATGGTGCAGAATATGTTTTCTACAACATTGATACCAAAGAACAAGAAATAATGAGACTGTGAAGAGTCAGTGTATTTATAATTTTTATATTTTCCATCATTTACTTTTCTAATTTTTTTTTATTTCTTGAAAAGATTGGAAATAGAGTAAAAATAAAATCCACAATTTTTTAAAATTATCTGTTCACATTTAAATTTTCTGGCAATTTTAATCTCCCTAAATGCTCACAGTTATTTAAAAGACTGATACCTTGAAATTAAGACTCTTATAGCTCATGGGAGTTGAAAGCAGAAGGACAGATTATAATCCCTAAACTGTTGACTAATACAAGGAGTACTTTCTAACAGATTCGTGTTTGCTGAACATGGCTCAGTTTGACATAGTCCCAGAAGAAACAGATACTACATTGTTTATTTTATTCTCCCCTGATATTAGCAAAATTTTATTGACTTCATAAATTCTTGTCCTAGACATAATAAATATATCTAATATCTCTTATCTACCTAAAGCAACAGTTTTTCTTCCCCCTCTACAAACTCAGGTAAGTCATATTTTTTTTACTACTTTTGAAAAAAAAAAATAGCCATCTATATCCGTATATATAGTGCAATGTACCATGAGTCGGATCCGACTTGACGGCACTTGGCTTTGGTCTATACCTTCTATGATAGAATTATTCTCATAGAGTTATAGAAGAAAGAAACATTTCTAATCCTGAAAGTAAGGGGTAGATCAAAACAAGGCAGAGATCTTCAGACTTCTGTTTTTGCTATTGTGGTGTACTGTCAAGTTGATTCTGACTGACAGAGACCCTATACGACTAGCAGGAGATAGACTGTAGTTCAACAGTGAATAAAAATGCAAGCTGAAAGGCACTTTTATCATTCCATTTATACTATTAAATATTAATTATTATTTATTTAGCATCTATCCTTCAATAAAAACCTTGAAGGGATGCAACTGAGCTAATCTTTAATTAGTGAGAGCTGTCACTTTTTTAAGAAATAAAATACAACAGGTCCTTAAATAATGGTGAAAACTAAATTTAATGTAGCCATTAAAATAGACCTATCTTTACAAGCAAGGCCACCACAAAGCCAGCAAATCATTAGTGAAATGGCTTCATGACAATAATTCTATCTATACTAGAGAGCAACTTAATTCTAATCAAAAAGATTTGACCTCATATTGATCTCCTCTGCCTTTAAATCTTTTTGCTAACAGAACCCACATTCTACTTGGTTAGGTCTTTAGATAATTAACCAAGTGTGATACTTATGGTTATTTGTCATTTTGAATAGGCTATGACTCTGTTTTGGTGATTATTTTGTGACATAGTGTGAGCTGCTAATTAGTTGAAAGGGGAATTTCCATGGAGCTGTTGCTTATGTCTACTATATAGGAGTGTTCTAGCAAATCTTGCCTACGTCTTGATCCTTCATCCCACCCATCATCTCCTGATACCTGGTTCTTGGGATGTGAACCAGCATCCTTTCATCTGACCTGTCGATCTTGAATTTTTCAGCCACTTGAATTAAGAGAAGCTTCTAATCTGATACCTGACCCATAGATTTGAAACTTCCTAGTCTCCATGACTGCATAAGCAATTTTCTTGAAATTTCTTTCTTTACAAGTGTTTAAGTAGCCCAAAAGTTCTAAGAATGTACCTAACCCAAACAAACAAACAAACAAAACAAAAATCAAAGCAATTGATGTTAAATCCATTCTGACTGACTAAATCCATACTGCCCCATAGGGCTTCTAGGGCTATAAACCTTTACAGAAGTTGACAAGCACATCTTTCTCTCACATAGAAGCTAGTGGATTTGAACTGTTCACCTTTAGGTTAGTAGTTAAGCTCTTAACCAGTGCACCAACACTGCTCATTTAAGAATGCACCAGGATGGCAGGACTAAGATGGTGGAGTAGCCACACATTTTTATGATCCCTCTAGCAACAAAGAACCAGGAAAACAACTGAAAGGACAGCATACGATTTTCTAGGAGCCCTGAATATCAGGAGGAAAACTGACACATCTGACGGAGTGAGAGGCAGGGGAGAATCAGTAGCAGCTACTTTGGCCAGAATCAAATTTGCACCCACAGAGGGACCTGTTTCTGCCAGCAGGCAAAGTTGTGACAAAACAGTGAGACAATGTAACAGAACAGCAGCATATCAAGCAGACTATGTCTTTCTTAGCAGGGGTACTAAGCTTAGGAAGGCACACCTAAAGAACCACAGGGGACTTTCACCTGAGGTTCATAAGATAAATGCTTGCAAACTCTCATGGATTCAAACCTATTCTATGTGTTGGTTTTTCTTCCTTTTTGCAGTACGTCACCTTTTCTTTGGTCTGCGCTGGTCATTAAACTCTGACATCAATGGTTGGAGCCTTGGGTGTACTGAGAAAGGTAGGAGTTGAAGGCTTAAGGGAGCTGACTGGACTTTTTCTCGGCACTTGGCTTGGCTTGGCTCCCTTAACTACTCTTGCCAAGTCCAGGATGATAGCTTGGAATATGAATGTAAAATGTATCACTTCTGGCCCAGAGAATGAAGATAAAGTGACTGACACAAGTATATTTGAGGAAAATTAAGGTAGTAGAATTAAAAAAAAAAAAAAAGAATCACTAAGAGTTATGTGGAATTCTTTCAAGAAATCATTTAAGGATGATTGGAGCACCAGAACAGGGGAAGGGGATAACAGAAAATATAGAAGGCATTTTTGAAGATTTGTTGACAGAAAACTTCCCTGATATTATTAAAGACAAGAAGATATCTATCCAAGATCCTCACCCAACTCCACATAACGTAGATCCCAAAATAAAGACATAGTATAATCAAATCAAATGAAAATAAAGAGGAGATACTTTTAAAGACAGCTATGTGTAAACAAAAAATAAAGTGCAAAAGACAGTCATTCAGATCAAGCTCAGATTAGTCAGCTAAAAATCATTTTGGCAAAAAAGGCAATGGGATTAGATATACAAAGCCTTGAAGGGGGGGAAGCAAAGCAATAATTAATATCCTAAAAAAATTTTCTCTCAAATATGATGGCAAAATTTGGACATTCCCAGAGAAACAGAAATTTAGACAATTTGCAAAAAAATACCAAAATTAAAAGAAATACTAAAAGAAGTTCTTCTAATAGAAAATCAGTAACATCAGAAATATACTCAAACATACAGTGCAGGACAGAGCATCAGGTACCAACATAGATAGGGAAACCACAAAGTAGATCAAAGGCAAAATGTTAAAAATAGGGAAGCAAAGCTCTCAGTATGTCAATGATGACAACAGTATATCAAAAAGGGGACATATTAATGTATTTATACATCTTTAAGACATAGAGGAAGTCAAGGTTGTACAAAGAAATTAAAGACTAGTTTAAATTTAGATCAAAGGGGGAAATATTGGGATAACTGCAAAGGAAATTAACAATCCAACAAGTCAAAACAAGAAGTCTCATCAGATGTAAAACTACAAGTATGAAAAAGACAAAAGAAAATCCATAGAGAAAAACAATTCAATACAGAAAATTAAGTGGAACAAAGAGACTTTTAACAACACACAAAAAAGTCACCAAAATGACAACACTACATTCATACTTATCAATAGTTATATTGAATATAAATGAGTTAAATGCACCAATAAAGAGACAAAGAGTAGCAGAATTATACTTGAAAGAAACACATCTTAGACTTAAAGACGTGAACAAACTGAAAATCAAAGTAAAGAACAATATGTATAAAGCTAAAAACATGCAGAAAAAAGCAGGAATGTAAGTATTAAATTAGAAAAAATAGACTTTAAAATGAAATCCACAATAATGGACAAGGTAGGTCACTATATATTCCTTAAACAGTCAATATATCAGGGGGACACAACAGTATTAAATATTTACACACCCAGTGATAGAACTCCTAAATACACCAAATACTAACAGCATCAAAAAATGAGATAGAGTACTCCACAATAATAGTAGGAGCCTTCAACACATCACCTTTGCAGATGTACAGAACATCCAGAAAAAAAGCTCAATGAAGATACAGAAGATCTGTATGGTAAAGTCAACCAATTTAACCCCATAGACACTGAACAACAGACAAGCATACCTTCTTTTCCAGTGCTCATGGAACATTCTCTAGAATAGACCATATAATAGGTCATAAAGTAAGTCTGAAGAAAATCCAAAGCACTGAAATATGGCAAAGCATTCTACTTAGAACATGAAGCTATGGAAGTCTAAATCAAAAGTAGAAAAAGCAAAGGTAAAAAAAAAAAAAAAAACAAAACAAAGAAAGATTTCTGGGTTACAGAAGAAAGTAAGGAAGAAATAAATTCATTGAATCAAATGAGAATGAAAACATATCCCACCAGAACCAAGGAGATACAACAAAAGCAGAGCTCAGATGTCAATTTGAATCAATAAATGCACACATCCAAAATGAAGAGAGAGCCCAGATCAAAGAATTAATACTGTAACTTGAAAAAGCAGTAAAAGAGCAACAAAAGAACTCTTCAAGAATTGGAAGAAAACAGATGATAAAAATTAGAGCAGAGCTAAATGAATTAGGAAATAGAAAAATAATTAAGCACTACCAAGACCAAAACTGTTTGTTTTTTAAAGATCAACAAAATCAATAAACATTGTCCAAGCTGACAAAAGGAAAACAGAAGAGGAAGCAAATAAAATGAATAAGAAGTGTGATGGGTGATACCACAACAGACCCGACTGAAATTAAAAGAATCATAATACTATGAAATATTGTACCCTAATAAATTTGAAAACCTGGAGGAAATGGACAAATTTCTAGAATCACACTATGTACCAAAGCTAACACAGACAAAAATAGGACAACTTAACAAGGCTATCACAAGAGACTGAAAAATTAATTTAAAAAACAATAACCAAAAAAATTTCTTATCCAGAGTTGTACCAGCATTTAGAGATGAGTTAACACTACTGTTACTAAAGATATTTCACTTCATAGAAAAGGATGGAACACTCTCAAATTCATACTATGAATCCATGATAACCCTCATCTCAATACCTCTGTAAAGATAACACAAAAAAAGGAAAACTATAGACAGATATACCTCAGGAACTGAGATATAAACATCCTCAACAAAATCTTAGCCAATAGAAATCACCAACATATCAAACAAATAATTCACCACGACCAAGTAGGATTCATACCAGGTATGCAGGAATGGTTTAACATTAGAAAAACAATGCAGTCAACTATATAAATAAAACAAAAGATAAGAATCACTTGATTTTATCAGTTGAGGCAGACAAGGCATTTGACAGAGGTCAACCCTCATTCTTACTAAAAACTCTAAGCAAAATAGGAATAGAAGGGAAATTCCTCAACATAATTAGGGGCATCTATTCAAAGCCAACAGCCAAAATCACCCTAAATGGAAACAGACTGAAAGTATTCCTCTTGAGCATGGGAAATAGATAGGGATGCCCACTGTCACTACTTTTGTTTAATATTTTGCTGGAGGTTCTAGCCAGAGCAATCAAACAAGATAAAGAAATAAAGGACATAGATTATACTTGTGAGGAAGAATAGAAGTTTCTCTATTGACAAAAGATGTGATCTTATTCAGATATAACCATAAAGAATCCAAAAACAAAAACAAAAAGAACTACATGGGAACTAATAGAAAAGTTCAGCAAAGTATCAGGATATAAGACAAACATAAGTAAATCAGCTGGATTGCTTTACACCAACAAAGACACTGTCAAAGAGGAAATAACCAAATCAGTACCATTTTCAAAAGCCCCCAAGAAGGTAATATATTTAGGAATAAATTGAAGCAGATACGTACAAGATTTATGCATATAAAAGTTACAAAATTCTACTGCAAGCAACTGAAAGAGGCCTATATAAGTAGAGATACCTACCTTGTTCATTGATGGAAAGACTTAACATTATGAAAATGTGTGTTCTTTCCAAAGTGATCTACAGATACAGTGCAATCCCAATACAAATTCCAATGTTGTTTTTTAATGAGATGGAGAAACAAGTCACAAACTTTATGTGGAAAAGGAATAAACCCCAGATAAGTAAAACACTGCTGAAGAAGAACAAAGTGGGAGGCATCATATTACCTCACTTTAGAACATGTTACATTGCCACGATAGACAAAACAGCCTAGTAATGGTACAAACACAGAACACATAGACAAATGGAATAAAACAGAATCCAGAATAACAGCAACTACCTATGAGCAGCTAATATTTGATGAAGACCCAAAGTCTGTGAACTGTGGCAAAAACAGTTTCTTTAACAAATGGTGTTGGCAAAACTGGATACCCATCTGCAAAAAAAAAGAAACAAGGCTCATATTTCCCACCATGCATGAAAACTAACTCAAAATTGATCAAAGGCCTAAGTCTAAAATGGTAAAGGTCATAGAACAAAAAAAAGAGACAATCCCAGGGGCCCTAATACACAGCATAAACTGACTACAAATTATTAATAACACTGCACAAACAGCAGAACAGAACATAGATACACAGATACTCTTAAAAATTGAGCAGTTCTTCTCATTCAAAGACCTCAACAAAAGAGTAAAATGATTACTTACAGAGTGGAGGGGGGGGAACCTTGGCAACAGGAAAACTGATGGGCATTTAATCTCCATAATATACAAGGTACTACAAAATCTCAATAAGAAAAAGAGGAAATGGACAAATTTTTAGAAATTAAGCAATGGGTGAAAGATCTGAAATGCACTTTACCACAGAAGATGTTTAGGCAGCTAAAAGACA
This sequence comes from Heterohyrax brucei, assembly GCA_028571685.1. Taxonomy (NCBI): domain Eukaryota; kingdom Metazoa; phylum Chordata; class Mammalia; order Hyracoidea; family Procaviidae; genus Heterohyrax; species Heterohyrax brucei. Next base: position 26,544,794 of record CM053146.1, read on the forward strand.
TGAGAAATGCTCGCAATCATCAGCCATTAGTGAAATCCAAATCAAAACTACAATGAGATACTATCTCACCTCAATAAGACTGGCATTAATCCAAAAAAACACAAGGCAATAAATGTTGGTGAGACTGAAAGTTGTGGAGAGACTGAAAGTTCTCTACACTGTATGATTGTACAACCACTTTGGAAATATTTTTGGCTCTTTTTTAAAAAGCCAGAAATAGAAATAACATGCAATTCAGCAATCTCACTGCTTGGATTATGTCCTAGAGAACAATAAATACATGAACACCAATGTTTATTGCAGCACTATCCTCAATAGCAAAAAGATAGAATCAACCTACTCAACCATCAGCAGATGAATGGATAACAAACTATGGTATATTCACATAATAGAATGGTATGCAATGATGATATTGGGAAACATCTGATAACATGTAGTCACTTGAAGATATTATGCTAAGTGAAATTATTCAGTAGCAAAAGGACAAATATCATATCAGGTGACTATCATATGGACTCAAGGTTTAAGCAAAGAAGAAAATAATCTTTGATGTTTACAAGAGAGATAAGACAGTGAGATGGGTATCCACAGATGAGATAACAAATAACATTTGGATTAAATGAAGGAGGTGGCAACATGAAGTAGAAGGTTGATAAACACTATTGCACTACATTGAAAACTAAGGGGTTTCCTAAATACAATGCAATGTTTTGAAGGTCAGAGTAGCAGGGGTGGGGGTCTAGGGACCATAGTTTCAGCGTATATCTAGGTCAGTTGGTATAACATTTTTTTTAAGAAAATGTTCTGTATCTCCTTTTGGTGAGTGGCATCTGGGGTGTTATAAGCTAGCAAGTTGTCATCTAAGGAGCATCAGTTGATCCAGTCCACCTAGAGCAAAAGAGAAAGAAAGACATCAAAGACATGAGGAAAACATGAACCCAGGAGACAGGAGGGGCCATATGATCATGAGACTACATCAGCATAAAACCAGAAGAACTAGATGGTGCCTGATCACCATCAACTACTTCCCTGACAGGGAACACAATGTAGAGTGCCTAATACAGTAGAAGAAAAAATAAGGGTGTGGGTCTAAAACGCTATTAAAAGACCAGACTTGATGTTCTGACATCCTGGAAGTTCTCCTGAAAACATGGCTCCTAGACTCTTCACCAGCCCTGAGCTGGTACCAGTAACAAAGCCAACTCTACAGATAAATATTTGACTGGACTATAAGACATGGTGTGATGCTGCTATAGTATGTGCTTCTTGGCTTAAATATACACACGAGACTGTTGGAGCAGCTCCTGACCAGAGGCAAGATGGGAGGGTGGGGACGACGGGACAGGAGTTCACTGAACGAATATGGTAAGTATTAAGCAAAGAGAAGACTGTGATGTCACAGGGTGGCAAGACCTGCTATAAAGTTGCACAAAAGTGTGTGGGGGGGGATTGTATATGGTAAATTGAATGGGATTTTAAACTTCCACTTAAATCACAATAAAATATTTTTTTTTAAAAAAGAAAATGTTCTGTATTCCGTTTTGTTGAGTGGCACCTAGGGTCTTAAAAGCTAGCAAGCTGCTATCTAAAGAGCATTAATGGATCCCAGACCACCTAGAGCAGAGGAGACCAAAGAGCATTAAAGACTTGAGGGAACTACGAGCCTAAGAAACAGAAGGAGCCATATGGTTCAGAGGCTACATCTGTATGAGACCAAAAGAACTAGATGGTGCCTAGTGGCCACCAATGACTTCTGTGACAGGGAACATGATGTGGAGTCTCTGATGTAATGGGAGAAAAATGGGGGTGTGGATATAAAAGACCAGACTTGATGGTCTGACATCCTGGAAGACACCCTGAGGATATGGCCCCTAGACTCCCTGCTAGCCCTGAGCTGAAACCAGTACAAAAAGCAACTCTCCAGACAAAGATAGGACTAGATTGTAAGACAGAGAATGGTACTGTTGAAGTGTGTTTCCTGGTTTAAGTATGTATAGGAGGCTTTTGGAATCTCTCCTTTCCAGAGGCAAGATGGGAGGTAGGAGATGAGTGAATAGGATTGGTTGAATGAATATGGGATGTACAGCGTGGAAAACAGGAATGTTGTCACAAGGTGAGCAACGCAGCTCAAGTTGCACAGTGGGTCCCTGAGGGCTATTACAAGAAAAACTGACTTGGATTGTAGACTTCCACATAAAGCTCAATAAAATACTTGTTTTTTCACAAAAAACAAACAAAAAAGGAATGTACCAGGACTTAGACATATGCATTCAAAAGATAGAATACAGGAGTCTGAATAGAGACAGTTATTACATTTTGAGACAACATATAATTTTTTTTTCCTTATGCTGTAGACAGTTTTCAAGTCCTGAATTTTTGTCTTAATATACAAAACTGAGACTTTTTTTAAAAAAGTTTCAGCTTCCACTTCTATTAATTGAGAATCTATTGTTTTAAAATTGTGTAGAGTCCTTCAACCTTTTGACTACATACATTGGACTCTTAATTAATGTCTATGGATTAATTAAAAGGCAAAAGAATGTTTATCTGCATTGTCTTAAGGAATCTCAGCTCTCCACCTTATTTGAGCTGTAAACCATTGTGAAATATCAGCAATGTTATTTTTAAAATAATATAATACTCTAAATTCAAAAATCCATGTAAAAGTGGCCCAGATGGGAAGACTCAGATATTAGAGAGTGGCTATGTAACATTCAGATTGACAGTTACAAAGGAACAAAGAGGACAAGAACTGCCCAGTGAAAGAAAAAAATACAACAGTACTATAAAGACTACAAAACAATGATTGCTTCGTTTATCCAACTCGTTTAGAAAATATTTGTTGTTCTAGGTGTTTCATACATCAATAAAAAAACCTGTAAAAATTACTGCCCTTATGGAGTTCATATTCTAATGGGAGCAGACAGTTCTCAACAATACATGATTTTTAATATGCACATAGCAGTAATAAATGAAACTGTATTGCTTATATGTTTTGTTCTATCTATCATTCATCAACCAATATTCTCTAGTTACCTATTTGGAGGAAAGTCTCATCCATTAAATTCTGTGAGGATGAAATGAGATGTGGTTTACACACAAATTGTTGACTACCCTATAGGCCAGAGATGTGTAAGTTCAAAATGTTTTACTTGTACGATAAACCTGCTCCCTTTGGCATCTGCTTTTAAGGCCATAGTCTTCATAGTGAAATAAATCAGCTGGAAAACATAGGTGTGATTGTACAACTTTCCAACATTATTCTCTGTTGGATAGGATTATACAGACCTTTTCCTCTACAGATGTGAAAGTATTTGTATAGGAGGTAATCCAGAAATATGCTGTTTATGTTAAAGGACTTTTTGAATTCATGAATCAATTAAATCTAACAAAAATTTATTTCAGTGGGATTTTATGGAATTATATCCCTAATGATGACACTTCTCCACAACTTCAACATCATAGTGCTATCAGATTTTTGTATTTAAAGAGACAAGTGACATTTTGGATCAAAAGACAAAACATCTGTATGTTGCTTATAGGAAACTCACCTGAGGCTTAAAGATACGTACCAACTGAAAATTAAAGGATAGAAGAACATATACCAAGCTAACAACATACAAAGAAGAGCTGGTGTGGCAATACTAATCTCAGATAAAATAGATTTTAATGTAAAATCCACCATCGTGGACAAGGATAGACACTATTTATTGCTGAAAGGTTCAATACACAAGAAGGACTTAACAATATTAAATATCTATGCACCTAATACTAGAGCATCTAAATACATCAAAGAAACAGCAACTACATTAAAAAATGATATAGGGGGCGGAGTCAAGATGACGGACTAAGGACACGTCTCGTTCTATCCCTCTGGAAACCAAGACCTGAACTGACAATCAAACAGAGCCTTCTGAGCACCTAATCAGCCTCAGGACACGGCACAGAGCTGTTAACTGGGACTTTATATCATTCAGCGAAAAACCTCCGCTCTTTCGCTGACTCCCGCTCCTGGCTAGCCCCGGCTCTCACGGACGGAAGGTAAACGCACCATTTTGACTTTTTTTTCCTCGGTCTCGGCTGGCGGGCAGAGCTGGGCCTTGCTCGGCGGCTGGACTCAGACGCGCTGCTGGGGGATAGGCCGGCGAAATTCCCATGTTCTGAGAGCCAGGCTCGGGACTCTGTTAATCTAGACACCTTGAGCCTTTCGTTTTGTAGCTGCCTCAGTGGGGTTTGTGCGGAGCTCCGCGGTCAGGGTGCGGGACGCCATGTTGGTACCGAGATTTTAGCGGGACATCGTTCTTAGCCTGGGAGCCAGCGCCTGCAACGGGACAGCGCTTCTCGGACAGAAAAGTAGTGATTTTGCATAGTGCTGCCTACATTGGGGGCCCTGCAACAGAAGCAGAGGAATCGCTGCCTCTGGGCATCTTTAGCCCCCCTGTCTGCTGCCTGTGTGGAGGACGACATCTTGGGTACAGTGGCCGTAGCTGGACCTAATTCTTAGCTTGGGAGCCAGAGCCTGCCCACAAGAGAGCGCTTTCCTATCACAAAACCAGTACTCGATGCAGTGTTGGATAAGGCTAGGCCCTGTCAGCAGAGGCCACCAGGGCACTAGCAGTGCTGTATTCTGAACTAGTTTGTTATCATCTGGGGTTGGATAAAGTGGCACTTACTTTGACAGATGGGAAGAGGGACCTCTACACCTGAAAACCTAACTGACTTGTGAACTGGTCAGATACCTTTTGCTTTACATTTGAAGACAGCCTAGAGAAACATTTGCAATCCATTCTCACAGTACCTCTTCCAGCCTCTATATACTCAAATGGGACCCAAAAAGCAACAGACAATTGTGGCATACAAGCAATCACTCATGGCTTCAGAAGGCTCCCAGACAAAGCAACCAAGGAGTTTTCCAGATGAAGAAACTTTTATGAAAGCATCAGGAAGTGAATACAAATTGATTATATACAGGGCCCTTCTAGACTTTATACAAAATGCAGCAGAACAAAATGAAAAATTAAGCAAGTTGTTCGATCTGATGGAACACCAGTACTCTGAAATCCAACAGATCAAGAAGAAAATCAAAGACATAGAAGCTTCCCTGCAAACCCAAGAAAACAGAATGGAACAAATGGAAAAAAGAATTTCTGACTTGGAAGACAGAGCTACTGATGCCAGTGTCTATGAGCAGAAATCAGAAAAAAGAAACAAGAAAAATGAAGAAACATTAAGAAACATGTGGGACTCTATTAAGAGGAACAACCTTCCATTAATTGGAGTCCCTGAACAGGTTGAGACATCTGAGAACACAGAGAGTATTGTTGCTGAGCTGCTGAAAGAAAACTTCCCAGAAATCATGAAGGAAGAGAATATAGACATTTCAGATGCATATCATACACCACCCAATATAGATCTCAAAAGAAAGACTCCAAGACATATTATAATCAAGCTTAACAAAATGAAACATAAACAGCAACTCTTAAAGGCAACAAACTCAAGGCAAAGCTAACATTCAGAGGGAAACCCTGTAGGCTCTCGTCAGATTTCTCAGCAGAAACCATGCTGGCACGGAGACAGTGGCAAGACACATTCAAAGTCTTGAAGGAGAATAACTTCCAACCAAGAATTATATATCCTGCAAAATTGTCTTTCAAACATGAAAATGAAATTAAGACATTTCCAGATAAACAGAAACTCAGAGACTTTGTAAAAACCAAACCCAAACTACAAGAAATACTGAAAGAAGTTCTAGGCTTTGGCTTAGAAGAATGAAACCACTAACTTTATATTTTAGAACGACACACTACTCAATACTCATTTAGGGAAGACTCCAAAGTAAATCACAGCTTTGATTTGGAAAGAAGCAATCCAGTGATCATCATGAAAACTATGGTGTCATCATAATAAAAGAGGGATGTACTACAGTCATTATAGTCCTTCAAGATGGAGAGGAAGATGACCAGACTGGTAGTAATTAAAATTGGGTTTATAAATAGTTTATTAAGGGGGTTCATAGGGGCAGCTGTAAAGCACAACAAAGATGTATCATACCATTTCAAGAAACCTAACACACGAGTCTCAACAACTATAAAACCAGCTCTGAAAAAGGCGAAAAATCAACTCACAAAAAAGAGTGTCTCAGAACAGACTAATAAGAACAACAGAGAAAACATCAACATAAAAATAAACATATCACAATGGCAGCAGTGAACACATACCTATCAATAATTACATTCAATGTGAATGGACTGAATGCTCCAGGTAAGAGACACCGAGTGTCATCTTGGATCAAAAGACATGACCCATCCATATGTTGTCTACAAGAAACTCACTTGAGACCTAAAGACAGGAACAAACTGAAAATTAAAGGTTGGAAGAATCTATATCAAGCTAACAATGAACAAAGAAGAGCGGGGGTGGCAATTCTAATCTCAGACAAAATCAACTTTAATGTCAAATCCACCATCGTGGACAAAGATGGACACTATTTACTGCTGAGAGGTTCAGTACCCAAGCAAGACTTAACTATATTAAACATTTATGCACCTAATGTCAGAGCACCTAAATATGTCGAAGAAACACTGACTATGCTCAAAAGAGAGTTAGATGACTCCACAATAATAGTGGGAGACTTTAACACTCCACTCTCATTACTAGACAGATCATCTAGAAAAAAGCTCAGTAAAGATACCGAAGACCTCATTGACACAATTAACCAACTAAACCTCATTGATATCTAGAGAACTTTCCACCCATCAGCAGACAACTACACCTTCTTCTCCAGTGCACATGGAACATTCTGCAGAATTGACCACGTGATAGGCCATAATGCAATGCTCAACAAAATCCATACCATTGAATTATTGCAAAGCATCTTCTCAGATCATAAAGCCATAAAAGTTGAAATCAATAGCAGAAAAAACAGAGATAGAAAGTGGAACTCTTGGAAACTGAACAACATCTTGCTCAAAAAAACATGGGTTATAGAGGAAATCAGGGATCAATTAAAGAAATTCATGGATTCCAATGAGAACGAAAACACTTCCTACCAGAACCTATGGGATACAGCCAAAGCAGTGCTCAGAGGTCTGTTTATCTCCATAAATGCACACATCGGGAAGGAAGAAAGAAACCAAATCAAGGAACTAACTCTACAGCTTGAACAAGTAGAAAGAGAACAACAGATGAACCCCTCGGGCACCGGAAGAAAGGAGATCGTAAAGATTAGAGCAGAGCTAAATGAACTAGAGAATAGAAAAACAATTGAAAAAATTGAAAAGACCAAAAGCTGGTTTTTTGAAAAGATCAAGAAAATTGATAAACCACTGGCTAAACTTACTAAAGAAAAGCAGGAAAGGAAACAAATAACCCAAATTAGAAATGAGAAGGGAGTTGTCACCACAGATGCAACAGAAATCAAAAACATCATAACAGAATACCATGAAAGACTGTACTCTAACAAATTTGAAAACCTAGGGGAAATGGATCAATTCCTTGACTCATACCACCTACCCAAATTATCCCAACATGAAGCAGAACAACTTAATAAACCCATCACAAAGGAAGAGATTGAAAAGGTCATCAAAACACTGCCAACCCAAAAAAGTCCGGGCCCAGATGGCTTCATGGCAGAATTCTACCAAGCATTTAGAGAAGAGTTATCCCCAATACTATTGAAACTATATCACAGTATAGAAAGGGATGAAGTACTCCCAAACTCATTCTATGAAGCCAGCATAACCCAGATACCTAAGCCTGGGAAAGATCCAACAAAGACAGAGAACTACAGACTGATATCACTCATGAACTTAGATGCAAAAATCTTCAACAAAATTCTTGCCAACAGAATACAACAACATATGAAGAAAATAATCCATCATGACCAAGTGGGATTCATACCAGGGATGCAAGGCTGGTTCAACATCAGGAAAACAATTAATGTGATTAACCACATAAATAACACAAAAGACAAAGATCACCTGATTTTGTCCATTGATTTTGATAAAGTCCAACACCCATTCATGCTAAAAACTCTTAGCAAAATGGGTATAGACGGCAAATTCCTCAACACAATAAGGGCCATTTATACAAAGCCAATTGCCCACATCATCCTGAATGGAGAGAGACTGAAAGACTTTCCCCTGAGATCAGGAACTAGACAAGGATGCCCACTGTCACCTCTCATATTCAACATTGTGCTAGAAGTTCTAGCCAGAGCAATTAGACAAGACGAACAAATAAAGGGCATCTGCATCGGCAAAGAGGAAGTTAAAATCTCCCTGTTCGCAGAGGATATGATTGTATATGCAGAGAACCCCAAGGAATCTATAAGTAAGTTCCTCAAACTGATAGAAGAGTTCAGCAAAGTCTCAGGATACAAGATAAACATAAGAAAATCAGCAGGATTCCTTTATACCAACAACGAGACTGTTAAGAAGGAAATTATCAAATCTATACCATTTGTGATAGCCCCTAAGAAGATAAAGTACCTAGGAATTAATCTAACCAGAGAAACAACAGACCTTTACAAAGAGAACTACAAGCCCTTGCTACAAGAAACTAAGAGAGACTTAGATAAATAGAAAAACCTACCCTGCTCATGGATAGGAAGACTTAACATTGTGAAAATGTCTATTTTACCCAAAGCAATTTATTTATATAATGCAATCCCAATACAAGTTCCAGCATCATTTTTTAATGAGATGGATAAACAAATCACCAATTTTGTTTGGAAAGGGAAGAAGCCCCGGATAAGTAAGGTGCTACTAAAGAAGAAGAACACACTGGGAGACCTCTCATTACCCGACCTTAGAACATACTACACTGCCACAGTGGTCAAAACAGCCTGGTACTGGTACAAGAACAGACAGACTGATCAATGGAACAGAATTGAGACCCCAGAGATGACACCATCTGCCTATGAACAGTTGATATTCGACAAAGGCCATAAGACATTAAACTGGGGTAAAAACAGCATCTTCAACAAATGCTGCTGGCAAAATTGGTTATCCATCTGCAATAAACTGAATCAAGATCCCTATCTTACACCTTATACAAAAACCAACTCCAACTGGATAAAATACCTAAATATCAAACCTAAAACGATAAAGCTCATCCAAGAAAAGGTAGGAACAACAGTGGAAGTTTTAATACACATTGAGGACAGACTCCAAAATCTGTCAAAGAAACCTCAATCAACAGAAGAGAAAGTAGATAAATGGGAACTATTAAGAATCAAACACTTTTGCTCATCCAAAGACTTTATTAATAGAATTAAAAGAACACCCATAGAGTGGGAAAAAATATTTGGCAACTCTATGTCAGATCGACACCTGATCTCCATAATCTATAAGATACTACAAAATATCAATAAGAAGAAGATAAACCATCCAATTAAGCGATGGGCAAAGGAGATGGACAGACACTTCACTAAAGAGGAGATGCAGGCAGCCCAAAAACACATGCGGACATGTTCACGATCTTTAGCTATTAAAGAAATTCAAACCAAGACAACAATGAGATACCATCTCACCCCAACAAGATGGGCCATGATCCAGAAAACACAAAACAACAAATGCTGGAGAGGCTGTGGAGAAAGTGGAAGCCTCCTACACTGTTGTTGGGGTTGCAAAATGGTCCAGCCTCTTTGGAAGGCAATCTGGCGCTTCCTTAAAAAAATGGATATCGATATACCATTTGACCCAGTAATTCCACTACTTGGAATATATCCTACAGATTCAAGGCCTTTCACACCAACGGACACATGCACCAGAATGTTTATCGCGGCACAGTCCACAATAGCAAAAAGGTGGAATCAACCTAGATGCCCAACAATAGAAGAATGGATAGGTAAACTGTGGTACATATACTCAATGGAGCACTACACAATGATAAAGAATAACGATGATTCCAGGAAACATCTCCTAACCTGGTTTCAACTGGAAGACATTATGTTGAGTGAGAGTAGTCAGCGACAAAAGGACAAATACTGTATGAGACCTCTACGATAAGATCTCAAAAACAGACTTGTGTATAGAAGAAGACTCTTTGACAGCTGCAAGGGAGGGGGGGGAGGGAGGGAGGGCAAGGGGGGAGGGCTTAGTTTAGGTAGTTACTAGAAATCTAGTTGGGAGAAAGCGGTGACAGCACACATTAGGAACAAGAACAACATTAAGTGGACTTCAGCATAACTTGAGTACTCCTTCCATCTTAATTCAATACTGCAAGGATAGAGTAGCTGGGGCGGGGGGCGGGGGACCATGCTCTTAGGCGAATTCCAGGCCAATTGGTACAACTAACGTTTTGCTAAGAGAGCTCTCTGCACCCCACATTGGTGAGTGGCGTCTGGGGTCTTAAAAGCTGCCAAGCTGCCATCCGAGGACACAGCAAATGGTCCCAACTCAGCAGGAACGGATGCTCACCGAGGGCCAAAATGGCATGCGTAAAGACAACCGAGAAGACAGGGAGACCCACAAGAGTGGGTGCCTACATTGACCTGGGACCGGAAGAACCAGATGGTGCCCGGCCACCACCAGTGATAGCCATGACGGAGCTCACAGAGAGGAGCCTCACTGGCAACACAAGAATAAAAAGAGGTGCATCATGAGATCTCCACTAAAAGACCTCAGTTGATGGTCCAGTGGTTTTGGGGTTCCTCTGAGAGCATGGCCCCCGGCCCTGATGCTACCCGTTCCCATAAATTGTAACAAAGGTCCACTCTTTGGACAGGAGTGGAATGGACTTGGCAATGCAGAGTAACCATATGTTGGAAGCACTTTATGGTTCTATACATCTATAGGATATCATCCTGCTGACCTCTGGTTGGCGGAAGGAGAGTGGGTGGAGAGGAGGGGAAAGGAGACTGTTGGGAGGATGAGACATGTATGGAGCAGAGAGGAATAGTGTGCAGTCACCGGACAGGGAGAGCAGTGGAAGCTGCATATAGGGGGGCATGTAAATTTACATGTGAATGTACATTTTTACTCAGTTACGTTAAATAAAAAAAAAAAAATGATATAGATCATTCCACAATAACAGTGGGAGGCTTCGGCACTCCACTTTCAGTATTGGAAAGATCTTCTAGAAAAAAGCTCAGTACAGACCCAGAAGATCTTATTGCCACAATTAAACAACTAGACCTCATCGACATACACAGAACTTTCTATCAATCAACAGATAACTACACCTTCTTCTCTAGTGCACATGGAACATTTTCCGGAATAGACCATGTGTTAGAACTTAAAGCAAATCTCAACAAAATCCACACCACTGAATTATCGCAAAGCATCTTCTCAGATCACAAAGTCATAAATGTTGAATTCAATAGCAGAAAAAGCATAGACAGAAATTAGAACTCATGGAAACTGAACAACATTTTGCTCAAAAAGCCATGGGTTATAGAAGAAATCAATGACGCAATAAAGAATTTTATGGATTCCAATGAGAATGAAAATCCTTCCTACCAGAACCTATGGGATACAGCCAAAGCAGTGCTCAGGGGTCAGTTTATCTCTATAAATGTACACATCTGGAGGAAGAAAGCACCAAAACCAAAGAATTAACTCTACAGCTAGAACAAGTAGAGAGCATCAGAGTAAGCCCTTAGTCACCAGAAGAAAACAGATCCTAAAGATTAGAGCAGAACTAAATGAATTAGAGAAGAACAATTAAAAAGACCAAAAGCTGTTTGTTTGAAAGATCAAGAAAATTGAGAAACCATTGGCTAAACTTACTAAAGAAAAATGGGAAACAAACAACCTGAATAAGAAATGAGACAGGAGATGTCACAACAGATTCAACAGAAATCACAAACATCATAACAGAATACTGTGAAAGACTGTATTCTAACAGGTTCGAAAACCTAGAGAAAATGGACAAATTCTTAGATTCATATCACCTACCAAAATTATCACAAAGTGAAGCAGAACAGCTTAACAAAACCATCACAAGGGAAGGGATTGAAAAAGTCATCCAAAAACCACCACCCCAAAAAGCGCTGGCCTAGATGGCTTCTCAGAAGAATTCTACTAAGCACTTAGAGAAGAGTTAACTCCAAATTTTTGTAGTTTAGTCATGTGGATAGACAAAAATGAAATCTCATTGTAGTCTTTACTTTCCACATCAGAGTGAAGCTAAACATATAGTCAAATTTAAAGGACGTTTGGATTTCCACTTTTTTTAATTATGTATTCACAGTGTTTATTTTTCTATTGGGCTGTTAATTCTAGGTTGTAGGTCATTAATAGGTTATTCATATGTTGTAATTACTTATATGTAGGTAATATATTGCCTGTTTCTGAGAACTCTTAACTCTTTGTTATTGTAATGACAAATATTTTTTTTAACTTAGTTTTAACTTAGTTTAAGTAGTTTTGCCGTTCATAAGTTATTATCATGTTGTTAAACATATCTTTAAGAAAAAACGATAACCTCTGCATTTCAAATTGGTTAGAGGGAGTTCATGCTTAATATTATAGTAAATTATATACATGATACATTTTGAATTTCTTATGATATGAAGTATTAAACATGCATTCACTTTTAGGTTTTTCCAGAAGGCATGCAGTTCCCCCAGTATTCATTGAACTGCTTGATCCATCTAATCACCTATTGAATTGAGATGAAATATTTAAATTATGATAAATTCCTATACACACTTGGGTTTATTTTTAAAGCATCTGTCCTAATTATGTAAAACATTGGTAGTATACCGGTTAAGAGTTATGGCTGCTAACCAAAAGGCTGGCAGCTTAAATCTACCAGGTGCTTCACAGAACCCCACAGGGCAGTTCTGATCTGTCCTACAGGGATGTGATGAGGCAGAATTCACTCAGTGGCAACAGGGTTAGTTTTTGGTTTTATTGTATTTATGGATTATTCCAGTTATTTATGGATAATACATAGTTAAAACCACAAAGTCTTTAATTTTTAAAATCTATTACAGTTATTGTTTTTCTGAAAATTATTGGGTATTGTTTTAGTCAGCTAGGGTTGCTCTAACAGAAATACCTCAAAGTGGATGGCTTTAACAAGGGAAGGTGTATTCTTACACAGTCCGGTAGATTATAGGTCCTGTTCAGGGTGTCCGCTCCAGGGGAAGGCTTTCCCCTTGTCGGCTCAGGAGGAAAGTCCAGTATTGCATCAGTCTTTGTCCAGGGAGCATCTTGGCGCAGGAACCTCGGGTCTGAAGGATGCGCTCTTCTCCCGATGCAGATTTCTTGATGGTGCGAGGTTCCCAATTCTCTGCCTGCTTCTCTGTCCTTTTATCTCTCATAGGATGAAAGGATTAAGGGTGGGGCAAACCATATTCTAGGGAAACTCCCTTTATAGTAGAGCCTGGAAGTAATCCTATGAAGGGATTTGCAGCCCCACCCTAATCCTTTAACATGCAGCAGAGGCACACCACAAAATGGAGGACAGTCACAAGATACTGGGAATCATGGCCCAGCCACATGGCTACACATATTTTTGGGAGGACACAATTCAACCCATGACCGGTATGCATATCTGTTTATGTTATTCCAAGTAAACTCACAAATCCCTTTGTCTGGTCCTATTCCTTCCTCTAAGAATGTAAAAGAAACAGTATTTTCATTTGTATCACATTAAATACGTAACAATTTGAAAAGAGTTGACATCTTTGTTAGTAAGTATTGCTTTCCAAAAAACTCAGGTTCTAGTTTTCTTTTCTGGCTTTTAAGAAAATTTTGAAGGTTTTGTTTTTGTTTTTGTTTGTACATGAGGTCTGACAATTACATTCACAAAAATCTCACTTAGCCAAAGCCAAGAATCTCGTTATAGTCACCTGTAAAGTACTCCTCTTAGGAAACTATGCACTGACACCAGTGCTTAGTCTACCCTTCAAAGCAATTTTGAAAATGTTTTCTGCAATGTCCACTGGAGCTGTTGTCATATTACTCGTGATGACTTGAATGGCATCAAAGTGTCTTTCTTTCAATATTTCCTCTATCATCTGGTAAAGCAAGAAGTCACTAGGGGTCAGATCAGGTGAATAAGTAGATCATTCCAATACAATTCTTTGTTTACTGGCTAAAAACTTCCTCAAGACAGTGCCGTGGGAACTTGCACATTGTCATGATGCAAGAGCAGTGAATTATTGGTGAAAAGTTTGGGTGATTTTTGTTTAACTGTTCTATGCAGGCTTTTCAGCACTTCCGAACAGCAACACTGGTTAACTGTTTGTCCAGCTGGTACAAATTCATAATGAACAATCCCTCTGATATCAAACAACCCGGATACCAAAAACAGGGAAAGATCCCACAAATTACAGACCAATATCACTCATGAACCTAGGTGCAAAAATCTTCAACAAAATTATAGCCAATAGAATTCAACAGCATGTCAAAAAAATAATTCATCATGATCAAGTTAGTTTCATTCCAGAGATGCAAGGCTGGTTCAACATCAGAAAAACAATTAATGTAATCAACCATATTAATAACATGAAAAATAAAAATCACCTGATTTTGTCAATTGATGCAGAAAAGGCATTTGACAAAGTTCAACATTCGTTCATGCTTAAAACTCTCAAAAACATAGGAATAAAGGGGAAATTCCTCAATATAATCAGTAGCATCTACACAAAGCCAACTGTTTTCATCATCCTGAGTGGTGAAAGACTGAAAGAATTCTGTTTGAGAACGGGAACTAGACAAGGACACCCACTCTCACCACTTCTGTTCAACATTGTGCTGGAAGTTCTAGCCAGAGCAATTAGACAACTCAAAGAAATAAAAGGTATCTGCATTGGCAATGAATAATAAAGATTTCCGTCTTTGCAGATGATATGATTGTTTACACAGAGAATCCAAAGAAATCCGTAAGTAAACTATCAGAGCTAGTAGAAGAATTCAGCAAAGTATCGGGATACAAGATAAACATCACTAAATCAATAGGATTCCTTTATACCAACAGTGAAACTATTAAAGAAGAAATCACCAAATCAATTCCATTTATTATAGCCCTCAAGAAGATAAAATACCTAGGAATAATTTTAACCAGAAACATCAGACCTTTACAAAGAGAACTACAAGACCTTACTACAAGAAACTAGGAGAGACTTACATAAGTGAAGTAATCTGCCATGCTCACGGATAGGAAGACTCAATATTGTGAAAATGTCTATTTTGCCCAAAGCAATCTACTTACATAATGCAATCCCAATACAAATTCCAGTGACATTTTTTAGTGAGATGGAGAAACAAATTATCAGCTTCATTTGGAAAGAGAAGAAGCCCCGGATAAGTAAAGCACTACTGAAAAAGAAGAACATACTGGGAGGCCTCCCACTACCTGACTTTAAAACTTATTACACTGCCACAGTAGTCAAAACAGTCTGGTACTGGTATAAAAAAGAGACATGTAGACCAATGGAACAAAGTAGAGACCCCAGAGATGCTACCATGCTCCTATGAACAACTGATATTTGACAAATATCCTAAGATTTTGAACTGGGGTAGTTTTCTGCCTGCTTCTCTGTCCTTTTATCTCTTTTAACAAACGGTGCTGGCATAATTGGATATCCATCTGCAAAAAGTTGAAGCCAAGCCAAGTGCCGTCGAGTAAGACCCATATCTCACACCTTATACAAAAATCAACTCAAATTGGATAAATGACCTAAATATAAAAGCTAAAACGATAAAGCTCATCCAAGATAAAATAGAGTCAACAATGGACATTTTAATATGCAATATAGACAGACTTCAAAATCTGACAAATAAAACACATTCATCAGAAGAGAAAATAGAATCAAAACCCTTCTGTTCATCCAAAGACTTCATCAAAAGAATTAAAAGACCACCTACAGAATTGGAAAAAATATTTGGCAACTCTATGCCAGACTGGCACCTGATCTCCATAATCTATAAGGTTCTACAAAATATCAATAAGAAAAAGACAAATCATCCAATTAAACGATGGGCAAAGGAGATGAACAGACACTTCTCTAAAGAGGAGATCCAGGCAGCCGAAAAACACATGCGGACATTCTCAAGATCATTCATTATTAAACAAATTCAAATCAAAATGACAATGAGATACCATCTCACCCCAACACAAAACACTAAATGTTGGAGAGGCTATGGAGAGATTGGAGCTCTCCTACACTGTTGGTGGGATCACAGAATGGTGCAACCTCTTTGGAAAGCAATTTGGTGTTACCTTAAAATAATGGATTTAGATATACCATCTGACCCAGTAATTCCTCTGCTTGGAATATATCCAACAGAATCAAGGCCATTCACACCAACTGATACATGCACACAAATGTTCATCGCAGCACAGTCCATGATAGCAAAAAGTTGGAATCAACCCAGATGCCCAACAACAGAAGAATGGATGGGTAAACTTTTGTATATGTACCCAATGGAGTGTTATACATTGATAAAGAACAACGATGATAGCAGGAAACATCTCTGAATTTGGTCTCAACTGGAGGATATTATGTTGAGTGAATCTAGTCAGCAACAGAAGGACAATTATTATATGAGATCCCTATGATAAAAACTTAAAAGCATACTTATACATAACAGAAAAGACCCTTTGACAGCTACAAGGATAGGGAGAGTGGGAGGACGGGAGGGCGAGAGTCAAGGGTTTAGATTAGATAGTTGTTAGAAAGTTGGTTGGGTGAAATTGGTGACAATACACATTAGTAAGAAGATCAATATTAATGGGACTTTGATACAGCTTGTGTACTCCTCCTATCTTAACCCAGTATTATAAGCACAGAGTATGTACACTTTCATTTTTTATTTAATAAATGAAAATAAAAATAAAAAAAGAAGTTCAGAGAGAAAAAACGGTTAGCAACTCCACTTTCACTCTTTGTTTGGACTGACAAACATTTTGGTCTGGAAAATTTGGCTGACTTCTATTACACACTTTGATTCTTTTTTTCAGGATTGTATTGGTACAGCCTGGTTTCATCACCAGTGGTAACACAGGCCGTAACATCATCCTGCTTCTCCAAAAGTTATTGGCAAACTTTGACACTCCCTTGCTTTAGTTCATTGGTGAGCTCCTTCAGGACTGCACACACCTTTCTCGAGCCCAGATTTTCAGTTCAGATTTTTCAGTTTTTCCTGTCAATGTTTATTTGGTCTGCTATGCTTCTCACAGTCAACTGACAATGTTGACTAACAGTTTGACAAATTTTTGCAATGTTTCTGGCAGTTCTACTTGGTACTGGCTGCCCCAACCTCTATTCATCAGTGGCACTTTCTCTCCTCAGAAAAATGTTTAATCCATTTGTTCACTGCCATTTTCTTCATGGCATTATCCCCATAAACATGAATTAATCGGTTCCCTGGTTTCACTTTCACTCTTACCAAGTTTAACAAGACATTAAATATTTGTTCATTGCCCTAATTCAAGCTCTTCCTTTCTCGAGAAGGTACATGGAAACACACAACAGTAATGAATGCCACTCAACAAGACATCACCATGTGTTGATATGAACAGCTGTAAGAGCAAGCTATAAGACACTGAGGTAATGAAACCTCACTGAGTTGTTTGTATAATGTTGCCAGTGTATGCATATGGCAGGAAGATTACCAACATGTCAAACCCATGGATATTGCACATTTGGGGCTGGGTTTATTCCCAGGTATTTCATCTTTATAAAGTACCGCTTTTTTTTTTTTTTTTTTTTTTCCCAGAATCCCTTTGAAGGCCATCTCTGGATTTGGGCTTTACTATTTTTCACTTCTATGGAAATTTCAGTCATGGCCTCTCTGTCCCTTGTTGTCACAATACATTCTTACTTCAGAGATTTAATGCATCTGCTCACTGTTAAACCAGGTCTCGAAGCTTCGTTTAAGATATTTCAACCACCCTGTGTTAAATCTACTCAGTCTTGGAGTAAGTGGCTCTGAGTGGTATAAGCAGTTAGGTGCTCACCTACCAACTGAAAGGTTGGAAGAAAGGTTTCATGATTTGCTTCTGAAAAGTCACAGCCACGAAAACCTGTTCTACTATGACACACATCAGGCTACCATGAGATGAACTGACTCAAGAGCAGCTGATTTGACTTGGCTTTGGTCTTAAAATGAACAGCCTGGGAGAGCTGTTTTTCTGGTCTGGTCCCAAATCTTTGTCTCCCCACTCCCTAGCAATGGGAGGAATAAACTCCTTGCTGCGGAGTGATGCAGAAGCAGTCTGAGACTGTTTCTCTGAATACAAAATAGAAGCATCTAATTGTTGCTGCTTTTTTCTCACATGGTTTACTTTTTCTCATTTTTATTTTTCTTTGTCTCTTTTCATATATCATCCTATGCATCCCTCTTCTTCTCTGGTTCCTCACTTTAGCCAGGTCAAAATTTTACAGCAGTTGACCCCCCTGATATGTCCCTGTTGGATTTTAGGCTGAAAACATAAAACTAGACAAGTACCTTTTTTTAAATCTTTTTTTGTTACTAATATTATTGCTATATAAGACATCTGCATCCTGAATATATCACAAAATCAGAACCACATGGTCTTAACATTTGAAGAAACTCTAAGACTAGTGTCAAAAAATTTCTGCTGAATTCAGAAATTCTCTCTAGTGTATGACTGTACTGAGCATATGGTGACAAATTGTCCCCAGTTCTCTGCTTCAACAATTCAGAGAAAAGCAGTGGCCTCTCAAACAGAGCCCTTTGAGACGGTTTTAATGTTAAATGCTTCTTTACTACACAGAATCAAAATCTGCCTCCCAGTTGTGTGCCCACATATTTTCTGGGAAAGCTTGCATTTTTGGCATGCAGAAGTTGAATACATATTTTGTTAAACATATAGAACTAGATGCACAGGGAGAAAATACAAATAAATGAGACTTAGTGTACATCTTAGGGAGGGAAATAGGCATGTGACAACTTTTCAGAGCTGTGAAACTATTATTAACTTATGATCCATATTAGTTTGCCCTCATATTGTTGTTAAAAGGCAATGGGTCAGTTCCTACTCAGCGAAACACTGTGTACAACAGAGTGAAACATTGCCCACCTTGTGCCATCCTCACAATCCTTATTAAGATTGTGTCAATTGTTATTGTCACTGTGTCAACCCATCTCATTGAGGGTCTTCCTCTTTTTCATTGACCCTCTACTAAGCATGATGTCCTTCTCCAGGGCCTAATTCCTTCTAACAACATGTCCAAAGTATGTGAAACATAGTTTCCCATTCTTGCTTCTAAGGAGATCTCATGTTAGGTGAAAACCAAAGACAGGTGTAAGAATTTAAGCATACATTAGATGACAGTTACTCTAATTCTATTCATAGAGAGCTTGATTTTGTTATTATTTTTCAGAGTTTCTATAGCTACCCCTCAAAAGAAATTGCTGCTGAGTCAATTCTAACTCATAGACACTGTATGGGACAGAGTAGCACTGCCACATAGTGTTTAGAAGGAGCCCCTGGTAGATTCATACTGCTGACCTTTTGTCTAGAAGTCAGTTGCCTCCATGGTAAATACTTTAAAAACGTATTTTTTATTTGACAGAAATATAGCTGAATTTTGAAATCTTAAAATTTCTAGGCACTGTTGACTATCAAAGATGAATCTAAATAAATGTATCCAGTATCTTTAACAATAACAACAACAAAAACTCTGGTGATTTCAGATCCGCAATATTACATGTCAGCTATCCTGCAGGGACTGATACAAGCCTTTTAAACCCTAACACCATCTTCACACAGTATGAATAGATTTTCAGGATGTGAGTCACAGAAGTCGAGAACTTCTGTATCCTGTGCTGTTTATACTAAACTTTTTGTATCATGTGTACTTCTAGGAACTATGTTACAGGTAGGTTACTGAAAAGCTTGAAAACACCAAAGCGTAATGAAGGTACTAGGGCTTTTGGCAAGTTGTGTAGGATAAATTATGAAAGTAAATGGGAGAGCGTGAGGGATACACACAATTGTCTTCACTGTGTGAAGCTGCTGTCACACAGAGGAAGACAGAAGACTTATTTTATGCAATTGTAAAAGGCAAAACTAGAACCAGTGTCTGAATGTCGCTGGCTGGATAACACATTTCAATTGAAAATAGCAAGAGTTTTTAGTTTTTTTTTTTTTAAATCTTCCACAGCATGGAAAGACGAATTCCTTGAAAATAAAAATATCACAGCAAAGGCTGGCTTCTACAGAAAGAATTTCCATGCTATGTGTAGTCTTCAGAAGGAGACAAGCAAGGAAGAAAAAAGAGAGGTAAGGTTAGGTAATTAGACCAAATTTATGCTACATACTTAATGGGCATAGGGTGATGGAGAAATCGTATCAACCTTCAAATATAAAACTAAGCAAAACAATATATACACTAGTTACCACAAAAGTAAACAGTGATTTGTACATATTTGTTAGGAAAAACAATATCTCAGATGAGGTATCTTATGGAGAAATTACCTTTTTCAAAAAAATAATAAAAGATCTTGTAGAAGGACTTTTTTTTTTATTCCATGATGGAGCACAGATGGCCTAAAATCTCTTGCATGAAACAAACAGAAAATTAGACAAAATGATTGAGAAAATTGTTTCCAAGATAGCAATCCCAAACCAAACTTACTGCCATTGAGTTGATTCCAACATGCCCATAGCTACTCCTGTGTTAAGGCTGCCATTTTGCCTTGAACTGTCTGTCACCCTAACACAGCTCCTTTCACACTAAAAATGGTTTATGTACATGCTCATCTTTCCTACTAAAAGACTATGTTTTGGGAATAGGAGTGACATATTCTTTTCATTTATATTCAGTGTAATTTGCACTTTGCAGGTCACATAGCAATCACTTGATTATGTTTTCTTGAACTGAATTGATAGAATAATAGCAACACCCCAGAATCAATGATCTAAAGGACTTCTCTCAGGATGAGAATGAGTACACATTCACCCTTTGACTGACCAGGCCTTTGTACCCATTTCACTTTCAGAAGGTCAGTGGCAAATCTATATTTACCTTGGTGGATAGCTGAAACAATACAGAAACAGAAAGAGAAATCCTTATTGGCATACCATTTCTGTGAGTAGTTAAGCTTCCTTTTCAGTTCCCAAAGGCTGCAGTGAGATGACAATAAATGAAAGCAGATGGTGTTATAAAAAAGAGGCTTAACATTTCATTGTTTGTTAATAAGTAAGCTGTTTCCTGTGGAACTGTTACATTTTGGGGACTACTTTCTGTCCATCTGGAGTTAGTGCGAGGGTTACAGAACACAGTGCTAAAAATGAATTGAAATGGGAAAACATTAGTTTGTGAACTGGCCATTAGATAATATCCCAAATAACTGACCAAAGTTTTGGAAATCATTCCTTGATTTCTTGGTAATGTATCTGATTCTCTAGATAAAAAAGAAAAAAAAAAAAAAAAAAGTGCATTTGGTCCCTCTCTCGACTCATTTTAATGAACTTCTCATTTTATTCAACTCCAAGGTAAATGGCTTTCATGTGAGGAAATATTGTCCAAATGATACAGTTAGATTTGTAGTTTAAGTTTCTATAGATAGATATTTCCATGGACTTCGCATGTATCTCTAATATCAAAAATAAAGCTGAAAATTACCTACTGTTGCATCCATTTAAATGTAGAAACTGAGATACAAAAATTTTAAATGACTAAGTATCACAAGTTAAGAACATACCAAGAGCACAGTTACTAATCTGGGATACAAAGCTAGGTCTGTTTTATTTTCTTCCTTTTGCAGTTGCACCAGGTTATCTCTTAAAAGATTAAATGTGTTTTGGAGATATAAAAGGACTATGCAATAAACCAAATAATTTGCTATCAACTTAGAGCATGTTCTTCTCCTTCCCTGACATTCACAAAAAGGAGTTTCAGTTGTGCTGATCTGTATTTTATGAATAAAAAAGTAAAACAAACAAAATAAAAACCAAGACATTTGCTGCTGAGTCACCTCTCACCCAAACTCATCAATCATCCTTGCGTGTCTGAGTACAGCTGTGTCCTGTTGGCTTTTCAATGGCTGATTTTTCCAAAGTAAATCACCAGGTCTTTCTCCCAAAGTACGTCTACGTGGACTTGAACCTCCAACCTTTCAGTTGGAAAAGGTATGTATTAATAGTTGGCCATACACTCGATGGCACTTGGCTGGCTTATACCCAGGGCCTCCTACTAAACAAAAGTCCATGTTAAGACTATTGAATTTACGCGAGAAAATACATTGCGGGCTTTCATCAAATTTACAATGTGGTTTGTACATGTGCTTTATCTTGTTCCAAAAATGAGCTCAATGAATGGACCAAATGAACAGCTGTGACTCTGTCTATAAAAAGCTATGAAAACTGGAGGTAGAGAATTCCAGGCATTGGTTTAACTAACTAAAGAGCATTCAATTAACCAGACATTGTCAACAGTCTGCGTTTATCAGTGAAAAAAGATTTTTCCATTGTCCTTTCAGTCCAAAATTTGGACACTGTGCTTTGAGAGTGGCATACCAAAACATAAGTATTCTCTGTAGGATGATTTCATGAATTTCTTATTTTGCTACAAAGGACTCTGATTTCCAGTTTCATTGAGGAGGTTCGAACTTCTATCCCTGCCCATAAAAGGGAAGTTATTTTAAGTTAATACCTGTTTCTGATCCAGCTAAAAACAGATTATTTAGATTTTAAGTATTTTCAGGTTGCCTCTTTCACCCCACCTTCGAAAACCAAAAGAACTTCTTCAGATTTCTTGCTTTCTTATTCAGTGATAAGAGGAGGGACAAAAGGCAGAGATGAGAGCTGATAGAATTGTTTGTGTATATGACAACAGCCATTGCATCCAACTGATGTCAACTCAGAGCATACCTGTAGTACCAAATAAAACTCCCCTGTGGGGTTTCCAAGGAGTAGCTGGTGAATTTGAATTGCCAGTCCTTTCGTCAGCAGCTGAGCTCTAAACCACTGAACCAAGAAGTTTCTTCTGTAACAACACATGTCTGTTGTTAGGTGCCACTGAGTGAAATTCTAATCACAGTAACCTCATATGACAGTGCAGAACTGCCCAAAAGTTGTTCTTAGCTGTAATCTTTATAGTGCAAATCATCAGGCCTTCTCCCAAGGAGCTGCTGGGTACTTTTGAACAACCAATGAAATTAGCGAAAGGTCAAAAATCCCGAACTGAATTCATTGCCTTCAAGTCAAAATATGGCAACCCCACGTATTACAATTTGAAACTTGGAGTCCTTGAGTGATGCAAATGGTTAACAAGCTAAGCCGCGAAGAGAAAGACTGGTTTTTCAAACCTAACTTGAGGTACCTTGGAAGACAAGCCTGGTGATCTACTTCCCAAAAAATCAGCCCCAGAAAACCTCATGGAGCACAGTTCTAGTTTGATATACATTGGTTCACTGTCAGTCAGAAATAAGAAAGTCTTGACCAAAGCAGGGCATCTAGCCTTTGTCCTGTGATGATGCTTGAATGGGTTCAAACTGCAACGTTTCAGTCGGTAGTTGAGTGCAAGTCATTTTGTGCCACCTGGGGACCACTAGGGGAAGGTTAACCATATCATAATAAACAGCAGAGAAGTGTGAAGAGCAAGGTTTGTAGTGTAAGTGAGAGATGATTTCATGAGAAATCATATCCGCAAGAAGGGTATTAAAGGATGAACACTTATAGAGGAAACAAATTAAGAAATATTTCACTGTATTTTTCAACAACTCTTTTTTCCTAGACTTATTTAAGGCTTTGGATAGACTATATATTTTTTCAAATTTTATTTTATTTTTTATTTAGTTTGTGTGTGTGCATGTGTGTGTGTGTTTCTTCTGTTGTTGCATTACTAAGTTGGTATCTGTCTTCAAGGTCACCCACATTTAGTTATGCTAATTAGAAAAGGTTGATATTTAGGATTTTAGATTTGATGTGCATCAACAATTTTGACTGCATATACTTACAGAATTATTGGAATTAAAGTACAGGGAAATAGAGATCAATCTGAAATAATCTGTAGTTTTAGTATTTTGTTTTAATGTACTTGAAGATGAGTAGAAATTGTGCAAACCACTCTCACAATTGGAATTGAAATATTGGAATAACTAGCATAAGAGATTGGATGTGTATACTGGAGCACAGTTAAGTCCATGGACTGACAAACACTAAGAAACACTTTATTTTTTAAGGCTAAAGAATACCATTTCTTAATATTTAGAAGTGATTATAAGAAGAAGAATGTGGAATATTTGGCTGACCTGACTGAATTTCGATGAAATTGGATTCAAGACAAAATTTAAGAACTTGCTACCTAAACAAGTGAGTCCTGGTGACACAGCTGTTAAAGCACTCAGATGCTTCCCCAAAGATTGATAGTTCCAACCTACCAGCCACTCTGCAGGAGAAAGATGTGATTGTCTGCTTTCATAAAGATTTACATTCTTGGAAACCTTAGGGGGAAGTTCTACTCTGTCCTATAAGGTCACTATGAGTCAAAATCAATGAAATGATAGTGAGTTTTTTTTTTTGTTTTTTTTTTTTCTGTTTTACCTAAATGCGGCTCTGGTGGTGTGGTGGGTTAAATGCTACATCTACTAATCAAAAGGTCAGAATTTCAAATCCACCAGGTTCTCCTTGGAAACTCTTTGAGGCAATTCTACTTTGACCTCCTAGGGTCACTATGAGTTGGACCTGACTCGATGGCAGCGGGGTTTTGGGTGTTTATAAATTGAGCTGCTATGGAAGATAAGCATAAAAGCCAGCTTTGTAGTCATAGGTACAAGCGACCTACTTCAAAGATGGAGAAAACCATATAGATTTTCACTCATCCAGACAAGAAATAAGGAGGTCTAAACTAAATCAATTGCCAGGAAAATGGAAGGATATGCTACTTGAGGAAGAGTCTGCAGAAATCGGATATGAGAGATGAGGAAGATGGAGACGTTTAGCCCTTATTTCTTGGCTTAAGAAGCAGGGTAGAAGTGGGCATCAACTAAAACAAGAAATACAAGAATTAAAAAAAAAAAATCTGTGGTTGCTGTGGTGGTAGCTGAGTAAATTCCAACTCATGGCAACCCAAGTATGCAGAGTAGAATTGTTCCATAAGGTTTTCAATGGCTGTGACCTTTTGGAAGAAGACTGCCAGACCTATCCTGAGATACCTCTGTGTGAATTTGAGCCATGACTCTTTTGCCTAGTAGTCAAGTGCTCAAATGTATACACCACTCAGGGACCATTTAGTTGGTGACAGAGCTGAGAGAAGTATAATAAAGATAAAGATAGTTTAGTATTTGATCTGTCTGTATGACAACAGTGAAGCCCTGGTAGTGCAGCGGTTAAGTGTTACAGCTTCAAATCAAAAAGTTGACAGTTGAAGTCCATCAGCTTCTCCTTGGAAACCCTATGGGTCAGTTCTATTCTGCCCTGTAGGGTTGCTATGGGTTGAAACTGACTCTTAAGCAACTTTATTGACTTATTTTTTTAAAAAATAACACAACAGAAATCCCTTAGGCATATCATTGTGTGAATCCATTATGTTGTAACTGATTACATGATTGATAAACTATGAGAGTAGAAACAATCTACTCTCATAGTATGCACTGAAACAATCTACTCTCATAGTATGCACTGAGAAGTTAAGGAAGCTAAGTTGATTTTAAAAAGAATTTCTCAGTTCTAGATAGAAAAATAACTTATTATTGAAAATAATATCACATGGAAGTCCTCTCATTTACATCTGTATCATTTCAGGTACCTCACTATGAAGAATGAATGGTTCTGTTACAGCTGCTCGTGGATTTTGCTGAGTTGAAATCCTGAGTCAGCAAATCACTATGTGACCATGTACAAGGAATTTAACCTCTTAATTACAATATCTTCAGTCATGAAAGCCAAGACAGCCAATTGCCGTTGAGTCTGATCTGACTCAATCATGAAAATAAATAAATTATTATCCTTTAAGATTATTATGATGATTCAAATTTATAAGATGTACAAAGAAATTGCAATAGTTTTCTGGGAACCTGTAACAGACAGTTGTTCCTACTTACCCCTGATTACATAAATCCTATCTCCCCGTTCATTGGAGAAAAATTTGTTATAATTTTGTTTTGGCTATGCTACAGTAGGAAACCATGGTGGCGTAGTGGTTAAGTGCCACAGCTGTTAATCAAGAGGTTGGCAGTTCAAATATACCAGGTGCTCCTGGGAAACTGTATGGGGCAGTTCTACTCTGACCCGCAGCGTCACTATAAGTCAGAATCAACTTGATGGCGTGGGTTTTTATTTTTGTGGTTATGTTACATTAAAATTAACATTGTGGTCCAGGCAAACCTGTGGTGGATATACCATAAAATGATTTGAGTATATAAGAACTTGGAGGGGAAAAAAAAAAGGCTCCTTAAAAAATGGTGTTTGCGTAAGTGGCCATGCATCTGCAAAAAAAAAAAAAAAAAAAAGTGAAACAAGGCCTGTATCTCACATCATGCACACAAACCAATTCAAAATGTATCAAAGACCTAAATATAAAATCGAAAATGATAAAGATCATGGAAGAAAAACAAGGACAAGGGCAGGAGCCATGATACACAGAATTAACAGACTACAAAACATTACTAATGATGCACAAACTCCAGAAAAGAGAAAAAGATAACCAGAAACTTCTAAAAGTCAATCATTTATGCCCATCCAAAGACTTCACCAGAAGAGTAAACAGACAACCTGTGGAACAGGAAAAAAAATTGTGTATCACAAATCCAGTTAGTGTCTAATCTCCATAATCTTCAAAATATTGCAAAGCCCCCTAAAAGACAAATAATCCAGTCATAAAATGGGCACTTCGCCAGAAAAGGCATTCAGGCACCTAACAGATACATAATGAAATACTCACAATTATTAGTCAGTGGAGAAATAAAAACCAAAACTACAATGAGATATAATCTCCCCCCAACAAGGCTGGCATTAATCCAAAACACAAAAAAAATAATAAATGCTGGGGTGATTGTAAGGAGACTGGAAACTTATAGACTGCATGTGGGAATGTAAAATGGTACAATCACTTTGAAAATTGACTTTGAAATTTCTTAAAAAGCTAGAAATATAAATACCATATGATACAGAAATCCCACTTCTTAGAATACCTCCTAGACAAACAAGAGCTGTCACCTAAATAGATGCATGCACACCAATGTTTATTGCAGCACTGTCCACAAGAGCAAAACGATGGAACCAATGTAGGCCGCTCTCAACAAATGAACGAGTAAGCAAACTGTGCTATCTTGACACGATGGAATACTATGAACTGCTAAACAACAATGGTGATCTTGGGGAAACATCTCACAAAATGAAGGAATCTGGAAGACATTATGTTGCCTGAAATTAGTCAGTTGCAAAAGAATGAATGCTGTATGAGACCACCATTATAAGGATTCAAGAAAAGGTTTAAACACAGAAGAGAACAGTCTTTTGATGGTTATAAAGGCTAGGTAAAGGAAATGATAGCACACTGTAGAGGGGCGGTCACCACAACTTCAATAAGCCAAAATGCAAAAAAATTTCCTAAACATGATCTGACACTTTGAAGGACAGAGTGGCAGGGACAGGGGGTCTGTGGACCACGATTTCAGGGGACATCTAGGTCAACTGGCATAACAAATTTTGTTAAGAAAATTTTCTGTATCCCACTTTGTTGTGTTGTTTCTGAGGTCTTAAAAGCTAGCAAGTGGCCATCTAATTATGATGTAGTTTGTTATCTATGTAATGATATAATCATCCACACAATGAGATTTTATATAGCATAATCACCTCCAGGATGAGGTCTGTTGTGAGTAGGCTATTAGCTGAGAGGGATTTTCCTTGAGAGATACGGTCTTTATTCAATATAGGTGCGCTTTCTGGTAAAGCTCACTGGCTTTCGCTTGCTCTGGATCCTGCAGCCAGCTCCTATTTGTCTGACATCCAGTCTTTTGGACTTCAGTTAGCAGCTAACCTGCCATCTTACCTGAGCATCTCAAGGTCCAGCAGCTTATGTAGTCTGTGAAACAGAGGGCTGCTACCTGACCTGCTGATCTTTGCTTCATCAGTGCCAACAGTTACATGGGTGAAGAGAGGCTTCCAGCCTGATCCACGGACTTGGGACTTGGGACTGTCCAGCTTCTACAACCATGTGAGTAATTTCCTTTATATAAATTTCTCTGTGTCTGTGTGTGTACTATACTGGTTTTGTTTCTCTGGAAAATCCAGCCTAAGGCATTGAGGAATATGGTAAGATCAGTGAATTGCTGAGTATGGGCTATTTGCTACACTTCATTTGCTGTGAAGTGAGTCCTTTGATCTGAGAGAATACTGTGTAGGATACCACGAAGGTCGATAAGGCATTCTGTAAGACTATGGATAGTAGTTTTGGCAAAAGTACTGGGTACAGAGTAAGAAAATCTGTGTCCAGGGGATGTGTCTATTCCAGTAAGAACAAAATACTGCCTTTCCCACAGTGAAAGTGGTCCAGTGCAATCAGTCTGCCACAAGTTTATTGCCTGACAATTCAATGAATGGTGCCATATTAGAGACTCAAAGTCCAGCTTTGGGCATTCTGTTGACAGACTGGACACAGAGCAATGGCTGTAGCCAAGTCATCTTTAGTGAGTGGAAGTCCGTGTTGCTGGGCTAATGCATAATCGCCTTCACCTGTCACCAAAGCCGCTTTTCTTATGAGCCAAGTGGGCAATAATGGAAGTGGCTAGGGAAAGAGGATGATTGATTTCCAAAACAGTGAATCATCTTATCCACTTCATCATTAAAATCTTCTTCTGCTGAGACCACACTTTGGTGAATACTCACATGAGACTCAACTATCTTTACTTCTCTGGTCCATTTAGAAAGGTCTATCTACATATCCTTTCCTATACCATCTTCTCTCCTAGTTTCTGATCATGTTCCTTTCAAAGTCCCTGTCCACTGAGTCAAATCGTTGGCCACAGCCTATGATTCAGTATGTAATCACATATCTGGCTATTTCTCCTTCCAAGTAAAGCTAACACCCAGGTGCACTGCCCAAGGTTCTACTCACTGGGAGGATTTCCCTTCACCACTGTCTTTCAGGGAGGTAATGCTACTGTTCACTTTTGAGTGAAGCATGCATATCACATAGAAAAAATATAAAAAACTAGGCACAAGTTATGTGTTCCTCAGACAGCTGGTTATAGGGAACACCTCAGGAGGCCATAAGTACAGATTGGAGAGGGCAAGTAATGTAACAGTAATGGAAACTATAGGTCACTTGGTGATGCAACTTACTTGTGTCTTCAGGCACTGCTCAGGCTTGATCTCATGTATATGTCTTCCATTTAAAGATGGAATGTTACTATTCACATCCAGCTATATGAATCTGTGAATCAGAAAGAAATCAGTTGATGACAGGCAACTGAGGCCATATGATGGCTTGAAGGGCCCTGGTTAAACATTCAGCCTCTACTGAGGACTGATAACAAGTCAAAAGAGATTCTTCAAAAGGAGACTAGGAGAAGATGGCAAAACTTTGCTAAAAAAAATCTTAAGTCTTAAGTTGACACATGACCACAAGGATCACAATGATGAATCCTAAGATCAGCAAGCAATATGGCAGGGCACCAGCTCAAGTTCTAATAACTGAAGGTCAGGTGATGATGAGCTGGATGCAAGCAAGTGAGATTTGCCAGAATATCCATGTATGTATTGGATGAAGGCCAGATCCCTGAGGAAACTCTCTTTACAGCTGATTAGCTGGTCATATCAGATCACATCATGGAACATGACTACATCATTACAGAACTGTCAACTTACTTTATTACTTAATTGCAAAACTACATCATTACATAACTCCCAAACCACTTAGAATGATGTCCCAGAATACTTGACACACAACTTTAACCATCACACATATATTTTGACTCACCTTTTGGCTATACACATATAAAGTGATTACTACTATATGCTGATGTTGTTAGATGTCATTAATTGGTTCTGACTCATAGCAACCCTATGTACAATGACACCACCTGGGCCTGGACCATGCCTGCAACTGTTAGCATGCCTAAGCTTATTGCGGTAACTACTCTGTTGATCCATCTTTTGGGGGCTCTTCCTCATTTTCACTGATCCCCTACTGAATCATTACTATATAGAACTGCAAAATTGGAAAAAAAAAAAAAAAACTAAATTATTCAATGAAATGATGTGTAACTTTGTCTGCAATGAAA
This sequence comes from Heterohyrax brucei, assembly GCA_028571685.1. Classification (NCBI taxonomy): domain Eukaryota; kingdom Metazoa; phylum Chordata; class Mammalia; order Hyracoidea; family Procaviidae; genus Heterohyrax; species Heterohyrax brucei. The sequence goes on from CM053146.1 coordinate 26,574,952, forward strand.
GCAGAGTTGTATTTTTAGAAACCATGTTATTGAGGGGCAGGTTGGTCTGAGATATGTAGGTAAGGAAAGGAAGTATTTCCCTTGTTTCTGCCTTCTGGTTTACATTCAAGAAAGTTGGCAAGCTTGTGTTAATGGGAGAACATGACTAAGTGTACTTTTATTTTAAGGGTGATAGCTGTACTCTGGAAAACGGTAGAAGGCTATGGTATTAAAAAAAAAAAAAAAGATTTTCCATAGGCTGATAAAGGCTACAGGATATAGTCTCAGAAACCAGAAACACTGATTATGACATGGTAAGACTGGAAAATGAAGCCCTGGTCCAGAACAAAGGGACAGAAAAGACAAATTACAACTAGGTAAATTTATGGATTGCTTGAGAATTTTCCGGGAAAGGAGAATCTAATTTAATACTGGATTTGCTCAAGTTATCAGTCTGCCTGCAGTATTGTTATTTAGGCATAAGAGATAAGTATCTGACATATAAAAATAATACAAAAATGTATTTCTAAGGCAGTGGTACATTTTAGTTTCTTTAGTACGTTCCTAGGTGATTTATGTAAATATAAAGCATTTATTTCCCTTCTTGCTCTTTATTTTACAGTTCCATAAGGACAATTTTTTATACTCAACTTTTTTATAACACTGTCTTCTCACAATGACCTTGCCTCTTCCGTAAGGTAAAAAAGACAGTTAACAGTTTACCAGAAACTACACATCAATAAGGATATCTTTTTATAGTTCTCTGTCATTTCTCTAGAATGTGAAAGTTTGTATTCCTCTATAAGAGACAGATAAGGGTAGAAGGTTACCTGTACACATTATATAGTGGGAAAAGGCTTGAATTTCCACTGGGTCACTCTGCCAGTGCACACACATGAGCATACACATCCCTACACACATTGGAGTCATTTCTGGGCTTGTATGTTTGCCAAATACATAATTTAGGGCAAAACAAGTTTGGATGATTGCAAATCATTTTTCCTGGAAAAATATAAATGAGATGTAGTGCATATTTTTGCTATTGCAGGCCTTGAGATGGGTTAACAAAGGCTACCATAAAATTCCTAGGATTCCAGTTTGTCACTCTGTCTATACCGCTCTGCTTAAAGACATATAAAGAGTCTTCCAAAAAAGGTGTCGTATTTTTGACAGCTTACAATGGTGATATTTGTGAAGCTGAAGTGACCATACTTATGACTTCTCTTTTTTACCATTCAAAACTTTTTTCTTTATTATGATTGAACGAAAATGTACATTCCCACATAAATTTGCATACTAACCTATATGCAGCTTCCACTGTTCTCCCTGCACGGTGACAGCACACTCTTCCTCTCTGCTCCATACATGTCTTATCTTCCCAACAGTCTCCTATCTTCTCCTCTCCACCCATTCCCCTTCTTCCAGTATGAGGTCAACAAGACGACCTCTTATAGATGCCTAGAACCATAAAGTGCCCACAAAATATAGTCACCCTGGGTCACCAAGTCTAATCCACTATTGTCTGAAAAGTTGACCCTCATCATGATTTATGGACAGGGGCAGCATAGGGGCCAGGGGCCATGCTCCCAGGTGAACCCCGAAGTCCCTGGACTTTCAATTCTGGTCTTTTAGTGGAGATCACAGGGTGTACCTCTACTTATACTTGTGTTGTCAGTGAGACTCAACTTTGTGAGCTCCATCATGGCTATCACTGGTGGTGGCCGGGCACCATCTGGTTCTTCTGGTCACAAGTCGATGTAGACATCCACTTACGTGGGTCTCTCTGTCTTCTGGATTCTCTTTCCCCCAGGTCGTTATGGACCTTGGTGATCATCTGTTCCTGCTAAGTTGGAGCCATTTGCTGTGCCCTCAGTGGCAGCTTGGCAGCTTACAAGAGCCCAGATGCCACACACCAATGTGGGGTGCAGAGAGTCCTCATTAGCAAAATACTAGTTGTGCCAATTGGCCGCTATTTCCTCTGAGAGCATGGTCCCCAGCCCCTGTCCCAGTTACTCTGTCCTTGCAATATTGGGTTAAGATGGGAGGAGCATACAAGTTGTGTTGAAGTCCTGTCTTCTTACTAATGTGTGCTGTCACTGATTTCACCCAAACGAATTTCTAACAACTATCTGATCTAAACCCTCCTCCCTCGCCCTCCTACCCTTCCCACCCTTGCAGCCATCAAAGGGTCTTTTCTTTTATACATAAGTCTGCTTTTAAGTTCTTATCGTAGGGGTCTTATACAATATTTGTCCTTCTGTTGCTGATTACTTTCACTCAACATAATGTCCTCCAATTGAAACCAGGTTAATAGATGTTTCCTGCTATCATTGTTGCTCTTTATCATTGCATAGTGTTCCACTGAGTTTATATACCATAGTTTACCTATCCATTCGTCTGTTGCTGGGCATTATGGTTGATTCCATCTTTTTGCTATTGTGGACTGTGCTGCGATGAACATTCGTGTGCATATATCCGTTGGTGTGAAAGGCCTTGATTCTGTAGAATACATTACAAGTAGTGGAATTACTGGGTCAAATGGTATATCTATATCCATTTTTTTTAAGGAATCGCCAGATTGCTTTTCAAAGAAGCTGGACCGTTTTACAATCCCACCAACAGTGTAGGAGAGTTCCAACCTCCCCACAGTCTCTCCAGCATTTGTTGTTTTGTGTTTTTTGAATCATGGCGAACCTTGTTGAGGTGAGATGGTATCTTATTGTCATTTTGACTTGAATTTCTTTAATAGCTAATGATCATGAGTATATTCGCATGTGTATTTTGGGTGCCTGGATCTCCTCTTCAGAGAAGTGTCTGTCCATCTTCTTTGTCCATCGCTTAACTGGATGATTTATCTTTTTCTTATTGATATTTTCTAGTACCTTATAGAATATGGAGATCAGGTGTCGGACTGCCATAGAGTTCCCAAATATTTTTTCATATTCTGTAAGTGGCCTTCTAAAATAAAGTCTTTGTGGGTCAGAGTCAAGATGGCAGACTAAGCACACGTCTCCTTATATCCCTCTGGAAACCAAGACCTGAGTTGACAATCAGAGCCCTCTGATCACCTAATCAGCCTCAGGACACGGCACAGAGCTGTGAATTGAGACTTCATACTACTCAGCGAAAAACCTCCTCTCTTTCACTGACTCCCGCTCCTGGCTAGCCCCGGCTCTCATGGACGGAAGGTAAACGTACCAGTTTGACTTTTTTTTTCCTCTGTCTCGGTGGAGCTGGGTCTTGCCTGGTGACTGGACTCAGATGCGCTGCTGGGGGATAGGCAGACGAAATTCCCATATTCTGAGAGCCCCGCTTGGGACTCTGTTAATCTAGCCACGTTGAGCCTTTCGTTTTGTAGCTGCCTCAGCGGGGTTTGTGCGGAGCTTCGAGGTCAGTGTGCGGGACGCCATGTTGGTACCGAGATTTTAGTGGGACCTTGTTCTTAGCCTGGGAGCCAGCTCCTGCAAACGGGACAGCGCTTCTCCGACAGACAAGTAGTGATTTTGCACAGTGCTGCCTACGTTGGGCGCCCTGCAACAGAAGCAGAGGAATCACTGACTCTCGGCATCTTTGGCCCCTCTGTCTGCTGCCTGTGTGGAGGACGCCATCTTGGATATGGTGGCCACAGCTGGACCTCATTCTTAGCTTGGGAGCCAGAGCCTGCCCACAGGAGAGTGCTTTCCTATCACAAAACCAGTACTCGACACAGTGTTGGCTAAGGCTACACCCTGTCAGCAGAGGCCAACAGGGAAGTAGCATTGCTGTATTCTGAACTAGTTTGTTATCATCTGGGGTTCAATATAGTGGTGCTTACTTTGTCGGATGAGAAGAGGGACCTCTACACCTGAAAACCTAACTGACTTGTGAACTGGTCAGATACCTTTTGCTTTACATTTGAAGACAGCCTAGAGAAACATTTCCAATCCATCCTCACAGTACCTCTTCCAGCCTCTATATACTCACATGGGACCCAAAAAGCAACAGACAATTGTGGCATACAAGCAATCACTCATGGCTTCAGAAGGCTCCCAGACAAAGCAACCAAGGAGTTTTCCAGATGAAGAAACTTTTATGAAAGCATCAGGAAGTGAATATAAATTGATTATATACAGAGCCCTTCTAGACTTTATACAAAATGCAGCAGGACGAAATGAAAAATTAAGCAAGTTGTTCGATCTGATGGAACACCAGTACTCTGAAATCCAACAGATCAAGAAGAAAATCAAAGACATAGAAACTTCCATGCAAAGCCAAGATAACAGAATGGGACAAATGGAAAAGAATTTCCGACTTGGAAGACAGAGCTACTGATGCCAGTGTCTATGAGCAGAAATCAGAAAAAAAGAAACAAGAAAAATGAAGAAACATTAAGAAGCAGGTGGGACTCTATTAAGAGGAACAACCTTCCATTAATTGGAGTCCCTGAACAGGGTGAGACATCTGAGAGCACAGAGAGTATTGTTGCTGAGCTGCTGAAAGAAAACTTCCCAGAAATCATGGAGGAAGAGAATATAGACATCTCAAATGCATTTCATACACCACCCAATATAGATCTCAAAAGAAAGACTCCAAGACATATTATAATCAAGCTTAACAAAATGAAACATAAGCCGCAACTCTTAAAGGCAGCAAGACTCAAGGCAAAGTTAACATTCAGACGGAAACCCTGTAGGCTGTCGTCAGATTTCTCGGCAGAAACCATGCTGGCATGGAGACAGTGGCATGACACATTCAAAGTCTTGAAGGAGAAGAACTTCCAACCAAGAATTATATATCCTGCAAAACTATCTTTCAAATACGAAAATGAAATTCCCAGATAAACAGAAACTCAGAAACTTTGTAAAAACCAACCAAAACTACAAGAAATACTGAAAGAAGTTCTTGGCTTTGGCTTAGAAGAACAAAACCACTATCTTTATATTTTGGAACAACACAGTACTCAATCTTCTACTCATTTAGGGAAGGCTCCAAAGTAAATCACAGATTTGATATGGAAAGAAGCAATCCAGTGATCATCATGAAAACTATGGCATCATCATAATAAAAATAGGGATGTACTACAGTCGTTATAGTCCTTCCAGAGAGGAAGATGACAAGACTGGTAGTAATTAAAGTTGGGTTTATAAATAGTTTATTAAGGGGGTGCATAGGGGCAGCTGTAAAGCACAACAAAGATGTATCACACCATTTCAAGAAATCTAACACACAAGTCTCAACAACTATAAAACCAGCTCTGAAAAAGGCGAAAAATCAACTCACAAAAAAGAGTGTCCCAGAACAGACTAATAAGAGCAACAGAGGAAACATCAACATAAAAATAAACTTATCACAATGGCAGCAGTGAACACATACCTACCAAAAACTACATTGAATGTGAATGGACTGAATGCTCCATTAAAGAGACATTGAGTGTCATCTTGGATCAAAAGACACGACCCATCCATATGTTGTCTACAAGAAACTCACTTGAGACCTAAAGACAGGAACAGACTGAAAATTAAAGGACGGAAGAATCTATATCAAGCTAACAATGAACAAAGAAGAGCGGGGGTGGCAATTCTAATCTCAGACAAAATCAATTTTAATGTCAAATCCACCATCATGGAGAAAGATGGACACTATTTATTGCTGAAAGGTTCAGTACACAAGCAAGACTTAACTATATTAAATATTTATGCACCTAATGTCAGAGCACCTAAATATGTTGAAGAAATACTGACTATGCTCAAAAGAGAGTTAGATGACTCCACACTAATAGTGGGAGACTTTAACACTCCACTCTCATCACTAGACAGATTATCTAGAAAAAAGCTCAGTAAAGATATAGAAGACGTCATTGCCACAACTAACCAACTAAATCTCATTGATATCTACAGAACTTTCCACCCATCAGCAGACAACTACACCTTCTTCTCCAGTGCACATAGAACATTCTCCAGAATTGACCATGTGATAGGCCATAATGCAATGCTCAACAAAATCCATACCATTGAATTACTGCAAAGCATCTTCTCAGATCATAAAGCCATAAAAGCTGAAACCAATAGCAGAAAAAACATAGATAGAAAGTGGAACTCTTGGAAACTGAACAACATCTTGCTCAAAAAATCATGGGTTGTAGAGGAAATCAAGGATGAATTAAAGAAATTCATGGATTCCAATGAGAATGAAAACACTTCCTACCAGAACCTATGGGATACAGCCAAAGCAGTGCTCAGAGGTCTGTTTATCTCCATAAATGCACACATCTGGAAGGAAGAAAGAAACCAAATCAAGGAACTAACTCTACAGCTTGAACAAGTAGAGGAACCCCTCGGGCACCAGAAGAAATGAGATCATAAAGAGTAGAGCAGAGCTAAATGAATTAGAGAATAGAAAAACAATTGAAAAAATTGAGAAGACCAAAAGCTGGTTTTTTGAAAAGATCAACAAAATTGAATAAACCACTGGCTAAACTTACTAAAGAAAAGTAGGAAAGGAAACAAATAACCCAAATTAGAAATGAGAGGGGAGTTGTCACCACAGGTGCAACAGAAATGAAAAATATCATAGCAGAATACTATGAAAGATTGTACTCTAACAAATTAGAAAACCTAGGGGAAATGGATAAAATAAAGTCTTTGGATGAGCAAAAGTGATTCATTCTTAATAGTTCCCATTTATGTGTGTTTTCTTCTGTTGATTGTGGTTTGTTCAAGCGATTTTGAAGTCTGTCTACATTATGTCTTAAATCTTCCATTGTTGTTCCTACTTTTCCTTGAGTGAGCTTTATCATTTTAGATTTGATATTTAGGCCTTTTATCCAGTTTGAGTTGGTTTTTGTATAGGGTGTAAGATATGGGGCTTGTTTTAATTTAGTGCAGATGGATATCCAATTTTACCAGCACCATTTGTTGAAGAGATTGTTTTTACCCCATTTTAATGTCTTAGGACCTTTGTCGAATATCAACTGTTCATAGGCAGATGATGTCAACTCTAGGTTCTTGATTCTGTTCCAGTGACCTATCTGTCTGTTTTTGTATCAGTACCAGGCTGTTTTGACTACTGTGTAATAGGTTCTAAAGTCAGATAATCAGAGGCCTCCCAGTGTGTAGAAATGCTTTACTTATCTGGGACTTCTTCCCTTTCCAGTCAAAGTTGGTAATTTGTTCCTCCATCTCATTAAAAACTGTCACTGGAACTTGTGTTGGGATTGCATTATATAAATAGATTGCTTTGGGTAAAATAGACATATTCACAATGTCCAGTCTTCCTATCCACAATCAGGGTAGGTTTCTCAATTTATGTAGTTTTCTCTTAGTTTCTTGTAGTAAGGGTTTGTAGTTCTGTTTGTAAAGGTCTCTTATTTCTCTAGTTGGATTTATTTCTAGGTACTTCATCTTCTTAGGGGCTATAGTAAATGGTATTGACTTGGTGATCTCTTCCTTAATAATCTTGTTGTTGGTATAAAGGAAGCCTACTGGTTTACTTATGTTTATCTTGTATCCTGAGGCTTTGGAGAATTCTTCTATCAGTTTGAGTAGTTTCCTTATGGATTCTTTGGGATTCTATGCATGCACAATCATATCATGTGCAAACAGGGAGATTTTCAGTTTTTCTTTGCTGATGTAGTTGCCCTTTACTCCTTGGTCTTGTCTAATTGCTCTGCCTAGAACTTCTGGTACAATGTTAAATAGGAGAGGTGAGAGTGTGCATCCTTGTCTGGAAAGACCGTATTCTCAAGAGAAACTGTTTCATTCTATCTCCATTCAGAATGACATAGACAGTTGGCTTTGTATTAATGGCCCTTACTGCATTGAGGAATTTGCTGTCTATGACTAATTTGCTGAGAGTTTTTAGCATGAATGGATGTTGGGCTTTATCAAATGCCTTTTCTGCATCAACAGACAAGATCAGGTGTTTCTTGTCTTTTGTGGTATTTATGTGGTTGATCACATTAATTGTTTTTCTGATGTTGAACCAGCCTTGCACCCATGGTATGAGTCCAAATTGGTCAGGATGGATTATTTTCTTGACATGTTGTTGTATTCTATTGGCAAGAATTTTGTTGAAGATTTTTGAATCTAGATTAATGAGTGATATTTGTCCGCGGTTCTCCTTTTTGGTTGGGTCTTTCCCTGGCTTTGAAATCATGGTTATGCTGGCTTCATAGAATGGATTTGGGAATATTCCATCCCTTTGTATGCTGTGAAATAGTCTCAGTAGTATTGGAAATAACTGTTCTCCAAAAGCTTGGTAGAATTCTGCAGTGAAGTCATCTGGGATCCGACTTTTTTTGGTTGGCAGTTTTTTGATGACTTTTTCAATCTCTTCCTTTGTGATGGGTTTATTAAGTTGTTCTGCTTCACCTTGTGATAATTTGGGTAGGTGATATGAATCAAGGAATTTGTCCATTTCCTCTAAGTTTTCAAATTTGTTAGAATACAGTCTTTCATAGTATTCAGCTACGATATTTTTGATTTCTGCTGAATCTGTTGTGACAACTTCCCTCTCATTTCTTATTTGGGTCATTTGTTTCCTTTCCTGTTTTTCTTTAGTAACTGTAGCCAGTGGTTTGTCAATTTGATTGATGTTTTCAAAAAAACATCTTTCTAATCTTTTCAATTTTTTCAGTTGTTCTTCTATTCTCTAATTCTTTTAGTTCTGCTCTGATCTTTAGAGTCTGCTTTCTTCTGGTGTTCTCAGGTTTCCTCTGTTGTTCTCTCTCTACTTGTTGAAGTGTAGGGTCAATTCTTTGATTTGGTTTCTTTCTTCCTTCCAGATCTGTGCATTTATGGAGATAAACTTATCTCTGAACACTGCTTTGGCTGTATCACATAGGTTCTGGTAGGGAATGTTTTCATTCTCATTGGAATCCATAAATTTCTTTATTTCATCCTGTATTTCTTCTATAACTGATGGTTTTTTGAGTAAGGTGTTGTTCAGTTTCCATGAGTTCCAGTTTCTGTCTATGTTTTTTCTGCTATTGAATTCAACTTGTATGGCTTTGTAATCTGAGAAGATGCTTTGCGATAATTCAGTGGTATGGATTTTGTTGAGATGTGCCTTATGTACCTAACACATCGTCTATTCTGGAGAATGTTCCATGTCCACTGGACAAGAAGCTGTAGTTGCCCACTGATGGATACAAAGTTCTATATGTGTCCATGAGGTCTAGTTGGTTGATTGTGGCAATAAGGTCTTCTGTGTCTTTATTGAGCTTTGTTCTAGATGATCTGTCCAATGTTGAGAGTAGACTGTTGAAGTCTCCTATTATTATTGTGATCTATCTCCTTTTTGAGTGTAGTCAGTGCTTCTTTGACATATTTGCATGCTGTAATATTAGGTGTATAAATATTGAATATTATTAAGTCCTACTTGTGTATTAAACCTTTCAGCAATAGTGTCCATCCTTGTCCATGATGGTAGATTTTACATTAAAATCTATTTTATCTGAGATTACAGTTGCTACACCTGCTCTTCTTTGTTCATTGTTAGCTTCGTATATGTTCTTCCATCCTTTGATTTTCAGGTTGTTCACATCTTTAAGCCTAAGGTGAGTTTCTGGTAGGCAACATACAGACGGGTTTTGTCTTTTGATTGAAGATGTCTCTTTACTGGAGCATTCAGTCCATTCACATTCAATGTAATTATTGATAGGTATGTGTTCATCACTGCCATTGTAACATGTTTATTTTTGTGTTGATGTTTTCTCTATTGTTCTTATTAATCTGTTCTGTGACTTTCTTCTTCATGAGTTGATTTTTCACTTTTTTCAGGGTTGGTTTTGTGGTTATTGAGACTCCTGTATTACATTTGTTGATATGGCATGTTGCTTCTTTACTGTGCTTTATGGCTGCCCCTATGATCCTGCTTAATAAACCATATAGAAACCAAATTTTGATTGCTACCAGTCTTCCCAACTTCCTCTTCATCTGGAAGGAGTATAACAACTGTAGTACATCCCAGTTTTTAACATGGAGTTATCATAGTTTACATGATGTGATCATTTCTTTCACTGTTATAGCTTTGACTGTCCTTGGAGTCTTCCCTAACCAAGTAGGATTCTGGATAATGTGTCCTTCTAAAATAGAAAGTTAGCAGTTTTATTGTTCCAAGCCAAGAGACTCTTTCAGTATTTCTTGTGCTTTGGTTTGGTTTTTACAAAATCTCTGAGTTTCTGTTTATCTGCAAATGTCTTAATTTTGTTTTCATACTTGAAAGATAGTTTTGCAGGATATATAATGCTTGGTTGGAAGTTCTTCTCCCTCAAGGTTTTGAATGTGTCATGAAACTGTCTCCATGCCAGCATCATTTCTGCTGAGAAATCCTATGAAACCCTACAAGTTTTCCCTCTGAATGTTAGCTTTGCTTTGAGTCTTGCTGCCTTTAAGGGTTTCTGCTCATGTTTCGTTTTGTTGAGCCTGGTTATAATATGTCTTGGAGTCTTTCTATTGAAATCCACATTGAATGGTGTTTGATACGTATCTTGGATATCTATGTTCTCTTCTTTCATAATTTCTGGGAAGTTTTCTGTCAGAAGCTCAGCAACAATATTCTCTGTGTTCTCAGGTGTCTTGCCCTGTTCAGGAACTCCAGTTAATCACAGATTGTTCTTCTTATTTGAGTCCCATATGCTTCTTAATGCTTCTTCATTTTTCTTGTTTCTTTTGTCTGATTTCTCCTCATAGATACTGGAGTCAGTGGCTCTGTCTTCCAAGTCAGAAATTTTCGTTTCCATTTGTTCCATTCTGTTTTTATGACTTTGAATGGAAGTTTCTATGGCTTTAATTTTGTTCTTGATCTGTTGGATTTCTGAATATACTGATGTTCCATCAGATCAAACAGCTTGCTTAATTTTTCATTTTGCTCTGCTGAATTTTGTATAAGGTCTAGGAGGACTCTATATATAATCCTTTTGTATTCACCTTCTGATAATTTCAGAAAAGCTTCTTTGTCTGGGAAGTTCTGAGGTGGTTTCTTTTCAGGGCCTTCTGATGCCATGGCTGACTTCCAGGTTACCATCTTCTCCAATGTTTGTTGCTTGTGGGGCTTCATGTGGGTCAATAGAGGCTGAGAGAGATACTGTGAAGATGGACCACAGTTGTCTCTCTAGGCTGTCTTAAAATGAGAAGTAAAAAAGTATTTGACAGCTTCCAAAGTCAGTCAGGTTTTCAGATGTATATGTCCCTCTTCCAAGCTGGCAAAGTAAACAGCTCTAATTTGACCTCCAAATGTTGTAAACTAGATCAAAATACAGAAAGGCTACTGGCCTGCTGGACTCTACTGTCAGGCTCCAGATGTAGGTGATACTGTGTAGAATTCTGTTTTTCTATTGGAAAAGCAGTCTGTTCTGGGTAGGCACTGCCTCCCACTCTAGGAATTAGGCCCAGCTGAGGTTTCTGTATGGGTGACCCTGCCTCCCAGCAAAACAAGATGGCATCCCGCATCAGCTCACCAGCTGGCCGGGTCCAGGCTCCTGGAGGAAAGAGAGGCCAAGATGGCTAAAATGCCAGAGTCCACAGCCTCTGCTGCTGGGCACCAGCCCCAGGTGACACTGTGCAGAACACTGCCTCCCTGCTAGAAAAGCACTCTCCCCCCAGCAGGAGCCACCTCCCAGCCTAAGAACCAAGTCTGGCTGGGGCCTCTGCCTGGGCTTCTCCATTTCCTAATAGGCTAGAGGATCCAAAGTGTATAGAGTCCAAAGCCAGGCTCTCAGAACCTAGCAATTACATTTGCCAGTCCCAGCAGCAGTGCGTCCGAGACCCGCAGCTAGTCAAGTCCCAGTTCTGCCAGCTGGCCAAGACAGAGGAAAACAAAATTGAAATGGTGAGTTACTTTTGTTCTGTGCAAGCCTGTGTTCACTGAGAGTGGGGTCAGTGAAGGAGAGGAAGCTTTGTGTTCAGTGGTATGAAGTCCAAATTAACAGCCCCATGATGCATCCTGTGGCTCACTAGGTGTTCAGAAGGCTCTGTTTAATCATCATTTCAGGCCTTGGTTTCCAGAGGAATTTAGGGAGACGTGCGTTTAGTCCGCCATCTTGACTGCCTTTTTTTTTTTTGTTACTCCTGAAAGATAGCCATGGAAAGTTACATGATCCCACAATGCGTAGACACTATTAAAGTTTATTATCAGAGTGGGTGTGCTGTTTGCCAGACATTCTGTATTTTATGTGACATTTACAGTTCACATAATCATTTCACCAAGAGAAAAACTGGACATTTAGTCAAAAAAACTTGAGTCAAAGGTGGGGCCAAGGTGGTGGACTAGATACATCTCCTCAAGTCCCTCAGAAAACTAAGAACTGGATTGATATTTTAATGGAACACTCTGGACACCCAGGGAGCCCTAGGATATGCCGTAGGGTTTTCAGATGGGACTACATGCTACTAAGCTGGAGAATACCTTTCTCTGATGAGGCAGAGCACACTGGGCCCTGTTCCTGCTGACTCATAACTTGGACAGACTATAAATATTGATGCTTTTTTCTTTATTTTTTTGGTATCCAAGAGGGAGGGGAAGGCATGAGCCAGCAAATATGCCAAACTGCAGTGATAAACAGCATATTGCACAACAGAGAAACAGTGCACTGAATTTTTGAGAGCCCAGCTCCTAACTGAGGGCACGACTGCCACACTACCTATCCTCTCTTTTTTTCTGAACTCCACCATAGATTCTGCTGTTTCACAGTGGGAAGGGCAGCTCAGCAAGGATGCCATCTCAGCCTCCTGAGAGGTGGAGTCACCCAACCAGAGGCCTCAGCATGGACTAGGTGCCAAGTTGAGAAGCAGTGCCATTCCACAAAGTGCTCTTTGAGCAGAAATGCTGTTTATCACAGTGATGCCATACAGGTATGGCCGAGGGAAGGATGACAGCAAGACTGAAACCCCTTCCTACTTTGAACTACATCATAGAATCTGGGGATGGCTAAAATGGTACTTTCATTGTCAGCTAGAAAGTGGGGGGTTGCCACACCTGGCAGCCTGACTGATTTTAGCAGCTGTCAGATATCCTTTAAACTTTCAAAATAAGACTACCTGTAGAAAAAACTGCTGAGTGGTCTGATGGCATCTCTTCCAGCCTTTACTGAGCCACATTATAGAGTCATTTGATGACCCTCCAGTAACTCCATAAGTAGGGCACTATCTTTACCAGACAGGTGGTGAAACCTTCCACCCTAGAGGGTACACTGGGCCCAATCATTAGAGAGCACAGAGGCAGCTGATGACTAATTCACTCTTCAGAACTATACCTGAGCTCTTGTTGAGCTATACCAGGAAAACTAAACAACCTCTAGATGGCCCAATGGTAACAAACCATTTCTAACAATTTTAAAAAAACACCCACCAGGGCTCCAGATAGCTCCCCCTCCAAAAGAATCAAAAAGCTTTCCAGATGAAGAAGGCTTTCTGAAACTATCAGAGCTCAAGAACAAAAGGTTTGTAAATAGAACCCTCCTAGAAATTAAATAAAATGAAGCAGAGCAAAATGAAATTTTAAGTAAGCTAGTTCAACTAATGGAACATCAACAATCTCAAATCCAGCAAATCAACAACAAAATTACAGAATTAAACAATTAAATCCAAAGCCAAAAGAGCAGAATTGAGAAGATCGAAGTCAGACTCAGTGCCCTTGAGGACAGAGCAACTGACCCCATCATTTATGAGGAGAAGTCTGAGATAAGAAACAAGAAAAAAGAAAAAGCATTAAGAAACATGTTGGACCCTATTAAAAGGAATAATCTACATTTAACTGGATTTCCTGAACAGGGAGGGATACCTGAAAACACAGAGTATTGTTGTTGAGTTGCTGACAAAAAACAACATGAAATTATGAAAAAAGAGAATATCCAAAGCCAAGATGTGTATCAAAAGCCACGAAAACTAGACCTCAAAAGAAAGACACCAAGACATACTATAATGAAGCTTAACGAAATGAAACATAAACAGATTCTCTCAAAGGCAGAAAGGCTTAAAGCAAAGCTAACAATCAGAGGACAACTCTATAGACTTTCATCTGACTTCTTGGTGGAAATGACATTGGCAAGGAGGCAGTAGTATGACACATTTAAAGCCTTGAAGGAGAAAAACTTCCAATCAAGAAATATAAATGCAACAAAACTGTCTCTCAAATATGAAGATAATTAAGACATTTGCAGATAAGCAGAAGCTTAGGAACCTTGTAAAAACCAGACCCAAACAACAGGAGGTACTAATAGATGCTCTTTACCTAGAAAAACAACACTATTAAGTGTATATTTAAGGAGGCAATGCAGGTCATAGCATCCAGAAACCTACTCAGGAAAGTCACAAAACTCAATCAAAGGTACAGTATTAAAAGATAAGAACTGGGTGATCATATCAGAAATACTATGACACCGTCACACTGAAAAAAGGGATATGCCACAGTAGTTATAGTTCTTTCAGACTGAGAGGAATGTAAAAAGATATGCAGAAATTAAAATTGGATTTAAACTTAGAACATTAAGGAGAATCATAAAGGTAGCCACAAAGCAAAATAACAATGCAACATATCAAAGCAAGAAATGTAATACAGGAGTCTCAGCAACCATAAAACCAACACTTAAAAAAGAGGAAAAGTTAACTCACAAAGAACAGTGACCAAGAACAGAATATAAAGAGCAACAGAGAAAATATCAACACAAAAATAAATACATCAAAATGACAGCACTAAACACATACCTATCAATAATTACACTGACTGTATATGGACTGAATGTTCCAACAAAGAGACAATTAATGATATCTTATATCAAAAGATGTATCCCATCTATATGTTGCTTACAAGAAACACACCTTGAACTTAAAAATAAGAACAAACTGAAAAATAAAGGATGGAATAATGTATACTAAGCTAACAATATACAAAAAAGAGCACAGGTGACAATACTAATCTCAGATAAAATAGATTTTAATGGAAAATCCATCATTGTGGACAAGTACAGTACCTATTGCTGAAAGGTTCAATACACACGCAGGACTTAACAATATTAAATATTTATGCACACAACACTAGAGCATCTAAATACATTGAACAAACACTGACAACGTTGAAAAATGAGATAAATCATTCCACAATAATAGTTGGAGACTTCAACACTCTGTTTTTAGTAATGGGCAGGTCATCGAGAATAAAAGCTCAGTAAAGACAGAGAAGATCTAATTGCCACAATTAACCAACTAGACCTCATCAACTTATACAGAACCTTCTATTCCAAAACAGACAAGTACATTTTCTTCTCCAATGCACATGGAACATTTTCAGAATAGAACACGTGTTAGAACATAAGGCAATTGTCAACAAAATCCAAATCATTGAACTATTGCAAAGCATCTTCTGAGACCACAAAGCCATCCAAGTCAAATCAGTAGCAGAAAAACACAGATAGAAATTGGAACATGGAAACAGAATGACACCTTGCTCAAAAAGTCATTGGTTATAGAGAAAATCGAGGATGAAATAAAGAAATTTACGGAATCAAATGAGATTGAAAATACATCCTGCAAGAACCTATGTGACACAGCCAAAACAGTGCTCAAAGGTCAATTTATCTTTATACATGCACGTATCCAGAAAGAAGAAAGGACTCAAACCAAAGAATTAACTTTATAGCTTGAATAGGTATAAAGAGAGCAACAGAAGAATCCTTCAGGTACCAAAATCAACCCTGAAAAAGGTGAAAAATCAACTCACAAAGAAGAATGTCCCAGAACAGATTAATAAGAATAACAGAGAAAACATCAACACAAAAATAAACATATCACAATGACAACACTGAACACATGCCTATCAATAATCACATTGAATATGAGTGGACTTAACGCTGCAGAAAAGAGACAAAGAATGATGTCTTGCATCAAAAGACACACCCACCCATTTGTTGCCTACAAGAAACTCACCTCAGACTTAAAGATATGGACAAACTGAAAATTAAAGAATGGAAGAACATGTACCAAGCTAACAATATACAAAGAAGAGCAGGTGTGTGAATACTAATCTCAGATAAAACGGATTTTAATGTAAAATTTACCACCGTGGACAAGGATGGACACTATTTATTGCTGAAAGGTTCAATACACAAACAGGTCTTACTAATATTAAATATTTATAAACCTAGTATTAGAGCACCTAAATACATCTAAGAAACACTGACTACACTCAAAAAGGAGATAGATCACTCCACAATAATAGAGGGAGACTTCAACACTCCACTCTCAATGTTGGACAAATTGTCTAGGAGAAAACCTCAATAAACCCACAGAACAAATTATTGCCACAATTAACCCACTAGACGTCATGGACATACACAGAACTTTCTGTTAATCAGGGGACAACTACACCTTTTTTGCCAGGGCATGTGGAACAGTCTCCAGAACAGACTTTGTGTGAGGACATAAAGCAATTCTCAGCAGAATCCAGGCCATTGAATTAATGTAACACATCTTCTCAGATTATAAAGTCCTAAAAGTCAAAATCAGTAGCAGAAGAAACAGATAGAAAGTGGAATTCATGGAAACTGAACAACATCATGCTGAAAAACACATGGGTTATAGAAGAAATCAAGGATGAAATCAAGAAATTTATGGATTCCAATGGGAATGAAAACACTTCCTACCATAACCTAAGGGATACAGCCAAAGCAGTGCTCAGAGGTTAGTTTGTCTCCTTAAATGCATACATCTGGAAGGAAGAAAGCAACCAAATCAAAGAACTAACCCTACAGCTTGAACAAGTAGAGGGAGAACAACAGAGGGACCCCTTAGGTACCAGAAGAAAACAGATCCTAAAGATCAGAGCAGAACTAAATGAATTAGAAGATAGAAGAACAACTGAAATAACTGAAAAGATCGAAAGTTTTTTTTTTTTTTTAAAAAAGATCAACAAAATTGGCAAATCACTGGCTAAACTTACTAAAGAAAAGCAGGAAAGGAAACAAATAACCCAAATAAGAAATAAGAGGCGAGTTGTCATAACAGACCCAACAGAAATCAAAAATATCTTAAGAGAATACTATGAAAGACTGTATTCTAACAAATTTGAAAACCTAGAGGAAATGGACAAATTCCTTGATTCGTATCTCCTACCAAAACTATCACAAGATGAAGCAGAACAACTCAATACACCCATCACAAAGGAGCCAAGCCAAGAAGAAATTGAAAAAAGTCATCAAAAACTACCAACCAACAAAAGCTCGGGCCCACACAGCTTCACTGCAGAATTCTACCGAGCTTTTAGAGAAGAGTTATCTCTAATATTACTGAGATTATTTCACAGTATAGAGAGGGATGGAATACTCCCAAATTCATTCTATGAAGCCAGCGTAACCGTGATACCACAGCCAGGGAAAGACCCAACCAAAAAGGAGAACCACAGACAAGTATCACTCATGAATCTAGATTCAAAAATCTTCAACAAAATTCTTGCCAATAGAATACAACAACATATCAAAAAAATAATCCATCCTGACCAAGTTGGATTCATACCAGGGATGCAAGACTGGTTCAACATCAGAAAAACAATTAATGTGATTGACCACATAAATACCACAAAAGACAAGAAACACCTGATCTTGTCTATTGATGCAGAAAAGGCATTTGATAAAGTCCAACACCCATTCATGCTAAAAACTCTCAGCAAATTAGGCATAGACAGCAAACTCCTCAATGCAATAAGGGCCACTAATACAAAGCCAACTGCCTATGTCATTCTGAATGGAGATAGACTGAAACAGTTTCCCTTGAGAACAGGAACTAGACAAGGATGCTCACTCTCACCTCTCCTATTCAACATTGTACTAGAAGTTCTAGGTAGAGAAATCAGACAAGATCAAACAATAAAGGGCACCTATGTCGGCAAAGAAGAACTAAAAATCTCCCTATTTGCAGATGATATGTTTATATATGCAAAGAATCCCAAAGAATCCATAAGGAAACTACTAAAACTGATAGAAGAGTTCGCCAAAGTCTCAGGATACAAAACAAACATAAGTAAATCAGTAGGATTCCTTTAACCAACAACGAGATTATTAAGGAAGAAATCACCAAGTCAATACCATTTACTATAGCCCCTAAGAAGATAAAGTACCTAGGAATAAATCTAACCAGAGAAATAACAGACATATACAAACAGAACTACAAGTCCTTACTACAAGAAACCAAGAGAGACTTGCATAAATGGAGAAACCTACACTGATTGTGGATAGGAAGACTTAACATTGTGAAAATGTCTATTTTGCCGAAAGCAATCTACTTACATAATGCAATCTTGATACAAATTCCAGTGACATTTTTTAATGAGCTGGAGAAAGAAATTATCCTTTGTTTGGAAAGGGAAGAAGCCCTGGATAAATAAAGCCCTACTGAAGAAGAAGAACATACTGGGAGTCCTCTCACTACCTGACTTTAGAACCTACTATATTAGTCAAAACAGCCTTATACTGGTACAAAAAGAGACAGATAGATTAATGGAACAGAATCAAGACCCCAGAGACAAAACCATCTTCTTATGAACAGCTGATATTCGACAAAGACCCTAAGATACTGAACTGGGGTGAAAACAATGTCTTCAAGAAATAGTGCTGGTAAAATTGCATATCCATCTGCAATAAATTGAAACAATGCATGAGTCGGATCTGACTCGACGGCACTTGGCTTGGCCCATATCTTACACCTCATACAAAAACCAACTCAAAGTGGATAAAAGATCTAAATATCAATCCTAAAACAATAAAGCTCATCCAAGAAAAAGTAAGAACAACAATGGAAGTTTTAATACACAACGTAGACAGACTTCAAAATCTGTCAAACAAACCACAAACAACAGAAGAGAAACTACATGAATGTGAGCTACTGAAAATCAAACACTTACTCATCCAAAGATTATATTAATAGAATTAAAAGGCCGGCTACAGAATGGGAAAAAATATTTGGCAATTATGTGTCAGACTGACACCTGATCTCCATATTCTATAAGGTACTACGAAATACAAATAAGAAAAAGATAAATGATCCAGTTAAGCAATGGGCAAAGGAGATGGACAGATGCTTCTCTGAAGAGGAGATCCAGGCAGCCAAAAAAAAAAAAAAAAATGCAGACACGCTCACTATCATTAGCTATTAATGAAATTCAAAGCAAAACTACAATGAGATACCATCTCAGCACAACAAGTTTAGCCATCATCCAAAAAATGCAAAACAACAAATGCTGGAGAAACTGTGGGGAGACTGGAACTGTCCTACACTGTTGGTGGGATTGCAAAAAGGTACAACCTCTTTGGAAAGCAATCTGGTGCTTCATTAGAAAGTTGGATCTAGATATACCATGTGACCCAGTAATTCCACTGCTTGGAACGTATCCTACAGAATCAAAGCCATTCACACCAACTGACACATGCACACGAATGTTCATTGAATCACAGTCCACAACAGCAAAAAGATGCCCAGCAACAGAGGAATGGACGGGTAAACTATGGTACATATACTCAGCGGAACACTACGCAATGATAAAGAGCAACAATGATTTCAGGAAATATCTCTTAACCTGTTTTCAACTGGAAGACTTTATGTTGAGCGAAAGTAGTCAGCAACAAAAGGACAAATATTATATGAGACCCCTATGATAAGAACTGAAAAACAGACTCATGCATAGAAGAAAATACTATTTGACAGCTGCAAGCATAGGGAGGGTGGGAGGGCGAGAGGGGGAGGGTTTAGATTAGATAGTTGATAGAAATGTGGTTGGGTGATATCAGTGACAGCACACATTAGAAAGAAGATCAATATTAACTGTTCTTCAACATAACATGATTCCTCCTCCCATCTTAATCCAATAGTACAACGACAGAGTAGCTGGGGCAGGGGGCCAGGGACTATGTTCTCGGGGAAATGGAGGCCAATTGGTACAGTTAGCATTTTCCTAAGACAGCCCTCTGCTCCCCACATTGGTGAGTGGCATCTGGGGTCTTAACAGCTGCCAAGCTGCCATCTAAGAGTGCAGCAAAATGGATGCAACTCAGTAGGAATAGATGATTATCAAGGACCAAAATGACATGGGGGAAAAAGAACCCAGAAGACAGACAGAGACCCACATGAGTGGGTGACTACATCGACTTGAGACTGGAAAGATCAGATGGTGCCCAGCCATCACCAGTGATGGCCATGATGGAGCTCACAAAGTTGAGTCTCACTGGCAACACAATAATAAAAAGGAGTGCTCCCTGAGATCTGCACTAAAAGACCACAACTGATAGTCCAAGGGCCTCAGAGTTCCCCTGGGAGTATGGCCTCTGGCCCTGATGCTACCCCTGTCCATAAATCATAAAGGAGGTCAACTCTGGGAGAGGAATGGATTAGACTTGGTGACACAGAGTGACCATATCATGTGTGCACTTTATGTTTATGGCTCTGTGCATCTATAGGATATGGTCCTGCTGACCTTTTACTGTAGGAAGAGAAGTGAGTGGAGAGCAGGGGATAGGTGATTGTTGGGAGGATAAGACATGTATGAAGCAGAGAGGAAGAGTGTGCTGTCACTGGGCAGGGAGAGCAGTATATAGGTGGGCCCGCAAACTTGTATGGGAATGTACATTTTCATTTAATCATAATAAAAAAACAATAAAACAAAAGACAGGAACTAAATTTTAATAATAGCAAGGAAAGTAGGGACTAGAACAAACACCCAGTGAAAGGGAAAAATCTCCAAAGGTCTGCATTATAAGCACTGAGATAAGTATTCTGACTTCATGTGGCTTCAGTGAATCAGACAGATCCTATAAATTTGAATAGAATGAAAGATCTTTATTATGTAGTTCTGTACCAGATGCAGTACAAACACAATCTTTTAATATGTCAGAATGCTAATGTTATCTTTCTACTGCAGGAGAAAAAAGTCTTACTGCATCAGTATTGATTTCCTGACTGGGTGTTACTTAACATTTTACCTGGTGTTTGTAAGTGATAAGCCTTTCACTGGGTTTCATTAAAGAGACTCTGTTTTCCTCAGTCTTTGCAGACTCTGATGCCAGGCCTTTTTATTGGTTTATATAATCTGATGGACTTCAAATTAAAAGCAATGATAATCACATTAGTCTGTTTCCTAGAAAGATGTTATTAAGAATAATGGAAAAATGGTATCAGAGCTTCATTTTTTAAAGTTGGATTCTTAGAACCCAAGCTTTCAAACAAACAAGGAATGCCACGAGTTATTATGCATTGCCATACATAAATATTGACATATGTATCGCTGCTACATATGGTGATGCCATCTTTAAAATGATTCTTTTCCAGAGCAGAATCTGAAAAGAGGATGAGAGGTGATAAAATGAGAATTTGTACTCAGAGGTCACATGGGTGTGACTACAATGAAGAAGTTAGTGGAGAGGACAGATCTATTGATTTCCAATTCAGTATTTCTCATGCACTAGATTTCCACTCTATTGCCCCTAACTTAAAGCCTTACAATGTCTTCCTCTTTGATTGTACGTGGTTTGAACACATTATTCAATTACTTATTTACTTCATCTCTGTTAACATTAAACTGTGACTGTATATGAATAATTTGCAATTAGCAGACTGGTAAACAAGTCTACTTTGATAAGTGCCTCCCTGCCTCTTAACTTCATGCTTATGGCTATAAACACATTGAGTCATGAGAGTCAAGAAAAAAGGAGTTAAAGGACAGATTTAAACCTGCTTGAGTTAGTCTGCTTTATTGTCCTTTGCTGCAGCTGGGGTGGGACTGTGGGGTTGATCCTAGATAGCTGCTGCCAGGTTGTTAAGACTCTAGTTGTGACTCACCAGTCACATGTAGAACTTTTTTTTTTTTAAGTAGACTATGTTATGTCAACAAAGCTACAACAAAGTGGAGTGAAGAAGACCAAAGCCGAGGAAAAGATTAGTTCAAAGGACACATGGACCACAAGTGCCACAACCTACACTAGGCTGAGTCTGGAACAACTAGATGGTGCCTGGTTACCACCATCAAGTGCGCCGACGTTGACCACAGTAGAGGGTCCTAAGCAGAGTGGAGGGAAAGTATTGAAAAAAGTTTTTTAAAAAAGACCAAGCAGGCTGGTCTGAAAGGCTGGAGAAACTCCAAGAGTATGATAACTTTTTACTCAGTACTGAAGTCCCTCCTGAGGTTCACCTTCAGCCAATAACACACACGAGGAAAGTGCTTCATAGTACAACCATGTAGATTAAACAGGAAAACTGGACAAATGAAGACAGGGAACCTGAGGTGGTGAAGGGAAAATAACTGCTTGATTTAGTAAGTCAGATGAAGTATACAAATGTACACAGCTCAGAATTTTGCAAGTCATAGTTATTTCCTTTATCATATGTATAAATATATATGTATATGTATATGTATGTACATCTATTTGTAGATAGAGACAGAGAGAGGAAGGAGAGAGAGAGAGAGATTTCTGGAAAGAGATCACTGTAGACTCTTGGTGTATTGTTGTTCTTGTGTTCTCTCCAGTTGCTTCCAACTCATAGCAACACTGTATGACAGAGTAGAACTGTCCCACAGTGTTTCCTGTGATCCTTACAGGAGCTGGTTTCCAAGTCTTTCCTTTCATAGAGCTGCTGGTATGTTCAAACCATTAGCCTTTCAGTTAGTAATCAAGCATTTTAACCATTGAGGCACCAGGACTCTTTTGCATGAGTATATTAATAGTAATTGAATAAGCCACCGATTGTCTATCAGTTTGTCAAACTTTGGTAGCACTGGTGTGTCTGTTATACTGGAAGCTGTGCCACTGGTATATTTCAAATACCAGCAAGATCACCTGTGGTGGACAGGTCTCAGTGAAGCTTCCACACTAAGACAGACTAGGAAGAAAGACTTGTCAGTTCACTTCCAAAATGAAAAAAAAAAAGGAAAATATTACAGATAGAAGCAAAATTTGTCTGACATAGTGTTGAAAGACAAGCCCCTCAAATTCAAAGACACTGAAAATAAGACAAGGAAGAGCTGTTTCTCAAGTCAAGTCAGCCCTAATGCCATGAATGCAGTAAAGCTCTCATGACTCTTATTTGCTGTTTCAAGACTCAAAACGAGAAGAAATAACTGAAAACAATCATTAATAATCAAAACATGGAATACACACATTATGAATCAAGAAAAATTGGAAGTCATCAACAAGGAAATGAAATTCATCAGGTATAATATTCTAAGCATTTATGAACCACAGTGAATGAATGGGTGTTGGTCATTTTGAATCTGACCATCACATGATCTACTATGTCAGGAATGACAAATTGAAAAGGAATGACTATATCTGCTACCAGGAGAGGTGCAGGTGTTTTCAAACCTCTGACCTTTCATTAAGCAGCAGAGTGTTTAACCACAGTACCACCGGTGCTTTGTGTGCTAAAAGCTGGGGTATTTCAATTGGGCCAGCAGAGGGTGCCCTTCACAAGGAACCGACGAAGGAAAGGAGCCACCAATACTACAAGAGTCGCTTGAATGTGTTCTGCCACTGTTGACCTGACAGTCATTTCTTAGAGTAAGGGGAAGGAAAAGGAACATTTCTGAAGTGTTGCTGTCCAGTCATAACCATAGATTTTTAATGTTATGAGAGGCAGAGGTGGCCATGTAGCCAAAAGTTCTAGTCTTCAGGGATACAGATCTTTGATTTCTTAAGTATTCACAAATAGAGCATATCTGGTGGTTCTAGATCTGTAAAGATCTACCAGGTATAGTCTGGAGTCATCTGTGGATTTTCTTTTTTTTTAGTATTAACTTTCAATAAAGGGTCTAAACAATACAGTTTCAACTCTATTCTTCCCTTCTTTCAGGCGTCTAGGCAGTCATCTCTTGTTTATCCAGTGACCAATCTCTGCTTGTGGTCTTTGAACTTTCTGTTTTCTTTGTCTGGAATGCCATTTGTCAAAACAGCCAAATGTAGAACTCACTCCCTTGTAGTATTCAGGTTTTTATTCAAGTGCACTTTCTCTCTAAATAATACTTTGCTCCCCTATTTTCAAGATAGAGTTGGAAACGTTCTTTTGGGCAATTAATGCAACAAAATCATTCCTTTTCAGTTTCTAATTTCTAGCATAGTAGATGATACGATTGATTCAAAATGGTCAGTGCTAGTCACTCCCTTTCAGCTTACTCATACGAGGACTGACAAGTTCATCAACTCATCCTAGAAAAAGTGCTACATGCCTCATTGCTGAATATCATTATAGTCACCTTCAGAGTACTCTCTTTGGGAAAATATGCATGGACACCAGTGCCTAGTTCACCCTCCAAAGCAATTTTGAACTCTTTTCTCTGGATTGGTGATCAGAGCTGTCATCATATTAACCCTGATGTCCTGAATGACATCAAAATCTCTTCCTTTCAATATTTTCTTTCTCTTTGGGTGAAAAAAAGTCATTGGGGGCCAGATCAGGTGAGTAGGGAGGGTGTTCCAATGTTCCAGTACAGTTATTTGTTTACTGGCTAAAAACTCCCTCA
The DNA here is from genome assembly GCA_028571685.1 of Heterohyrax brucei. NCBI lineage: Eukaryota > Metazoa > Chordata > Mammalia > Hyracoidea > Procaviidae > Heterohyrax > Heterohyrax brucei. The sequence continues at coordinate 26,599,399 of CM053146.1, forward strand.
CAGACAACTATACAATTAAGTTTGTGAACTTGCCACTGTGCCACTGTGCACATGGCCATTCTAGAAAGAGTTCTAAAAGTGCTTTGAAGGGTGGACTAGGCACTGATGTCAATGCATAGTTTCTCAAGGGGACTACTTCAAAGGTAACCATAGTGACATTCACCAGTGAGATATGTAGCACTTAGAACAATTAAACTTACAGACTTCATTGTTGAACCTCGTATTTAGGATATTGATCTTACATGTGATCGACTTCATTTTTGATGACTCTCAGTTTTACCAGATTCATACTTTATATTCCACGTTCAATTATTAACAGATGTTTGTAGAAGTTTCTTTTCATTTTAAGTCATACCACTTCTAAAACAAAGGTTTCCAAAGTGTCACTCCATTCACATCAAGGTCAAGTTGATTTTTTAAGATCTTTCCTGAAGTATAGTGTTGTTAGTTACAGAATAATATGTATACACCTACAAAGAACACCAGTTAATCTAATATTTAAATTTACTCACCCCTCACAAATGCCAAAGATGAGAGAATTGAAGACTTCTACCTACTTCCGCAGCTTTAACTCGATCAAACATGCAGCCCGGATAGACTGATAATTACTGATTGAAATGTTGAAGTTGGAAACAAAGAAGAATTGATGGGAAATACAGCCTTAGTGGTAGAAACAGCACCAGAGATAGCATGATAGAAATTTTCAGACCAACATCTTCTTCACTGCAAATATCCACCAACACAAACAGCTACCATACACATAGACCTCACCAAATGGAATGCACAAAAATTAAATTGACAACCTCTATGTAAAGAGCTGATGGAAAAGATCAATATCGTCAGTCCAAACAAGGTCAGGGGTGCTTCACATATAGACCACCAACGGCACATATGCAAGTTAAAGGTGAAGCTGAATAAAATTAGAGCAAGTCACAAAAGCAAAACACTACCTTGACTGTACTCCACCAGAAACTTTATCTTGAATGTAGAATAGCTAAAACAAATGGAAGAAACAATGAAGCAAATGAGTTAAACATCAGATTTTCAAAGGGTGGCTAGATAAGGCAAAGTAAATTTATTATAACAAAATATGCAGAGACCTGGGTTTAGATAATTGAAAGAAAAGAACATGTTCAGTATTTCTCAAGCTGAAAGAACTGAAGAAATAATTTCAAGCCCAGAAATGCAGTATTGCAGACTGCAGGGGAAAATATTGAACAACTCAGCAATCATAAAAAAGTGATGGACTTAAGAGACAGAGTCACTGTAACAAAAAAACTGGTCGACTGTCAACCTTTTCAGGAGCTAGCATATGATCAAAAAACAGTGGTATTGAGGGAAAAAGTCCAAGCTTCATCAAAGGGAATGGTGAAAGACATAGATCCAAGAACTGACAGTATATCAGTTGAGATGTTCTAACAAATGGATACAGTACTGAAGATGTTCACTTGTTTATGCTGAGAAATTTGGAAGGCACTACCTTGACAATCAACTGGAAGAAATCCGTATTTGTGCTCTCTAACATAATCCACTCTGTTAACCATAGGCAAAGACTAGGATTTACATTATCAGAAAATCACAAAATGGAGGGCAATCACAGAATCAGGGAATCCTGCCTCAGCCAAATTCCTACACATATTTCTTGGAGGACATAATTCAATCCATGATTTTCCAGCTTTTGGCCCCTCCAAAATCACATTTTTGAAACATGTAACACATTCATCCCATCATAGCAAAATCATGTCCATCCCATATGACAGAAGCCTTCAATCAGTTCCATATGACAGAAGTCTTCAATCAGTTCCAAGTTCAAATTTCAAAAATTTGTTTACATCTATGAAACTTAGAAAGCTGCAATGGAGCTCACTAAGTTGAGTCTCACTGGCAACACAAGAATAAAAAGGGGTGCATCTTGAGACCATCACTAAAAGACCTCAATTGATGGTCCAGCAGTTTCGGGGCTCCCCTGGGAGCATGGCCCCTGGCCCTGGTGCTGCCCTTGCCTATAAATCATAATGAAAGTCCACTCTTCAGACACGAATGGATTGAACTTGGCGATGCAGAGTGATCATATATTGGATGCACTTTATGGTTCTATGCATCTATGGGATATCATCCTGCTGACCTCTGGCTGGAGAAAGGAGAGTGGGTGGAGAGGAAGGGAAAGGAGACTGTTGGGAGGATGAGACATGTATGGAGCAGAGAGGAATATTGTGCTGTCACCGAGCAGGGAGAGCAGCAGAAGCTGCATATAGGTGGGCATGTAAATTTATACAGGAATGTACATTTTTACTCAGTCGCATTAAATTAAAAAAAATACTATAGAATACAAACTACCAGCTTCCAAATGTACAACGGCAATGGCAGAACAGGCACAAGTTAGACATTCCATTGCAAGTGGGAGAAATTTCAGGGAAAGAAAGCATTAACCGGCAGCTAGCAGGTCAGTAGAACAGATTACATTAGCCCTCAAAGATCTGAAAATAATCTTCCATTTTCTGAGATGTTTTACACAATAGCCTTGCCCTCCAGACTCTAGGTATTGCCCACAATATCTTGATTCCGAGTGGAGATGTCTCACTCTGTGCTACAACTCTACCTTTAAGGACCACTTAGACAAAAACTCTGTCCCCTTGGTTTTAGGTGTACCCTAAGGCCAACTGAATGGCAATTCCACCCTTACAAACACAGGAAGCCATGGCTCCACCTTTTCAAACCCCTGAGGTCATGGACTTACCTTCTGAGACTGAGGCAACTTCTCATGATTTTCATCTATTCAGCTTCTACTTCCTATGGTCTCGTGGCCTGGGCCTCAGGTGTGAATCTGCCCTGCTGGGGCAAATGTTTCAAAACTCTAGCTCCACTGATTTAAGTGCCAGGAAGCACCCTACTGTGTCAGGAAGCCTCCTGCACACAGGCACTCAGCTTTCTTGCTCCATGGGTCAGCAAGCCTAGCTCTACTGACTCAAACAACTGGAGACATCCCAGTCCACCAGGAAATCTTTGCATACAGGTGCTCAGCCTTCTAGCTCTGTGGCTTTGCTCCAGCTCGGCCTTGAGCTTCTCTGGTTCATCCTGTCTGTTCCTGCTGGTCTTCTGCTGTTTCTCACCATTTGTACCTTCTTTGGTGTCAACCGTTCTCCTTAGTTCCTTCTGAGTCTTCTATCCTCTCACAGTTTCAAAGCCACTTCCACATTTTGGGTATTTATTAGAGCAGCATCTGACTCCCACTATCAAATTTGGTTTTAATCATCTAGTGTTGCTCTAACAGAAATACCATAACGTGGATGGTTAAGTTCATTCTCACACAGTTCAGCAGACTACAAGTCTAAATTCAGGATATCCACCCCAGGTGACGGCTTTCCCCCATGTCAGCTCTGGAGGAAAGTCCTTATGTTGCATCAATCTTTTTCAGTGAGCTGGTACAGGAAACCGAGATATGAAGAACATGCTCAGAAAAGCACATGATCTTATCCCAGTGCTGCTTTCTTGGTAGTATGAGGTTCCTGTACCAAGACGCTCCCTGAACAAAGACTGGTACAACCCAAGGGCTATCCTCTGGAGCCAAGAAGGGGGAAAGCTTTCCCTTGGACCCTTGAATTTGGACTTATAGCCTATTGGGCTATGTAAGAACAAACTTTTCTTTGCTAAATCCATCCACTTTGTGGTATTTCTGCTAGAGAAGCACTAGGTGAGTAAAACATGCCCCTTCCAAAAAAAAAACATAAGCCAAAAGATTGCAGCAATCATTTAATAACATCATAAACATCACACTCAAGTAAAATTTTGATGAAGACTATTCAAAAGCAGTTACACCAGTACACTGACGGGGAATATCAGAAGTTCAAATCAGATTCAGAAGAGGACACCAAACCAGGGATATCATTGTTGATATCAGATGGATCTTGGCTGAAAGCAATGCCATAAAGATATTTACCTGTATTTTTTAACTATGAAAAGGCATTCCATTGTATGGATCATTAAAAAAATTATGGATAACACTTCCAAGAATGGGAATTGCCTAATACTTAATTCACCCATGAAGAACCTCTACATAGACCGGAGGCAGTTATTTGAAGAGAACAAGGGGATACTGTGTGATTTAAAGTCGGTAAAAATGTGTGTCAAAGTTTTACATTTTCACCATACGTATTCAGTCTGCATGTTGACCAAATAGCCAGAAAAACTCAACTATGAGAAGAAGAGTGAGGCATCAGGACTGGTGGAAAACACACTGACAACTTGTGAAATGCATATCACACGATCTTGCTTGCTGAAAGTGAAGAGGAATTGAAGCAGTTACTAATGAAGATCAAAGCCTACAGCCCCCACTGTGGATAGCATCTCCATATAAAGAAGATAACAATTTTAAAAACTGGGCCAATAATCAATATCATGATAAATGGAGAAGAAATTTGAAGTTACGTGGGTCCACAATCAACACCCACTGGAGAAGCATTCAAGAAATCAAACAACATATTATGTTGCACAAATCTGCCACAAAAGACCTAATTAAAGTGGTGAAAAGCAAACACATCACCCTGAGGACTAATGTGTACCTGACTCAAGCAATGGTATTTTCACTTACTTTATATGATTGAAGAAACTGGAAAATAAATAAGGAAGGCTGAAGAAGAATGGACAATTTTGAAGTACACTGTTGACAAAGAATATTGAATAGACCATGGAGTACCAGAAGAACAAACAAATCTGTCTTGGAATGAGTATAGCCAGTATGCTACTTAGAAGCAAGGATGCTGAGGCTTTGTCTCACATAATTTGGCCATGTTTTCCAGGAGAGACCATTCCCTGAAGGACATTGCGCTTGGTAAAGTAGAGGGTTAGCCAAAAAGAGGAAGGAACTCAAGGAGATGAACTGAAATAGCAATTGCACCAATGGACTCAAGCATAACAACAATTGCAGAGATGGTGCAGAACCAGGGAGTGTTTCATTCTGTTGTGTATGGGGTCACTATGAGACAGAGCTGACGGACTGGCACTTAACAACAACAGTAAGGGCTAGAACTTCAGCACATAGCATTTCTTCACTGAATAAATGAAGGACTTAGAGAACAAAGCCTGTAGCTTATAGTCTTCTATATGGCACATAGTGGTCCTTCAGTGAGTGAATGAATGAATGAATAAATGGCAGTATGTCTCCAAAACTTGCAAAGAAAGCTTTCTGTAAGTGTGTTCCTTCTTTCAAGTCCATCATTTTTTACTAGGAAGAAACGTGACAGACAGAATTGCAGTTTTAATTGTTTTCTTCTCTTAATTAAAAATATATATCATGCCTTTCATATGGAATTATTTTTTCCCATATGATTGATATCATAATTTTCTTACCTTGGGGGAGAAAAATAGTGGCACAAAGTACATTGCTGAGTGTACTTAACAAGAATAGTTTCTCTCTTCACAATCTTTCCCATTAGTAAGTTAGCAATATTATTTTTATTGTAAACCCAATTAATAATTCATCTCATTATATGACAGAATAATTATTGAAAAATTATGAATCATACACAATAATTTTAGAAAAATCTACAATATGAATTATAATACTCAGAAAAGAAACTAAAAGATTGGAGATTAATATAGATATTATAGATATTTATTAAATAAATTCACTAGAAATTTGCATTAAAAGATATGGAAAAACATGAGGCAAATCATCTGTATCTAGTATTGGATAAAAATGGGAAAAGAGCTTGTAATTCACTGCTGTGGAGTCAGTTTCAACTCATAATGACACTATGGGACAGAGTTTAACTGCCCCATGGGACAGTTTGGAAACTGGAAACTAAAGGGTTTTCAAGGCTGTGATCCTTACAGAGCAGACTCCACATCTTTCTCCTACAGGACTGCTGGTGAGTCTAACTGCTGACCTTTACATTAATACTCGAGAGCCTAAATAACCACCGTGCCAGAGAAGATCCCCATATTCTCTATAAAAGGAAGCAAAATTGATGTAAATTCTCTAAAAAGCAAAAACGTAAAATTCACGAACCCCTCTTAAACCCGCAAAGGTTATAAGTGAGTACTGCCTGTACACATGCACACACAGTGAAGTCACTTGTTGAGACTGTGAACGGATAGAAACTTGATTCATGTTTCAGAATACTAAGAGGCTAGCAAGCCTCTTTAGTTTTAATTTTCAGTCAGAAGTGTAGAGTTAGGTCTTTTAAGCTATTTTTAGACACTTAGTAGTAACACTAAACCACAGTGTCGAAAGCACCTAAAACATGAATTTAAGTGTTATGCAATAAAAAGGGTAGGCCCAAGCTCTGCTCTAGCTGTACTTTGTACGGGGAAAGTCATTAAACGGTGGCTGAATCATCAGTGGACTGGTTTTAATTATCTCAGATCTATGTAACGGACAAGAATGGTTTTAGTATTACATGCTATGAGTAAATGTATTTGTATAAAACGTTGAATAGATAAAGATACTGAGTTCTAGTTAAAGTTAAGGACAAATATCTAGTTAATGATAGCAACACCCTGGAGTGTTTTCTGTATTCAGCTTTACATGATATAAGTGTAGAGGAGAAAAAATATTTGCTTAGCTGGATTAGATAGGGGAGCTTCTCAAGGTGTGGACCTTGCACCAGCAGCATTGTCATTCCCCGGAATCTTGTAAAAATGCAGATTCTTTGGTTCCATCTCACACTTTCTGAAACAGAAGTTCAGTGTGTAAGGACCAGAGATTTGTATTATAGCACATTCTTCATGTGATTGGGCTGCAGCCTGAAGTCTAAGAGCCAATGCTGCTTTTTATACTAGTTTATTGTCTTTACCTCCGGCCACAGTGGAGCACAGTTCATTTAAATGGCTTTGTCTATAACAAAACCTGCATATACCTAGAGGATTTGGTTACTTTCCTTCAGCCTTATCCTACCGAAGTCCCCGAAGATTTCAGTGATTTGGGCACATCAGCTCTCTTTCAGATCCTGGATGTCTCATGATCTCAGCACCTTGCTTGAGATGTTCTCTTGTGCTTATAGCTTTCTCATCCTTTTCCTAATCTTTCTTCAGTTCTGAATTCAAGCACCATCTCATCAAGAAAATCTTTTCTAACTCCCAGATTAGTTCATATCCCACCGTTAGAGCTCTCATACTTTTCCTTCATAGCAACTACAACCCTTTTAAAAACACAATTTTCTTACCTGGTTAGATTATTATCTTCTACCTCACAGAATATGTGTTGCATGTAATGCCAGTCCATATCTGCTTTATTTATCGTTAAATCCCTAGTACCAAGATGAGTTTTTGTACATGGAAGCTGACCGGTAAATACTACAGAATAAATGATTAAAATGGTAGTCAGTTGTACCCTTTCAACTTCCTGAACTTTAGAATAAGTCCAGCACATGGAAAACTATAACAATAAAAGAAAAAAATTATATCTCACTGCGTGACTATCAAACCTACAATCTAGAAAAATTAACACCAACTCCTCAGTCAGTATTTAACTGAAATTCTTTAAATGACCTATATAAAGTACTGAGCAATAATTTGCTAGGCTTGGGCATTTTACTGATTTCACTAGGAGAAATTTGGCTGCAAATGTCAAGAAAAATCGCTACAAATAGTTAAAGATCAGAAAATATATTGCCTATTTTAACGTAAATGTGAAGGAGCCCTGTGTGTAACAAGTGCTTAGCTGCACACCTAAACATCAGCTGATGGAATCCACCCAAGTTTCGACAGGAGGAAGATCTAGTTAACCACTCTGTCAAAAATCTAAAAGCATCAAAAGAACACCAGAATTTACTGTAACTGAATATATTTATTATGAGTAGATAGGATTTGAATCCAACATGCCAAAGTGAAAGTACCAGGACGGTCCTCCACAGACAGAACAGTGAAGGCGGTTTTACATGGGTGACAGATTTTCTTTGGATGGTATTGGAATATTCATTGTACCATTTGTTTGTCAAAGGTCATGTGGTCATTACAGTGATCCTCAAGGTGGTCAGTTCTTAGTCATTTAAAGAATCAAGGTCCTGGCAGGATAATCTTCTGAAATCAATGTAAATTCCTTTTTATGTGGGTTTCTCAAGAGAGAGAAACAGAGCACTATCAAGGTTTCAGGTTCAATTAGCTGTAAAAACAGAATCATTAAAGGACATGATATATCAAAGAACATCTGGAAATTTAATCAAGGAATTTTGCTTTAAGCGAAGCTTCTTCTTCCTCACCCTGAGTTGAGCTCCTTCAGCTAGTCTAGCACAACTTATTTAGGACTGAGGGATTATCTACAGTCCTCATAAAGATTACAGCTAGAAAGCCCTATGGGGAAGTTCTCCTCTGTCACATGGGCTCACTATGAGCCAAAATAGATTAGGTAGTACCTAACAACAACAAAAATAATGGAAATTAGGAGACACAGTGGTGCTGAAATTTGTTTACTAACCAGCTTAAGGTCATTACTAAGGACAAAGTTCTCACTGTTTTACATCACTATGCCTTCTTAACTATGCCTTCTTGCCCTTTTTGTCTTTCTTCACATTTAGAAGATGATGCCTAGAGACAAAAATAAGAGTGCTTCCTCTTCTGATGCTCTCTGTTCAAGATAAAAAAAGAAAAAATCTTCTGCAAGAAACTCACTGACCATACCTGCTATCTTTGTCAAGGATACCACGGCTAACATAATGGGCTGGTTTCAGTGAAAATACTCTTACACGTACTCAGCCTTGGGAGGAGTATAATTCCTGTATCATGGGGCAGAATGAGTTTTGGGGAGTTCTGTTAAACAAGACATGGATGGCATATTTGTGGCAAATAACTAGTAATGTGAGCAATTAGGATCAATTCTCCCATATTTTAGCTCTTAATCAAAGCTTCTGTGTTGCAAACCTCCAGAGAATGTGTCATTTATAAAGATCAGCACATACATGGTGTGTTCTGAATTTGTGCAACTGGGAGGTTCTGCTCTTAAGTCGTTAAATAAAGAGGAATCATATACCATAAATAAAGGGGAATAATTGAAAAGTAGGTACTCCCTCTTTCCCATGTTGATTCTTGAGTCATTTCTTCCATCTGTTTAATACACATGTATAGATATATGTGTGTGTGTGTGTGTATATATATATATATTTGTCAACAAGAATTAGGTGCAAGCATGGTACATGCCATGGGCCAAGACCTGCTTGCCGCTTACTTTTATAAATAAAGATGATTGGAGTAGAGTAATACTCATCCATGGACAAGTTGTTTATGACTGCTTTCCCACTGCAACTGCAAAATCAGTTATTTGCAAGTGAACTATTATTTGTTACAAAGCCTAAAATATTTTCTGTCTGTTGCTTTACAGATGAAGTTTGTCAACACTGATTTAAACTGTGAGAAAAAAATGGAGTTGTTTATTCCTATTCACGCTCCTTATCTTTGAGAATTCTCAGATGACACATTTGTATATAAGAACGTGTTGGTTTACACATTTTTCAATCAAGTGACAAGTCTTAAATTCATTTTGATATATGTGTCCCTTTGATTGGTCTACACAGTGCTGCTTCTCAACCCACTAGACATGAGAAGGAAGAAAGAAAGGAAGAGAATAAGAAGGAAGCAGAGAGTTTATCCTTACAGGGATTTAAAAAAATAAATAAATCTTCCAGCAAAAACTACCTTCATCCCTAATAGTAGTGTGCCTTAATTGTATGTCCATGAGAACATTTTATCCATGAATCTCTCTTTGAAGACGAATAACACATCTTAAGAAATTAGAGGATACAACCAAAAGATGCTGTCTGTACCATGTGTTTAAGCTTCTTGTCGAATTCACTATCAAGTAGTCCAAACCTGGGATATAAACTAGAAGTCAAGCAGTACTTTAACACAGAAGATTCTTCAAAGCTGATACTTCTTTTTTCCAGTATTTACCATCATAATATATAGCCTAAACTGTTATTTTTCCCACCAGGTGGTAAGTGTTCCATTATCAGGAATAACGGATAAATTAGGTATAGACATAAGATAGGGTTATTTAGTGTAGTTAGGATCTATCTCCACAAAATATGACAGTCCCCATGAAAACTGGAACATAGGTCACTTTTCCAAATGCCTGGTCTAACCACTGTAGTCTGTAGAAAAATTTAGATGACTGAACATTTAAAAGTTTGTTTTAGATTTTCAGCCTGGATATGTACAACCGTAACAACTCATAACAAATCTTTATTAAAATTCTATTTTATGCCAAGAACCTTATACATGCTTTTATTAAATAATTTTTCTTGACAAAATGTCACAAAAAGAAATCAAGGCATAAAATAAGACTACTGAGATTAATCACTGATAGTCTAACTCATTTAAAAAAGAAAACCTAGTGATAAAGTCTTCAGTGTTTTTACTCCTTAGTTTAGTTACTTAGAAGAATATTACTTATGTTCAGGAATGGATTGGACTTTGTGATGAAGAGCAACCATATCTTGGGTGCACTTTACAGTTCTGTGCATCTACAGGATATCATCCTGTTGACCTCTTACTGGAGGAAGGGGAGTGGGTGGAGAAGATGGGAAAGGAAACTGTCGGGAGGATGTGACATGTATGGAGCAGAGAGGAAGAGTGTGCTGTCACCGGGCAGGGAGAGCAGTGGAAACTGCATATAGGTGGGCATGCAAATTTATATGAAAATGTACATTTTCATTCAATCATAATAATAAAGAAAAGAATATTACTTATATTCAAGTTTAGAATCCAAACTACACATACACACACAAATAGATATCTACTTAACACTGTGTAGGTGGAAACAATTTGCTATTCACTCTTTTTTTTTTTTTTTTAATACTACAGAGCACTTATTAAATACCTAATAAGAGATTTCCTATCCATGACTTGGTTTGTTTATGCAACAAATATCCATCCACGTCTGTGTTTCAAGTATGCTTCAATAATTATTCATAAGTAATTATTTCTCCCCAGATTTCTTCCATTAGATCACGATTCATGCAAAAACTGTAAACTGAGCAATGTTTCATGGATAGTTTACAGTAATCCAAATGAAACATCTTAAAGTGAAGTCATAATTTTTCCCCAACTTGTTCTACCTGTCCTATCTTCTCTAGTGAGGTGGATAAAACACTCAACTGTCCAATCAACCAAATCAGGACTGAGGGAGACCTAACCAACTTACCACACTTCTAAATTTTATCTTCTCAGCATCTCTCAATTTTAATTCTGTTTTTTGGTCCAAGTACTGAAATTTAAGTCATTTTACATCACCACTCACTTAAACTTTCTGAAACAAGTACTTAGACTCACTCTCTGTTTCAAGTTGTTTACTCTCTGAGTAGTTCACCATCAGTGTTTCCTGACTATGACTGATTACATAAAGGCAAAGGTAGAGAAAAATTTGTTTTCAAGTGCCGTCTATTTTATAGCATTCATCAAAGTTTCATTTCTTCTACTGGCTAAGTAGTACTCCACTGCGTGTATGTATCACATTTTTTTTAAATCTGTTCGTCTGTTGATGGGCACTTGAATTGTTTCTAACTTTTGACCATTGTGAATGAAACAGGAGACAAGTTTTAGAAACCCTGATTTTTAAAAGGGAAGTTATAATACACAGCCAGGATTTAATTCCTTTTGACTTTTACTTGTGTTTTTCTTCCCTTTTTTTAAAATTCATGACTTCCTTTTTACCTGGCCCAGGAAGCCACACATTAACTGTCAGGAGCCACAGAGATAGTAATCTCTGCAGAAATCTGTACAGCTTTCTTTTAGGCACCTCAAACCAGGTGGAGGCCACTGAGATGGACAAGGCAGTCAGACAGGCTCAGGTGCCCCAGGAGACAAAGTGTCCAGATCCCAGCTTTTGATATACATTTCTGCCAGCCCACTCCAGGATAGGAATCCCTCCCAGCCACTCTCACTGTTATCCTAAACTACACTCATCACAAACCTTCCCTGTATAAACCCTTGGTTATTCCTGCCCAATGAAGACAAGCCTGGAAATTCAAATATATGGTCTGTCCTCCATATTTGTTTTGCCAGCAGAAACACTGTTAATCTGTTAATAGAGTCTTTTGATCATTCACCCAAATACCTGTTTCAGAGATTAACTTTTGGGGGCAGGTAACAAGAGAATCTGGAGTTTTGTCTGCTCATGTGAATGCTGTGGCAATGAACACTGAGGTACAAGTTTGAGTCTGTCTGAGTCTCTACTCTCAAGTTTTTTGGGTACATACCTATGAGTGGAATTGATAGGTCATGTGGTAGTTCTGTTTTTAGATTTTTTTTTGTGGAACTGCAGCGTGTATACCCATGTCCAGCCCACCATTTTTTATCTTTTATTTGTTTCCTTTTTGTTTTTGTTTGATTTGGTTTTGTGTGATGTTGTTTGTTTTCATTGGTCTTTTTATCTTAGTCATCCTCATAGAAGTGAATTAATATCATGATTTGGTTTTGATTTGCATCTTTATGGTGGTAAGTGATATAGAGCATCTTTCATGTGTTTGGGGTCTTTTGAATGCCCTCTTTGGTGAAATGATGGTTCAAGTTCCCTGTCCATTTTATAATTGAGTTGTTAGATTTTTTTCCACTGTCAAAGTTTTAGGTATATTTTTGTTATTTGATTCTTATCAGATATATGATTTCCAAAGATATTCTCTGTGTCCAAACCTTGTTGTCATGGGTTGAATTGTGTCCTCCCAAAAATGTGTGTAGCCATGTGGCAGGGTCATGATTCCCAGTATCTTGCGACTGACCTCCATCTTGTGGTTTTCCTGTGCTGCATGTTAAAGGATTAGGATGGGACTGTAAATCCCTCTATAAGATCACTTCCCTGCTCCACTGTAAAGGGAATTTCCCTGGAGTATGCCTTGCCCCACCTTTAATCCTTTCATCCTACAAGAGACAAAAGGAAAGGGATGCAGGCAGAGAATTGGGAACCTCACACGACCAAGAAAGCAGCATTGGGAGAAGACCACATCCTTCAGACCTGAGGATCCTGTGCCAAGATGCTACCTGGACAAAAACTGATGTAATACAGGACTTTCCATCAGAGCCGACAAGGGGGAATGCCTTCCCCTGGAGTGAACACCCTGAATTTGGACTTGTAGCCTATCGGACTGTGTAAGAATAAACCTTCTTTTGTTAAAGCCAGCAACTCTGTGGTATTTCTGTTAGAGCAGCCCTATCTGACTAAAACACTTGTCCTCTTCATTTTTTGATAAAGTCTTTGAAAGAACAAAAGTGTTTAAATTTTATGATATCTCATTAATATATTTTGACTTTTGCTGTTTGTGCTTTTGCTATTATATTAAGAATCCATTGTTAAAAATTAAGCCTGAGAACATTGCTTGGCATTTTTCTCTAATTTTATGTTTTTAGTTTGCAATTTTATGTCTTTAGTCCACTTTAAACTTGCTTTTATGTATGGTGTGAGGAAGGGATATTCTTTCATTATTAAGTGTGTGCAAATCCAGTTTTTCTAATGCCATTCATTGAAGAAACTCTTCTTTCATCCTTGAATGGACTTAGCACTCTTGTAAAAAGCAACTGACCATAGATGTGTGGGTTTACTCTGAGTGAAATAAGTGAATAACAAAGAACAAGTATTATATGACCTCTCTTATATTAAAAAAAAAAACAGAAAGAAAGAAAGAAAGGCAAATATATAAAGACTAAAACTATGAGTGGTTACCAGGGCAGGTGGGAGGGGAGCAGGAGTGGTTAATGGTGATGTAATTATTATATTTATTGAGGATACAATTATACTGCTGATTATTGTAATTGTTGGCAATAAATTGTACACCTGTAAGACAGTTGAAATGACAAAGGTTACATTATAGATACAATTACATCAATGACCAAAAAAATAATGAGTGCCTGCCAAAGTTCCTAACATACTACCAAAAATGCCATGGGAATTAATTGCTTGGTTAGGATGTTCAGAGTCTTAGTCTCATGAGCTATCCCAATTAATTGGCCACTTGCCATGTTTAGCTCTACTGTTCTATCTCTTAGCTCAATGCAGGGTGCAGGGATCCCAAAAGCTTATGTGATACCTTCCTTACCTGATAGTGGTCCCCTCCTTGCCTGATGCTGTTGCCTTTCATGAGAGGAGGAAGACTTGACCAATGCCTAGTCCTTGGAGAAGAACCACCATAGCTAGGGTTTGAGGTTGGTGGCAGTGGCAGTTAGTCTCCAGTAATATTGCTTTCAGTCTTGGGAGATGTAGGAGGTTCCATTTATAAAGTATATGTGCCATATAAGGTAAGGAGGGTAACATCATTAGGTAAGGCGGGTAATAGCATCAGGTACGAAGGGCAACACCATTAGGTAAGAAGGGTAAAAGCTTCAGGTAAGGAGGGCAACAGCATCAGGCATGGAGGGTAACACCACCAGGTAAGGAAGGTAACACCACCAGGTAAGGAAGGTTACACCATCAGGTAAGGAGGGTAACGGCATCAGGTAAGGCAGGTGACAGCATCAGTGAACACTTAGAAATATTTACTTTTAAGTCAATTATCACCTTCTAAAAAATTGGGATTATTTTCCTCAAGTCATTTTGAGTCATGTGGCTATGCTGTAATTTATTTTGGTCCTGGTTGTATAAGATCACTGCCATGTCTAACTCAGTGCTGTACCATTAAACATAGAATATTAGATCTTGATGGCTTAAATATGGAATAATATCTCAATCACTCATTACTTATAAAATTACTTCTAAAATTTCAAGCAGTATGGTAATCTAAAAGCAAATTCCTTGGAGATTTTTCACACAAGCTCTGTGAATTTGCAAGCATTAACTCTTGATTTCCAATGCAATTTTCTAGATAAGGAAATTGTATATTTCTAGATAGGAAAAATGACCTCTAACTCCATAAATCTCCCAAACCAAACAACTTTCAATCTTATCTTTTGGTTGAGTATCAATATGTCGATCCCTGTTAACCCATTAAGCAAAATAAATAGTTCCTCCAGTTCCCTTTTATGTATATTCTGTAACATTGCCATTGCCACACTCTGTTAGAATACGTCTGTCTTCCTCTTTACTAATGTAAGTTTAACATTTCTTTCAAGATTTCATTCAACAGACATTTAACTTAGGAACACAACACTGATAGAAACATAAGGCTCGATTGCCTTAGAAAATTTGGAAAAACTGTGTCCTCATTACTCAGACGTTCTTGTTCACACCGGCACCCATCCATACTTGGTTGTAGAGAGCCATGTATGAGGACTGCAGTTAATAATCACCAGAACGGGTGTTATTTATATGAGTACAGCCAGTCAAGTGCCATTGATGAGTGCTGGCAATAAAAATTTATTTTTAACTCAATTGTGTTGATTTCATCTTGGATTGTCTTTTATGAACATTTCAGGGATGTTCCAAAATGGTTTTTTAAGCATTATCTTCACTGACCTTTAAACAATAACATATTCGATTACCTTGCTCTTTTGTAAGAAACTGCATGCAATATAATCAAGTGTAGCTAGATAAATAAATATGGAACATTTTAGCCTAGCTTGCATATTTTAAAAGAATATATCATACACATCTTTGATGACTTTTCTTTTTTTCAAAAACAAAAAATACCAGCAAACATTCAAAGAGTTATGGTTATCGTAAATTTGTGGATGTGTGTTAAACTGTGCTGCTAAATGGCAATTAAGAATTTTTAAAATATGCAGTTAAAATTGACTAAAGAAGACAGTGAGAATCTTAAACATGAAGGTGATTGTATTCTCTAGTCACGTTTATCAAATCATTCCTCTTTCTTTTTTTCTTTTAGTGGTATAGTGAGTTAAGTGCTAAGTCTGCTAACCAAAAGTTCGGCAGTTCAAATCCACCAGGTGCTCCTTAGAAACTCTATGGGGCAGTTCTACTCTGGCCTTGTCCCTATGTGTCAGACTCAACACGACCACACTGGGTGGGCTAAGTATTGAAACTAACATCAGCCGCAAAAGAACTATTCATCCATTTTTTATGGCTGTGTTGTGGTTATTTAATGAAGTAGAAAGAAGAGGGTGAGAGGAAGGCTCTGGGACATCCTTGCTCCACTTTTACCACCATAATAGTTTCTACTGGTATCAGTATTGTCTTACTTAAAGATTTTTGTTTATAACCTGTTCCCACAGATTATTATTATCTTTCCTCAGTTGGCAAGGAAGAATAATAAATTCTGCAAAAATTTCTTTCAAATATGACTGTGAAACTAGGACCTCTGCAGATAAACATAAAATAATGAAATATGTAAAGACCATGCTATGCTTCCAAGAATTATTAAAGGGAGTCCTTTGATTTGATAACAAACATCACATTACAGCCTGAATTTAAGATAATGCAAGATAACACCACTTAGATACTAACATAGGAAATGAACTCTCAAGGACTATTCAGAACCAAAAGATCTACAAAAGAAACCAGAGAGATTCCTCTGTAAATAATGACAGCATGAGAACAATAAAAGAGGGCATAAACAGTGTGGGTATAGAACTTTTTCACTCAGTTCCAATGTACATCTGTCCAATATGGTGTTCTTTTTTTTTAATTATATGAAATCTCAAAGAAATTTATCTCCCCTGTATCAATCTCTACATTTTAATCATCTTCTTTGTCTTTCACAGACTAGTTAAAGACCGAAATATCTGGGGCTGGCTTTCACGTTATTAAGTGAAATAGTAGACATGAAATAATAATTAATAAAGTTAATGAAGAGTTCTTCATCAGTATGAATAGAGGTAAGGTCTTGAGCATCATTTCCAATTAAAGAATATATATATAGAATCTATTTTTTCAAAAAATAATGATAATAAATTTTAGTGCATGAGTAGCAAAGGAATCTATAGAGAAATAAACAGGAAACTAGTTTAAATAGACTGTGTTCACTATTTATCAACTACTTTGAAAGATACTAACAATACATGGATAGACAATATACTGAGACTTTACTTTTTTCTTTATTTTGAAATTATGTTTGAACCAGTCTATTATTACTTGATCGCCTTACTTTCCTCTCCACTAGAGAGTTCTATACCCACACTGTTTATGCCCTCTTTTATTGTTCTCATGCTGTCATTATTTACAGAGGAATCTCTCTGGTTTCTTTTGTAGATCTTTTGGTTCTGAATAGTCCTTGAGAGTTCATTTCCTATGTTAGTATCTAAGTGGTGTTATCTTGCATTATCTTAAATTCAGGCTGTAATGTGATGTTTGTTATCAAATCAAAGGACTCCCTTTAATAATTCTTGGAAGCATAGCGTGGTCTTTACATATTTCATTATTTTATGTTTATCTGCAGAGGTCCTAGTTTCACAGTCATATTTGAAAGAAATTTTTGCAGAATTTATTATTCTTCCTTGCCAATATTCTTTTCTGTCAAGTTCTTAAGTATGTCATCTGGTTATCTTCTTACCTGCATGGTCCTGGTCAGTATTCAAAACTTAATTTTATTGTTTCTCCTCTATGACATTTCATTTTTCTCTATCTGCTCTAAGGATTTTTTCTTTGTCTTTGGTTTTAGCAAGTGTGATTATGATATGCCTTAATGATTTTCTTTTCAAGTATGTCCCATATGGGGTACACTGAGTTTCTTGGATAGTCAGGTTTCCATCTATTGTGATATTGGAGAAGATTTCTTTTTCTTTTTCTTTTTATTTAACGTAACTGAGTGAAAATGTACATTCACGTATAAATTTGCATGCCCACCTCTATGCAGCTTCCACTGCTCTCCCTGTCTGGTGCTTGCACACTATTCCATACATGTCTCATCCTCCCAACAGCCTCCTTTCCCCTCCTCTCCATCCACTCCCCTTCCTCCAGCCAGAGGTCAGCAAGATGATATCCTATAGATGTATAGAACCATAAAGTGCTTCCATAAAGTGCTTCTGCATTGCCAAGGTCCACTCTTTGGACAGGAATGGATTGGAGATTTCTGTCAGCAATTCTTCACCGATCATCTCTGTGTTTTCTGTTTTCTCTCCCTGTTCTGGAACTCTGATTACTTACAATTTTTACTTTTTGTTGTAACCCCCCATAATTCTCAGAGTTTCTTCATGGTTTTTTGTCCTGATTTTTTCTCAAAATTGTACCCAAGTATTTACCTTCAGATTTGTTGATCTTGTCTTCCATCCTTTCAGACTTACACCTCAGCCCTTCTGTGACACTGTCCATTTCTGAAATACTAGGGTTTATATGTTAAATTTCTAATTGTGGTTTTTGTATAATTTATACTTGTGAATTTACTTTGTCATCTTGTTTTTGTTTTATTCACCTGAATCCTTCTATCATTTTATCTGTATTTCCCATGAATCCATCCAATTTTTTCATGAGTTTGTATTTTTTATTCATTTTTCCTGCTTCTGGTTTCAATTCTTGGACGGCTTTGAATATTAGAAATTTCAAATCCCTATTAGGTAGTTCCAAATATTCAAAAGTTGCTGCAGCAGGATATTGTAAGGGGACTGCCAGAAATTCAGTCTGGATCGAGAAGAGGATGTAGAACCGGAGATATCACTGCTGATGTCAGTTGGATTCTGGCTGATAGCAGAGAATACCAGAAGGATGCTTATCTCTATTTTACTGACTATGGAAAGGCAATCCATAAAAAATTACAGATAACATTGTAAAGGATGGGAATTCTAGAACAATTCATTGTGCTAATGAGGAATGTATACATAGATTAACAGGCAGTTGTCCTGACAGAACAAGAGGATACCGTGTGGTTTAAGTCAGGAAACACACGTGTCAAGGTTGTATCCTTTCATCATACTTATCCGGTCTGTATGATGATCAAACGGTCCACGAAACTGGACTATATGAGGAAGAATGGGGTACCAGGATTGGCGGAAGACTCATTAACAATCTGAGTCTCACAAACTGTACTTCCTTGCTTGCTGGAAGTGAAGAGAACCTGAAGCCTTCAGTTTGCATTACATACACCTCAATATCAAGGAAACAAAAATCCTCACAACCAGATCAACAAGCAACATCATAATAAAGTCAGGAAACATTGGGGTTTTCAGTGATTTCATTTTATTTGGATCCACAATCAACAATCACGTAAGCAGCAGTGAAAAATTAAATGATGCATTGCATTTTCAAAACTGACTGTAAAAGATTTCTTTAAAGTGTCAAAAAGCAGACATGCTAGCTTGAGGACTATAGTGTCCCTGATCCAAGCCATATCATATGTTGAAAGCTGGACAACGAGGAATGAAGACAGAAAAATAATTGATGCTTTTGGATCGTGGTGCTGGCGAAGAATATTGAATATTCCCTGGAACATCAAAGGAAGGAACAAATCTATCATGAAAGAAGTACAACCAGAATGTACCTTAGAAGCAAGAATGGCAGCACTATTACATATGGACATGTTCTCAGAAGTCCACGGTTAGATCCAGCACAGCTTCTTTGTGGTAGGAGGTCCCCTAACTCTCTTTTCTTTGCTTCCCTTTCCTTTACACCCCAAAACACGGCCTCAAGTTACAATATAATCTTGTATCTTTAGTTCTGCCCCACCAACACAATGACCACCATGCTCCTTCATGAACATCACAGAGCCAGGTTTCACAGTATATAGAAACATCACACAATACCGGAAATCATGACCTAGCCAAATTGGTATACATGTGTTTTGGGGGAGGAACAACTCAACCCATGACAACCCTCAGGGAGATCAGTTGTCACAGTGGCTGCAACAATGAGCTCAAACATAACAACAAGTATAGCACAGACCAGGCAGTGTTTCATTCTGTTGTGCATAGGTTTGCTATGACCTGGAACCAACTTGACAGTGTCTAACAACAATAACAACAACAGCAGTTCCAACGAGTTTTCTTCCACTAGAAAGTTATCTGGTGTTTCGTTTTGTATACCTACAAGAACCACTTTTTTATGTTTTGATATTGCTTGCTGTCTTTAGGACATTCACTAGTTATTTCCTTTATTTATTGACTGTAGATTTGCTTTCTTCATCCTACTTTTTCAGTTTTACTTGGCTATGTCACAGCAAGCACACTGTGCATGTTTTTGTTATTTGCAAGTCTGTGGTCATGATACTTTTCACCTAATTGTCCACTGGGCATAGCTCAGCTATGGTACAGCAGAGCAGGTCTAGCTCAAGGACAGGGGTTGCAATGGGTTTTTGTAACATGCACTGTGGCCAGTAAGGCAGTCCTGGGGTCACTGCAGGGCAGATTCCAGTAGGCCGTGCCTGTACCACTTGAGGGAGTGCTGTTCAGTGCACAGTTCAGATAGGCAGGAAGAGAGGGAATTTTAAAGTGCGGAGCTAAACTGGAGAAAAGAGAGAGGAGAAAGAAATAGAAGTCAAAAAAAAAAAAGTGCTGAGAGAGCCTGCCATCAGTATGGAGCAATAAGAAACTGAGAAATGAAGACAAACAAAAAATAAGATATAATAAAGTAAAGGAAAGTATGCTGTCAGGGATTCTACCAGTGACAAGAAAAGTGTCTGCCAGGCCGAAGGGCACAGCCAGTCTAAAAGGGGTAGAGATGGCACACAAAAGACAGGAAAAAAAGAAAAATGAGGAATGCAGAGAGAGATGAGAAACTGAGAAATGAAGAAAAACAAAAAGGAAGAAACAAAAATATAATAATGTTAATTTTTAAATGAGACAGAAAATAAACAAGAAAAGCTCCCCAAGAACGCCACAAACACAGGTGTTCAGACCAGGGAAATGGCTCCCGAGCTGAGCAGTACAACTTGGCTACAAAGGCTGACTGAAATAGCACACAGTGCCAGGTATCAGAGGACAGAAAAAGAAGGTAAGTAGAGACTAGAAACTGAGATATGAAAAAAAGAATAAAAATAAAGCTAGAAAATAAATGGCCCCAGGTATCCCATGGATGCCGACTGCACAGACCAAGTTTGTGGATACTAAGCTGTGCTGTACAAGATGCCTAAGCCTGCTAAGCCAAGTGCCGTCGAGTTGGATCTGACTCATGGTGACCTAGAAAAGAAAAATAAAACAGACAAAGTCTCCAGTGATTCCATCAGCGTGGAGGGCTGGACCAAAGAAGCAGTTCCCAGGCTGAGTAGTGCTTCATAACCTGTCAGAAAGAAGCAAAGATGGCATATGAAGCCAGATGTTTCAGAGAAAGGAGGGAGGGATGTGAGAGACAAGGAAAGAATCAAAAAGAAGCTGAAAAAACACCACCAGTAACATGGCACTGAAGGAGCTGTCTGGTGTGGGTGGGAAAATCTAAGCAGAATGAGTTGGTGCCTCCAGGCTGAGTTTCTGGCACTGGTTATAAAGTGACCGAGGCCAAGCAGGAGAAAGAGGGTAGTGATGTGGGGAAGTATGTATTCCTAGGTACTGTGTATTCTACCTCCTGGTGGGAGCTCTGAGAAGCCGCTTTCCTGTAGTCCCTACTACTTATTTCTCTACACAGATGAGAAATACAAGGATGTCACTAAGTGAATTGGGCTATACCTTATTAAGTAACTGTGTATAATGCCTTGAAAAATATTAGTAATCATTTTTCCTTCTCCAAGATGGTGTTTTTTTTTGTGCAGCATCAGTTGATAGGGGACCTCTGCTTGTCTCTCTCCTCTGTCTCTTTTCTCTACCAGTTTCTTATTCTATTCAGCACTCAGGTGAATTTTTTATCTCCTCACTTGAAATTTCGAGTGCCAGGTACTGATATTTTTCTTTTTTACTTTGATCTTTGGGTCTTAGATGTGGAGAGACAACACGGTGCTTCTGCTTATGGCATCACATTTGTTCTGCCTCCTGGAACAACTATATGAAATTTTATTTCTTTTGTTCAAAATTTAACTCCACTTTTATTCTCTCATCAGTACTCTACTGCCCAGCCTTATTCTTAGATGATGAATAACCTCATGTATCTCCTCCTCTTTAGATGATAAATAAACTGGTATATGGTAGGTACGTAGGTAGACAGATGATGTAAATACATATGTCTCTGTGAGGGTCTCTGTGAGTTGGAAGCCATTTGACAGTACCTGACAACACACATACATATACATATGTTTCATAAACCAAGAACTTTCTCAACCTCTTGCTATCAAAACTCTAACTCACTTATAACAATCTACTTCCTTTATTGTTCTCTTTTGTTATGGTGAAGAAGCTGGTCATGCTATCATTTATGCATAATTTCTTTATGTGGTTTATTTCCTATCTTCTCTTTTTAAAAAATCTTTTAGCATTGATTATTCTTTCTTCTTTATATTTAACATTTCTCTCTTAAAAATCATTGTGATTAAAACATATACATGTTTTCTGATGTTAATCTAATCAAAACAAAAAAATTAGCCTTTCCTGACTCAATGGCACTTGGGTTGGCTTAGACTTAACCTTTTCTAGAATTTAATCTTGTCTTCTTCACAATCTATTTGATAAAGGTAGTTGTACCACCTATCTCAGCTTCCTCATTTCTAAGCCTCTTTTCACACTACCCTAATCTAACTTCTACTCCATGCCTCATTCTAAACATGATCTCTAGATATATATATATATATTTTTTTAAGTTTAGAACCATAATCTCAGTGGCCTACTTGGGGTTTTCATTTGAATATCTAAAAGATAAATCATCCCCAGTATGTGCAAGAAGGAATTCATGATTTTCTTTTTCCATATCTAGTCCTCTTCCGTTGTTCTCTCCAGTCTTTCTGCAAGTTATCATTAATAATTTCTAATATATTCATTGAATGCTTCTCCTCGCTATCTACATTTAAGCCAATTTTCTAGATTCTACAGACTGCCTATACTCCTTGACTTGTGGACCCATACTCAGTTTTCAATATCATCATTTCAGCATCTTCCAAATTATCGCTGTGACTCTCACCACACTACTCCCCCAACTCCGTAATAAGGCCCCTTGTAATTATATTGAGAAAACCTCATCTTAATATTTTAAATTTAATCTGATCATCAAAGTTTTTGTTGCTATGTAAATGTAATACATTTACTGCTCCTAGAGATTTAGATGAGTACATCTTTGGGAGTCTATTGTTCAACCTACCACAACCAGCCTATTATAAATCAGTGTTATCTTTTACCCATGAAATTGAAGCAATGTCTTAACTTGTATTCTCTCCTTAATCATCCTCGATATCTCTATTCACCACATTTAAACAACAAATGTATTCACCACATTTCAACAAGAATTATGTTTCTGCAAAATGTAATTTTAGTCATACTTAAAAGATATACTGTATATTTTTAAGAATTCTGATCTAAGTTTTCTAGAATATATTGTGATAAAAAGGAAATAGAGCCATTTTGTTGAGAAATTACATCTATATTTTGTGCTTTCTCATCTCTATAAAAACAGAAGGCAGATTTACTTTCTGGGTTGATATTCTAAACATGTTTCAGTTTGAAAAAAGAAAGTATAATGAATCAAAAATAATGGCACATGCATGTGCATGATCTGGCCCACAAATTCTTTTAGTTGTATTTTAACAAATGTTACCTCTCTAATTAAGATAATACAGTTAAGACAATTTATATTAATTCTGTAACTACTTCCTAAAAGTAACAAATAAGTGAAAGAATATTGGGTACTTCCACCACGATGCTTTTAGAGGAACAGTATCAGGAAATCTCAAATTTCTCATAATCTAAAAACAGTAGAGCTAGGTGAGGGGGATGTAGGGCTGAGGGTTGATTCTCAGAGAGCATTTCTCCTACATATTAATGTGTTCAGATGACTTCGGATTTGAATGCAAACCTTATTTTCTACCCCAACATGAATAAGTAACGCAACTAAAAATAAAGCTCAGTAGCAACCAGCTCGCAGTCGAAGAACCAGAGAGGAGAAATTTTTTTTTTTACATTGTATCTCTAGGTAGTTAAGCCGTTAGGAGCCACTGCATCTAGATTGCCTACTTTCTGAAAATCAAGGCTAGAGATGAGAGGAACAGTAACTAGTGTCATTATTTTCTTATTCTACTAAAATATGTTTTATTATCTTTTATTTTTGTTGCCTAATGCTAGAGATACACCAGGAGCTCCTTGGAAACTATGGGGAAATTTTACTCTGTTCTATAGGGTCACTATGAGTCAGAATCGACTCGACAGTAGTGGGCTGGTTTTGGATAATGTCAGAGATAACATTATTTTGTTGAAATATGTGATTTGGCCTAGAAGAACTGAAATCTGTTGTCTGTTACTGTAGCTGTTTATAACACAGTGGTTCTGGTTTATGTAGACAATTTTTACTGAAAAGAAGAAAATGTGAACAAACAAGCAAAACCTGCAGAGACAAATCCCTTTCCCTCGAATATTAAATCAAAGGCATTTTGCTTGACAGGCTGCTATTGTGAAGGTGAACTTGCCCACTTCTATGCGTAATCTGAGAACCTGTACTATAGGAAGGAGAATGAACTATCAGGATTGCAGACAACTCGATAACAACTTGGGATATGCAAATAACACTATCTTGTTTGCTGAAAGTTAAGAGGACTTGAAGCACTTAATGATGATGATCATAAGACAATAGCCTTCACTATGGGTTGTACCTCAACATCAATGAAATAAAAATCCTCATAACTGGACCAATAAACAATATGAAATAAACAGAGAAGGGCTTAAAAGATTAAAATTGTCAAGGATTTCACTTTACTTGGATTCACAATAACATTATATGGAAGTAGCAATAGAGAAACTAAATGATGTTTGTTGCAAAAGATCTCTATAAAGTATTTGAAAGCAAAGATGTTGCTTGAAGGACTAAGTTGTGCCAGACGCAAGCTACAGTGTTTTCAATTGTCTCCTATATGCATGGGAAAACTGGACAGTGAACAAAAAGACCAAAGAAGATTGGATGCCTTTTGATTATAGTGGTGGCAAAGAATATTGAATAAACTACAGAATGTTGGATATACAAACTACAGTGAAAAAGGAAGATCAAAAAAAGAATTACTGTCTCGGAATCTTGGTGTTGGAGAACAGTACTGAAAGTATCACGGGCTGCCAGAAGAACAAATCAGTCTGTCTTAGAAGAAATATAGCCAGAGCAATACTTGGATAGCAAGAATCATGAGATGTAGTCTCAAGTACTCCGAAAATGTTGTTAGGAGAGACTAGTTCTTGGAGGATATCATACTTGATAAGTTAGAGGGTCACTGAAAAGGGTGAATATCATCAACAACCCATATTGATATAGTGACTGTAGCAAGGTGCCCAAACAGCTGTGATTTTGAAGATGGAGCAGGACCAGGCAGTGTTTTGTTTTGTTGTACACAGGGGCACTATGAGCAGGAATGGATTTGACCATACGTGACAACACATGTATGTTAGCTTAGTACAACATATCAATATGGGAAAATTATATTAAACTAATGAATTGCATGTAATACAAGAAATAAGTGTCCCTAGAAATATTTAAATAGATTGTGATAGTGTTCAATCAATCTAAATGTATATAGCTGCAATGTGACAGTCAGCAGTCATCTTTGGAAAGGTGATAGAGGTGACGGAATGCCTTAAAAAGTGCACTTTATACTTCAGATCTGGCTATGTGTCAGATGTTAAGGATAAAGAGATGAAGATGCAAAAGTTCAGGTCCTGAAGAACTTGGTCCAATATTGAAAGTAAACAAGAAAGTAAATGCCAAATTACTCTGTAATTATTGCTTCTATAATCATAGGGAAAAAAGCAGAATTGTTTGAAGTAGAAAAAGAAAGGAAAAAAGAGCAAATTAATACTACAATGGCATAACCGTTAGATTATCAACGATTTGAATTTTTATTATACTAATTAGTGATATTCACGAGAGTACAAAAGAGAATTTCAGAAACAAGATACCTAGTACGTGATATGAGAGTGAGGATTTTAGGACCAGCTGACAAACTGAGGGAGCCCTTTAGCTGAGTCTTGATGACAAGCAAGTGTTAGTGATGTAAAGATCAAGGACATTCTATGAAACAATACTACCATTATCAATGACACAGGGACATAACTGAGATAGACATGGGTGAATGTCCAGACGGATGGAAAGAGGAAGAGACTAAAGAAGAAAATTAGAAAGAAGAAAGGAGACGATTTCATATGAATCTCATCCAATAAGTAGCACAGGAGTTATTTAAAATTACATTAACATTAAACCAATTCCGAACTGGAAAATGACATGCAAGCGTATTTCATTTGATCCTATCACACTTCAAATACTTATAAAGTCTGTTTTGTTTTGTTTTTTCCTTCTTTTTTTAGCTATTCAATATATACAAGAATACCAGGATGTTTATTTTTGTATTTTGATCATGGATTTATTCCTTTCTATTTTTACTAATTCAGATATTAAAACTATCAGTAAGAACTGACAGAATTGGAGTAAAAAATACTGAAAGGCTTAAAGAAATTTACATGATGATGTTTTACTTTCAGTTTACTTCATGTTTTAGGAGTTTGTTGCTACCTGTTCACTCTCACTCTTATTCTTTTTATTTTTATTTATTGATTTTTTATCGTTATTGAGTGCAAGTGTACAATCCAGTTTAAATTTACTTGCCCACCTGTCTGCAGCTCCTTCTGTTCTCCTTGCCTGGTGACAGCACACTCCGCCTTTCTGTTCTATACATGTCATATCTTGTTAACAATCTCCTGTCCCCTCCTCTCCACCTTTTCCGCTCCCCTCTAGTAAGAAGCTCATGGGACAGCATCCTATAGACACATAGAACAGTAAAGTGCACATATGATATGATCACTCTGTCTCTGAGTCCAAGCCACCCCTGTCCCAAGAGTTGACCTCAATAATGATTTATGATCAGGGGTGGAATCAGTCTAGCGGCCATGTTCCCAGGGGAACCCCCAGGCCTTTGGACCATCAGTTGCAGTCTTTTAGTGGAGTTCTCAGGATATGCCACTTTTTTTTCTTGTGTTGCCACCAGGGCTCAACACTGTGAGCCCCAGTACAGCTGTCATTGGTGGTGGTCAGTCACTATCTGGTTCTTCAGGTCACATATTGATGTATTCACCCATTCACAAGGGCCTTTCTGTATTCTGGGTGCTCTTTCACCTATGTCATTGTTGTCCTTGGTGACCATCTGTTCCAGCTGAGCTGAGACTGGGGAACCTCAGATGGCAGCTTGCTAGCTTTTAAGACCTCACCAATATGGGATGCAGAAGACTTTCTTAGCAATAGGCTAGTTATGTCAATTGGCCTCGATGTCCCCTGACAGCATGGCCTCTGGACCCCAGCCCAGCCTACTCTGTCTTTGCAATATTGTGTTATGGTTTTTTTCTGATTTTAATCCTTAAATATCTCAAGGCACGCAATGAAAAGAAACAGAGTAAAAACTACTGAGCTCAAGGAACTGAATCTGTTATTATTATTCAGTCCCATTAATATTCTAGTAACTGAAAGTTACAAAATTTAAGATTAATTTCCTCAGGGAAATATGCTAGATCTGTTCTTTGATTCAACTGAAAGAAGAACATCTTGCTCACTCAGCGCATCATAATTTCTTTTCTTACTCTCAAGAGGCTCTCTTCCTTTGTACTTGGAAGAAAGGTACTCTGTAGTGATTTTCAGGTACAGGTTAAGCATGGTAAAACGAACCAAGCAAGGAACTATCCCCATGCCACACAAAGCATCATACTTGGAAATACAGAACATGCTAAAATCAGTAATCGTCTTTTGGACATCTTAATTACTAATGCTAATAATTTTTACTTTTCAGGGGAAATAAACCAATGTCCACAAAGTAAGAAAAAATCATGGATATAGTTGATCTATGCAAAGAATTATCACTGTAATAAATTATGAAATGCAATTCCTGGGTAGCAAGTATTTATGGATTTTCATAAAGACTAATGGTAGTTTATAAAAGATGAATACATAATACCTAAGAAGATGAATTTCCTAGTTATTCAAGATCTGCTTATTGCTTAGTTTACCTTTGCCTTGATTTTTTTCTCTACATTTGGAGGATACTAGAGTATCTAGTATTTGGTAAACAGATTCTTATTTTGTCTGTGATGATGATGTTTTATTTTAACTTGTTTGGGTGTAAAGATATTAAAGTATATAAAAAAATAAATAAATATTAAATATATATATATAACATTTTCAAACTTCTTTTTTGCGATCTTAGAATCACAACAACTTGGCAAGGTAAGAAATTCACAAGATGAATGGAAATAGGAAAAAATTCAGATGACCTTGATTTTAATTTTACTCTCCTTGGTTTCATTCAGTCTCTTTATCTTGCCATGAATTTATTCATCCATCCATTTTTTTTTACTTTTTAAAATTATGATTGAATGAAAATGTGCATTCTCATATAAATTCATGTACTTACCTATATGCATCTCCCACTACTCTCCCTGCCCAATGACAGCATACCCCACCTCTCTGCTCCATACATGTCCTATCCTCCCAAGTGTCTCTTATCCCCTCCTTTCCACCCACTCCATTGATTTTTTATATAACTATTTAACTATCACTCTCAATGCTATATTTATGACAAGAAAGGTACTAACTATATGAGTCCCTTGAGGAACTCACATTATAGAATGCACCCTGTGTGTCTCACAGACTGATTTTATTGATAAATGAAATTTAGAATAGTACACTCATTACAATTCAGACAAGACTGATGGAAGAACAGTGATATGGCTAGATGAATAGTGTAGGTTATAAAGCAAATATACTAAAATATTCATTATAGTTTCATGCCTATACACTGTATATATTTTGTCAACTCTTTTTAGGTTAGCATATTTTTATAATGAAATAGTGAAAGTATAATGCAAATTTAAACTGTGTTAGAAACAAAATAACACCTTTGTTAAAACATCTTGAATTATCAGGTAGCCATGAAGTTATGGACACAGGAAAAGACTTTCTCTGGCCAATAAAGGAACAATTTAGACAACAAACAGAATAAAATTCTAGTGCTTTAGAGTACGTCAAATGTACTTAATTTTATTATATTGCATTAAAGTTAGAATAGTAAAATTAGTTGGTCTTATTTGGAAGATGCTTGGGTACCAACTCCTTATTTAAAAAACTGATAAATTAAAGGAAAATTAAAGTATTTATTCAGCCTTTCCTCTACAAAACGTACCACTCTGTAGTTAATAAATGTGTGAAATTTTTTCATTAGGATTATTTCAAGAAACAAATGAAGAAGTGATAGAATCAAAATATTACCATTTTTGTAACTTCTTTTGAATTGAACTAGATGATGCCATTAATGATTGCTAGTAAAACAAAAAGAGGTTCAACAAGACATTATAAACTTCCTGGTAGAAAAGAGAGGAAATTAAAAAAAAAAAAAAAAAAAACCTAAAGTAATTTGTGGGATGGGGGGAATAGCCAAAACTCACACTGTGGGAAATTGTATGGGATAGATAATCATGCTTCTGCAAAAATAGTTAAAGGGAGAAAAAAAGAAAAAGAAAGGGTGTAGAAACTGCAAACTAAAGGTTTTTAAAAACTACTTGTATAGCAAGCAGAGTCAAGATGGCAGACAAAACACATGTCTCTCTAAATCCCCCTGGAAACCATGACCTGAAGTGATAATTAAACAGAGCCTTCTGGACACCTAGTGAGCCCTAGGACATGGTATAGGGCTGTTAATTTCAACTTTATACCACTGAGCGGAAAGCTTCCTCTCTTTCACTGACCCCTGCTCTTGGTGAGCACTGGCTTTACTGGATAGAGGGTAACTTGCCATTTTAATTTTTTTTCTCTGTCTTGGCCTGTGGGCAGAGGTGGGACTTGACTGGTGGCTTGTCTCGGATGAACTGCTGGTGGGATCAGTGGGTGAGATTGCCATATTTTGATAGCACAGCTTTGGACTCTGCATCACGGCAACTTTGGCCTCTCTACCTCCACCATTGACTAGCCCATGCTGGGTCAAGTGGGGAGCCTGTGCAGGACACCATCTTGTTCCACCAGGAGGCAGATATACCCATACGGAGGCCTCAGTGGGACCTAATTCCTAGGCTGGGAGGCAGTACCTGTCTGGAGCAGAGCACTTTTCTGGCAGTAAAGCAGTATTCTACACAGTGTCACCTATGGCTGGGGCCTGACAGCAGAGGCCAGCAGGACAGTAGCCTTTCTGTATTTTGAACTAGTTTATAACATCTAGGCTTTGATACAGAGGTGCTTCATTGCCAGCTGGGAAGAGGAACCTGTATACCTAAAGCCTGACTGACTTTGGAAGTTGTCAGATAACTCTTACCTTTCATTGTAAGATGACCTAGAGAGATAACTGTGGCCCATCTTCACAGCATCTCTCCCAGCCTCTATTGAATCATATCATGTCCAAAAAGAAACAAACTCCAGAGAAAACTATAACCAAGAAATCACCCATGGCTTAAGAAGGTCCCCCAAAGAAACAACAAAAGAACTTACCAGACAAAGAAACCTTTTTGAAACTATGGGAAGGTGAATACAAAATGATTATATAGAGAGCCCTCTTAAACCTTATACAAAATGCAGCAGAGCAAAACAAAAAATTAAGCAAGATGTTTGATCTGATGGAACACTAGTACTCCGATATCCAGCAGGTCAAGAACATAATCAAAGACATAGAAACTTCAATTCAAAGCCAAGAAGACAGAATGGAACAAATGGAAAAGAGAATTTCTGACATGGAAGACAGAGCTACTGACTCCAGCATCTATGAGGAGAAATCACACACACACACCAAAAAAGAAAACAGGAAAAATGAAGAACAATTAAGAAGCATGTGGAACTCTATTAAGAAGAACAATCTATGATTAATTGGAATTCCTGAACAGGGCAAGACACCTTAGAACACAGAGAGTATTGTTGCTGAGCTGCTGACAGAAAGTTTTCCAGAAATTATGAAAGAAGAGAATATAAACACCTGAGATATGTATTGAATGCCACGCAATATAGATCTAAAAAGAAAGGCTCAAAGACATTATATTATGTATTATTATCTTATCTTATATTGTATTATACTATACTATATTATAATCAAGCTTAACAAAATGAAACAGAAGCAGTAACTCTTAAAGTTAGCAAGACTCAAAGCAAAGCTAACATTCAGAGAGAAACTCTGTTAGGTTTTCATTGGATTTCTCAGTGGAAACAATGCTGGCATGGAGACAGTGGCATGACACATTCAAAGCCTTGATGCAGAAGACCTTCCAACCAAGAATATGTGTCCTGCAAAACTATCTTTCAAATATGAAAATGAACTTAAGACATTGATAGATAAACAGAAACTCAAAGACTTTGTAAAAACCTTGCCAAAGCTGCAAGAATTACTAAAAGAATCACTTGGCTTAGAAGAACAAAACCACTAACATTATATTTTAGAAGCAAATATGGGACACATCACCCAGAAACCATCTCTGTTAAGGAAGGCTTCAAACTCAATCAAAGCTGTAATAGTGAAAGAAATAATCCAGTGATCATGTCATGAAAACTATGATGTAATCATATTAAAAAGAGGAATGCAGTACAGTCATTATAGTCCTTCCAGATGGAAAGAAGATAATAAAGAATAGTAGCAATTAAAATTGGGTTTATACATAGTTTATTAAGGGGGATCATAGGTGCAGCCATAAAGCACAATAAAGATGCAACATATCAAAACAAGAAACGTAATACAGGAGTCTCAACAACCACAAACCAACTCTGAAAAAGGTGAAAAATCAACTTACAAAGAAGAATGTCCCAGAACAGATTAATAAGAACAACAGAGGAAACATCAACACAAAAATCAACACATCACAATGATAGCACTAAATACATAGCTATCAATAATTACATTGAATGTGAATGGACTGAACCCCCCAGGAAAGAGACACCAGTGACATCTTGGATCAAAAGACACAACTCATCCATGTGTTGCATATAAGAAACTCACCCTAGGCTTAAAGATATGAACAAACTGAAAGTTAAAGAATGTATATCAAGCTAACAATGAACAAAGAAGAGCAGGTGTGCCAACTCTAATCTCAGATAAAATAGATTTTAATGCAAAATCCACCATCATGGACAAGGATGGACACTATTGCTGAAAGGTTTTACACACAAGTGGAGAAATTGGAACTTTCCTACACTATTGGTGGGATTGCAAAATGATGCAAGCTCTTTGAAAAGCAATCTGGAGCTTCATTAGGCTGGATCTAGATATGCCATTTGACCCAGTAATTCCACTGCTCGGAATCAAGACCATTCACACCGTCTGATATATGCACATGAATGTTCATCACAGCACAGTCCGCAATAGCAAAAAGATGGAATCAGTCCAGACGCCCAACAACAGAGGAATGGATAGGTAAACTACAGTATATATACTCAATGGAACACTATGTAATGATAAAGAACAATGACGATTGCAAGAAACATCTCTTAATCTGGTTTCAACTGGAGGACATTGTGCTGAGTGAAAGTAGTCAGTGACAAAAGGGCAAATATTGTATGAGACCCCTATGATAAGAACTTAAAAACAGACTCATGTCTAGAAGAAAAGACTCTTTGATGGCTGCAAAGGTGGGGAGGGAGGAAGCGTGAGGAGGTTTAGATTAGATAGTTGATAGAAATTTGGTTTGGTGAAATCGGTGACAGCACACATTAGAAAGAAGGTCAATAATAACTGGACTTCAACACAATTGGAGTACTCCTCCCTTCTTAACCCAATATTGCAAGGACAGAATAGCTGGGGCCAGGGACCATGCTGTCAGGTGAAATCAAGGCCAATTGGCACACCTAGTATTTTGCTAATGAGGATTCTCTGCACTCCTCATTGGTGCATGGCATCTCGTGTTTTAAAAGCTGCCAAGCTGCCATCTGAGAGTACAGCAAATGGTCCCAACTCAACAGGAAGGGATGATCACCGAGGACAAGAACGACATGGAGAAAAGAGACCCATATGAGTATGTCTCTACATCGACTTGTGACCTGAAGAACCAGATGGTGCCGTCACCACCAGTGACAGCCACGATAGAGCTCACAAAGTGGAGTCTCACTGGCGACAAGAGAATAAACAAGGGTGTACCCTGAGATCTCCAATAAAAGACAACTGATGGTCCAGCAGCTTCAGAGTTCCCCTGGGTGCATGGCCCCGGCCCCGATGCTGCCCCTGTTCATAAATCATAATGAATGTCAACTTTTCAGACAACTATGGATTAGACTTAGCGACGCAGATTGATCATATCTTGCAGGAATTTTATGGTTGTATGCATATGTAGGACATCATTATGCTGATCTCTTGCTGGAGGAAGGGGAGTGAGTGGAGAGGAGGGGATAGGAGATTGTTGGGAGGATAGGACACGTGTGGAGCAGACAGGAGGGGTGTGCTGTCACCGTGCAGGGAGAGCAGTGGGAGCTGCGTATAAGTGGGCATGCAAATTTATATGGGAATGTACGTTTTCATTCAATCAT
This sequence comes from Heterohyrax brucei, assembly GCA_028571685.1. Taxonomy (NCBI): domain Eukaryota; kingdom Metazoa; phylum Chordata; class Mammalia; order Hyracoidea; family Procaviidae; genus Heterohyrax; species Heterohyrax brucei. The sequence continues at coordinate 26,632,709 of CM053146.1, forward strand.
AACAAAAAAAAAGAAAAAGAACTAACAAGTGGAGATCTAATTAGCATCAATTTTCCCCAACCCACCTACAGCAGAAGAGAATGAAGGACATCAAAGACACAAGGAAAACATGAGCCCAAAAGATAGAAGGGACCATGTGATCCAGAGATTATATCAGCATGAGACTAGAAGAACTAGATTGAAGGCCCACTGCCACAATGACTGCCTTAACAGGGAACATAACACAGAGTTCCTGACGTAGCAGAAGAAAAATGGGTGTGTAGACCTCAGACTCTTAGAAGGACCAGACCTGATAATCTGACAGAACAAAGGGTCCCGGGTAGGCTTGGCCCCTAGACTCTGTTAGCCCAGAAATGAAACCACTCCCAAAGTCAACTCTTCAGTCAAAGATTGGACTGGACTATAAGACATAAGTGATGGTGGTGAAGAGTGTGTTTCTTGGCTTAAGCAGATACCCAAGGATCACTGGGGAGGTCCTGTCCGTGGTGAGATCAGAGGGTAGAGGGAAACAGGAGCTGGTTGAACAGACTGGGAAATACAGTATGGAAAGGAGGAGTGTGCTGTCACAATGTGGGGAGAGCAGACAGAGCTACATAGAAATGTGATTATAAGTTTCTGTATGACAAATTGACTTGTGGATAAACAAACTTTCACTTAAAGCACAATGAAACATTTAAAAAAAAACAAAGTTTCACATTCACACTGGCAAACCAGGTATCACTGCAACTGCTTCCTTAGCTCTAAATCAAGAACCTTCCCATGTTTGCACCGGCTACTTTGGACAAATGGTCATGATTTTAGTCTAGTCTTCAGTGTTGACAGCTCAGAAATTTACTTTTGTTTTCTAAGTATGAATTTTCTCTTAAGAGTACAGTTACACTACAGAAGACAGGTTCTTTCAGGGGTTCTGAATAGAAAGCCAAGTTATTTAGTCTCTGTTTTCAAACATTTATAGAGTGTTTACTCTGTGCCAGACCCTAGTCTAAGCACTTTACAAAATATTAACTCCTTTTACCCTTATAAAAATTCATAGACAACAAATCTCAGGTACATGGATGTTAGATTACTGTCTCAAAGTTATATAGCCTCGCAGGTAGCAGATGTCTTATTCAAATCCAGTCAATCTGGTTTTGAATCTGTGCTCCTAACTAAAATGGTACATTTTACAATAATTAATAAAGAGGAAAAGACAAACTGATCTCAATAAAAGTTTCTCAACTCTTATTGATGGTGCACAGAACCATAACCTCAAAATTAAATGGCTATAGATTCAATGTCCTTATATAAAAGATAGGACGGAATGCTGCTAACATATGCTTCTCTGACTTTTATTTTTCTGTTTTCCAAAAGCTAACTAATGTGTACTGTGATACATATTCTATCTATATTCGTAAGGTATTTTAATACTTTCATCCAAACCTTTTCTGGCAGAAGGATAATTTTACATTTTTAAGGTAGATTTGTGTATCTCTGATAGCTACTCTCAGGCTTCATTTTGAAGATTTCGCGTTAATAAAATTCCAACTTCCCACTAAAAACTCAAAGAAGTTAAGTAACCTACATTTTTGGTTTATAGAATAAGCCTTTTACTTTGGAATCATTTTAGATTTATGAGCAATTTACTGCATTAGTTGCTGAGGCTGCACAACAAATTTCCAAACACTTAGAGGCTTAAAACAGCAACAGTTGATTTTCTCACAGTTCTTGAGGCTGGAAGCATGCAGTTAAGTTGTCCAAAAGAACCACACTCTCTCTAAAAAGACTCAAAGTGAGAATTCTGCCAAACACAGTCACATTTTAAGAAGCCAGGTGGACAAGAATTTGGGGCAGACATTATTAAGATAGCTATAATTTCAAAGATAGTACAGGGAGTTCACACATATTTTTTACTCTCACGACAGCTTTCAATACAAAGTGGACATCTCCTCAAAGCAGGTAGACCAAGTAAACCCCATGTTACATCTTGACTGTCTGGCAACACTGAGCATTTTTTCCCAGTGCTTGTAGGCCACTTGACTCTGCCTTTTGGTAAAATGTCTGTTCAAGTCCATTGACCATTTTTTTGATTGGGTTGTTTGTCTTTTTATCATTAAGTTGTAGAAGTCTGAAATATGTGTTTTAGATATCAGACCATTGTTGGAACCATGGTTCCTGAAGATTTCCTTCCAGTGTATAAGTTGTTGCTTCACTTTTGATTGTCCTTTGATGAATAAATTATTTAATTTTATGAGATCCCATTTATATATTTTGTCTTTTGCTACTTGTGCTTTTGTTACGATATATGATGATCCATTGTTAATAATTAGGTCCCAGAGTCACATTTGTTGTCTTCTAGAATTTTAAGGTTTTATTTTCACTTAGGTCCTTTGTCCAGTTTGAGCTGGCTTTTGTGTAGCGTGCAGTTCATGGGTCCTTGGTCATTTATCTGCATGTAGAAATACAATTTTACAGCACCATTTATTCAAGAGATTCTTTCTTCTCTATTGAGTTGACTTAGCACCCTTGTCAAAAAACAGCTCACCATAGATTAAATAACCCATTTTTGTAATAAAACTGGGAGATTCCTTGGTTTCCAGCAGAGAGATAATTATGTTCAATTATTTGCAACAGACTTCAAAAATGTGCTTGCCAAATGTATTATTACAAAATCATTTCCAATTCTATTTTGTTTATAGAAGTTAATAACTCTGAAATAATTCCTTTTAAAAAAATTAATTTTACCATAACCTCTGGGATTTTCTTCTACCTCCCACCATGACAAATTACTTATCTTTAAAAATTTCAATGAATGTTCTACTTTTGAAAATTTTAAAGATAAGTACCTTGTCATTAAGGAGGGGACAATGGGGTGTCCTTCTATCCTATTTCAACTTTTTTCAAATCTTTTTGTTTTTAACTTTTGTCAAAAATTCAGGAGATTTTGAACCTAATACAAATTGCCTACAGGGAAAAGATAAAAGAATTATTTCTGAAAGACATGAAACTAGCTTTCTAAATTATATAGAGTTTGTACCAATTTCATGGAGCTTGTGTTTGTTGTAACATTCTAGTTTGCTTTTGTAAGAGCTGTTGGATAAGATTCAGTCAACTGAGATGCTAAGATAATTACTGCTTATGTAACTCCACAAACAGAGATATTGATCTGGCCAAACACAAGTTGTTCAAATACTCACTATTTTCATAGATCAAAATGCTGGCTAAAGTTGGACTTCTTCATTGTCCATGAAATTAGTCACTTCATCCATCATATTTAGTATTGCAGCTTGTTATTTACAAAATAAAGGAATCAAAAACCACTGCATCCTAAATGAGGTCCATTCATTTCAGTGTAGCAAAGCCTGTTGTCACCGTTAAAGGGAGATTTTGCAATTTTGATAAATAAATTGTGACCATAGGCCTTCTGTATCTAGGTTGAGATTCTAATGTTTTTTTTTTTCTTTCAATAATTACCTGTTGCACTGGAAGACAGTGATAAAAGCAGACAGAGCAAAACATTAGTATTTTTAAATTGTTTTGAAACCAAGCTCTTGGAGTAATCAGAAAACATAGTTTTATTTCTCTTAATAAACTCAATATAAGAATTATTTCCTGAACTACTTGCAAGAGACACTAGAAAAACGTATTTTTTCTTTTTGTTTATATGAGTAAATATTTTATGCTGAGTCACAATGTATTTTAGTTTATTATATTAATACTAATAACTTTGTAAATAAGGTAAGTGCAAGGATAAAGCAATTTACACAGATAAAAAGTATGTAACAATGACCACTGAAATGTGCATTGTCAAAATACTAATGATGAATAAAAATGTCATTCTAAACAATATATTATAAAACAATCAGTGGCTGATAGAGACTAGAGGTAATCCAGATCAACAAAAATGCCATATAATATTTTTAATCAACAGAAGAATTATTTTTAATTTTGCTTATGTATTTTATGCTGAGAAATAACCAATAAATTAATGAAACAATATAGTAGTAACAAATTAGTAAAAAGAATTAGCATCCCACTTGGTGAGTGGTATCTGGGGTTTTAAAAGCTTACTAGTAGCCATATAAGATGCACCAATTTTCCCAAACCTATCTGGAGAAAAGAACAAAGAATATCAAAGACACATGGAAAATACTAGCCCAAGAAGTAAAAGTGTCACATAAAACAGAGACTTCATCAGTCTCAGACCAGAATAACTAGATGGTGCCTGGCTGCCATCAATGACTGCCCTGACATAGGACACAACAGAAAGTGCCTACAGAGCTAGAGAAAAACATGAATCAGCACCCAGATTAATTTCAAAATACTAATGATGAATAAAATACTAACGATGGAGCTAATTGTTTCATTAATTTATTGGTTATTTAAATCATGTGATCTTCGCAGCCAGTTAACATTACTACCACATGAGATGGCAAAGCCTTCAAACTTCTTTCAATAAATTGATTGTTTCAGGTGCAATATGGCACACCGTGCCATCTTATTGAAACCACACATTTGTGAAGTCCATACCTTCCAAAGGCAGCCCCAAACGATCAGTTATCATAGCCTAATAGCTTTCACCATTGACAGTCACAACCTCTCCTCATTCATCTTGGAAAAAATAAAGGCCAATGACTCTGCGAGACCAAAATTCACACCAAACAGTAACTTTTGGGCCGAGAGGTAGTTACTCTTGAATCTCCATTGCATTCTCATCACTCCAAATGTGACGGCTTTGTTTGTTCACAAAATCATTCATCCAAAAAGGGGAGACATTGCTGAAGCAAGGTCGACTTTCAATTGCTCCAGACCCTGGTTAGCAAATGTACAGCACAATCTGTGGTTGTTGGACTTCAGTTCTTGGGTTAAAACAATTTTGCAAGGGTAAAGCTTCAAGTCCAGACACAAAATCACCAAAATACGGTTGATAAAAGGCCTAATTTTTATGCTTGGTGAGAAAATGATTGAGATTGATTCTTGTACACACCGTGATGTATAATGACAATGTTTCCACTGAAGCGTGCAGTCCACTGATGCACAGGCATTGTCTAATTGACAACAGACCTGATTGTCTCAAATTTTTTGATTGAATGTCGAATTGTTCTCTCAGTGGGACAAACAGGCACATCATAAATTTCACATAATGCACAGAATGCTTGGTGAATGGAACACTCATTTTAATAATAAACTTTAACAAGTTATATGCATTATGGAATTGTGTAACTTTTCATGGCTATTTGTCAAGACTAATAAAAAACATGATGAATAAAGCCACTATGGCTTTGTAAATATGGATGCCATGAGCGGTCAAAAATAGGACATCCATATTGGAAGACCTTTTATTTTATGAATTTTTAATTTCTGTCTCTATGCTTTCTTGCAGAGCTCAATTTGTCATTATGCTCTGTTGTATTTTGCCTTATTTCTTCCTTGTCTAATGAAGATTTCTAAATCTTAATCTTTTGTATTCTACCTTGGATAATTTCAGAAAGTTCACTTCTTCTGAAAAATTTGTTGGTTATTTTGGAAGCTTTCTGAAACCATTGTGGCCTGTCTCTCTAAGTGATTTGATACTACTGTTTCCAGGCCATCAGTAAGTTGTATTTACTTATTTTCTACTTCCCTCCATGTTATAATTTCTTGTTTTACTTTGTTTTAAAATGTCCAAATAGGCTGATCATGTGTGCTAGTTATCACTGGTGACTTTGATGATCTAGTGTCCTGTCACCAGATGATTAGAGATGTTACTAGACATACTAGTCTAACAACCTCTTTGCTTTTCTTGCATTAATTCAGCTCAGGTGTTGAAGTAGTCATTCATAAAGGTGCGGTGCTGGCTCTTCCCTAGATTGTTATGGGTGATTGGTATAGGCACAGACATATGGGTGCAGGCATTGAGAAAGGCAGAGGGCTAACAGCTGTCTCTCAGTGTCTGAATCTAGGTTAAGGAACTGTTTCTGCCTTGAATTCTCAGCTCAGGGGAATCAGAAGTCTTTAGTTTGTGCCAAGCTTTTTAGTTTGTTCCCTGTCTAAGACTCAGAAAAGGACTCAGAGAGGACTTAGAGTCCTACTTCTGGCTCAGTTAATGGCATCAGACTCCAGAGCTAGGTATAGTGACAAGAAGGGAGAGTGAGATGCTGGGAGAACGGGAGAGTTATATCTCAAAGGAAAGATCTAAACTTGCATACAACAGGTTGGAAACAAACCACTCAGTTTTTAACAATCTAGTACTGTTTTTCCTTAGTTGTTGAGGCACAAGTGGATTCTCCCATCAGTTTTTCCTGCTGAGCAGAATTCTCTCCATCCGTTACTACTTCTCATTATGCTGGCCACAGCTGATTCCTGGCAGGTCGGGTCGGTGAGTCCTACATACTGCTGGACCTAGTCTTCCTTCCTCGTTTTTTAGTCTATTTCCTTATCTTTTCCTTTGATGTTTAGGGCTCATAGGATGCCATATGTGATCAGTTCACTTGTTCTTTGGGGTCTTTGTTGTTAGAGAATTCCCCACAGGAAGAGTCTGACTTCTCCATCATCTTGGTCTTGCTTCCTGGAGCTGTGTTATGTTATCAGCCTTCTACCAACTCCTAGAATGTTTAAGGGTCCAAAAGGCTTCTTTCATTGTGAATTAGCTCTATCTCTTTCAGACCAAGCTAGTTGTAGTTCTGGTGGAGTAATTTTCTCAGAAACTGTGGGTCTTCAGTAGATTTTACTAGGGTTTACCCCATTAGACAGAAACCACATCTTCAGACTTTTTTCTTGTTTTTTAAAGATAAGAGTTTTCTAGGTTTGACTCCTGCTGAGACAATGTTCTTCTTTCCAGGGCTCTCATTCTTTTTGATTGAGCACACTCTTGTTGCTGTTAGATTTTGTTGAGCTGTGTCTGACTCATCGACCCTATGCACAACAGAATGGAACACTGCCCAGTCCTATACCATCGTCGTAATCATTACTGTGCTTGAGCCTGCTGTCACAGCCACTGTCTCAAACAGATTCCTTGAGCATTTTCCTCTTTTTGCTGATCTTCAACTTTATCAAGCATGATATCTTCCACACACTGATTGTTCCTAATAACATGGCTCAAATATATGAGACAAAGTCTTTCCATCCTTGCTTCTAAAGAGCATTGTGGCTATATTTATTCCAAGACAGATTTATTCATTGGTGGGGGGGGCACTCCATTGTGTATTCAATGTTCTTTACCAACACAATAGTTCAAAGGCATCAACTTTCTTTGGTCATCCTTATTTATTGCTTAGGTTTCATGTGCATATGAGGTGACTGCAAATACCACTGGTCAGGTCAGGTGATCCTTCATTTTCAAGGTAGTGTCTCTGATTTTTAACAATTTAGAGAGGTCTCCTGCAAAAGATTGCCCAATGCAATGTGTCATTTTATTTCATGACTGCATACCTTTAATCACTTGAAATAGCTGTTTGTGTGTCTAAATATTGCTCTGATAGCTTGCTCTTTCTGCAGTTTTAGTTAGCAAAAGTTTTAGTACATTTTTGGCTTTATCACTACAGCATGCTCTCATAAAATTCCTTCAGGGGAAAAAAAAAAACTGTCTTTAAATTTTAGCATCTTCTGCCAATTCAAAAGGCTATGAATTTTTTAAACCATCAAGTCCTGATTCCTTTTTGTTTAACAGTTCTTCCTTTAATTTATCTCCCTCCTTTCTCATTTTACTGTAAGTTACAAGAAGAAATCATTATCACTGTTTTGTTGGAAAATCTAGATAACAGGATCATGATCTAGAATTTTTGCTGTCCACATAACCATAGGATACAATTTCAGTAAATGTTCTGCTACTACATAAAAAGGATGCTTCTTCTTCCACTTGCCAAGTAATTTTTTCACTTTTTTTGAGCTCTCAGTGGCAGTGTCCTCTGAATCCATATTTCTAACAGTCTATTTAAGGTGACTTTGGTTTTCTTTATCATGGGCCTCAAAATTTCTCTAATGTTTGCTTATTTCTGTGTCCCAAAACTACTCTCATATTCTTAAATTTTTGTTACGGCACCATGCTACTTCCAGATGTCAAAACTTGTATCAGTTGTCTATTTCTGTATAACAATTGACTACAATATTAGTGATTTACAACAATATACACACTTATTGTCTTAAATTTTCTGTTACTACAGAATCTGGGTATGGTTTCACCAAATCCTTTGCTTAAGATTCATGAGCTGTAATCAAAATGTTTAACAAGAATGGAAATTTAACAGAGGAAGGATCTGCATTCCACTCAGTGTAAATCCTGGTGGCATTCCACACATTGTAGTTTCTGTGAGTTCTTGAGGTTTTTTTGGCTGGGTATTGGATAGAGGCTGCCTTCAGCTCCAAGACACAGCATTGAGGTCCTAAGCAAGTTCCTTGACAAGTGGCCTTCCCCAAAAGGGCAGCTTAGTTCATGAAGCCAGAAAACAGGGCTTCTAGAATGAGTCAGACAGCAAGATGGTACCATCCTATACCAATTTTGATGTATTTTCTTAGTTAGAAATGTGTCCCAAGTCACACTCAACACTCTACGGAAGGAGAGTGTAAAGGGTATGAATAACTGGAAGACAGGAATGATGGGAGGAGCCCTAGACTTTATTCTCCACACAGGATATTTGGATCTTTTGCAGTGTCAGATGAAATGTTTGATTTTATCTTCTAACTATCCAAATATTTCTTCAAAATACTCCATTAAATTTTTTCATCTACAACATCTTTACTTGCTCCAAACATAATTCAGTCTTTCATGGCCTCACTGAGTATTCAAAGCCTGGTAGTCTGCTCCATGAATATGTGAAAGATTGATGACTACAATCAAGTTTAAAAGCATCAACACATGATAGGGAAGCCAATAGAAATGTACATACTATTTAAGTGTTTCAGAGTCACTGTCAAATGTGTTCATTGTGTTTTTTACAGTGGTTAAGCAAGTAGATATTGATGACACCATGGGCATTCTACAGAGAAATAAAAAAACTGATTAATTAATGGGAGATTTTAAAAGAATATTTGCCAGGAAAGAATTACAGAAAGTGATAGAATTGCCTGCACTACAGTATTCATATAACCAAAACATTCTCCCTAGTATGTACACATACATAGATATATTAATTAAGCATACAAGAATGAATAGTTACATAAATATTTATTTTGCTAAATTTTTTCTCTTATCATTTGTTTTAAAAGTTATTTTTTTCTTAAGATGAAATCTTCTTTCCTAGTCTGTAAATGCCAACCACTTTACCTCTAACACTTCATCTACTTCCAACAACAGTTCTGCCAGGTACATATAATTACTCTCATTTTGTAGACTAGAGAGGTTGATGGCAGTCTCATTTCACAGAGTGGAAAGTGCTGGAAACAGGATAAAAAATCAAGTCTGTCTTCTCTTAAAATATGGGGCTTAGCCCACAGATAGGTATCTAATAAAATTTCAGATTTGTTGTCATTTATTAGAGATTGTAGTTTGAAGTCCATTGGTCTTTAAGTACAGCTTACTTATTCTCACTGTGTAAGTAATGACAGACTGTACCAAGTTGGATTAGATGTGGATAGAGACGTATAAAATCACTGTAGAAATGTGCTCGAGACAAGGATGTGTGTGTATGTGTGTGTGTGTGTGTATGATCTCCCATAATCAGTTTCTATTCTCATGAATCTTTTCTTTGTTGCTATACCCTCCTAGAAAATATTACTACACTATTGCTGCACAGCTTTCTTTTTCTATATTTTCACTTGCTTTCTAGTTACTCTATCAGAATCAGAAGATAAGTTGAATTTGAAATTTGAGGTATTCAAAGTAAAAGGTATGCTTGCTCCAGAAAATGTTTCTGAAATATATATGTAAACATAAATCTATAAATAGTATTTGCAATGCATAGCAACAACTCTTTATACAAAGAAAGCTTAAGGAAAACTGGAAACCTTTGCTGTATAGTGGTTAAGAGCTATGGCTGCTATCTAAAAGTTCAGCAATTTGAATCCACCAGGTGCTCCTTGGAAACACTATGGGGCAGTTCTGTTCTGTCTTTTAGAGTTTCTATGAGTTGGAATCAACTCAGCTACAATGAATTGGGGTTGCTTTGTGGTAAATTATTCTATAAACAAAAGGTTTACCAAATAATTTTATGCTGGGGGTTATGTTTGAAAAGATTTGCAAAAAAAATAGTGCACATGTATGTTTGCTATGTTGTAGAATGAACATCCTTTGGAAGGCACGGCAGCTACTCTGGAGCTACCAAACTGATTAGAGCATGAGTTTTCCTCCCTCTTCCTTATGCTACATATTTGGATTCCAAGGAATGTCCTTTTGTCCCTACTCATGTAACTGAAGGGTGATTTCTTTTGCATGTAAGGTTTGGTCACCAACGTTTAGCAGAAATCACAGAACACATATATGTTGCATTTTTCTCTATATATACACCTTCCAATGATTTTTCCACTTTCATTCTGATGAAACTAAAATCCAGTGGAAGATTGTATTCATCCAGGAAAGGCGGTATGATTAGATAAGGATTTTATTTAGCCTTATATTTTCAAAACTTTTGTGAACCATTGAAATACGCAATTTCATTGATATCCGTCTGCGAAAAAATGCAACAAGACCCATATCTCACACGATGCAAAAAAACTAACTCAAAATGTATCAATGACTTAAATATCAAACCTAAAATGACAAAGATCATGCCAGAAAAAATAGGAACAAGAATGGAAATTCTAATACATGGCTTAGAAAGACTGCAAAATCTGACCAACAACTCACAAACAACAGAAGAGAAAATAGATAAATCAGAACTACGAAAACTCAAACACTTATGCTCATCTAAACACTTTACCAAGGGAGTTAAAACACTGCCTACAGAATGGAAAAAAAAAAATTGACAACTACGTACAGGATTGACACATAATTTCCATAATCTACAAGATACTGAAAAATATCAACAAGAAAAAGACAGATAACTCAATTAAACAATGGGCAAAGGACATGGACAGACAATTCACCAAAGAAGGCATCCTGGCAGCCAAAAGACGCATGAGGAAATGCTCACGATCATTAGCTAATAGAGAAATACAAATGAAAACTACAATGATATACCGTCTCACCCCAGTGAGGTTGGCAATAATCCAAAAAATTGCAAAACAACAAATGCTGGAGAGACTGTGAAGAGATTGGAACTCTTCCACACTGCTGGTGGGAATGCAAAATGGTGCAATCTCTTTGGAAAGCAATTTGGCATTTTCTCAAAAAGCTAGAAATAGAAATACCATATGATCCAGCAATCCCACTGCTTGGAATATAGCCTAGAGAAATGAGGGCTGTCACATGAACAGATACATGCACATGAATGTTTATTGTAGCTTTGTCCACAGTAGCAAAAAGATGAAGTCAACCTAGGTGCCCATCAACAGATGAATGGATAAACAAACTGTGGTTTATATATGCAAAGGAACACCATGCAATAATAAAGGACAACGATGATTTTAGGAAACATCCCATAACCCAGTACCAACTAGAAGACATTATGCTGAGTGAAATCAGTCAGCTGCAAACCAACAGTATCATGTGAGACCAGTATTATAAGGACTTGAAAAAGGAGTTGTGCACAGAAGAAAATACTCTGATGGCTACAGTGTTGGGGAGGGAGTGGATTGTTCACAGATTAGTCAGTAGAAATTTAGTTAGGTGAAGGAAGTGACAGCACTCAGTAGAAGGCAGCTCAGTGTAAGTGGACTGCACCATAAGCTAAACGTTTTCTAAATTTAACCTAACATTTTAAAGTATAGAGTAGCAGTGACAGGAGTCTGGAAACTATGTTTTCAGGGGATGCTGGAGTCAATTGGTGTAACTAGGCTTTTGCTAAAAGAGGCTTCTGAACTGCATATTGGTAAGAGGTATTTTAGGGTCTGAAAAGCCAGCAAACTGCTATTTGAGGAATGTCATTTGATCCCATTCCACCTGGAATAGATGATGACTGAGATTATCAAAGAAAAGAGGAAAAATGAACTCTGGTGACAAAGGGACCCATATGATTGGGAGACTACATCAGCACGAGACCAGAAGAATGAGATGGTGCCCAGCCATCACCAAAGACAGACATGATAAGAGGACACAATGTAGAGTCCCCAGTGCAGCACTGCAGAAAGAGATTTTCAGATTAAGAACTCTACTAAAACAGCAAAATTGATGGTTAAGCAACCTGAAGTGTCCCATGGGAACGTGGTCCCTAGACTTGCTGCTTCCCCAGACCTGAAACCAGAGATGAGGTCAACATTTCAGATAAAGAATGGACTGGGCTTGGGGACACAGGATGAGCATTTGCTGTGTGTATTTTATGGTTTTATACATTTATAGAAGGCTATCCTACTGGTTTATTTCTAAAGGGGAGAGGAGAGCATACAGAGGAGAGTACAGATGTTCTTTAGGAGGATACTAGAAGTAAAGAGTGAAAAGGAGGAGTGTGCTGTCACTGGATGAGGAGAGCAGATAGAATCGTAGAGAGGCAGGTATATAAAATTGACTCAGATTGTATACTTTCGCTTAATCCTAATAAAAAATTATTTAAATATCGAATTTCAATATTCAGGTCCAAGGCAATGTAAATTTTTCATATTTCTGTTCTGGGTCATGATCATGTGTTCTCATGATTCTATGTTATTTCCTTTATAACAGATTACATTCTTTGTATTTATGCATATATTTTTGAAACCATTTGATTAACATCCATCATTTCAATTAGTTTAATTTCACAAAGACAAATAATTTACTGATTTTATTCAACATCAAGTCTCCCAGAATGTGACATGTTTCCTGACATGTGATACCTGAAAGAAACCCAAACTCACTGTCATAGAGTTGATTTTGACTCATGGTGACCCTATGGGCCAAAGTAGATCTGACCCATAGAGTTTCCAAGGATCATATGGTGGATTTCAACTGTCAGCTATTGGTTAGCAGCTATAGCATTTAACCACTACACCACCAGGGTTTCTGAAATATGACAGGTGCTAGATAAATAGTTTGAAAATTATTTTTAGGAGGATGTTGTGACTTGTGTGAAGGTACATCTACACATAAATTCAGCAAAATTAGTGTCAGACATCCTTGTATAGCATTATAAATTATTTTATGAACTCTTTATAATTTTCAGTATTTGATATGTTTTCTAAAATATACATTAAGCTAATTTTATAATAAAAACTCACACATTAAAAACAAATAAATACATAAAATATAAATGGTCACATCAGTTACTTAGCACTACACAAGCAAAATTCAGCTTAAAACTCGATGCATTTTATGGTTCTATCCATCTATAGGATATCATCCTGCTGACCTCTGGCTGGAGGAAGGAGAGTGGATGGAAAGGAAGGGAAAGGAGACTGTTGGGAGGATGAGACATGTATGGAGCAGAGAGGAATAGTGTGCTGTCACTGGACAGGGAGAGCAGTGGAAGTTGCATATAGGTGGGCATGTAAATTTACACGGGAATGTACATTTTCACTCAGTCATAATAAAAAAAAAATTCCTTGTGAGACAGATCAGACTCGATGGCACTTGGCTGGCTGGCTGGCTGTTTTGCGTATCAGCTTCTGCTACTACAATATTTTAGATATAATTCCATTCCTTTCGCAAAGGCCCACTTTAGAAATTGATATATTCTGATAAAACTTTGTTTCTTCTCTTGATAGGAAAAGTTGAAATTTTCTGCTCCATTGAAGACTTAGTAATTGTTATTTCACATGAACTACATCAATTTTCATTTCAAAGTTTTATGACCTACCTTGGAGTCATAGTGTTTAAGAACTATAGCTGCTAACCAAAAGACTGGCTGTTCAGATCCACTAGCTGCTCCTTAGCAACCCTGTGGGGTCAGTTTTACTCTGTCCTATAGGGTCACCATAAGGTGGAATCAGCGGGTTTGGTTTGGTTTTTAATGTGATGATCTAAGTTGGTGTTAGAGAAAATAAGTGTGAGAAAGGCCTGTTTTTTGTAATTGATGAGTGTTTACAATAGAGGTTATTGTCATAAAAGTAACATTGGAGTAACTGCTAATAACCACAATGATGTCGTTTGAAGCTTGAGGTAAAAACTGTGAGGTAATCTAGTGAATAAGTAAGGTTTAGGATGAGTTTAATGAGCTTCTAGAAGAATTTAAAAATGAATGGAATTTTGGAGAAAGAGCACAACTTCTTCAAGAGAAAAAATAAAGGAGACTAGATTCCGGGCAAAGGGAAAGAACGTGCAGCGAATTGGAGACAGGAAAGGGTGTGCTGACTTCAGGGAACCGTAAGAAGAACTGCGTGGTCGGTGCACATGGCACCCAGGGCAGGTGTTAAGAGAGAAAGCTACAGAGTTAAGAGTTAGATAATGAAGCAAATCTTAGGTCTTTCTAATAAACTGATTGGCTTGCTACACAGGAAATTTTACCACATTCAAAAGCCAAATACATCCCAAATATTAAATTAATGTGTTTCTCCAGATTGTGGCTTCAAGAGCATCACTGGATCATAATGCCAGGAGATAGATTCACATAACCTATGGCCCATTATTCTCTCTATAGAATAGTATTTTCTGTGTTAATATTAAAATTCAGTAGTAAAAATTACTTTAGTAGTATTGAAAACATGGATTAACATTTTCCACATTATTGTACGTGGGAACATGTAAGACATTTAAAAATACTCCTTGTGATGGTCAATTTTATATGTCAGCTTGGCTAGACTATGGTGCCCAGTTGTTTAGTAAAACCCTAGTCTAACTGCAGTTATCAAATAGTTGTATGCGACTTAAATCAACTGGTTTTAAGTAGAACAGATTAACTTTCAGAACAGGGATGGAAGTTCAAGTAATCAGTTGAAAGCATTAAGAAGAAAAATACTCTTTTCCTAGCCTGTTTCTGCCTCCTGAATATAAGTAGACATTTTGTCGTAACTCACTCTTTCCATCTGCTGATGTATGGATTTTGAACTTGTCAGCCCTGCACAATCACATAAGCCAATTCCTATATAGCTCTATCTAGGAAACTCTGCTGGTGTAGTGGTTAGGAGCTATAGCTGCTAACCAAAAGGTTGGCAGTTCAAATCCATCAGATGCCCCTTAGGAATCCTATGGGATAGTTCTACTCTATCCTATAAGGTCTCTGAGTTGAAATCTGCTTGATGGCAATGGTTATTCATCTTTTACTTTTTTTTTTTCTTTTCTTTTTTGGCTCTTATATGTATACTGAGAGAGATTAAGGAACAAAAAAGATTAAGAGATTTTAAGCTGTAGCTATAGGGACAGGTAGAGAGAGATATTTATTTCTGTTTTTGTAGAGAAGGCTGAGATAACCCTTATTTTCATGATAGTTTAAATTTTACTGTAATTTTGCCTCTCTGTAAAAATAATTCTGGAGTTTATCAAATAATAACCACTAATAAGAAATTTCAGTTACAGCAGGTAATGTTTTACTATTTTAATTTTTTTCTTATTTTTGAATTTTTATTAGTAGAGTACAAATTTTTATTTGTACACAGACAACCCCAGTGGTGTAGTGGTTAAGTACTATAGCTGATATCCAAAAGGTCAGCAATTCAAATCCTCCAGGTGCTGCTTGGAAACTCTATGGGACAGTTCTACTCTTTCTATCAGTTTGCTATGATTTGAAATCAGCTCTTTTCTCTTTTTTATACTCAGAGAGGTTATGTTTCCATTTCTAGTTCTGGAACTCATGTCCTTCACCCTCTTATAGTCTGTACAATATCCATCATAGTGAAGCTCTCTCTCAATCTGTCTCCCCATGACTTAAGTGGTCATAGTCATGCTAAATAGACAATACATCAGTGATAACTTTGGTGAAAGGTAAGATAGTATATAATACTGGAGAAGACAGAACAATTTGTCAAGGCAAGTTCGTGGAAGCTCCATAGATGTTAAACAAACAAACAAACAAAAAAAAAAAACTCCTCTGAGGGACCAAATTACTGGGCTGAGGGCTGTGGGGGCCATGGTCTCAGGGAATATCTAGCTAATCTGTCATAATACAGTTTATGTAGAAAATGTGCTACATTCTACTCCGGTGGGTAGCACCTGGGGACTAAAAAGCTTGTAAGTGGCCATCTGAGATATTCTGTTGGTCTCTCTCCATCTGAAGTAAGAGAAAGCAAAGAAAACCAAAAACATAAGGGAAGATGAGTCCAAAGGACTGGTGGGCTACAACTGGCCTCCTCCATACTGACTCTAGTACAACTTTGATAGGGAGCACAATAAGGGTCCCTGACAGAAGCTAGAGAAAAATGTAGAACAAAATCCTAAGTCAACAAAGGACCAGACTTACTGGCCTGACAGCGACTGGAGAAACTCTGAGACTACAGCTCAGTGAAGTTTATGAACTCTTCCTAGAAAAAGTGCTACATACCTCATTGCTGGATATAACTACGGTTACCTTCAAAATACTCCTCTTGGGAAGCTATTCACTGAGACCAGTGCCTAGTCCACCGTTCAAAGTAATTTTGGAACTCATTTTATTGAATGGCCACCAAAGGTTTCATCATATTACCCTTGATGTCTCCAAGTGTCACCAAAATGTCTTTCTTTCAAAACTTCCTTTATTTCTGGGTAAAGAAAATGTCCCTGGGGGCTAGATCAGGTGAGTAGGGAGGGTATTCCAATACAGTTATTTGTTTACTGGCTAAAAACTCTCTCACAGACAACTATACAATTAATTTTGCAAACTTGTCACCCGGCTACCTCGCTCAATGACCATTGTATAAAAAGTTTCAAAACTGCTTTGAATGGTAGACTAAGCACTGGTAGTGGTGCATAGCTTCCTAATAGGAGTACTTTGAACATGAGTGCAGCAATATTCAGCAATGAGGTATGTAGCACTTAGAACAGTTAAGTTTGTAGACTTAATTGTTAGAACTTGTATGTGTAGTACTGTACAATGGGAAGCTAGTTTGTTCTATAAACCATCATCCAAAGTACAATTTAATAAATTAAAAGAAAGGGAAGTTATATGTGAGGGTCAGGAGTGAAGACAACACACTATTTGATGGTCATAATTGATTCTATGGAATTTCTAGAGGTGGCACAATTTCTAGAGGTGGAAAGAACCAGTTCCCCTTGGGGTAGAACCCTGAACCTGTTGTTGGCTCACTAAGGCTCTCTGGTTAAGTCACTTAGGTCCTTTCTGTACTAGTGTCTCTCAGAAGGAAAAGACAAAGAGAGAGAGAGAGAGAGAGAGATCAGGTTCACTGGTCTGACAATACTCTGAAATCAAACCCACTGCTATCAAGTCAATTCTGACTCATAACAACCTTATAGACAGTAGAACTTCATAGAGTTTCCGAGGAGCATTTGGTGGATTTGAATGGTCGATCTTCTGGTTAGCAGCCATAGCGTTTAACCACTATGTCCCCCAAACACCCTTTTAACTCAATATTGAAGTCACTCCTAAGGTTTACCCTTCAGCTAAAGATTAGATAGGCCCATGAAAGAAAGTGAGGCTAAAGGAGTACACCAACCCAGGCTCAAGGAACAGGAGGCAGGAAGGAACAGGCAAGTTGGTTATAGGAAACCCAAGATCAAGAAGGAGACGGCTGACAAGTCACAGAGTTATTAACCAGTGTCACAAAACAGTACGTATTCTGTCTAATGAGAAGCTAATTTGTTCTGTAAAATCTCATCTAAAATACAATAATAAAAAGTAATATTTTTCTACACTAGTGTTTCATAACTTATATGTTACACCTCATTAAACTCATTCTCCCAGTCAGCACTCACTCATGTTTTTCAGACTTGTAAAGTTTAGAAACTTTTTTTAAAAAAGAAAAAATTTCTTATGAATTCTCATGTTTTGAACTATTTTTTTAAATATTACTTAACCCTGCACAAACATATGCTTCTTCTCTTTATAATTTTTTATAACTTCTATACAGATAAAAGGAAATCCTGGTGGCCAAGTGGTTACATGCTATGGTTGCTAACCGAAAGGTAGAGAGTTTAAATCCACAAGGCATTCCTTGAAAACTCCGTGTGGCAATTCTACTCTGTCCTATGGAATCGTTATGAGATAGAATCTACTCGATAGCAGTGGGTTTGTTTTTTATGGTTTACACAGAATATAAAAACATACAAACAAAACTATAAGCTCCTAACATTTAAGTTACTAAGAGTAATTCAATACAACTGGTGGTATTATTTTGCTGAAATAAAATTGTGGACTAACAGGAGCTCAATAGAATATTTCATGGAAGCAAACACGGGCAGCAATGGTGCCATCACTGCTGATATTCAGGTTCTGTTGTGTTTGGTATTCCTGTGCAATCATCAGCCACAATGTTCTGGTTCATTTCTACCACAATTTTTCTGCTTGGTCTATAATTAAGTCTTTATTCACAGTACTTCAAGAGATTACTTGTCCATTAGCTTAACTTTATTATTATGTACACCAAGTTTGCTTTTTTGCTTTTTTTTTTTTTCAGTCAGTCTATAACAACATTTTTCTGCATCAAGAAGACTGGGAATATATGAATAAATATAGACTTTTGGCCAACATGGCACCGTAGACAGAAGAACCATACCATCCCTCCATAGCAAAGACCTGAAAAAGTAAAACAGAGACAAATATCAATTCTGGAATCCAAAGTGGCAAATAAAAAGATAAAGATCACAGCCCAACGCCAAATGGAATAACAAACTGACAGCGAAGAGTGAAGGGAAGTCCCGTATCAGCTAACCCAGCATGGATCTGTAGTCTTGAACTCCTGTTACACATCAACAGACAGGAAACATAAGAAAGCAAATTCAGGGAAATCTCAGCAGAAGACAAAATACGTGGTAACCAACGACACACAATTTCTCACTACTCATCCTCTCTCCACTTCTCAATCTCTAATGCCTCTTGGTTAGCCACAGTGGCTCAGCCAGTCAGGAAGCATAAACATCATGCCACTTGGATTTGTCCCACACACAGGAGATGAGGATTATGCAAAAGCACCTTGAGGAGCTCCTAGCAGGACCCAAATCACCATGTAACCAGTGATATACTCTTTCCTAAATTCTCCCTTTGCCACCTCAGCTTCTTCTGCATCCTGCCACCTGCAGTCTCCTGGCCAGGAGGAAACTCCTTCAATCCTTGCTGCTTGGATTGATCCTCTCCCTCCCACTGGCTGGCTCTCTGGGTGCCATTTTTCTCTAGTCTGTGTTGCCTTTGTCCATTTCTTTTGGTTTGCTACGTGCCAGCACCACCATCACATCCACTCACTGGAATACCTGACTCCCTGTGTCATCCTTACTTCTTGACAGGCTGTGAAACATTGTTTAACGGGGGTACCATCCCCCCTTCCTCCCAGCTGGGGACACCATGCTGGTGGAGTCCTCAGGGCTTTCTTTTTACTTTACTTAATTGTGTTTTGTTTCACCTGTTTGTTTTCTTTTTCTTCTCATGGCTTGAGAGTTCTTTCTATCTGGAGTATACTACACAGCTTAGGACCCACATCTCCAGTCTGTGTATCCATGTCAGTGGGATCCTACAGGAATTTCTCTTTTTTTCATTCTTTTTTCCCCTTTTTTCTCTTTGTTACTTCCCATCTTTTGAGATTTCCCAGATCTCTCTGTCTCCTGAATACCTGGCACTGTATGAAATCTATACCCCTTCCATCCAGGATATACAGTAGAAGCTGGGAGACACTTCTCTGGTCTTTGAAGTACTGGAAGAAGACCTGGGGTCCTTTCTTTTCTACTTTTCCCCATCAATTTTTATCTAGTTATCTATTTTCCTTCTTTTTTTTTCCTCTTTTTAAAAACTCTTTTTTATGTTTCTCCATTTCACAGTTTCTCACATCTCCACTTCAACATCAAGTGCCATTAGCACTCTGTTGTTTTGTCATCCACTCCTGTTTCTCTCATCCTCTCTCATCTTTCCCAAACTCATCTTAGTTGCACTCATCTCATTTTCACTGCGCCCGCCTGCCTATACGCATCATGTATTGAATATCACACCCCTGATCGACACATGAATGGCCTACTGGGACTTATCCAGCACTGATTTCTGACCCAATGCAATGGCTCTAGTACATGACACAAACAGTCCATCCCAGTCTGAGTCCTGCAACTGCACCTGCCCTGCTACAGTGTAGCTGAAAGATTAGCTCTATCATTGGTTAAGGAGGTAAAATAATATCATGATCACAGACAGGCAAACAACAAAGAACTCAAAGTCTATTTGCTCCGACATAACCAAATAAAACCAAAAATGTAGGATGAAGCAAACATGTCTGCAACCAGCCAACCAACAAACAAAAATAATTACTGAACATCCCAAAGACAGCATACAATAATAACACACACACACGTATATACATATATAAGGAATGTCAATTAAGTTCATGAACTCGTGCTAAGAAAGTGCTACATACTTCACTGCTGAATATCATTATGGTCACCTTCAAAGTACTCTCTTTGGGAAGCTATACACTGATGCCAATGCCCAGTCCACTCTTCAAAGAAATTTTGGCACTCTTCTTCTGGAATGGCCATCAGAGCTGTTGTCATATTACCCTTGGAGTCCTGAATGTCATCAAAATCGCTTCTTTTCAATATTTTCTTCATCTTCAGGTAAAGAAAAAAGTCACTGGGAGCCAGATCAGATGAGTAAGGTCATTGTTTCAATACAGTTATTTGTTTAGAGGCTAAAAGCTCCCTCACAGACAACTAGACAATTAAGTTTGCAAATTTGCCACTGGGTCACCATGCACAACGGCCATTCCAGAAAGAGTTCTAAAACTGCTTTGAGGGGCACACTAGGTTCTAGCATCAGTGCATAGCTTCCAAGCAGGAGTACTTTGAAGGTGATCATAGTGATATTCAGCCATGAGTCATGTAGCACTTAAAACAATTAAGTTTGCAGACTTAATTATCAGACCTTTTATAAATATAACAGGATAGGATGGTTCCTTAACACCCCAAATGAAACATCAGATTATTTTCCAGTAGAGGAAAAGGCACTGAAAGTGAACTCAGATCTTATTTAGAACTCTCCGAGAGTTGAAGCAAAAAGCAGACAAAAATGAATGAATCATAGAAATCACAGAATCATAGAAAAGACAGACAAATTCATGAAAGACTTCAGGAAAATACGGCAGGAACAAAATCCTCAAAATAAATTCATAACAAGAAATCATACAAAAGCAACAGTTATGAATCCCAAAGATAAATGGCAGGGTACCAGAGATGAACAGTATCATATAAGAGCTGAGGAGAAGGTTTAAAATAGTGAAGACAAGACCAGTGAAAGGCCAGGAGGAAGACAAACAGTTGGAAACAATTCTGAGGAAAAAATCAAACAAAAGAATAAAAATTAAAATTAAAAAAAATGAAGGAACCATGAGATTATGTAGTATACAACCTCAAGTGAAAAAAAAAAATCATAGTTGATTAAAGTTCCAGACCAGGGGGACAAAACAGAAAACACAGAAAGGATCATTGAAGAATTACTGACAGAAAACTTCCCTAATACCATGAAAACATGAAAAGCTGACCATTCAAGAAGCTCAACAAACCCCATATTGGATGGACTCTAAAAGAAAACCAGCAAGGAATATCATAGTCACTCCTGTTAAAACCAAGGACAATGAACAAATTCTGAGAGCAAATTAGGAAAGACAAAAGACACATACAGAGGAGAAACAAAGAGACTAAACTCCAATTATTTTGCAGAAATTATGCAGACAAGAAGGCAATCAGATGATACATATAAAACCTTGAAAGAAAAAACAATTGCCAACCAAGAATAATATGTCCTACAGAACTCTCTTTCAAATATGATGGTGAATTTAGGATACTTCCTGATAATTAGAAATTAAAAGAATATACAGAAAGCAAATCAAACTTAGAAGAATTATTAAAGAAAGTCCTTTGATCTGAGAACAAACATCATCAGATCAGTCTGAATCTAAGGCACAAGATTATATCAGATAGATACCAGCCTAGAAAATGAACACTCAAGAACTATTCAAAACTAAAAACTTACAATAGGGAACCAGAGACATTAATCTTTACTGACAATAACATCAGAATAGAAAAAGAGTGAATAAGCAGTACAGATATACAACTTTATAATGGAGTGGAAGGAAAGACAATGTCAACTAGTAATAGGCTGGTTCAAGCCTAGGAGGGCAAGGATAAACTTTGAAGTAACCAAAAAGATGTTATGAACCGTATTCATCAAAATAAAGTAAACCATAAAATTTCAATAAAAACAAGATCCACAAGTACAAGGAAAATGAAAAAGAAACCCACAATCCAAAGGAATTCAGAACAAGAGATTAAGAAGAATGAAGAAAATCTCAGCATCACAAAAGAGCACTACAAAATGATACCAATACATTCACATCTGTAAATAATTACATTGAATGTAAATGGCCAAAATGCACCCATAGTAAGACAGAGAATGACAGAATGAATAAAAAAACAAGATTCATCAATATTCTGGTTAGCCACAAAAACACCATACCAGGTACAGGTACAAAAACATATATGTGGATCAATGAAACAGAAGTGAGAACTCAGATGCAAATCCATTCACCTGTGATCACCTGATTTTCCACAAAGGGTCATAATTCACCAAACGTGTGAAAAGATGATCTTTTGAACAAAGATGATGGCAAAACTAGATGTTATCTCATAACACAGAGGAAACTGGAGGGCATTATGGTGAATAAAAGAAGTCAATTACAAAAAAACAAATATTGTATGAGATCCCTACTGTAAAAACTCATGAAAAGGTTTATACTTAAATGATAGCTACCAGGGAGGGAAGGGATGAGGATGGAAAAGAAAAAAAACGTTGAGTGGAGAATAGATGAGTGTTAACCTTGTTGCAGAGTAAGACAGTACACACTACTGAGGAAGCCAGCACAACCTGTACAAGGCAAGGTCATGGAGGCTCAGTGGATTTATCCAAACTGCCTGAGGGACCTAGTTGCTGGGTGGGGGGCTGTGAAGAACATGGTCTTGTTGAACATCTGGCTCAGGTGCTACGCTTTGTAAAGAAAATGTTCTGCTTTCTACTTTGATGAGTGGCATCTGGAGTCTCAACATTCTGTGAGTGGCCTCTTTAAGAGCAAGGAGGAATTAAGAAAATTACACGAAAGAAACTAGGGGAAAAAAAATCAGTCTAGAGGACTGATGGACCACATCTACAAAGGCATCCAGCATACTGAATCCTGTGCAGCTGGATGGTATCTGTCTATCACCACTGGCTGTTCTGACAAGGATTACAGCAGAGGATCCCAGACAGAGCTGGAGAGAAATGTAAAACAAAAATTTGGCTCAAAACTGAAGACCACACTTGCTGATCTAAGAGAGACTGGAGAATCCTGAGAGTGTGGCCCCTAGACACCCTTGCAGCTCAGTGATGAGTTCACTCTTGAGGTTCACCCTTCAGTCCAAGACTGAACAGGCTCGTAAATAAAATGAAACTAAAGGGGCATACCTGCCCAGAGGCAAGGACTGGGAGCAGGGGAGTACAGAAAAACTATTAATGGGGAACCCAAGCTTGATAACTGAGAGTGTTGACCTGTTGGATTGTTGACCAGTGTCGTAGAACAGTATGTAAACTGACTGATGAGAGACTAGCTTGTTCTGTGGACCTTTATCTAAAGTACAGTAAGTATATATATAGGCAAAATGAGTAAATACAGATATTTGAATTGCTTGGCAGTTCTTTTCACTGTATTTGGTAGACATGTGGCTAAGTTATGCTTTTTTAATGAATGCTTATGTTAATGCAGAGTAACAATATACTATTAAAGGTGTAGAGATTTCATAGACAGTGGAAATAGGGAAATCCTGATTTAAGACAGAATGCTCTAAATAACTAAGGTAGTAAAATACCTAGGAATAGAAGATTATTCTTCGTTATAAGATCTGACAGTTTCAAATAGTATGTTGCTCTTAACTACATCTATACCAACAAAAAACTTTGAGAAAGCCCCTGAGGTTGTCTTTCAAACAACATTCAGAGCATATTTTGGATTTCCTTTTTTTAAAAAAACCAATCAGTTCTATTTTACATACTATAAAGGCTCGTAATCATTACTTTATGCCAAATTTCAAAGGCTTTGAGGCACATTCTCTAGAAAAAAATTAGTTTTGAAAAACTTCATGGATTTTTTTTCACCATTATTATAAAGAAAATTTGTGATTATAGGGCACTTGATTTTCTACAAAGGTATTTTAAATGATGTTAATTCTAATCATCATCATCATCTGGGATAGATATAATTATTCTTGTTTAGTAGATACAGAAACTGAGGTTCAAAAAAGTTGAAGTAACTCATTAATGGCACACACTGAGGAAAATGCAACCAATTCTAAATTCAAACCAGGATGACTCCAAATCCAGGCTCTTTCTCTGCAGCAATGTTACCCAGTTTTTCAAAGCTGTTTTTGACTACATGCTTTTCTCTAGTGTATAGTATCTTATTTATTAATTATAAAAACAGTTAGCTCATACTCACTTCTACTCATGTCGTTAAAATAAGGTGTATTTTGTAAAAGACAACCATAGCATGTGAATTATTGCAGAATAAGAGCTCCTAAAAAATCCTTGCAATAACTGTAAGATTATTATACATTTCAATCAAATCATAAAGAATGTGAAACTGTAAATAGTCAAAAAAAGGCTGTAGTCATGAATCTTTGAAGGTAATTTTTTGTGGTTAACTTGGATCCCTCAGTCTTCTGGGGTTCTGAACATCATGCTAAGGACTCTCACAAACCTTTCGTCATCTGTTAAAGTTGACAACCACAACTTCTATCTTTTGGTTGTTTATACAATGATATATTCTAAACATAGCCACAGATGTGCAGGAATCTTCACTGAAGATTACCTTACCCAGTGCTAAACCAAAATATACCTCTAAAGGCTTAGAAGAGCCTATCTTGCAGACTAGAAATATGCAAATTTAGAATTCAGTCCTTTGTTCTTTTCATATGCATAGATTTTTCTCTAAATATCAAGTTACTAAATAGATGCCAACACAGTAAATAATTTTTGTATTCCTATAAATTAGTTAAAAATGTCCTAAAATCATATATTCATAACAGCTATCATAATTCTCATTATGAGGAAATTATTATGAGATTTACTTTTCGTTGAGAAAAGTGTGTTTTGCTTCCCCCCCATTAAGACTGAAAAGCTCCTTACAAAGGCACAAATACATAAATGCATCAAGGATCTTAAAGAAATCTTATTATAGTTTTTTATAATTTCAAAAATTTAGGCTATGTTATCTTCCTATTATTCACATGCATTTTCCTCTAAATTCCAAACAAGAATCGAGAGAATAACTCAAATGCCTACTTTTAGTTAGGGAGAATTTTCTGGTATCAAAATGTTCTGGCAACAAACTTTTGACTACTAGGAAGCTCCTCTAGAATGAGAAAATGTGGTACACTTTCAATTTTAATTTTAAAATTTGGTTCTATTTCATAAGGGAGAAGAGCCATCTGCTCTGAAAAATTTATTCACACAAGGACTCAAATCAGCTTTGCACTTTTATCACAACCAAAACTTCTGTGACTAACTGCTACAGAAACCAACTGGATCCAGTACTGTTATTGGATTATTTTAAATATGTAAATTGGTTTTATGGGTGATGGTTTACTTAGGTTTACACTGCTTCTTCATTAAAAATTAATAAATATTTATTCAGTAAATTTATTTAATAAATAATACAGGTTGGTTGTGAGTCTTCCTCAAGTCCTAGTGCCTTCTTCCTTTTCATATAGTCCAGCTTCTCGGATTATTTGCTCAGCATATAGATTGAAAACAGATTTCTAGTAAACCTCAAAAATGGAAAGTATACAAGGCCCTCACCCCCAGAAAATAATAATAAAAATCAACACAAACTAATAAAATAATTGGAAAACATCATCCTAGGTGTATTGGGCTGAAGTGTTGATTACATATTTCTTAAAACACAAGCAAATGTAATAAATGTTATACCAGAAGTACAGAGTGGGATTTTCTTTCATGTTTGTGGTTAAGAGCTTGGCTGCTAACCAAAAGTTTGTGAGTTCACGTCTTCTAGACAATCCTTAGTAGAACTGTGGTACAGTTCTATTCTATTCTTTAGGATGACTATGAGTTGGAATGGACTTGATGGTAACAGGTTTTGTTTCTGGGTTACCACAGAATTGTACCTAGAAATATCTTATAATTTATGTATATATATTTATTTATTTATTTATTTATTTATTATGACTGAGTGAAAATATACATTCCCATATAAATTTACATGCCCACCTGTATGGAGCTTCCACTGCTCTCACTGCCTGGTGACAGCACACTATTCCTCTCTGCTCCATACATGTCTCATCCTCCCAACTGTCTCCTTTCCCTTCCTCTCCACTCACTCCCTTTCCTCCAGCAAAGAGGTCAGCAAGATGATATCCTTAGATGCATAGAACCGTAAAGTGCTTCCAATATATGGTCACTCTGTGTCGCTGAGTCCAATCCATTTGTGCCTGAAGAGTGGACCTTCTTTATGATTTATGGGCAAGGGCAGCATTAGGGCCAGGACCCATGCTCCCAGGGGAACCCCAAAGCAGCTGGACCATCAATTGCAGTCTTTTAGTGGAGATCTCAGGGTGCACCCCCTTTTTATTCTTCTGTTGCCAGTGAGACTCAACTTATTGAGATCCATCACGGCTATCACTGGTGGTGGCCAGGCACCATCCAGTTCTTTCGGTCCGAAGTCTATGAAGGCATCCACTTATGTGGGTCTTTCTATCTTCTGAGTTGTCTACCCCATGTCATTTTGGTCCTCGATGAGCATCCGTTTCTGCCGAGTTGGGACCATTTGCTATGCCCTCAGATGGCAGCTTGGCAGCTTTTAAGACCCCAGACGCCACTCCCAATGTGGGGTGCAGAGAGTGCTCTTAGCAAAACACTAGTTGTGCCAACTGGCCTCGATTTCACCTAAGAGCATGGTGCCCTGCCCCCTGCCCCAGCTACTCTGTCCTTGTAATGCTGGGTTAAGATGGAAGGAGTATTCAAGTTACATTGAAGTCCACTTAATATTGTTCTTGTTTTTAATGTGTGCTGTCACCGATTTCACCCAACCAAATTTCCACCAACTATCTAATCTAAACCCTGCCCTCCTCACCCACCCTCCTTCCCCTCTCCTGCAGCCTTCAAAGAGTCTTTTCTTCTATACATAAGTCTATTTTTGAGATCTTATGGTAGGGGTCTCATACAATAGTTGTCTTCTTGTCGCTGACTACTTTCACTCAACATAATGTCTTCCAGTTGAAACCAGGTTATGAGATGTTTCCTGGAATCATCATTGTTCTTTATCATTGCATAGTGCTTCATTGAGTATATATACCATAGTTTACCTATCCATTCCTCTGTTTGGCATCTGGATTGATTGCATTTTTTTTTTGCTATCGTGGACTGTGCTGTGATAAACATACTTGTGCACGTGTCCATTGATGTGAATGGCCTTGCTTCTGTAGGATGTATTCCAAGTAGTGGAACTATTGGGTCAAATGGTATATCTATATCCATTTTTTTTTAAGGAATTGCCAGATTGCTTTCCAAAGTGGCTGGACCGTTTTGCAATCCCACCAACAGTGAAGGAGAGTTACACTTTCTCCAGAGCCAATCCATCATTTGTTGTTTTGTGTTTTTTGGATCATGGCCCATCTTGTTGGGGTGAGATAGTATTTCATTGTAGACTTGATTTGAATTTCTTTAACAACTAAAGACCGTGAACATGTCCGCATGTGTTTTTTGGCTGCTTGGATCTCCTCTTTAGAGAAATGTCTGTCCATCTCCTTTGCCCACCGCTTAAGTGGATGATTTATCTTCTTCTTATTGATATTTTGTAGTACCTTATAGATTATGGAGATCAGCCATCGATCTGACATAGAGTTGTCAAATATTATTTCCCATTCCATAGGTGGCCTTTTAATTCTATTAATAAAGTCTTTGGATGAGCAAAAGTGTTTGATTCTTAATAGTTCCAATTTGGCTATTTTCTCTTCTGTTGATTGTGGTTTGTTTGACAGACTTTGAAGTCTATCTACATTGTGTATTAAAACTTCTATTGTTGTTCCCACTTTTTCTTGGATGAGCTTCATCGTTTTGGATTTATATTTAGGTCTTTTATCCATTTTGAGTTGCTTTTTGTATAAGATATGGATCTTGTTTCAATTTATTGCAGATGGATATCCAATTTTGCCAGCACTGTTTGTTGAAGATACTGTTTTTACCCCAGTTTAAAGTCTTAGGGCCTTTGTCAAATATCAACTGTTCATAGGCAGATGATGTCATCTCTGGTGTCTCAATTCTGTTCCGTTGATTGATCTGTCTGTTCTTGTACCAGTACCAGGCTGTTTCAACCACTGTGGCAGTGTAGTATGTTCTAAGGTCGGGTAATGAGAGGCCTCCCAATGTGTTACCCTTCTTTAGTAGTACCTTACTTATCTGGGGCTTCTTCTCTTTCCAAATAAATTTGGTGATTTGTTTCTCCATCTCATTAAAAAAAGACACTGGAACTTGTATAGGCATTGCATTATGTAAGTAGATTGCTTTGGGTAAAATAGACATTTTCACAATGTTAACTCTTCCTATCCATGAGCAAGGTAGGTGTTTCCATCTATCTAAGTCTCTCTTAGTTTCTTGTAGTTCTCTTCGGAAAGATCTCTTCTTTTTCTTGTTAGATTAATTCCTAGGTACTTTAGCTTCTTAGGACCTGTAGTAAATGGTATTCATTTGATGATTTCTTCATGAACAGAAACATTGTAGGTGTAAAGGAATCCTACTGATTTACTTATGTTTATCTTGTATCCTGAGAATTTGCTGAACTCTTCTATCAGTTTGAGTAGTTTCTTTATAGATTCTTTGGGATTCTCTGCATATACAATCATACCATCAGCAAACAGGGAGATTTTGACTTCTTCTTTGCCAGTGCAGATGCCCTTTATTTCTTGGTCTTGTCTAATTGCTCTGGCTAGAACTTCTAGTACAATGTTGAATAGGAGAAGTGTTAGTGGGCAGCCTTGTCTAGCTCCTGTTCTCAGTGGAGACTGTATCAGTTTATCTCCATTCAGCATGCTGTAGGCAGTTGGCTTTATATAAACTGCCCTTATTGCATTGAGGAATTTTCCATCTATGCCTATTTTGCTAAGAGTTTTTAGCATGAATGGGTTTTGGACTTTATTCAATGCATTTTCTGCATCAATGGACAAAATCAGGTGATTCTTGTCTTTTGTAATGTTTATGTGGTTAATCACATTAGTTGTTTTTCTGATGTTGAACAATCCTTGCATCCCTGGTATGAATCCAACTCCGTAATTATGGATTATTTTTTGATATGTTGTTATATTCTATTGGCAAGAATTTTGTTGAAGATTTTTGCATCTAGATTCATGAGTGATATCGGTTTGTAGTTCTGTTTTCGATTGGGTCTTTCCCTGGCTTTGGTATCAGGGTTATGCTGGCTTCGTAGAATCAGTTTGGGAGTACTCCATCTGTTTCTGTACTGCACAATAGTCTCAGTAGTACTGGAGATAACTCTTCTCTAAAAGCTTGGTAGAATTCTGCAGTGAAGCAATTTGGGCCTTGGCTTTTATTTGGTTGGCAGTTTTTTGATGACATTTTCTAACTCTTCCATTGTGATAGGTTTATTAACTTGTTCTGCTTCACGTTGTGATAATTTGGGTAGGTGGTATGAATCAGGAAATTTGTCAATTTCCTCTAGGTTTTCAAATTTGTTAGAGTACAGTGTTTCATAGTATTCTGTTATGATATTTCTGATTTCTGTTGGATCTGTTGTGACAACTCCCCTCTCATTTCTTATTTGGGTTATTTGTTTCCTTTCCGGTTTTTCTTTAGTAAGTTTAGCCAGTGCTTTGTCAGTTTTGTTGATCTTTTCAAAAAACCAGCTTTTAGTCTTTTCAGTTTTTTCAATTGTTTTTCTATTCTCTAAGTCATTTAGCTGTTTTAATCTTTAGGATCTATTTTCTTCTGGTGACTGAGGGGTTCCTCTGTTTTTCTCTTTCTACTTGTTCAAGCTGTAGAGATAGTTCCTTGATTTGGTTTCTTTCTTCCTTCCAGATGTGTGCATTTTATGAGATAAACAGACCTCTGAGCACTGCTTTGGCTGTATCCCGTAGGTTCTGGTAGGAAGTGTTTTCATTTTCATTGGAATCCATGAATTTCTTTATTTCATCTTTTTTCTTCTATAACCCACCCTTTTTGAGCAAGATGTTGTTCAGTTTCCAAGAGTTCCACTTTCTATGTTTTTTCTGCTATTGATTTTTACTTTTATGGCTTTATGATCTGAGAAGATGCTTTGCAATAATTCACTGTTATGAATTTTGTTGAGAACGGAATTCTGTCCTAATACATGATCAGTTCTGGAAAGTGTTCCATGTGCACTGGAGAAGAATGTGTAGTTATCTCTTCATGGGTAGAAAGTTCTGTATATATTGATGAGAATTAATTGGTTAATTGTGGTAATAAGGTCTTCTGTATCTTTACTGAGCTTTTTTCTAGATGATCTGTCTAGTATTGAGAGTGGAGTGTTGAAGTCTCTACTGTTATTGTGGAGTAATCTAACTCTTTTTTGAGTGCAGTCAGTGTTTCTTCGACTTATTTACATGCTCTGATATTAGGTCCATAAATATATATATTTTTTAATTTAATATGACTGAATGAAAATGTACATTCTGGAGAGGAGGGGAAAGGAGACTGTTGGGAGGTGCATAAATATTTAATGTAGTTAAGTCTTGCTTGTGTACTGAACCTTTCAGCAATAAATAGTGCCCATCTTTGTCCACAGTGGTGGATTTTACATTAAAATGGATTTTGTCTGAGATTAGAATTGCCACCCCTGCTCTTCTTTGTTCATTGTTAGCTTGGTATATATTCTTCCATTCTTTAATTTTCAGTTTGTTCCTATCTTGAAGTATCAAGTGAGTTTCTTGTAGAAAATATATGGATGGGTCATGTCTTTTGATCCAAGATGTCACTCAGTGTCTCTTTACTGGAGGATTCAGTCCATTCACATTCAATGTAATTATTGATAAGTATGTGTTCAGTACTGCCATTGTGATATGTTTATTTTTGTGTTGCTGTGTTCTCTGTTGTTATTATTAGTCTGTTTGGGGACATTCTTTTTTGTGAGTTAATTTTTCACCTTTGTCAGAGCTGATTTTGTAGTTGTTGAGATTCCTGTGTTACATTTCTTGATATGATATGTTGCATCGTTGTTGTGCCTTGCAGCTGTCCTTATGAGCCTTCATAGTAAACTATATATAAACCCAGTTTTAATTACTACCAGTCTTGTCATCTTCCTCTCCATCTGGAAGGACTATAATGACTGTAGTACATCTCTCTTTTTAATATGATGACATCATAGTGTTCATGATAATCACTGGATTGTTTCTTTCAGTATTAAAGCTATGATTGAATTTGGAGCCTTTCCAAACTGAGTAGAGTTCTGAATAATGTGTCATTCTAAAATATAAAGTTAGTGGTTTTGTTCTTCTAAGCCAAAGCCAAGAGCTTCTTTCAGTACTTCTTGTAGTTTGCGTTTGGTTTTTACAAAGTCTCTGAGTTTCTGTTTATCTGGAAATGTCTTGATTTCATTTTCATATCTGAAAGATAGTTTTGCAGGATATATAATTCTTAGTTGGAAGTCCTTCACCTTCAAGGCTTAGAATGTGTCATGCCACTGTCTCCATGCCAGCATGGTTTCTGCTGAGAACTCTGATGAAAGCCTACAGAGTCCCCCTCTGAATGTTAGCTTTGCTTTGAGTCTTGCTGCCTTTAAGAGTTGCTGCTTATGTTTCATTTTGTTAAGCTTGATTATATGTCTTGGAGTCTTTCTTTGGAAATCTATATTGGGTGGTGTACGATCTGCATCTAGGATATCTATATTCTCTTCCTTCAAGATTTCTGGGAAGTTTTCTGTCAGTGGCTCAACAACGATACTCCCTGTGTTCTCAGGTGTCTCATCCTGTTCAGGGACTCCAGTTCATCAAAGGTTGTTCCTCTTAAAGGAGTCCTACATGCTTCTTAATGTTTCTTCATTTTCCTTGTTTCTGTTTTCTGATTTCTGCTCGTAGATGCTGGTGTCAGTAGCTCTGTCTTCCAAGTCAGAAATTCTTCTTTCCATTTGTTCCATTCTATTTTCTTGGCTTTGAATGGAAGTTTCTATGCCTTTTATTTTGTTCTTGATCTGTTGGATTTCAGAGTACTGGTATTTCATCAGATCAAAGAGCTTGCTTAATTTTTCCTTTTTATCTGCAGCATTTTGCATAAGGTCTAGAAGGGCTCTGTATATAATCATTTTGTATTCACTTTCTGACAATTTCAGAAAAGTTTCTTCATCTGGAAAGCTCCTTGATTGTTTTGTTTTTAGGAGCCTTCTGAAACAATGGCTGATTTCTTGTATGCCACAATTGTCTGTTGCTTTTTGGGTGTCTTTTGAGTAAGTAGACGCTGGGAGAGATACTGTGAGGATGGACTGCAGATATTTCTCTAGGCTGTCTTAAAATGTAAAACAAAAGATATCTGACCACTTCCTTAGTCAGTCAGGTTTTCAGGTGTAGAGGTCCCTCTTCCCAGCCGGCAAAGTGAGCACCTCTATGTCCAACCCCAGATGATACAAACTAGTTCAAAATACAGCAATGCTACTGCCCCGTTGGCCTCTGCTGACAGGGCCCAACCTTCGGTGACACTGTGTAAACTACTGCTTTTCTGGTAGAAAAACGCTCTCCTGTGGGCATGCTCTGGCTCCCAAGCTATGAAATAGGTGCAGCTGTGGCCACCACATCTAAGATGGCACCGTCCACATGGTCAGCAGATACAGGGGCTAAAGGTGCTGAGAAGTAGTGAGTCCTCCGCCTCTGTTGCCAGGTCCTACTATTGGTGACACTGTGTAAACTACTGCTTTTCTGTCGGAGAAGTGCTGTCCTGTTTGCAGGTGCTGGCTCCCAGGCTAAGAATTACATCCCGCTAAAATCTCTGTATTCAACATGGCGTCCTGCACACAGGCATTGCAGTTCCGTACAAACCATGCTGTGGCAGTAATAAAAAGAGAGGCTCAAATTGGCTAGGTGTAGAGAGTCCTAATTCTGGCCCTCAAAATACACCAATTTTGCCTGCCTATCCCACCAGCAGTGCATCTGAGTCTAGCCACTAGGCAAGACCCAGCTCCACCCACCAGCCAACACAGAGAACAAAAAAAGTCAAAATGGTGCATTTACTTTTAGTTCATCAGAGCCAGGGCTAGCCAGGAGCAGGAGTCAGCGTTCAGTGTTATGAAGTCCAAATTAATAGCCCTGTGCCATGTCCTGGGGGCTCACTAGGTGACCAGAAGACTCTGTTTGATTATCAATTCAGGTCTTGGTTTCCACAGGGATATAAGGTGACGTGTGCTTAGTATGCCATCTTCTCTAAAATGCCTATAATTTATATTTTTATCTTTATTATTCCTAAGAGCACTTTTAATTTATTTATATAATGTACATATATACCGTCCCATTTATTTTTGTTAGATCTTTCTTTAATTAGTTAAAAATGCTTTTAAAGTTTTAAACAATTTTATTCTTTTTGTTATTATTGTTGCTTTCTAATTAACTCAGGCCCTGGTAACAAAGCAGTTAAGAGCTCAACTGCTTATCAAAAGGCTAGCAGTTTAAATCCAGCAGTTGCTTCTTGGAAACCCTGTGAGACAGTTCTGCTCTGTCCTATTGGGCCATCATGAGTCACAATATACTTGAAGGCAATGGGTTTTGTTTGGGTTTTGGTTTTCTAACTCATTTGATCCTATATAGTCTTTAGTGAATTTCCCTCTCTAGCTTCCTTTAATTTTCAAACACTAAGTTCAACATTTTAATTGTTCTTATTTAATAGCTTCTAGCTCTACATTTTACTCTAAATACAACTTTGGGTATCATGTTACGGTTTGTTATATAATGTAAAAATTTTGCTTGTGTTCTAAGAAAGATGTAATCAACACTTTATCTCAAGACACCTAGGATAATGTTTTCCAATTATTCTATTAGTTTATGTTGATTTTTAGTCTCATTTTCTAGGGGGGAGAGCTTTGTATTCTTTCCATTTTTGAGGTTTGCTAGAAATCTCTTTTCAGTCTATATGCTGAGCAAATAATCCAAGAAGCTGGACTACACGAAGAAGAAGAAGGTAACAGGATTGGAGAAAGACTTACTAACAGCCTGCATTATGCAGATGACATAACATTGTTTGCTTTGAAACACCGATGAAGATCAAAGACTACAGCCTCTAGATTGCACTTCAACATCAAGAAAACAAAAGTCCTCACAACTGGACCAGTAAGCAACGTCATGATAAATGGAAAAAGGGTTGAGGTTGTCAAGGATTTCATTTCATTTTTTTTCCACAATCAATACCCAAGGAAGCAGCAATGATGTGAAAACTGGACAGTGAATAAAGAGGACAGAAGGAACCTCGATGTCTTTGAATTGAGATGCTGAAGAGTACTGAATGTATCATGGACTGCCAAAAGGACAAATCCATCTGTTCTGGAAGAAGTACAACCAGAGTGCTCCTTGAAATCAAAGATGATAAGATTGCATCTTACATACTTTGGACATGTTGTCAGGAGAGATCAATCCCTGTAGACATCAAGGTTGGTGAAGTAGAGTGTCAGCAAAAAAGAGGAAGATCTTCAAGGAAAAGGATTGACACAGTGGCTGCAACAATGAGCTTAAGCATAACAATGATTGTGGGCATGGCTCACAACTAGACAGTGTTTTTTTCTGTTGTGCATAAGGTTGATATGAGTCAGAACAGACTTCATGGCATATAACTGTAACAGCAACAACAACAGGAATTTCTTTCCATCTTCATCTTTCCAACACAAAGCAGAAAGTGTATACGCGTTTCACATTTGGAACATTCCAAGAGGTGCACATATCTTTCCCAGGCCTTTTACAACAGCAGATTTTTACTCTCTAACATTTGCTTAGTATTCCTGGGTGCTGCAAATATGTAATGTACTTGACTGCTAACCTAAGATTTGAGTACACCCAAAGGTGTCTTAGAAAAAAGATTTGGCCACCTACTTCCAAAAAATTAGCCATTGAAAACTCTGGAGCATGGTTCTGTTCTTACAGAATCAACTGGAAACCATTGGTAACATTTACTGTTTTGTCAGGCTGTTCTGTTATTCACTTGCCTTAATGAGTGCACTTGAGCTGGAAATTACCCAGTATCTGGAGAAAATTATTGAAACAGAAGTAGTAGATATATATGAGGACAAAAGCACCACGGTAGAAAAAGGAAATGTAAATCAGAGTCTTGGAAGAGAGTTAATTTGGGGCAGAGCTTGGGGCACATATCATTTTAACCATTCAATAGTACACAATAGTATTGTTAAGAACTACTTGATTGTATTTTTGCTGGCAGGAAGTTGACAATTTTCCTGTCAAATAAATCCTGGTTTCATCAAAACTAACAAGACGTAAAACATTGCTTTGGAGTCAACTCCAATTTTTGGTGACCCCATGTGTTACAGAACTGCTCTCTGTGTAGATTTCTGGACTGTAATCTTAATGGAAGCCAATAGCCAGGGCTTTCCTTTATGATACCACTGGGTGGGTTCAAAACTGCAACCTTGAGGTTACTAAAAAAGTACAATCCATTTATACTACTTAGAAACCTTCCTGGTTTCACAGAAAATTGGGCTGTAGTGAGTTCACATTCCTTACAGTAGCTTTCATAAGTCTTTAATTTTAACTCACTCTTCAGGCTCCCATTAACTATTTAACTGCATATATTCTGTGCTGCAGTTACAGCCATCGTTTATATTTAGTAGACTATGTGGTCACATCTGTACACCTTTGAACATGCTGTCCTCCTTCTGTGTAAAATACTTCCTAACATTTTCACATGGTAAACTTGTATTTAAGATTCAAATCCAACTGCCAAACATTACAGAAAGCCTGTTACATACTCTTGAGTATGGCTTTATTTTACCCTATCCTTGTATGCTCATAGCACATTGTATTTGCATTTATTATGGCATTTCTATGCTTCATTTATTTGCTTAATTTCTGGTTATCCTTTTAGACATAACTTCTTAAAGCCTATGAATTTGTTTTCTTGGGTCCAGGTACACAGAAAATAATGAATATTTGCTGAATAAATGAATGGGTTAATTAATCTATATATAGGAATGAAATAATGCGTCCCATTATTTTACACCAATAATGCACACATTCTATGTTTGCTTGGCAACCATGCCCTCCTCCAGTGAGATATTTTCAAAAGTGAAAATTTTTTTTTTACACATCATGGTAAAAAAATTAACACAGTATGGTTATGAAAATATTTTGCAGGTAGGGAAGGAATTGTTGTCACACAAACATAGAAGGTGGCTGTTGCACGTAAAAATAAGGTAGTTAACACTAGTCAAGATATCCATAACTAAAAAATTCTCAAAATCAAGTTAACACTACTGAATTAAGATATACCTGATCAAAATAAATGCATAAACCAAAGTGATAAAAGATTTACACTGAGGTAGACTAAATAGACTAAAATGCTTATTTTCCTTCCATCAATAATAGCAACTATTTAAGTAGGATCTACATGAGGTCTATAACAAAGTATGATGGACAGACTGAGTAAACTCAAAACTGTGCTTTTTAATCAGGTCTCAGAACACTGAAATAACAATCTTGTCTCCACTTCTACCAGTTTCCATTAACACTTAAGCACATACACAATGAAGAAGCAGGAAGAAGCCAACTTTAGGACAAATTAAACTGGTGATGAGTTTTCACAACTTTTATCCTAACAATTTCTCAGGGAAAAAAATACAATAGTTTAAATTATATAACGTAAAAAGGCAAGCTGTTCTGTGATTAACAGTAACTTATGATAGTAATCGTAATAGTAATAGTTAGAGTGAATTATAAGATTAATTTTAAAGATGGCTACATTAATAATAAAACATAATAACAAAAGGAAGTTCACAAAATAAAAGTTCAGCGACTAAATTGAGCACCTGAAAAACTGAAAATAGAGCTAAAACAAACAAACAAAACTGCAAGAAATTCCACACAGGTATCAGTATATTAATCCAGGTCTCAAAAAGTATAAAATTTGACAACGAGCTTTTGCAATATCAAATACTTTCAGCTTTGCAGGATTATTAATAATATGATAAATTACAAAATTTTCTCTAAGACGATTATGCTGAGTATATTTCTTGTATTTTGGTTGAAATCTTCAGTAAAATAATGGGAGAATTTTATCAAGTTATCTAGGAAAACACAAACTCTATACCACTTTGTTATCATCAGAATTTACCAATAAAAAATGAAATAAAGTATCTATCACTAAGGTTTACAAGTAAAATCTTTTGGTCAGTTTTGCTTACCAATGCATCCTAATAGTAAAAGCAGTGTATAGTCATGTTAGAAGCTCGATATATGCGTAATTACAATGTGAATTAGTGATTGTCATTAGCTGTGTTCTCTGAAGAAACAAAACCAGTTAGGCATGCATATAGATGTATATATGTAAAGGAAGAGAAAGATTTATCTCAAAGAAATAGCTCACATTGTCATAGAGGTTGGTAAGTCCAAAGTCAATGAGTCAGGCTTCACACTGGAGGCTTCTCCTGGCTTATTTAACTGAAAGGGACTGACAGATTCGAGATCAGCAGGCTGGACAGCTGGTTGCCGATTTATGGCCTGAGAGGCTTATGAATCCAAGACAATAGATAGATAACATACTAGGCTGCAGGCTCATAGGCTAAGGAAATTGACAAATCACAAGATAAGAAGGCAACAGAAAAGGCTGCCAACTTATGTCCCAAGGACCAGACTTTAGACAATGTTGAGCTGGTTTCAAGATCCAGAGAGGATTTTGACAGGCTAATCACATATATTTGATGCAAACCACACACCTAGGGAAACTCCTCTTACAACTGATTGACTCATCACAGTGAAGAGGTGACATTATATTACTTAACTGCTGAATTACATCAGTATGTAACTGACAAACTACTAGGAATTAAGGCCAAGCCATAATGACATAGAAACTTAACCACCACATTTCAGTTTTTTTCAAATGGACACCTGTGCACACTTGGAATCTCTAAATAAAGACAATTATAAAATCATACTAATGCCTAACATGATACAACTAATATGAATACAACCAAAAATGCACTAGTACAATTTACATTTTATATAAGCAATGAAAACAAAAATATGTGGTGCAATCATCAAAGAAGCAAATATTCTTAGCAACTTACAGTCCTGTTTTCTGCAAATTGTCACATGGTCTTAACTGGTATTTGGAACTACTTTCTGCTACTACTCATTCCATACTCCCTTTACCCTCAGAAAGCACTTTAAGTCATGGTCATTCACCTGGTGGTGTGGCCCAAATATTTGTTCTTAAAGGGTCTGGGCCACTAGTAGTCATGTCAGAATGGGATTGATGTAGTTTTCCATTGACATTAATCACAGGGTATGATAAAACTGAGAGACACCATAAGGAACTTCTGTAAGCCAGACACACTCTATTTTCATTATATAGTATCAGTCCAATTGCCTCTTGTTAATCAGAATCAGTCATGCCAGCCAATGTGGTAACTCCTTTTTCCACCTGTTGATTCAGGTGAATGAAGAGCCCAAAATGGCTGACAGGCATTCTTAACTTCCAGTTCAATAAAATCAGTGCTGTGGGGGAAGCAGTCCTTCCTTGGAAACTAAAACCTTTAGATACCAGAGCAAAGGGACATGTGGACATGAAGAAAAACTGTGTGAGTGGATCACTAGGGATAATAGTGAATGATGGCACTCCCATTTATACCCCTTGATTCCTGGACCCATAAAACCTGGCTATAGGAGAAACAGCAATACACATAGGATGCTGGTTTAGAGCTTATTCAGCCTCCTGGATAACATTGCCCCAATCCTACAAGGCATTGCCACCTAGCTGGTGCCATAGTTGTGTCTTTAGAAGGCCATTCCTTCGTTCTATCAACCTAGCTGCTTCAGGATGATGCAGAATATAGTAAGAGCAGTGAATTCCCTGAGCACACACCCATTGCTGCACGTCATTTACTGTGAAGTGAGTCCTTGATCCAAGGTAATGCTGTATGAGACACATGGAGATACACACGAGGACTTCCATTTGAGTTCATGAACACATTCTAGAAAAAGTGCTATGTATTTCATTACTGAATATCACTACAATCACTTTTGAAGTACTCACCTTGGGAAACTATGCACTCATGCCAGTGCCTAGTCCACCCTTCAAAGCACATTTGGAACTCTTTTGCTGGAATGTACATCTGACATGCTGTGTATTACCCTTGCTCTCCTAAATGTCATCAAAATGTCTTTGTTTCAATATTTCCTGTAACTTTGGTTAAACGTTGGGGGCCAGATAACGTGAGTAGGGAGGGTTTTCCAATACAGTTATTTGTTTACTGGCTAAAATCTCCCTCATGGACAACTATACAATTAAGTTTATGAACTTTGCACCTTGCCATAGTGTGCAGTGGCCATCCCAGAAAGAACATCAACATTGCTTTGAAGTCTGCACTGGGCCCTGGTGTCAGTGGACAGCTTCCCAAAGGGAGTACTTTGAAGGTGACTGTAGTGATATTCAGCAATGAGATATGTAGAACATAGAAGAATTAAGTTCACAGATTTAATTTGCAGACCTCATTGCTGTGTCCAGCACAAGATAGGATCCGAGGCTGAAAAGGGCTGGAAGAGGATTGGAAAAAACCCACTCATACATGAAACACATCACTCACACATGAAATATGTCACTCACACAAGAAAAACAACACATACACAAGATAGAGTTGGGGCCAGTTAGGACCATGGCCTCTGACGGAGAACCATGGACACTGTCCGCTTACACAAGCTTTATTTATAGGCTTAACAGGTAGGAAGTCAACAGGGTGGGACATTGCCAAAAAGTGGTCATGATCTTTGTGTTTTGATTGGTTACAGAGTGCAGGGAAGTTTTTGTCTTCAAACAAAGGACAGGAACATGAAAATAGTTTTAACCTGAGCCATTAACCTCTAAACAGTTTCAAGGAAATAGCTCTAGCTTTGGGCCTATTATATTACAGATAGCTTAGTCTGGCCTAATATCCTGCAAATAGTTTCAAGGAATAGTTCTTATTATTCTGTAAGTAGCTTCAAGGTACCAAGCAGAGAGGTACAAACCTTCGGGAGAGGGAGGAGCAGGCGAGGGGCTAAGATACAATACCTCCCAGCCCGCAGCACCGTGTAAGTCATTTTATTAGTCCACAGATGGTAGTTTTGGCAGAAGCATAGTTTAGAAGGCAAATCCACCTCAAGAGTAAGTATCCTCCCAGTAAAAAGGAAACTCTGTTCTTTCTACAGTGGAAGTGTTCTACTATAAACAACTTTCTACTGGCTGATCAGACAAATCTTAGTCATGTAATGGTTAAGTGCTTATGGCTGCTAATCAAAAAGTGAGCAGTTTGAATTCACCAGGTACTCTTTGTATGGGTCAGTTCTACTCTGTCCTATAGGGTTGCCATGGGTCAGAACTGACTCAGCGGCAATAAGTTCAGTTTTGATTTCACGAGATGATCATCTTGAGGCAAGCTCCCAGATCAGGCACTCACTGTGGGTCTCCATTGCTGGCAGACTGAGTACTGAGAAGTGGCTGTAGCCAACTTGGCACTGGTGAGTAAAGTTTCTTGTTGCTGAAATCGTGCATAACCTACATTCCTGTAGCCACAGACACTTTGTTCATCAGTCCATTGAGCAATTGTTGAAATGAGGAAGGGCACAGTAAAAATTCAAGGTATTAAAGAAAGCCCCAGGAAACAACTTAATAGCAGAAAATACCATAGAATAATCTCACCTTTGTGTTACAAAACACTGTCACAAGACAAGCCTGGGGGCAACCTTGCAAGTGACAGCCTGCAAGTGACCCCTAGACCTTGACCACATTTTACAACTAATAGGAGTTAACCAATCAATGTAAAGGTCAGTTCACCCTCCCTGCTTTGCAATCTGACGACTTAAATACTAGGAGCTGAGGAAACTTGTCTTCGTTGCCTCCTGCTCTGTGAAGCTTGAGGTGTGTCCCTGGTGCACCAGTATTTTTCCTATTGGGCATAATTTTTTAATAAAATTTAACCTTTAAAGTAACAGTGTTGCATCTTGAAAATCACGGACCCTAACATTTGGGGGCTCGTCCGGCATTTCAAGAGCAACCTCTGCGGCCGGCTGATCTGGTTTGACCTCACCGATGAGTCTGGATATTGTCTGTCTGTGCTCGAGCTCCGGTTCTGGGACTCACTAAGAGAATCTGGACACAGAATTGCTCTCTGAGTCGGAGGCTGGGGGACGCCTCAGCTCTCCATCCGGGCAGGCACCGCTGGTTCCTTTCTCCATTCTGTGGCCTGTAAATCCCGCATCTGGTTTTCATTTCGTTTCTTCTGTGACCGATCTGTGTCTGTTTGATTGTGTTGATTGTCCTGATTGTTACTTTTGCCGCCATGTCTGTGTCTGTTCCATTGTCTGTTTGATTGTGTTGTTTGTCCTGATTGTTACTTTTGCCGCCATGTCTGTGCCTGTTCCGTTGTCTGTTTGATTGTGTTGTTTGTCCTGATTGTTACTTTTGCCGCCATGTCTGTGTCTGTTCCGTTGTCTGTTTGATTGTGTTGTTTGTCCTGATTGTTACTTTTGCCGCCATGTCTGTGTCTGTTCCGTTGTCTGTTTGATTGTGTTGTTTGTTCTGATTGTTACTTTTGCCGCCATGTCTGTGTCTGTTTTGTTGTCTGTTTGATTGTGTTGTTTGTCCTGATTGTTACTTTTGCCACCATGGGGCAATCTTCTTCTCACTCTGTAACACCCCTAGACCTATTCCTTAACCACTTTCAGATTTCCAGAAACAAGCCCGAGACTTCAGCAAGGTGCAGTCAGGAAAACTCCACACACTTTGTAATCTGGAATGGCCAGCCTTTGGTACTGGATGGCCACCCACGGGATCCCTAGACATTAAACAAACCCATTCTGTTTTTCAGGTCATCTTTGGCAATCCGAGTCACCCTGACCAAATGCCATACATTGTTGCTTGGCAAGACCTCCTCAGGCAGCGACCTGTGTGGCTGTAACCCTATGTTCCCCCTAAACATCCTCCTACAACCCTGGCAGTTCAGGGCTCCTCAAAACCCCCACCAGCTTCCCTTCCTCCATCCGATTCCTCTGATTGAGTCTCCCACTTCCCTACCCCCTAGTTCCCGTTTCTCCTCCTGCCACCACCGGGGCTGAGGGAGCCAAAGCCAGTCTCCGTGCCTGTATATGGTCCCTGCAGACCCTCCAGTCCCGACTGCTCCCCCGACCCCTGCCACTTCTGCAGCACCACCTTCCTCTGACCTCCAGAGCCCAGCCCATACCCACTCAGGTAGATCTTTTCAACCACTTATAGAACCCTCCCTCATATTTTCCCCTTGCGAGCTATAGGGCACATAACTGAGGCTGGGACCCCCTTCTTGGTCTATACTCCTTTTACCTTGATACCACTCTTAGAAACCACATACAGCAACTTCTCCAAGCCCTCTTTACCACTGAGGAGAGGACTAAGATTGTTTCCCTAGCCAGAAAACAGGTGCCAGGTGATGATGGAAACTTTACTCATGATTTAGATGAGATTAACCACGCTTTTCCCCTGACCCGCCCAAATTGGGACCCAAACACCACTGCAGGTAAGCAGTACCTAACTGTCTACTGCCAGATTCTTATGGGGGGTTTCCAGGCCGCCACTAGGCACCCCACAAATTTGTCTAAAGTAACACAGGTAATTCAGGAACCCTCAGAATCCCCAGCAGCCTTTCTGGAATGACTGATGGAGACATACCGCACATATACTCCCATTGACCCTGAATCTCCCCAAAATCAATGGGCCGTTAACATAGCCTTCATGGGATAGTAAACCCCTGACATCAAAAGAAAAATACAAAAAATAGAAGGATTTGAGGGAAAGAATCTATCCGAGCTGATGGAAATTGCTATGAAACCTTCAATAACCGCGAACTACCAGAAGACAAACAAGCCAAAAAGGTAAGCAGAATCCTCCTGGCAGAAGCTCAGGGCCACACGCCACTGCGCCCTTGGGAGAAGAAACCGGATCAGACAAGGAAGACAGGAAAGCCTCCCCTGCAGAGAAACCAGTGTGCCTACTACAAGGAAACTGAACGTTGAAAGAGTGAGAGCCCCAAAAGAAAGCCCCCTCTAAAGGTTCTTAACCTAGAGGCCTGAGGGCGTCAGGGCTCACCAGCCCCGCCCCTGAGCCCAGGGTAACCTTAAAAATAGGGGGACAGCCAGTAGAATTCATGGTCGACACCAGGGCTAGCAACTCAGTTCTAATTGAACCCCTAGGACCCATAACTGAAACCAAAACCCTAGCTCAAAGAGATGCTGGGATTAATGCCTACTCATGGACTGACAAACGATCTGGGAGCTAAGACTGTCTCCCTCTCGTTTATAGTAATGTCTGAATGCCCGTACTCTTTACTTGGAAGAGACTTGTTATCAAAAATGCAGGCGACTATCTGCTTTCCTGGGGATCATGCTTACCTGACACCTCAAGTCAATGTGATAGCCCCTTTAGAGGAAGAGTACAGATTTTATGATGGTTCTGATAGGGGCCCCTGCTCTATCCTCGTGATACCAGTGGATCAATTGATCAAAGAGATTCCTCAGGTTTGGGCTGAAAACAACTCCCCAGGACTGGCCAAACACCAACCATTGGTTATAGTGACTTTAAAACCATCTGCCAGCCCGATTCAGGTGCGACAGTACCCGATTGTGCCAGAAGTGAAGAGAGGGATCAGGGCCCACATTCAAAGACTCAGAAAACATGGAATACTGGTACCCTGCCAGTTGCCCTAGAATACTCCCCTCCTGCTGGTGAGGAAGGCA
The DNA here is from genome assembly GCA_028571685.1 of Heterohyrax brucei. Lineage (NCBI taxonomy): Eukaryota > Metazoa > Chordata > Mammalia > Hyracoidea > Procaviidae > Heterohyrax > Heterohyrax brucei. Next base: position 26,676,672 of record CM053146.1, read on the forward strand.
GGAGGGCTGGACTCCAGACCAGTCCTAACCCATACACTCTCCTGAGCTCTCTGTCACCAGAACACCGGGGTGTATTCAGTGCTGGATTTAAAGGATACATTCTTCAGTATACCCCTGAGCCCGCAGAGTCAGCCACTCTTCGCCTTCGAATGGCAGGACCCAGAAGATGGCTTCAGTGGGCAGCTGACCTGGACTGCCTGCCACAAGGGTTCAAGAACTCTCCCACCATCTTTGATGAGGCCCTTCATCGGGACTTACATGAGTACAGGCATCAATGGCCTGACATTTCCCTTCTACAATATGTAGATGACTTATTACTCAGGGCACCCGATGAAGACACTTGTTTAAATGACATCAAGTGCCTGTTGACTCTCTTGGAGAAACTGGGACATCGAGTCTCCACTAAAAAGACACAGGTCTACGTCCAGGAGGCAACTTACTTGACTTTCCAACTCAAGGGGGGACAACATTCCCTATCCAAAGCAAGAAAATGAATTATCCTTGGGATTCCCACCCCGTGTATGCCCTGGCAGGTGAGGGAGTTCCTGGGATCCGCTGGGTTCTGCCGACTCTGGATCCCAGGATTTGCGAGATAATGCGCCCCCTATACGAGCTGACCCAAGGAAAGGAAAAGAATTTTATATGGACTAAAGAAACAGAACAGGCTTTCCAGACTATAAAAAAGTCACTCCTGGAGGCACCGGCATTAGCATTACCCAACCTGGAAAAGCCTTTCCAACTATACATTGATGAAAATAAAAGAATAGCCAAGGGAGTCCTTACTTAGACACTCAGTCCATGGAAAAGGCCGGTGGCCTGTCTGTCTAAACAGCTAGACCCAGTGGCCTCAGGATGGCCAAGGTGCCTTAGAATTGTTGCAGCCACTGCTCAACTGACTATGGGACAGCCCCTGACCATCACTAACCCCCATGCCATTGAGGGAGTCCTGCATAGCCCACCTCATAAATGGATTTCCAATGCCTGACTAACCCACTACCAGTCTTTATTACTAGATCAGCCCTGAGTTGTGTTTGCTTCTAGCTCAGCCCTCAACCCAGCCACACTGCTGTCTGATCTGGACCTGGAGGCCGAACCGCAAGACTGCACTGAGGTGCTTAGCCAACGGCACGGCCTTCGCTGAGATCTTGTGGACGTTCCCTTGCAGGACCCTGATCTCACTCTGTTCACTGACAGGAGCAGTTTTATCAGGGACGACACCAGGTACACAGAGGCAGCGGTGGTAGCTGAAGATCGGGTCCTCTGGTCACGAGCCCTACCATCTGGAACATCAGAGCAACGGGCTGCCCTCAGCCAAGGCACCAGGCGGCGCAGGCTGCTCCCTGGCCGAGCTGCTGTGCAGCCTCAGCAGCCTTCTCAATGCCAGCGGGGGCTCGTGGCGGGAGCTGGAGCACGTCTACAGCCAGCACAGCTGCATCCATGACGGGCTGAGCCACACAGCCCGTGCTCCGGACAGACCCCGCCACAGTGCTGGCACTGCCAACACGGGCCCCATCACCGGCTTCGCCACTCCACGCTGCCCAGTAAACCTTGACACTACATTAGCGGTGCTGTACGAGGAGATGTTGCCTACAGGTGGGACTGCGACAACAGGACATGTCGCTGCTGTGCCAGCTGTGAGGTCTGTATGAGTCAATCCAGGCCTATGAGCACCTGTGCCAAGACCTGAGCCTGTGCCAGGATCTGTCCTCGTCCCTGCACTCTGACAGCTCCTACCCACCAGATCCAGCCTCTCAGATGACAAGGAGCCTCCTGACGCCTGCCTGTCCCCTGACTCACCACCCCTCACTGTGCCCCAGACGCACAATGCCTGTGACCAGTGGCTACAAGATGCTTTCCACATCATCGGGCTGAAACAATGGAAGCCCGAGGCAATAACCTAGCCGACCTAGTCTCCTGGAGATCAATTCTTTCCAGCTCCCCGAGCTGGCCCTTCCCAAAGAGCCCACATAGAAGAGAAGAAAGGATGACACTATACTTCAGGAGGGCTTCCCATTCTCCCTCAAAAATTGGGAGAGAAGCTTGTCTGCCAGATCCACCAGACCACCCATCTGGGAGCAACAAAAATCCAGGAACTTCTGTCTCCAAGGTACTATATACCCCAACTATCCCAGCTTGCTGAATGAATAACACATATCTGCCAAGCGTGCCAAGCCACTAATGCAGGCAGCTCTGGTAAGGCCCACCAAGGTAAGAGAGAAAGGGGCACTATGCCTGCCATCCATTGAGAACTGGACTTCACTGAAATTAAGCCCAGGAGCTGGCTAGTTTTTCTTGTATGAATTTGAGTAATTTAGAATGTAAGGACCCACAGTTAAAGTTAAGGTGAAGAGGACAAGTGGTCCTGTTAACACAGTGACAAGGGTGGTCAGCCACGGAGACCAGGAGAACAGAGACTCGACTGATCCTAAAGAGGTCCCCTATTTTCCCTGATCCAGGGTGCATTGGTTTTACAGCCCCATGTATAACAGAAATAATCATTTGTTCCTCCACATGATCCATAGACATTAGCCCCGGGACAGACGTAAAATTGTTTCTTAGCCAGTTGTTGCGTGAAGCAGTTAGTAGCACACTCCCACCCATCAGCATGTATACATCCTCCAGTATTTATGAGTGTTCTGTGTGCACGATCCAGGTATGGGTCTTTCTTAAGCTGTGAGCCTATAGAACCCCCCACAAGGTCACATAAATCAAGGTCAAAAACTGGTGAAGTCACCTCGGGAGGGCCGGTTAGGGTCAGTTCTTGAACTTGCTGGCCGAGGTTTCTTGGAGTCGCCTCAGGGCCAGTATGTTGTCACACCCTCCATTGAAGGTAGATGGGAGTGATAGACCCAGGGCTGGATCCTGTCAACCTTGACGGCAGTGGGGGTTGCCAGGATTACTGTGTGGGGTCCTTTCCAATGGGGCTCCAAAGTCTCCTTTTCGTGTCTCAGGACCCAGACTAGACCCCCAGCTGAAACTGATGTGGCTTTACAGGAGGGAGATCGTGGAGGTGTCTCGACAAGGGGAAAAGTAGATCTTGAGTTTTCTGCAGGGCCTGGAGGGACTTAGGCAGGTCATGACCTAAAACATCAGCCCCAACACCAGACCTACCACCCCCTGAACAGCCAGGACCTTGATCAGCCTTACACCCACTCAGAGTCTAAGATTTGACTCCAGAATAAGAACTCAAAGGGGGAATGTTGAAATGAGGAAGGACATGGTAAAAATTCAAGGTATTAAAGAAAGCCCCAGGAAACAACTTAATAGCAGAAAATACCATAGAATAATCTCACCTTTGTCTTACAAAACACTGTCACAAGACAAGCCTGGGGGCAACCTCGCAAGTGACAGCCTGCAAGTGACCCCTAGACCTTGACCACATTTTACAACTAGTAGGAGTTAACCAATCAATGTAAAGGTCAGTTCACCCTCCCTGCTTTGCAATCTCACGACTTAAATACTGAGCGCTGAGGGAAACTCACCGTCGCCCCCTGCTCTGTGTAGCTTGGGGTGCGTCCCTGGTGCACCAGTATTTTTCCTATTGGGCATATTTTTTTAATAAAATTTAACCTTTAAAGTAACAGTGTTGCATCTTGAAAATCGTGGACTGTAACACAATGATGGGAAAAGCTGGGGAAAAAAGGATCAATGGTTTTCACAGAAATCATCATTTTATCTACTTGATTATTACAGTCCTCTAACAGGGTTACCTTCTGGTGAGCATTGAAATGAGACAGAAATAACTTCACTTCTTTGGTCCATTCAGAAAGGTCAGTCCACACACCTCTTTCCCATACCTGTTACCAATTACTGGCTCGTGAATCAGTATATAATGATAAATTTGGTCATTTCTACTCCCATGTAATGTGAAAAATCAATTACACTACTCAAATTTTTGCCCGTTGGGAGAATTTTTCTCTTACCAGTGTCCTTCACAGAGGTCCAGAAAGGGACTGCAGTGCTGCAGCTGTCAATTTTCAAATGGTATCCTACATATCCAGCAGAACTATCTGTAAACCAGGAATTGGCTTTTTTTCCTCAGTCAACAAATCCTAAGGAACTCCCTGTGAGACAACAGTTGCAGACTAGGAGATGGAATTTCCTCTGACAGAAGTGGAGATCATGAGCATTGGGGCCAATTCCTTATACAACTCACTTGTACCTTCAGGTCTTGCTTGAACTGTTAAAATGAGTCATAAGTAATTCCATTTCAAGTCTCACATTCCATTTTGAGGAAAGGTGCAGTGAAAATTCAGGGTAGAAGGCTCCAGGAAACAGCTTAGCAGAAAATAACAGGAAATACCCTAGAGTAATTTCACCTTTGTCTTGCAAAAGACAAAGCCTGGAGACAGCCTTACAAACAACCCCTAAAGCCAGCCCTAACCACAATCTACATTTTACAAGTTATGGAAATTCCATGTGGCTGAAACATTCATTAACGGCTACATTTAGCAACTTGTAAAAATTCCATATGGCCTCAACCAATCAATACAAAAGCCAGTGCCCCCTCCCTACTTTGCAGTTTCACGGCTTAAAAACTGCACGCTAGAGAAGCTTGGGATCGCCTCCTGCTCTGCTTAGTTTGGAGTGCATCCCTGGTACACCAACCCCTTTTTTTCCTATTGGGCACATTTTTAATTAAACTTAACTTTTAAAAAGAAACTGTGTCGCATCTTGAAATCCGGACCCTAACAGAACCTGATCTGTTATCTATCACTTCCATTTAATGATGGAGTGCTACTGTGCACATCCAACTATATAACTTTGTGACACCCAGTTCATGACGGGCAGCTCAGAATACATGGAGACTTGCCAGTGCATGATTAGTCATTCAGTCCCTACTGGGGTCCTATAACAAGCCAAAAGGTATTTCTCAGAAGAACAGTAGTTATCTGCAGACGATGGCAAGGCTTTTTTTTCCAAAATCATAAGTCTGTTCTCCAATTTACCAATAAGAGCCCACCAAATAGCAACTGTATCTGCTGCTGGGAAACCTTGATGGCATAATGATTAAGAGCTTCAACTACTAACCAAAAAATCGGCAGTTTTAATCCACCAGGCTCTCCTTGGAAACCCCATGGGGCAGTTCTACTCTTTTCTACAGGGTTACTGTGAGGCAGAATCTACTTGACAGCAGTGGGTTACCCGCTGCTGACAATTCACGGACCAGGTAAGACAGCAGGCTGTTGGCTCACAGGCTGTGGAAACTGATTAATCTCAAGATTGGCAGACAGTATTACAGGCTGCTGGCTCACATCCCAAGAATGGAATGTAGATGATTAGAAACAGATGTATGTCGTAAAGCAAGCTTTTCTGGAGCATCCATACCAGTATTTGATAAAAGACGTATTCCTAAGGAAATATTCTTTAAAACTGGTTGGTTGACCACATCAGATCACATCACAAAATTGATTACACTGTATTACTTAACTGCCAAATTACATCATTACATTGGTGTCAAACTACTAAGAATCAGGATACAGCAAAGCTGATACACAATCTTAACCACTATGATATATGAAAATTAAATTTTTTATAGAAGTAAGTTATATTAAAGCTGAGAATGGTAATCTAAGTAGGAGATAAACATGGAGTAAAGAATATTTTAATATGAGAAATTATATACACAAAACTCAAAGCAAGAAAATTCTTGGCAAATTCTTGAAACTGAATGGAGATATGGGTAACTAGACTGAAGATATGAAGTATATCAGGCTAGAGAGGAAACTGAGGTTATATTCTGATGGGTCTTTTGAATTATATTAAGAACTTCAGATTTTATTTCAAGCATTTAGACATTCTTGAAATTACTTAAATCAAAAAACAGTGTAAGATTCTGTATTAAAGCAAGGAGAGCCCAAGGTATAATTTTGATAATTAGTAATTATGCTCCAAAGTAAAAGATACTGTTTGGTGCCAAATATTATGATGGTTAAAGCATTCATTTCACTCAGTATGTACTTTTATTTAGTGTAAAATAAATTAAAGGCATGAGCATAGGCTTTTAGAATATGAAAAGTCTGAGGGATGTGAGTCAGAGTTAAAATTTAAATGTAATCTCTCCCCTACAATTTTAATTACTGTAAATTTTGTCTTAGATTTAATGATGATTTATATTACACTTGTCAATTAAGTGAACCTTAAAGATACAATAAACAACGTTAAATCAAATATAAATTAGATTAGCTACAGGAACCCTTTGTGGATTAAGTACCAGAAACATACAAGTTTGTTTTTTTCTCCACTATTTTCTCAGTCTAGTATTACAATTATTATATTCTGTTTGAGAGATAGTTTATGGGGTGTTTTCTTTGTTCAATTTTAAGAAACAATAAAATTTTTTATTTTTAAATATAATTACACTTAAAGTAAATAGGTAGTCACTTGCAATAATCATTGCTTTGGCCAAGCCATCGTGTTTAAGCATTTCTTTTTCTGTAAAATCAGAAACATGTTCTAAGCAGAATATATTGAGCAGCATATCTAATTTGAGCTAGCACTGAAGGTTCTCAGAGGATTGCCTGTCTTTCTTAAATCAAATCTTATTCTTATACTATAGACTTCTTCTTGGAGCCAAGTAGACAAGAGAAAAGGCTTTGAAGAAGAAGTCCACAGCTTGACTTTAGCACAGTGAGAACTACGTCAGTCTTCTCACTCATGTAACAGTAAGATAATGAATTTGTGTTGTTAAGGTCAACACATTTGGAGGATTTATGACTGCATCAGTAGAAAACTGATAATACCAAACTAAGTCTGTACATACTCAGTCCAACTGGATTGCAGTCTCTGGCCAACTACATGGTGGTGGTTCTCAAAAATTACCTCGAGAAGACTACCACTTTTGAAACTGAGGAAATTTCCAGATTCAAAATGGAGAACATATTTTAAGGAGCTGTGAGTGCCAGGAGGATCCCTGGTGGCAAGTGCTTAAATGCTTGACTGCTAACCAAAAGATTGGCAGTTCAAATCCACTGCCAGCTTTGCTTGAGAAAGATGTGCCATTCTACTTCTGTAAAGATTAAAGCCTGGAAACCCTATGGGGCAGTTCTACTCTGTCCCATAAGTGACAATATGAGTTGGAAATGACTCAATGGAAATGAGGTTTTTTTGTTGTTGTTGTTTTTTAAAATGAGTATTGGGGTAATAACCCTATACTATTGTGGAGAAGGAAGTGGGAAGTTTTTGCAGGAAGACATTTAAGTGAAGGTCATAGAGAAGATAAAAATAATATTAACAGTAATATATGTGATTAAAAGGAAAAAATACTCATGAACTTTATAGCTTCCAGAGAATGGTCAAAAAGATCAAAGGAATAAATTAAATTATGGAAGCCTTTCTAAGAGAAACACAACTTCTTTGGCAGAAGGAAGGTTCTTGCAGTAACTGAATTCATTCTTTACAGAGCCAAAAGAATGTCTTTATAATGAATTTCAAAACCAATATACAGAAGCCTAGCTTCCCAAGGTACCAACTCTCCATAGTGTGCAGACTTCAATATATACTATTGTGAATTATCAGAAATTTGATAACATGCAACCACAAAAATTCTTAGAAGAACAGTACATGTGTTTTCTCTCTAAATCCAGAACAGATGGACTTTAAATGTTATGAAGACCCAAGACATTAAATAACAAAAAAATTGTGTTTATCAATGGAGAGACAAACTTTACCGGCATTTCAAATGTTATTACTTTGTCTCCATTTACATTTTGTATGACAGTTTATGTATAATATCCTAGATTAAAACCATGAAAATTAGACCAAAAGAAAAACCAGACAAACCAAAAAACCTCGTTTCTGTAAGTGTAAGTAGAGAATTTCCATAAAGTTTCTGATATCTACTAAGCTATTCATCTCTCATAAATTACTAACTTATAGTTTATTATATTTTGATTTCATTTCCCACAGCCTCACTTCCTGCAAGTAAGAGAATAATCCTTGCTGAATCATTCAGTTTAATCTCCTAACTTCAGTATAAATCTTCACAAGATAACGAAGTATGCCAAGGTAGCAAATGGTTTCTCAAGAAAATTTGAAAGTCAGGGAAGAGATATCATACATTAAACATTTTCTTAATGCATCAGTTTTCAATTACTGTGCTTGGATTTTTTTCAGAGAACGATACCTCATAATTCATTTCATATTACAAATCAGATACTGAATATACTTTAGGGATACTAGAAAGTAAAAATTGCTCATGCACATAATATTTTGCTAAATTTGCTCAATTTAGCGTGGTAGGAACACCGACAATAAGATAGCTTTTATGTGATATTATAATACTGAGACAAAAATATCACCTGATTAGATTTTCAAAGATTATAATTTGAAGGAAGATTTGAATTATGTATACTAATTTGGTTTAGAAAGCCTGAAAGAAACGATGTCCTTCATGCCTAAATTCTAATTTTAAACTAACGGAATGTTTCAACTTAACGTGAAAGTAATTGCAGAATATCTGCCTGTACCCTAGAAACTTAGACAGCATTTCTGTTGTCATTTGGTGATGATTCTTTTTTTGGTATAATTTTACCTGGCTTTGTGACTTCTGTTACAATTACTCACTAGATTTCATATTAGGGGTAAAAAGATTACCAAAAATGTTCTATGGTAAAATACATTATCCTTAAAGTTGCTAAAAATAAAATGAAATCTTTAGATACCAACTTAATAAAACTATACAGGATCTGCATTCTGAACATTACAAAACATTGATGAAAGAAATCAAAGAAGACCTAAATAAATGGAGTGACATCTCATGTCCTGAGCTGAAAGGCTCATCATAGATAATTTTGCTAGCAATTTCTATAGCTCTGTCTTGAAGTTTACTGATTCTTTCCTAGGTAATTGCTATTTGATTCTTTTGAACTGTTTTAATCGTGGGTATTTTAGTTTTCATTTATAAAGTTTCGTTTTGGTGTTACTTATGTTTTTATTTCCTTGCTGATTATTTCTGAGGCATTTTTTTTAATCTCGAACATTTTTATGATTGCTTGTTGAAACAGTTTAATGACGGCTGCTTTAAAATCTTTGGCAGATAATCGTAACATGTCTGTCATCTTAGCATTGACATTTATTAATTGTCGCTTTGCAGTCAGTTTGGAGTCTTCTCGTTTTTTGGCAAATTTTCAAGTGAAACCTGAACATTTCACGTATTATGCAGCTCTGATATTATTTAAGCCTTCTGCTTTGTCTGGTTTTCTCTGTCATTGTTCCAAAAGAAGAAACAGTTCATGACTTCCTTACCACCAGACAGGAATAGATACCCAAATTCTCCACCTGATTTCTATTGTCGCTGAAGTACGTGGCTCGGCTTGACTGCTTGGTGGGTGCCAGAATTCTATTGTGTTGATACTATTGTGTCTGGGAGGGAAAGAGGAGTACTTCGTTCCTATTTTCCATGTTGTCTCCACAAACACCAAAGCAGGCTATGAGGCGGTCTCATCATGGCTGGAGAGAGAGGAAAGTCCTATCCTTCAACTAGGCCTCCTTTGTATCACCTTAACACCAAGGGGCTGTAGACCTTGCAAAGCCTGTTGATGGTACAAATCTAGGCTTCACCTTAGGTTGTCTCAAATGACACTGCAGAGATGACACTGTCTAGCAGGGGTGAAAGATCAAGTTCCTTACAAGGCATTTATTGATATGAAGTGGTAGAGTTTGGGATCTCACTAGAATCTGTTGAGGACAGAGTTCCAAGCTATTCAATCAGCCTTTGCGAGTGCTGGTGGAGTGGCTTCAGTTTTTCCTGGAATGTTTGCATGAAGTAAAAAACCATACTTTTCTAAATGTTTCTGTCCTTGTAGGCTTCCCTTTTCCTGGACCTTTCACTTTTACTGCAGTGACCAGACTTTTGTTGGTGCTTTTTTTGGTTTGGGCCTATTGGTGTTTCCAAGCTATTTCCTCCTCTAGCACTAAATTTGAGTCATATAAAGCAAATAAAGAAAATGCAACAACCTACTGCCATCATTCTTTAGACCCTAAGGTCCTTAGCTTGTTAGTTTCCTTCTCATCTTCTTTATCAGAAAAAAGAACTGTAACCTGTCCCGGTTTTGAGTATCAAACTGATGAGACAGTAAAGAAGGATATCTCAAATAGACCATCAAGCTTCTGATCAAACTATATACCTGTAGAAGAGTGGATACATCCATAGATAAAGCTTAAAAACATGAACTCTTTTGCTTTTATATATAACATGTGGATTTTTAGTCATATTTAAATGATGATGTGGGGAACAGTATGTCATTTCTATCTTCCTGAAAACAGAGCTCTATATCATCTATTTTTAAATGTTTTGCACAAGCATTGTAGTATTCTGTACTTACTAGCCAGATTCAACAACCTACCCAGGACAATCAGTTTCTCAAATCAGTAACACACACTCCAAGGGTAGTATTTTAGTGAAAACCCCAATGTCTAAAGGTAGCTACAACACATGCTTTTGCCATCATTAACTCTGCCAAAGACAATTCTCAAATTCTTTATAATTACGTGTTAAAATTTTATTACAATATTAAGTTTGAAAAGGAAAAAGACCCTTAGTAATTTACTTTAAAGACTTGTTTTTGTAAGGATAATTTTAAAGGAAAAATAATCTTATTACACCAGAAAGAAAAGGATATTAAAGACTGGTTAAAGTCACTAGATTTTTTTGAATGATGTCAGCTAAGAGAGAGTTTAAAGTTTCCCACTATTCTCAGAAAAAATTTCTAAATCCAGCACAGTGTTTCAAAAACTAACACAAGCACGTTTTCAAGAATGCTTCCCAACCCCCATCCCCGCCCCCCAAAAACAGTTGTAAATCACAACTCCAACAAGGCTCTGTTCCAGATCATGTTTGGAATACTGTTTTTTTTTATTTCAACATGAATACCAGAAACCTTTTTACTTGCCATAGCAATTATTTCGTGGAAGTTTTAACTGGAGAAACAAATGACTTACTAAAACCTTAAAAGTGTTAGAATTAGCTCTTGTTATATGAAATCAGTGACATTTAAGATATAGACAGCACTTGGCTTGGCTAATTTATAGACACTGAGACAATTTATAGACACTTCTTGACTTCGAATGATCAAGGCATGTGACTCTAACAGCTTCTACTCTTTGGCTTGCTACGTAAATGAACCTCAGGTGAGCCACTCTTGTAAAGAACCCCTTGGTTGCCTTAGTCTAACCAGATGGTCAGCAAAGTTCTGTAGTCATAACACTATCTTATCTGCCTCTGGTTAACCTTACATGCAAGAATTTTGGACCATCAAAATGACTAAAACCTATGATCTCTGAGATTAAATAAGGGACTTTAAGACTGGTTTTTGTTTGTATAAGTAGTCTAGCTTTGTCTGACATTTACTTTGGTTATACTCTATAAGGATTTTATGGATGATGAACTAACACTCACATACCTCAAAATATTGGTCACCTTTGTTTACCCAAAAGTAAGCAATAATTTTGCATTCCAAACTTGTCTCATGGTGACCCTAGGATCCAACTCTACAGCACTTGGCTTTGGCTTGGCAAACTAGTCTACCTCAGATGGTAATCATATATATGTCAATGCATATTTGAAACCTGTGATATAACTTTGTTTAGGGAGCTTATTTTAAATATCAGATTTTTCTATGAACGTTGAGACTAGTGGAGCTATATTACCTGGCAGTATTCCATGTTTTTAATTACCTGGGATGGATCTCACTAAAAAACCATATTGTATGCCACATCTGTTTAACGTTTTTAGTGTTTCAAATTTTTTAAAAAGTATTCTCTTTAAGAATTAATTTACATTGTCAACTTTTTCACCTACCCCTAGAATACTTGTAGCCATGTATGCCTAACGCAACAAATATTCCTTTAAATATCTTTCAGCATTGGACATCAATTCACATATTTCTAAAAACTTGGAGGAAGGGATATCAAAACCACTGAAGTGGAGATTTACAGTCTTCTAACTATTCCACAGCGCATGAAAGTATTTTGTCTTTTATAATTTACTACAATTAGTTAAAGCTAACTCCACACTCCAAAAATCCAAACTCACTGCCATCAAGTCAATTCCAACTCATGGCAACCCTGTAAGACAGAATAAAATTGCCCCCACAGAGTTTCTAAGGAGTGGCTGGTGGACTTGAACTGCCAACCTTCTGGTTAGCAGCCATAAGACTTAGCCACTACGCCACCTGGGTTTCCAACTGAACACTAGGTCTATTATACTGGTATTTATATATGCAGTCATATCATCAAAAACAAAACAAAACATTACCATTGAGTTGATTTCTGATGCATAGTGACCTTATAGGACAGAGTAAATCTGCACCATGGAGTCATTATAAATAAATGCCCTTCAAAGTGCAACTTAATTTGAGAAGTGCCGGGTATTTACTTTCAACAATAATCTACTATTTGCTTACCTGATGATTTTTTTCAAGAATTCATTAAGGTTCTAATGGGGTTATATACAGATACATACTAATATCACTTCACATAGTTAATACATTCATCAAAAATGATAGCAGAAACCTGTCCCTGCTTTTGTCCTTTTGAGCAATAAACTGATGAAGCTGTAAAGAATGGCATCTCAAACAGAACATGAAGCTTCTTATCAAACTACATACCTATGGGAGAGCAGATACATCCATAGACAAAGCTTGAAAAATGCTGGGGGCCAGCCCCAACACTTTTCAGGGTCCCGTACGGAGGGAGGGAAGGTGTCGGCAGGAAATGAATAAAGGAGACAGGAAAGACTTTTCTGGTATAAGGCAGCCCGACCAACAAAAGATTATGTGTGTCAAGAGCTGTCTGTCTTTATTCTTTATAGGTCAGGTGACGTAGTGTTCACCAGATTTTCTTCATCATATAAACTATTGGTTTACAAGAAACTGACCCATCATTATTGGCTAACAAGAAAGTGACCCCTCGTGGTCTTCTTTTTCTACTTAATTGCCAAGGCTTTTTGGATAATGGTTTGAACCAGGTGTTAAATGTCAGTGAACACAATTAATGGTTTTATTCGTACCTCAAAGCGGAAGGTACGGAGGGGTAAACTTCTCAAGGCTTCACCATTTGGCTGTCTTCATTTGTTTCTCTAAGTTTTTATTTATATCTTCCTGTGCAGAGAGTAAGAGCCTGCCATTCCCTAATTAAGCCAGCTGCACTAAAAAAGATGTTTCTTCAGTGTTTATCAGTTCGCCATACTAACTATAAAGAATCTAGAAGTTTATTTGTTCTTTCTTGCTGTACCAAGTGAGATGCTTGTGTAGTTGTAATGGCTATGTGGAGAGTTGTCCTTGAGAGCTTTTCAAGGGTTAACTTGTAAACCTGTGTATGTGGAAAAAAGGGAGGGGGGAATGCAATTAGGGGGAAGTCAGTGAGGCTGGGAAGGCCTCAGTGCTATTAGGCATGCTGCATTGAAATCCATTCCTCTGATCTCTATACCCCAGAAGTTCCTGGTCAGATTTTCCCAGTATAATTCCATAAACCGAGGGGGTTGTGAAGCCCCTCTTAGGAGGCACCTCGTTGATCCTCATGTTGGGAGAGGGAGGGCCCGCTCCCGACAGAAAATACTAAGTCTTATGCTATAACCTACTTTACTAGTAATCAGTGCCACAGCCTAACCTGAAATTCAGAATTAACATTAAGAAGAATGAATCCTACCCAAACCTGAAGGCACTGAGAAACACCACTTCAGTGTAGCTTTCAGAAAGACTACATTAGGTCTAAGTCAACAATTTCTCCTCGTTGCCTAACATGGTAATATGCACTCAATAGATGATTTTAGTTACAACAGAAACCAAGGTAGAGTAGTGGTTAAGTGCTATGTCTGCTAACCTAAAGGTCAGTAATTCAAGTCTGTCAGGCACTCCTTGGAAACTCTATGGGGCAGTTCTACTCTGACTTCTAGGGTCTCTGTGAGTCAGACCTGACTCAATTGCAGTCGGGTTTTTTATAAAACCAAATATGACCAAAACAATATTAAAAATATTAAAATACATTTGGTCACTTAGCTACAGTCCAGGGAAAGAGCAGATCTAGAACTGTCAATTCACTGGCAAAATTTGGTCTTTACCAACCCATTACAGCAGAGTTGATGCCAACTCATAGCAACCCTATAGGGCAGAGTAGAACTGTCCCATAGAACTTGCAAGTAGCACCTGACAGATCTGAACTGTTGACCTTTTGGTTGGCAGCCATAGGATCTAATCACTATGCCACCAGGGTTTCCATATACTTTGTACCTTTTTATTCTACTATATTTAGATTGCCGGATGTCTTCATGGATGAAAGATGACTAAGATATTTCCAGGCATCCCTCACAGACATGCCAATAGCAAGAAAAACAATATGCTTCTTTCTAGGAGTCTTGTTTGTTTTTAAGAGTTAGCAAATATTTACTAGAAACCCCCTAAAATAGTTTACTTTTATCATGTGTTTCATAGGTAGTATCTAGGCCACATGCTCTCCTCACTAATAATCATTGGCAAAGAATTCCCATAATTAGTTTATACTTCCTTTGTCACTGTTGTTTGGTGTCTTAGACTCGATTCCAATTCATAATGACCCTATGTACACCACAAGGAAACACTACTTGGTCCTGCGACATGCCCCAAATACTTGCTTTGCTAGACCCCATTGTTGTTGCCACTATGTCAGTCCGTCTTGTGGAGGGTCGTCCTCTTTTTTACTCATCCTCCACTTAACCAGGTTGTCCTTTTCCAGGAACTGGTCCCTTCAGGCAACAAGTAGAAAGAACATAAAATGTAGTCTCTCTATCTTTGCTTCTCAGGAGCACTCTTGTTGTACTTCTTCCAGAAGTACAGGTGAGCTCGTCTTCAGAATTGTGATTCTATACCATCTATAAGATCAACTAGGATTAATTCATTTCCAGGAATTCATGTACTGAGAAAGACAGTTCCCTTTCAGGACCTTGTGGTGAACAATGATGGAGATAATTTCTTTGCTTTCTGTGCTTCAGTGGCCATGATGTCTCACATGACATGCGAAGGGAGCATGATTCTAGGTAAGATAGGTACAGTATAATTTTGTGATGCCAAGTGCCGTCGAGTTGGATCCGACTCATAATTTTGTGATAATCTATCAAAATATGTCTTTTTCTTTTACTGGTCCAAAATAGTAATTTGCACAGATATGGGTAATTGGAAGGTTTAAACATTTGTTTTAAAATATTAGTGATTTTTGCCCTAGTTCTTCCATGCTTCTAAAGATTGAGTTACATGTAAAGGAAGCAGTTACTGTGAAAAATAAGTACCTTTCTCCATGTAAAGGCTAATGATAAAGTTAAATCACACTGAAAAGAACATGTATTTTAGCAATAAGGTTTAAACTTTCACCTGAAAACACAGAAATTTGACTCTATATGTAGTTATATACAAACTCCGGTAGTATAGTGGTTAACTACTACAGTTGCTAATCAAAATGTCGGCAGTTTGCACCCACCAGGTGCTCCTTGGAAACTCTGTGGGGCAGTTCTACTCTGTCCTTTAGGGTTGCCATGAGATGGAATCAACTTGACAGCAATGGGTTTGGTTTTGGTTTTTATGTAACTATACAGCTAGAAGGAATCTTAGACTGCTGGGAGCCAGCCCTGGCAACGTTTCAGGGTCCCGCACGGAGGGAGGGAGAGGCGTCAGCAGAGAAATGAATTGAGAGAGACAGGAAAGAGTTTTGGAGAAAATGGCATCTGACCAAGAGAGCAGCTGTCTAACTTTATTATTATTTATAGTCGAAGTGATGTAATTTCCACCCTGCCCCCTGACCACACAGCCATTGGCTAATTTGAAACTGAAACCTCGTGATTGGCTAATTAGAAACTGAAACCTCGTGATCTTGACATGAGGTGATTTTTACCCTGTGGCCCCCCCCCACCTCACCAGCTTTTAGCTAACTTAAAACTGAAACCTCCTGATCTTGTTAATTGTCAAGGCTTTCTAGATAATGGCCCGAGGCAGGTGTGTTGTGGTGATAATTGACAATGAAAACAAAGTTATGCCTGGAGCTCAATCAGCCCTACTTATATCTCAAGGTTAAAAGGTACAGGAGGAAGGGTCTAAAGGTTATAATCTCTATTTGTTCCTACTTTGTTCTTTATTTTATCTCCTCCTGCGGGGACAGTAAACACCTACCGTCCCCCACCCTATGTCTTTCTTAAACTGTTCTAAAAAGGATAATTCTTTTCACATGGGTGGGAGAAGTGCAGTTGGGGGAAGTCAGCGGGGCTGGGCAGGCCTTGGTGCTTTCAGGCATGCTGTATTGAAATCCATTCCTCCAAGCTCTTTTCCCTAGAAGTTTCTGGCCAGATTTTCCCAATATAATTTCATAAGCTGAGGGGATTGTGAAGCCCCTCTTAGAAGGCATCTTCCTTGATCCTCATGGTGTTGAAATGAGGAAGGGCGTGGTAAAAATTCGAGGTATTAAAGACAGCCCCAGGAAACAACTTAATAGCAGAAAATACCATAGAATAATCTCACCTTTGTCTTACAAAACACTGTCACAAGACAAGCCTGGGGGCAACCTTGCAAGTGACAGCCTGCAAGTGACCCCTAGACCTTGACCACATTTTACAACTAATAGGAGTTAACCAATCAATGTAAAGGTCAGTTCACCCTCCCTGCTTTGCAATCTCACGACTTAAATACTGGACACTGAGGAAACTCGTCGTGGCCCCCTGCTCTGTGTAGCTTGTGGTGCATCCCTGGTGCACCAGTATTTTTCCTATTGGGCATATTTTTTAATAAAATTTAACCTTTAAAGTAACAGTGTCGCATCTTGAAAATCACGGACCCTAACAATGTCAGGAGAGGAGGGGGTCAGCCCTCCACATTAGACGTCCTGGGGTCCAACATTACGTTTCACAGATGAGGAACTCAGGCGAATTTAGACAAATAGATGAAGGACAAAAGAAAAGAATGAAGATTCTCTGATATCCACATGCCAGTTCTAAAGGTGTGTACTTTTCCCAATTAAATCTTAATTACTGTAAAGTTCACAGAGAGTATTTTGGGATAAAAATATCAAGCCCTTTCCTAAGCAGAGTGATATAAACACTAGAAGATATAACTGGCTCCAAAATTATAAACCATTCAGATGACACTCTTTATTTTTGTTATTGTTAGGTGCCATGGAGACAGTTCCAACTCATAGTGTCCCTGTGCACAACAGAATGAAACGCCTCCCCATCTTGCTCCATGACCGTAATTACTTTTATGCTTAAGCCCATCATTGCAGCCACTGTGTAAATCCATCTTGTTGAGTCGTTCTGTTTTTTGATGACCCTGCATTCTGCCAAGCATTATGTCCTTCTCCAGGGACTGATCATTCCTGATAACACGTCTAAAGTGTGTAAGCCACAGTCTTGCCGTCTTTGCTTCCAAAGAGCACTCTGGTTGTACTTCTTCCAGAACAGATCTCTTTGTTCTTTGTAGTCTGTGCCACATTCAGTGTTCTCCCACACCACAGTTCAAAGGCATCAATTCTTCTATCTTTTATTCATTGTTCAGTTTTTGCTTGCATATGATGCAATTGAAAATGTCGTAAGGTTAGGTCAGGCGCTCTTTAGTCTTCAAGGTAACATCTTAACTTTTTTTTGAAAGTGTATATACTCCATGCTTACAATACTGGGTTAAGAGAGGAGGAGTACACAAGTTGTGTCGAAGTCCTGTTAATATTGATCTTCTTACTAATGTGTATTGTCAGCAATTTCACCCTACCAAACTTCTAACAACTATCTAATCTAAACTCTCGCCTCTTGCCTTCCCACCCTCTGACCTTCCCAACCCTTATAGCCTTCAAAGAGTCTTTTCTATTATGTATGAGTATGCTTTTTTAAGTTTTTATCATAGCGGTATCATGTAATAATTGTCCTTCTGTCGCTGACTAGTTTCGCTCAACATAATGTCCTCCAGTTGAGACCAAATTGAGACATGTTTTCTGCTGTCATCGTTGTTCTTTATCAGTGTATAGTAATCTGTGAAGTATATATACCAAAGTTTACCCATCCATTCTTTTGTTGTTGGGCATCTGAGTTTATTCCAACTTTTTGCTACTGTGGACTGTGCTGCAATGAACATTTGTGTGCATGTAGCAGTTGGTGTGAATGGCTTTGATTTTGTAGGTTATATTCGGAGCAGAGGAATTATTGGGTCAAATGGTATATCTATATCCATTATTTTAAGGTAATGCCAAATTGCTTTCCAAAGAGGTTGCACCATTCTGCAATCCTACCAACAGTGAAGGAGAGTTCCAATCTCTTCACAGCCTCTCCATCATTTATTGTTTTGTGTTTTTGGGATCATGGCCAATCTTGTTGGGATGAGGTGGTATCTCATCGTCGTTTTGATTTGAATTTCTTTAATAATTAATGATCGTGAACGTGTCTGCATGTGTTTTTGGCTGCCTGGATCTCCTCTTTAGAGTAGTGTCTGTCCATCTCCTTTGCCCATCGCTTAATTGGATGATTTGTCTTTTTCTTACTGATATTTTGTAGAACCTTGTAGACTATGGAGATCAGGTGTCGGTCCGACATAGAGTTAGAAGGTCCTTTGCAGCAAATTTCCCCATCTTTTGATTTCTTGACTGCTGCTTCCATGGGCATTGTTTGTAAAAGCAAATAAAATGAAATCCTTGGCAACTTCAATCCTTTCTCCACTTATCATAATGTTGCTTACTGGTCTAGTTGTGAGGATTTTTGGTTTCTTGATGTTGAGGTACAATCCTTACTGAAGGCTGTGGTCTTTGATCTTCATCCGTGTTTCAAAACCTCTTAGTTTCCAGCAAGCAAGGTTGTGTCATCTGAATAAAGCAAGTTATTAATGAATCTTCCTCCAATCTTGTTGCCTCATTACACTCCATATAGTCTAGCCTCTCAGACTATTTGCTCCGCTGAAAAGGTATGGTGAAAGATATAACCCTGATGAACACCTTTACTGACTTTAAACTATGCAGTATCCCCTTGTTCTGTTTGTACAACTACCTCTTGATCAGTGTACAGATTTCTTAAGAGCACAATTAAGTGTTCTGGAATTCTCATTTTACTCAACGTTAGGCATAATTTGTTATGATCCACACCATCAAATGCCTTTGCATAGTCAATAAAACACAGGTAAGCATCTTTCTGATATTCTCTGATTTCAGCCAAGATCCATCTGACATCAGCAATAATAGAGTTTCAGTGTTTGAAAATTCATTTCAATTCTTCCTACTACCTTACAAGGATATTTTAAGATTTGTACACTGTTCTTTTAAATATTTATTTTTTGAGACTAATTCATTAATACAGTTGGGTATTTCCTAATAATTTTTTAAATTCTTTATATCACCTTTATCATTTTGAAAGGATCCCCAGTGGTACTGGTATTGAGTGTCCAGTGACTAACCAAAAATTTGGCAGTGTGAACCTAACAGCCACTATACTGGAGACGCATGAGGGGAGTCTGCTTGTGGATAGATTACAGCTTTGGAAACTCCATGGCTCTCTTCTACTCTGTCCTATAAGGTAGTAGTAAGTTAGAATCGACTCAGTGACAACAGGTTTTTTTCTTTGTTTTGTTTTTATCCTTCTGTTTGTTATTTGTTTTTTTCATGATTAGTCTACAGAAGCTTGTTTTCTTATTTTTTTCTTTTTGGTCTTTGCAAAACAGTGGCTTTTGGTTTTATTTATTAGCATTGTAGTTTTTTTCTACATTTTAATTCAGTAATTTTGTTGTTTTGTTTCTAGATTTATCTACTTTTCCTTATGTTTAAAGTTCTTTTTAAAAATGGTATTAAATACACAATCTAATTTTTATACGTACCTCAGTAACAATGCAGAGTATATGAAACTATGAATGCAGATATGGTCATATCTCATTAAGTTTAGAGAAAATCATTTAATTATCATATAGTTTACTTTTTGCAATTTGTCAAAAATACAATTTGAGTCACAGAGAAGCCTCAGTTAAATTCTAGCTTAGTGCTTACTAGAAATTTATTCTGAAGAATGTTACTTTAATTTTGCGTATTAATTACCTTATTTATGATATTGTTATAATGGTAGTAAATACAGCAAAACAGGATATTTATAAGCAAATGCTCTAGAACTAGACTAGCTTTGAATCTAAGACTTGTTGCTTACTAACTAGTTCTGTGATCCACAACAAATTGTGGTTACTGAGAACTTCAATTTCTTTTGTGTAAATTATATCTAACACCAGTAACTACCTTACAAGGATATTTTAAATGTTCAGTTCACATTAAAGAAGATTATAATAAATGTGGTGTAAATATTGGCTTTTTTTGAATTAAATAGGTCTTTTAAAACTTTCGGTATCATCTTGCCTGGCATATATAGCAGATTTCAATAAATTTCAGTTAGTTTTTTTACTGTTACTAACTTTTCAACTAAATAATTGGAATTTTTATTTTGCTTCTCATCATTCATGGCTCCTTTCCTTCATGTTCTCCATTTTTCTTTTATTATTTCTGTAGCTACTAGGGTCTGACCAGGGAAACAAAACTGGAATATATTACATGGGCAACGTATTAGTTATAAGGATAAGTGATTTCATAATTGTGGATGCTGATGGAAATATTCTAACAAAGTTATTGGTAATACACCCAAAATCCACATAGATCAATAGGACCAGGAGTCAAGAAAGAAAATCTATACATATGCAGCCCTTAAAACCGATGTCATCTCTCATCACCTTCATCTCAGGGAAAACTAAGCGGTTCGCCATAGGATGTTGTACATTCCAAATGTATTCCTCTCTGTGCCCATTATGCATTGACAACACAATTTCCCCTTCTTTCTACTTTTGTATGTGGTCAAGTTGATTCCAATTCATAATGGGTTTCTTAAGCTATAAGCTTTAAGAAAACAAATCACCAGGACTTTTCTCCTGCAAAGCCACTCTATGGCTTCAAACTACTGCCCTTTCAAATAGCAGCCAAGAGTTTAATCTTTGCAATACTGGGTACACCTTTTCTTCTCATAGTCAAGATCAATACCAGCCAATGAGCTGAAAAGGGACATTCTTTGGGGGTGTATCCTGTATCCAATATATACGGACATTCTGGCAAATCTTGATCACTTGCTCTGAATCTTACATATGGATCTTCATTATTTGAATCCCAGATCTTGGGATTTGAGCACCCAACCTGCTGATCTTGGAATTGGACAGCTTCCATAGACTGTGAACCAGCAGCCTGCTACCTTACCTGCTGATCTTGGGTTTCACTGGACTCTACAGTCCATGAACTGGCAGCCTATTGTCTTACCTGCCAATTTGGGATCCTTCTGCCCTGTAACTATGTGAGTAAAAGGAAGCCTCTAACCTGGTGTCTGAATCATGGGGTTGGAATTTTCCAGCTCTACAAGCAGATGAGCCATTTCCTTGAGACAAATCTCTCTTTTATGGTTGTATATATTTATGTTTCACTGGCTTACTTCTCTAGAGAACTTAAGACAACTGCATCTGTGGCTAGTTTACAAAGGGCTCTTACTTTGTCTTTTTGTCAGACTCTCATTTTCTGTTTTTAAGACACTGTTATATTGTAATGAATCACTTGATGAGGAACTGAGATGAGCCTCTGGTCAACATCCAGTAAGGAATCGGTCACTCAGTGCAACGACGGGTAGAAATTGAGTCTGTAAGAAACATTGAGCAACACTTATCAGATCGTTTCGAGCCTGAAGCAGATCACAATTATACCTTTAAGTGACTGTGACCCCAGTTAATACCTTGAGTGCAGCCTTGAGAGACATCCTGAAACAGAGGGCACAGCTGAGCGATAAATTGACTCTGAACCAAAGAATAACTGAAAAACTAAGGGGGATAACCCATGCTGTTTTAAGCTAGAAAGTTTGGGAGTAATTTGTTATACAACATGTCCATGGATTAAATATTGCCCCCCACAAATATGTGTAGCATTTTGACTAGGTACTGATTTCAAGTGTTGTATGGTTGTCTTCTATTTTGTGGTTGTAATTTTATTATACATTATAAATCCTAATCTATAGCTGTGGTTAATGGGGCAAGATTGGGACAGAGATATGAAAATTACATTCGTGAACTCATCCTATAAAAAGTGCTACATACTTCATTGCTGAATATGACTACAGTTACCTTTGAAGTAGTCCCCTTAGGAAGCTATGCACTGACACCGGAACCTAGTCCACACTTCAAAGCAATTTTGGTATTTGTTTTCTAGAATGGCCATCAGAGCTGTCATTGTATTATCCTTGGTGTCCTGGATGTCATCAAAAAGGCTTCAACACTTAACTGGTGGACAGATCAGTTGAGTAGGGAGGGTGTTCCAATACAGTTATTTGTTTACTGGCTAAAACTCCCTCACAGACAACTATACAACTAAGTTCATGAACTTGCCACCACGCAGCTGTACACAGTGGCCATTCAGAAAGAGTTCAAAACTGCTTTGAAGGGTGAACTAGGCACTGGTGTAGGGGAATAGCTTCCCAAGGAGAGTACTTCCAAGGTGACTACAGTGATATTTAGCAGTGAGGTATTTAGCACTTCAAAAAATAAAGTTTAAAGACTTAACAGCTGGATTTTGTATGTTAAAGAATGTTAGGGTGAGATTGTAACATCACTACTAAGGTCACATTCCTGATCCAATGTAAAGAGAGTTTCCCTGGTATGTGGTCTGCACCACCTTTTTTCTTAGAACTGATAAAAGGAAAGAGAAGAGAGCAGAGAGACCTCAGCACCTGGAGCAGAATTCATCCTTTGGAATGGGGTCCCTATTCCTGAGAAACTCCTTAACTAGAGAAAGATTGAGAACAAGGACCTCCCTCCAGAGTTGACAATGTGAGAAAGGCTTCTCCTGGGGCCGACATCCCAAGTTTGGACTCTTAGCCTACTTTACTGTGACAAAATAAGTGTGTTTTGTTAAAGCCATCAACTCGTGGTATTTCTATTACTGCAGCGCTATGTGACTAGGACACAGAGGTACTTATCTAATACAGTACTCTGAGCACTAAAGCAATCATAAGAAGTGCAGTAAGGAAAGTTCACAGGGAAAATAATTTTTGTAAATGTCATTTTTTTTCCAGTTCAGTAAAAGAGCACTAAAATGTGTCTGGGGTATTAAGAGACATATATGAAAAGAATAATGAGAAAAACTGCAGCTACTAAACTTCAGTTAGACATGCAGATAATTGAAGAATATATACGCTACAAAAATGAATTGTCTATTGCTTTCAAACAGCAAAAGCAGTCGTATAGTCAATGTCTCTCCTCTCTTCTCTGCACCCTCTTCCTAATCCAATTATTTGTAACCTAATTTTGGAAGTAGTATGTCATGCTTTCTATTATATACCATCAGTTACACAAAACTACCCTGATAGCATGTACTACAGAAGTATACAGAGGTGCGAATACCTGGAGATGGAAATCTTTGGGGGGCATCTTGGAGATTGGCTACTACGTCTCAGTGTCAACAGTATTTCATGGTTCATTATATATAGTCAGTAAACTAAACCCACTGCTATTAAGTAGATTCCAACTCATAGTGACCTTATAAGGTCAGAGTAGCATTTCCAAAGACAGCCTGGTGGATTTAAACTGCTGACCTCTTGATTAGCAGCTATAGCACTTAACCACTATACCACCAAGGTTATATACTCAGCATACAGGAAGAAACTAATGAACTAAACCGCATATTGTATATCCATCTAGAAAACTTCAGATAAAGTCTTAGTAAGGTTACTGTACATAAAGGTTTGCACAGGACCACCCTGATTTACTTCTGCTATTCCAGCATAACTAGTAGTAGTGTCCCATTTCACTCTTAAAATTGTTCCAATTTGTAGTACAAATTATACATCTCTCTTCATTTGTGGACTATCTCGTTATCTGACATCTCACATTTATGACAATAGTAAAATATCTATGAAACTATTTTGCATACTAACAACATATGTCTGGCAATAATGATCACTGAGGTGTGAAGTGAGAATAATGTTGACTATGATGTTTAAAGTTATGTGTCAAATTGATTGGGACATGATTGTCAGTGGCTTGGGAAGTTATGAAATGAAATGATTTGGCAGCTACATAATGATGTAATTTGGAACTTATTTAAAGATATAGTTATTTTCCACTTTGTGATAGTGTTATACTCCTCCATTTTTGCATAATGAAAATTTTTGCATTGTTACTTGGTGTTTTGAACCTAACAGTGCTCAATAAGTGAAGAGTGGCTATATTGTGATTGCAAGTATTACTATATCCGTTGTAATAAAGTCAGCTTGTGGCCTGAATAGATGTCTTCCTTTATATCTATTAATTTCTCCCAGCTGTCGTCACACCCAGATTCTAACATAGTCCTTCCTATTTTATCACATAGCCTTTCAACTCTTGTGATCTCTAACTGGTCATCTCAGAATGTCATATAGAATTTTGTGTGTTAGAAACCTGTTATTAACTTAGAAACTAGTCTCTCAGTGGTTGTGGTTATTCCCAAGCCCTCCTTTCTATGCCTTATAATGTTTTCTGTATAAAAAACTTCTCCCTTTTCCCTTTGAAGGCTAAGGTGTTCCCAATCTAAGGCATGGTATTTTTAGTCACGTTATATGCACGTGAAAGCTGGCATGGTGTTTTTAGTCATCTTATCTGCATGTGAAAGCTGGACAATGTAAAAGGAAGACAAAAGTGATGCCTCTGAATTGCAGTGTTAGTGAAGAATATTGAATACATCACAGTGTAATAGACTGAATTGTGTCCATCCAAAAAGGTGAGACAGTGAGTAGCTGTGGCAAATAGCAATGCAGAACCAGAAGCTTACCCATGGAGTGAGAAAGCTGAGTGCTTGTACTCGGGAGGCTGCTTGGCAGCTTGGGTGCTTCCGGGTGTTTAAATCAGAGAAGCTAGGTTTGCTGACACACAGAGCAAGAGAGCTGAGTGCTATGTGCACAGGTTTCTTGGTGCAGTTAGGTGCCTCTGGGAACTTAAATCAGTGGAGTTACAGAACGTTGGAACACCTGCCCCAGCAGGGCAGATGCAAGCCTGAGGCCATAAGAAGCAGAAGCTGAAAAGAAGAGAGCATAGAAGCTGAGCTGCCTCAGTCTCAAAAGGTATAGCCATGCCCTCAGGGATTTGAAAGGATGGAGTCAAGGCTTCCTGTGTTTCTAAGGGTGGAATTGCCACTCAGTTGGTCTTAGAGTGCACCAGAATCACTGCTCCAGTAGCCTGGAAGTCAGAACTGTAGCACAGGGCCAAGAGGCATCCACTCAGAATCTGGAGCCTGTAGGGCAGGGCCATTGTGTAAAACATCTCAGAAAACGGAAGATTGTTTCCAAAGATTGCACAGCTAATGTAATGTGTTCTGTTGACTTCCCTGTTGCCTGTTAATGCCTTTTTTCCCTACAGTTTCTCCCATTTGTAATGGAAATGTATAGCTGTGCCTGCCTGTTCTACTATTATAATTAGGAGCCAGATAACTTGTATTCTCGATTTTACAGACGTAGAGAAATTTTTATATTTTTAGCTTGGAGTTGATTTAAGGCCTTCGCAATGATACGATGTGGTGAACATGTTTTGCATCTTGCAAATATGTGATTTGGGGAGGCCAAATGGTGGACTGTCAAGGATTGAATTGTGTCTCCCAAAATATGTGTAGTAATTTGGCTGGGCCATGATTCCCTGTACTCTCTGATTGTCCTTCATGTTGTGACTTTCTTATGCTGTAAATCTTGATTTCTGCCTGTGATTAATAGACTGGATTATGTTAAAGAAGATTAGGTGGGACTGTAAAAGACTTTCTGAGATCACTTCCCAGCTCCAATGTAAAGGGAGTTTTCCTGGCACATGGCTTGCACCACCTTTTTTTCTTTCATACTACGAAAGATAAAAGGAAAATGAAGCAAGCAGAGAGTTGGAAACCTCGTACTATCAAGAAAGAAGCACCGGGAATGGAGCACAGCCTTCAGACCTGAGGCTGTTGCACCAAGATCCTCCCTGACCAAATACTGATGCAACACAAGGACCTTCCTCCAGAGCTCACTAGGGGAAGACTTTCCCCTGAAGCAGACATCCTGAATTTGGACTCAGACTACCAGTCTGTGATATTTTCCCATGTTGAAGCATTCCACTTGTGGTGTTTCTGTTGGAGCAGTACCAGGTGACTGAGACACATGGACTACCAAAAGAATGAACAAATTTGTCCTGGAAGAAGTACACTCAGTATATTCCTTAGAAACAAGGATGATGAGAAAATGTCTCACATACTTTGGACGTGTTGTCAGGAGAGATTATCCTCTGTAGAAGAATGTCATGCTTAGTAAGATAGGGGATCACTGAAAAAGAGGAAAACTCTCAGCAAGATGGATGGACACAGTGGCTGCGACAATGAGATCTAGCATGACAACAATTATGAGGACGACTCAGGACTGGGCAGTTAGGCTCCATCGTGCATAGTGTCACTGTGAATCTGAACCAACTCGAAGGCATTTGACAACAATGCACTATAAAATTTTAAATTTACAAATGTGACTTCGATACACAGTAACCACAGAAACTTACACCGATTATCACCCATAAACTCTCTCTTACAATTACAACTTCTTGTAACCTTGTCCCTGGATGCAACAACCTGTATAGACCTGTATCAAGTCATGTGTAGTGTTACTGTTTAGGACCTGTGAAATAAACTCTATTTGTTTTCTAGCCTTACTATGTGAGGAATTCTTTTTCATGGTCTCATGCTGCACTTGACAGACCATCCAAGACACACACAGACACCTTACTACATGCATCACTACATAAATTCATAGATGTAGAGTCAGTTTTGATTCACAGTAACCCCATAGGACAGAGAAGAACTGCTTCATAGGATTTCCAAGGAGTGGCTGGTGGATTTAAAATGCTGACCTTTTGGTTAGCAGCCAAGCTCTTAACCACTGTGCTGATAAAGCTTGAAGTGAAGAAATAAATGTGATCATGAATGTACTTTAGTTTAGACTCATCACTTCATAAAGTTTCATAGACACTAGTATTTACTCAATTTTCTTTGATAGATGTATGTAGACTCAGGACTAACTAAGCAAACAGTGAAATAAGAAAATGTTTCCCTGCTCATTTCCTTTGCATTCATTTCTCTGCTTCCCAAGAATTCGGGGTCATAGTCTGTTCCCAGGTGCCTATATCTCCACTCACTGAAGTTTCTCACATCGTACTAGTCTGCGTAGCCCTTTCTAGATTTTTCTGTTTCTGAGTTGTAACTTGTCAATTTTAAAACAGTTCCTCTGCTGCACATTTTCCTCAACTGAAAAATGGTATCCATAGTCTTTTCAATAGCTGCATATGCATGATAAAGCTGGACAATGAAAATAGAAGATGGAAAAAAAATTGATGCATTCAAATTATATGTTGGTGGAGAATATCAAATATGCTATGGAATTTCATAAGAATAAATATATGCTCTTTAGAAGTAGAATGCTCCTTAGAATCTAGGATGGAAAGACTTCCACTCACTTACTACATGCCTATCATCAGGAAAAACCAACAGTTGGAAAAGGACATTGTCGTGGATTGAATTGTGTCCCTCAGAAAATGTGTGTCAACTTGGTTAGGCCACAGTTTCCGTGATTGTGTGATCCTCCACCATTTGTCATTTGATGAGATTTCCATATGTGTTTGAAGTTCTACCACTATGACAAAATGAGATGAATTAGTGACAGTTATGTTCAGGAGATATAGAAGAGTAAATATTGTCTTAAGCCAATTTATTTGAGATGCAAAATAAAACTACTCAGAGATGCACAGGGACCTCATACCACCAAGAGAGCATCTTGGAGCAGACCTTATCTTCTGTAACTGAAGCTCCTGTGCTGAGGTTCTCCAAGACCAAGGGAAGACTGATGCATGATAAGGACATTCCTCCAGAGCTGACAGAGAAAGACTTTACTTGGCTCCAGCATACTGAACTTGAAACGTCTATCTAGCCTACCGGACTGTGAGAGAATAAGCTTTTCTTTGTTAAAACCATCTACGTGTGGTATTTCTGTTACAGCAACACTGGGTGACTAACACAGATATTTAGTCTGGTAAAGTAGGTCAGTGAAAATGACACAAGTTGTAACTAAAGTGAGTTGAAACAATAGATCAACAAGAGCTCAAACACAACAACAATTATTACAATGGCACAGGACTGGTCATTGTTTTGTTCTATTATGTGGTGTGTAATGTTGCCCTGATACGGGGTCAAATTGGCAACTGATAGCAATAACAAATAATACTAAGTTGTTATTGATAGAAAGCTACACAGTCTAGACTCCAGCCTAGGGGTATTTTCATATAATGAAGAGACAATAAATTGGATGATAATATCTTCATTAATGGAATTTTAAGCAATTTAGAGGAGTGTCAGGAAGGATAAATGATATTTTCAAAAGCACACTAATTAGAAGAAATGCAAGTTTGCCTTTTATGCTGAGGGAAAAGGCAATAAGTCTCCGTGGGTACTCATAAATGACAAATGGAATCTCTGTCCATATGTGTGCACCACTCAATGGTATCAGAAAAGAAGGTGCTTTAAGAGGATATGAAAGCTTTTTTGTAGATAAAACCCTTAGAGTGGCTTTCATTTCGTTCTCTTTAAAGACAAATCTGGTGTTGGTGCTCTCTGCTTCTTCCTCTCTATTCTCACTTACCTATCAGAATATCATTGTGTAGAAGACGCCATTGGCTATTTGCAGCTGGCAGTTTGCTGTGAAATGTTGATCTCTTATTCCTGTGTTTCCATGAATTTTGAAGCTAACTATATGGTGCTGGGAATAACAGGACATTTTGATAAGACACATTTTTAAGTCTCATGTGAAAACTGGGAATCCAAGAACTTCCTCTGAGAAAAAGTGTTTACAAATTGGACACACATGCACACACACACACACATGCACACACATGTTTCAAGGAGAAGTAACACTGAGTCAAAGGCTAAGAATATATTTAACTGTGTAAGGTAATGCAAGCAAAACAGAGGTCAAAGTCTGGATGCATATTTAGCTATATAAAATAATGCAAGTGTCAGTTTACACTCCCATTGACAAAGTATGAGTTCTAGCTGTTCTACACCCAATCTGATGCTTGTAGCATTATACTTTTTATTTTAACTGTTCAAGTAAACGTGAACAGACATTTTATTATGGGTGTTTTTTACCAAAATTATTGAGTTACAAGTATCATACTATACAACTGACCCATTTAAAATACAAGTCGGGGAGACGGGGCTGAGATGGTTTAGTTTGATGCTTCCAGTATTTCTTCTAACAGAGAAGACCTGAGGAAACAAATGAATGTATTATATAGGATATTCTAGGAGCCCTGAACTTGAAAAGGGAAAGCTGAGAAATCAGACCAAGCAACAGGGGAGAGTAAGTCCAGAAATGTCTAGGAATGGTCAGACCTGAGAATGTGGGAATCTGCATGCTGTAAGACTATCTCCAAATGTCAGTGCAGTGAACAAAGCAACAATGTTCAGAGAGCATCTTCCTCAGCAGAGAAGCTGAACTTCAGACATTCGTGTCCTCAGAATCACAGAAGAGTGCCACTGATGGTCAAAAGTCAAGTGCTTGTATCTAATTGACTGCATGTAGATCTAAAACTTTTATTCAGGCTAAACCTCTCTCGCTTTCCCCAGTGATCCTCCTCCCTTCTCTGTACTGCACCAGCCACCAAACTCTGATACTATAATTGGGCCAGAAGTAGAACCCCTTAAGTGCACACTGAGCTACTCTCCCAGATTTGGAGAGGAAACAATTTAACAAATAGGAAAAAAGAAATTTTACTGACTCCCCTTAGCCCAGAAGTCAAGGCAGAAACAGTTCTTTCCTTAGGTCCAGACACCTGTCAGTCACATACCTTTCTCAGTGTATAGACAAGCAATGTATGCCTACACCAACTGCCCTTGTGTAGCTAGGACTGTAGGGAAGAGCTGGCACACACTTGGGGACTAACTACCTGGGCACCTGAGCTAAGTACATACCAGAAAAGTTAACAAACTCCTGGGCCTTCTTGTCTAGTAACAGCCCTAACTACCCGATGACAGGACGTAAGAATCTATATGATACCAATAATCAAAGTAACTCACACAACAAGCCTATATGGGAATTTCAAAACAAAATTAAAAATAAATTACTTACAACACTTAAGCAAAAACAGATAAATTAAAACTTTCTGATTCCTCAGAGATAAGAATCAATATCAAACCACTTAATGAGGCAGACAGTGATGACTTCAGAAATCCCTCAAGACAAAGAATCAAAAAAAAATTTCAGACAAAAGAAAACTTCCAGGAATTATTAGAGGTAGAACACAAAAGACTGATACTAAGAACTCTGCAAAAAAAAATCAGGAAGGAGATCAGACAACATGCAGCACAACAAAATGACAAACTAAAAATCTGCAAGAAATTCTTGAGCAATTATGATCTGAGATTCAGTAGATTAACAATAAAATTATAGAACTAGATAACTCAATAGAAAGTCATAGGAGCAGAATTGAGACAAAGAAATGCACAATTAGTGAAATTAAAGATAATGTGATCAAAACAAGCATATTTGCAGGATATTAGATTAAAAAATTTTAAAAATGAAGAAACATTAAGAGTTATGTGAGACTCTATCAAGAGGAATAATTTATGATTAGGGTTTCACAACAGGGAAATAACAGGAAATACAGGGAAATGTTGAATATTTATTGACAGAAAACTTGCCTGCCTGCCTGCATGAGACACAGTTTAGACTTAAAGACACAAACTAAAACTTGAAGAATGGAAAAATATATACCAAGGAAACAACATTCAAAAAGGACCTCTCGTAGAATTATTAATTTCATATAAAACAGATTTTATAGCAAAATCTACCATAGTGGACAAATAAGATCAGTATATAATGATTAAAGAGTCAACACATCAGGAAGATATAACCTTATTAAATATTTACTCTCCAACAAAAGTCTCCTTAAGACATCAAACAAACTCTAACAGCATTGAAAAGTAAAATAGACAGTTCCACAATGATAGTGTGAGGCTTCAACACATCAATATTAGTGATGGATAGAAAGTCCAGGAAGGAGGTCAATAAAGATATGAAAGATCTAAATGTCAGTCATCTAGCTTGACCTCGTAGACACATACAGAAATCTCCACCTAACAGCATACAAGTATAGTTTCTTTCCAAATGAACATGGAACATTCTCCAGAACAGACTACATAAAGTCAACCTTAAAAAATTCCCAAACCCTGAAATATTGCAAAGCATCTTTTCAGATCATAAAGACACAAAAGTCAAAATCACTGGCAGAAACAAACAAGAGAAAAAATCAAACACATGGAAACTGAACAAAACTTGCTCAAATATCACTGAGTACACAAGAAATGAAAGATAGACTAAAAACATTCACAGAAACTAATGAAAAAGTAAACACACTCTGCCAGAATCTTTGGGACACAGCAAAAGCTGTGCTCAGGGATCAGTTTATTTCAATAAATGCACAAATCCAAAATTAAGAAAGGGCAAAAATCAAAATATTAACACTACAACTTGAGCAGCAAAAGAACCCCTCAGGCACCAGAAGAAAGCAAATAGTAAAAATTAGAGCAGAACTAAAGGAATTAGAGAATAAAAAATGACTAAAAGTATTAATAACACCAAAGCTGGTTCTTTGAAAAGATCAATAAAATCAATAAACCACTGTCCAAACTGACAAAAGAAAAACAGGAGATGAAAAAATAACCCAAATAACAAAAGAGATGGGCTATATCACAACAGACATAACTGAGATTACAAAGTTATAACAGAATACTATGAAAAATTGTGCTCTAACAAACTTGAAAATCTAGAAGAAATGTAAAAATTTCTAGAAATACATTAGCTACCTAAACTAACACAAACAGAGGTAGAACAACTAAATAAACCCATCACTGAAGAAAAGATTAAGGAAGGTAACTAAAAAATACTCCCAACAACAACAACAAAAAAGCATTGGCCCTGATGGCTTCACTGGAAAATTCTACCAAGCTTTCAGAGAAGAGTTAACACCATTATTTCTAAAGGTATTTCAGAGCATAGAAATAGGTGGAACACTTGCAAACTCGTTCTCTGAATCCAGCATAACCCTGATACCAAAAACTGGGTAAACACAACACAAAAAAGAAAAACTACAGAACAATATCTCTCATGAACTTAGGTGTAAAAGTCTTCAACAAAATGTTAATCAATATAATTCAACAACATATCAAAAAAAAATTCACAATGACCAATGGGATTCATACAAGAGATGAAAGGATGGTTCAACATTAGAAAAACATTACACATAAGCAAATACATAAATAAAACAAAAGACAGATAACACCTGACTTTATCAAACAATGCAGAAAAGACATTTGACAAAGTCCAACACACATTCATGCTAAAACCTCTCAGCAAAGTAGGCATAGAAGGGAAATTCCTTGACAGAATAAAGGGCAAATATGCAAACCAAAGGGACGTTTATCCAAAGCCAGTAGTCAACATCAACCTAAATCGAGAGAGTCTAAAGGCATTCTCTTTGAGAACATAAACCAGACAAGGATGCCCTTTGTTGCCACTTCTATTTGACATTGTACTGGAGGTTCTAACTAGAGCAATCAACAAAATAAAGGGCATCCAAACTGCAAAGAATAAATAAAAGTCTTTCTGCAGATAATATGATATTATACACAGACAACCCAAAATAATCTACAAACACCTACTGGAACTAATAGAAGAATTCAAGAAGGGATCAGTATACAAGATAAGCATAAAAAATCAGTTGAATTCTTTTATATCAATAAAGAGAACATCAAGAGGAAATCACTGAATCAATATCATTTACAGTATCTCCCAAGAAGATAAAATACTTAGGAATAAATCTAACCAGAGATGTTAAAGAACTATACAAAGAAAACTATAAGACACTGTTGCAAGAAACCAAAAGAGACCTTTGTGAGTGGAGAAATCTCTCTTGCTCATGGAGAAGGAGACTCAACATTGTGAAAATGTCTATTGTACTCTAAGTGATCTATAGATATAATGTCATCCCAATTCAAATTCTGATGACATTTTTTAATGAGAGAGAAACAAATTACCAACTTCACATGGAAAGGGAAGATGCTCCAGAAGAGTAAAGCATTATTGAGGAAGAACAAAGTGAGAGGCCTCAAACTATCTAACTTTAGAATCTATTACACTGCTACAGTAGCAAAAACTAGCCTGCTATTAGTACAATAGATACATAGACCAAATGGAACAGAACTGAAAATGCAGACATAAAATCATCTACTTATGCACAGCTGATACTTGACAAAGGCCCAAAGTCTGTAAACTGCAGAAAAGACAGTCTCTTTAACAAATGGTGTTGATGGAACTGGATGTCCAATGTACAGGAGGGGAGGGGAGGACAGGGGAGGGGAGGGGAGGGGAGGGGAAGAAAGGAGGAGGAAGACTCATATCTTACACTATGCAGAAAAAAACAACTCAAAATAGATCACAGGTCTAATATGAAATCTAAAATGTTAAAATTACGGACTGAAAGTTAGGAATGACATTGGGAGCTGTAATACAAGATATAAACAGTTTACAAAACATCAGTAACAATGCACAAACACTAGGAGTGAAAATAGATGACTGTGAACTCCTAAAAATCAAATATTTATGCTCATACAAAGAACTCACCAAAAGGGTAAAAATGCAGCCTATAGACTGGCCAAAACATTTTGCTACCACAAATCTGATCAATGTCTAATCTCTAAAATGTACAAGATACTGCAAAATCTCAACAGGAAAAAGACAACTCAACTGAAAAATGGGCAACGAAGATGAATAGACACCTCACAAAAGGAGACATTCAGGCAGCTAGCCAATACATGAGAAAATGTTCACTACCACTAGTCATCAGAGAAATGCAAATTAATGTTACAATGAGTTAACATGTCAGCCCAACAGCACTTGCATTAATCCAAAAAACAAAAAAAATAATAAATGTTGGAGAAGATGTGTAGAGACTAGAACATATATCTACACTCTTTGTGGAAATATAAAATGGCACAAACACTTTGGAAATTGATTTGGTGCTTTCTTAAATAGCTGGAGATTGAAATTCCACGTGATCTCACAATTCTTGGAATATTTTCCTAGATAAATAAGAGCTGCCACACAAAGTTCATCACAACACTGTGGACAATAGCAAAAAGATGGAATCAACCTAGGTGTCCATCAGCAGAAGAATGAATTAACAAACTGTGGTGTATTCATGCAATGGAGTATTAGGCAGTGGTAAAGAACAATGACAAATATGGTAAATATCTCAATAAATGGAAAAATCTGGAAGACATGCTGAGAGAAATTAATTGCAAAATGACAAACACTTTATAATACCATTATTATAGGTCTCAAGAAATGATTTAAACACAG
Organism: Heterohyrax brucei; assembly: GCA_028571685.1. NCBI lineage: Eukaryota > Metazoa > Chordata > Mammalia > Hyracoidea > Procaviidae > Heterohyrax > Heterohyrax brucei. Next base: position 26,711,107 of record CM053146.1, read on the forward strand.
AAGAAAACACTCTTTGATGGCTACAAGGTGCTGCAAAGAGAGGAGCATTTACTAATTAGTTAGTCAACAAAAGCTGTTTTAGGTGAAGAGAGAGTCAACACACAGCAAAGAAGAAGTCAGCACAAATGGAGTACACTCAAAATTTAGTAGTATTTTAAATAAAACCAAACATTTCCAGGGACAGAATACAATGGTCAGGACTCTGGGGATTATGGCTTCAGGGGACATCTAGGTCAACTGACACAACAAACCTTTTAAAGTATATGTTCTATATCGCACTTTGATGAGTGATATCTAGGGTCTTCAAATCTAACAAATGGTCATCTAAGAAGCAATACTTGGTCTCAAACCACCTGAAACAAAGGAAAAAGAAGGGGAACATGTGAGCCCAAGGGACAGAAAAGGCCACATACACCAGATACTACATCATCATGACACCAGAAGAACTAGGTGGTACCCAACCATCACCAAAAACTGCCCTTATAGGAAATTCAATAAAAAGGCCTTGATGAATTAGGAGAAATGTGGGATGCAGAATTCAAACTCCAGTGAAAAAGACCAGGTTGATGATCTGACAGATCTGAGAGTCCCTGTAAAACAATGTGGGGACAGTAGTAAGGGCAAAATGGGTGTAAATTTTTGTGTGCAAAACTTACTGTAATTGTAAATTTTTGCTTAAAAGACAATAAAAAATATAAAAATAACAAAAAACAAAGTTCAAGTCAATTTTTAATATATATTTACAGATTTCTGAAAATATCATGACAATTAATGATTACTCTCAAAAATAAGTCCATAAAAGGAGGAGGCGGGGCCAAGATAGCAGACTAGCAACACATCTCCTCAATTCCCTCTGAGAACTAAGCCCAGGGATGATAAGTGAACGGAGCAGTGGACATCCGGGGAACCTTAACATCTGACACAGTATTGTCAGATTTGACTAGGCACCAGTAACAGAGTAAACTACCCCTCTCAAAGACAACCTAGAGGCCACTGACCCCTGCACCTGCTGACTCACTGTATTGGACAACTGCAGGTACTAACGTCTTCTTTGTCATTCAGGAGGCAGGAACTGGGCATGAGCCAACAAATATGCTGAACTTTGTCACTTAATTAATCAGTATGTAGCACAACAGAGTGAAAGTCCGTGGGATAGCTACATATTGAGAGTTTGGCTGCTGAGTGAGGGTAACATTACCCCTCCACCATCCTTTTTCTGAGCTGTACCATAGAGTGCTGTTTCACAGAAGAAGGCTAACTCAGCCAGGGTGCCATCTTGGTCAGAGGGGCGGTGGAGTTAGCTAGCCAGGGGCCTTAGCCGTGGCTGATTCTCAAATGGAGCAGCAGCCCACCTGGTAATTGTTTCTCCAGCAGAAAGGAGGTGTTTGAGACAATTTCTGTCTAGACTCACAGGTGGGGCCTGGCAGAGGAAAGCTGGAAGGCCCTAACCTCTCCCTACTTTGCATTATGTCACTGCTTGTGGGCATGGCCTGTAAGGTACTCTCACTGTTGGCTGGAAAGAGGGACCTGCCATACCTGAGGGCCTAACTGTTTTAGGAGAAGTTGGACAGTTCCTCACTTATGACTAAAGTAAATGATGCCACTATGAAACACACAAGAGAAAAGAATGTTTGTGATAAATAATATGACATACGTGATTTGATAACAGCATCAATAACAAGCAGAAACACAGTGTGTGGTCACATACGTAAATATGTAAGTGTACATACATACAGGTAGTTACAGGTGAGTACTTATGTGTTCATACACAGAAGTTTCTATATTCAAATGTACATACAAAATGTGTGTGCATGTATTACATTCATAGAGGACACATTTACAGATGCTTCTCAGACACATGGCACTGTTAACGTAAGCACATGGTGACAAATTCGCAGACTTTATTGTTAGACTTCATATAACAAATATTACAACAAACTTCATTGATTTAAGGGCTACATTCCTTGTTACTGAATTGTCACTGCAGTCACTTTTGAAGTACTCCCCTTGGGAAGTACTGCACCAAAGCCAATTTCTAATCTACCCTTCAAAGCAATGTTAGAACTCTTTCAGGAATGGCCATTGCCCTGATATGAATGCCAGGGAATGATCCCACAATAAAAAAAATTAAAGACCAATATCACTCATGAACCTAGGTGCAAAAATCTTCAGTAAAATCCTGACCAACAGAATTCAACAGCATATCAAAAAAAAAAAGTAATAATTCACCGTGACCAAGCTGGTTTTGGAAGTAAGCTGTATTCTTATGTTCACACCAGCAGTGTTTGATGGTTGCAATTTCCCTGTATCCTCTTCAATAGTGGTTAGTTATCTCTCTTTTCTATTACAGCTACTCCAGGTTCTTGGATGTAATAATAGCACTCCTTTGACTACTAATGTAAATATTAGCGGTTCAACCCCACCCAGCAGCACCATGAAAGAAATTCTCTAGACTGTTCCTATCCTTGCAACAACACAATCTGGCCAATTACAACAGTTTTATCATACATTTTGAAATCTAGTATTATGAATTCTAAAATGTGTATTTCAAGTATATTTTTTAGAAATAATTGTACATGTATTGAGTCCCTTAATTTATTTCAATACACCACTGCAATTTACTGAGGAAAAGCTGTGGGAACACAGTAATGCAGAGTAACTTTGTTAAAGGAAACACATTGAAAATGAGTGAATATCTTTATAACCTTGAAGAATATCAATATTTCTTAGGCAGGAAGTAAAAACTGTAAGATAGAAAGCCCTGGTGATGTTTCCACAAAGATTACAGCTAAGAAAACACTACGAGCAGTTCTAGTCTATAACATGTGAGTACACCATGGAGCTACTGAGTCACAGTTCACTCAGTGAGAAAAGGTTTGGCTGTTGTTCTTAGTGAAGTGTTATGTCATTGTGGTTTTGATGTAAATTTTTTCTAATTGTTGATGATGCAGGTGGAGAGCTCTGGTGGCATAGAGATGAACTGCTACAGCTGCTAACCAAAAAGTTAAGAGGAATAGTGTGCAGTCACCAGACAGGGAGAGCAGTGGAAGCTGCATAGACGTGGGCATGTAAATTCACACAGGAATGTACATTTTCACTCAGTCATATTAAATAAAAAAATAAAAAATAAAACAATAAAAAATAAAAATTAATGTTCTACTTTTGACAATTAGTTCTGGTAACTAGAAAAATTGTATTATCTTGCAATTTTTTCATGAGATAATATTTTACAATAGTAAAGTTTTCTTTGGAATAACAAAAAAAAAAAAGTTGGTAGTAAGAATCTACCAGCCATTCTACTCTGTCCTATAGGGTATCTGTAATTTTGAATCCAATACAAGACAATGGGTTTAATGATGCTGAGGATCACTTTACATAATCATTAGCCATTTACTCATTTTCTTTGGAGAAAAGTCTATTCAAATAATTTGCCTATTTTTAAATGTGTTATTTATCTTTTTATCGAGTTGTGGGAGTTGTTTATATATTTTGTATACAAGTACCTTCTTAAATATGTATTTTGAAAATATTTTCTCCCATTCTGTGAGTTTTATTTTCATTTTGGGGGAGTATACTTACAGGGTCAAAGTTATTTTTGTTTTCTTTTGTTTTTAATTTTGGTAAAGTCTAATAAATCTATGTGGTGTTTTGTTGCTGATGATGCTAGTGTCGTATCTAAGAATTCATTGCAAAATCTGAGGTTATAAATATTCACACTTATGTTTCTTCTGAGAGCATTATAATTTTAGCTCTTACATTTAGGTCTTTGAGAGAATATCAACTAATTTTTGCATGTTACATAAGGATAGAATTTAATTATTTTGCATGTAGCTGTCTAGCTGCCCCAGCGTCATTTCTGGAAAAGACTCCTCTGTCCCCAGCACATGGTCTTGTCCGATCTTGTCAAAAATCAATGGACCACAATGCGTAATTTTATTTCTGGATTCTCAAATCTTATTTCATTGATGCCTGTGTCTATCCTCATGCCTGTACTACAATGTATTGATTGCTACTGCGTTGTAGTGAGTTTTAAAATCAAGAACTGTGAAGGCTCCACCTCTTTGCAGGAATTTATCAAGGTTGCTTTGGCTACACTGATTCCCTTGTAATTCCATATGCATGTTAGAACCAACCTGACAACATCTACAAAGAAACTAGCCAGGATTTTGATAGGTAATGCACTGAACTGGCAGGTCAGTTTGGGGAGTATTTCCATCTTAACAATATTAAGTCTTCTCTTCCACGAACATGTTTTTCCATTTATTCATATCTTCACTGATTTCTTTGAACAATACTCCAAATTGTCAGAATATATGTTTTCACTTTGTTAACTATAGTCCTCAGCATTTCAATATTTTTGGTGCTACTGTAAATAGCAGTTTTCTTAATTGCATTCTCAAGTTGATCATTGCAAATGTAGACAAGGGCAATTTGTTTTTTATATTAATCTTGTATCCTGCATCATTGCTATATTAATTTCCAAGAGCTACTAAATGAAGTACCACAGCTGGATGATTAAAAGGACAGAAACACATTGTCTCTCAGTTCTGAAGGATGAAAATCAGAATTCAGGACATCAGTAGAACCATGCTTTCTTCAAAGATCCTTTCTTGACTCTCCCAGTTTCTGGAGGCCTCAGGCATTCCTGCTGTATAACTCCATTTACCCTTCTCTTGATTTCTGTTTCTCTGTCTTTTATCCCCTTTTACACTGACATCACTCACTGAATCAGGCCCCATTCAACTACAACATGACCTCATGTTAATTAATTTAACTAATAGCACCTCATTTTCAATTCTGATACTTTGTACCTTTGTAGAATCTATCCGTTTTATCTACTTTATTGGCATACAATTATTGGTAGTATTCTCTTACAGTCTTTTTTGTTTCTGTTACGTGGCAGTAGTTTTCGCTTTCATCTGATTCCCTTTTTTTAAAGCTTTCTCTAATTTTTCCCCTTGATTATTCTAGCTGTCAATTTTGTTGATTTTTTAAGGAAGCAGCTTTTGGTCTCTTAGGCTTTGTCTTTTGTTTTAATCGATCAATCAACCGACCAATTGATTAATCAATAAATCTGTTTATTGAGCTCTATGTTATTATTTTCTGCACCAATAGTTAATATTTCTGCTTGCTTTACACTTAGTTTGCTCACTGGGAACTAAGACTCAGTGGCAGACAGCTCGCTCCAGGAAGAGAAATGCTAGATTTTGCCCCCGCTGGAAAGAGAACCCTCCAACCGGGAAGCCTTGTGAAGCAGAAGCCCTGTGTTCTTGGCTTTACTGGTCTGGAGGAGAAAGTTTGTTTTGATGAGCTAGAGCTCTTCTTGGAAAGCTATGCACCTATACCCGTGCCTAGGCCACCCTTCAGAGCAGTTTTGGAACTCTTTCTGGAACAGCTAAAACTGTTCTCATGGATAAACTAGGTGCTGGTTCGGTGCATAGCTTCTCAAGTGGAGCACTTCAAAGGTGACCGCAAAGACGCGTGGGGCACTTTTTCTAGATGGGTTCGCGAACTTAATTGGCAGTCCCTGCATACATATACCTAGTCCCCCACCACCACTAGTTTTGCTAAGAGTAACAAAAAACAACAAAACAAACAAACAAACAAAAAAACAAACAAAAAAAAAAAACCCTCACTTCTGTCAAGTCAATTCCGACTCATAGCAACTGTATACGACTGAGTTGAACTGTCCACGTAAAGTTTCCAAGTACTGTCTGGTGGATTTGAACTGCCGACTTTTCAATTAACAGAGGTAGCACTTAACCGCTTTGCCACCAGGGTGGGTATGGGGCTATGAAATTCCTCGCGATGTCATGTCAAAGTCAGCGTCTATCTGCAGGTTTTGTTTAATGTTTTTCTGATAGTTGACAATGCTGAACATCTTTCTATGTGCATATTTGCTTTCTTCTGTGAAGTACTCATTCAAGTAATTTTTCTTTTTCAAATTGTTCTACTATATGTCTTATTAACCTGAAAATCGTTCCTCTCTGTACTTATGTGGATAGAAACATTTTGGAGATACGTTGTTTTTACATGTACTTCCTTCCATTTCATTCTCTTAACAAGGACTTTTGATGAAAAGAAATTTCTATTTTTAGTAGAGCCCATGCAGTCATTTTTATCCTGCCTAAGAAATATTGATATTCTTCAAGGTTATAAAGATATTCACTCATTTTCAATGTGTTACCTTTAACAAAGTTACTCTGCATTACGGTGTTCCCACAGCTTTTCCTCAGTAAATTGCAGTGGCATATTGAAATAAATTAAGGGACTCAATACATGTACAATTATTTCTAAACTCTCTAGACTGTGCCTATCCTTGCAACAACACAATCTGGCCAATTACCACAGTTTTATCATACATCTTGAAATCTAGTATTATGAATACTAAAATGTAGTATTTCAAGTATTTTTTCATCCAAATTTTTATTCATCAGTGAGAATGATGTGGCTATTCTAGTTTGTTTGCATTTCCACATAAATTTAAAATACAACTTGTCAATTTGCCCTCTAAATTTGATCAATTTGGGGAGGATTTCCATCTTAACAACAGTAATCTACCATACACTACGTTACTCCATTTATCTAAGACTTATTTGTTTTTGTGAACTTTTGTTAAATTTATGACTACTTTTTGATTGTTGTTTTATGTTATTGTGAATAGTATCATTTTTATATTTTAGCTTCCAATGACCTAATATGATTGTATAGTGTATATTGAATGTGGGAGCAGAGACCTAGTATGCTACCAAAGTGATAAATCTCATTTTTGGTTTTAGCTATTCCTTTGTATATTGTTTGATTTTCTACCTACCTAGTCATGTCATCTGTGATTAACACAGATGTTAATATTTCTTTTTTCCCCCTAATCTTTATCATCTTTTTTCATCCCTACTGAATTTATCTTTAGTTCAAAAAAAAAAAAAAAAAAAAAAAAGGAAGTATACATCCTTGTCTTATTCTCAACCAAGAGAGTAAGCATTATGTTTTCCATCACTTTGTATGATATTAACTATAGGTCTTTTTGTAGCCATTATTTATGAAAAATAAGGACATTTCTTTCTATTTCCAGTTTGCTGAAAGCTTTGTTCTAAATAAATAGTGAACTCTGCCATGGTTCTTTTCTACACCTAATGAGATGATCTTTTTTTTTTTTTTTTTACTTTGTCATGTTAATTTACTGATTATCTTGATTCATTTTTTTCAATCAACCAACCATCTAGTCACACTTTGTAGGAGTACTGCCAATTAAGTTTGTGAACTCATCCTAGAAAAAGTACTGCATACTTCATTGCTGAAAATCACTACAGTCACCTTCAAAGCACTTCCCTTGGGAAGCTATGCACCAATGTCAGTGCCTAGTCCACCCTTCAAAGCAATTTTGGAACTCTTTCTGGAATGGCCATCAGAGCTGTTGTCCTATTACCCTTAATGTCCTGAATGTCATCAAAATGTCTTCCTTTCAACATCTCTTTTATGTTCAAGTAAAGAAAAAATCATTGGGAGCCAGATCAAGTGAGTAGAAAAGAAGTTCCAATACAGCTATTTGTTTAATGGCTAAAAACTCCCTCACAGACAACTATCAGGTTAAGTTCATAAACTTGCCACCTTGCCACCATGTGCAATGTCATTCCTGAAAGAGTTCTAACATTGCTTTGAAGGGTAGATTAGAAATTGGCTTTGGTGCAGTACTTCCCAAGGAGAGTACTTCAAAAGTGACTGCAGTGACAATTCAACAGCAAGGAATGCAGCACTTAAATCAATGAAGTTTGTTGTAATATTTGTTATATGAAGTCTAACAATAAAGTTTGCGAATTTGTCACCATGTGCTTATGTTAGCAGTGCCATATGTCTGAGACGCATCTGTAAATGTGTCCTCTATGAATGTAATACATGCACACACATTTTGTATGTACATTTGAATATAGAAACTTCTGTGTATGAACACATAAGTACTCACCTGTAACTACCTGTATGCATGTACACTTACATATTTACATATGTGACCACACACTGGGTTTCTGCTTGTTATTGATGCTGTTGTCAAATCACATATGTCATATTATTTATCACAAACATTCTTTTCTCTTGTGTGCTTCATAGTGGCATCATTTACTTTAGTCAAGCTGTGCTCATCCCGTTTACATTGGGTGCTGCTTTTCCCATCACCAAATGTGGCACACATCGAAGATCTAGAGAGTGATTTCTGCTTTTCCCCAATCACTGTAACCACCAACGAACACTGGTCTCTGTACATTCACTCCTCACTTATGGACATAGTTGGGTTACAAAGACTGGGTCATTATGCAAAAATCATCATTATGTGACAATGCATAATGTTATTTATTACCTTAAAAGGCTATCTGGAGCCCTTCTCCCTTCTGCTGGCATATCCCCCAGGACCCCACCTTTCTTTTATCCTTCCATGTACCACCTCTTGCTCCACCTCCTTCTCCCCAACAATTCCACTGGAGGCCCCCTGGGCTGGGGTGGGTGGACAAGCACATTGATGACTTAGGTCATCTTATCTTAGGTGTGTGTGACTATTCATGTCACTTCTATTAGGTCTCTAGGATGGCAGTGGGTTTGAGTATGTGCATCACATAGGTATGCATGCTAGAGAACTGAGAGAAGTACCTCTGGGATTGCTGGACCATAAAGTAGGTCTATTTCTAGGTTTTTTTGTTTGTTTTTTGTTTTTGCCACCATATCATCTTTGATAGTGATTACCATTTTCTCCAGTCATTTCTGAGCATGCATCTTGGCCTGGTGTCACTTGCCTTTTCTAAATGCTGCTTTACATATAGGTTCTTTTGAATCCTCTCATTTTGCAAAGACACCATCTTCCTGTGTTTCCCCCACAAGACTTAAGTAATCCATTTTTATGTTAACCATACTCTTTAGCCCCAAGTTTGTAAAGGTTGATCATTTACCTTGTAGCATTTTTGAGAAATGTCCTCCACTTTTTACTGTGATTGAGTTCTGAGATACTAGAAACAGATATGAGTACCTTACATCAGTCTGTCAGGTAGCACCCAGGTAGTTTAACCCCAAAACCAAACCCACTGCCATCAAGTGGATTCCAACTCAGAGTGACTGTATAAACAGAGTGGAACTACCTCGTAGGATTTCCAAGGCGCACCTGGCAGATCTGAATTGCCAGCCTTCTGGTTAGCAGCCATAACTCTTAATCACTCTGCTACCAGGTGTCTGGATAGGTTAGAACAAGCCAATACAATAATTTGTGAATAAGATCTCAGTTTCCTCTGAGAACAGGGACCAGAATTCCCCACTAGGATCATGGGTTTCTATCTTCAAGACGGTTGCAAGCCAGGGAAGGGCTCGAGAATGGAGAAGTAAAAAAAAAACCTCAACACTTTGCTACCGTATTTTTTAAATGTGATAACATTATTTAATGTGGTAAATACGTAACTAACAAAATATATGCCAATTCAAAATCTTCACATGTATGTTCATTGTTGATCTTGCATCATGTTTTAGTCAGCTAGTGCCACTCTAACAGAAATACCACAGAGGGGATGGCTTTAACAAAGAAAGGTTTATTCTTACACAGTCCGGTAGGTTGCAAGTCCATATTCAGGGTGTCCACTCCAGGGAAAGGCATTCCCCTTGTCGGCTCTGGAGGAAGGTCCAGTATTGCATCAGTCTTTGTCCAGTGAGCATCTTGGCACAGGAACCGCAGGTCTGAAGGACACGCGCTTCTACCGGTGCTGCTTGCTCGATGGTAACAAGGTTCCCAATTCTTCTTGTTTCTCTTTCCTTTTATCTCTTGCAAGCTGAAAGAATTAAGGGTGGGGCCAGCCATACTTCAGGGAAACTCCCCCTACAGCAGAGCAAGGAAGTAGTCCTATGCACGAATTTACAGCCCCATCCTAATCCTTTAACATACAGTTTAGGGAAACCACAGAATGGAGGACAGTCCCAAGATACTGGGAATCATATCCCAGCCACATGCTACACATATTTTTGGGGGGACACAATTCAACCCATGACAATCACCATTCTCAATTTTTTTCCACTGCCCTTAACAGACGCCTAACCTTGGTGGCATAGTTGTTAAGAGCTATGGCTCAGCAGTTCAAATCCACCAAGATTTTAGAAACTCTGTAGGACAGTTCTACTCTGTTCTATAAGGTCACTATGAGTCAGAATTGACTCAGTGTCAGGGTATTTTGTCTGTTTGTTTTTTTGTTGTTGTTTTAAACAGAAGCTTAGTGTCCCCTAAGCACTGTGTCTACTTTTTCCTCTCCCTTTTGTACTTTCCTGGTAAACGCTGTTGTTAGATTCTGTCAGGTTGGTTCTGACTCGTAATAACCCTTGGCACAACAGAATAAAACATTGCCCGGTCCTATCACATTGTCACAATCATTGTTATCCTTGAGACCATTGTTGCAGTCACAGTGTAAGTCTGCCTTATGTCTTGATGACATGTCCAAAGTACGTGAGGAGTAGGTTCGCTACCCTTGTTTCTAAGGAGCATTCTGGTTGTACTTCTTCCAGCACAGATATTTTGTTCCTTTTACAGTCCAAGGTATATTCAATATTCTTCTCCAACACCACAAATCAAAGGTGTCAGTTCTGTCTTCCTTATTCTGTGTTCAGCTTTCACAAGTATACGAGGCAGCTGAAAACATCATGTTTTGGATTAGGCATACTTTGATCCTCATGGTGACATTTTTTCTTTTTAGCACTTTAAGTGTTTGCTTTTTAACACTACATTTTTTTTTAACACTTCAAGAACAATTTAACACTCTTGTGGCCAGTTGCAATGCAGCTCAACGCAATGAGTCTTTTGGTTTCTTAACTGCTGCTTTTATGGGTGTTGGTTGTGGATCCAAATAAAATTAAATCCCTGACAATTTCAGTCTTTTCTCTATCATGATTTTGCCTTTTGGTGCAGTTGTGAGAAGTTCTGCTTTCTTTGTATTGAAGTATAATCAGTGCTGAAAGTTAGGATCTTTCATCTTTATCCATGTTTCAACTCCTCTTTATTTTCTGCAAGCAAGAAGGTTGTGTTATCTGCATAACGCTGTTGAGACTTCCTCTAATACTGATGCCCCATTCTTCTTCATATATTCCAGGTTCCAGTATTATTTGCTCAGCATACAGATTGAATAGATATGATGCAAGGATACAGCCCTGATGCACGTTTCTCCTGACATTAAACCATTCAGTATTCCCCCGGTCCTTTCACATGACTGCTTTTTGATCTACGTGCAGGTTCCTCATAAACAAAATTTAGTGTTCTGGAAGTTTATTATTACACAGTCAAATGCTTTACCATAGTCAGTAAACACAGTTAAACATCTTTCTAGTATTCTCTTTTTAGCCAGAATCTATCTGACATCAGCAAAGTTACCCCCGGCCCCATTCTATTCTAAACTTGGCTTGAATTTCTGACAGTTCCCTGTTAATGTACCACTCCAGCCACTTTTAAATAGTCTTCAGTAAACTTTTGCTTGGCTATGGTATTAATGATGTTAGGTAAACTCTAAGAAACTTTAATTACTGCCAGATAGTTCTTAAGCTACTGTTTTCTTTATCTTATTCTTTGTTGCTGTATACTTTTGACTGTTTTCCAGTATTCTGAAAATGTTTCTTCTGACAGTTTCTACTTGTTTTTTGATGCTTCTATGAGAGCACGAGTGTTTGGAGCTGACTACTGTGCCAGCGTCCTGACATCAAAATAGTTCTTAACTTTTTTTGAGAATTTCCTTCCTTTTTATTTTTTTCTTTTTTGCCTTGTCTGAAAATTACCTCTGCCGTATGGAAACTCTTCGACTTTAATCCTCACAAGTAATTATTTTTGTTTTATATTTTTATGTCCACATCACTCCTAACACTTGTGTTGAAGTTCTGTACTTGCTCTTTGACTGTAATTATTTACTTCAGAGTATTATTTTCTCATGCTATTGCTGTTGTTAGTAGCTGTTGACAAGTAGGTTCCCAGTTCCTAGGAATTCCAGGCATAGGTAGATTGGACTGCTGTGATCCAGAGTGTTCAGTAGCTGATTTTCAGAAGTAGATTGCCAGGCCTTTCTACCTAGTCCCTCTTAGTCTGGAAGCTCTGCTGAAACCTGTGCAAAGTCATACCAACAGAAAAGCCTCTTCAGACGCATGGCTGGTGGCTGTGCTTGAGGTGCGTTGATCCAGAATTAAACCTGGGCGTTCTAGATAGAAGGCAAGAATTCTACCGTTAAATGACTAATGTACCTCAAATCAGTTGTCATGGAGTTAGTTATCAATGATGGCAACCTCATGTGTGTGAGAGTAGAATTATGTCCAGTGAAGCTCTCAGTGGCTGAATTTTTGAGAGTAGGTTGTGAGTCCTTTCTTCTGACATGCCACTGGGTGAACTCAAACCACCAACCCTTTATCAACAATAAAGTACTTCTGAGCCACCACAGGATGTCTGAACACAAGAGTAATAACACAAGAACAAGAACAACATCACAGAAAATTTCAAAAGTGTAATTGAAACTCAGGTTGCCAGATTAAAGGACTACTTCCCCTCCGTGATGCTCACATTGTGAAAAAACATGTGTATAACAGAATTCACTCTGTCACTGTGGTGTCGCTACTTTGCTGTTGCTTAGAACATTTCTGGAGTATATTAAATATTCAAATATTATTTGATATAGAAATGAAAGTAAAAAACATGGTGTTAATTTTCAGGTTTTAAATTGTAATAAAGCTCAGAGAGCATTCAAAGTAGAAGGATCAAGACTTTGGTGTTGGCTCTGCTTCTGTCTGCACAAAGTTAATATTCCCAACTTAGTTATATCTTTTGTGGAATGAAGTCTGTTACTATCTGTCCTCTATATGTCTCAGCCAAATAACAACCTCAAAAAATCTTAAAACTTTAAACATATATCAGCCAAAAGAATAATACATACTGTAAAAAAAATAATAATTATTATATAGCTCAAAATGTAGTCAAGGTCAATCAAAGCAAACATTTAATATCACAAATGACTTTTAGATTCATGGGAAATCCCAAAGTAATTACACGGAACACAATATATTCTGTTAGTAGGTGTCAAAGAGAACATTTGCTGTCTTCCCAGCTATGGGGCTTTTGAGTAATTTATTCCATTCACATTGCTTTCCATTTATTCACAGATTTTCTTTACTGAAATCCTCAGTGGTACATAACTGAAAAAGAATGTTTGAAAAAAAAAAGTTTTCCTGTGCTTAAGTGCCTAGAGTGTGAGGTTTTAGGAAAGAGTGGGAACAGAACATCTGGGAAAAAAGTAAGATTTTCTAACAAGTATTTCTTATTAAGAAACAACACTCCCCTAAAAAAGTATCACTCCCAAAGCAAAGTAGACTTTCAAGATATCCTCAAAAGAATTTGTTCAGTAATAATATGGTGCTTTTATGAAAACCTTATTTTAATGAAAATTCTAAGAGAATATACCTTCTAACTTACTGATTTTAAAAAGAAAATGTGCAATGGTATCAGAGTTTTAGATAGAGGTTCCACTGAATGTAACATGGGAGACATGTGTGCAAGAGGGACTGGCGTAAACCCAGAACCAAACCCAGTGCCATCGGATCAATTCTGACTCATAGCGACCCTATAGGTCAGAGTAGAACTGCCCCATGGAGTATCCAAGGAGAGCCTGATGGATTTGAACTGCCCATCCTTTGATTAGCAGACATTAGCACTTACCCACTATGTGACCCACGTTTAATTAGTGTTTGGGTGAAAGAGACACGGAGATACTGATTCACACAGTCCCAAAAGCAAAGGTAAGTGGGACTTTCCTTCCTTTAACATCACTGCCAAGGAAGCAAGTCTTCCAATTCCTGAATGGCATCTTGATGTCTGGTTAGCAATTGTGTGTAGGAAACTCAGAGGCTATTTCCTGGAAGAACCAAAAATTGTTTCATCAGGTAGACATAACTTCGTGTGGAATAAGAAGCTAGTAAAAAAAGAAGACATCCAGAATGTGTGTATCAATAAGGAACTTGATAAAAGTTTAAGATTGCTAGTCACGAACTCTAGAAAAGACTACTTTGCTCGCATGCATGGATATGTGACTAGTATTCCCAGTTTATCCAACAGGAGTTTAGAATTTAAATGCCAAATTGATCAAACATATGTTATGTATCTATTATCTTCAAGAAAGTATATTGACTTTCAAAGAGGCTGAAATTGACAGAGTAAAATTAAAGAGCCTTCAAATTTAAGATTTTAAATAGTTGGCATCAATTATCTACATGTGTTATTGTAGTTCCTATAAAAATCAAAGCACAAGAATCCCTGGGTGGCACAGACAGGCAAGGGACAGGTTAATGACTTGAAGCCTCGCAGAGGCAACTCAGAAAAAATACTTCACAGTTTACTTTCAAAAGGTCACAGCTTTGAAAACCCTGTGGAGTACAGCTCTTTCTATTTTGCAAAATACAGATGAAAAAGAAATATCCAAACCCAATAGAGGTCTTTTGTAGAGGCTTGTATCAATTATAGAAAACTTCATTTAAGAAAATGAACGCATTATCACAGAAGAACAATGAAAACAAGAAAAAAAAATTCTTTATCATGTGCTAAAATATGTTATAAAGCATAAAAAATAAAAAGCCTTTGAATTTTTACCTGTCAATTTTCTGTTATTGACTTCAACTTTTATAGCCCTATGGTCCAAAAAGATACTTGGCAGTAAATCAGTGGTTTGCATTTTACAGAGAATTGCTTTATGACCTAACATATGGTCTATTCAGGAGAATGTTCCATGTGCATTGGAGAAGAAGGTGTATTTATCTGCTGATGGATGAAAAGATCTGTGTATGTCAATAAGGTCAAGTTGGTTGATTGTTACAAGAGATCTTCTGCATCTTTACTGAGCTTTTTCTGGTTGATCTATCCATAACTGAAAGGGGAGTGTTGAAGTCTCCAACTATTATTGTGGAATGATCTATCTCATTTTTCAGTGTTGTCAGTATTTGTTCAATGTATTTAGGTGCTCTGGTATTGGGTGCATAAATATTGTTAAGTCTGGCTTGTGTATTGAACTTTTCAGCAATAAATAGTGACCATCCTTATCCACAGTAGTGGATTTTACATTAAAATCTGTTTTATCTGAGATTAGTATTGCCACTCCTGCTCTTCTCTGTGTATTATTAACTTAGTATATATTATTCCATCCTTTAATTTTCAATTTGTTCATATCTTTAAGTCTAAGGAAGTCTCTTGTAAGGAACATGCAGACGGGTTGTGTCCTTTGATCCACAATGTCACTCACAGTCTCTTTACTGGGATGTTCAGTCCATTTACATTCAATGTAATTATTGATAGGTATGTGCTTAGTGCCATCATTTTGATGTAATTGCTTTTATGTTGATGTTTCCTCTATTGATGTTAATGTTCTGTTCTCCGCCATTTTTCTTTATGGGTGGTTGTTTCAGTGTTGGTTTTGGGTTCGTTGAGACTCCTGTATTGCATTTCTTATTTTGATACAATGCATTGTTAATTCGCTTTATGGCTACGTGTATTATCGCCCTTAACATACTAAGATTAAAACCAATTTTAACTACTGCATAATTCTGAAACTTGCTCTGCATCTAAAACAACTATAACTATGATAATATATCCCTCTTTTAATGTGATGATATTATAGTTGTCATGATATCATCACAGATTCCTTCATTCTGATACTGCAGTTTTGATTAAGTTTTGTGACTTCCCTAACTGATCAGAATTTTCCATGTTGTCTCCTGAACTGTCACCTTAAATATAAACTTAATGGTTCTGTTTTTCTAAGGGAAGGGCTTCTTTCAATATTTCATGTAATTTTGGTTTAGTTTTTACAAAGTCTCTAAATTTCTCTTTATCTTTAAAAGTCTGAATTTCACTATTATGTTTAATAGGCAGTTTTGCAAGACAAGTAATTCTTGGATGGAAGTTTTTCTCCTTGAGGTCTTTCAATGTATCTTCCCACTGTTTTCTAGCCAGCATCGTTTGTGCAGAAAAGTCAAACGAAAGCCTAAAAGGTTTCCCTTGGAGTGTTAGCTTTGCTTTGAGCCTTGCTGCCTTCAGAAATATCTGTTTATGTTTTAACTTATTAAGCTTGACTATACTATGTCTTGGCATCTTTCTTTTGGGGTCTAGCTTTTGTGGCATTTAAGAAACATCTTGGAAACCTGTGTTCTCTTTGCTTATAATCTCAGAAAACTTTTCTGTCAGCATCTCTACAGCAATACTTTCTATATTGTCATTATTCCCCCCTTGTTCAATCACTCAACTGAATGTAAATTATTCCTCTTAATGTAGTCCCACATGCTTCTTAATGCTTCTTCATTTTTCTTGTTTCTTTTCTCTGATTTCACCTCATAAATGCTGGTGTCAGTTGCTCTGTCTTAAAGGTTACTGAGTCTAACTTCTATCTGTTCAATCCTACTCTTTTGGTTTTGGATTGAATTATCTAACTTTGTAATTTTGTTATTGATCTGATGTGTTTCAGGTTGTTTATGTTCCATTGGTTCAAAATAGCTTACTAAATTTTTCATTTCGTTCTACTGCATTTTGTTTAATCTCTAAGAGGGTTCTATATATAAATCTTTCATACTTGATCTCTGATAGATTCAGAAAGACTTCTTCATCTGGGAAATTTTTTGAATCTTTATTCTGGGAATTTTCTGGAGCATTGGAAGGCTGCCTCTTTAAATGATTAATTATGGTCTGCTGCCTAGATGCCATCTAAACACTGATTTCTCTGGTATTGGATCTAAGAGAATTGTTGGTCACCAACTGTCTCTAATACTCTAGTGATTTGCCCCAGGCAGGATCTCTGGGGTGGAAGACTCTGTCTATTTGGTGACAAAGAGGCTGCCCTACTTATGGAGAAACTGGGGGCTATCAGCCAACCCTACAATGTGGGTCAGAGAAGGGTAGGAGGAAAACATACTGAGCCTCTCAACAGACAGATCACCAGGAAAATACATAGTCCTCTCAACCTTAAAGGTAAACTTTACTTCTATGTGGAGAGCTGTCCAGGTATTGAACTAGGAGCTGTTCAGTGTGCTGGCCTGAACAGGCAGTCAGGAGCAGCAGACTCCACCCTTCAGCTGACAATGAAAGTACTTTACCGGCTGTTCACAGAAGCTGCAGTTCTCTGATACCATCATACAGCAGAAGCAGAGGTCAAACAGCTACTAGCTCAATTTTGAGAGGGGAAGATTAGTCTGATACTGGTGCCTAGTTAAATATGCTAGGCTCTAGGGCTCCGAAAATGTTTAGCGCTCAATACAAATATCATCTGGGCAGTAGTTCTCAGAGGGAAATGAGGAGATGTGTGTCTACTCTGCCATCTTTTAATTTAAGGAAACTGAACAACACTTTGATCAAAAAGCCTTGGGTTATAGAAGAAACTAAGAACAAAATAAAGAAATTTATGGAATCAAACGAGAATGAAAACACATTGTACCAGAATCTATGGGATACAGCAAAAGCAGTGCACAGAGGTCAGTTTATCTCTATAACTGGACACATCCAGAAAGAAATAAGAGCCCAAATTAAAGAATTAACCTTACAGCTTGAACAAGTAGAAAGTGAGCAACAGAAGAAGCAACAAGAAGAAAACAGATTATAAGGATTAGAGTAGAACTAAATGAATTACAGAATAGAAAAACAGTTGAAAAAGTAAATAAAACCAAAAGCTGGTTCTTTGAAAAAATCAACAAAATTGCTAAACCTTTGGCTAAACTTACAAAAGAAAAGCATCAAAAGATACAAATAACCTGAATAAGAAATGAGATGGAAATCGTTACAACGGACCCAGCTGAAATCAAAAACATCATAACAGAATACTATGAAAGTATGCACTCTAACAGGTTTGAAAACCTAGGGGAAATGGGCAAATTTCTAGGTTCATATCATTCATCAAGATTATCACAAGGAGAAGCAGATCAACTTAATAAATCTATCACAAAGGAAGAGATTGACAATGTCATCAAAAATCTACCAATCAAGTTGGTTTCATTCCAGGGATGCAAACTGGTTCAACATCAGAAAAACAATTAATGTAATCAACTATATTAATAACATAAAAGACAAGGATCACCTGATTTTGACAATTGATGCAGAAAAGACATTTGACAAAGTTCAACACCCATTCATGCTTAAAACTTTCAGAAAAATAGGAATAGAGGGGAAATTCCTCAATGCAATCAGTAGCACCTATGCAAAGCCAACTGCTTCCACCATCCTGAATGGTGAAAGATTGAAAGAATTCCCCTGATGCTGCCCTTGCCCATAAATCATAAGGAAGATCCACTCTTCGGACACAAATGGATTGGACTTGGCAATGCAGAGTGACCACATACTGGATGCACTTTATGGTTCTACGCATCTATAGAATATCATCCTGCTGACCTCTGGCTGGAGGAAAGAGAGTGGGTGGAGAGGAGGGGAAAGGAGACTGTTGGGAGGATGAGACATGTATGGAGCAGAGAGGAGTAGTGTGCTGTCACCGGTCAGGGAGAGCAGTGGAAGCTGCATATAGGTGGGCATATAAATTTGTATGGGAATGTACATTTTCACTCAGTCATATTAAATAAAATAATAATAATAATAAAGAATTCCCTTTGAGAACAGGAACTAGACAAGGATGCCCACTCTCACCACTTCTGTTCAACATTTCAATAAAACTTCTAGCCAGAGAAATTAGACAAGACAAAGAAATAAAGGGTATCTGTATCGGCAATGAAGAAGTAAGAATCTCCCTATTTGCAGATGATATGATTGTTTACACAGAGAATCCAAAGGAATCCATAAGTAAACTATTGGAACTAATAGAGGAGTTTAGCAAAGTAATGAGATACAAGATAAACATAAGTAAATCAGTAGGATTCCTTTATACCAACAGTGAGATTATTAAAGAAGAAATCACCAAATCAATTCCATTTACTATAGCCCCCAAGAAGATAAAAAAAAAAAAAAACTAGGAATAAATCTAACTATAGAAATAAGAGACCTTTAAGAAGAGAACTACTAGACTTTACTACAAGGAACGAAGAGAGACTTACATAAATGGAGTAATCTGCCCTGCTTGTGGATAGGAAGACTCAACATTGTGAAAATGTCTATTTTGCCCAAAGGAATCAACTTATGTAATGTAATCCCAATACAAATTCCAGTGACATTTTTGTAATGAGGTGGAAAAACAAATCATCAACTTTGTTTGGAAAGGGAATAAACCTTGGATAAGTAAAGCCCTACTGAACAAGAAGATCACACTGGGAGGCTTCTCACTGCCTGACTTTGGAACCTATTACACTGCCACAGTAGTGAAAACAGCCTGGTACTGGTAGAAAAAGAGACATATAGACTAATGGAACGGAGTTGAGACCCCAGAGATGCCATGATCCTCCTATGAACAGTTGATATTTGATAAAGGCCCAAATATTTTAAACTGGGGTAAGAACCACCTCTTTAACAAATGGTGCTAGCAAAATTGGACATCCATCTGCAAAAAAATTGAAACAGGAATCAGATCTCAAACCTTATACAAAAAACAACTCTAATTGGACAAAAATCCTAAATATAAAATCTAAAACAATAAAGCTCATCCAAGAGAAAACAAGATCAACAATGGAAGTGTTAATACACAATTTAGACAGACTTCAAAATCTGAGAAACACAGCGTGATCAGAAGAAGCAAAAATAGATAAATGGAAACTACTAAGAATCAAACACTTCTGCTCATCTTAAAATTTCATCTAAAGAATTAAAAGATCACCCACAGAATGGGAAGAAATACTTGGCAACTCCATGTCAGACTGATGTCTGAGCTGCATAACATACAAGGTAGTGCAAAATATCAACAAGAAAAGGATAAATAATCCAATTAAGTGATGGCCAACGGAGATAGCTAGACATTTCTCTAAAGAGGATATCCTCACAGCCGAATGATGCATGCAGAATTTCACAGCATAATTAGCTATTAAAGAAGTTCAAATCAAAACTACAATGAGGTATCATCCAACCCCAACAAGGTTGGCCATGATCCAAAAAACACAAAACAGCAAATGCTGGAGAGGCTGTGGAGAAATTGGAACTCTCCTACACCACTGGTGGTGTTGCAAAATGGTGCAATCTCTTTGGAAAACAGTCCGGAATTTCCTTAAAAAGCTGGAGATAAATGTACCACTTGATCCTGTAATTCACTGCTCAGAATTTATCCTTCAGAAACAAAGGTGGTCACATGAACCTACACATGTACATGAATGTTTGTTGCAGCACAGTCCACAATAGCAAAAAGTTGTAATTAATCCTGATGCCCATCAACAGATGAATGGATATGCAAACTATGGTACAAATACTCCATGGAACACTGTGCTATGATAAAAAACAATGACAATTTTAGAACACATCTCATAACATGGTCTCATTTAGAAGAGATAATGCTGAGTGAAATCAGTTAGTGTCAAAAGGACAAATTTTGTATGAGACTCCTGTTATAAGGACTTAACAAGAGAACTATTCACAGAAAAAAATGACTATGTTGTCTACATGGATAGATGGGGGACTGAGGATTTATCATAGATGAGATAATTGATAGATGCTAGAAATTTTATTCTTTTACTGTAATTAATAAATAATAGACAATTTAAAGAACATTTACACACCAGATTAGGTTTCCATTCAACAATTTCTACACCTGTTGTACACTGAGTATAACATGGGTTACATTTTCAAAAAAAAAAAAATGCCCTTGTTAGAAGTAAATAATAAAAATTAATATAAAATCACATGGTGAAAAAATAAAAAAAATAAAATACAAAGTGTGATACATGCACAAATACACAGACAGACCATTGAATTACTGCAGACAGCCATGAAACTAACCTCATGAGTTTACAATCATAGATTTCAACAATGTTTATCTTGTCATTGTGAAAACACAAGACAATATTAGTAATCAATAATACATTTGAAACTTTGTGTGATCACATAGACTTATGTGTTCACAAGTAGAGGCTCAACTGCTTATATAAAACTTCGATTTATACTATCAAAGATTCCATAACATATAAGCGAGTGAACAAAATATAACTTACCAAACAAGGACACTAACTTCAGAAGCTAAGACAGGTTTCCCGATACTTTGGATATAGGTAGAAATAGAGTGAGATATATGAATAGCCCAAACTCAAAATCCTATTAATTCATGCATTTAAGATAGGGTGAGATTGACAATTTTAATAGATAGCAAATAATCACAGTTGGTTTCTTAAGGAATAAGCAATGGCTAAGGCAATGTGAGATAAAAGGTATCTGGAAATCCTGTAAGTGGTCCCTCTTAAAATGGTTTTCTAGAAGCACTCATGTTTTTTGTGTTAAACAGAACTTGGTTTAATTCTTAAAAAGAAAAATTTTAAATATAAGTCAACCATTCATGAATAGATTTATTTCAAAAATGCCTGAATGGTTGAAGCATGTTTACAATTTTTGTTTGTTCTTATAAATAATTTTTCCCCAAACTGTGACACTACTTCAGTTCTTATTGTTTTACAAGTAGTTTGATTGTGCATATTTGTTGTTGTTTTGTAATTCATCAGACCCCTTAATAATTATCCCTGTTATACTTTCAACTCATTGGAGTTGTTGTCAGGTACCTTCCTGTGGACTTCACCTTGCAGTATAGTGAGTCTATGTAAAAGAGGAGGAAGTAATGCCTGGTCTTGCACTATGCTCGTGGTTGTTGCTGTGCACTAGCCCATCATTGCGGCTGTTGTGTGAGTCCATCTTACCGAGGGTCCTCCTCCGTGTCGTTCACCCTCTACCTCTACCTCCTTCTCCAGGGATTAGTTCCTCCTGATCAAACATGTCCAATATAAATGAGACCATGACTTGTCATTTTCTCTTTCAAGAAGAACACTTGCTTTACTTCTTCCAAAATATCTCTTTCACTCTTTGAGCAGTCTGTGGTACCATCAGCATTCTTTGACAACAACATAATTTAAAGAAATCAATTCTTCTTTGGTCTTCCTTATTCATTGTCTACATTTTGCATGTGTATAAGGTAATTGAAAATATCATGACTTAAGTCAGGTGTTGATTAGTCCTCAAAGTGACGTCTTTGTTCACTGTCAGAACAATTGTCTTCTGAGCAGTTGTGAGAATATGTCAGTGACTCTTCTTTGTCTGCTGACAATTGTTGCAGTTGACTTTCAGTCCTCTGACATCAGTCTTGTTATGCTGAATATCTGTGTGTCAGGGGAAGCTGCTGACAAAGGACTCTATAAAGCAGATCTCAGAACAACAGGTTTGCTGTCCAAGAATTTGGACCAGTCTCACTTTTTAATTTTTACTGCTCATATAATGTCTCTGATCACCTGTTCTACCACGTCCTCCATGTTCTGGACTTGTCATTTCTGCCTACTCCTTTCTTCTTAGACTTTGCTGAATACAGTCTTTACAAAGTGAATAAATTAAAAGAGTGATGTATGCCTCACTACCCACCTTACCAGAACTTGCCATGATGGTCTAGTTTCTGGATTTGTCCTGGTCTAATTCTATTGCCAACTATTATTTAGTTTCACACACCGGCTATAATTTCACAAAATTCTCATTTGGTACTAAACCCTATGCTTTATAAACAATGACTCATTTAGTCCTCTTACCAACACTGAAATGCGGGTTTTGTACTCTAAGTTGAAGAGAAGAATTCTGTGTCACAAAAGTTAAATGATTTGCTTTAAGTTGTATATTAATGTATTAATAAAAGATGGAGCCTGGATTTCTTCTTGTGTCTGTCTGTTTTCAATGCTATCTCAGTTTAATACATGCATCGATTGGCCCAACAGAGATCCTCATCAATTAATTTATAGAGTAAAATTGTGTTACGTATCTTCTTGCTTTGTGTGGACCTCCACACAAAGTTTGTTAATATTAGTTTGTTAATGTTACACAGTGCAATCTACACAGCCTTCTTTGGGATAAGTTAATGAACTCATAACTTGCTGGGTTTTGTGGTTAAAATACCAAAATAAAATAACATTAACAAACTATAGAGAGCAACTTTGGAAGGAATATTAAGAAGACACATGCCACTAAATGACTCTTATAGCTAAAAACTGAACATGGTATCAGGATAAAATCTAAGTTTTTAAGTTTTGATCAGTACATGGAAAATGCCAGTAATGCTAAGATTTTCCCATGCAATTTTGCAAAATTTTCTGAATTCTTTTCTGGTGACCTTTTTTTTTCTGAAATAATTACTTTGAAATTTAAATTTTGAAAATAGTTGATGTTACTTTATGGTATTACAAGTCAAGCTGAAATTTGAAATTAGTAATCACTGTTATGCTCACCATAATGGACCAATATTCATTCTACTGACGCTGGATATTGAGAGATGACAAAAAAACTCCTCAGATTTATTCCACTCTTTGCCTTTTCCAGGATCTAATTCAGGTTATGATACTTAGCCTCACTAAGTGTTGGTCTCCTAACAAATCTGCAGAATGGACACAACAAGGTATTATAGACAAGACTGCTGTAAAAATCAAATACAATAATGTATATGCAGATTTCCTAACATTTTTTTGGCAAAGGAAGGCCCATTTTGAATAATAATAGTTATTATTATTATGGCATGGTGGTCAAGAGCAACACTGGCATTTTTAATTCACCTGGCAGTCCTTGGAAACCCTATGGGACTTTGTCCCATAGCATTGCTAGGAATCATGGTTGACTCTCTAGTGGCTGGTTTATTATTATTGTCATTCTTTTTACTCTTTTATGTATGTTTTAACAATGTGATCTTGCTATTTCTGTCAAGAACAGCTTGTTCTTTCAGCATGGTGCCTAAAATCCAAAGTGGAATGCAAGTCATAAATAGATACATTAACTGATTATGTAATGTTGTTTTTGATAGGTGCTCAGGAGTTTGTCCCAACTCGCAGAGAACCTGTGCACAACAGAACAGAACACTGCCAAATCTGTGCTACGATCACGATCATTGTTTTACTTGAGCCCACTGTCGTACCACTGTGCCAATCCATCTCATTAAGGATATTCTTCTTTTTCTGTTGACCCTCCGCTATATCTATCATGTGGCCCTTCTCCAAGGCCTGATCTCTCCCACTATCAGGTCCCAAGTACATGATAAAAAGTCTTATCACCCTCACTTCAAAGGATCATTCAGCTTACACTTCTTCCAAGGTAGATTTGCTTGCTCTGTCAGTCCATGATAATATTCAGTATTCTTCGCCAAAGTTCGAACGCGTAATTGCTATCATCAAATTTAAAATAGCAATCTGGTATTTTAACCACAAAACCCAGCAAGTTATGAGTTCATTAACTTATCCCAAAGAAGGCTGTGTAGATTGCACTGTGTAACATTAACAAACTATATTGACTATTTCTTACTGAGATTCCTTTGAAATGAATTCAAAACAGCAAGGCACAAAATGATCAGATTCAGAACTATTATAAAAATTTTACTTCAGTTATTTGCTCCACCATTCTTTTCAGTGGCAAATGCATGTTGACCTTTTTATGATAGCTACCTGATTCTGTTATTGCATAATAATTCCCAATCCAGGTGAATATCATTTTTTTAGAGCAACAATATCTGACAGGGTATCCTTTTCTATTGACTTTTTATCTCTATTCTTCACATGTGGTACCTTGGTAAAGCAGAATTGTATAATATTCCTGCTTTTCAATAACTGAAAATTGTTACTAATGATCTTGATATTCACATTGTTTTTACATATTGCAACATTTAGGACAGAGATGGAAGAGTTATTATTATCAGCAATTTCTGATGGAGGCATCCATCTGAATTTCCGGTATTCTAGCAGTGTTAGAAAAACAGAATTCAAGCTCTTTCTTTCCTAGTAGTAAACTTCATGTAGAGTATTTGAGATATTTTCTTGTGTTACTATATTAAAAATTAAAAAGAGTTTCTCATTTCTTAAGATAATAACTGGTTGATAAAAATTCTGTCCTCCATGATAAAAGTAGTTTCCCTCTGTGTGTGTGTGTTTTCCCATTTCATGTTCAACTTTGTACTTTGAAATTTTGACCTTGTATGTTCCTGCCTGTCAATTTAAGGAGTAATCATGAAATTTGCCCAGCAATTCTGAAATCTGGTAATACTGCATGTCTATTTCCTCACACATAACTCTCCAGTAAATGAAACTAGCTTCTGATTTGCTTCCCTTCACTGTCTTACTCTTCTAGTGGGTTGCTTAATATGAATCTCTTCTTCACCCTTGAACCTCCACTAACATTATTTTAGTCTGGCTTGATCTTGAATGTACCTTCAAAACTTTAAGTCTTAGGTCTGGTCTTATTTTTTACTTCAAGGTAATATTATGTGAGACTCCCTATTGCTTTACCACAAGACTGTCAGTGGTCTCTGCAATTTGATGCCATGTAACTTGTATAGATGCAGTTTATCTATCATATATAAGCATTTAATAAATATTTGTTAAATAAAATTGACTCAGTGGCACCCACAACAGCAGTAAGTTAATAAAATAGTAGACTATATTATTGTATTATAATTATTGGGTATCTCCTTCAATAGTTTATAAAACACTTCAAGAAAAAAAAAAATAACATGGAACTCTTTTAGTATCTCATTTACCTAGCACAGTACCAAACATATTGTAGGGGCTCCAAAAATGCCATTAAATAAACTTCAGTTGTCTTTTTGGTAATGAAGATAATACAAAATAAAATTTATCTTTATCTAATTCTTTAGTATGTCAGTCTTCAGTCCCTGGTTACTTGGGCAATAATCCGATGTCCCATTAAAACTCTATGAAGAGGAAATCGAATCAAAAAGGAATTGCCAGCCAGCCAAGTGCCATCGAGTCAGATCAGGCTTTTAAGTAAGGCCTTTCCAACTAGTGCTTGCAGCATCAAAGGGAATAGTGCATTAGGGACTAGGACAGCCTTGCTGAACACTTCAGGTCTTCCTTTCCTGTTTCACGTGGTGAAAAAATCATCTTTGTTGTTCCAGAAGAAGTGCCTGCTTATAACAAAACATTTACAAAATGTAGAAACACTAAGAAAACAAAAATGAATCACTCTACATCTCAACAACCATAAATAGCTATAACTTCCAAATATAGTATGTGTGTACATACCTACAGATAAATTGTTATTAAAGTAAAATTTACATAAATTTAGGGCCCTGGTAGGGCAGTGGTTAAGAGCTAGGCTGAAATCAAAAGCAGTTTGGCAATTTGAATCCAAACATTAAATGTCTGCATATAAAAGATTCCACTTCTCTGAAATAATGTTAAGAAAACATTGAGTTTTTTAGCAACGTTACCATGAGTCAGCTCTGACTTGATGGCACTTGGCTTGGCATCATCATTTAGTTTAATTTTCAACATACCTGTTAACTTTGTGTTATGAAAGTTGAAGTCTTCAGCCTCATGATTCTTTATCCCACCTTCACTCCATGAACTGTTTTATCTGAGTGACTTTGATTCTTATAAATTGCTTCAATATTGTTACCCTTTTATGGTTTATAGTATTTAAATTCTCTTACTAAAAATCATAATTTGTACAGTTCTTCAAAACTGTTCTCCACCTTTTGAGATTTTTCATGTGTGAGAGATTCCCTTGGTCTTTATTGTTAAAAATGATAATTTTGGGTCTGTAGAATTTTGTTTTTCTTAAGAATTTAGGAGGCAGAGTCAAGATGGCAGACAAGATACACATCTCCCTAAATCCCTCTGAAAACTAAGGCCTGGATTGATAGTTAAATGGAGCCTTTGGGAGCCCAATGAGACCTAGGACATAGCATTGCACTGTCAATTTGGATTACATGCCACCAAACAGGAAACTTCTCTGTCACTGACCCCCACCCTTGTCGAATGGCAGGCTGTCACAGACTGACGGTAAGTGGCATTTTTAACTTGTTTTTCTTTGTTTTAGCTGGCAGGTATGGTTTGGGCTTAACTGGCAGCAAAACTCAGCTGCACTGGTTATGTGATCAGCAGGTGGAGTAGCCACATTTTGAGAGACCAGCCCTGGACTCTGAACACTTCGGTCCCTGCACCCTGTCTTTCTGAATCTCCACCATTGAATCAGATATTTCACAGCAGGCTGGATAGCTTGTGCAGGATGCCATCTTGTTCAGCTGAGAGTCAGAGTTACCAAAACAGTGGTCTCAGCAGGGGCTAGTTCCCAGACTGTGGGGCAGTGCCAGCACGGGAGTGCTTTATCAGCAGAAAATCTGTGCTTAGCACAGTGTAGCCTTATGGGTGGGGCCCAGGAGCAGATGACAGCAGGAGAGTAGTCTGTCCATACTTTGACTAGATTATAGCATCTGGGGATAGATATACAGGTACCTCCATTGCCAGCTGAATAGAGGGGCTTGCACATCTGACAACCTCACTGATTTTGGAAGCTGTCCAATAGCTTTTACCTTTCAAAATAAGGCTACCTAGGGAAATAACTGTGGTGCATCCTGAAGGCGTCTCTCCCAACCTTTACTAACCCACATCCTAGGGTCAGCTAACAGCCCCTCAGTAACTCCACAATTAGAGTTGTGTCTTTGACAACCAGGAGGTAGAGCCTGCTACCCCAGAGATTTCACTGGGCCCAGTCACTGGAGTACATAGAGGAGACTGGTAGTTACCTTCCTTTTCAGACTGCACCTGAGATCCTGTTAAAGCAACACCAAAGAAACTAAACAACCTCTAGATGTCCAAAAAGCAAGAAATCTTGGCCAGACACTTCAAGAAAAATCTAACCATGGCTCCAGAAAGCTCCCAAAAGAAAGAACCAAAGAACTTCCCAGATGAAGAAGCCTTTCTGAAGCTATCAGAGGTCAAGTACAAAAGGATTAGACACAGAATTCCCCCAAGACATTATACAAAATGCAGCAAAGCAAAATGAAAAAGTAAGCAAGCTGTTTGAACTGATGGAACACCAGCATTCTGAAATCCAGAGGATCACTAACAAAATGAAACAGTTAGACAATTCAATCGAAGCCAAGAGAACAGAATTGAACAACTTTCTGATTTGGAAGACAGAGCTATTGACTCCAGCAACTATGAGGAGATCAGAGAAAAGAAACAAGAAAAATGAAGAACCATTAAGAAACACGTGAGACTCTATCAAGAGAAAAAAAATCTACAATTAATTAGAGTTCCTGAACAGCAAGAGACACCTGAAAACACAGACACTATTGTTGTTGAGCTGCTGACAGAAAACATCCCTGAAATTATGAAAGAAAACATAAATATCCAAGATGAGTATTGAACACCACACAATGTAGACCCCATAAGAAAGACACCAAGAAACATTATAATCAAGCTTAACAAATTCATAAAAGCAGTGAGACTCAAACAAAGCCAACCTCAGAGAGAAGCCCTATAGGTTTTTGTCTGACTTCTCAGAAGAAATGATGCTGGCATGGAGGCAATGGGGTGACACATTTAAAGCCATGGAGGAGAAAAACTTCCAATCAAGAACTATAAATCCTACAAAACTGTCTTTCAAACATGAAAATGAAATTAAGACATTCACAGATAAACTGAAACTCAGAGACTTTGTATGAACCAAACCAAAGGTACAAAAATATTGAAAGAAGCTCTTAGCTTAGAAGAATAAAACCATTAACACTATATTTTAGGAGACAATATGGGACACATCATTCAGAAACCTACTCAGGAAAGGCACAAAACTCAACATTAAAAGAAGTGATCCAATGATTATATCATGAAAACTATGAAATCATCACATTAAAAAGAGGAATATACTACAGTAGTTATAGCCCTTCCAGATGGAGAGGAAGTTAATATAATATGTAGAATTTAAAATTGGGTTTAAACATAGATTATTAATGGGGATTATAGGGGTAGCCACAAAGCACAATGAAGATGCAACATATCAAATCAAAAGACATAATACAGGAGTCTCAACAAACACAAAACCAACACTGAAAAGGGTGAAAAATCAACTCATAAAGAAGGGTGTCCCAGAACAGAATATTAACAGCAACAGAGAAAACATCAAAACAAAGATAAATATATCACAATGATAGCACTAAACACATACCCGACTATATGTTGAATGTAAATGGACTGAACACTCCAGTAAAGAGACAACTAGTGACTCTTGGATCAAAAGACACAATCTCTCTATATGTTGCTTACAAGAACTTCACCTTAGACTTAAAAATATGAACAAACTGAATATTAAAGGATGGAATAACATATACCAAGCTAACAATATGCAAAGAAGTGTGTCAATAGTAACCTTAGATGAAATAGATTTTAATGTAAAATTCATCTTTGTGGACAAGGACAGTCACTATTTATTGAAGAAAGTTCAATACGCAAGCAGAACTTAATAATGTTAAAAAATTATATATCTAATACTAGAGCATTTAAATACATTGAACAAACAATGATTACACTGAAAAATGAGGTAGATTACAATAATTGTTGGAGACTTCAGAACTCCACTTTCAGTAATGGACAAATCATCTAGAAAAATGGTCAGTAAAGACACAGAAGATCTTATTGCAACAATTAACTAACTAGACCTCACCAACATATACAGAACTTTTTATCTATCAACAGATAAGTACACTTTCTTCTCCAATGCGCATGAAACATTTTCAAGAATAGATGTGTGTTATCAAATAAAGCAAATCTCAACAAAATCCAAACCACTGAATGATTGTAAAACATCTCAGACCATAAAACCATAAAAGCTGAAATCAATAGGAGAAAAAACATAGATAGAAATTGGAACTCATGGAAACTGAACAACACCTTGCTCAAAAAGCCATGGGTTATAGAAGAAATCAAAGGTGAAATAAAGAAATTTATGGATACATAAATTCTGATTTCTGTTGGATCTGTTGTGACATCTCCCATCTCATTTCTTATTTGGGTTATTTCCTTTCCTGCTTTTCTTTAGTAGTTTAGCCAAATGTTTGTCAATTTTGTTGATCTTTTCAAAAAAACAGCTTTAGGTCTTATCAATTTTTTCAGTTGTTCTTCTATTCTATTATTTGTTTAGTTCTACTCTAATGTTATGGTCTGACAGAATGAGAATGAAAACACTTCCCACCAAAACCTTTGAATATAGCCAAAGCAGTGCTCAGTGGTCAGTGTATCTCTATTAATGCACACATCTGGAAGAAGAAAGAACTGAAATCAAAGAATTAACCCTACAGTTGAACAAGTAGAAAGACAACAACAGAAGAACCCCTCAGGGACCGGAAGGAAACAGATTATAAACATTAGAGCAGAACTAAATGAATGAGAGAATAGAAAAACAATTGAAAAAACTGATAAGAGTTAAAGCTGGTTTTTTGAAAAGATCAACAAAACTGACAAACCACTGGCTAAATTTACTAAAGAAAAACAGGAAAGGAAACAACCCAAATAAGAAATGAGATGGGAGTTGTCACAACAGATACAACAGAAATCAAAACTGTCATAACAGAATATCACAAAAGACTGTACTTTAACAGATCTGAAATGGACAAATTCCTAGATTCATATCACCTATCCAAATTATCACAAGGTGAAGCAGAACAACTTAATAAACCTATCACAAAGGAAAAGATTGAAAAACAATCATCCCAAAACTACCAACCAAAAAAAGCCATGGCCCAGATGGCTTCACTGCAGAGTTCTACCAAACTTTTAGAGAAGAGCTTATTTGAATACACTATTTCATAGCATAGAAACAAATGGAATACTCCCAAATTCTTTCTATGAAGCCAGTATAACCCTGATAACAAAGCCAGGAAAAGACGTCACAAAAAAAGAACTACAGACCAGTATCACTCATGAACCTGCTGCAAAACTCTTCAGCAAAGTATTTTCCAACAGAATTTAATAACATGTCAAAAAACTAATTCATCACTACCAAACTGCATTCATACCAGGCATGCAAGGCCAATTCAACATCAGAAAAACAATTAATGTGATCAACCACATAAACAATATAAAAGACAAGAATCATCTGATTTTGCCTATTGATGCAGAAAAGGCATTTGATAAAGTTCAACACCCATTCATACTAAAAACTCTCAGCAAAATAGGAATAGAGGGGAAATTCCTCAACGCAATAAGGGCCATTTATACAAGCCAACTGCTTATGTCATCCTGAATGGAGAGAGACTGAGATAAATCCCCCTGAGAACAGGAACTAGACAAGGATGCCCACTCTCACCTCTTTTCTTCAACACTGTGCTAGAAGTTCTAGCCAGAGCAATTAGACAAGACTGAGAAATAAAGGGCATCTGCATCAGCAAAGAAGTAATAATCTCCCTATTTGCAGATGACATGATTGTGTATGCAGATAGTTCTTAAGAATCCATAAAGTGAACTATTCAAACTGATAGAAGAGTTCAGCAAAGTCTCACGATACAAGATAAACATAAGTAAATCGATAGGATTACTTTCTACCAACAAAGAGATCATTAAAGAAGAAATCACCAAATCAATACCATTTACTATAACTCCCAAGAAGATAAAATATCTAGGAATAAATTTCACTAGAGAAACAAGAGACCTTTGCAAAGAGAACTACAAGACCTTACTACAATGAACTGAAAGAGATTCACATAAATGGAGAAACCTACCCTGCTCATGGATAGAAAGACTTAACATTGTGAAACATCTATTTTACCCAAAGCAATTTACTTATATAATGCAATTCCAATACAGTTTCCAGTAAAATTTTTTAATGAGATGGAGAAACAAATCACTGACTTTGTTTAGAAAGGGAAGAAAACTTGGATAAGAAAAGCATTACGGGAAGGCCTTTCACTACCTGACTTTAGAGTGTATTATACTGCCACAGTAGTCAAAGCAGCCTGGTACTTGTACAGAAAGAGACACAGAGACCAATGGAACAGAGTTGAGACCTCAGAGATGCCACTATCCTCCTATGAGCAGTTGATATTCAACAAAGGCTCTAAGATTTTAAACTGGTGTAAAAATAATCTCTTTAACAAACTGCGCTGGCAAAATTGGATATCCATCTGCAAGAAATTGAAACAAGACCCACATTTCACACTTTAGACAAAAACCAACTCAAATTGGATAAAAGACCTAAATATCAAATCTAAAACAATAAAGCTCATCCAAGAAATAATACGATCAACACTGGAAGTTTTAATACACAACGTAGACAGACTTCAAAACTTCTCAAACAAAGTACAGTCAACAGAAGAGAAAATAAATAAATGGGAACTATCAAGAATCAAACACTTTTGCTTGTCCAAAGACTTTTTCAACAGAATGAAAAGACCACCTACAGAATGGGAAAAAGTATTTGGCAACTATAGATCAGACTGATGTCTGATCTCCACAATGTATAAGGTACTAAAAATGTCAAGAAGAAAAGGACAAATAATCTGATTGTGTGATGGGTGAAGGAGATGGACAGACACTTCTCTAAAGAGTCCATCCAGGCAGCCAAAAGACACATGTGGGATTGCTAAGATCATTAGCTAGTAAAGAAATTCAAATCAAAACTACAATGAGACACCATCTCACTCCAACAAAGTTGGCCATGATCCAAACAACAGAAAACCACAAATGCTGGAGAAGCTGTGGAGAAATGGAAACTCTCCTACACTGCTGGTGGGATTGCAAAATGGTCACAACCTCTTTGGAAAGCAATCTGGCACTTTCTTAGAAAACTGGAAATAGATGCACCATTTGACCCAGTAATCCCACTGTTCGGAAATATCCTACAGAAGCAAGGGCATTCACACCAACAGATACATGCACACAAAAGTTTATTGCAGCACAGTCCACAATAGCAAGAATATGAAATCAATCCAGATGCCCAAGAACAGATGAAGGGATAAATAAACTATGGTATACATACTCAGTGGAACACTATGCAGTGATAAAGAACAATGATGATTTTAAGAAACATCTCATAACCTAGTTTCAGTTGGAAGACATTATGTTGAGTGAAATTAGTCTATGGCACAAGGACAAATATTGTATGAGACCCCTACTATAAGGACTTAAAAACAGAATCATGTACAGAAGAAAGGACTCTTTGATGGCTGCAAGGGAGGGGAGGGCGGGAGGGAGAGGGCTGGTTATAGATTAGATAGTGATAGAAATTTGGTTGGTGAAATCAGTGACAGCACACATTAGAAAGAAGATCAATTTAACTGGACTTCAATATAACATGAATACTCGTCCAATCTTAGCTCAATATTGCAAGGACAGAGTAGCAAGGGTAGGGGGCTGGGAACCATGCTCTCAGGGGACAGCAAGGCCAATTGACATAACTAGCCTATTGCTGAGACAGTCTTCTCCACCCATATTGGTGAGTGGTTTCTGGGGTCTTAAAAGCTAGCAAGCAACAATCTGAGGTACACCAAATGGTCTCAACTCAGTATGAAGAGATGATTACCTAGGACCAAAACAACATGGAGGAAGATAACTCAGAAGACACAAAGACCCACATGAATGGATGACTACATCAACATGTGACCAGAAGAACCAGAAGGTGCCTAGCCAACACCAGTGACAGCTATGATGGGACTCACAAAATTGAGTCTCAGTAGCAACATGAGAATAAAAAGGGGTGCACACTGAGAACTCCACTGAAAGACTGCAACGGATGGTCCAAAGGTCTCCGATGTCCACTGGGAGCATGGCCCCTAGACCTGATGCTGCACCTGTCCATAAATCATTATAGAGGTCAATGCCTTGGTCAGGAATAGATTAGACTCAGTGACACAGAATGACCGTATCATGTGCGTACTTAATGGTTCTGTGCATCAGTAGGATGTCGTCCTACTGGCCTCTTACTAGATGAGAGTGGAGAGAGTGGAGAAGAT
Source organism: Heterohyrax brucei (assembly GCA_028571685.1). NCBI lineage: Eukaryota > Metazoa > Chordata > Mammalia > Hyracoidea > Procaviidae > Heterohyrax > Heterohyrax brucei. The sequence continues at coordinate 26,744,946 of CM053146.1, forward strand.
GGGACAGGAGATTGCTAAGAGAATATGACATGTATAGAACAGGAAGGAGGAATGTGCTCTCAATGAACAAGGAGAGCAGTGGGAGCTGCACATAGGCAGGCATGCAAATTTAAACTGGATTGTACACTTTCATTTAATCACAATAAATAAATAAATAGATGATAGACAGACAGACAGACAGACAGACAGATAGATAGATAGACAGATAGACAGACAGATAGACAGACGGACAGACAGATAGACAGATAGATAGGTAAAATAAAAAGAATTTAGCATACTTACTGTTCTGCTATTGTACTGTGACATTAAATTTTGCCTTAATGGTTGTTCTGGAGAATGTTGCAAGCAACCTGATTTATTTTTCTTCTGCTTATGTAAGAATTATGGAAACTCTGGTGACATAGTGGTAAGTACCATAGCTGCTAACCATAAGGTTCGCAGTTCATATCCACTAGGCCCTCCTTGGAAACTCTACCAGGTAGCTCTGCTCTGTCCCATAGAGTCTCTGTGAGTCGGAATTGATTGGAGGCGAAGGCTTTCAGGTTTATGTAGGTTTATATTTTCAACCAAACTTTACACTTTGTTTTAGCTTTTAAAACTATTAATTTAATTAAGATACATGCCAGTGGCGATTATTTACGTATCCTAGAATGTGTGTTCTTTTAATATGCAAATCTGATTTATTTTGGAGCCCTGATGATGCAGTGGATGAGTTCTGAACCAATGCAATTGGTTCAGTTGCTAACACAAAGTCAAGTCTCAATCCACCAGCTGCTCCTTGAAAACCCCATGGGACAGTTCTAATCTCTCCTACAGGATCACTGTGATTCAGAGTAGACTCAGTAACAACTTTTTTGATTTTGTTTTCTTAATTACTTATTTCAGGGAAAACTTCTCTTATTTGATCTTTTAATATGTACTTCTATTTCATTTGCATATTTCTCTAAATGAGGAAAACTGATTCTTTTGTTATTGCTTGCTCATCTTTGACTTTCTTTCCTGTTGTTTTTGTCACCTACATACACTGCAAATCATTTAACACTTTTCTCTCTGTAATTTGATTTTTCATTCACATCTGTTCTACTTATAAAATCTAGATGACACTTTAACTCTGTTCGGATTCTATTTTGCTGGTGTTGTTGTTATTGGTGTTCCTTAACATGTTACCTAATGTGTCTCTCTACTGTCACTTTCTTGTTGAAGTAATTTTATCACTGCAACTGTAATAAATTGAAAATCTTAGTATGTTGTACTATACTTTAAAATCTGAGAGAGATTTCCTTCTGTTAACTGAAATATGTGCTTATGTGTGCAGACTCTAGAACTAGACTACATTGATTCAAAGGTTGAATCTACCTCCTACTGGCTTTTGAACTTCAGCCAAGTTATTTAATTTCTCAATTATTCAGTTTCCTCCTCTGAAGAATGGGGACAATAGTACTAGTGTATACATCAACAGAGCTGTTGTCAAGATGAAATGGATATCCTATAAAACTTAGTACCTGGGAAAAAAGGTAAATACCGTGTGGAATCTCCTTTCTCTATAGAATAACACCCCCAAAATTACTGTTAAAAAGTACAGAGTATAATAATGTTAATATTATAAAACACAAAAACTGAAAACACAATAGAAGATTCCAGAGTTGTAAATCATGGCATGTCAAGGTTCTTAGCCTCATTTCTTCCTCTCAAAAGTCAAACTAATATTCCAAAATTTCAAATCCTAAGAATTTTCTCTAATAGCCTAAGTGTTTTGAACATAAAACTTAATTTTTCCTATGACTAGAAACCAGATGAAATAAGATGTGACAGAAAGCAATTCGTGTTTTCATCTTCCAATTAATAGTTCTACTACATTTTACAGCAACCATTAAAGTTAGGCATAGTCATGTGACTAATTTCTACCTGAAAGAATGAAAGTCGCAAAAGATAGGGGTCGCTCTGGTCCTTCCCTCTCAGAAACCTCTTTTGTTTCCACTTCTGCCTGGATGGAGAGGAGATAGACCCAAGGGAGGGCTTTGAGAAGGTAAATGTTGAAAACTACAGAGTCTCTACCAGCCCAAGTCTCAAATCATTACACTGGGTATGGGCCAACTCCATGATTCCTTTGCATATGCAGGACTATACATGAAGGGAAAAAGTAAATACAAATACTATATTTGTGCATTTATAATTTTTATAGTTTTCAGACTGTCATATTACTAAGCTCAATTTAAACACAATTCATAACAAATTAAAATATATATATATTGGGCCCTGCTGTCTATAAATAAAGTTTCCAGGACTATGTATTGCTTTGGGGACTGACTTGAATCTTGGGGCTATGCTTCATGGGGCACAGCCCTTCAGCTAAGTGTGACCAAACCTAATATACAGGAAATTCATGAAAACCTTAGGTGTGAAGGAGAAGTCTAGGAATCCTAACAAACTCTGCACTTATTTAAATGATCTTGCTCTTAGCTTACAGACAAACAAGAAGACAGCCTATGCCCCACCATGTTGAAATTACAAAAATTCAAGAAGGCAGAGTCTGGCTGTGGGAGGAGTGGGAAGGATGTTGGCTGGCAGGAGAGCTATGAATAAGTAGGAGAGTTGCAACTAAGACAGAAATGAAGTTGGAAAGCTGGGGCATTCGGCTCACATATGGCCATGTAAATATTATTTTAAATTTCATTGTAGATTTTATTTTAGATATTGTTCAGGAAGCTATAAAAATCCACAAGGAGTTTCAAAAATGGAGCAATTTATCTTGCCTCAAAAAAAATGTCGTGAGTTAGACAGGTTTAAAGTAAAAAAGTCCATTAGGCAGTCATTAAAACCACAACCAAATCCACTGCCGTCGAGTCAACTGAGAAATAACTTTCATGTTAATAACCATAGCAACTAGTAAAGTAGAGCCAGAATTAAATATGTTTAATGCATCAGCAACATTTCACTTCAGTGAACATGCCTCTCTAAAATCCATCCAGCTAGTCGTGGCTTCACACAGACTCACTCCAACAAGCACACCTCTAAAGCAACACATGCTTCTAAAGCTACTTCTGCAAAACACACAATTGCTTGACTTGTCTCATGAATATTATGCACTGATAAAAAGAGGAATGTTTACAAAGGCCTGAACAGCTCATTAAAGGACCACCCTTGCCTGAAAGAACAAAAGTATAATAACTGTCTGCAGTATTTTTTCTTAAAGTTTTCATGCAACTGGGAAGTCTAATATGAGCTCTGAAAACTGGGAAAAAAGTCCAAACAAAAACATTATATATCCACTGGTGTCAAGTTGATTCTTACTCATAGGAACCTTATATAGGAAATCATAAATCAATTGTAACTGTTAAAGGACAGATTACAGGGAAATAAGCCATTCTGACTCATAGCAACCCAATAGTACAAAGTAGGACTATCTTACTGAGTTTCCAAGGAGTTCCTGGTGGATTCAAACCACCAATATTTTGGTTAGCAGCCTTAGTTCTTAACTACTACATCACCAGGGTTTCTAAGTTCTAGAAAACTGTATTGAAATCTCTAGTCAAAACAATAAGGCTGGGGGTGTGGGGGTGGGAAGACTAAGAAGAAGTAAGATTTGAAAAGAGATATAAAACTATCATTTTTTTGCAGATACATGGTGTTCCATATTGATATGATGATCCAGAATCTTCAAACAGTTAAAACAAATACGAGATTGTTGGGCTTGCTAGAATAAAAATGAGCATACCAATACCTTACTCTATATCAGCAATAGCCTATTAAAAACCAAGTGGAAAAGAAAAAATTCAATTCACAACAGTAACAAAAAAGTTTGTTTCCCAAGAAGAAAATGAGTAAATATGCTAGAATTCTCTAAAGAGGATGATGCAAAATACTTCTGAAAGAAAGTTAGAGATTCATACAAGAAATACATTATCCTGAAAACATGCACTTTTTCAAACTTTTCCCTATATATTCATTAAACTTTCAATCAATATGCCAACAAAGTTTTTAAGATAACTGACCCTTACATTTATGAGAAATAGTCATTCTTAAGAAAGAACAAGATGGGAGAACTTGCTGTAACAGATATCACAGCTTCTTGTAAAGATCTAATAAAGGTATATAATAAATGGTGTTAAATTATTTCATTAATTATACAAAAGCAGGAATCCCTGGTGGTATAGTGCTGAAAAGCTACTTCTGATAACCAAAAGGTCAGCAGTTCAAAGCTGCCAGGCACTCTGTGGAAACTCTATGGGGTAGTTCTACTCTGTCCTATAGGCTCACTATGAGTCAGCATTGACTCAGCTGCATTAGATTTGGATATAAAAGCAAAGAGATAGGCAGATAGCTAGAACATACAATTCTTGAGCAATACTAAAGATGTACAAAATACAAAGTTAAAAACTGAGCTATTTGTTACACTGTAATTAATATTTTCACATAACTAAACTGCTGTTAGATATTGTCAAGTCAGTGCTGACTCATAGCAATCTTATGTATAACAGAATAAAACAGCGACCAGTCCCGCATCATTCTTACAGTCATTGTTATGTTTGAAACCATTGTTGCACCACTGTATCAGTCCGTCTTGTTGAGGATTTTCCTCATTTTTACTGACCCTGTTCTCAACCAAGCATGATGTCCTTCTCCAGGACTGGTCTCTTCTGATAACATGTCCAAAGCACACAAGAAAAAGTCTTGCCATTTTCACTTGTAATAAGTATTCTAGCTGTACTTCAAAGACAGATTTGTTCACTCTTCTGTCTGTCCATGGTATATTCAATATCCTTCCACCAACACAATAATTTAAAGATATTAATTTTATTTGGTCTTCTTTATTTATTGTCCAACTGCCATGTGCACATGAGGGGATTGAAAACACTGTGGCTTGGTTCAGACACACCTCAGTCCTTAAAGTGACACTTTCATTTTTTAACTACATAAAAGAAAATATATATTTAAAATGTTTTCAAAACATTCTTTAAAGAAGCCTTTTGGAGCAAATTTGCCAAATGTAGTGTGTCCTTTACTGCATGATGTGTTTCTTGACTGCTGTATTCACGGGCATTGATTGTGGATCCAAGCAAAACAAAATTCTTGAGGTATTCAATCTTTTCTCTGTTTATCCTGATGTTGCTTACTGGTCCTGTTGTAAGAATTTTTGTCAGGATATTTTTCTATAAATTAAGAAAAGAATATACATATTCAACAGCTTTTCAAAACACACAACTGAAAAATAACTAGTATTCAGAAGACATGAACTAAAACTATATGAATCAAGAGAAAAATATTAACAGTCTACTAGAAAATTGAGATAAACCAATAAAAGAGAAATACATATTACTGGTTAGATAGGTCACGAGGGAGTACATTAATTGTGTTTTATAGTTAGGTTTAGATTATTTAACTAATTTCTCTTTTTTAAAATTTCAAGATACCTTGACTCACATAAAAGGTGAAGTATTTAAGAGTATTTAAGCAAAATTTAAAATCCTGTTCACACAAAATTTTGACAAGTATGCAGAAAAATAAAAACACTCACTTAGTATCAGTGAGTATAAATTGATTAATTTAGCAAAAAATTAGACAATTCCCCAGCAATACCACTCTTAGTTCTAGTCTGGAAAATAACGTATATGCAGACGTGCAGTACTAGAAAAATGACTACTTTTGCACTTATCTTAGGCATCTAATGCTGCTATAACAAAAATACCACAAGTGGATAGCATTAAATAGAGAATTTTAATTCTGTCACAGTCCAGTAGACTACAAGTCCAAATGCAGATTGTGAGCTCCCAAGAGAAGTGTTTTTCTGATGGCTCTGTTGTTAACCTTCCCCTGGACAGGAAGCATCTAAGGCACAGGAACTCTGAGTCCAAAGGACATACTCAGCTCACAGGACTGCTTTTTTCCTGATGGTATGTGGTCCCCAACTATGTGTTTACTTCCTTTTCCTTTATATTCCAAGAGATTTCCTCAAGGCACAAAACAACCTTACACATTTAGTTGTGTCCTGCCAATGCAACTGCTGCCCATATTTCTCCACTAACATCATAGAAATAGGCTTTACAACATACAGGGAAATCACACATGGTGCAGCCAAACTGACACACACATTTTGGGGGGACATAATTCAACCCATGACAACACTGTTTCAGAAAACAAAATACGGGGGGTTGGGCAGGGAGTCAAGATGGCGGACTAAGCACCCGTCTCCTTATATCCCTCTGGAAACAAAGACCTGAATTTATAATCAAATGGAGCCTTCTGGTCACCTAGTGAGCCCCAGCACATGGCAGAGGGCTGTTAATTTGGACTTCATAACACTGAACAAAGAATCTCCTCTCTTTCACTGGCTCCCACTCCTGGCTAGCCCTGGATCTCACAGACTGAAGGTCTTGGCTGGTGGTGGGAGCTGGGTCATGGCTAGCAGCTAGTGTCAGACAAACTGCTGATGGGATAGGCAGGTGAAACTGCCATATTTTGAGAGCCAGGCTTCGGATTCTGTACACATAGCCAATTGGGGCCTGTCTTTTTATCTCTGCCACAGCGTGGTTTGTACAGAACTGCAGCACCTATGTGCGGGACACCATGTTGGATATGGAGATTTTAATGAGACCTAATTCTTAGCCTGGTAGCCAGTGTCTGCAAACAGGACAGCGCTTCTCCAACAGAAAAGCAGTAGTTTACACAGTGTCACCTACAGTGGGGGCACAGCAACAGAGGCTGAGGAGTCACTATGTCTCAGCACCTTTATCCCCTCTATCCGCTGACCATGCGGAGGGCCCCATCTTAGATACGGTGGAGGCAGCTGGACCTAATTCTTAGCTTGGGAGCCTCAGCCTCCCACAGGAGAGAACTTTTCTACCAGAAAAACAGTGTCGCCTAAGGCTTGGCCCTGTCAGCAGAGACTAACAGGGCAGTAGCATTGCTGTATTTTGAACTAGTTCGTATCATCTGGGGCTGGATATAGAGGTGCTTACTGTGCCAACTGGGAAGAGGGACCTCTACACCTGAAAACCTGACTGACTTTGGAAGTGGTCAGATACCTTTTGCTTTACATTTTAAGACTGCCTAGAGAAACATCTGCAGTCCATCCTCACAGTATGTCTCCCAGCCTCTGCTTACTCACATGAAACCCAAAAAGCAAGACACTTGTGGCAAACAAGAAATCACCCATGGCTTCAGAAGGCTTCCAAACAAAACAACTAAGGAGTTTTAGCAGATGAAGAAACTTTTCTGAAATCATTGGAAGGTCAATACAAAAGGATTACATACAGAGCCCTTCTAGGCCTTATACAAAATGCAGCAGAACAAAAGGAAAAATTAAGCAAGCTTTTCGATCTGATGGAACACCAGTACTCTGAAATCCAGCAGATCAAGAAGAAAATCAAAGACATAGAAACTTCCATTCAAAGCCAAAAAAACAGAATGGAACAAATGGAAAAAAGAATTTCTGACTTGGAAGACAGAGCTACTGACGTCAGCATCTATGAGCAAAAATCAGAAAAAGGAAACAAGAAAAATGAAGAAGCATTCAGAAGCATGTGCGACTCTATTAAGAGGGACAACCTTCAATTAACTGGAGTCCTTGAACAGGACGAGACACCTGAGAACACAGAGAATATCGTTGCTGAGCTGCCAACAGAAAACTTCCCAGAAATCATGCAGGAAGAGAATATAGATATCCCAGATGCAGATTGTATGAAACCCAATATAGATCTCCAAAGAAAGACTCCAAGACATATTATAATACAGCTTAACAAAATAAAATATAAGCAGCAACTCTTAAAGGCAGCAAGACTCAAAGCAAAGCTAACATTCAGAGGGAAACCCTGTAGGCTTTGGTCAGAGTTCTCAGCAGAAATCATGCTGTCACGGAGACAGTGGCATGACACATTCAAAGCCTTGAAGGATAACTTCCAACCAAGAATTATATATCCTGCAAAACTATCTTTCAAATATGAAAATGAAATTAAGACATTCCCAGATAAACAGAAACTCAGATACCTTGTACAAACCAAACCAAAACTACAAGAAATACTGAAAGAAGCTCTTGGCTTTGGCTTAGAAGAACAAATCCACTAACTTTATATTTTAGAACAACACATCGTCCAGAATTCTACTCAGTTAAGGAAGGCTCCAAACTCAATCACAGTTTTAATACTGACAGAAACAATCCAGTGATTACCATGAAAACTACGGTGCCATCATATTAAAAAACAGGAATGTACTACAGTCGTTATAATCCTTCCAGATGGAGAGGAAGTCGACAAGACTGGTAGTAATTAAAATTGGTTTTATATATAGTTTATTAAGGGGGATCAAAAGGACAGCCATAAAGCACAACAAAGATGCAACAAATCATATCAAGAAATGTAACATAGGAGTCTCAACAACTACAAAACCAGCTCTGAAAAAGGGGAATAATCAACTCACAAAAAAGAATGTCCCAGAACAGACTAATAAGAATAACAGAGAAAACATCAACACAAAAATAAACATATCACAATGGCAGTGCTGAACACCTACCTATCAATAGTTACATTGAATGGGAATGGACTCAGTGCTCCAGGAAAAAGACATCGAGTTATGTCTTGGACCAAAAGACATGAACTGTCCATAGGCTGTCTACAAGAAACTCACTTGAGACTTAAAGATAGGAACAAACTGAAAATTAAAGGATGGAAGAATATATATCAAGCTAACAATGAACAAAGAAGAGCAGTTGTAGCAATTCTAATCTCAGACAAAATCTATTTTAATGTAAAATCCACCATTACGGACAAAAATGGACATTATTGCTGAAAGTTTCAATACACAAGCAAGACTTAACTATATGAAACATTTATGCACCCAATAGCAGAGCACCTAAATACGTCGAAGAAACACTGAATACATTCAAGAAAGAATTAGATTACTCCATAGTAATAGTGGGAGACTTCAACACTCCACTCCCAATACTGGACAGATCATCTAGAAAAACGCTCAGTAAAGATACAGAAGACCTCATTGCCACAGTGAACCAACTGAACCTCATTGATGTATACAGAACTTTCTTCCCATCAGTGGAGAACTACACCTTCTTCTCCAGTGCACATGGAACATTCTCCAGTATTGACCACGTGTTAGTACATGTCATGGTTGGAATTGTGTCCCCCCCAAAATGTGTGCAGCCACGTGGCTGGGATATGGTTCCTAGTGTCTTGGGACTGTCCTCCATTGTGTGGTTTTGCTAACCTGTATGTTAAAGGATTAGGGTGGAGCTGTAAATTCCTGCTGTAGGGGGAGTTTCTCTGGAGTATGCTTTGCCCCACCCTTAATGCTTTTAGCTTTCAAGGAATAAAAGGAAAAAAAAACAAAGGACAATTTGAGAACCTCGCTACCATCAAGCAAGCAGCACCGGGAGCAGAGCGCGTCCTTCAGACTAGAGGTTCTTGCATTAGGACACTCCCTGGACAAAGACTGATGCAATACCAGACTTTCCTCCAGAGCCGACAAGGGGAAGGCCTTTCCCTGGAGCGGACACCCTGAATATGGTCGTGTAACCTACCGGACTGTGTAAGAATAAACCTTCCTTTGTTAAAGCCATCCACTCTGTGGTATTTCTGTTAGAGCAGCACTAGCTGACTAAAACAGTACATAATGCAATTCTCAAAAAAATTCATACAATTGAATTAATGCAAAGCATCTCAGATCATAAAGCCATAAATGTCTAAATCAATAATAGAAGGACCATAGATAGAAAGTGGAACTCTTGGAAACCGAACAACATCTTGCTCAAAAAAACATGGGTTATAGAAGAAATCAAGGATGAAATAAAGAAATTCATGGGTTCTAATGAGAATGAAAACACTTCCTACCAGAACCTATGGGATACAGCCAAAGCAGTGCTCACAGAGGTCTGTTTATCTCCATAAATGCACATATCTGGAAGGAAGAAAGAAACCAAATCAAGGAACTAACCCTACAACTTGAACAAGTAGAGAAAGAACAACAGAGGAACCCTTCAGGGACCGGAAGAAAACAGATCCTAAAGATTAGAGCAGAGCTAAATGAATTAGAGGCTAGAAAAGCAATTGAAAAAACTGAAAAGACTAAAAGCTGGTTTTTTGAAAAGAGCAACAAAATTGACAAACCACTGGCTAAACTTACCATAGAAAAACAAGAAAGGAAACAAATAACCCAAATAAGAAATGAGAGGGGAGTTGTCACAACAGATTCAACAGAAATCAAAAATACCATAACAGAATACTGTGAAAGACTGTACTCTAACAAATTTGAAAACCTAGAGGAAATGGACAAATTCCTTGATTCATATCACCTACCCAAATTATCACAAGGTGAAGCAGAACAACTTAATAAATCCATCACAAAGGAAAAGATTGAAAAACTCATCAAAAAACTGCCAACCAATAAAAGACCAGGCCCAAACGGCTTCACCACAGAATTCTACCATGCTTTTAGAGAAGAGTTATCTCCAACACTACTGAAATTATTTCACAGTATAGAAAGGGATGGAGTACTCCCAAACTCACTCTATAGAGCCACTATAACCCTGACACCAAAGCAAGGGGAGACCCAACCAAAAAAGGAGAACTACAGACCAATATCACTCATCAATCTAGATGCCAAAATCTTCAAAATAATTCTTGCCGATAGAGTACAACAACATATCCAAAAAGTAATCCATCATGAACAAGTTGGATTCGTACCAGGGATGCAAGGCTGGTTCAACATCAGAAAAACAATTCATGTGATTAACCACATAAATATCACAAAAGACAAGAATCACCTGATTTTGTCTATCTATGCAGAAAAGGCATTTGATAAAGTCCAACACCCATTCATGCTAAAAATTCTTGGCAAAATAGACATAGATGGAAAATTCCTCAATGCAGTAAGGGCCATTTATACAAAGCCAACTGTCTACGTCATGCTGACTGGAGAGAGACTGAAGTAGTTTCCCATGAGAACAGGAACTAGACAAGAATGCCCACTCTCAGCTCTCCTATTCAACATTGTACTAAAAGTTGTAGCCAGAGCAATTAGACAAGACCAAAAAATAAACGGTATCTGCATCAGCAAAGAAGAGGTCAAAATCTCCCTGTTTGATAATATGGTTCTATATGCAGAGAATTCCAAAGAAGCTATAAGTAAACTACTCAAACTGATAGAAGAGTTCAGCATATTCTCAGGATACAAGATAAACATAAGTAAATGTTTGAGGATTCCTTTTTACCAACAATAAGACTGTTGATGAAGAAATCATCAAATCAATACCATTTACTACAGCCCCTAAGAAGATAAAGTACCTAGGAATTAACCCAACCAGAGAAATAACAGACCTTTACAAAGAGAACTACAAGCCCTTACTACAAGAAACTGAGACTTATGCAAACGGAGAAACCTACTCTACTAGTGGATGGGAAGACTCAACATTGTGGAAATGTCTATTTTACCCAAACAATCTACTTATATAATGCAATCCCAATACAAGTTCCAGCATCAGTTTTTAATGAGATGGAGACACAAATCACCAGTTTTGTCTGGAAAGGGAAGAAACCCCGGATAAGTAAAGTACTACGAAAGAAGAACACACTGGGAGACCTCTAATTAACCGACTTCAGAACCTATTACATTGCCACATGCCAGATGCCCAACAACAGAGATTATTTCACAGTATACAAAGGGATGGAGTACTCCCAAACTCATTCTATGAAGCCAATATAACCCTGACACCAAAGCCGGGGAAGACACAACCAAAAAGGAGAACTACAGACTGATATCACTCATGAATCTAGATGAAAAAATCTTCAACAAAATTCTTGCCAATAGAATACAACAACATAGCCAAAAAGTAATCCATCATGATGAAGTTGGATTCATATCAGGTACTAGTACTGGTACAAGAACAAACAGATCGATCAATCGAACAGAACTGAGACCCCAGTAATCACATCACTTGATTATGTACAGTTGATATTGAACAAGGGCCCTAAGACATTAAACTGGGGTAAAAAGAATCTCTTTAACAAATGGTGCTGGCAAAATTGGATATCCATCTGCAAGAAACTGAAACAAGATCCACATCTTACCCCTTATGCAAAAGCCAACTCCAACTGAGTAAAAGACCTAAATATCAAATCTAAAATGATAAAGCTCACCTAAGAAAAAGTAGGAACAACAATGGAAGCTTTAATACACAACATAGACAGACATCAAAATCTGTGAAACAAACCACAATCAACAGAAGAGAAAATAGACAAATCGGAACTATTAAGAATCAAACACTTTTGCTCATCCAAACACTTTATTAATAGAATTTAAAGGCCACCTACAGAATGGGAAAAAGTATTTGGAAACTCTATGTCAGACCAACACCTGATCTCCATAATCTATAAGGTACTGCAAAATACCAATCAGAAGAAAACAAATCATCCAATTAAGTGATGGACAAAAGAGATGAACAGACATTTCTCTAAAGAGGAGATCCAAGCAGCCCCAAAACACATGAGAACATGTTCACAATCTTTAGTTATTAAAGAAATTCAAGTCAAAATGACAATGAGATACATCTCACCCCAACAAGGTTGGCCATGATCCAAAAAGCACAAAACAACAAATGCTGGAGAGGCTGTGGAGTAAGTGGAACTCTCCTACACTGTTGATGGGATTGCAAAATGGTCCAGCCTCTTTGGAAAGCAATCTGGCGCTTCCTTAAAAAAATGGATATAGATATACCATTTGACCCAGTAATTCTACTATTTGGAATACATTCCTACAGAATCAAAGCTATTCACATCAACGGATACATGCACAGGAACGTTTATCGCAGCACAGTCTGCTGTGGCAAAAGAAGGAATCAACCCAGATGACCAACAACAGAGAAATGGATAGGTAAACTATGGTATATACACTCAATGGAGCACTATGCAATGATAAAGACCAGTGATGATTCCAGGAAGCATCTCACAACCTGGTTTCAACTGGAAGACATTATGATGAGTGAAAGCAGTTAGCGACAAAAGGACAAATTCTGTATGAGATTCTCTAAGAACTCAAACAGACTTACTCATAGAAGAAAAGACTCTTTGATAGCCGCAAGGGAGGGCAATGACGGAGGGCAAAAGGGAAGTTTTTAGATTACATAGTTGGTAGAAATCTGATCGGGTGAAATTGGTGACAGCACACATTAGAAACAACAACGATATTAAGTGGCCTTCAACGTAACTTGAGTACTCCTTCAATCTTAACCCAATAATGTAAGGACATAAGAGCTGGGGTGTGGGGCAGGGGACCATGCTCTGAGGCAAAATCGAGGCCAACTGGCACAACTAACATTTTGCTAAGAGTGCTCTCTGCACCTCACATTGGTGAGTGGTGTCTGGAGTCTTAAAAGCTGCCAAGCTGCCATCCGAGGGCACAGCAAATGGTCCCAACTCAGCAGGAACAGATGCTCACCGAGGAACAAAAGGACAACCCAGAAGACAGAGAGACCCACATGAGTGGGTGCCTACATCGACTTGGGACGGGAAGAACCGGATAGTGCCCGGCTACCACCACCGACAGCCGTGATGGAGCTCACAAAGTTGAGTCTCACTGGCAACACAAGAATAAAAAGGGATACACCCTGAAATCTCCACTAAAAGACCACAACTGATGGTCCGGCAGCTTCAGAGTTCCCCTGGGAGCATGGCCCCAGGCCCTAAGTCTGCCCTTGTCCATGGATCATAATGAAGGTCCACTCTTCAGACAGCAGTGGGTTGGACTTGGCAACACAGAGTGACTGCATGTTAGGTGCACTTTATGGTTCTATGCATCTATAGGATATCATCCTACTGACTTCTGACTGGAGGAAGGGGAGTGGGTGGAGAGGAGGGGAAAGGAGACTGTTGGGAGGCTGAGACATGTATGGAGCAGAGAGGAATACTATGCTGTCACCGGGCAGGAAAAGCAGTGGAAGCTGTATATAGGTGGGCATGCAAACTTCTATGGGAATGTACATTTTCACTCAATCATAATAAAAAAAAGGAAAATACCATAAATGACCCTAAACAATAAAATAGATACAGTTCATAGTATACTCATTCAGAAAAGAACTTACAGTGAATGAACCAGACTATATTTGAATACATAGTATAAAAAAACAAGTTATTTAGAACAATACATATATTACCTCTTATTTACTAAAAATAAAATAACACATACTATATATGCCTACACCCATGACATAAAATGGAACATATGTGGGTGGTATGAAACATAACTTACTTATAGTGGCTTCACCTGAAGAGAAAAGGAGGCATAAAAATTATATATATGATGTGGAAAAAAATACATCCCATGATCACCAACTTGTTAATGGGTGCATTGAATTTATTGTCATATTATAAATTCTTGTCTCTCTTGTGAAATGCTTTTTTAAATTTTTTTAAAAATGTAAGTGTACCATCACCTGAAATACCAATTAATCTTATGGAATCAACTTATCAGTTACTAAAAATTAAGATTTCCTTATATGAATTATATACACAGTCAAATCTAGAAAATTTTATTGTGACTATTAGTTTCCATTACATATAGTTGTTCTTATGATTTAATTAGTGTAATTCATTTAAGTTAAGATCTCATAGAAATATGCCTTAGCAAGACAATTTACCCAAAAATGATATAATAAAATGTAATAACCTGTAATTCTTAAGGAAAACTACTTACAGGAATCTACCAATGAATTCCATAAATCATTCATTTATTCTAAAGATAACAGAACAAAATCATTGAAAACTGTATGTTTATCCCAATTATATGTGGTAGTATGACATCTGGATTTCCATTCCTGAAAGCAGAGCCATCACTTGTATTGATTATCAAGACCACATTATTATCATTTCCTTTTCTTTAGTATTATGTGTGTATTACAGTGAATTCTTTTCCAATCTTAAGCCTCTCCAGACTCACTTAGATATAGGATTTATTTGCATTGGATTGAGATGCATCCACATACTGATGATATCTTAGAGGAAAATGAAGAAAATACAGGCATCCAGCCTGGTGGTGTCGGAAAGTACAAAGCATGGACCACTCTTTCCTGTGTTGGGCATTGCTAGCAACTGAATTATGCCCCCAAAATATTCACTGGACTCTTAACTCCCATACCCATGAAGAAGATGAAGTGGTAAAATGAAATACGCTAAGACCTGCAGTTAGAAAATCAAAAGAGGAGAACATGTTGTTGTATTGTTGTTAGGTGCTGTGGAGCCAGTTCCGACTCATAGCGAACCTGTGAACAACAGAACAAAACACTGCCCAGTCTTGCGACATGTCAACAATTGTTTTTATGCTTAAACCCATTGTTGCGGCCACTATGTCGATCCATCTCATTGAGGGTCTTCCTCTTTTTTGCTGACCCTCCATTCTACCAAGTGTGGTGTCCTTCTCCAGGGATGATCCTCCCTGACAACATGTCCAAAGGATGTAAGATGCAGTCTCACCGTCTTTGCTTCCAAGGAACACTCTGGTTGTACTTCTTTCAGAACAGAACTGCTTGTTCTTTTGGCAGTCCAAGGTATGTTCAAAATTCTTCTCCCACCACTACAATTCAAAGGCATCTGTTCTTCTTTCTTCCTTATTCCTTGTCCAGCTTTTGCATGCATATGAGGCAATTGAAAATACCGTGGCTTGGGTCAGTCTTCAAGGTGACATCTTTACTTCTCAATACTTTAAAGAGATCCTTTGCAGTAGATTTTCCTAGTGCAAAAATCTTTGATTTTTTGACTTCTGCTTCCATGGGCACTGACTGTGGACTCAAGTAAAATGAAATTCTTGACAACATTAATCCATTCTCCATTTATGACAGTGTTGCTTACTGGTCCAGTTGTAAGGATTTTTCTTTTCTTAATGTTGAGGTGCAATCCGTGTTGAAAGCTGTGACCTTTGTTCTTCATCAGTAAGTTTCAAATCTTCTTCAATTTCACATCTTCTTCACTTTCAGCAAGTAAGTTGGTGTCATCTCATAATTCATCCTCTAATCTTGATGCCTTGTTCTTTTTCATATCATCCAGCTTCTTGGACTATTTGCTCAGCACACAGATTGAAAAGGTGTGGTAAAATGATACAACCCTGATGCACATCTTTCCTGACTTTAAACCACGCACTGTCCTCTTGTTCTGTTTTCACGACTGCGTTTTCATCCATATACATATTCTTTAAGAGCACAATTAAGGGATCTGGAATTCCAATTTTGCTCAATGTTAGCCATAATTTATTATGATCCACAAAGTTGAATGCCTTTGCATAGTGAATGAAACACAGGTACACATCTTTGTGATATTCTATGCTTTCAGCCAAGATCCACCTGACATCAGCAGTGATATCCCTGCTTCCATGTACTCTTCTGAATCCAGTGTGAATTTATGTAAGTTCCTTGTCCACATACTATTACAGTCACTTTGAATGATCTTAAGCAAAATTTAGCTTGCTTGTGATATTAACAATATTGTTCAGTAATTTCCGCACTCAGTTGGATCACCTTTCTTTGGAAGGGGCAAAAATGACAATCTCTTCCAGTCAGTTGGCCAGGTAGTTGTCTTCCAAATTTCTTGGCATGGACAAGTGAACACATCCAGCGCTACTTCTGTTTGTTAAAATACCTCAACTGGCTCCATCAATTCCTGGAGCCTTCTTTTTTGCTAATGCCTTCAATGCAGCTTCAACTTCTTCCTTTAGTACCATCAGTTCCTGATCATATGCTACTTCTTCAAATAGCTGAACATCGACCAGTTGTTTCTGGTGTGATGATTCTGTGTATTCCTTTGACCTTCTTTTGATGACCCCCTTAGTCATGTATAGTTTTCCTGTGGAATCCTTCACTGTTGCAACTTGAGGCAATTTTTTTCTTCAGTTTTTTCAGCTTGAGAAACGCAGAACATGTTCATCCCTCTGGTTTTCCATTTCTAGCTCTTTGCACATGCTATTATAATACTTTATTTTGTCTTCTCGAGCTGCCCTTTGAAATCTTCTGTTTAGGTCTTTTGCTTCACCATTCCTTTGTTTTGCTTTAGCTGCTCAACATAAGCAAAGATGTGCATTTAGAAAATCAAAAAGGAAGAACATGTTTGGCATTTATTAAGCTGAAAGAACTGAAGAAAAAATTCAAGCATCTGGTTGAAATATTGAAGAATTCTGTGGGAAAATATTGAATAATTAAGGAAGTAACAAAAGAAGATGGAAGCCATATACAGATTGCACATATTAAAACTAATTGGTCAATGTCCCATCAGTTTACAAGGTATCATATGATCAAGAACTGATTGATATTGAAGTAGGTAATCTAAACGTCACTAAAAGCAATGCCATAAAACAAGGATACAGGAATTGATTGCGACATTTCGATATGAATGCAGAACTGGATATACTTACTCATCTAGTCCAAGAAATTTGGAAGACACCTACCTGGCCAAATGACTGAAAGATTTCCATATAAAATTTATGCCCACTGCAAAGAAAGGCAATCCAACAAAATGCAGAAAGTATTGAAAAATAATTTTAATATCATCTGCAAGTAAAAATTTCCTGAAGATAAATAAAAAACAGTTGCTGTCAGTCAGTATATCAACAGAGAATTGACAATAATTCAAGCTGAATTTAGAATGAAAGATATCATTCCTGACTGATGTCAGATGGATCTTGACCAAAAGCAGACTATACTGGAAAGATATTTACCTAAGTTTTATTGACTATGAGAAGGCATTCAAGGATATTCAACTGTGTCCAAAAAAAAAAAAAAAAAAAAGAAAGAAAACAAGCAAAAGTGTTGAACTGCATCCCTCAAGGGTGTCTGTCAGCTTAACTGAGCCGTGATTCCCAGTGTTGTGTGATTAGTCACCACTTTGTCATCTGATGTGACTTTCCTATGTGTTGTTGGTCCTATCTGTCTATCTATTGTGTTAATGAGATGTGATTGGTAGCTGTTGTATAATTAGGGCACAACTTTATCTGCAGGATTGGGTTGTGCTTTAAACCAACCCCCTTTGTGATACAGGAGAGGGCAGTGAGCAGAGAGAGAGGAATCTCAGACTACCAAGAAAGTAGAGCCAAGACAGCACATCCTTTGGACTTGAGGTCCCTGCACTGAGTAGCCCTTGGGGCAGGGAAAGTTTGTTGCCTTTCCCCAAAGGCAACAGAGAAAGCCTTCTCCTGGAGCTGGCATCCTAGATTCAAACGTCTAGCCTCCTAGCAAAGAGATAAGTTTCTCTTTGCTAAAGCCATTTACTTATGGTATTTCTGTTATAGAGGCCCAAAATAGATAAAACACTTTCATGTCAATTTAGACTTAAAGAAATCTTATGGCAGAAAGAAGAACAGTCCTATAGAATTCCCAAAGAGTAGCTAGTGGATTTGAACTGCCGAATTTTGGTTAGCAGCTCAGTGTGGTGGAAAACATTGCAAAGAATGAGAATCTCAGAACACTTAATAGTGCTCATATGATACCTGAAAGTATAAGTGGCAGCCACTTAAACAGAACAAGGTGATACTGCATGGTTTTACGTCAGGAAAAGTGTGTCTTGGGGTTGTAACCTTTCACCATACTTATTCAGTCCATATGGTGTGCAATATCTGATAAACATATCCATTCCATCTCTATGTGAGCAAATAATATGAAAACTGGACTATATGAAGAAGAATGGGCAGCATCAAGTTCAGAGCAAGAGTCATTAAACAACTTGTATTGTGCAGATGACACAACCTTGTTTGCTGAAAGTGAAGAGGATTTAAAACACTTAGCTGATGAAGATCAAAGACCACAGCCTTCAGTATAGATTATACCTCAACATAAAAAGAAAGTTCCTCACAACTGGACCAATAATCAATATCATGATAAACAGAGAAAAGACTGAGATTGGCCAAGAATTCCACAATCAACACCCAAGAAGCAGCCGTCAAGAAATCAAAAGATGTGCTGAATTAGGCAAGTTGGCTACAAACAACCTTTTCAAAGTGTTGAAGAGCCAAGATGTCACCTTGAGCATTAAGGCACACCTGAGCCAAGCCATGGTACTATCAATTGCCTTATATGCACGTGAAAGTTGCAAAATGAATAAGAAAGAACTAAGAAGGATGAATGCCCTTGAATTATGGTGTTCATGAAGAATATTAAATATGTCATGGACTGCTAGAAGAATGAACAAATCTGTCTTAGTAGTACAGCCATAATTTCTTTAGAAGCAACGATGGTAAGACTTTGTCTCGTGTACTTCAAACTTGTTATTAGGAGGCACTAGTCACTGGAAAAGGACAGCATATTTGCTAAAGAAGTGGGTCAAAGAAAAAAGAAGACTTCAATGAGATGGATGGACACATTGGCTGCAACAACAGATGCAAATGTACCAAGGATTGTGAGAATGGTGCAGGACCAAGCAGTGTTTCCTTCTATTGTCTACAGGGTCGCTGTGAGTTCCAGTCCAGCTGAGGTCATCCAATCACAACATATCTGTGGATTTGATCCCATTTGAAGGTAGAGATTTCCTTGTTATGTTAATGAAGCCACATTTATGTAGGCTGTGTCTTAAACTTACTCACCTCTGAGATATAAAAAGAAAAGTTTAGGCTTAGGAAAGCAAGAACACATAGGAGAACTGAAGTAGATGTCATGAGGAGATCACCAAAGGAAAAGAAAAGGTCAGAAACTGAAAGAGACAGAAAACTTCCTCTGGAGCCAACAGAGAGGATGCCTTGCTTTAGAGATTGTGCCCTGAATTCAAGCTTCTAGCCTCCTGAACTGTGAAAAAATAAATTTATGTTTGTTAAAGCCACCACTATGGTATTTCTGTTAGAGCAGCGCTAAGAAACTAAGATCAGCACCACCTTGAATCATGGATTGGTTGTAATGAATAGGCTCTATTGTAACGGAGAGAAGATAGAGGTCCCCAATGTATTCGATAGGTTTCTATAAACAGGGGATAAAAATTATATTTGCTAATAAAAGTTTAAAAGAAATATAACTGGAAATTTTTATCCAGAAGCTACCTGACCCCCCAAAAAAATCACTGTGTTTTTCCTGCAATGCAAATGACAACCTATATTTTTCTTTTGAGTGTTTGTGCGTGTGTGTGTGTGTGTGTGTGTTTCAGAAATAACTTCTGCACTGAGAGTTTATGTTGTTATGGATTATTTATTTCATATTTTCCCCTCTGGTTTTGGTTTTCTTGGTATCACAGCAGCTTTTATCATAACAAAATTTTACACTGATCACTTTGAAACTGAGGACTCTTAATTCCAACTTGTCAAGGATGAAGAGATGACATGTGAAGAAACTGCCTGACAGGAGACAGATATGTGCACACCAAGAAATGATACTCACTCCTCTCATTGTGAATCAGATGTATAAAATTATAACTGTTTTGGCAGTGATGGACGTTTGAGGCATTTTGTACACAAAAGCACACAGATAAACATCTTTAATAAAACTCACGTCTCGCCTGTAGGCCTGTACCTCATTTCACTGTGACTCAAGGATTCAATTTTATACAAAAGCATACATATCATATCTAAATTCCAATTTTCAAACTTCTTCCTCTGCACTCTATTTTAGTATAATACAAAGTTGCCCTGTGTATTAGCTTGCAACTATAATT
Organism: Heterohyrax brucei; assembly: GCA_028571685.1. Taxonomy (NCBI): domain Eukaryota; kingdom Metazoa; phylum Chordata; class Mammalia; order Hyracoidea; family Procaviidae; genus Heterohyrax; species Heterohyrax brucei. Next base: position 26,765,555 of record CM053146.1, read on the forward strand.
TAAATATCAAAACAGCATGTTTATATTGCAGTCTTCAGGGCACAGTGGTTAAGAGCCAGAGCTCCTAACCAAAAAGGTGAGAGGTTTGAATCCGTAAGTTTTCCCTGAGAATCCTTTGGGGCAGTTTTAATGTGTCCTACAGGTGCTCCTTGGAAACTATTGGCCAGTTCCGCTCTGTCCTATAGGGTTGCTATGAGACAAAATCTACTCGAAGGCAGTAGGTTTGGTTTGGTTTGTTTACAGTAATGCAGTGGTTAAGTCCTACAGCTGCTAACCTAAAGGTCAGCAGTTCAAAACTGCCAGACACTCCTTGGAAATATAAAGGGGCAGTTCTATTTTGTTCTATAGGGTCACTATGAGTCAGAATCAACTTGGTGGCAGTGGGTTTGGTTTTGGTTTACAGGGTTACTATGCCAAGCAAAGTGCCTTCGAGTCGGATCTGACTCATGGCGACCCTAGAGTCCAGGGTAGTACTGACCCCCAGAGTATTCAAGGAGCACCTAGAGTCACTATCGGGTTCCTATATATATGAATTCACTTGATGGCAACAAGTTTGTTTTTTTCTTATTTTTTAACCTATTTTAACTACTGGATATAATTGCACAGAGGTAAGAGATTTGAAAGAGACCCAATTAGAACTAGATATATACTCAACCAATTTGATTTGTTGTGTATCCTTTCTCAATTACAGTTGTCTTCATTTATGAGCAGGTAATAGAATAGCATCATTTAAAAGCAAAACATTCTTATGTGAATAATACACCACCATTTTATTAGTCACTTTCCACTGGTGTGTATGTGTTAGCAATTTAGGCCTTCAAAGGTTGAGTAATCTGTTACTCTGATACAATTATTGGTCTTGTCATCTCCAGAGCAGAAGAGAAAGAAGGAAACCAAAGAAAAGAAACTATTTTGGAGCACTAACAATCTATGTGAACCATAGCCTCATCTATCTTGAGACCTGAATAATTAGATGGTCCCTAGCTGTCACTAACAACTGTTTTGACGAAATACACAATAGGTGGGCCTGGGTAGACTGCTGAGAAAAATGTAGAACAAAAATTCTTTAAAAAAAATTGGACTCATTGAAAGAGCAGAGAACTCCTGAGACTCTCACCCTGAAACACTCTTAAAACTTTCAGCTGAAACTGCTCCTGGAGGTCACCTTTCAGCTGAATAACAGATCAGCTCATAAAATAACAATATAATATGTTAGTCCTTTGCTCCTTTGAAAAAATATCTGTATGAGAACAGTCAACATTTATCTTAAAGAAATATAAGAAGGTAAACTTGATGAGAGAGAACAGGAAAGCTAGCTCAATGGAAGAGGAGCAACCAGAACAGAAATAATGAGAATGTTGAAACACTAAAAAATGTAACCATTGTTACTAGATTTTATGTATAGAAATAAATGATAACTTAATTTCCTTTTTAAATTTTCAACAAAAACACAATAAATTATTATTATTATTTTTAAATCTGATATTCTGACTATGGCTAGGTACTTAGAGAATCCCAAGAGTAAGGGGATGTACAGTTTGAGAAGTTGTCTATTATTACATATTCCTATTAGAGATGCAGAAATTGAGAAGAAAAATGGAAAACAGAACAGAGTAGACTAATATAGATAACATTGTTAATTTCTTTTTTCTATTGCAGGGTAATACAAATAAGAATTTTGAGAAATAAATATTAACTATTTATATATATGAAAATAAGTGTACTAAAATATACATATATATATTGTTATTCATTTTTTTTACTTTTTGGTACATTTGTTTTCCAATGAAAGACAATAGACTTTAGGAGATACCAAAATCTGCTAAATTTCGAGAACATGTATCTGTCATGGAAAGCCTGGTGGCATAATAGTTAAGCTCTATGGCTACTACTAACCAAGATGTTGGAAGCTCAAATCCTCCAGGCGCTCCTTACAAACTCAATGTGCCAGTTCTACTCTGTCTATAGTGTCACTGTAAGTCAGAATTGACTTGAAGGCAATGGGTTTGGTTTGGTTTATGTCTGTCCTAATGTTTCCTTTAGATCATCTTTAAAAACTATAAGCATTTTATTATCACTTTATCACTTGTGAGCTTAGACTTTCCATTGATCTTTCACATCAATTTACAGAAGTATATATAATTAAAAGTTTAGAACCATTTCTCTTTATTTAACATTTTTCCTCACCCACAATTATAAATATGCTTCAAATAAAAAGCTCAGTTTCAGAAGAAAAGATAATACTTTCTGCTCTTTCAATATTTTTTCACAACTAAACACAAAGAGAGCAATTCAGCAAGCAATTGCTTTTTCATGAATTCCAAATTACATACAACCTGAAGAATTTGAATTTAACAAAGTCAAATATCATTAACTTACTGAATAACCTAGAGAGAGGTAGGATACATAAAAATTTTAAAATAAAAGTTATTTTAAACCATTAATAAACTAAGTAAAATTTGATGAACACTCATATTTCCACTCACAACAGCAGAGTACACAACTTTTCAATTATACACCAAAGTACGCCCTTTTACAGACACAGATTGTCAGGACTTACTTCTGAGAAGCCTCTGCATAAGCGGATTGAAATCATCCGTCTTTCAGTTACTAGCTAAGCGATTAACCATACAGGCACCCACAGGATCCCAGTTGCTCGCGAGTGCTGAAATAAACATTTGAAACCAGTAGAGTTAGCTACACACACACAGCAAAAACAGGATTTCATGGAGACTTTTCAGACAGGAGAGACCCACAAGCAATTGAGAAATATTGCAAACAGATCTGAGAGTAAGCTGATCACTGCAAGGAAACTGAGAAGAAGCAGCCCAACTTTCAAGGAGGGAGATGACTTGGAAAGCGGTGCAATCCCTTGAGGTATTACTAATAGCAAAAGGGATTAAAGATGCAACTGGTCAAAATCAAGGATTAATATAGAAACATCAATAAAAACTCATCACACAGCTAACCCTTTCTACCAAAAAAGGTACCAAAAATTTTAAAACTTGCTACTTGGCTTGGCTTACCAATGTAAAAGAAGACCCTTTAACCAATAAATTGGCAAAGCTCCTCACTCCTGACTATGTAGAAACATCTGTTCTTGGTGGTTTAAGAAAATGTCAAACCTATTAAAATAAACAGAATATCACTACAAAGAAAAAAAAGGTTAGAAATAGAATACTTCAAATGATGGATACAATCCCCCAAGAAAAAACAACAAGACAGAGAAAAATATTAACTCATCATACAAACATAAATTCAGTGTATCAAAATAGCCTGTTATATATACAAATCAGGAGTTCAAAACCACAAGCTGAAATGGACAAAAATCACAAAGATATGAAACAAAATTTGGCTTAAGTGGAGAAAGAAATTGAAGAGCAGATATATTGTTCGCTTTCATGATACGCAGTTTGCTTTCATTTTTTGCAATCACATTTAGTAATCATTCACTTCAGAATATCTTTCTTTTTTTCTGTAAGCAATATGTAAAATACATTATGTTTTTGGTTTTAAAGGAATTTCAATTCGTTACATGAGATTCAACTAAAAGAAATCAGTTGTTTTCTGTGTGCCATGTCTCATGCTATATTTGCATATGTTATATTAGTCTCATAAATTCTTTGTGGTAGGTATTGTAATCTCTACTTTCTAAGTAAACCATCTGAGGAACATCAAAGTTAAGGGATGTGTTCAAGGTCACCAAATTTATCCCTGTAAAAGCCAGATTTATATCCAGTCCCAAATCTGGGTCTGTGTTCTTTCCATTTTCCTCCTGAGAAACTCAAACATTCTATTATACTCTGTAAATTGTAAATTTTCATAGGTATTCATAAGTAAATAACTAGTCTTAAAAAATTTAACCGGTTTTGCATCTGTTAAAATCTATGAAATGTCATGAACATATCCAAAATAGTTGGATAAAAAAGAGGTTATGAAACTTCCAGAATAAAATTTTAGGCAGAGAAGAGAGTATACAGCTGAAAATAAAAAGAAAAATGAAATTAGACTTCAGATACTACTTAAGATTTAGAAAGTTAGAATACCAATCCCAGCTTAATAATAAGTACAGGACAGACAGCCTGCAAATCATAGAAGATACTTCATGTTTTTTAAAGTCTTTTGCAGAGCTGAGGTCACAAAGCATGTTAATGAACCAAATTCCAGAAAATAACAGGCACCTCGTAGCAAAGACGGATCTATGAGTGATTTCTTCCTTGGCAGAACGCGGGAGGAAGAGAAAACCACAGACAGGTGGGTTAGAAGAAGTGAGCTCAAATGTTCACACATTGTTAAAGGTTAACCTGTGGGAGGGTGTAATTAGCATCCCTTGGTACTCCAAACACAGAGTCAGCCATCCTCTGCCTACTCTTCCATAAGCCTGCACTGAGTTCTCATGAGAAAGATCAGAACCAGAGAAAGAGAGCAGTGAGGCATGTCCTCTGAGAACCAGATGCAGGTCTGCTGAAGTTGGAGGGATGTTTGAGAAACACAGACACTCCGCAAATGTACGAGTCTCACGCAAAAAATGAGACTGCTGCCATCTGCAGTTGCAGTGAGGGACAGGAGAGCTAAGTATCGGGTTGCTGTGGATCAAAATCCACTGTCAGCAGTGAGGTGTTTTTAACATGAAGACACTTTGGATTGCTAAAGCCTGAAAGCAGGGGAAAAGAACTGAGAGGAGAAGTTCTACAGATGCAAGGAAGCAGCCTGCTGTGGCTGGCAGAGAGACAGGAGCCCTGAAAGAGCCACTCAACTGTGGGACAGGTTTAGGGAAACTTGAAGGTTGAGAAAAGAACCAACGAACTAAGATGAATGTTCTAGGCAATTGCCATTGACAATGACATCTGTGAGATACTTGGGAATAGGTTTAATAAAGAGATGTACAAGTCTTCTATATTAAAAACTATAAAATATTGCTGAGAAATTTTAAATTAAAATAAGAAAAATTCTAGTAAATGAGTAGATATACCATAACTATTGATTAGATGATACAACATTGTTACAATGACTGTGTAACCTGAGCTATAGGTCATTTTCCTGTACATCTCAGAGGGTCTGTTTTTTTACATTACTTTTTTATGTGACGATGTTATTATCTTGAAGAAGCCCTGGTGGTGCCGTGACTATGCCTTTTGCTGCTAACCAAAGGACTGGCAGTTCGAATCCACCAGCCTCTGTTTGAAAACCTAATGGGGCAGTTCTTCTCCATCCTATAGCATCACTGTGAGTTAGAATCAACTCAAAGGCAACCAAATTCTTTTGTTTTGGTTTATCTTGAAAGTGGGGTTGAGTCGAGGTGGTGAGCAGAGGTGGGAGGAAGGAAGGCAGAGGATGGTCAGTAGAGGAGAACGGATACTTGATGCTCCCACTGTGTTTCAGCCTGCAGCAGGCAATGCTACCCAGGTTTCCAGTGTACAGTTTTATCAGTCTTCCTGCCCCTTCCCAGCTTCAGTTATGTGACCACTATCTATTCTTACTTTTCTCCAGTGGTAGAAGGGATTTTTCTGTTTCTTTCTCCTATTGCAATGGGTTTGCTGGCAGAACAGTGTACATGGCACTTCCGCTCATGAACCACAGCTTTCATTCTGTGAAGACGAAAAAACAAGGAAAGTTTCATTGGAGTTTTGTATCCTTCCTGCAAAGGTTGTGCTTCCTCTCCTCTGTCTCTGCAAACAATTAAGATTTTCTCAGGAAAACTGGGCCAAATTTTTCTGTGAGTGCTTTGTGGGTTTCATGGAACAAATCCTTGCAAGAGTAGAAAGGTTCGCCTGTATTTTCAGACCTCAGGATTACATTCCCCTCTATCTGCACTCTAGTCACCCTAGCTGAACTCTGCTAAATATTGGCTCACTAATAAACTATAAACAAACAAAAAATGAAACCCAGTGCTGTCAAGTCGATTTCAACTCATAGCCACCCTATAGAATGTAGTAGAATTGCCCCGTGGTGTTCCCAAGGAGAGCCTGGCGGATTTGAACTGCTGACCACTTGGTTAGCAGACATTTCACTTAACTATTAGCAACAGGCCACCACATACTGGGGAATTAAGAATCCAGGATTGAGATTGGGGTCTTAGGAAAAACAAAAATCCTGGCAGCAAATAATTGTGCCTTCATTGGTAAAGGCATATTTTTAACCACTTTTTCTCAAAACATTCATTCTAATTTGAAATTATATTAACTGTCTTTTAAATTTAAATAACAGTCTAACTAAATGACTAGCAACAAGAAAACTTTCAGTTTACTGGATGTTCATTATATATGACTTTGTTTTTACTCTGCAGTGATGAGTGACTTTGCAAGACAATGTAAAATTCATATTTACTTTATATACAAATTTGGCTTTCTCCAATAGTACTAGGTTACTAAAACCTTATGAATTGTGATTCTGTGAATCTATAGGGATGCTGTCCTGCTGACCTCTTACTGGAAGGAAGAGGAGAGGGTGGTGGAGAGGACAGTACAGGAGATTGTTGAGAGGATATGACATATATAGAACAAAAAGGAGCAGTGTTCTGTCACCAGGCAAAGGGAGCAGAAGGAACTGCAGACAGGCAGGCACGCAAATTTAATTAGAATTGTGTACATTCACCTAATCACAATTAAAGACAAAAAACTTCATGTAAATAAGATGGAAAACTCAGGATGTTAACTATAATTCCAATGTGATATAACTAAAAGCTGGCATCACTTAGGAAATGGTTTTACGTGAATTAACAACATCTAGATTATCACATTAATTTGTTTATAAATTTCTTTGTTTCCCAGTAATTATTTTTCAAAGTCAATAAAACTTAATTGATATAGTCTATCTGTATTTTCAGCATGTTTAGCATTCTTCTATTGTTTTGAACCCATGAATTAGTAAGATCACAGATATTTATATGTATTTAAAGGTTTTTGAGAAACTCAATTTTTATATCAACTTTGTTCATAAGTTATATGAGTTATTAATAATATGAAGAAAAATTGAATTTTGACAGTTAAGATGTAAATTAGTAAAAGAAGCTCACGAAAAATTTCAAGTCTGAATTCTAACATGCTCTCTATTAATCATATGAAATTCTAAGACATTGGATAGCAATTGATTACCCTCATAAAATTAAAATTTTAACTATCACGGAGTTGAAATAACGCTAATTAGTATTAACAATTATTTGAACGTGTATATTAGTGCCTAGTATATAACACAATATAATAAAATGTTAAAGGAACATTGTACATGATAGAATGAAGATGACTTTTGTAAGTCACCAAAGGAAACAAAGTATATTTAAAAGCTTTAGATTAGGGTACCATTTATTACAGTTATATCGAACTTTTATGACAATACTTATAATATTGCTAACACATAAATAATAGAAGACAGAATCGGTAAATTCAGCCAGGAATCAATCGAAGAGAGAGAATCATTAGAAACACCGAAGTCTGACCAGATGGTGGTGACAAAATGAAAAATTTTCAAAATCTCAGTGTGTACAGGTAGAACCGTCTCCTCTAATGCAGGAGCTATCTACTGAGAAGAGACTAGCAACTGGGAGAATCCACTTTCAAAGAATATCTGCTATGAGATTGTCAGTGTTTTGTGAGCAAAAGGGAAGTGAATCCAGTGAAATACATTATCTATCATGTAATTACTCTTCTAGCCTCTGATACAGAAAAAAAAAAACCACATAGAATAAACGTACCATCAGAAAAAAAATAAGGAAAGAAGAACATATTGAACTTTAGTCAATAGTTGTATTTTATAGAAATGTGTTGTTGTTTTGAATCTGTTTTCTAGTATTTCAGCTAAACCACAAAACCCATTGCCATCAAGCAGATTCTGGCTCATAGTGATCCTGCAGGAAAGACTGGAATTGCCCCACGAGGTTTTCAAGGAGTGACTGGTGGATTTGAACTGCCAAAGTTTTTGTTAGCAGCCTCAGCTTTTAGTACAATGAGGGCTCCATTTTAGCTACAGCAAATACGTAATTATATTTATTTAATATATTTGTATAAACATAATTATATTTTTATACACTTATATTTGTATAAAATTATATTTATTTTGTTATTAATTAGTATTTCCAGAGTAAGAGGAGAAACAATTATATAATAGTATATTTTTTAAAATTTCAATACACTATTGCTAATAAACAGGAAAGATCAATTTTCTTTAACAAAAATGCAAAAAAAATTTTTGTCTAAGTTTTTTAACTGAAGTGCCTTATTAGTTCTAACATCCTCAGTACTCACAGTGCCCAAATTCTGACCTCTATTTTTCTACAAATTTTCCACTAAGACGATCCTAGGCTTTTTAGAGAAATTTCTTTTCCTTTTTTTTTTCCTTTTCCATCTGGTGACTCTGGGTGGTATGAACAGTTAATGTTCTTCCTTGCTACAGGAAAGATCTGAGGTACTAGTTCACCCAGAAGTGCCTCAGTAGAAAGGCCTGGTGATTTACTTCTCAAAACTAAGACATCAAATACTTTATGGAGGACAGATTTACCCTGAAACATACGTGGTCACTGTGAGTCTGAGCACTTTCAAGCCAAAAGCTTTTTTTTTTTTTTTTCCTGTCTTTGTTCTGTGCCTGGGGCAGGAGGAAACAAGGGGATCCAGATGTATCTTCTTTTACCAGAAGGCAAACAAAACTCCAAACTTTCCAAGACTATTGCAATCCTGACACTAGGACACAACAGACAGTTCAAAAGCAACATCCACTGACCAACGCTGGTATCATTTGAAAATCAAAAATAAAGGCTATGGTCAATTAACACATAAAAATCTAAAAATGCATGAGTCCATAGCTATACACAAAAAAGGAAAATTAACACAAAGTAGTCTGAAGAAAGGTGAGTGCAACAGAATATATTTCACATAAGGGTGTTCTTCATTTACATTGTTGTTGTTGTTAGGTGCTGTTGAGTCAGTTCCAACTCATAGCAACCTTATGAACCACGAAAAGAAATGTTACCAGGTCTTGTGCCATACCCGTAATTGTTTTCATGCTTAAGCTCATTGTCGATCCATCTTGTTCAGGATCTTCTTTTTTTAACTCCACTCTGCCAAGCATGATGTCCTTCTCTGGACTGATCCCTCTTGACATGTCCAAAGTGTATAAGAAGCACTCCTTTCTCCCAAGGAGTGCTTCAGTTGTGCTTCTTCCAGAAGTACATGGAAATCCATAGTACATTCAATATTCTGCAAAACCACAATTGGAAAGCCTCAGTTTTTCTTCTGTCTTCCTTATTCATTGTCCAGCTTTCCCATGCAGATGACGAGATTGAAAATATCAGGGTCAGGCACGCCAGAGTCTTCAGGGTGAAATTTTTATTTTCCAACACTTTAAAAAGGGCTTTTACAGCAGATTTTCTCAATGCAAAATGTTTTTATTTCTTGACTGCCGCTTCCACGGGCATTGATTGTGGAACCAAGTAAAATGAAATCCTTGACAATCTCATTCTTTTTGCATTTGTCACAATGTTACTTACTGATTAGTTTGTGAGAATTTTTGTTTTCTTGATGTTGAGGTACAGTCCATACTGCAGGCTGTGGTTTTCAGTCTTCATCAGTCAATGTTTCAAATTCTCTTCCCTTTCAGCAAGCAAGGTTGTGTCATCTGCATAATGCAAGTTGTGAATGAGTCTTCCTCCAAAGCTGATGCCTCATTCTTCATATAGTACAACTTCTTGGATTATTTGCTTGGCATAGACATTGAAAAGTTACAGTGAAAAGATGAAACCCTGATGCACGCCTTTCTTGACTTTAGACCATGCAATGTACCTTTGATCTGTTCACACAACTACCTCTTAATCTATGTACAGATTCTTCACAAGCATAATTCAGTGTTCCAGAATTTGCATTCTCTGCAATGTTACCTATAATTTGTCATGATCCACAGATCCACACTTTTGAATGCTTTTACATAGTCAGTGAAACATAGGTGAACATCTTTCTGGTGTGCTCTGCTTTCAGCCGAGGTCCATCTGACATCAGCAATGATATCCATGGTTCCACATCTTTTTCTGAAGCTGGCTTGAATTTCTGGCAGTTCTCTGTCAATATACTGTTATAATCTCTTTTGAAAGATACTGAGCAAAATTTTGCTTGCATGTGGTATTAATGATACTGTTTGATAATTGCTGCATTTGGTTGGATTATGTTTCTTAAGAATATACATAAATATGGATCTCTTTCAATACATTGGTCCAGTAGTTGGCTTCCAAATTTCTTGGCATAGAAGAATGAGCACTTTCAGTGATGCAACCATCTGTTAAAACATCTCAGTTAAGGATCTCAATTAACATTCCATCAATTTCCAGAGCTCTGTTTTTTGCTAGTGCCTTCAGTACAGTTTCAGCATCTTCTTTCAGTATCGTCAATTTCTGATAATATCCTTCCTCTTGAAATGATTGAATGCCAACAAACTCTTTCTGGTAGAGTAAATCTATGTATTCTTTCCATCTTATTTTGATGCTTTCTGATTCATTTAATATTTTTTTCTGTAGAATTCTTCACTATTGCAACTCAAGACTTGAATTTTTTCTTCATTTCTTTCAACCTGAGAAATATGGAGGGTGTTCTTCCCTTTTGGTTTTGTATTTCCAACTCTTTGCACATGTCATTCCTCAGGCTTCTTAAGCAGTCCTTTAATATCCTCCATTCACTTACTTTACTTTACTGTTTCTTGCTTTTGCTTAGCTACTCGATTTTCAAGAACAAGTTTCAGAGTCTCTTCTGACATTCAAATTGGTCTTCTCTTTCCTGTCCTTTTAATAACCTTTTTCATGTATGGCTTTGATGTCATTCTGCAACTCCTCTGGTCTTTGGTCATCGTGTTCAGTGCATCACATCTATCTGTGAGATGGTCTCAAACTCAGGTGAGTCATACTCAAGGTCATACTTCGGCTTTTATGGACTTGTTCTAATTTTCTTCAGCTTCAATTTGAATTTGTGTATGAGCAGTTGATGGTCTGTGCCACAGTCAGAACCTGATCTTGTTCTGACCGATGATGCTGAGCCTTTCCATTGTTTGTTTCCACACATGTAGCTGACTTGTTTCCTGTGTATTCCATCTGGTGAGGTTCATGTGTATAGTTGTCATTTATGCTGGACCAAGAAGTCGCTGGTTATACAATTCTCCAGCATCAAGGCCATATTTTCAAAATATTGATCCTTCTTCTTTGTTTCTAACTTTTGTATTGCAGTTATGGATAACTGCCAAAGCATCCTGATTTCATGTTCAATCAATTTCAGACTGCAGGAGCTGGTGAAAATCTTTCATTTCTTCTTTGGCCTTTACTGGTTGGTGCATAAATTTGAATAATAGTCAATTTAATTTATCTTTCTTGTAGCTGTATAGATATTATTCTATCACTGACAGCAGTGTACTAAAGGGCATATCTTGAAATATTCTTTTTCACTATGAATACAACATCATCCCTTTTCAAGTTGTCATTCCAGGTATAGTAGGCTATATGATTGTCCCAATCAAAAAGGCCAATACCAGCCCATTTCAGTTCACTAATGCCTGCACTATCAGTGCTTATGTGTTCCATTTCATTTTTGAGCATTTCCAGTTTTCCTAGGTTCATATTTCAGACATTTCATGTTCCAGTTATTAATGAATGCTCGTAGATGTTTCTTCTCATTTTGAGTCATGCTGTCAGCAATGAATGACCTGAAAGCTTGACTCCATCCACATCATTAAGGTCAGCTCTACTTTGAGGTGGCAGCACTTCACTGGTTGTCTTTTCAATGCCTTCTAACCTACGGGGTGCTCACTTTATTGCACTGTATTTGACAATGTTCCACTACTATTCATAAGGTTTTCACTGGCTTATTCTTTTAAGATGTACACTTCTGGTTCCTTGTTCCCAGTCTGTCTTAGACTGGAAGCTCAGCTGAAGCCTGTCCACTATGGGTGACCAAGAATCTGAATACTGGTGTCATAGCTTCCAGCATCACAGCAGCACATAAGCCCCTAGAGTATGACAAACTCACAAACAAGTGGGAGTCATTCATATTAGCATTGTATCTTCATCTATTGTGTCAAATAATACAACAACTATTGACTGTGAATAAATTACTTAGAATCCATTTTTTGGTCAAGATGGAGTAAGTTATCAATAAAAGATTTCTGACAGTTGTAAACTAGGATTTACACAAAGCTAATAAAGTATCCAAAATTAAACTGGATATTACTATAATATATATGATACTAAATTTATAATATAATGCCATGCTATGAGGTCTACATATTTGTTAAGTTGTATTTCTTATGATTCATCAAATTCATACTTCTCTAGATTAAGCCATATTCTTCACTAATGCAGATCATCATTTCTTTTCTATGCTCAAAGAGGTTTCCAAAAAGGTCACTATAAGGCAAACAAGGCATTTATCTACTTATGTCTTCTTCTGGAAAATTAAAACAATTGTACAAAAGTCTTATTCTCAGCATTCTAGTTTGCCTCTTAGAATATGTAAAAATCTAAGAAAAATGCTTTTAAGAACTCAGAAGATTTACTTTGGAAATCCAGATTTTACACATTTTTTTTAATAGCTTTACATTTGTCAGAAAGAGAATTCTTACCTCTCTGAACTCACCTTATGTGAAGCAACCACCTGTCAGTGGTGGATTGCATGTTGCTGCCTGAAAATGTGGTGCTCCTTGACTAAGGAAGAAAGACCTGCCTATTTAATTGCAAAATTAAGTCAATGAAAATCCTATGGATAACAATGGTCCAATCACCACTGACGATGAAGTGGTGCAGGACCAGGAAGCATTTCATTTCACTGAGTATGCAGTCACTGTGAGACAGGGCTAACTCCCCAGCAGACAACAATAATTAGAAATAACTATTCCATTCATTGCTCAAGTTCTTGGGTGGCAGCAAAGGGTAAGTACTTGATTACTAGCTGAAAGATCGGCCATTCAAACTCACCAAGAAGCACCTCAGAAGACAGATCTGGCAATGTGTTCCTGAAAGGCCATAGCCTTTAATGTCCTATGTAGTTCTTCTTAGCATGTATTAGGTTATCACGAGTCAGAATTGATTCTAAGGCAACTGACAGCAATAATTTGGAGGGCCATACATGAGATTGGCTGGAAACAATCTCTGAGAAAACTGAGTGACAGAATAGGAAAGCCCACTGAAGAAAACCAGAGGAGGTAAGATTTAAATTTAAAAGTAATACTCCTTTACATGTGGTTCAGTGCAGCAGAGGGTATTGGTGGTAGAAGAAACAGTATTAATGTTGTAGACAAAACACAACAGTTCAGGATGTCTTAGAACTGAGCAAATACCAAGTGAAGCAGAAAAAACTGCCAAGTTTCCAAAAACTGTCAAGTAATCTAGTGAATCAGATCAGAACTTCAGCTAGTTTTAAGAATGTGAGTAAATTCAGAGGCCCAACAGAGACAGGCAGATTGAGCCTATAGGTTTGTTTAGTTTTAAAAATATAATTTGCTAAATGTCTACTGGAGACCAAATTTAATTGGAATGCAAAATGGCGAGTAGTACTGAGGGTGCTTGGTCCCTAACTCAGCAAGGCAGGTTCGCAGTGAAGCTTTAAACCTCCTGGTTGACTTGAGTAATGGGTAGAGACCCTAAATCTAAGACCCAGTCCTTCAAATGGGGCTTCTATTGGAAGAATAAAGCATATTTTATATAAAGCACCCACAGTGACATACTAAGGGTAGGCTATGGGAATTGTCCACCCCTGGAAGAGAGAATAAGGAGGTGTGTTGTCTGTAGGGGGCTACGTAGGTGGTGCAAATGGTTAACATGCTTTGCTGCTATCTGAGAGGCAGGAGGATCCAGTCTACCAGACAGAACATCAGAAGAAAGGCCAGGACATCTACTTCCAACAATTCAGCTGTTGAAAGCAATTTGGAGCACAATTTTACTCTGACTCACGTGGGTTTGCCATGAGTCACACTCAACACAAAAGCAACTGGCTTACTGTCTGTAGAGAATACAAGTGGAACAATGAAACTAACTAAAAGTAAGTCAGATTTTATTAACACCTACAGCTTCAGTGAGTTGGTGCTCATTCCTTCTGGGGCTGACAACTCTCCCAGCTAACTCTCCCTGATCCCTACCTTGGTATGTTGCTGGTTCCATGGGTACCTATAACTCATCTTTGATATTCATTAGATTCTGAGCCCATGTACAGAAAGATTTATTTCTAAAACCATTTGGAATAGTAGGGCTGAAACTTTGTACATAATTGCTGATTTGTCATAGTTTGCTTTGAAAACAAGAAGACTAGAGATTTAAATGCCTCTAGTTAAAAGAAGTAAAAGATAAAATATTGTTATCTCTATCATTCTTTCAAAAGTTGAAGAAAAACTAGGAGACATTATCTGGCCTATAATTTTTTTTTTTTTTTTTTTTTTTGGTAAATAAAATATACACATTTGTTGTGCTACTGTGACTTGGGAATTGTTTGTCATATCACATATTTCATATTTTTTAATCTCGACTAGTACATTAGCAGAAGCTTCTAGAAGGTACAAAACATTTGACACATTCAGCTGCCACTAGAAGCTTAGTAGTTTGAGCCCATCCAGAGATGTCTTAGAAGAAAGGTCTGGTGATTTACTTCTGAAAAGCTAGACATTGAAAACCCTGTGGGGTACACCCTGAGATCTCCATTAAAAGACTGCAGTTGATGGTCCATGGGCCTCGGAGTTCCCCTGGGAGCATGGCCCCTGGCCCTGATGTTGTCCCTGTCCATAAATCTTAATGGAGGTCAACTCTCAGACAGGAATTGATTGGACTTGATGACACAGAGTGACCATATCATGAGCTCACTTTACGGTTTTATGCATCTATAGGATGTCATCCTGCTGACCACTTACTGGAGGAAGGGGAGTGTGTGGAGAGGAGGAGATAGGAGTTTGTTGGGAGGAAAAGACATGCATGGAGCAGAGAGTAAGAGTGTTCTGTCACCAGGCAGGAAGAGCAGTGGGAGATGCATATAGGCGGGCATGCAAATTTATATGGGAATGTACACTTTCATTCAATCATAATAAAAAAAAAAGAAAGAGAAGAAAACCTTGTGGAATATAGTTTTACTCTGACAGAAACCGAGTTCCATTTAGTCAGAGTTGACTTGACATCAGTACATCCCTGAGTATAGTATATTTATAGAAGTCTTATTGCCTAAAACTCACTGCCATCGAGTTGATTCTATGGGGTAGTTCTACTCTGACCTCTATAGTTGCTATGAATCGGATCTGACTCAATGGCCGTGGGTGGGTATTGCCTAAGATGGGTATTCTTTTCCCTTTGTTGTCTGGGTATGCTAGCGGGTTGTGAACAATTAGTGTATATTCTACATACTATAAGTGAAATACAGAATACTTAACACACGCTTACAAAAATCAACAGCCCAAAATGCAACCAGAAATTCTTCCTATTAGAGTGAGAGAAAAACAAGAAGACCTTAATTGATACAGTGGTTCCAACAATGGGCTCAAGCATAGAAATGACTGTAAGGATGATGTAGGACTGCGCAGCAGTTCATCTTGTCATACACTATGAGTCAAAACTGACTAAACAGCACATAACAACAATAACTCTTTTTTTCAGGAACATCAACTCTGTTTAAGATGCAAATGGTTGCATAATGGATGAGAGCTCAGTTGCAGAAGACAGTCTGCCTTCTTTGCTTGAATCTTGGCAGAGGTAACATTTAAGCCCTGTGTCGACTGACCTCAACACCCATCTTCTTTCCACATCACTTCCTTTTTGAAGCATAAAATTCTAACCAGTAGAATTGCAGGAATATTTTCACGCAAAGTACCTACACACTCTCTCTGCAGAGGAACGACGGGATAAGCCAGTTATAAATAGCAATGTCTTTTGAAAGAACTAAACATTTTATGTTGCTCAGGTTCAGTGAGTATTACTAATAGAATCAGTTGAAAAGGGATGATACATAGCTGGAGGACAACTATAAACACTTTAGGCTTCACAATTTAGTGCTAAAATTCATCTAATTTTCATCTCAAAGCTGTTGCAAATGCACAGCTGAATGAATCATTCAGTTATTGAATCTCACTGTGGAATTCAATACTAGATTTGCAATTATATCAATGCAAATGTTCTCGAAAAATAATTTCTTTTATAAAGGAGATGCAGACTTTCTAAAAGATTTCTTAGCATTTCCATAAACATGTGCATACATAGATGCCTTGCTATCTCCATGGAAAATTTTAATCAAACTTTATTTTTTACTTTTTAAGTCAATATTTTACACTAATTAAAAAATGATGAATTGACAGTCATTTTCCTTTTCAGTTGTAAACTATCTGGTAAGGAGCATCTGAAGTAGAGAAAGATCAATATATTTTATATTTTTCTGTGTTATCCAGAAATTACCAATATTGAAAGACTAAATTAGGAAAAAAACTGTCAAGCTCTTAAACTTCATACTTTGGTATAACAAGTCTAGTATTGATAATTTCTTTGATGTTTTTCAATCAAAATTTCGATAATACTTTGGGAGTATCCATAGCATCAGCACCATAGCAAATCTATCAGTGGCACTTGATTTTATGATAGAGTATTTGCTTCAGCCCATTACTGTCAGAAATAGATCAGCATATTCTGACTGAGGCATAGCTCCATCCCTCACAGAGGAAATTCTTAATAGTTCTTAATCCAAGTTTTAACTGAAGAATGTATTCTGCTGTACTACTTATCTGTTACTGGCATATGCAGAATCATTTGTTTATTTCTGTCTTCACTCTCTAACTTAGTAACCTCAAAATCTTTAAACAGTTATCATTTTGAAGACATAAGTAACCAATAAACCGGCATATATCATTCCCGTTCATCACTCAAAATTCAGTGCGCTATCAACCTTCTTGACAGATAGATGAAGAGTGGAACCAGATTCAAAACAAAAAGATCCTAGTTTTAGCCCAGTTACTGGGCTAACTTACCCATCAGACACACCAGGCACAGTGCTTTGGGCCTAGGATGTTTCTAGAGGCCCATGAAAATATTGTAATTTTTCTTTTAAATCAGAAGGAAAAAATATATAGTATGATAATAATAAAAATATAACGACAAACTGAGTCTGAATTATATCCATCTTTATACCAACATGACAGTAAAATACAATTTTTTATATGTTTTATAAAAGAAGGTCCCACATAGGCAAATGTGCCTGGATCCTGTGGTAGCCATAATGTGATCTTTCTGTTACCAGAAAACTTGGTCTCAGCTTCATGCTGCCGATTCCCACACAAAGCCCCGTGTAGAGACTGGGAGGGATTGTACTTTATTCAGATGGCCAGTGATCTGAGAACACGGTGAGTTAGCAGCCTAAAAAACATCCTATCATCTCATTTCAAGCTAGAGGGCTTTATAGGAAGGGTTACAGAAAGAAAAAAAAAAAGTGTGTTACTCAGGTACCTGTGTGATAGGAGCTGCAGTTGTAGCTTTCTTAGGTGGGAGGGCAAGGTCTGGAGTCACACAGGTGATGTCAGCTGGACAGCATATTAATGTCTCATCTCAAGCTGGAGGCTCTCAGGGGTTATTAATCACAAGGGTGGGTCATAAGGTGAGCCAGAGTCAAGGGGTCTGTGGGGGGGTTGTGCAAGGTGGCTGGTATTACCTGGATCAGGCCTCTGGACAAGACCTGTAATAAATCTCACAGTCTCCAGCTTGGTTGTAATCTTTCTAGTCAGCCTGAGTGATCAGGCAATGATTTTTAATCAATATTTTACAATTAATGTGGTTGTTGCTGGTGCTGTTGAGTCGATTCTGACTCACAGTGACCCTATGAACAACAGAACCAAACACTGCCCTGTCTTGTGCCATGTCCACAATCATTTTTATGCTTAAATCCATTGTTGCAGCCACTGTGTTAATTCATCTCATCGAGGGTCTGCTTTTTCACTGATCCTCCATTCTACCAAGCGTGATGTCCTTCTCCAGGCACTGATCCTTTCTGACAACATGTCCAAAGTATGTAAGACAGTCTTGCCATTTTTGCTTGCAAGGAGCATTCTGGTTGTACTTCTTCCAGAACAGCTCTGTTTGTTCTTTTGGCAGTCCATGATACATTCAGCATTCTTCTCCAACACTACAATTCAAAGGCATCAATTTTTCTGTTTTCTTTGTTCATCATCCAGCTTTCACATGTATATGAGGCAATTGAAAACATCATGGTTTGGGTCAGGCGCATATTAGTCTTCAAGGTGACATCTTTATTTTTCAACATTTGAAAGAGGTTCTCGGAAGCAGATTTTCCCAATGCAATGCGTCTTTTGAATTCTTGACAGCTGCTTCTGTCAGCATTGATTGCGGACCCAAATAAAGTGAAATCTTTGACAGCTTCAATACTTTCTCCATTTATAATGATGTTGAGTACTGGTCCAGTTGTGAGGATTTTTGTTTTCTTAATGTTACGGTGCAATCAATACCAAAGGTTTTGGTCCTGATCTTCATCAGTAATTACTACAATTAATAGTCCTTTCATTTCTATAAATTCTAAGTAATTATATAAATGAAAATAAAAATTAATTAAAGTGTGCCTTAATTTTCTAGTGCTACTGTAACAGAAATATTACAAGTGTATGGGTTTAACAAAGATAAATTTATTCTTTTACAATCTAGGAAGCTAAAAATCTGAATTCAGGGTGCCAGCTGCAGGAGAAGACTTTCTCTTACTGTTGACTCTAAGGGAAGGCCTTTGTTATCTATCTCCGCCTGGTCTAGGAGTGTCTCAGCTCAGGGACTTCCTGACTCTTGATCCTTGGTACTAAGTCTTTCTGCTTGCTTCTCTCATTTATATCTCAAAAGAAATTGATTTAGGACACAACTTAACCTTATAGATTGAATCACTTATCATTAATGTAGTTGTCTCTAGTCCTGCCTCATTAACATCATCCATTCCTATATTTATCACATAGGAAAATCACATCAGAGGACAAAATGGTGGACAATCACACAACACTAGGAATCATGACCTAGTCAAGTTGACGCACACTTTTGGAAGTCACAAAATATAAGAAAGTTTCATTAATTTGGGCTATCTATGTAAAATACTGGGTTGCCAATGCAAAGCTATAAAAATTTAACTCAAAATCTTCTTCACACTAGTCAACTCAATGTAAATAAAACCAAAATCACTGTAGAGCCAGCCAAAGCCAAGTGCCATAGAGTAGGATCTGACTCATGGCAACCCTAACCATAGGGTTACAAAGGCTATAAGTGTCTACAGTAGCAGACTGCCACATCTTTTGCTCACAAAGCCACCAAGGTTGTGTTAGCTGTTGATCTTTTGATAATCAGTGTATCACTTTAACCCCTGTAGAATTAATGTGTATTAGTCTACATAACTGTGCTAAAGAAATCTGAATTCACTTAAAAGAATGTAAAGGTGTTTAGAAATGGTGTTTGTTAGTCTGGAAGCCAAATCCTTAGGTAGCATATTTTATCTTGGGAAAGGGAAACAACAAATAAACCGAAATAATGCTAAACAAGACATTGTCTTCTAATTTATGTCCCGTAAACACTGATGTTTGTATTAAGGGATTTTGAAATACTGCAGCTTAACTCAAGGAAACATTTTAGTGCAATATCAACAAATAGATATTAAATTGCAAGCATGAGTTAACTACAAAGAATGATCATAAATAAAGTGTAGAAAGAGGAGGCAAGATATTGGGCAGATTTAAACAGCCATCCTAAAATCAACTTTTTTTAGTACAGTCTAGAGAACAGCTTTAGTAACCAGTTATTCAGCAGTATATGTTGGGTAGCTACAATTCTAACTGAAGAATAAAAATACAGCTTCTAATAAAAGAAAAAGTCTCATTTATGTTGGTGTATGGTAAATTAAGTATAACCAAGTCACTCCTTTTGTAAGCAGACTTGGATAAAGTAGTATTGATTTGTCATATTTTAAGGTATCAGTTCTATGACCTCAAGCACTATTTTTAAAGCAAAACTATTAAAAAAAACTATGGAAATTTATAAATTAGATAAATGCTCCTTTTTATCATTATGAACTAATTATTAAGTCTACCATCTAAAATCCAACGTTAAGTCTGTTAGAACAAAGATCAAATACATGTTTAATAAGAGACATTATTAGCTTTACCACTTAAAACCAGTGCCATTGAGTCAGATTTGACTCTTGGTTACCCTTGAGGCCAGAGTAGAACTGCACTGTAGAGCTTTACCACTTAGGAACACAAATTACTATAAAATTCACTGCCATCAAGTAAATTTCAACTAACAGTGACCATATTCACAGAGTAGAACTGTACCACAGAGTTTCCAAGTAGCATCTGGTAGATTTGAACCACCAGTCTTCTGGGTAGCAGTTATAGCACTTAACCACTACACTACCAGGGTTTCCACACATTACTATAAACCTAAACTAAATCCACTACCATTGAGTCTAGTCAGACTCATGGCAACTTTATAGGTAGAGTAGAATTGCCCCATAGAGTTTCCAAAGAGTGCCTGCTAGATTTGAACTGCCAATCTTACAGTAAGCAGATGTAGCACTTAACCATTATGTTACTAAGGTATCTGCAGATTATTATACTATTGGTCCATTAAATCTTAAAAATGTTGCAATATAAATGCATGGTGATGTCCTTCTGAAAAATCAATAATTTTATGTGCTTGGCCATTTCATCTCACCAATTTTGAGGATTTAGAGGAAAGTGGAAAAATAACAATGTAATTGAATATACTGCAAATAAATTTAAAATGCTTATATGCTAATATGCACTGGTGCTTGACGCCACAAGGTGACATCAGTTTATACTATGGTTTCTATTTCAGAAGAAAATCACAGTGGACATGTTGAGGAGAATGAACTGACAAAATAAAGACTGAGTTCATGGAAAGAGTTTGAGCAATATTGATGGAGGAGAAAAAATCAAAATTGAAAACTATTTTGGAGGTATAACTTTTAAATATCGTTGGATGGGTTGGTTAGATTTGAGGCTGAGGGAAAAAGAAGGACAACGTTAGAACAACAAGTTTTTGTCTTACCCCTTTATGAATTAGTACTGCTACTAATTCATAAAGTGGTCACAGAAGCAGATACATTTTGGGATGGGAAGACATGATTAGTTCAGGTTTAATATTTTGACTTCATAGATATGAAGTATATAGCTGAATTTGGGTCTACCAAGCTAGAGCTAATTCAGGAAAAGACAACACTAGCCAAAAAATTATACAGATAGTTGTTGCCTGTTTAGAGATGAGAATCCTGGGGAAAATCAAGATTTGGGCCAAATGGAATGAGAAGAAACAACAAATCATATGACAAGTATACTGTTGGACTGCAAGGAGATTGTGATAACCCCAAAGAATGGAATTTTGAGAAAGATGAAACTATCAAAAATTATAAAAATTAAAGGCATCTGTAGAATTTTTAAGAAAGTGACCACAGGGGCAGGGCTAAGACACTAATCACATGCCTTCTATGATTCATCTAGTAACACAGAATGTGTAACTGGAATAAATATACTCAGCAGTTGGCAGAACTCCCACACTGGATCCCTGACAAGTGGAGTGAGGGCTATTATTGTGGGAAGAGACAAATGGAAGCTGCTAGAACTGCCATTGCCTAGGAAAATAATGAACCAAAAGCAATACCACATTCCTGGAGAGATTGCTGAAATTACTGCCACCATTAAGGACTTGAAAGATGCGGGGTGGTGATTCCCACCACATCCCCATGCAATTCGCCTATTTGGCCTGTGCGAAAAACAGATGGACCTTGGAGAATGACAGTAGATTATAACAAACTTAATGAGGTGGTAACCCCCACTGCAGCTGCTGTTCCAGACATAGTTTCATTGCTTGAGCAAATTAATACATCTCCTGGTACTTGGTATGCAGCTATTGATCTGGCTAATGCTTTCTTCTCCATACCTGTTTCCGAGGACCACCAGAAGCAGTTTGCATTCAGCTGGCAAGACCAGCAATACACTTTCACTTTCCTGCCTCAGAGCTACATTAACTCTCCAGCCCTATGTCATAATTTAGTCCTCAGGGACCTTGATTGCTTCTCTCTTCCACAAGATGTGACACTGGTCCATTATATAGATGACTTTATGCTGATTGCACCTAGTAAGGAAGAAATATCAGTGACTCTGGACTTACTAGTTAAATATTTGCATGCTAGAGGGTAGGAAATTAATCCTACAAAAATTCAGGCACCTTCCAACTCAGTGAAATTCCTAGGGGTCCAGTGCTGTGGAGCATGTCATGATATTCCTTCTAAAGTGAAGGATAAGTTATTGCACCTGGCTGCTCTGACAACTAAAAAGAGGCACAGTGCCTAGTGGATCTCTTTAGATTTTGGAGGCATTTGGCATTTGGGTGTGCTACTTTAGACTATTTATCTTGTGACTCAAAAGGCTGCTTCTTTTGAATGGGGCCCAGAACAGAAGGCTCTGTAACAGGTTCAGGCTGCTGTGCAGGCTGCTCTGCCATTTGGGCCATATGATCCAGCTGATCCAATGGTGTTTGAGGTGTCAGTGAGAGATAGAGATGCTGTTTGGAGTCTTTGGCAGGCCCCTATTGATGAATCACAGGGCAGAGCTTTAGGATTTTGGAGCAAAGCTCTGCCATCCTCTACAGACAACTACTCTCCTTTTGAAAAAGAACTTTCGGCTTGTTACTGGGCCTTAGCAGAGACTGAATGCTTAACCATGGGACACCAAGTCACCATGCATACTGAGCTGCCTACCATGAACTGGGCATTGTCTGACCCACAGAGTCATAAAGTTGGATGAGCACAGCAAGACTCCCTCATTAAATAGAAGTGGTATATACAAGATTGGGCCCGTGCAGGACCTGAAGGCACAAGTAAGTAGCATGAGTAAGCAGCCCAAATGCCCATGGTCTCCACTCCTGTAACATTACCTTCTATCTCCCAGTGGCCTCATGGGGAGTTCCTTATGACCAGCTGACTGAGGAAGAGAAAACACGTGCTTGGTTTACAGATGGTTCTGTGTGATATGCTGGCACCACTCGAAAGTGGACAGCAGCAGCTCTGCAGCCCCTTTCTGGGACCTCCCTGAAGGACAGTGGTGAAAACAAATCCTCCCAATGGGCATAACTTCAAGCGGTGCATATGTAATCAACTTGCAAGAGACATGGCCAGATGTGTAGCTGTATACTGATTCATGGACTGTGACCAACGCCTTGGCCAGTTGGTCAGGGACTTGGAAGGAACATGATTGGAAGATTGGAGACAAGGACTTATAGGGGGGAGGTATGTGGATAGACCTCTCTGAATGGGCCAGAGAAGTGAAAGTATTTGTGTCTCATGTGAATGCTCATCAAAGAGTGACTTCAGCAGAGGATAAGTTTAACAATTAAGTGGACAGGATGACACGTTCTGTGGGAACCAATCATCCTCTTTCCCTAGGTACCTCTGTCATTGATCAATGGGCCCATGAACAAAGTGGTCATGGTGGCAGGGAAAGTGGTTATGTATGGGCCCAGCAAGATGGGCTCCTACTCACCAAGGCTGACTTGGCTACAGCCACTGCTGAGTCCCCAATCTGCCAGCAGCAGAGACCAACAATGAGTCCTCAATATGGTACTATTCCTTGAGGTGATCAGCTGGCAACCTCGTGGCAAGCTGATTACATTGGACCGCTTCTGTCATGGAAAGGAAAATGTTTTGTCCTTACTGGAATAGATACTTACTCTGGATATGGATTTGCTTTCCCGGCACGACATGCTTCTGCCAAAACTACCATCTGTAGACTTACAGAATGCCTTAACCACCATCATTGAATCCCACACAGCGTTGCCTCTAATCAAGGGACTCACTTCACAGCAAATGAAGTGCAGCAGTGGGCCCATGCTCATGGAATTCACTGGTCTTATCATGTTACCCATCATCCTGAAGCAGTTGGCTTGACAGAACAATGCAATGGCCTACTGAAGACACGATTATGCTGCCAACTAGGTGGCAATACCCTGCAGGGTTGGGGAAACGTTCTCCAGGAGGCTGTGTTATGCCCTAAACCAGCATCCAATATACAGTGCTGTTTCTCATATAGTGAGGATTCATGGGTCCAGGAATCAAGGGGTGGAAATGGAAGTGGCACCACTCACTGTTACCCCTAGTGACCCACTTGCAAGATTTTTGCTTCCTGTCCCTGTGACCTTATGCTCTGCAGGGTTAAATGTCTTAGTTCCGAAGGGAGGAGTGCTGCCACCTGAAGACACATCAATGATTCCACTGAATTGGAAGCTAAAATTGCTACCAGGCCATTTTGGGCTCCTAGTGCTTCTGCATCAACAGACAAAGAAGGGAGTTACAGTACTTGCTGGTGTGATTGATCCCGACTATGAAGATAAAGTTGGATTAACATTACATAACAGAGGTAAAGAAGAATATGTTTGGAATGCAGGAGATCCCTTAGGATGCTCCTAGTACTACCATGTCCTGTGATTAAGGTCAATGGAAAACTACAGCAACCCAACTCCAAAATGACTGATAATAGCCTAGACCCTTCAGGAGTGAAGGTTTGGGTCACCTCACCTGGCGAGGAACCACGACCAGCTGAGGTGCTTACTAACGGCAAAAGGAATGCAGAATGGGTTGTAGAAGAAGGTCGTTCTAAATATCAGTTACGGCCAAGTGATCAGTTGCAGAAAAGAAGACTAATTGTTTTGAGTATTCCTGCTTTGTATGTGTGTATTGGACATTTTTGTTTACTTATGAAACATAAGATGTAAATGGGCTAATGCATTTTCAGTTGTACATGTGCTGGTTATATCATGTTAGACATAAGTATGACTTTGCAACTGTATTCCTTCAGAGACTGTGGATGGTAAGGTGAGATGTGTGCAGATGTCAAGTTGTCAAGGGGTGGACTGTGGTGTTCAGGATTATGTCAGCTTGGCTACTACATATCTCGCCGCTGTATCTCGGCTCTCATCTCTTGACCTTCCATGACTACTGCTAGTCTTCTCACATAGCCAGGAGCTCCTGCTCTCTTCTTCCAGTGTCTGGTTTCTGGACTTGAACTAGCAGCTGTTGGACTCATCAATCCTTACAGTCGGCGCTTGAGAGTCCTGCTCCAGAACGTGCCGATCCTGGGTTCGCCAGCCTCTGCCAGTCCGTCTCGCTTCCAGTTTGGGATCCACCTACCTACGCAACCAATGATCTAGAACTCTGGTCTCCGACTTATTGACTTTGAGCTCATCAGCTTCCGTGGCCACATGAGACTTGTGCCAGGACTTGGGACATTCAGCTTCTGTGATTGCGTGAGCTGTTTCCTATATCTATATCTATCTGTTTATATATCTTATAAATCTTTCCTTGTACCTACACATGTTACTGATTTTGTTTCCCTAGAAAACCCAGCCTAAAACAAGTTTGATTAGAATATGTTTTGGTGTCTTTATTTTGGTATTTATATTCTATGGAGTTCTATGAGCTTCTTATGTAGACATCTTATCTTTCATGATATTGGGGAAATTTTTTGTCAACAAATCTTCAACATTTCTGTTTCTATTTTCTGTCTCCTCCCTTCATTTTGATATTCCAGTTACTTGCAGTTATTCTTATTGATAGAGTCCCACATAACTCAGTGTTTCTTCATTCTTAAAATTCTTTTATCTGATTTTTTTTTCCTCAACTATATTGGTGTTGCTTTTTCTTGAATCTATTTCCATTACCTCAGTTCAGTTTTTTTTACTTTCTACTGAGGTGTGTAATTCTGTATTTTATTATTAATATGCTGGACTTCTGATTGCTCTCTCTCAAGAATTTCTTGCCACTTGTTCAACTTGCCATTATGCTCTGCTGCATTTTGTCTCATCTCCCTCCCGATCACTTGAAGAGTTCTAAATATTAATATTTGTATTTTAACTCCTATAATTCCAGGAATTTGTCTTAATCTGGAAAAGTTCTTGAATCTTTTTATAGGAGCTTCTGGAAGCTATCTTGGTTTGTCATTTTAAGTGAATTGATTCTGACTGTTGTCCCTGAGCCATCACTAAATTGTTGTATTTATTTTATGTTTGTTTAGTGTGTTCTAATTTCTTTTCTTTTTTTTCTGTTGAAATGCCCAGATAGGTTGGTCATGTGAGTTAGATTGATTACTGTTATATTAGAGGTTCTAACATCCTGTCACCAGGTGGTTAGAGTTGTTGTTATCAGGCATGTTAGCTCAAGTAACTGTTTATTTTTCTTGTATGCATTCAGATCAAGTTTTCAGCTAGTCAGTTACCAAGTGTGTGGTTAAGTCTCTGTCCTACAGTCCTAGATGGTCAGGGATGATTGATGTAGGCACAGGTATCTGGCCGCACAAGCTGAAAAAGTTAGGGACTATCTGTTAGGAAGGCTTGTCTGTGTTCCCTAAAGGGGGTAAGTAGATAGCTTTTGCTGCAGGACTATGGGTGCTGGATGTTGTATGCAGTGCTGACAATATTTCAAAGTCCGTAGACCCATTATGCCTGTGCCTAGGCAAAGGACTTGTTTCTTCCTTGAGTTCCTTGCTTAAGGGAACCAGGAGCTATTCTCGCCCCCCCCCCATTTGTTTAATTGTTCCTTCTTCAAATCTGGGAAAATGGCTCAGGGTGCACGTAAGGGGTCTTACTTCCAGCCCAGGTGGTAATTCCACAGAACTCAGTGTAATGCAGAGAAAGGAAAGGGAAGCACTGGGAAAAGGGAGAGAGGTTAAGCCCAAAGGAATGTTTTGGATCCACATGTAAAGGTTAGCTCTTGACAGTCAAATGCCACTTTTCACTGATTCTGGAACTATGAATGGGATCTCTGCTGTTCAGTTTCTTCTGCTGAGGAAGACATTTTCTGAATGTTGTTTCTTCTTTCAACATACTGGCTGCTGTTTATCCTCCTGCGTGATTCCAGTTCCCTCCCTGTCAGATATCACCAGTTCTAGATACTCTGGATCTATTTTGCCTTCCCTGTCACTCCATCTGATTTCTCAACTTTCCCTTTAATGCTCAGGGCTTCCAGAATGTTATATATAATCATTTAATTGTGTATAATCATGTAATTGCATACAATCATGGTTTTATCGGACAAAATAAAACTGCCTCATAGGGTTTTCTAGGCTGCAATATTCCTGAAAGCAGATTGCTGTATCTTTCCCCCATGAAGTGGCTGGGTGTATTCAAACCATTGTGGGCAACATAGCCAGGGCTAGAACCAACATTAGGGCCTGGGTATGGGGCTTATGAGCCTGTGAAAGAATGAATGTAAAAAGCTGAAGATGGCTGGAAAGTCTGACGTCAGATCCCTGAAAACGGTGGGTGTGGCCTTGTGATTTTGACCGTTGTAACCCACCCAGGCCTAGGGAGGAAAGGTCTCAAGGGGAAGTGGCCTTTGTTATGCTGTGTAGATAAGAAGGCATAGACTTTTTTATGACTTACCACCCAAACCCTATTCAAATCAAAGCTTGTTTGCTGCACATATGGATGCTCTGTTCACTAAATAAAAATGAGCTGCACAATGCCAGGCTAGAGCTGGGGCATCAGGGTTACCTCTCTCCTCCTCACCATCTGTGTTTCTATGTGACATTCTTCATCTGTATCATCTGTGGGCAATACAGACCCATGGACACAACAAACACCAATCTTTCAGTTAGTAGCCAAGCACTGAATCATTGCACCAGCGTGCACACTTATATGCCAATACTCAAGTATGCAATAAATCTTCATGGCTATAAAGTGCAATTTTTGCTTTTTGCTGAGAACGTTTGTAGACACTATTTTCCATGGAGCAGATCTTGATAAGTGATGTTATAAATATTTTGAAAATAGTGAACACATTTGATGTTATTTAGTTCACTGCACCTCTGTGCCAAATTAAGTTCCACTTGTATTAGTAATTAAAGGGAATGAACTAACATTTTTCAAATCCTGCATATGTGCAATGTAGCATGTTAAGGATTTCATATATATGGTTCCAGTTAATCTCTACAAGATTCCCCTTTTATCTTTGGTGTTTATCCCATTATATAGTTGGGGAAACAAAATTCAAAGAGTAATTCACCAAACTGGGAATTGTCAAAATTTAGATATAAAATCAATTTGTGTCACTCTACAATTATGAAATGCTCACTATACTAGCTACCTGATTTATCTCTACCACTCTCTCTATCTGGGGCCACATGAAGAACTAGACTTAAATTTTCCCAGTTTTGTGTATGTGTGATGAATAGCATGAGAAGGATTATTTGGCCTCTCCTAAAAGCATTAACATAGGCATACCTCCATAGGCAACTTGTAATTACTGTTATAACTGTCAATTTTTCACTGTAGGAACTCATATTACTACATTATTTTCACATTTCATTATTTAGAGGCAATAAGAAAATAGGCACAAAGCATTTTCCAGGGATTAATGACCATCTGAATTTAACTATCCTCAACTCTGCCTTAGGTCATCAGTTCCTTACTATTTGTTATTAATTCCTTAGAAATAGCAATCTCTTTGAATTAATATTGTTTGAAAAATGATCTTTAAACAGAAATGGTCTGTTTGGTGATCACAACATAATTGGTCATTGTCACATCTTTTCATTTTTTTGCTTCCATATTTATTGCAATTTAAAAGTTGCAAAATCATGAGCTCACATAGTCTTAAAAATTGCAGAAGTTTGAAAACCATGTTACTGTTAGTGTTTATGACATCATGTTGTCCTATATTTTCTCCTAACCTTTCTTTTGCAGAAAAACAAAACAAGTATATCATTTAGTCATCTTCTGAAATGATCAGTTGACATTAATTTCCTCCCTATAAATTAAAAAACTGTTCTCCAAGGATGGTAACAAGGCTATCGACTGTATCAATCCTCCAAATAATAGTGTAGCTTGGGATATTTTTTGTATAAAATTTCAGTAAAAATCTAAGTTCACAAATGCAAAATATTTTTTAATAGTAGATGGATGCCTTTTGTCACCTTAGTTGGCTTCCTATGCAAGCCATATCTGATTTGTGGCATTATCTTTCTGAAAGCATCAGACAAGACTTATAGTATTCTATACACTCAGACAGAGAAGATGACAGGGAGGATACCAGGTTAGTCCCATCTTGGAAACTGCTAAGCTGCGGCTCAATATATTAAGCCTGTAAAAATTAGTTTGATGAACATTTTCTTGCTTTTTTTGATAAAATTGCTAAATAATGAGACCATTTATTCTATTTCAGTTATTTAAAGATGACTTCACCAGGTCACAGCAACTTAAAATGGGCAAACAACTTCCCAAGACACTTGGGAGGTATAAAAATGTAGATGAGTGAACATATATTCCATTAGCCGAAAGCCAAGTGCCATCGAGTCAGATCCAACTTTACTTATGGAATATTTATTTGACCTAGACCGCTGATTATCTTTTCTCCTTCCAAATAGTTGACTTACCTTTATTGATTGATTGATTGATTGATCCTAGAAGCATCATGAGGCAGAAAAACTCTAGGACAATTAATTTTCTGTGAGTTAAATTTTCTCTGTTGAAGGAAATTTTAATGTTAAAATAACTCAGTTCCTTGATGTCTGCTAAGAAGCACATGAATGATGATATCTTTCATTTGATTTCCATTTCGTTGTTTACACAACCTTTAGCATTTAATGTGAGGAGACTCGTGCCTGACAGAAGAGAGGAAAGAGATCTATTCTGTCTTTAATTCCATTTTGAAGTCTGCTATTTACTGATCTCTTTGATATTGTTCTTTCTAATGCAAAGTGTATTTTACTACTTATCAAGTCAATAGGATTATCTCTCATTGTGGCTTGCTTTCTTGCTTGCTTTGCAGTTTGTGGTAAACAAATGGTGTGATTCTGAGATATTAAATTAGTGTAAAGAATGACATTAACATAAACTAGGAAAGTTAAAAGAGAAGAAAGAATCTTAATAAAACCTGTGAAAAGAGAACACTTGCTCAAATAGGCTGTTTGGTTAATATATTTGAAACCACTAAAGCATTATTTGAGCAATTTTCTTTGTCAATGATTCCCTGTTCTGTAAAAAGATATGAAAGGCAGCCAGTGATGTAGGTGGTCTTATTATCAAGGAGTCCTAGTCCATTGATCAGACCCAAGGCAGTAGAGATTTTTAGATAATGGAAATTGCTAAAATTTTTCTCATCAGTAGATTCAAGATTACACTGTATCCAGAATTTCAGCTTGATTTGGAGTAATATTCAAATCCCTGAGGTAGATGACTAGCATGAACTGAGGAGACAAATATTCAATGCCAAGAGGGAACAGATTCATCTTGCCAAAGAATTAGAAATGATGTACTGGTAAACTGAAGCAAGTCTTACTGACTGGGAGCTCAAAGAAGGGGTTGGGATAGATTTTAATGATTACTTTAAATAGCTAGACAAAATTTTCTATCTTTTTTAGCTCCTCTATATGGGACACATTACTTGTCTTATGTTAAATTTAATTACTTTTTCAAATGAGAGCTGTACTGGTTTTAACTGGGTAGCTGCAGTAAATTATTTAATTTCTCTGTGAATCTCTTTTCATATCTGCAAATTGGGAATAATAAGAGTGTCTATTTCATTAAGCTATTGTTACCCATTAATGGGTTAATATACATAAAATGTTCAAAACAATGCCAGAAGCATGGTAAATTCTTTGTATATTTCTATTATTATTATTACTTTACAATTTTATGTGGCACAGACTCGTACCAGTTGAAGAAGATGGGGAGGCTAGAACTTTTCATTAACATAATTTGGACTATGAAAAATAAACAAAAGTAATGGATAAATTACTTTTTCTGTCATTGAACAATAAGGGAGTGACAAATTTGACGCCACATAGAGAAAAATAGAACCTCATATCCAAAGTTTCAAACTTCTGCTCTGTGGCTACTCCAAGTGAAATCTTCAACTCAGATGATTTAACACATAGAATGCTTATATTAACTTTTTTTTTTAATTTTAATGTTCAGTTTTTGAACGAATCCCTATAAACCAGACAGCAATACCTCCTAAAATCCTTTGTCCTTCACTTGTGGGTTGTACAGTGACTCTGGGCCCACAAGAGTACACAGAAGCTTAGTAATACATATACAGTCTACTTTTACCTTAGACATTGCTCTAGGAATTTGTAGGATCTACAGATAACACTAACAACCCTAGAATACATCCTTTTTTTGAGCTATATTCATTAATTTTAATGCAGGATTCTAAAGTCCAGTTCTAAGATTACTATCTTGGTGGCAGTTAGTACCCTCCACAAAGGCTATTATTTTTGATTAGCAAAATGGTCTATCATTCTTAGAAAAATTCTAAGGGAACCAAGGTTCCCAGGCTGTCCACTGAGTCTCAAAGTGATACATAATATTTTCAAAAGCAATCAGTTTTCCTTTGTGTACCTTACTCATTAACTGGGGAGAGAAATGATATACCAATTTCTAGAGAACAATATGAGGCAATGGAAAAATGGGGCTACCTTCTCACTTGTTACTTAGTTTAGATTAAATAATTCCA
Source organism: Heterohyrax brucei (assembly GCA_028571685.1). Classification (NCBI taxonomy): domain Eukaryota; kingdom Metazoa; phylum Chordata; class Mammalia; order Hyracoidea; family Procaviidae; genus Heterohyrax; species Heterohyrax brucei. The sequence goes on from CM053146.1 coordinate 26,797,036, forward strand.
TCTGCACAGTCTCCAGAATATACCACTTCCTTTCTCTACTGCTCTTGCTTCCTAATGTAAGTAACAATACCCTTGTCCTCATAATTCATAACTTATTTTCTATACCATAACCAACCAGGCTAAACTCAGACCACTTGACAAGCAGATAGGTTCCAAGAATCTCAATTGATGCTATTCTACACAAGCGTTGCTGTGTTCAAAGGATTTTAATGGAGTTCACAGTCCATGTTTCTAAGTTACTCTTTAAAAAAAAATCCCTGGTATTTATATAGGTTATTCACTATTATCTCCAAACATGATGACATAACTGGGGAGAACATTTATTTAAAGAACAAATTATTGTAAGGTTGGCTAACAGCCCCCAGTTTCTATATAAGTAGGGCAGCCTCCTTGCTATCCAATAAGCAGAGACTTCCAACCCAGAGAGTCCACCTGGGGCAAATCACTAGAGTATTAGAGACAGCTGGTGACCAATAATTCTCTTAGATACAATACCAGAGAAATCAGTGTTTAGATGGCACACAGGCAGCAGACAGTAATTAATCATGTAAAGAAGCAGCCTTAAAATGCTCTAGAAAATTCCCAAAATAAAGATCCAAAAGATTTCCTAGATGAAGAAGCTTTTCTGAATCTATTGGAGGTTGAGTACAAAAGATTTATATGTAGAACCCTTCTAGAGATTAAACAAAATGCAGTAGAACAAAATGAAAAATTTAGTAAGCTGTTTTGAACTGATGGAACATCGATGATCTGAAATACATCAGCTCAGTAACAAAATTACAGAGTTAAATAATTCAATCCAAAGCCAAAAGAGCAGGATTGAACAGATACAAGTTAGACTCAGTGATCTTGAAGACAGAGCAATTGACACCAGTATTTATGAGGTGAAATCAGAGAAAAGAAGTAAGAAAAATGAAGAGGCATTAAGAAACATGTGGGACTCCATTAAGAGGAATAATTTACAATGAATTGGAGTGCCTGAACAAGGGGAGATTAATGACAATATAGAGAGCATTGCTGTAGAGATGCTGACAGAAAACTTCCCTGAGATTATGAGCAAAGAGAACATAGGTATCCAAAATGTTTATCAAACACCACAAAAGCTAAACTCCCAAAAGAAAGATGCCAAGACATGTTATAATCAAGCTTAATAAGATGAAACATAAACAGATGCTTCTGAAGGCAGCAAGGTTCAAAGCAACACTAACACTCCAAGGGAAACCTGTAGGCTTTCATCTGACTTCTCTGCAGAAACAATGCTGCCTAGAAAACAGTGAGTAGACACATTCAAATCCCTGAAGGAGAAAAACTTCTATCCTAGAATTATTTATCCTGCAAAATTGTTTATCAAATATAATGGTGAAATTCAGACTTTTGAAGATAAAGAAAAGTTTAGAGACTTCATAAAAACTAAACCAAAATTACATGAAATATTGAAAGAAGCTCTACCCTTAGAAAAACAGAACCATTAAACGTATATTTAAGGTGACAATTCAGGACACATCATCTAAAATTCCAGTCAGTTAGGGAAGTCACAAAACTTCATCAAAACTACAGCATTATAATGAGGAAATCTGTGATTTCCTAATACCATCACATTAAAAGAGGGGTACACTACAGTAGTTATAGTCATTTCAGATGCAGTGGAAGTTTCAGAGTTATGCAGTAGTTAAAATTGGGTTTAATCTTAGTATGTTAAGGGCTATAATACATGTAACCATAAAATAAACTAACAATGCATTGCACCAAAATAAGAAATGCAACACAGGAGACTCAATGAACACAAAACATACCCTGAAACAACAACCCACAAAGAAAAATAGTCCAGAATGGAACATTAAGAGCAATATTGAAAGCATCAACATAAAAGGAATTACATCAAAATCATGGCACTAAGCACATACCTACCAATAATTACACTTAATGTAAATGGACTGAACATTTCAGTAAAGAGACAAGTGACATACTGGACCAAAAGACACAATCCATCTATATGTTGTTTACAAGAAACACACCTTAGACTTAAAGATACAAACAAATTGAAAATTAAAGGATGGAATAATATATACTAAGCTAACAATACAAAAAGAAGAGCAGGAGTGGCAATACTAATCTCAGATAAAATAGATTTTAATGTAAAATCTACTATAGTGGACAAGGTTGGTCACTATGAAAGGTTCAATACTCAAGCCAGACTTAGCAATATTAAATATTTATGCACTCAATACCAGAGCACCTAAACCTAAATACATTGAACAAATACTGACAACACTGAAAAATGAGATAGATAATTCCACAATAATAGTTGGAGACTTCAACACTCACCTTTTAGTTATGGATGGATCATCCAGAAAAAAAGCTCAGTAAAGATGCAGAAGATCTTATTGCAACAATCAACCAACTTGAACTTATAGACATATACAGATCTTTTCATACATCAACAGATAAGTACACCTTCTTCTCCAATGCACACAGAATATTTTCCAGAAAAGACCATGTGTTAGATCATAAAGTAATTCTCTACAAAATCCAAACCACTGATTTACTGCAAAATATCTTCTTGGACCATAGAGCTATAAAAGTTGAAATCAATAAAAGAAAATTCATAGGTAGAAATTCAAACTTATGCAAACTGAACAACGCTTTGCTCAAAAAGCCTTGGGTTGCAGAAGAAATTAAGGACAAAATAAAAAAATCTATGGAATCAAATGGAAATGAAAACACATCCTACAAGAATTTATGTGATACAGCAAAAGCAGTGCTCAGAGGTCAGTTTATCTCCATAACTGCCCACATCCAGAAAGAACAGCTTGAACAAGTAGAAAGTGAACAACAGAAGAACCCCTCAAGCACCAGAAGAAAACAGATTATAAGGATTAGAGCAGACCTAAATGAATCACAGAATAGAAAAACAATTGAAAAAATTAACAAAACCAAAAGCTAGTTCTTTGAAAGATCAACAAAATTGATAAACCCTTGGCTAAACTTGCAAAAGAAAAACAGCAGAAGATACAAATAACCTAATTAAGAAATGAGATGGGAGTCTTTACAACAGACCCAGCTGAAATCAAAAACATCATAACAGAATACTGTGAAAGGCTACAATCTAACACGTTTGAAAACTTGGGGGAAATGGACAAATTTCTAAATTCAAAACACTCATCAAGATTATCACAAGGAGAAGCAGATCAACATAATAAATCTGTCACAAAGGAAGAGATTGACAAAGTCATCAAAAATCTACCAACCAAAAAAAGTCCTGGCCCAGATGGCTTCACCGGAGAATTCTACCAAACCTTTAGAGAAGAGTTAACTCTTATACTTTTGAGGCTATTTCACACCATCGAAAGGATGGAATACTCCCAAATTCCTTCTATGAAGCCAGCATAACCCTGATATCAAAGTCAGGGAAAGATTCCACAAAAAAAAGAAAATTACAAACAAATATCACTCATGAACCTACATGCAAAAATGTTCAACAAAATTCTATCCAATAGAATTCAACAGCATGTAAAAAAAATCATTCATCATGATCAAGTTGGTTTCAGTTCACAGTTGCAAGGCTGGTTCAACATCAGAAAAAATATTAATGTAATCAACCACATCAATAACATAAAATAAGAATCACCTGATTTTTTTCAATTGATGCAGAAAAGGCATTTGACAGAGTTCAACACCCATTCATGCTTAAAACATTCAGAAAAATAGAGGGGAAAATCCTCAATGCAATCAGTAGCATCTGTGCAAAGCCAACTGCCTTCATTATCCTGAATGGTGAAAGACTGAAAGAATTTTCTTTGAGAACAGGGACTAGATAAGGATGCCTATTTTCACCACATCTATTCAACACTTTTGCTAGAAGTTCTAGCCAGAGCAATTAGACAAGACAAAGAAATAAAGGGCATCTGTATCATCAACAAAGAAGAATCTCCCTATTTGCAGATGATATGATTGTTACACAGAGAATCTAAAGGAATCCATAAGTAAATTCTTGGGACTAATAGAGGAGTTTAGTAAAGTAATGGGATACAAGATAAATATCAGTAAATCAGTAGGATTCTTTTGTACCAACAGTGAGATAATTAAAGAAGAAATCACCAAATCAATTCCATTTACTATAGCCCCAAAGAAGATAAAATATGCAGGAATAAATCTAACTATAGAAATAAGAGATCTTTATAAAGAGAACTACAAGACTTTACTACAAGAAACTAAGAGAGACTTATGTAAATGAAATAATCTACTGTGCTCATTGATAGGAAGACTCACCTTTGTGAAAATATCTATTTTACCCAAAGTAATCAACTTATATAATGCAATCCCTTACAAATTCCAGCAAAGTTTTTTAATGAGATGAAGAAACAAATCACCAACTTTGTTTGGAAAGGGGAGAAACCTCGGATATGTAAAGCACTACTGAAGAAGAACACACTGAGAGGCCTCTCACTACCTGACTTTAGAACCTATTACACTGCCACAGTAGTCAAAACAGCCTGGTACTGGTACAAAAAGAGACATATAGACCAATGGAACAGAGTTGAGACCCCAGAGATACCACCGTCCTCCTATGAACACTTGACATTTGACAAAGGCTTCAAGATTTTAAATTGGGGTAAGAATCATCTCTTTAACAAATGGTGCTGGCAAAATTGGATATCCGTCTGCAAAAAATTGAACAAGACCCACATCTCATACCTTATACAAAAAAACAACTCTAATTGGATAAAAGACCTAAATATCAAATCTAAAATGATAAACCTCATCCAAGATAAAATAGGATAAACAATGGAAGTTTTATACATCATATAGACAGACTTCAAAATCTGACAAACAAAAACACATTCAACAGAAGAGAAAATAGACAAATGGAAACTACTAAGAATCAAACACTTTTGCTCATCTGAAGACTTCATCAAAAGAATTAAAAGACCACCTACAGAATAGGAAAAAATATTTGGCAACTCTATGTCAGGCCAGCGTCTGATTGCCATAATCTATAAGGTATTACAAAATATCAACAAGAAAAGGATAAATAATCTAATTAAGCAATGGGCAAAGGAGATAGACAGATATTTCTCTAAAGAGGTTATCCAGGCACCCAAACAACACTTGCAGAATTGCTCACTACCATTAGCTATTAAAGAAATTCAAATCGAATCTACAGTGAGATACCATCACACCACAACAAGGTTGGCCGTGATACAAAAAACGCAAAACAACAAATGCTGGAGAGGCTGTGGAGAAATTGGAACTCTTCTACACTGCTGGTGGGATTGCAAAATGGTACAACCTCTTTGGAAAACAATCTGGCGCTTCCTTAAAAAGCTGGAAATAGATATAACATTTTATCCTGTAATTCCACTGATCGGAATTCATCCTTCAGAAACAAAGATTGTCACATGAATAGACACATGCACGCAAATGTTTGTTGCAGCACAGTCTACAATAATAAAAAGTTGGAATCAACCCAGATGCCCACCAACACATGAATGGATAAGCAAACTATGGTACATAAACTCAGTGGAACACTATGCTATGACAAAAAAAAAGTGACAATTTCAGAAAACATCTCATGAAATGGTCTCATTTGGAAGAGATCATGCTGAGCAAAATTAGTGTCAAAAGGACAAATTTTGCATGAGATCCCTTTTATAAGGACTGAACAAGGAATTAGCCACAGAAGAAAATGACTGTGTTGGCTACATTGGTGGGTGGGAGGCTGAGGGTTTATCGTAGATGAGATAATTGATAAATGTTAGAAATTTTATTCTTTTACTGTAATTAATAAAAAATAAGAAAGTTGAAAACAAAAAAAGAACAAATCTAGAAAAAAATTGTTACTTCAGAACTGTATTTTGTAGTAGTATTTTACTATGTATATACCTTAAAACTCTAGGTTTATGTAATAAAGGTAGAGGGAATAGGACAATTATTAATAGAAAAGAATTTTGCTTTACAAACCCAATGCTAGTTCTACATAATGCCAAAAGGAAATAGTCACCTGAATTACTTAATAATAAATTGCTACCTGTATAAAACAGATTCTAGGCTCTCAATCTGGCTGAATTTCTACAAGGCATTCTCTGTTAGACTCCCTGATTGTCATACTTATGTAACTGTTTTTTTATACTTGTATTCAAAGACACTGTAATCTAATTATACTCTGATGACCAGGAGTTAAATTTAGCCCCATGCTTGGTCACTCCATTTTACCCTACTTTCAGCATAACAGCTATGAATATTTTATGTCCAATTTTGAGTCCAAGTATCCCGGGTGGTATAATGGCTAAATGTTTGGCTGCTAAACAAAAAGTTGTTGATTTGAATCTACCAGCTGCTTTATGGGAGAAGATGTGGTAGTCTGCTTCTGTGAAGATTTATAGCTTTATGCACCCCATTGGGGCGTCTTTACCCATCCTTTAGGGTCTCCATGAATTGGAATCAACTCAATGCCAGTGGATTACGCAGTTCACTAGTTTTTTTTAACATCACCTGCAGTTTTGTCTTTGTTTCACCAAAACAATTTCCTAAACAATCTGAAGATCTCTTAGATTCTAGAAAAAGAGGCTTTTGTATCATTTTGTTTTAAAACAACAGTTAATTAGAAAGTGAAGATTTAAGGACATCTACAATTAAGACAAAATATAATAAAGACATATTTGTTGTCAGATATATTGTTTAGTAAGTAAGTGTAATTCAAATAATTATATACATTTGTAACAATAAACATGTTGGGAGTATATTATATTGCATTACATTGCATTATACACACACACACACACACACACACACACACACACACACGCACATATACACATATATACTTTCCTGATGACATACTGGTTAAATACTATGGCTGCTAAACGAATGGCCAGCAGTTTAGATCTACCAGGCACTCCTTGGAAACCATGGGGCAGTTCTGTTCTGTCCTACAGGGTCACTATGAGTCAGAATTGATTTGACAACAATGGGTTTGGTGGGGTTTTTTTTGATTGGTTGGCTTTTGTTTGTTTGTTTGTTTTTGGTTTTATATAATCAAAAGGGGAAAATGTTTGACTTTTTAGAACTGATTTAGTATATAGACTTGATGTCATATACTGTGGAATAACCAGGTAGTTAATTAGTTTTGTATTCAACAGAAAAAGTGTTGTTTTAATATTAGGGTTCTCTTTTCTACCATGATTTGGGCCACTTAAGTTTTTGTCTTTCAGCTTCAGTGTTGCCCTTTTGTATTTCACTTTGTAGTGTTGTGACACTGCAAACATCATTCCTTTGCCATCTGAATCCCAGTTATGGTCTGCTAAGATAGGGTCTAGCAGGTAACTGTAAAGTTCTTATTTTCTTTATCTGTTTTTGCTTTTTGTGTTGCTTTTCTTGTCAAGTACCACTTGCCCAGTACAAGCTTGTTGCACTAGCAGCAGCTGAAATCAGTTGGCAATCCTTCTAACACCTATAGAAACAACAAATTATTCCACTGGTATTTCAAATGTCAGTGAGGTCACCCATAGTGAACATGTTTCAGCATAACTTTCAGACTAGGAAGACAAGTCTGGGAATCTACTTCCAAAGGTTAATCAATTAAGACTCTAGAGATTACAACAGGAAATTGTTCACTTGATGGCACTTGACTATTGTTCATTTAGTTGCTGGAAGATGAGCCCTCTAGGTTGAAAGGTACCACACAATAGCAAACTCAGATACAACTAAGATCATAAAGATGGCAAAGAACGAATCAATGTTTCTGTCACACATAAAATCACCATAAGTAGGCATCAACTCAACAGCAACTAACCACAGTATCCTTCTGCAGGTCTCAGTGACCATATTTGAAAGTGAGAGTTTAGAATAAGAGCAAAGAGTAAGTAATCTTCAGTTGCCTTTCAAGTGATGCTACTTCTTTTTAGCATCCTCAAGTATAAATGAACATCCTAAGTCTCAATATGAGTAAAAGTAGTCTGAGCTACCTCAGAAAACTTGGATGTCAATCAAGAATTCCGCACCCCAGATGCCACGGAAGACGGCGTTGACAGGGAACACAACGCAAAGTCGCTAATGTAGCATGAGACAAAGAGGTGTACATATCTGTTGTGGTGGTGGTGGTGGTGGTTATTAGATGCCACTGAGTCGGTTCACTTATAATGACCCTATACACAACAGAATGGAATGGTGCCCAGTCTTGCACCACGTCCACAATCATTTTTATGCTTAAGCCCATTGTTGCAACCACTGTGTCAATCCATCTCATTGAGGGTATTCCTCTTTTTCATGACTTTCCACTCTACCAAACATGGTGTCCTTTTCGATGGACTAATCCTTCCTGACAACATGTCCAAAGTATGTAAGACACAGTCTTTCCATCTTTGCTTCTAAAGAACAGTCTGGTTGTACTTCTTCCAGAACAGATATTTTTATTCTTTTGGTGGTCCATGGTCCATTCAACATTCTCCTCCAACACCACAATTCAAAGGCATCAATTCTTCTGTCCTCTTTGTTCATTGTCCAGCTTTTGCATAGATAGGATGCAATTGAAAATACCATGGCTTGGGTAAACAGCACTTTAGCCTTAGAGGCTACTTGGTGGTCTGACACCCTTGAAGGTTCTCTGAGAAGATGGTCTCTAGAATTGCTGCTAGCCCAGAGCTGAAACCAGTACTGAAGCCAAAACTTCAAACAAAGAACGGACTGGATTTTGAGACACAGAGTGATACAGGTGGTGTGTGTGCTTTGTGGTTTAATACATGTAAGACTGCCATACTGGTTTCTTTTTAGAGGAGAGAGGAGAAAATGCAGAAGATAGAATAATTATTGATTGAGTGGATATTGGAAGTAAAGAGTGGAAAAGAAGAGTGTGCTGTCACAGGGTGAACAAAGCAGATAGAGTTGCATAGAGGTGGGTGTTCAGGGTTTTATATAGCAAATTGACTTGGATTGTAAATTTTCACATAAGCACAATTGGCCATTATTACAGTTTTTAGGAAACTTGCCACTGCCGCCATTGAGCACGTTTAGGATACATCACACTTGTTTTCTCTCACCGTTTTCCATTCAAGAGTGAACAATGGTTCTAAATTGTTTTAAAACATATTGCACCATTTTCAGCTGAAATTAATCTTTAATCAGTGTTGGATGAATAAGCACAAAGTTGATATCAACAATTTAGGTATTTACAGGGTTTCAGTCTTTACACTGGAAATAAACATGATCCATTACAAGCCCAGTAACACATCATAACCAGCAGAGTCTTCAACAAATTAAAAACTATTTTTTTTCTTTCAGAATGGGGAAATAATGAGAAGATTTTGGTTTCTCATCTACATCAAACCTCTAAAAAAGCCAGTAAAGAACTTTATTGACTTAGTATGCTCCTGAATCTGGCTAAAACTGAAATATATTTCAAATATTTGTGTAATTCATGGTCTATACACACTCAGACAACTCATCAGCCATTCAAAAAAAAAAGCAGGACTTACTATGGCAACCAGTGACTATTACGGGTTGAATTCTCTTCCTCAAAATTGGTGTGTTGAAATTCTAATCTGTTAAGGCGTATTTATTTGGAAATAGGGCCCTTGAAGTTGTTACTAGTTAACATGAGATCATGTTAACTGGAGCATGGCAGGTCCTAATCCCGTATAATTGGTGTCCCTATAAAAGAGGAAAAGAGGTACAAAGATAGGAAACAGAGGAAGGATGCCAAGCAACACTGAAGCTCCACGTCAGGGAATGCCTGGCACTACCAGAAGCTAGGAAAGATGTATAACATAGCTTCGGTTTCTGAGCCTCAGAATGAGTCAACATAACTCATACCCTAAGTTGGACTTCTAACCTCTAGAACTGTGTAACAATAAGACACTCAGTTAGTGGTGTTTTGTTATGGTAGTCCTGTTGTTGCTAGTTGAATTAGTCCCCAACTCATGGTGACTCCCTGTGAATCAGGGAACAACTGTGTTTCAGTAACTGATTTTTCTAGCACATGCAGAACTTTCTTCTGAGGCAACTCCAAGTGAATTCAAATCTCCAAGCTCTTGGTTTGCAACTGAGCATATTAATGATTTGTACCAAGCAGGGACTACTAGGTAGTAAATACAATGATATTGTATATATCAGTATCACTGCTTTGGTGTTATTGCTTTCTTAGTCTGAGTTCTCTTGGAGAGCAAAATCAATAGAGTATATCAAAGTATAAAGAGAAATTTACTTCAAGGGAATGGCCCATGCTATTGTGAGGAAATCACTCACCCAACTCAAGGACTGGCAAGTTCTAAATCTATAGTCAGACAACAAGCTGAAGATCTTTGTTGGCTCACTTGGTTGCAGGGGCTGACAACCCGAAAATCTGCAGATCAGGTGTCTGGTGAGAGACTTCTGCAGGCTTACATGCCAAGAACAGGAGGCCAAATTATAAGAGTGTAGGGTCATGAAAGAGACCAAGAGTTGCCAAAACACCCATTTATATGCTGAAGGCAGGCCACACCTCCAAGGAAATTCCCCATTCACCTAATTATTTGCTGACATCAGATCACAAAATTGAAGATACAGCGTCAGCCAAACTATTTAGTCATAGCCTAGCCAAGTTGACTTGACACTTAACATTTTTTAAACTATTTTTTAATTTTAAATTATATTTGATCTTGCTAAAAACGCCAAAGCCAACACACAAGTAATTTTGTCAAATGAAAGGAAGCTTCTATTTGTAGCTGATTTAATATAAAATATTAAAACAACAACAAGAATTTTAAGGAATGGCTACTGCAGGAGAAATTGCGAATGTTGCCTTCTACTTAAAATACAAAATGCCTCCAAGTCCCATCAAATCAGAACTCTTTAGCTCAGTATAGCCTGTATCATATTTCCACTGCACTCTCTAGCAAATTGTTATCCCTGCCCTCAACCAACAGCCTCACTAACACAAGGATATACACAGGGACAGTGAAGTGTAGTTGTTTAGAATTTATATACTAGAGTCAGACTACCTAGATTTAAATGCATCCAAACATAACCACTAAGTGCTAATTTCTTGGACTCATTATGTAACCTCTTTGACATCAGTTTTTTTTCTATGTATGAGAGTACTGATGTCCTTTCTGTCTTTCATAACAGTGACTTGCACGGTGCTGTGATGCTAGAAGCTATGCCACTGATATTTCAAATACCAGTAGCATCACCCATGGCAGGTAGTTTTCAGTGGATCTTGCAGACTAAGACAAACTAGAAAGTAAGGCTTGGGGATCTACTCTGAAAATCAGCCAAGAAGAACACTGTGTGGCATAGTGCTAGAAGATGAGCTCCCCTGGTTGAAAAGCTCTCAAAATGCTTAGTGCTCACAATCAACTGGAACATACTGATGATCATGAAAATGGTTCAGGACTGCACAACATTTTGTTCCTTGTATGTGAGGTGGCCCTGAGTTGGAGCTGATTTGAGGGCAACAAACAACAATGTCCCTACTTCAAAGGGCTGCTTTGAGAATCAAGTAAAATGATACTTAAAAGCATTTAACAAGGTGTCCGGAACTTACTCAATGCTAAGTACACAATAACTGTCATTACTTTTATTATTTCTGTGATGATGAGCATGTTGATGTGAACAAGGTGGAGGAAACAACCCTTCTGCTTAGGGCACTGCTGCTTCCCCCTGTGATACCAGTCCACCTTCACTCATCAAGTCAACTATAATCTCTCTTCAGATTTGTTTCTGGTTTTGTCTCTTCTAGAAAATGTTTTCTGAACCTCCTGATCCCACAATGCACTGTATATGGGATACACATGGATACACATCATAAGTTCTTCTGAAACGACGTTTTTGGGTTGCTTGGCTTCCCCACTGTGCATGAGTACCTCAGGGTTAGATAGTGTATCTCAGTCACCTGAGTATCACCCTTACCTAGCCCATCGCTTTGCTCATAGTTTGTCTTCACTATCTTTGCTGTTGAACTGATGTCCCCAAAGACAGTTAACAACTTAAACTTGCCAATACGGTTAACTACTATGTGCTCGGAATAGAACTCACAGAATGAGTTATGTTTAAGCTAATCTAGATACCATTCCTAACTTCTTTCCTCTATCTCTTTCCCTAAAATAGGACTAATGTTTGGGCCTGAGGGTAACTGGCTCTATTAGCTAGTGTTTGTAACCATTGTCTTCTGACCCAGACTTCTCGTCTCACATGTTCCGTGTTGTCTGACCATGGTGTGGTGTGTACAGACTACATCATGATGACACAACACACCATAGACTACCTCCAAAACATCTCCTGACAGCCATCTTCACATATAAAATTTAAATTGAAACGATTTCAAAAAGCAACCATGACCTCCACCAGATTAATCAGTTCTCCTGGTGAATGCAGTAAATGAAAAGTTATTATTGTCTCTCCACACAAATTCTGTCTGACAGATGGTGTTTTGTTATTTTAGGAAAGTAGCAGTCCATGGAGTCTTTAAGTTTCCTGTAATAGTCCCACAGCACCATTTCCATAAATCTTTTGCTTCTTTCGAAGAGAACACATGCAATAAATTCACCCATAATCTAACTACAGAGGAATTGATGTTTCTCAGGGTTATAAGGAAATTTATACGAAAGAGCTCTGTAAACCATCAATGTTCTATAACTATATTTCAAAAAGGGAAAGCTACTTTTTCCAAATAAGTTTCCGTGGTGATATTTCTTCTAGTGTCTCTATGGAATTAGTCACTTAAAACTGTCCTTGTGATTCAAGCGTATCTGCTTTCGCAGTGTGACAGGATTCTCACATCTCTTAAATGTTAACTGATATAAATGGAGTTTAGCACTTCTCAAAGTCAGTTACTTCACCAATGGATCCATGAGCCCATCTAAAAATCTGAACCAAAGAAATCATATTTTCCTCTTAGTGAGTCTCAGGAGAGAGCAATCACGTGTCTTTATTGATACGTACCACAAGGACCAGGCTATAATGTCTGAAATGTGAGATAATTACAAATGCAGGTTACCTTCTGAGGTCATTATAAAATGACAGTATCCAAGACAGGCAGTGGAAGCTCTAGGAAACCAAATGTGCAGGAAGCAGAAATTTATGCCTTCGGAAAAATAAGATTTCAAACATATTTTTAAGTTTTCAAATATAAGGTACCCCAATATTTCTTTTTTTAGTAGATAAAATAAATTGCTATACTGAATTAAAATTTAAATTGCAATTAGTTTTGTACTTAACATGTTTATATCTGTTTAATGATATGTAGACTAAATGTAAATAAGCTAGATTGGCCTGATACACATTTGCATGCTAACTGACCCTTTAAAACGGGAAATTGAGAGTGTCACTTGGTGCAGCACTTCTGGTGAGCAGATTGTCAGTATTTAACACTAAGTTTAACAAAGTGCACATACATTTTTGGTCTTACAATTCCACTTGGTGTTACTATACTACTTTTAATACAATTATCAAAGTATAGCTTAGTGCAGCAAAATCATGTAACAGTTCTTGACTAAAGAAACAGATTGTGCAGACACTGTATTAATGAAAATGTTCAGTTGCTTAAATAGCTTTTTTTGTGCTATGAGATTACTGAACTGATTGTAAGTCTGTGAACTGTTTTCTGCCACCTACCCACTGCAACTGAGTCAATGTTGACTCACAGTGACCCATACAGTTCACAACACTCTAAATCTCTATGAAAACAAGCTGCTACTCCTTTCTCCTGCAGAGCCATGGGTGATTTTGAACCACTGACCGTTAGCAATTTCTCCTTCTAACCACTGTGGACCAGTGCTCCTTTCATTTGCCACATAAACGCAAATTTTCATTTGCATTACAGGATGTTTCCAAACAATGAAGAAATACCATACCAGTGTGACTGTCTCACCAAATTGTGCTGTACAAACAAACGAAATGTATAAATATCTTAAAATCTTACTCTGTTGTATAAATGAACACAGAATAGTTGGGATGATTTTAATATGCACTCAAGTTTCCAGGACGACGATGATGATTAGTGTTAAAGGTGGTTTGCTTATTATTTTTAGGAATAGTACCAAAGCTTTGTTTGCCATTTGGGAAAACCATGTCACTGAGCATAACATACCTGTGATATTTGAACTGGCAATACAGCTCATGTAGGATAACTTGGATTTGTAGTTATTGTATTTAGGTAATTGAATGTGTACAAATATTCTTAAATGACATTTATTTTAAAATGTTGAATAATAATTGATAATAATACTTAATTTAATACTGTCTTAGCATTTCTTAAACTTCTGTTTTGCTGAAAACACTTGACTGCTTCATTTTGACCTACAGTGTAGCTATTCTGGAAGTCCTGGTGGCATAATGGTTAAGTGCTATGGCTGCTAACCACAAGGTCGGCAGTTCAAATCGGTCAGACACTCCTTATAAACTCTGTGAGGGCAATTCTACCCGTGTATAGGGTTACTTTGAGTCAGAATGGACTTGATGGCAGTGGGTTCTTTTGTTTGTTTATAGCTCCTTTGAGCATTTGCTTATTGAAAAACAGCTTACTTTAGTATAAGTTCCTTTCTTTTTCTTTTGTACTGTATTTAAGGCATTGTCTTGATCCTTGAAATAATGTATGTGGGTTGCTTCTAGCTTTTATAAATATTAGGGCCATGTTTGGTAAAGCAGATGGTCATTGAAAAAGAGGAGGACCTTCAATGGGATTGATTAACGCAGTGGCTGCAACAATAGGCTCAAGCATAACAAATATTTTGAAGTTGGCGCAGGACCCAGCAGTACTTCATCCTGTTGTACGTAGGATAGCTGTGAAATGGAGTTGACTCAACAGCACCTAACAGCAATAATACTAACACATTTTCACGATCTATCTATCCAAATATAAGTCACTAAGACTGACAAGGTAGTACATCTCAAGCCCTCAGCTTAAAGCTTCATAATCACTAATTATGGTGATACTTGTGAGACATTGGGTGACTGGAGGAGACTTGTATGAGATGATCCAGGTTATAAGCATTGTCCTGGGGGAGTTATTTAACAGTCCTCCCTTACTCTCAAAAGTACCCCCGTTTGGATGATAAGTTATTTGTTCCCACCACTAGACAAAGGATGTGAGGCAACTTCCTTTGGGTGTGTTATTGTGAGGGAGCAGTCCCTGGAGAAGGTCCCTATGTTCAGTAAAGTAGAAGGTCAGCAAAAAAGAGAAAGTCCCTCAACGAGATGGGTTGATACGGTGACTGCAACAGTGGAATCAAATATAGCAAAGACTGTGTGGATGGTATAGGATCAAGTAGCGTTTCATTCTGTTCTACACAGGGTTGCTAAGAGTTTGAAGTAACACCTAACAACAACAACATGAAGACCAAAGTTTATTAATTGTTGCTAGAGTTCAGCTGCTAAAGAGAACATGAGCATTTTGAGTACACTAGCCGTTCCTTGGAAAAGGTGTTGGGCTGTTCTGTCCTGTCCTATAGAGTCCCTATGAGTCCAGAAGAATGAAAAATGGGCTTAGTTTTTGGGTATAGGCAGGTAGAAAACATGGAAAGGGGAGACTCACTGCTTAGGGGACAGTGAGTTTTTGTGAAGGATGATGGAAAGTTGGGTTCAAGACAATGGTGATGGTCGAATAACATAATGAACTTAATTAATGTCAATAAATTGTACATGTATTTAAATGGGTCTCTAACCTCTCATCGAATGAGAATCCTTATCCTGTAGAAAGCAAAGATCCCTGGATGAAAGAAAAATTCATTCACTGAAGAGAAACTGCTTTTAAGAGGACACAAATTGTTTGGAAGTCATTGCAGTAATTTCACTTGATTTGAAGAAGAAGAAAAACAATTGTCAGATTCCAAATCAGTGCTAAGAGTACTATATGGTTTTGTAAATCATTCTCTCATAACTTTTCATCATGACAGCATTAAATGCAGAACTTAAAATATTCTGTCAGCAAAACATCATTAAGTGCTAAAATGAACCTGCAAAGAAAAACAGCAAGTCCTCAAAAAGTCTAAAATAAGATGGATCCTGATCTTTCTTTGACAATTTAAGAATCATCTTGTGTGGTGATAAGAAAATGAAATAGATGACCACCCTATGTCCTTTCTAGACTAGAAATTATATAATTTATTCTAATAAAAGCATTTATAACCCATCTACTTCTAGTAGTTAACAAAATAAGATAGAGTTTCTTTCCAAACTGCCTCATTTAAGTTTTTTTCCTTGTAAAATTCAGGACAATTTTACTTTAAATCAGATGTGAAATTGGCTTTAAGGTTTTTTTTTTTTTTTTTCTTTTTTAAGGAAAAAGGTGGTCTGATTTTTTTCTTACTCTACAAGAAACACATGCTTATTTTTTAAGATGTAAAAGGGAAGCATAAGAAGATCCAAAGAAAGAAGTAATCATCCATAATGTTATGACCTAGAGATGCTTTTATTTAATAGTTTAGGGTAGTTTCATTTATTATATTTAACCCATCAGTGATGGCTCAGTTGTCAAAGTCTTGCCTTCCATGTGTGAGACTGGCACTCCATTCTTGCCAATGCCCCTCCTATATAACTACCAACTGTCTAACAGTGGGAACTTGTGTGCTGCTCTGACACTAAACAAGTTTCAGTGGAGCTTCCAAATCAGATGGTCTAGGATGAAAGTTACAAAGATCCGCTTCCAAAAGTTAGCTAATGAAAACTCCAAGGACTGCAACAGTCTAATCATAGCTAATCACGGAGAGTACAAGCCCGGGCAGCGTATCGTTCAGCAGGGGTCACTGTGAGACTCAGTGGCAACTAACAACAACAGCATCACTGTTGGTGGTATTTACATTCATGACTGCCCCCAAATATGACTCACTCTCTAAAAGCCGTGACTAAATTACAACTCCTTCTTCAGATACTATTCTGTCTTTTGCTTCTGTTCACGTGTGTTCTCACCTGGCATCAAAGGGCAAATAGTCCTTTTAAGTCATTTCACAATTCCATCCATCACACGCATATTGAAGGGCAGGGATTAGTACAATTGAAAAAAGCCAACATCAATTTATTTTTGTTTATCAAATTGTTTTCTCTTCCTCCTTTTCTCCTCCCCCAGAGCTTTATGTTCCATTAAACGCAGTCTGTTGAAAAATGCCTACAAAATTGTTTTAGGAATAAAATGCTGCAAACAACTTAGGAAAACCACTTAGCTGTCTGGTACACAAACATCAAGGTTGCAGATGGCTCTCTGGAGATAATGATCATCTGAGTGAAGAGGAGCGGTCTTCCATGTATAAATAAATACAAAAAAAAAAACTATTGAATTACATCAGTGACAGGAAAAATTTACTCAAGGACTTCATTCTGAAGAAAACAGTTTTAAAAACTTGTATAACAAAGCCAAATCCACTGCCCTCAGGGTAATTTGAACACCTAGCGGCCCCACAGGGCAGAGCAGAACTGCCTCATTGGGTTGCCAAGGTGTAATTCTTTATGGAAGCTGACTGCAGTATCTTCCTCCTATGGAGCAGCTGATGGGTGCAAACTGTCACCATTTGGGTTATCAACTGAGTGCTTTAACTACTGAAAAGAAATTACATATAGTGTTTAAGTTGCTCTTTAAGGTTAGGTGAGTCCCATATGTACCAACCATGATCAGAATAATTAAAATATTTTATTTTTAAGTGTAATAATACTTCCATTAAGAGACAGCCTTTTGGATAATGAAAAGTAAAATAACGGGTTACAAGGGAAGTACTTCACCATAGAACCTCAGTGGGATTATATGGGACTTAATGGAGAAGTCATTTCCTTGAGTATCATCTTTGTTCTGTGCTAATTAAACAACGTCATTTATTTTCATTTCCCTTTCCAATGTTCAGCATGCTTGGAGGTAATCATTATGTGCCTTGCAATATGCAAAGTGTTTTTCATTGTGCTGAGGAGTCTACATGCAATCATTTAATCCTCATGATAAATTTGAGATAAGCACTATTATTATACAGATTTTATAATTGAGAAAACTAATTCAGGTATGTTAAGTTATCTGGAAATCTGTCTTCAGAGTCTTCATAGTTAATGCATGTATAGAGAGCCTGTCCTGTTACTCTTTATCCCGGAATTAATTTTGTCACTAGCACATTCCTTTTTTTTTTCTTTTCGTGCATTTATTATATTTATTATATTATGTTAATTGTCTGTACAGATAGTTTCATTTATCTATGCTTTACATCAACATTTATCAAATTGTGCATTTTAAATATCAGCAATGTATGGTGTTCCAGTTACACCTCACTTAAGCTGTTAAAAATAAAGTATATTTTCTTGTGTAAAGAGTAAAAAAACTACACTTAAGGTAAAAATACAGTCTCAAACAGATTGATCTAATGGGCCAAAGAATATTTTGGGGAAAGCCTAAAAATGCTCTGTCAGTCTAAGGGTCAACTATTGTAAGTATAAAGATTGTGCTATTACATTATTGGCTTTGGTAGTAATGATATTCTGAGAACCTAGATATGAAAGATTAAAAAGAAAGTAGATATTTACATTTCACTGTATACCTGATTATGTGGACATTATCTGATACTCTTTGAGAAAGATAGAGAAGAAGTAGATAAGGTGGATAGAAATCCAACTTTTATTCATGCAGTAAACATGTATTAAAAACTCAGATGAGGTTCTGGGTTAGATGCTTGAGCAGTAAGGTATATAGACATGCTTCGTACTCTCCTGGGGCTCTAAGAGGCAAGGCAGTATGCCAAAGGAAGGCCAAGGAAGACCACTTATCTGGTTACTGGTAAAATTGAAATGGAGTTGGGAGAATTTCTCAAAGATGTCTTGAAAACTCAATAACAGATAGTTTGATTAGAAAGGTGGGGAATTCTGCCTCATCTAGGAGGGTAAGCATATGGTAAAACGTGTATTTGAGAGTGTAGCAAACAGAGAATTTTAATTATTTCAGTGTAGCTTCAGCCCAGATGCGATGATACGAGCAATGAGGAAATCAACAGAGAGAAAAGAGGTTGTAAGGGATCAGAAAGAATCTGTATTAATGTCAAGGCATTTGAGTTTTATTCTTAATAATGAGACACAGCACAAGATACAAGATTAGATTTCACTTGTGGGATCCAAGTCAATGATTCTGCATACTTTGTTCTGTATTTTCACGGCCCATGAAATTTATGTAACACAATGTGCAAAGGAAATCTATTTTAAAAGAGTTATAACAGAGAAAAACTAGTGTGGAAGGAAAAGGTGCTAACACTCTTCTGTCAGAAAGCTAGAATTTTGTTTCTACATTTAAAATTCAGTGTGAACAACTCTGGGTATCTGTCATTTGTTTGCAAATCTCTTTTCTTACAGAACTAACATTACCTAGAATATACTAGCATCTTAGAATCAGCTAATAATATATCAGGTAAGGAAAAAAAAAATCTGACTTCATCAGGTCCAATTCCACCAATAGATAAGAAAATTTAGGATCAGAGAGAAGTGAATTTTCCAATGTCACATCATCAGTAATTGAGAGAACAAGGACTACAATACAACTCTGCTACTTCTTACTCTGAGGGTCCTCAGTGCTCACCAGGCTGCCTGTGTATCTACTTTTTTAGCACCCAATATTTCCATTAATTGGAACCATGTAATTTGCAGCATATAAAATCATATGATGCTACATTATCTCAAATAAGACTGACAGAATCACACGGTAGTGAGGACTTTCTGGAAGATGTCAGAATAAGTGGCCCCATGCTTTCATTCTCTCACTGTATCACAAAGGAGAACAACCAGAAATTGGTAAGCTGAGTTATCTAAAAACTCTGAAAAGTTGTCAGAGGGTTGCAAAAACTAAGTGAATACTGAATCCAGAAAAAGATGGCTTTTAAACAGTAGTGCAGCTTTGATTTTTCTGCAGACTCTGTCCCTGTTCCATCTTGGCTCAGCAACTTGACTGTCCTGAAGCAGTGGCCTGACAAACCATGCTCCCAGAGAGGTTTGACCTTTTGCTCTGGAGTGAACAGAACAGACTTTCAAAGAATGGTGCTGAAACAACTGGGTATCTACATATAAAGGTATGATGATGCTTTCCTCAGAATATATGAGTACAAAATCAACTCAAGATGGGTGAACAACTGTAATATTGGGTTAGGCAATCTTTTCTTTAGATATGATGTCAAAGGCAAAAATGACAGCCAGCCAGCCAAGTGCCGTCGAGTCGGATCCGACTCATAGCAGAAAACCATTAATTATTTGAAATTAGTCAAATTTAAAGATCATTTTTGCTCCAAAGGATGCCATCAATAAAGTGAAAGGACAACCTACCAAATGAGACCGGTATTTGAAAATCACGTATTTAATAAGAGACCTGTATCTAGGCTACACAAGGAACCCTTATAACTCAAAAATAAAAAGACAAACAACTCAATTCAAAATTGATTACAGCACCCCATGTAAAATCAGATGTTTCTCTGAAGAAGTTCTACAAATGGCTAATAAGCATAAGAAAATGTGCTCACAATCATTAGCCACAGGGAAATGCAAATCAAAATTAAAGTGCCAGCCAAGCCAAGGGCCGTCGAGTCAGATCCGACTCAAATTAAAGTGAGGTACTATTTTATATATTTTATGATAATAATAATAAGAAGAAGAAGAAGCAGCTGATAAAAATGTTGGCAAAGATGTGGAGAAATTGAAACCATTATGCACTGCTTTAAGAATACAGTATCCTTTGGTAAACAGTTAGACAGTATCTTAAAAGCTTAAACATACAGTTCAGTCCTAAGAATCATTCCTACTTTCAAAAAGTAATAAAACCAAATTGAAAATCATTGAACAACAGCATTAATACCACCCACAAGTAAAATGTTGGTAAAGATCATTCAAAGTGACTGCAATGTTATTTTGACAGGGAAACTGACAGAAATTCAAGCTAGATTCAGAAGAGGATGCAGAACCAGAGACACTATTCCTGATATCAGGTGGATCCTGGCCGAAAGCAGAGAATACCAGAAAGATGTTTCCCTGTGTTTCATTGACTACAAAGGCATTCAACTGTGTGGATCATAACAAATTATGGCTAACACAGCAGAGAATGTGAATTCCAGAACACCTAATTGTGCTCATGAGAAATCTGTACATGGATCAAGAGGCAATTGTGAGAACAGAGCAAAGGAATACTGCCTGGTAAAAAGTCAGAAAAATTGTGTCACTGTTGTATCCTTTCACCATACCTTCTCAAAATGTATGCAGACTAACAAACCTGAAAAGCTGTACCATATGAAGAACAAGGCATCAGGACTGGAAGAAGACTCATTAACAACCTGCATTATGCAGATGATGGAACCTTGCTTCCTGAAAGTAAAGAGGATTTGAAACACATACTGATGAAGATCAAAGTTCACAGCTTTCAGTATGGGTTACACCTCAATATCTAGAAAACAGAAATCCTCACAACTTGACCAGTGAGCAACATCATGATAAATAGAGAAAGGGCTGAGGCTGTCAAGGACTTCATTTGACTCAGTTCCACAATCAACATCCATGGAAGCAGCAGTCGAGAAACCAAAAGGTGCATTGCATTGGGAAAATCTGCTGCAAAGGACCCCTTTAATGTTGAAAAATAAAGCTGTCACTTTGAAGACCAAGGTGTGCCAGGATCAAATCATGGTATTTTTCAATCGTGTTGTATACATGCAAAAGCTAGCCAATCGATAAGGAAGACAGAAGAACTGAGGCCTTGAAGTGTGGTGTTAGAAAGGAGTATTGACTATACCATGGACTGCCAAAAGAACAAACATACGTTAAGGAAGAAGTACAACCAGAGCACTCCTTGGAAACAAGGATGGCAAGACTGCATCTTACGTACCTTGGACATGTTTTCAGGAAGGATCAATCCCTGGATAAGTACATCACAGTTGCTAAAGCAAAAGGTCAGCAAAAAAGAGAAAAATCTCAATGAGATGGATCTACACAATGGCTGCAACAATGGGATAAGCATAAAAACAACCAGTAGGAGTAGGAGTAGGAGTAGACAGTGTTTTGTTCTGTTGTTCAAAGGATCACTACTCTTCAGAACTGACTCAACATCACCAAACAACAAGTATCATTCCTAAGTAAATGAGTGTTCAAATTAAGTGACAATGTATGACCACAGAAACTTCTATATACATGTTCATGGCAGTACTATTCATAATAGCCCCAAAGTAGAAATAACCCAAACGTCTGCCAATTAAACCCACTGCCGTTGAGTCGATTCTGACAGTGTAGACAGTGTAGAACTGCCCTATAGTGTTTCCAAGGAGCACCTGGCAGATGTGAACTGCTGAACTTTTGGTTAGCAGCTGTAGTTCTTAACTACTATGCCACCAAGCTTTCCACCCATTAATTAAGAATGAATAAAGAAAATGCAATATATCTATACAATGGAATGTTATGCAGCAGTATACAGGAATATTGACTATGATATGGATGAACCTTGAAAACATGCTAAAAGCGATCAGTCCCAAAAGATTATTATATTAATTATCATTGTAATTGTAACAATTTACCACAGATGTGGTGGCTTGAAAAATGCAAATTTGTTATCTTATGTAATCAGAGAACAAAAACCAAAAATATCCTGATTATTATCAGGATCACTACAGTCAAATCAGTTCTTACTCACACTGACCTGCCAGCCAGCCAAGTGATGTCGAGTTGGATCTGACTCATGGCGACCCTAGGGGCCAGGGTAGAACTGACCCCCAGAGTATTCAAGGAGCGCCTGATGGATTTGAACAGTCATAGGACAAAACAGAATTGCCCCATAGGGTTTCCAAGGTTGTAAATCTTTATGGAAGCAGACTGCTACATCTTTCTCCCATGAAGTACCTTGTGGTTTTGAACCACCAAGCTTTCAGTTAGTAGCTGAGAGATTTAACCACTGAGACACAAAGAATTTCTAACTGAGGACAGAACTGTAAGAAGTGTACTAAAATTAAGGTGCTGGTAAATTTTCATTCCTTCTAGAGGCTCTAGAGAGATGCTGTTTCTTAGCCTTTTCCATCATCATTACCTGGCTCATGGCCACATCACTCTGTTCCATAGTCATGTTTTCTCTTCCTTCAACTTGTATTCTCTGACTTTGACCCTATATCCTGCCTCTCATAAATACGCTTGCGATTATACTAGCCCCATTGTATAATCATCCTATTTCAAAAGCCGTAGCTTAAATTACACCTATAAAGTTTAATTTGTTATATAAGGCTATATATTAAAAGATTCCTGAGTATCCTTAAATTCATTGTACTGACTTGATTTTGATTCGTGGTGACCAAGTGGCACTGCCCCACAGAGTTTCCAAAAATAGGGTGGTAGATTTAAACGGCTGACCACTTAGTTAGCATCCAAGTTTTAAACACTTTGTCATGAGGGCTCTAGGATGTCTTTGGGGTAACATTATTCAGTCTACTGCAGTCACACATTGTATAATTCCATTTATACAAAATGTACGGAACAGGAATGTTTTAAAGATGCATACACACACTCACTTACTTATTCATTCATCTATTTATCTATCTGTTTCCCTACCCACCTGCATGCCTACTTATCTTGCTCTCTATCTGAGCAGGACATTGCTTGGAAAAACAGTCTGACTCCACAAAAATCTTGACACAGTCCTTAGGGTAGTTGTATTACTTTCCCACTATACCTCCCCACTGGTTATTTTTACTGCATTTTGTTTACTTCTATACCTTATCATTATACCTGGACCAGAAACAAAAGCCAAACTCAGTGACATCAAAATGATTCCAATTCATAGACATTCTATAAAAAGACTATAACTGTTCCACAGAGTTTTCAGGGAGCTCCTGGTGGGTCCAAACTGCTGACCTTGTGCTTATCGGATATAGCACTTAACTGCTACACCACCAGAGTTTCCCTTGGATCAAAAGAGGAACTCAAATACTTGACAAAATGAAAATTAAAAACTCTCTCTTACATCTCCAGTTACATAAATCCTAACCAACTTGCCCTCTGGTTTAGTCAGCTAGTACTACTCTAAGAGAAATAACACAAGTGGATGCCTTTAAAAGGAGAAACTTCATTTTGTCCAAAAGGCCAAATTCAAGGTGTCAGCTCCAGGGGAAGACTTTCTTTTCTGGATCTGGAGGAAGGTCCTTAGATCACTCTTCCCCTAGATTGGAAGCTTTTGAGATGCAGGGACCCCCGTCTTTTCCCAAGGATGTGCTCAGCTTCTGGTACCGCTTCTTGGTAGTATGAGGCCTCTACATCTCTCTACTGGCTTCTTTCCTTTGTATCTCAAGAGACTGCCTCATGGTACAAAACAGTCTTACACACGGAGTCTTGTCTAACCAACACAGCTGTTACCCATCCACCCTCATTAACATCTTAGAGGAAGGATCTTCAACATGGAGAAGCATCACACAATGCCAAGAATCCTGGCCCAGCCAAATTTCTACACATTTTTTGGTAAACACAAATCAGTCTATGACATTCCACCCTTTATTCCCTAAAAAGCCACATCCTTGAAACATGTAAAACACATTCATCCCATCATAAAGTCTTGAATCCAATTCCAAAATCCAGAAATTTCTCTTAAACTGTGAACTCTAAAACACCAGTTATCTGCTTCCAAAATACAGTGGCAGAACAGGTAGGGATGAGTTAGACATTTCCATTACGAATGGGAGAAAGGAGGCAAAACAGACAACAAGCAAGTCAGCAAAACATATTACATAAGCTTTTAAACTTTTTTCTGAGACATTTTACACAATGGCCCCAATTCTAGTATTGGATACTCTATGGGGCAGTTCTACTCTGGCCTCTAGGGTCGCCATGAGTCAGACCCGACTTGACAGCACTCAGTTAGTATTGGTCTAAAAGAAATGACATAAGTTGATGGCTTTAACAAGGAAAATTTCTTCTGTAGACTACAAGTCCAAATTAAAGGTGCCCACTCCAGGCTAGGGCTTTCTCCATTTGTTGGCTTTGGAGGAAAGTCCTTGTGTTGCATTGGTCTTTGGTCAAGGAGCATCTCTGCACAGCAACTTCAGGTCTGAAGGATATGCCCTACTCCTGGTGTGTCTTTCTTGATGGTATGAGGTTCCAAATTCTCTGTTGGCTTCCCTTTCCTTTTACCTCTTGTAGGATGAAAAGATAAGAGGTGATATAAGCCACCCTCCAGAGAAATATCCCTTACAGTGGAGCTGGGAGAAGACTTTAGGAAGAGCATTAAATCTCCACCCTAATCCTCTCTAACATAATCCACTCTATTACCCACAGGCAGAGGTGAACATTTGCAGTACCAGAAAAGCACTGAGGGTGGGGCCATGCATCCTCAATTCCCTTGGAGAACTAAGGCCTAGAACAGTAGCTGAAAGAAGAAGTGTGGACATTCTGGGAGCTCCAAGATCAAGTGTAGGGACATGAGATTGGACTGCACAACAGGAAGGGGGGGAAATACCTTGTCAGTGGCAAGACAGTGGCATAGCAAGTACTGCTTCTCCTGGCACTATGCCTGGCAGGATTACCAGTACAGATGCCTTTGCCACTCAGGAGGCTGTGACTCAGTCTGCTGAGCTTGTGAATCGGGCACAGTCCAGCTTCTTCACTGATCTGCAGTGCTTAAGTGAACAGCATACAATGCAACACAGAGACAATTGCTTGGGACACCCACAATTAGAGATCCAAGCAGTAGTGAGCAACTGAGGGTGCCAGTGCCCTCCTCCCTTCTCTTCTCTAAGCTGCACCACAGAATCTGCTGACTCACACATAACAAAGGCAGCTCAGGTGGGAGGCCATATTGGTCAGCTGAGAGGTGGAATTAGCTTTGCCTAAGGGGTTGGATGATCCTAAATTTTATACTAAGCAACACTGCCCTTCCTGTTAGTGCTGTTCCAGCAGAAAAGCTACGCTTAACGTAATTGTATCTAGGGAAAGCAGTGGCAGCTGGGGGTCGAGTGCAGTGGGGACTTAACTCCTCACTTCTTTAAGCCACCATCATAGCATCTGTTGATGCCTGACAAGACACCCTATTGTCAGTCAGGAGGTGTGGCCTGTCACCCTGGAGGGCCCCATTGCTATCAGCTACTGAGAGCTGGTCAACAGTTCTCTTTGCAGAAACTCTGCTTTTAAGACCTACATAGCTCCTGTTAGTGTAATACTGAAGAAACTGAACAGCTTCTGAATGGAACGAAGACAATAGTCAATATGTAACCATTTAAAGAAGGAAACCACCATGGCTCTGGAAAATTCCCAAAATAAAGATTCAACCAACTTCCCAGATGAAGAAATCATTTTGAAATTATCAGAGGTAGAATAAAAAATGATTACATATAGAGCCTTTCCAGAGATTCAGCAAAATACAACAGAACTAAATGAAAAATTAAGTATGGTTTATGAACTTCTAGAACACAGAATTAGTGAACTTGAAGATAAGGCAGTTGACACCAGCGTTTCTAAGGAGAAAGAAGATAAAAGAAACAGGAAAGTAAAGAAGCATTAAAAAGCACATGAGATTCTATCTAGTGGAATAAGTGATGAATAATTAGAGTTCCTAAGCAGGGAGAGATAGCAGAAAATACAGACAATTGTTGAAGAGCTGAAGACATAAAACTTTCCTGACATCACAAAAGAAAAGAACATAATGTTCAAGATGCCTACCAAGCACCACAAAATCTAGACCCCAAAATAAAGTCACCAAGATGTATTATAATCAGGCTTAATAAAATGAAACATAAAGAGAAGCATTTAAAGGTTATGAGGCTTAAAGTAAAACTAACGGGCAAAGGGAAGCCTCTTAGGCTTTTATCTGACTTCTTGGCAGAAATCATGTTGGGAAGAAGATGGCGAAATGACACATAAAAATCCTTGAAGGAGAAAAGCTTCCAACCAAGAATTATGTATCCTGCAAAATTGTCTCTCATATACGACAGTGAAATTAAGATGTACTCAGATGAACAGAAGCTCAAAGGCTTTGCTAAAAACCACCCCAAAACTACAAGAAATACTGAAAGAAGCACTTTGTTTAGAAAACCAATAATATCAGTCACATAGTTAAGGAGGCAATGTAGGACAGGGCATTCAAAGTCCCACTCAATTAGGGAAGTCATAATGCTCAATCAAAGCTAAAATATTAAAAGTAGCAAACTAGAGATCCTAATATGAAAACTATGACATCATCACACTAAAAAGAGGGATAGATTACAGTAGTTACAATTCTTTCAGATAGAGAGGAAATTAAGGAAATATGCAGAAGTTAAAGATTGGTTTAAATTTAGAATATTAAAGAGAGATCAAAAGGGTAGCCTCAAAGCAAACCAACAGTGTGACATATCAAAACAAGAAACATAAGAGAGGAGTCTCAACAAACACAAACCCAACACTGATTAAAATGGAAAGTAAACCCATAAAGAAAAACAACTCAGAATGGAATATGAAGAGAAGTAAAGAAAACATCAACAACACAAAAACAAAGGCATCAAAATGACAGTATTAAAACATACCTATCAATGATTACACTGAATATAAATGGTATGAAGGCTTCAATGAAGAGGCAGAGAGTGACAGCCTGGAACAAAAAGCCATCTATATGTTGCTTACAAGAAACACACCTTAGACTCAAAGGTATGAACAAACTGAAAATCAAAGGATGAAAAATACTTACCAAGCTAATAGCACACAAAGTACAGCAAGAGTGGCAATACTAATCTCAGATTAAATACATTTTAATGTAAAATCCATCATCACTAACAAAGATGTTCACTGTTCATTACTGAAAGGTTCAAAGCACACCCAAAACCCAAGTGAAACTTGGTTCAAAGCACAAGCAGGATGTAACTACATTAAATATTTTTACACTCAATAGCAGAACACCTCAGTACATGAAATAAATGCTGACAGCAGTAAAAATGAGATAGATCATTTCACAGTAATAGTAAGAGACTTCAAAACTCTACTTTCAGTAATGGGCAGATCATCCAGAAAAAAAAGATCAGTAAAGACACAGAAGATTTTGTTGTAACAGTCAATCAGTTAGATCTCATTGACACATACAGAACCTTTTACCCATCAGCAGATAAGTACCACTTCCTCTCCAATGCACATAGAACTTTCTCCAGACTAGACAATGTTTTAGGACATAAAGCACATCTCAACAAAATCCAAACCACTGAATTATTGCAAAGCAACTTCTCAGACTATAAAGCCATAGAAGTCGAAATCAATAGCAGAAAAAAACATAGGTAGAAATTTGAACTCATGGAAACTGAACAATGACTGTTCAAAAATCCTTGGCTTCTAGAAGATATCAAAAACACAGTAAAGAAATTTATGGAATCAAATGAGAATGAAAACACCATCTACCATAAACTATGGGATACAGCAGAAGCAGAGCTCAGACGTCCATTTATCACTGTCAATGCACGCATCTGGAATGCAAGGTCCCAAGCCAAAGAATTAACCCTACAATTTGAACAAGTAAAAAGAGAGCAACAAAAGAACCCCTCAGGCACCAGAAGAAAACAAATAATAAAGATCAGAGCAGAACTAAATGAATTAGAGAATGGAAGAACAATTGAGCAAATTAACAAAACCAAAAGCTGTTTCTTTGAAAAGATCAACAATATTGATAAACCACTGGCTAAACTTATGAAAGAAAAACAGAAGAAACAAAGAACCTGAATATGAAATGAGATGAGGGATGTCACAAAAGACCCAATTGAAATCAAAAGCACCTTAACAGAATACTACGAAAGAAGATATTCTAACAGATTTGAAAACCTAGAGGAAATGGACAAATTTCTAGATTTGTATCACTCACCAAAATTATTGCAAGGAGAAGTATAACAACTTAATAAACTGACCAAAAAAGAAGAAATTACAGAAGTAATACAAAAAAGTACCAGAAAACAAAGTCTTGACCCAATGGCTTCACTGGAGAATTTTACCAAGCTTCCAGAGAAAAGTTAATTCCAGTACTACCGAGGCTATTTCACAGCACAGAAAGGGAGGGAATACTCCCAAATTCATTCTGTGAAGCCAACATAACACTGATACCAAAGCCAGGGAAAGATCCCACAAAAAAGAAAATCACAGACCACTGTCTCTCATGAACCCAGATGCAAAAATCTTTAACAAAATCCTAGTCAATAGAGTTCAACAACATATCAAAAAAATAATTCATCATGACCAAGTTGGATTTATACCAGGGATGCAAAGATGGTTCAACATTGGAATAACAATCAACATAACCAACCACATAAATATCTCAAAGGATAAGAATCACTTGATTTTGTGAATCAATGTGGAAAAGGAATTTGACAAAGTCCAACACCTATTCATGTTAAAAACTTCCAGCAAAATAGGAATACAGGGGAAATTCCTCAATGCAGTAAGGGGCATCTACTCAAAGCAAACTGCCTACACCATGCTGAATGAAAAGAGACTGAAAGAATTCCCCTTGAGAACAGGAACTAGACAAGGATGTCCACTGTCACAATTTCTAGTCAACATTGTTCTAGAAGTTCTAGTGAGAGAAATTAGACAAGACAAAGAAATAAAAGGCATCTGCATTGGCAAAGAAGAAGTAAAAATCTCCCTTTTTGAAGATGATGTGATCGTATACACAGACAATCGTAAAGAATCCATAAGTAAACTACTCAACCTCAGCAGAGTGTCAGGATATAAGATAAACATGGGTAAATTACTAGGATTCCTTTACACCAACAAAGAGATCATCAAAGAGGAAATCTCCAAATCAATACCATTTATTATAGCTCCCAAGAAGACAAAATATATAGCAATAAATCTAACTAGAGAAACAAGAGGTCTATACAGAAAGAATTACAAGACCTTACTGCAAGAAACCAAAAGAAACTTACGTAAATGGAGAAATCTACCTTGGTCATGAATAGGGAGACTTAACACTGTGACAATGTCTATTATGCCCA
This sequence comes from Heterohyrax brucei, assembly GCA_028571685.1. Taxonomy (NCBI): domain Eukaryota; kingdom Metazoa; phylum Chordata; class Mammalia; order Hyracoidea; family Procaviidae; genus Heterohyrax; species Heterohyrax brucei. Next base: position 26,826,906 of record CM053146.1, read on the forward strand.
AAGCAATCTACATATACAATTCAATCCCCATACAAATTCCAGCGACATTTTTTAATGAGATGGAGAAACAAATCACCAACTTTGCTTGGAAGAGGAAGAAATCCCGGATAAGTAAAACACTACGGGAGATGAAGAACACAGTGAGAGGTATCACACGACCCAACTCAGAACCTATTACACTGCCACAGTAGTCAAAACAGCCTGATACTGGTACAAAAAGAGACCTACAGACCAATAAAACACAACTGAGACCCCAGAAATATCACCATCCTGTTATGAACAGTTGATGTTCGACAAAGGCCTGAAGATCGTAAACTGGGGTAAAAACACTCTCTTTAACAAATAGTGTTGACGAAATTGAATATCCATCTGCAAAAAACTGAAACAAGATCCATATCTCACACTTTACACACAAACTAACTCAAAATGGTTCAAAGACCTAATTTTTAACCCCAAAACAATAAAGATCATGCCAGAAAAAATAGGGTCAACATTGGAAATTCTAATACATGGCTTAGACAGACTTCAAAATCAGACCAAAAATACATAAAGAGAAGAGAAAATAGGTAAATGGGAACTACTAAGAACCAAACACTTTTGCTTGTCCGAAGACTTTATCATAAGAGTTAAAAGGCTACGTAGAGAATGGGAAAAAATATTTGGCAACTATAACTTGGTCCAATGTCTCACCTCCATAATCGACAGCCAAGCCAAAGCCAAGTGTCATCGAGTCAGATCTTACTCATGGCAACCCTAGGGGCCAGGGTAGAACTGACCCCCAGCTACAAGTTACTCCAAAATATCAACAACAAAAAGGTAGACAGCACAATTATGCAATTGGAGAAGGCAATATGGCAATGGGCAAACACTTCAACAAAGTAGATATCCAGGCAGCAAAAAACATATGAAGAAATACACATTGTCATCAGCTATTAGAGAAATCCAAACCAAAACTACAATGAGATACTATCTCACCCCAACAAGGTCAACCACAATTCAAAAAACAAAAAACAACAAATACTAGATAGGCTTCAGAGAGATTGGAACTGCCCTATGCTGCTGGTGGGATTGCAAAACAGTACAACTTCATTGGAAAGTAATGTGGCATTTCCTTAAAAAGCTAGAAATACAAATACCACTTGATCCAATACTCCTACTGCTTGAAATATGTCCTACAGAAATAAAGGCAATCACATGAACAGATACATGCACACAAATGTTTATTGCAGCACTGTCTACAATAGCTAAAAGATGGAATCAACCCAGATGCCCATCAACAGATGAATGGATAAACAAACTATGATATATGTACTCAATGGAACAGTATGCAATGATAAAGAACAATGACGGTTTCAGGAAGCATCACATAACCTGGTTTCAACTGGAAGACATTACGCTGAGTGAAATCAGTCATTATGCTGAGTGAAATCAATCATTATGCTGAGTGAAATCAGCTAAAGGACAAATGTTATATAAGACCTCTGCTATAAGGACTTAACAGACTTCTGTACAGAAGATAAGACTGACAGCTATGAGGGTGGGGAGGGAGGGAGAAAGTGTGGCTTAGATTAGATATTTGGTAAAAATTTTGTTAGATGAAAGCAGTGGCAGCACACAGTAGAGAGTAGAATGACTTAACTGGACATCACCATAAACTGTAAGGTTTTCTTAATTCAGCTTATTATTTCAAAGGATAGAGTAGCAGGGACGGGAATCTAGGGACCACTTTATTCAGAGAACATCAAAGCCAACTGGCATAACTAGTATATTGCTAAGAGTCTTCTGCACTCCACATTGGTGATTGACATCTGGGGTCTTAAAAGCTAGCAAGCTGCCCTCTGAGGTACATGAAATATCCTCAACTCATCCAGAACAGACGATCACTGAGAATAACAAAGATATGAGGAAGAAAGATCCCAGAAGACAGAAGGACACATATGAATGGGGCACTGTATCAACATGAGACCAAAAGAACCAGATGATGCCTGGCCACCACCAAAGACAGCTGTGACGGAGGATACAACGTAGAGTCCCTTAAGCAACATGAGAAAAAGAGGGGTGTAGCTCAAAAAGTTTTCTAAAATACCTGAACTGATGGTCTGACAGCCTGGATGCTAACCTGGAAACATGGCCCCTAGAACTGCTGCTGTCTTAACCAGAAACCAGTAATGAAGTCAACTCTTCAGAAAAAATAGGACTAAGGGTCACAGTGTGCCCATATGGTGCACACACTATATGGTTCTGTGCATTTATAGGAGGTGGTCCTGCTGGTCTTTTTCTAGATGTTATAGAGGAGGGTGGAGAGGAAGAGACAATGCTTGTTGAAGAGACAGTAGAAATACAGAATGGAAAGGAGGTGCATTCTGTCACTGGATGGAGAGAGCAGATAGGTGGGTATGCAAAACCCATTTGGATTATATAGTTTCATTTAATCACAATTTAAAAACAAATGGAAAGAAAGAAAAGCACTAAATGAAGGGCAATTACACAATAATACTGGGAATTGTGGACCAGTCAAACTACTACACACATTTTGGGGGAGCGCAGTTTAATCCATGACACCCTCTCATACGTAAATCTTTCTTGATTCCAATGAGATTGAGAGCTTGCTGAGGAAAAGTTGTTTTCTTCTTACTAATATGATTACCAAACATAACAGGAATTTAGTCCATTCTTTTCAAAGATAGGAGTCCATTGGTGATGTAAACATTAAATTCTTGACTACTGACCAAAATATTGGAAATTCCAGTCCGTCCAGAAGGACCTCCAAAAAAAGACCTGGTGATCTACTTCCAAATGATCATAGGCTTGAAAACACCACAGAATGCAGTCCTACAGTGAAACACAGAATCAACTCAATGACAATTGATTTGGTTTCAAAGGATTAAATTCTGTACCCTCAGGAAGCAATCTTTGAATGTTTGTAGTACATAATAAGGAAAGAAGAGGGGGGATAGGTTGATTCAAGCTGAGATGTCAGAAAAAGTAGTGACTACAGTGAAATATGTGGTGACAGAATTGTAGAATATAATAATAACTATAGGTTGAATTAACACAATCAAGTCAGTTCTGTTTCACAGCAACCCTATAGAGCAGAGTAGAACTGCCCCATGGCATTTCCAAGGAGCACCTGGTGGATTCAAACTTCTGATTTTTGCTTGAAACCAAACCCTTAAACATTAGTGCCGTCAGGGCTTCTCAGACACTCTAAGATAGCAAATTGTTAAAAGAGTGTTCTTTCAGATTCCTGGGAAGCAGTAAAGGCTCTTGAGTATTTCTCAAGGAAATGCTTCTTTTGTCTTTCCAGGAAATCAAGACCCACAGAGAAATGGAGAGAATCTCCCTAGGGCTATGGAGTGTTAACAAGAACCATAAGACTGAGTTCCCCACTCTCTCTCTGGAGAACCTAACTGCGGTTCTTTACGATCATTCTAACAACATACATCTGACAATGAAAGCAATAGGAGCATTGTCACCAGTGACAGGGATTCCCCTCTTCCAGTGAAGCAGAACAGCTGTGTAAAACACCTGGTGAGAGTAAAAAGCTGAATGTTTTATTTGCATTTTCTGGAAACACTCTAGGTGTTAAGAAAAAGATAAAACAACCTCTCATTTTTTTGGTATGCAATTTATGACAAAATACAATTGTAGAAAATTGTATTTCCTTGCCTGGATTTCCTGTTTCAATTTCCAGCTTGATGGTAAGTTTATTATGACAATATAGACCTAGAGAATGCCTGACATCCTCAGGAAAAGCACTAACTATAATGATACACTTTATGGTGTACAGTTTGAGATACTCATCCTTAAATGTGCTTAGTGCTCTGAATCACTGTTGTGTTGGCATCAAAGCATAACTGATAATAGATGTTACGCCTACTTCTTTGTCACCACTAAGATGCAGCTTTTAAGACTGGGCTGTTTCAAACATTTACCTACTGCACGTTGTTATCTCTGGAGAAATGAAGATTTGGATAATTGGGAAGTGTAAAACACTGATGCAGGGATTTATGATTTGTATAAAATTGTCTTCTGCAACATCAATTTTTGAGAGTTTGGAAAAATTCTTACATCCCAAAAAGACTCGGAGCTTATGAAGTGTATCAATTTATATTCAGATTTATACTGAAGCCTTATTGCATTTTTCATTAAACTGATTTGTGCCTTCTTTGATCTCTGATCCCAAGAGAAACAACCCAGTACACTACGCTATCAAACTGAAACATGTATTTTCATGCTCAGTGAGATGAAACTTTAAAAAATTGAATGCTGTTTTACAAAATGCTTCATGTGAACTTGAAAGATTTTCATATAAGAGAACTTTAAAGATAATTTCTACATTGCAAACAATATTATTGATTCTCATTATTTACAATGTTTACATTTTAAAGATGACCACCATTTCTCTTAATCTATAATGATAGCCTAAGCCATGAGGACCCAATTAAGCTTTGCAGTGTTTAAAATACATCCCATTACTTTAACAGTAAATGTGTGATTATAAGGGGAAAAAAAGTGTCTTTGTCAAACTTTCAGGTTTCGTTCATCTGACTTTCTTTCATGTTGTATTGCTGAGCTTGAGATAAATCTAGGTATTATTTAAAAGGTTAGAACCTCTATAGAAGCATTTCTGTCAATCATGACACTATTGCACCTCTTTCAAGAAAAACAGATATTGACTGAACTTATTTTATGTATGAGACTCTGTTCTAAGTACTATGCAGAAGGCAAATAAAAAAGAGGTTTGATCCCTGACATCAAAAACTTCAAAGAACCACCTTGTTTTATAATCCAATTTGTATTTAAGGTTCACCTAGATGGTTTAGATCTACCATGGAAACCCTATGAGGCAGTTCTACTCTGTCCTCTGGGGTCACTATGAGTTGGAATCGACCCGACGGCACTGGGTTTGTTTTTGATTTAGATGGTTCAACTAATAACAGCAAGGGAAATCATTGGTGAGAGTGTTTCTATGGACTGGAAAAGTATCCATGGAGCTAAACTTGGTCTTGACTGTACTTTCAGAACGAAATACAAACTTTGTGGAAATCAAGAATTCTCATCATTGAGTTGGTTTGTTTTATCTTTAATTTTGTTTCTATGAATTAGTTTGTAAAAATATAAAAATTAAATAAACGCTATTTGTCGGGTACGGAGTGTTCCCAAACAGGGTCAGGGAAGTGGGCAACGTGGAGATCAAGGAAAAGTAGGATCAGGGGGTTAATGGTCATCACTGCCGAGAGTCCAGACTGAGCTTTATTAGAGTATTTGTAGTTTGTACTAGGGGAAGTTAACCTCTTTAACGTTAAAGAGTTACAGATATCCACATCTGTTTAACTCCTTACTGATAAAGAGAGTGGTTTTCTGCGCCCTTTGTTTTCTCACGGTTTTCCGTGATTTATCTTTGATCTAGGTGTACTCTTAGGTCGCCTCTAGGTTAAATGACTCAAAATGTTAATATTATGGCCGCTAGTACAAAAATTTAGGCAGAGTTGTGATAAATAGCTTATGGCGGCTCAAAATGGCCGTGGTCATGTTAAGAGTGTATAATTCCCATAGCTAATTATGTCACTGTTTAAAAGAAAAATGCAATAAAACACTGTGTCCTAGGATATTTTATAAAAATAGACTTACACAGCAAGGGGAACCATAGGTAGATTTAGTCACAGAAAAGTCTAAAAAGAAAGAAAGAAGAATTGGAAATGAAGTAAGATTTTAATGATGTATTATTTTCCATTTTCCTTGACTGTAAAATTTCCCTATTCTAAATTTTTCCCCCGAAAAAATCAGTCTATGTTCACAGCTTTATCCAAATTCAGATAGTATAAGGTACTTAGATATTACATGCTGGTAATTTTACTTACAGGCCTAGGGTTCCATAGGTGTATCCCTGAAGCTGTCTTTGGCATGAGTTGATGGTTGAGGAGCTGGGCTCTATCTAGTCTTCTTCCTATTCAGATCCTACCACTGCTTAGACCAAACATGATAGAATCATTTTATTTTATTTTATGCTATTTTATGTTATTTTGGTGTTGGACTCACTTTTGACAAAAGGGTTTCATTTTTGAAAAGAAAAAAAAAAGTTTGACTTGACTTATTCCAGTTCTCTCATTTTAAAGATAAGGAGTTTGAAAGCACATATAGATTAAAAATTATTACAGGTCACAGCTGAGGATTTGGAAAGAAAATTAGGAAGGGATTAAATTTAATTTCCCAAGTAGAAAAACCATTTTACATAGTCTGTTAGGCTTATCTTCTATTTTTCTTTGATAACAATCAAGGCCAAAAGAGCAACAAAAACAGTCTTCATTAGCAGCTCAGTGCTTCTTAACACAACTACATATATGTTCACAGGTCTGGCAGTTAAATGCACCAACTCATCCTAGAAAAAGTGCTGCATACCTCATTGCTGAATAGCATTATAGTCACCTTCAAAGTATTCCCCTTGGGAAGCTGTGCACCAACACCAGCATGTAGTCCACCCTTTAAAGCAATTGTGGAACTCTTTCTGGTGTGGCCATCCGAGCTGTCACAGAATTACCCTTGATATCCTGAACGTCAACAATATGTCTTTGTTTCAATATTCCCTTTATCTTTGGGTCAAGAAAAAAGTCATCAGGGCTACATTAGATGAATAGGGAGGGTGTTCCAACACAGTTATTTGTTTACTGGCTAAAAACTTCCTGACAGACAATTACACATTTAAGTTCATGAACTTGCCACCATGCCAACATGAGCAATGGCCATTCCAGAAAGAGTTCTCATATTGCTTGAAAGATGACTTAGGTGCTGGCATCAGTATGTAGCTTCCCAAGGACAGTACTTTGTAGGTGAACAGTGTTCTGTTCAGCAATGACGTATGTAGCACATACAGTAACAAAGTTCACAGACTTAATTGTTGGACCCAGTATAAAACTCCTAGATGGATCATTGTAAGGACACCTGACTTACAATAAGTAGATTTCTCATCAGTTGTTTAGGTATCATAGGCACAGATAATTTTTATGGTATAAATTGATAAAATATTTACAAATTAACTATTGCCACTTTGCTTACTAGAGAACATAAGATTTACTGCATGGAAAAAATTATATGAAGTTGTCTGACTGCTATGTGTTTAACAGCTGACAGACTTCTACTTATCAGCAATTATTTCCACTTTTCTTTTTATCTTACCTTTCAAGCATGCAAGATTCCCACAGAGAATATGGTTTGCTGGTATTTGATACAAATTCAATTTCAGTAAAAACGTAAAAAGACAATATCACTTGGTAGAAGACAGGAATAGATATCATCAAGGGGGAAAAAATCTAACGATGTCACTCATTATTTTGCAAAGGATACTGTTTAGTATGTCACAAATTTGTAAACAGACTAATCAGCAAATCACACCCACTCGCTGTGCAACAGTAACTTCAGTCCAGCAAGATAGAGTGATTATGGCTTTGTTAGACTGAGTTGTAAAACTGAGCTCTGAATACGTCTCTAAAACTACATTTTCTGTTTTTAGTGGAAACAATAATATCAACAACACCTGTAAAGATCATATGACAAATAATGAAATACACAAATTTCCAAACAAGGCTTTTTCTATAATATGCTGTAAACAAATATTAGGTCGATTACACCTTAACAGCAGCAGCAGCACTAGAGTCAATAGCCGTAATAGTCGTAACGATACAAGTTGTAAATTTATGCAAGTAAAAGAAGTACCATAAAAACAATATCATGAAGTTAACAATGACAGACTAAATAATACATATTTATCTCTTCTACCTCCTAGGATGCCATAAAAAGATAACAAAGGAATTTAACAACATGTTGTTGTTGCAGTGTACCATTGAGTCAATCCCGACTCAGAGAGACCTCATAGGACAGAGTAGAATTGCCCCATAGGGTTTTTTATGCTGTAATCTTACAGGAGTAGCTCATCAGCTCTTTTGTCCCATGGGTTCAAACTGACAAACTTCTTGTTAGCAGCTGTTAACAAGGGTCATGTAAGATAGCATAAACCCATAGCCAGAAGAGTAGAACAACGGTAGTCAGTGAGAGAGAGATTTCAACAATTATTGGGGAAGATGGAGGAAGTATAGAGGAATGTTAAAGGATGATGTAGTACCAACCTTTGGGCAAAGAGGATACATGCCTGTACAGCAAAACTTTGGAGATACTTTACATTCAGAAAACCACAGCTACAATATGAATTAGAGATCGCATTCAGGCTGAAATAACAAAATTAATTTAACACAATTAAGTGGGAGCATTTTATTCCACATGTGCACACACAGCAGGAATGCCTGAGAGGTGCAAATGGTTAATTTGCTTGGCTGCTAACCTAAAGGTTGGGGATTCCCGTCCATGGCAGATATGCCTCAGAAGAAAGGCCTGACAATTTACTTCCAAATAATCTGCCACTGAAAACCTTATGGAACATAGTTCTAGCCCGATACACATGGAGTTATTATAAGTCAGAATTGACTCAAAGGCAAATGCATTTTGTTTTTTCATTTGTTTTTTATGTCTGAGGAGACCCAAGACCACACTGGGGAGAGTTCTCCTTGTAGCAGCCAGCTTCCTTTCTGAGCAAACCGACATAAAGTCCATCTGTCAAAACATAGCCTTTCTATCATCCACATATCAATACAAGTCCAACATGAAGGATAAACAGACTTTTGTGCCAATTCTATAAGATGAAAGATTTGCAGAAATACATTTCATTCTGAACAGAATACATGAAAAACAGTTTAAGAAAATAGGTCTAGGTAAATGTGTGAATTTTAAGTATAACAGAATATAATAAAAAATTAAAAAACCTAGACATTAAAATTATCATTATCAAAATTAAACAATAGAAGAGACAGAAGACTGAGTTGAAGAAACATCCCACATTGTAAAAGAAATGGATGATACAGAAAATGAGAGGAGAGATTAAAAAATACAGAAGACCACTTGAGTTCTAATATAGAGAAAGTCTAGTAAAGTAAAATAGAAAAATACGACAGAGAAAGGTTTTATCAAAAATTTTTCCCACATCTGAAAGAATACTGTTGCTGTATGTTCTCAGATTGATTCTGAATCAGAAACACCTCATAGGACAGAGTAGAACTGCCCCATAGGGTTTCCTAGACTTGCACAGTAGTTACACACTTGGTTGATAAACGAAAGGTCAGTGGTACAGACCCACCAGCCATTTACAGGGAGAAAAATGTGACAGTCTGCTTCTGTAAAGATTTACAGCTTTGGGAACTCTATAGGACAGTTCTACCCTGCCCTCTATGGTTACTATGAGTCAGAATCAAATTCAAAGCAACAGGTCTTGTGGGTGTGTGTGTGTGTGTGTGTGTGTGTGATTTAATTTTTACTGGAGCAGATTGCCAGGTGTTTCCTGCTGCAGAACTGGGTGTCAGGGTTTAAAGTGGTGATCTTGCTGTTAGCCGTCAATAATGCTAACTGCTGCACCTTCACTGCTCCTTTCTAAAAGGTTAATCAAACCCAAACCAAATCCATTTCTTTATGGTTTGTTTATGCAAAAACAGAATTGAACTGCCCCATACTGTTTTCAAGCAGTACTTGATAGATTTCAACTGCTGACCTATTTGTTAGTGGCCATAGCTCTTAAACACTGTACCACTGGAATTAAAATTATAAGCACATAATGAATGCCAGTCAAAATGTATTAAAATAAAATCAGAAAATTACACATAATTTTAAATTGCAGAATTTGTGGAAGAAAGAATCTAAAAAGTTTTTTATAAAAATGCAGGCCAATTACAAAGGCATGAAAGGAGAGTGGCTGTAGGGTGTGACAGCATGCACTAGAAAAGAGGTATCCACAAACTCACTACATCAAAATTAAATTATTCCCTAAATGCAGCCCAACTCTCCGGAAGGACAGAGTAACAGGGCTGGGGTGTGGAGGAACAAACCAAAAATTAAAGGTTGGAAGAATATATATCAAGCTAACGATGAACAAAGAAGAGCAGGGGTGGCAATTCTAATCTCAGACAAAATCAATTTTAATGTCAAATCCACCATCGTGGACAAAGATGGACACTATTTATTGCTGAAAGGTTCAGTACACAAACAAGACTTAACTATATTAAATATTTATGCACCTAATATCAGAGCACCTAAATACGTCGAAGAAACACTGACTACACTCGAAAGAGAGTTAGATGACTCCACCATAATAGTGGGAGACTTCAACACTCCACTCTCAATACTAGATAGATCATCTAGAAAAAAACTCAGTAAAGATTCAGGAGATCTCATTGACACAATTAACCAACTAAACCTCATTGATATATACAGAATGTTCCACCCACCAGCAGACAACTACACCTTCTTCTCCAGTGTAGACAACTACACCTTCTTCTCCAGTGTACATGGAACATTCTCCAGAATTGACCACGTGATAGACCATAATGCAATGCTCAACAAAATCCATACCATTGAATTACTGCAAAGCATCTTCTCAGATCATAAAGCCATCAAAGTTGAAATCAATAGCAGAAAAAACATAGCAAGTGGAACTCTTGGAAATTGAACAACATCTTGCTCAAAATACATGGGTTATAGAAGAAATCAAGGATGAATTAAAGAAATTGATGGATTCCAATGAGAACGAAAACACTTCCTACCAGAACCTATGGGATACAGCCAAAGCAGTGCTCAGAGGTCTGTTTATCTCCATAAATGCACACATCTGGAAGGAAGAAAGAAACCAAACAAAAGAACTAACTCTACAACTTGAACAAGTAGAAAGAGAACAACAGAAGAACTCCTCAGGCACCAGAAGAAACAGGATCATAAAGATTAGAGCAGAGCTAAATGAATTAGAGAATAGAATAACAATTGAAAAAATTGAAAAGACCAAGAGCTGGTTTTTTGAGGTCAACAAAATTGACAAACCACTGGCTAAACTTACTAAAGAAAAGCAGGAAAGGAAACAAATAACCCAAGTTAGAAATGAGAGGGGAGTTGTCACCACAGATGCAACAGAAATCAAAAATATCATACCAGAATACTATGAAAAACTGTACTCTAACAAATTTTAAAACCTAGGGGAAATGGACCAATTCCTTGACTCATACCACCTACCCAAATTATCACAATGTGAAGCAGAACAACTTAATAAATCCATTACAAAGGAAGAGATTGAAAAGGTCATCAAAATACTGGCAACCAAAAAAAGTCCGGGTCCAGATGGCTTCACTGCAGAATTCTAGCAAGTATTGGAGCCAGGTGTCGTCGAGTCGGATCAGAGAAGAGTTATCGCCAGTACTACTGAAACTATTTCATAGTATAGAAGGAGATGGAGTACTCCCAAACTCATTCTATGAAGCCAGCATAACCCTGATACCTAAGCCAGGAAAGACTTAACAAAGAAAGAGAACTACAGACCGATATCACTCATGAATCTAGATGCAAAAATCTTCAAAAAAATTCTTGCCAATAGAATACAACAACATATGAAGAAAATAATCCATCATGACCAAGTGGGATTCATACCAGTGATGCAAGGCTGGTTCAACATCAGAAAAACAATTAATGTGATTAAGCACATAAATAACACAAAAGACAAGGATCACCTGATTTTGTCCATTGATGTAGAAAATGCATTTGATAAAGTCCAACACCCATTCATGTTAAAAACTCAGCAAAATGGGCACAGACGGCAAATTCCTCAACACAATAAAGGCCATTTATACAAAGCCAATTGCCCACGTCACCTTGAAAGGAGAGAAACTGAAACACTTTCCCTTGAGATCAGGAACTAGACAAGGATGCCCACTCTCATCTCTTCTATTCAACATTGTGCTAGAAGTTCTAGCAGGAGAAATCAGACAAGACCAAGAAATAAAGGGCATCTGCAATGGCAAAGAGGAAGTTAAAATCTCCCTGTTTGCAGATGATATGATATGATTATATACACGGAGAAGCCCAAGGATTGTATATGTAAACTACTGAAACTGATAGAAGAGTTCAGCAAAGTCTCAGGATACAAGATAAACATAAGTAAATCAGTAGGATTCCTTTATACCAACAATGAGACTGTTAAGGAGGAAATTATCAAATCAATACCATTTACAATAGCCCCTAAGAGGATAAAGTACCTAGGAATTAATCTAACCAGAGAAATAACAGACCTTTACAAAGAGAACTACAAGCCCTTACTACAAGAAACTAAGAGAGACTTAGATAAACGGAAAAACCTACCCTGCTCATGGATAGGAAGACTTAACATTGTGAAAATGTCTATTTTACCCAAAGCAATCTATTTATATAATGCAATCCCAATACAAGTTCCAGTGACATTTTTTAATGAGATGGAGAAACAAATCACCAATTTTGTTTGGAAAGAGAAGAAGCTCCGGTTAAGCAAGGTACTACTAAAGAAGAAGAACACACTGGGAGGCCTCTCATTACCTGACTTTAGAACATATTACACTGCCACAGTGGTCAAAACAGCCTGGTACTGGTACAAGAACAGACAGATCGATCAGTGGAACAGAACTGAGACCCCAGAGATGAGACCATCTGCCTATGAACAATTGATATTCGACAAAGGCCCTAAGACATTAAACTGGGGTAAAAACAGTATCTTCAACAAATGGTGCTGGCAAAATTGGATATCCATCTGCAAGAAACTGAAACAAGATCCGTATCTTACACTTTATACAAAAACCAACTCCAACTGGATAAAAGACCTAAATATCAAACCTACAACGATAAAGCTCATCCAAGAAAATGTAGGAACAACAATGGAAGTTTTAATACACAATATGGAAAGACTCCAAAATCTGTAAAACAAACCACAATCATCAGAAGAGAAAATAGATAAATGGGATCTATTAAGAATTAAACACTTTTGCTCATCTTAAGACTATATTAATAGAATTAAAAGAACACTTACAGAATGGGAAAAAATATTTGGAAACTCTATGTCAGACTGATGCCTGATTTCCATAATCTATAAGATACTACAAAATATCAACAAGAAGAAGATAAACCATCCAATTAAGAGATGGGCAAAGGAGATGGACAGATACTTCACTAAAGAGGAGATCCAGGCAGCCAAAAACCACATGCGGACATGTTCACGATCTTTAGTTACTAAAGAAACTCAAATCAAGATGACAATGAGATACCATCTCACCCCAACAAGGTTGGCCATGATGCTAAAAACACAAAACAATAAATGCTGGAGAGGCTGTGGAGAAAGTGGAACCCTCCTACACTGTTGGTGGAGTTGCAAAATGGTCCAGCCTCTTTAGAAAGCAATCTGGCGCTTCCTTAAAAAAAATGGATATTGATATACCATTTGACCCAGTAATTCCACTACTTGGAATATATCCTGCAGAATCAAGGCCTTTCACAGCAATGGACACATGCACCTGAATGTTATCGCAGCACAGTCCACGATAGCAAAAAGATGGAATCAACCCAGATACCCAACAACAGAAGATTGGATAGGTAAACTACGGTATATATACTCAATGGAGCACTACGCAACGATAAAGAACAACGATGACTTCAGGAAACGTCTCATGACCTGGTTTCAACTGGAAGACATTATGTTGAGTGAACGTAGTCAGCGACAAAAGGACAAATATTGTCACCTCTACCATAAGATCTCAAAAACAGACTTGTGTATAGAAGAAAAGAGTCTTTGACAGCTGCAAGGGAGGGGAGGGAGGGAGGGCGGGAGGGATTAGATTAGATCGTTGCTAGGTATCTGGCTGGGTGAAATCGGTGATGGCACACATTAGAAACAAGAACAATATTAAGTGGACTTAAACATAACATGAGTACTCCTTCCATCTTAACCCAATATTGAAAGGATAGAGTAGCTGGGGTAGGGGGCGGGGGACCATGCCCTTAGGCGAAAGCGAGGCCGATTGGCACAACTAGTGTTTTTCTAAGAGGGCTCTCTGCACCCCACATCGGTGAGTGGCATCTGGGGTCTTAAAACCCTCCAAGCTGCCATACAAGGGCACAGCAAATTGTCCCAACTCAGCAGGAACGGATGCTCACCAAGGACCAAAATTACATGAGGGAAAGACAATCCAGAAGACAAAGAGACCCACATCAGTGGATGCCTACATCGACTTGGGACCGGAAGAACTGGATGGTGCCCGGCCACTACCAGTGATAGCCGCGATGGAGCTCACTAAGTTGAGTCTCACTGGCAATGCAAGAATAAAAAGGGGTGCATCCTGAGATCCCTACTAAAAGACCTCAATTGATGGTCCAGTGGTTTCGGGGTTCCCCTGGGAGCATGGCCTCTTGCCCTGATGCTGCTCTTGACCATAAATCATAACGAAGATCCACTCTTCGGACAGGAATGGATTGGATGTGGTGATGCAGTGACCATATATTGGATGCACTTTATGGTTCTATACATCTATAGGATGTTATCCTGCTGACCTCTGGCTGGAGTAAGGGGAGTGGGTGGAAAGGAGCGGAAAGGAGACTGTTGGGAGAAGGAGACATGTTTGGAGCAGAGAGCAGTAGTGTGCTGTCACGGGGCAGGGAGAGCAGTGGAACCTGCATACAGGTGGGTATGTAAATTTATACGAGAATGTGCGTTTTCACTCAGTTATATTAAATAAAAAAATTTAAAAAAAAAAAATAAAAAAGGAGTGGGTTAGCCTTTGTCTCCTACAGCGAATGCTGAAAGAAGATGAAAAACTATACTCACAATAGTCATGACAGGAAAAGAATTTTAACTTAGAATGGAATATTCTGGCAAAGTGCAATAAAGAAGGAAGAATAAGCTATTTCATTTATGCAAAGACTCACAGAATTACTTGCTATGAACATTTACCAAGGAAACTGAGAATTTTTAAATAAACTGAGTGACAAATTCAATTAAAAGAACTTAAAGAGATCAGGAAAAGCAAGTTCAATGATGACAGATGGAATAGTACAAGAGACCATTGGGGATGAAGTTCCTTCACGGTGAGGTAACCTGTGAACTATTTCTTTATCTCTCCTATCAAGAAGTAGATGATATCTAAAATCAAAATATTAAGCGAAAACAAACAATACAGCACTAGTGATCAGAGAGGACTGGGGAAGAAGGGGTGGATCCTGTTGCTTTCACTGATGTATCTTTATGACCCCCGTTGCTTTCACTGTTGTATTATGATGATCCAAATGTGACAATTACTTTGATAAATAATCATTTTCAATGGTCATTGAGAGTAACAACAACAACAAAAAAAAACGCAGTCCAAACCTCATTGCTGTCCTATCTATTCCAACTCATGACAACCCCATGTGTCATATAAGTCTTCTGAGAGACAGATATAGTTTTCTTGGCCATAAATTTTACAAATTCAATTCTCCAGGTTTTTATCCTGCAGAATTCCTGCACAGGTTTGAAAAGCCAGCTTTTATGCTATCAGTCTATCAAAAACTTCTTGTTTAACCAGGCTTCATTTTCCCTAAGACAGATTTCCCATCAGCAGACTTCGAAACGTTTCCATAAACAAACGCTCGATTATGGAAACAGGCCCAAGAGAAAGTAGAAGAGTTATCCGAGTAAGACACATAGGAAAGGAATCCAGCAGTGAGGTGATATCAGGTAAAGCCTTGGCCTCAAGCAGATTCCCTAAAAGTTGGCTTTACTGAAAGGAAGGGAGCTGGATTTCATACCTTCCCTCTACAGGTGCAAGTTTTTGTGAAGGCTAAACTGAGAGGAGAGAGAAGGGTCACAAACTTCCAGGCATTTTTGTCTCCTTGTAAATGTAGGCAAAGTACATAGAGTACCTTGGGCAGTCTTCTAATGAGACGCAAATACAGCACAATGGAAACGAAAGAACAGCAAAGGTGGAGAAGCAGCGAGAAGAAATGGTAAAATAGTCTGGCAAGGTCTGATTGGAACACCAGATTGTCCTCCACAGGACTATTGAATGCAATGACCTTGCACTGCAGGATCGTTGGATTCAGTAGCTCAAGTACTCAATCTTAGTCACTTTGAATAGTGATGGTTTATCACTCTCTGATCTTCCTCAAACCCTTAAATATACACACCTACTGAGCTCTTACCTTCCCTTTAGCATAGCCCATTAAGTTCTGCATGGTTTATTAATAGCTCTCATAAAAGCATTCATTGGGCAAGGCACTGCACCAAATTGGTGTGATTTTGCACGGGCAGTGGTAAATGAGAGCGGGCTGATGTACCAGTAAATGCTCCTTCCTAAGAGAAGTTGATACCGGTGTTGAAACATGAGTAAGTCTTGGCCAAGCAAATAGAAAAGAACAAGTCTTTCCAACTAGAAGTCACAGGTGTGAGCGATGTGCAGATAGTAAGACTGGACTGAACTTGGCATGTTCTGGAATCTAGCAATCCTTCAACCTGAAAATTATCCACGCATCATCCTTGTTTTACATGTTTGGTACAGAAAATGTTTATAGTTGCATCTGATAATTAAAGTGAACCTTGTAACACTCCAGTGCCACACAGTTTGATCTTTTGAATTCATTTAAAAGCAATAAACTGTCTTAAATTCCTCTAATTACCCTAGAACCAACAAGCTAGTAACACTATAAAAGCTAAGTTCTTAACTCTCATAGAAAGTGTACCCTGTGAATGATTCATTCACCATGTTCAGGGGTAGAGTAAAGCTGGGAAAACAGACTTCAAAGCATTAGTATTATCACTCACCTTTGACCTTTAATTCTTATTAATAACTTTATTGTTAATTCCATAACTTTTCAAGCCTTGCTACTTACAAATCATTTTATTTTAGGACAGTTGTTTCACCTTTCAGAGATCTGTATTTCCTTAACTCTAAGAGTATTTATAGTTAACTCACAGAATTATTGGATAGATTTTAAAAAAAAAAATGCTTGCACAGTGCAACTTACATAAGATGAACTGCTTTGGGACCTGCCTAATAATATGCCTGCTTGTCCAAGAGGATTCAATCCATGGTGAACTGTGACAGGTGAATGGTCACTGGGTATCCCATGTTGAAGCATTGCATTTGTATTTTTATTAGGGTCTAATGACACATCAAGGAGCCCTGGTGGCACAGTGGGTCAGTGCTTGGCTGCTGACGGAAAGGTCAGCTGTTCCAACACACTATCTGCTCCACAGAAGAAAGACCTGGCAATCAGCTTCCATCAAGCTTACAGACCTGTAATCACTGTGGGGCAGTTGTAGTTCAACTGATAGGGTTTCTGTGAGTTGCAATCAACTCTATGACACACACCAATAATGACACATTGCTGGCTATTTTTTTAAGTGGTTCTTTGTTATTAGTAGCACGACTGTGTTCCAGAATCCCAGGCTCTGTGTTGTGATTCTCCTGAGGAAGCTGTTTGTAAATTTCACACCTGATATAAAAATCTAATAAATTAAAAACAAGTACAGTTGTAGCGTCTAATAGCCAGCCAAATGTCGTCAAGTCAGATGTGACTCATGGCGACCCTAGAGCGTCTAATATAAATAGTATATATTTATTCCATGAATATACTTACTCCAAACATAAATGAAACTCTGGGAAAGACCACAGAGTATATATTTCTGCAAAATAATAATAAAAATATTTTATTGCATTTTAGGTGAAAGTTTACAATCCAGATCAATCTGCAATATAAAAGCCTGAAATGCAACTCTAACTTCTCTCCTCCACTACCAACACCACATTCGTCCTTTCCATCCTGTACTTCCCACATCCATTCAACCAACTCCAGTCTCCAAATACAGTCTCATTTCACCTCTAGACAAGAGCTGCTCAGACAGCCTCATGCCTACATTTAAGTCAAGAAGCACATTCTTCACCAGCATGAATCTATGTCTTATAGCCCCATCTAATCTTTATCTCAAAAGTTGCTTCCTTACTGGTTCCAGCTGTAGGATAACAGAGTTTAGAGGCCACATCTTCAGGGGACCCTCCAGTATGATGGACCATCAAGTCCAATCTTTTAAAAGGGTTCTACTTCAACACTCTGATTTTTCTCCTGCTGCATCAGTTCTTTGCCAGGGCAGTCACTGGTAATAGCCAGGCCTCATCTAGCTCTTCTGGTTTCATGCTAATGCAGTCTCTGGATCATATAGTGTCTTCTGTGTCTCCTGGGCTCATATTTTCCTCATGTCTTTGATGTCTTTCTTTCTTCTCTGCTGTAGATGGATTGGCGCCAATTGATACTACTTGGATGGACCCTTGCTAGTTCTTAAGAACCCAAATGCCACTCACCAAAGTGGTATGAAGAAAGTTTTCTTAAAAATAAAAAAAAGTTATGCCAGTTAGCCTACATGTTCCCTGAAACCATACCATTGAATTAATGCAAAGCATCTTCTCAGATCACAAAGCCATAAAAATTGAAATCAATAGCATAAAAAACATAGATATAAAGTGGAACTCATGGAAACTGAACAACACTTTGCTCAAAAACTCATGAGTTATTGAAGAAATCAAGGATGAAATAAAGAAATTTATGGATTCCAGTGAGGATGAAAACACTTCCTACGAGAACCTACGGGATACAGCCAAAGCAGTGCTCAGAGGTGAATTTATCTCCATAAATGCACACATCTGGAAGGAAGAAAGAAACCAAATAAAAGAACTGACCCTACAGCTTAAACAAGCAGAGAGAGAACAACAGAGGAACCCATCAGGCACCAGAAGAAAACAGAGAGCAGAACTAAATGAATTAGAGAATAGAAGAACAATTAAAAAAAATTGAAAAGACCAAAAGCTGGTTTTCTGAAAAGACTAACAAAATTGACAAACCATTGGCTAAATTTACTAAAGAAAAACAGGAAAGGAAACAAATAACCCAAATAAGAAATGAGAGGGGAGTTGTCACAACAAATCCAACAGAAATATAAAATATCATAGCTGAAATACTATATTCTAAGAAATTTGAAAACCTAGAAGAAATGGACAAATTCCTTGATTGATATTACCTACCCAAATTATCACAAGGTGAAGCAGAACAACTTCATAAACCCATCACAAAGAAAGAGATTGAAAAAGTCACCTAAAAACTGCCAGTCAAAAAAAGCCCAGGCCCAGATGGCTTCACCAAGAATTCTACCTAGCTTTTAGAGAAGAGTTATCTCCAATACTCCAAGACTATTTCACAGTATAGAAAGGGATGGAATACTCCCAAATCCATTCTATGGAGCCAGCATAACCCTGATACCAAAGCCAGGGAAAGACCCAACAGAAAAAGGAGAAATACAAACCAATATCACTCATGAATCTAGATGCAAAAATCTTCAACAAAATTCTTGCCAATAGAATATGACAACATATCAAGAAAATAATCCATCATGACCAAGTAGAATTCATACCAGGTATGCAAGGCTGGTTCAACATCAGGAAAACAATTAATGTTATCAACCACAAATATATCACAAAAGACAAGAATCACCTGATCTTCTCTATTGATGGAGAAAAGGCATTTGATATAGTCCAACACCCATTCATGCTAAAAACTCTCAGCAAAATAGGAATAGACAACAAATTCCTCAATGCAATAAGGGCCATTTATACAAAGCCAACTGCCCACGTCACCGTGAATGGAGAGAGACTGAAACAGTTTCCCTTGAGAATAGGAACTAGACAGAGATGCCCATTCTCACCTCTCCTATTCAACACTGTACTGGAAGTTCTAGGCAGAGCAGTTAGACAACATCAAGGAACAAAGGATATCTACATCAGCAAAAAAGAGCTAAAAATCTCCCTATTTGCAGATGGTATGATTGTATATGCAGAGAATCCCAAAGAATCCATAAGGAAACTACACAAACTGATAGAAGAAAAGTTTCAGGATACAAGATAAATGTCAGTAAATAAGTAGGATTCCTTTATGCCAACAAGAAGATCATTAAAGAAGAAATCACCAAATTAATGCCATTTACTACAGCCCCTAAGAATATAAAGTACCCAGGAATAAATCTAACCAGAGAAATAACAGACCTTTACAAAGAAAACTATAAAGCCTTACTACAAGAAACTAAGAGAGACTTACATAAATGGAGAAACCTACCCTGCTCATGGATAGGAACACTTAACACTGTGAAAATGTCTATTTTACCCAAAACAATCTACTTATACAATGAAATCCCAACACAAGTTCCAGTGACATTTTTTAATGAGATGGAGGAGGAAATTACAAACTTTGTCTGGAAAAGGAAGAAGCTCAGGTTAAATAAAGCATTACTAAAAAAGAACACTGTGGGAGGACTCTCATCACCTGACCTTAGAACCTATTACACTGCCACAGTAGTCAAAACAGCCTGGTAATGGTACAAAAACAGACAGACGAGTGGAACAGAATTGAGACCCCAGAAATGACATCATCTGCCTATGAACAGTTGATATTCGACAAAGGCCCCAAGACATTAAACTAGGAAAAAACAATCTCTTCAACAAATGGTGCTGGCAAAACTGGATATTCATTTGCACTAAATTAAAACAAGACCTGTATCTTACACCTTATACAAAAACCAACTCAAACTGGATAAAAGACCTAAGTATCAAATCTAAAACGATAAGCTCATCCAAGAAAAAGTAGGAACAACAATGGAAGGTTTAATACACAGCATAGACAGACTTCAAAACCTGTCAAACAAACCACAAACAAAAGAGAAAATAGATAAATGGGAACTACTAAGAATCAAACACTTTTGCTCATCCAAAGACTTTATTAATAGAATTAGAAGGCCACCTACAGAATGGGAAAAAATATTTGACAGCTCTATGTCAGACTGATGCTTGATCTCCATAGTCCATGAGATACTACAAAATATCAATTAGGAAAAGATAAATCATCTCATTAAGCAATGGGCAAAGGAGATGGACAGATACTTCTCTAAAGAGGAGATGCAGGCAGCCGAAAAACACATGCAGACATGCTTACGATCATTAGCTATTAAAGAACTTCAAATCAAAATAACAGTGAGGTGCCATCTCACTCCAACAAGGTTGGCCATGATCCCCAAAGCACAAAACAACAAATGCTGGAGAGGCTGTGGAGAGATTGGAACTTTCCTACACTGTTGGTGGGATTGCAAAATGGTGCAACCTCTTTTGAAAGCAATCTGGCACTACCTTAAAATAATGGATATAGATACACCATTTGACCCAATAATTCCACTGCTTGGAATATATCCTACAGAATCAAGGCCATTCACACCAATGGATACATGCAGAAGAATGTTTATCGCCGCACAGTCCTAGATAGCAAAAAGATGGAATCAATGCAGACGCCCAACAATAGAGGAATGGATAAGTAAATTATGGTATATATACTCAATGGAGCACTATGCAATGATAAAGAACAATGATGATAGCATGAAACGTCTCTTAACTTAGTTTCAACTGGAGGACATTATGTTAAGTGAAAGCAGTCTGTGACAGAAGGACAAATATTGTATGAGACCCTTACAATAAGAACTTAAAAGCAGACTCATGCATAACAGAAAAGACTCTTTGATGCTACAAGGGTGGGGAGGGTGGGAGGGTGAGGGGCGAGGGTTTAGATTAGGTAGTTGTTAGAAATGTGGTTGAGTGAAATTGGTGACAGCACTTAAAAGTAAGAAGATCAATAGGGAATTCAACACAACTTGTGTACTCCTTCCATCTTAACCCAATATTGCAAAGACAGAGCAGCTGGGGCAGGGGGCCAGGGACTATGCTCTCAGGTGAAATCAAGGCCAATTGGCACAACTACTGTTTTACTAATGAGAACTCTCTGCACCCCACAATGATGAGTGGCATCTGGGGTCTTAAAAGCTGCCAAGCTGCCAACTGAGAGTACAGCAAATGGTCCCAACTTAGCAGGAACAGATGATCACCAAGGTCCATAATGACATGGGGGAAAGACAATCCAGAAGACAGAGAGACCCACGTGAGTGGATGTCTACATCATCTTGTGACTGGAACAACCAGATGGTGCCTGGCCCCACCAGTGATAGCCACGATGAAACTCACAAAGTTGAATCTCACTGGCAACACAAGTATAAATAGGGGTGCACCCTGAGATCTCCACTAAAAGACCACAATTGATGGTTCAGGGACTTCAGACTTCCCCTGGAAGCATGTCCCCTGGCCCTGCTGCTGCCCCATCCATAAATCATAATCAAGGTCAACTTTTCGGACAGCAATGGGTTGGACTTGATGAAGCAGAGGGACCATATTGTGTGGGCACTTTATGGTTCTGGGCATCTATAGGAGTTTGTCATGCTGACCTCATTCTGGAGGAAGGGGAATGGGTGGAGAGGAGAAGATAGTAGACTATCGGGAAGATAAGACACATGGAGCAGAGATGAAGAGCGTGCTGTCACTGTGGAGGGAGAGCAGGGGAAGCTGCATGCAAATTTATATGGGAATGTACATTTTCGCTTAATCATCATTATCATCATAATAAAAAGTGATGACAATGGGCATTCTTTTTTCTATTCTCAAGGGGAATGCTTTCAGACTCTCTCCTTTTAGGATGCTATTTTCTTTTGGCTTTGTGTAGATGCCGCTTATTATGTTGAGAAATTTCCCTTGTATTTCTATTTTGTGAGAGTTTTTGACGTGAATGTGTATTGGACTTTGTCAAATGCCTTTTTTGCATCAATTCATAAAATCAAATGGTTCTTGCCTTTTATTTTATTTGTGTGGTTGACTGCATTGTTTTCTAGTATCAGACCATCTCTGTATCCATGTTTGAATCCCACTTGGTCATGGTGAATTAGTTTTTTTATATGTTGCTGAATTATATGGGCTAGAATTTTGTTTAGGATTTCTGCATCTAAATTTGTGAGAGATATCAGTCTGTAATTTCCCTTTTTTGTGTTGTCTTTACCTGGTTTTGGTATCAGGGTTATACAGACTCCATGGAATGAATCTGGGAGTATTCCATCCTTTTCTTGCTTTAGAATACCTTTACTAAGAGTGGTGTTAACTCTTCTCTAAAAGTTTGGTAGAATTGTCCAGGGAAGCCATCAGAGCCAGGGCTGCTTTTAACTGGGCATTTTTTATTACCACATTTTGTGTTGGGTTTATTTAGTTGTTCTGTTTGTGTTAGCTGTGGGTAATGTGTTTATAGAAATTTGACAGTTTCCTCTAGGTTTTTGAATTTATTAGGGCATATTTTTTCTTAGTATTCTGTTATGAGTTTTTTAATTTCCATTGTTTCTGTTGTGATATAGCCCATCCCATTTGTTATTTGGGTTATTTGTTTCTTCTCCTATTTTTCTTTTGTCCCTTTGAACAGTGCTTTATGAATTTTATTGATCTTTTTAAAAAACCAGTTTGTGGTCCTGTTAACTCCTTCAATTGTTTGTCTATTCTCTAATTCATTTAGTTCTTCTCTCATTTTTATTTTCTGTTTTCTTCTGGTGCTTGAGGGCTTCTTTTATTGCTCTCTTTCCACTTATTCAGGTTGTAAAGTTAATTCTTTGATTTGAGCCTTTTCTTCTTTTTGGATGTGCATATTTATTGACATAAAATGATCTCTGAGCATTGCTTTTGATGTGTCCTATAGACTCTGGTAGGATGTGTCTTCATTCTCATTTGATTCTATGAATTTCCTTATCCCATCCTTGATTTCTTCTATAGCCTACTTGTCTGGGGGAAGGTGTTATTCAGTTTCCTTTTTCTCATTTTCTTTTCCTTCTTCTTTCTATTATTGATTTCAACTTTTATGGCTTTATGGTAGGAAAAGTTGCTTCATAATATTTTAGTACTTTGAATTGTGTTATGAATTGTTTTGCAGCCTAAAATGTGTTTGATTCCAGAGAACGTTTCATTTGCATTGGAAAAGAAAGTACAGTTATCTGCTATTTTTGGAGTATTTTGTATGTCTATGAGGTCAAGTTGATCAATGGTGGTGTTTAGGTCTTGCATGTATTCACTGAGGGTTTTTTTTTTTTCCCAGCTTTTCTGTTCTTTGCTGAGAGTAATGTATTAAAGTTCCCTATCATTGTTCCAGAGCTGTCTGTTTCTGCTTTCAGTGAAGTGTTTGTTTTATGTATTTTGGAGCCCTGTCCTTGGGTGCACAGATATATGATATGGCTATGTCCTCTTGGGATATTGATTCTTTAATCGTTGTATAATGGCCTTTGTTGTTCAATACGGTGGATTTTACTTTAAAGTCTAATTTTATTGGAAATGAATATTGCCACTTTAGCTTTTTTGTGAATGTTGTTTATTTAGTATACTTTTTCACCCTTTGTGTGTTTGTTTGTTCATGTTTTTGAGTCTAAATTGTGTTTCCTGTAGGCAGCATACAGATGTCTTTTTTTTTTTTCATTCTGCTGTTTTCTGTCTCTTTATCAGTACATCTAGGTAATTTACATTCAGTGTGATTATTGATATGTATGAACTTAGTGTTTTCATTTTGATGTCTTTATGTGTGTTGTAGACAATTCCTTTGTTCTCATTAATTTTCTGAGCTTAGTCTTTTTTTATGTGTTTTCATCATTTTCAGTATTGGTGGTTTTGTATTTGTTGAGACTTCGTGTTTTTCTTGCTTATTATTTTTAAGAGTAGGATTGATAGCTTCCTTTGTGGTTACCTTAATATTTACCCCTGTTTCTTCCAGATTTAAACCAGCCCTTAATTTCACTGTATCACCTTGACTTGCTCTGCATATGAAAGATCTAAGGTTATACTTTTTTTGAGACTTTCTTTTTTGTTATAATGTTTACACAGTGACAGCTCTGCTTCCCCTTTTTCAATGTTTTGTCTATGATTTATTTTTGTGTTTACCCTACTTGGGTTGATAGGCAGTTGCTCTCTTCTGTGTTCTGGTCTTGGATTGTTACTTGGTGTTAATGATTTTCCAACTGAAGAACTCCCTTTAGTATTTCTTGTAACTTTGGTTTGTTTTTTGTCAATTCCCCAAATTTCTGTTCTTCTAGAAATGTCCTAATTTCCCCACCATATTTGAGAGAGAGTTTTGCTGGATGTATAACTCTTGGCTGGCAATCATTTTCCTTCCAGAGTTTGTGTGTCATCCCATTGTCTTCTTTCTTACATGATTTCTGCTGAGTAATATGAGGTTAGTCTTACAGATGTTGCTTTGTAGGTTATTTTTTATTTATCCCAAACCACTTTTAAAACTATCTCCTTATCCCATCACTTAATTGGGTTATTTATCTTTTTCTTGTTGATATTTTGCAGTAGATTGTATGTTATGTAGATCAGATATTGGTCCATCATGTAGTTGCCACATATTTTTTCCAATTCTGTAGGTGGCCTTTTAATTCTTCTGATAAAGTCTTTGTGTGAGCTAAAGTGTTTTATTGTTAGTAGTTCCCATTTACCTATTTTCTATTCTGTTGCTCGTGTATTGTTGGTCAGATTTTGAACCCTGTCTAAGCCATGTATTAGAACTTCCATTGTTGATCCTATTCTTTCTTGCATAATCTTTACCGATTTAGGTTTGATGTCTTCGTGTTTTATCGAACTTGAGTTAGTTTTTGTGTAAGGTGTAAGATATGGGTCTTCTTCTAATTTTTTACAGATGGGTACCCAATTTTGCCAACATCATTTGTTAAAGAGACTTTTTACCTGAGTTTAAAATCTTAAGGCTTTTGTTGAATATCAACTGTTCATAAGAGGATACTGGCATCCCTGGGATCTCAGCTCTGTACCGTTGGTCTACATGTCTCTTTTTGTAACAGTACCAGGCTATTTTGACTACTGTGGCAGTGTAATATGTTCTAAGGTCAGGTAGTGTGAGACTTCCAACTGTGTTCCACTTCTCCAGCAGTGCTTTACTTTAGCCAGGGTTTCTTCCCTTTGCAAATAAAGTTGGTAATTTGTTTCTCCATCTCATTAAAACACATCACTGGAGTTTTTATTGGGATTTCATTATACATGTAGATCACTTTGGGTAAAATAGACATTTTCACAATGTTAAGTCTCCCTGTTCATAAGCAGGTCAGTTTTCTGCATTTATGTGGTCTTTCTTGGTTTCTTGCAGTAAGATCTTGTGGTTCTTTTTGTGTAGGTCTCTTATTTCCCTACTTAGATTTATTCCTAGGAATTTTATCTTCTTGGTAGCTATAGTAAGTGGTATTGATTTGGTGATTTCTTCTCTGATGATCTCTTTATTGGTATAAAGGAGTCCTACTGATTTACTCATATTTATCTTATATCCTGTTAATTTGCTAAACTCTTCTGTAAGTTCCAGTAATTTACTTATGGATTTGTTAGGAGTCTCTGTGTATACAATCATATCATCTGCAAATAGGGAGATTTTGGCTTCTTTGCCAATGCAAATGTGCCCTATTTCTTCTACTTGTCTGGCTAGTACCTCCAGTATAATGTTGAATAGAAGTGGTGAGAGTAGGTATCCTTGTCTAGTTGCCGTTCTCAACAGGAATACTTTCAGTCTCTCTCCATTGAAGATGATGCAGGCAGTTGGCTTTGCATAGACGCCTCTAATTGCACTGGGGAATTTATTTATGTTTTGCTGAGAGTTTTCAGCATGAAAGGGTATTTAGTTTTGTTGAATGCGTTTTCTACATCAATTGACAAAATCAGGTGATTCTTATATTTAGTGTTATTTATGTGATTGATCATATTAACTATTCTCTTGTTGAAACAGATTGCATCCCTAGTATGAATTCAACTTGGTCATGATGAATTGTTTTCTTGACCTGTTGTTGAATTCTATTGACAAGGAGTTTGTTTAAGATTTTTGCATCTAGGTTCATGAGTGATGTGGCTCTTTTTTTGTGGTATCTTTCCTTGGCTTTGGTATCAGGGTTATGCTGGTTCCTAGAATGAATTTGGAAGTATTCCTTCCCTTTCTACGCTGTGAAATAGTCTCAGTAGTATGCAAATTAACTCTTCTCAGAAAGTTTGAGAAAATTCTATGGTGAAGCCATCTGGGCCAGGACTGTTTTTTTCGTTGGTAGTTTTCTGATGATTCTTTCAATCTCTTCCCTTGTGAGTAGTTTATTAATTTGTTCTACTTCTTTCTGTGATAATTTTGGTAGGTGATATGAATTTAGGAATTTGTCTATTTCCTCTATGTGTTCAAATCTGTTACAGTACAGTCTTTTGTAGTATTTTGTTATGATACCTTTGATTTCAGTTGGATCTGTTGTGACATCTCTCATCTCATTTCTTATTCGAGTTATTTGTCTCCTCTCGTTTTTCTTCTGTAAGTTTAGTCAGTGGTTTACGAATTTTGTTGATCTTTTCTAAAAATCAGCTTTTGGTATTATTAATTTTTTTAATTGTTCATTCTATTCTCTAACTCAGTTAGTTCTGTTCTAATCTTTATTATCCGTTTACTTTTGGTGCCTGAGGGTTTCCTCTGTTGCTCTCTTTCTATTTGTTCAAGCAGTAGTGATATTTCTTTGGTTTGGGTCCTTTATTCCTTCCAGACATGCACATTTATAGAGATAAATTGATCTCCGAGCACTGCTTTGGCTGTATCCCATAAGTTTTGGTAGAATGTGTTTTCATTCTCATTTGATTCCATAGATTTATTTAGTCATTGGTTTCTTCTGTACTCTGTGGCTTTTTTGAGCAAGGTGTGGTTTGGTTTCCTTGAATTCCAATTTCTATGTTTGTTTTTTTCTTTCTTTCTTTCTTTCTTTCTCCTACTACAGCTTCTGACATTTATGGCTTTGTGGTCTGAGAAGATGCTTTGCAATGAGTCAATGGTTTGGGTTTTTTGAGACTTACTTTGTGTCCTAAAGCATGGTCTATTCCAGAAAATGATCCATGTGAATTGGAGAAGAAGGTGTATTTATCTGTGGATGGATAAAAAATTCAGTCTACGTTGATGAAGTCTAGTTGCTTAATTGTCACAATAAGATCTTTGGTGTCTTTATCGAGCTTTTTCCTGGATGACATCTCATTACTGAAAGTGGAGTGCTGAAGTCTCCAACTGTTATTGTGGAGGAATCTATCTCATTTTTCAGTGTAGTCAGTGTTTGTTTGATGTATTTAGATACTCTGGTGTTGGGTGCATAAATACTTAATCTTGATAAGTGCAGCTTGTGTATTAAACCTTTCAGCAATATATAGTGGCTGTTGTTGTCCACTACGGTGGATTTTACATTAAAATCTATTTTATCTGATATTAGTATTGCCACACCTGCTCTTCTTTGTATATTGTTAACTTGGTATATGTTATTCCACACTTTAATTTTC
The DNA here is from genome assembly GCA_028571685.1 of Heterohyrax brucei. Classification (NCBI taxonomy): domain Eukaryota; kingdom Metazoa; phylum Chordata; class Mammalia; order Hyracoidea; family Procaviidae; genus Heterohyrax; species Heterohyrax brucei. The sequence goes on from CM053146.1 coordinate 26,855,042, forward strand.
AGTTCATATCTTTGTGTCTGAGGTGTGTTTCTTGTAAGCAACATATACACAGTTCATGTCTTTTGATCCAGGATGTCACTCATTGTGTCTTTATTGGAGCATTGAGTCCATTTAAATTCAGTGTAATTATTGATAAGTATGTGTTTAGTGCAGTGTTGTCATTTTGATGTATTAATTTTTATGTTGGTGTTTTCTATGTTGCTCTTAACATTTTTTTCTGGGTCTTTCTTCCTTATGGGTTGATTTTTCATCTTTTTCAGTGTTGGTTTTGTTTTTGTTGAGACTCTTGTATTGTATTTCTTGTTTTGGTATGTAGCATTGCTTTGTGCTTTACGGCTACTCCTATGATCCCCCTTAATATTCTAAGTTTAAACCCAAATTTAACTTCTGTATATCTTTTTAATTTCCTCATCATCTGAAATGACTGTAACTACTTTAGTATATCCCCCTTTTTCAAGTGGTAGTGTCATAGTTTTCATGATATGATCACTGGATCCCTTCTTTTAATATTGTAGCTTTGATTGAGTTTTGTGACTTCCTGAGTAGGATTCTGGGTGCTGTGTACTGCATTGCCTCCTTAAATATACACTTAATAATTTTGTTTTTCTAAGCAAAGAGTCTCTGTTAGTAGTACTTACAGTTTTGGTTGGGTTTTTACAAAGTCTCTAAACTTCTGTTTAGCTGTGAAGGTCTTAACTTCACCATCATATTTGAGAGACTGTTTTGCAGGATGTATAATTCTTGTTTGGAAGCTTTTCTCCTTAAAAGTTTTGAATGCATCGTCCCACTGCCTCCTTGCCAATATCATTTCTGCCAAGAAGTCAGGTTAAAGCTTACAGGGCTTCCTTCTGAATGTTAGCTTTGCTTTGAGCCTCTCTGTCTTTTAGGGAATCTCTTTATTTTTCATTTTATTAAGCTTGGTTTTAATATGTCTTTGTGTCTTTCTTTTGGAGTTTAGTTTTTGTGGCATACAATACATGTCTTGGATATCTATATTCTCTTCTTTCATAATTTCAGGGAAGTTTTCTGTCAGCAACTCAACAATACTCTCTGTGCTTTCAGCTATCACTCCCTGTTCAGGAACTCCAATTAATCACAGATTATTCCTCTTTGTGTGAGCAAAAGTGTTTTATTCTTAGTAGTTCCCATTTACCTATTTTCTATTCTGTTGCTCGTGTATTGTTGGTCAGATTTTGAACTCTGTCTAAGCCATGTATTAGAACTTCTCTGTGCACTCTAGTGACTGGCCATGGTGGACCCTCTAGGGTGGCAGTCTCTGCCTCCTGGCTGTCAAATGTGGCATCGTGAATATAGAGTCAGTGAGGGGCCATCAATTGACCCTATGATGTGGATTAGTAAAGGCTGTAAGAAATACTGTTGGTTCATTCAACAGTTATTTCTCTCAGCAGTCTTATTTTAAAAAGCTTGGAGCTATCTGACAGCTGCCAAAATCACTCAGACCAGTAGGTGTGGTAGGACCCAACTTCCAGATGACAAGAGAAGTACCTTTTCAGCTGTCCCCAGATGCTATCACATAGTTCAATGTAGGAAGGTGTTACAGCCCTGTTGCCATCCTTAGCATGGCCCTACCTGTAAGGTAACACTGTTCTAAACACAGCCTTACTGTTAGTAAAATGCTTTCTGTGCTAGTACTGCTTCTCAGCTTGGGAATTAGCCCCTGCTGAGGTGTCTGGTTGGGTGACTCCAATTCCCAGCCTACCAAGATGGCATCCTGGTCAAGCTGCCTTTCCCAATGAGAAACCACCCAATCTCTGGTGCAGCTCAGAAAACAGAGCATGAAGGGACAGTGGTGCCCTTAGTCAGCAGTCAGGCTCTTAAAATGTGGCTACCCTATGCACTGTCTCTCTGCTCTGCTATGCCCTCTTTAGTGCTGCAGTTCAGCATATTTGTTGGCTCATATTCATATCCCACCTCTCATATAACAAAGAAGGTGTCAGTGCCTACAGTCTACCCAAGCAGTGAGTCAGCAGAAGCCAGGCTTAGCTTGTGCTGCTTCACATTAGGCAGCGGTAATTTTGCATTTAGTGGCAAGTAGTCCAATCTGACAACCCCATGCCGTATCCTAGGACTCCCTGGGTGTCCAGAATGCTGAGTTCAATTACTAATACAGGACTTAGTTCTCAAAGGGACATGTATCTAGTCCACCATTTTGTCCCCGGCCCCTCCATCAGGGACTCTTTGTTGAGTTTCTTATAATGGCAGTCATTGATGGTAGCCAGGCACCTTCTGGTTCTTCCAGTTTCATGTTGATTTAGCTGCCAGTTTATGCAAACTTTTCTTTCTCTTGGGCCCATGTTTTTCTTATGTCTTTAGTGTTCTTCAGTGTTCTTCAGAAACCTTGATAGAGTTAAAAGGTAAGGCTGCTAACCAAGAAGTTGGCAGTTTGAGTCCACTAGACACACTTTGGAAACTCTATGGGGGCAGTTCTACTCAACCCAGACAGTTGCTGTGAGTTGGAATCAACTCAACAGCAGTGAGTTTTAGATTGATGTTCTCCCATCTCTTTTCTTCCAGGTGGGTTGAGACCAATTAATAATTCTTACATGGCTGATTGCTAAGTTTTAAAACCCCAAATGATATTTACCAAAGTAGGATTCAGAATATTTTCTTAAAAAAACTTGTTTTGCCAATTAACCTAGATTTCCCCTGATACCATGGTGCCCAGACCCATGACCACGCTACTCTGATTCTTGGGAGAGTTGGTTGTATTTAGAAAACTTCTTAGCTTTTGGTTTAGTCCAGTTGTGCTGACATTAGCTCTACTGTGTGTTGTCCTTCCCTTTACCTAAAACAATTCTTGTCTGTTATCAAGTCAGTCAATACCCCTCTACCTCCCTTCCCACTCTCATAGCCATCTAAGAATGTTTTCTTTTGTGTTTGAATCATGTCTTGTGCCCTTATAATAGACATCTTATACAATATCCTTTTGTGACTAATTTCACTCAGCTTAACACCTTCCACCTTCCTCCATGTTGTGAGATGCTTCCCAAATTCATCATTGTTCTGTGTCACTGAATAATACTCCATTGTATGAATACCACATAGTTTGTTTATACATGCATCCCTTAATGAACGCCTAGGTTAATTCTATCTTTTTGCAACTGTGGGCAGTGCTGCAAGGTATATTTTTGCACAAGTATCTATTTGTGCGCCAGGTCTTATTTCCCCATGATACATTCCAAGCAATGGGATTGCTGGACCCTGTGGTGTTTCTATTTCTAGCTTTTTAAGAAAGTGTCAAATCAATTTTCAAAGTGGTTGCACCATTTCACATTCCTACCAGGAGTTTATAAGTATTTCTGTCTCCAACATTTATTATTTTGTGTGTTGGATTAAAGCCAGCCTTGTTGAAATGAGATGTTATTTCAATGTAGTTTTCATAAGCGTTTCTCTAATGGCTAATACAGTAGGCATTTTCTTATGCATCCTTTAGCATCTTGGATGTTTTCTTTAGTGACGTACCTGTTCATATCCTTGTCCACTTTTCTAACTGAATTATTTGTCTTTTCATTGTTGGAGTTTGGAGTATCTTATAGATTTTAGAGATTAGATACCAATCAGATTAATCGTACCCATTGTTTTCCCCCACAGTCTATAGGTTGTCTTTTTACTCTTTTGGGAAGTCTTTGGATAAGCAGCATTGTTTGATTTCTGGGAGTTCCCTGGTATCTATTTTCACTTGTGGTGCTTGTGCATTGTTAACAAAGTCTTATATTCTGTTTATGAGAGATCAAGTAATTCTTTTTTTAAAATTGTGATTAAGTAAAAGTACACAATTCAAATTAAATTCACATGCCCACCCATCTGCAGCTCCCTCTGCTCTCCTTGCCCAGTGACAGCACACTCCTCCTTTTCATTCTATACTTATATGCTCTTAACAATCTCCTATACCCTTCTCTCCCTCTCTCCTCTCCATTCTAGTAAGAGCCAAATAGGACAGTATCTTATAGATGCACAGAACCATAAAGTACACACACCACATGGTCTTATTGTGTCCCCAAGTCCAGTCCAAAGAGTTGACCACAGAAATGTTTTCTGGTCAGGGGCAGCAGCAGGTCTAGGGGCCATGGTCCCAGGGGAATCTCCAGGCTGACAGACCATCAACTGTGGTCTTTTAGTGGAGTTGTTGAGGTGCATCCCTCTTTTTCATGTGTTGCCACTGGGACTCAGCATTGTGTGTCCCATCATGGCTGTCTTTTGTGGTGACCAGGTACCATCTGGATCTTCTGCTCACATATTGATAGCCAAGCCAAGTGCTGTCGAGTGAGATCTGACTCTACAGTCACCCATTCTGATGGATCTTTCTGTCTCCTGGGCTCTTTTTTCTTCATGTCTTTGCTGTTCTAGGTGACCATCTGTTTCAGATGAGTTGGAACCATTTGGTATACCTCAGATGTCAGCTTGCTAGCTTTTAAGACCCCAGATGCTACTCACCAATATTGGGTACAGACAATTGTCTTAGCAATAGGATAGTTGTGCCATTTTGGAGAGGCCAAGTAATTCTACAGATACACATGGACCTAGTTTAAAAAAAAAAGAAAGAAAGAAAGACGTGACAGTCAAGAGAATTAAAACTTATTTGTCCAATTCAGTATAAAGTAAATGATGTAACAGACTCTCAAATTCAAGCAATGCTATACCAAGATATCTTAATCCCTATACTTACAATTTTGTAGTTCTTGATAGGTAACACTTTATGAATCAAAAGCCAAACGTATTGTCATGAAGTCAATTATGACCTATAGTGAACATACAGGACAGAGTAGAACTGCCCCATAGATTTTCCAAGGAGTGCCTGAAGGATTCGAACTACCAACCTTTTTGGGTAGCATCCTTAGCTGTTAACAACTGTGCTATTAGTGTGACATCCTTTTTCAAAAAATACTTCTAATTCCACCTGTTGGTGGATGCATCCTGTAGTTTTCAAAGTTAAATGACTAAGTACAGACCTGTGCTCCATGCCATAGAAATGACTCTGACACATTCCTTGTCACCAATATACTTAAGAAAAAGTTGATATATTTATTGTTTGTGTTGTTTGCTTATATATATAATAACTTAGGCCAGGTGCACCTTAGTCTTCAAGGTGACATCTTTACTTTTGAACACTTTAAAGAGGTTTTTGCAGCAAATTTTCACAAGGTAATATGGCTTTTGATGGTTTTTTAGTGTTGTATAGACTTTTCCCTTCTTTTATATTTATTTTTATTATTTATTACAGTAAATGAATAAAATTTCAAATATCTATCAACTATCTCATCTTTGATAAACCCTCACCCCAGCTTCCACCCTTGTGGCCAACACAGTAATTTTCTTCTGTAGATAATTCTATTTTTAAATCTTTATAACAGGGTTCTCATACAACATTTGTCTTTTGACACTGACTGATTTCACTCAGCATAATATCTTGCAATTGAAACCATGCTATGAGATGTTTTCTAAAATCTCCATTTTTTTAATCATAGCATAGTGTTCCACTGTATATATGTACCATAGTTTATTTATCCACCCATCTGTTGAGGAACATCTGGATTGATTCCATCTTTTAGCTATTATGGACTGTGCTGCAATAAACATTCATGTACATACATCTGTTCACATAACAGCCTTTGCTTCTGAAGAATAAATTCCAAAGAGTAGAATTACAGGATCCAATGGTATACCTATTTCCAGCTGTTTGAGGAAGTGTCATCTTGCTTTCCAAAGACTTTGTACCAACTTGCAATCCCACCAGCAGTGTATGAGAGTTCCAGTCTCTCTACATCCTCTCCAGCATTTGTTGTTTTGTGTTTTTCGGATCATGGCCAACCTTGTTGGGGTGAGATGATACCTCATTGAAGTTTTGATTTGGATTTCTCTGATAGCTAATAACCGTGAGCAAATTCTTATATGTCTTTTGGCTGCCTGGATGTCCTCTCTAGTGAAGTGTCTGCCCATCTCCTTTACCTATCTCTTAATTTGGTTATTTATTTGTTCGTTTGTTGTTGTTTTTTTACCAATGCCATCAATGTAGCTTACACTTCATCCTTCACTGCTACTGGTTGCTGATCATATGCTATGTCTTGAAATATTTGAATGTCAACCAGTTCTTTCTGGTATAATTACTCTTTGTATTTCTTCCATCTTCTTTCAATGCTTCCTGAAGCATTTAATATATTCAGTGGAGAATCACTCGTTTTTGGAACTCAAGACTTCTCAAACCACTCTTTGGAATCTTCTGTCAGTTCTTTTACTTCATCATTCTTTCCTACTCAACACTCCATGATATTTTCAATCACTTCCTATGCATGAAAAAGCTGGAAAGTACATCATATGCATGCAAAAGCTGGACAATGAATGAAGAAGAGAAAAGAAGAATTGACACTTCTGAACTATTGTGTTGAAGAAGAATACTAAATGTACTGTGGACTATCAAAAGAACAAACAGATCTGTTCTGGAAGAAGTACAACCAGAGTGCTCCTTAGAAGCTAGGATGGCAAGAATACATCTTGCATACTTTGAACATGTTGTCAGGAGGGATCAGTCCCTGGAGAAGAACATCATGCTTAGGAGAGTGGAGGGTCAGCGAAAAACAGGAAGATCCTCAAGGAAGGAAATGGATTGGCACAGCGGCTGCAACTGTCTTTAAAGATAAAAACCATTGTGAGCATAGCACTGGACTGGGCAATGTTTTATTCTGTTATTCATAGGTTCACTATGAGTTGAAATTGACCCAATGGCACCTAACAACAACAATAATATATAATAACAGATAACACACAATACATTAAAACCCATCCCAGCTGTTGAGTTAATTCTGACTCATAGTGACTCTGCAGGACAGAGTAAAACTGCTCCATAGAGTTTCCAAGGAGTGCTTGTAGGATTCAAACTGCTGACCTTTTGGTAATCAGACACAGTAATTAACCACAATATGTTAGAAGTGCAGAATATAAACTTTTTTATTTACTGAGATTGTCAATAATTTCATTTTCCTTGTATCAACAATCAATGCCCTTGGAAGCAGCAGTCAGGAAATCAAACAATGTTATTGCATTTTGAAAATATTCTGTGAAAGATCTTGTACAGTTCTAACAAAGACATCACTTTGATTAATAAGATACACCTGGCCCAAACCATGGCCTTTTCAATTGTGTCATATGCACATGAAAGCTGGAAAGTGGAAAATGAAGACAGAGTCTAATGCAATTGAATTACGGTGTTGGCAAAGAATAATGAACATGCAGTGAAATGCCAGAAGAAGGAACAATTCAGTTTTGGAAGAAGCATAGCCAGAATACTGCTACCATACTTGGGACATGTCATCAGGATGTCTAACTTCGGCTTACATGCTTTGGACATGTCATCAGGAAACAACAGTCATTAGAAAAGGACACCACGCCTAGTGAAGCAGAAAATCAGTGACCACAAGGGAAACCTTCAATGAGATATATTGACACAACAGCTGCTACAATGGACTAAAACACACTAGTGATTGTAAGTGTGATGCAGGACTGGGCACTGTTTAGATCTGTTATGTGTAAGGTTGACATGAGTCAGAGCAGAATCCATGCAACTAACAGCAGCATGTGCTCTGAGGCACACTTTAGGTCTGGGGTTGTATCCCATTACATTGCCAATTTAAGAAGCTCCCTCACTAACTTTTCTAGATCAGAAACTACCTGGATAACAGTTTTAAAAGAAATACACACTTTGTTACTTGGAAATAACATATTAAGAGTTCTATGGACAACTATTACATTTCAGTGCCATAAATCTAAAATCATTATATAATGAAAGCAACTTTATCTCTGTGGACACACAGGTTAAAAAATTTGTGAGCAAGTTTACATTAGGGCACAGCAGAATTAAGCTATAACAACACAAAGATCAGTTTAAATTGGACATTAATAAATGTAACAACCAGGCCAGTAAAAGTTTTAATGTCTTAAGCTGGAGACTTAAGAGACAAAATTCAAATTACCAGTGTTTAAACTATAGCAAAGATAATAAATGAACTTGGAAAAAATTAGCCTGACTTTACTACCTGACTTTACTAACCTGTTGCCAATAAGTTAATTCTGACTCACTGACTCCATAAGACCTGGTAGAACTGCTCCATGTGGTTTTCAGGGAGTGAGTGATGTATGTGGACTGCTGACCTTCTTTTTAGCAACTGAGATTTAGCAACTGTACCACCAGGGTTCTCTGATCTCACTAGTAAAAAGTGAAATTTCGCAAGAAAGATATTGTTTTGATGTATCAGTAAGATTTTTAAAAGAACAATGACAGTGTGAGGATATGACAAAAAGGAAACCAAAGTAGGAGGGATGGTAGGTAGAACTGTAGCCCTCTGCAAAGGTATGTCCAGCCAGAACCTGTGAATACAATTTTATTTGGAAAAGGGATTTTTGCAGAAATATTAAGGATTTCAGAATGAGATCATCCGAGTCCAGATGAGCCCTAAATTCACCAATATGTATACTTTATCGGGGGGCCTGTCTACTAAAATCGTACCTAAGGCAATTAGTTTTAAATTACTGAAGTATCTTTCAGAGCTGTCAATGGAAACTTCAATGGCTAGTTAAACCTCCTCATTAACACTCCTCCTCAAGCAGTGCGTAGGTAAAACATTCTATCTGCCGTACCTTATTTACACCTCTAGTTCTTATAGCACAGGATCAATGGAGAGATACAGAGAACTCAGTCATATGAGAATAGGAACAGAGCCTGGAGTTACTCAGCTACTAGCCCCAAAGGGCCCAGGGTTGCCTGCCACCACTAGAAGCTAGGAGGGAGGCCTGGACTAGATCCTCTCTCAGAGGTTCCAGAAGCAACCAACCTTACTGGCACTTTCTTGTTGGAGTTCTGACTTCTGGAAATGTATGACAAGAAATCTCTGTTGTTTTAAATCACCCACTTTATAGTAATCTGTTATAGTTGACCAAGGAGACCAATACAGGTAAGCAAAAGGGTATGAATAAATCACTGCACAACACAAAAGCATATAGATAGTTCAAAAATCATGTTCTAATCAAAATGATCCAAAATAAATATCCAGACAGAGCTCAGAGCTTTGCCACTGCTCACAGAAATAGCTTGTCTTTAGTTTCTGACTTTGCACTTAACAATTAACTTAGATGCCTGAACAGGGCACTAGATCACTTACTTCAAAGAGCAAAAGTGGTGATATCCCTGACAGTGTGTAGGATAATGCTGTTCAGCTATATGCACCTCATCCTAATGGAGTCAGTTTTGCATGCTGGGGATGAGCACAGGACGAACTCAGACTAAAGCACCAGAAGCAACGTGACTAGGCTGAAGGCAAAAGTCAAAGAATGCCTCATCAACAAGAAGAGAAACACCTGGACCTGAACAAATGGTCTCTGAGGATGTTGGTGCCAAGGGACTTAAGACAAATACATTAAATTTTAGCCCCAGGTATCCCGGCCCGCGGGACAAATCACCGAGGGGCGAGGAGGAACCTGTGAAAATGAAAGTAGGGCAGGAGATGCGAAGAAATGGAGGCAAGACAGGATTCTGATCAAGCCTCAAAAATTTTTTATTTCAGCAGTGGATATATATATACAGCGGGAAGGGGAGGGATTTGGAATCGGGTGATATCTGGTGTGAGGCACTTGGTTGGCGTTTTATGATTGGTTAGGCGGTGTGCCTGGACAGTGATGCTGGGCAGTGACTCGCGGGTAGTTTTGGCTCACGTGCATTTTCAGGGGCTTTCCGGACTTCCTGTTTTTGGGGGCCTGAAGTTTTTTCATGGCCCCCGACACCCAGGTAGCACAGTATATCAGCTGTGCCCTTTGTTATTTGGTCAGCATAGTGCTACTTGGGCTCAACTGTCAGCCTGGAGCCCTGCTTGTAAACCATATGTTTCAACTGCAGGTTCTGGAGTCTTTGGTTTCTTAGAGACCAGCCTACCTTGGATCCAAATGTAATATGCAGTTGTTACATAACACAGTGAAATGAATTTTTTCTTGCATATCTATAAGTAGAACACTTACAGAATAGAGCAGCAGAGAGAAATAACATAAGGATATATATATAAGGAGGTAAGAAAACCAAAGAGATGAATCAGAAAACTTAATAGACAGTTACTTATAAACTTACAGGAAATAAAAAAAAAACAACTATTTTTACTATACTTTATAGCATGGATACATCAAGATCAGTGACATGCAAGATTCCCAGTTGGACAGAATTGGATACTAAGTTGAAATGTGGCTGCGTAATTACCAAGTATATATGTCTTTTCCTTTTCTGTATATCACAATTTAAGGACAGTGGTGGAAGAAAAAAATCAAATGTAAGTAATTATTTTCAGAACAAAATACATACTTCAAAACCTAGATGCCATTTTATGTGAATATAGCTAATATGTGCATATCCACCAAGGGTAATAAAAGTTGCAAATTATGTTGAATAATGTCTTTGCTGACTATTTGGTTTCTGTATGAGAGACACACATGGGACTAGAAAGCAAAGCAGTATTTATAATGCAATATAGAGTATAAGCCATAGTACAGTGTGGGATTTCTGAAATGTCACTAACTCACTAATTTACTGATGCTTTCAGAAGAAAAATAACCTAATATCAAGAGAAAACCTCAATTACAAACCATATTTTTCCTTTAAACTTTATGCTACTCTACAGACAGCTTCAGAGGTTTGGGAGAAAAAGTCAGGATTGATAGTGACTGTTTACTTAGAAGAATGCCGTTTGACATATTTATAACTGGATCAAAAATGGATGACTTAAGGTAAGCTCCAATCTATAAAGTTCTTTCTTTGTCAAACATCCTGTAAAGGAAAACTGTTTTGTAAAATCCCAGCTCTTCTTGGTTGTTGGAAAAACGATCATGGGAGATAAATGGCACTCAGTTTTATAAACATAAATCTACAAATTTAGGACTCAGAGGATTTCCAAACTGTTGAGAACTAAGTAGGATTCAAGACTCATGGCAAGAGACATTCAGTTTCAGACATTTGTGTAAACCTGGTAGAATTTCATGTGAAAGAGATGGTCCATCACTGTACCTTATGCTAATTAATATACAATGTATTCTCTTATTTTGGGAACAACTCAAATGTGGACATGAGGGACAGAGATGTCAAAGAAAGCAATGTGTGGCACTGCAAGATATTGATGCCTAACCAGCACAAAACTTCACTTAAGCAATGAGATGTTGACTTGGTATTGAGGTAGTGGTGTAAATAAAATGACACTTTTTTTCTTTTGCTATGGCAAAAGAAGAATTAAAGGAAGATCATAATAATGGTGTATTGGAAACTCTGGTGGCACGGTAGTTAAGAGCTATGGATGCTAACCAAAATGCTGGCAGTTCAAATCTCCCAGGTGCTCCTCAAAAACTCTCTGGGATAGTATGAAAACTCAGTGCTGTTGAGTGGAGTCATATTATGCATTAAATTTAAATAAGGGAAAAAAATCATAGCTAAGCATATGTCTTAATTCTTTTATAGTTATTTCTACTAATACAGACCAGTGATAAAATTCTCAAATACCCTTAAAATAACAAGTATTACTACTACATACGTTGCTGTAGACGAAACCAGATGCGATGAAACAACGTCCTCTTTGTACTGTAGAGAAAGGATGGCATGTCATTAAATGGATTTGTGATGTTGCAAGTAATGTGATGATGCTGCTTTGGTGGTGGCTGTGCACTATCTGGTTCTTCTGGTCATGTGTTGATTCAGTCTCCCATTCACATGGGTTCTTCTGGCTCCTGGGCTCTTTTTCCTTCATGTCTTCATTGTTCTCAGTCATCATTTATTCTGGATAAGTTGGCACCATTTGATGTACCTCAGATGGCAGCTTGATAGCTTTTAAGACCCCAGAAGCCACTCGTCGACATGGGGTAAGAAGACTCTCTTAGCAATAGGCGAGTTATGCCATTTGGCCTCGGTGTTCCCCAAAAGTATGGTTCCCAGATCCCTGCCCCTGCTACTCTATCCTCTCAATACTGGGTTGAGATTAGAATAGCTTTTCTATGGAGAAATCCAGTTAATTTTATCTACTCTATACAATGTGTTATCACTGTTTTTCACCTAACCAAATTTTTATCATCTAGTCTATGACCAATGGTCTTCCACCTTTGTAGGCATCAAAGTCTTTTCTTCTGCACACAAGTCTATTTTTAACTCCTGATTTCACTCAGCATAATGTTTTCCTGTTGAAATCAGGTTATGAGATCCTTCCTAAAATCATCGTTGTTCTTTATCAATGCATGGTGTTCCACTGAGGGAACGTACCATAGTTGGTTTATCCATTCATCTCTTGATAGGTATTTAGGTTGATTCCATCTTTTTGCTACTGAAGATAGTGTGGCAATAAACATTCATATGCACATGTCTGTTCGTGTGACCACATTTGTTTCTCTCTCCTGAGCAGTGGGATTAGGGATCAAATGGTATTTCTATTTCTAGCTTGTTAAGGAAGCACCAAATTGCTCTCCAAAGGGGATGTACAATTTTTCAGTCTCACCAGCAGTGTCAGAGAGTTCCAATCTCTCTGCAGCCTATACAGCATTTGTTGTTGCGAGTTTTTTGGATTATGGCCAATCTTGTTGGAGTGAGATGTCATCTCACTGTAGTTTTGATTTGGATTTCTCTGTTAACTAATGATCATAAGCATTTCCTCATGTGTCTTTTGGCTGCCTGGATATCTTCTTTGGTGAATTTTCTGTCCATCTACTTTGTCCATCACTTAACTGGGTTATTTACCTTTCTATTGTTGATATTTTGGAGCACCTTGTACATTATGGAAATCAGACATCGGTCTGATGTGTAGTTGCCAAATATTTTTTCCCAGTCTGTAGGTAGTCTTTTAACTCTCTTGATAAAGTCTTTGGATTAGGAAAAGTGATTCTTAGTAGTTCCCATTTACCTACTCTTTCTTCCATTGTTCATGGATTATTGGTCAGATTTTGAAGTCTGTCTAAGCAGTGTATTAGAACTTCATTGTTGGACCTATTTTTTTGCATGATCTTCATCGTTTTAGGTTTGATACTTAGGTCTTTGATCAATTTTGAGTTACTTTTTGTGTAAGGTGTGAGATATGGGTCTCATTTCAGTTTTTTGCAGATCAGATATCTAATTTTGCCAACACCATTTGTTAAAGAGACTGTGTATACCCAGCTTGCTACTTTGGGGCCTTTGATGAACATCAGCTATTCATAAGAGGATGTTAATATTTCTGGGGTCTCAATTCTGTGTCATTGGTCTATTTGTCTCTCTTTGTACCAACACCAGGCTGTTTTGACTACTGTGGCAGTGGAATAGGTTCTAAGACCAAGCAGTGTGAAACCTCACACTGAGTTCCTGTTCTTCACTAGTGCTTTACATATCTAAGGTTTCTTCCCTTTCCAAACAAAGCTGGTGGCTTGTTTCTCTATCTCATTAAAAAAGACAATGGAATTTGTATTGGGATTCCATTGTATATGTACATTGTTTGGGTAAAATAGACACTTTCGCAATGTTAAGTCTTCATATCCATAAGCAGGGTAGATTTATCCACTTCTGTAAGTCTCTTTTGGTTTCTTGCAGTTGGATCTTGTAATTTCTTCTGCATTGGTCTCTTGTTTCTTGGGCTAGATCTATTACGATATATTTTATTTTGGGGGGAACTACAGTAAATGGTATTCATTTGGTGACTTCTTTGATGTTCTCTTCCTTGATGTAAAGGAATCCTACTATTTTACTTACGTTTATTATATATCCTGATACTTTGCTGAACTCTTCTATTAGTTCCAGTAGTTTATTTATGGATTCTTTAGGATTCTCTGTGATACGATCATGTCATCTGCGAAAAGGGAGACTTTTACCTCTTCTTTGCTGTTGCAGGTGCTTTTTATTTCTTTGCCTTGTCTAATTGCTCTGACTTGAACCTCTAACACAACGTTGAATAAAAATGATGTCAGTGGACATCCTTGTTTAATTCCCATCCTCAGGGGGGAATTCTTTCAGTCTCTGTCCATTCAAGATGATGTTGGTGGTTGTTTTTGCATAGATGCCCCTTATTGAATTGAGAAATTTGCCTTATATTCCTATTTTGCTGAGAGTTTTTAACATGAATGGGTGTTGGACTTTGTCAAATGCCATTTCTTCATCGATTGATGAAATTTGGTGATTCTTGTTCTTTGAGTTATTTGTGTGTTTGATCACATTAATTGTTTTTCTGATGTTGAACCAGCCTTGCATCCTTGATATAAATCCAACTTGGTTATTGTGAATTATTTTTTTGGATATGTTGTTGGATTCTATTGGCTAGGATTTTGTGGAAGATTTTTGCATCTAGGTTCATGAGTGATATTGGTTTGTAATTTTCTTTTCTCATTGGACGTTTTCCTGGCTTTGGTATCAGGGTTATGTGGGCTTCATAGAACATACATGGGAGTATTCTGTCCTTCTGTGTGCTGTGAAATAGGCTCCATTGTACTGGAATTAACACCTTTCTAAAAGCTTTGTAGCATTCCCTGGTGAAGCCATCTGGGCCAGGAGTTTTTTTCGTTGGTAGTTTTTTAAAACTCTTTTTTTTGTGATGGGTTTATTAAGTTGTTCCACTTCTCCATGTGATAATTTTGGTAGGTGATGTGAATATAGAAATTTGTCCATTTCCTCTAGGTTTTCAAATCTGTTAGAGTACAATCTTTCGTAGTATTCTGATACTTTTGATTTCTGTTGGATCTGTTGCGACATCTCCCATCTCATTTCTTGTTTGGCTTATTTGTTTCCCCTCGTCCTTTTCATTTGTAAGTTTAGTCAGTGGTTTAACAGTTTTGTTGATCTTTTCAAAGAACTAACTTTTCATCTTGTTAAGTTTTCAAATGTTCTTCTATTCTCTAATTCCTTTAGTTCTGCTCTAATCTTTATGATCTGTTTTCTTCCGGTTACTGAGGGGTTCGTCTGTTGCTCTTTCTACTTGTTCAAACTGTAGGGTTAATTCTTAGGTTTAAGCCCTTTCTTCTTTCCAGATGTGTGCATTTATAGAGATAAATTGACCTCTGAGCACTTCTTTTGCTGTATCGCGTTAGTTCTGGTATGACAAGTTTTCATTCTCACTCGATTCTATGAATTTCTTTATTGAGTTTTTTATTTCTTCTATAACCCATAGATTTTTGAGCAAGGAATTGTTCAGTTTCTGTGAGTTCAGATTTCCCACTATGTTTTTTCTGCCATTGATTTCAAGTTTTATGGTTTTATGGTCTGAGAAGTCGCTTTATAGTAATTCAATGGTTTGGTTTTTGCTAAGACTTGTTTTATGACCTAATACGTGGTCTATTCTGGAGAATGTTCCATGTGCATTGGAAAAGAAGGTGTACTTATCTGTTGATGGATAAAAAGTTCTGTATTTTCAGTGAGTTATTGTTGGTTGATTGTTGCGATAAGATCCTCAGTATCTTTACTGAGCTTTTTTTCTGGGTGATCTGTACATTACTTAAAGCAAAGTGTTGAAGTCTCCTACTTTCGTTGTGGAGTGATCTATCTCCTTTTTCAGTGTTGTAAGAGTTCACTTGATGTATTTAGATGTTGTTCTGTTATTGGGTGCATAAATGTTTATTACTGTTATGTCTTGCTTATGTATCAAACCTTTCAGCAATAAATAGTGACCATCCTTGCCCACAGTGGTGGATTTTACATTAAAATCTATTTTATCTGAGATCAGTATTGGCACTGCCACTCTTCTTTGTGCGTTGTTAGCTTGGTATGTATTTTTCCATGCTTTTATTTTTAGTTTGTTCATGTCTTTGAATCTAAGGAGTGTTCTGTAAGCAACGTACAGATGGATCATGTGTGTTGATCCAGGCCATCATTCTCTGCCTGTTTATTTGAGAATTCAGAAAATTTACATTCAGTGTAATTATTGACAGATACGCATTTAGTGCTGTCATTTTGATGCCTTTCTTTTTGTGTTGTAGATGTTTTCTTTGTTTCTCTTAATATTCTATTTTGGATGGTTTTTCTTTACGGGTTTACTTTTCATCTTTCTCAGTGTTGGCTTTGTGTTCGTGAGACTCTTGCACTGTTTTTCTTGTTTTGTTATGTCACATTGTTAGTTTGCTTTGCAGCTGTCTCTTTGATCGTCTCTTATTCTAATGTTATTTAACTTCTGTGTGTCCTCTTAACTTCCTCAGCATCTGAAATGGTTGCAACTCTTGTACTCTGTCCCTCTTTGTTGTGTGATGATGTCCTAGTTGTCAAATTAAGATCACTGGTTCGCTTCTTTTAATATTTTAGCTTTGTTGAACTTTGTCAGTTCTCTAGCTGAACAGGATTCTGGATGCTGTGTCCTGCATTGCATCCTTAAGTATACATTTGTTCCTTTCATTTTTCTAAACAGTTTCTTTCAGTATTTATTGTACTTTGGGTTTTGTTTTTACAAAGTCTCTAAGCGTCTGTTTACCGCACATATCTAATTTCATCTTCATACATGAGAGGCAAATTTGTGTCATATATAATTCTTCGTTCGAAGTTTTCTCCTTCATGGCTTTGTATGTGTCATCCCAGTGCCTTATTGCCAATATAGTGTCTGCTGAGAAGCCAGAAGAAAGCCTACAGGGTTTCTGTTTGTACTTCAGTTTTAAGTCTCACTGGTTTTAAGAGCCTCTCTTTATGTTTCCTTTTATTAAGCCTTATTAAAATACACCTTGGTGTCTTTCTTTTGGAGTGTAGTTTTTGTAGTATTCAATAAGCATATTGGATATCTATGTTCTTGTCTTTCATAATTCCAAGGAAGTTTTTTGTCAGAAACTCTTCAACAGTTCTCTCTGTGTTTTTGGCTATCCATCCTTGCTCAGGAACTCCAGCTATTCATAGATTATTTCTCTTGTTAGAGTGCCACATATTTCTTAATGCTTCTACTTTTTTCTTATTTCTTTTCTCTGGTTTCTCCTCATAAATCCTGGAGTTAGTTGCTTTATCTTCAATCTCGAAAATTTTGCCCTGCAACTCTTCAATTCTGTGCTTTTGGCTTTTCATTGAATTGTCTAAATCCGTAATTTTCTCATTGATCTGCTAGATTTCAGATTGTTGATATTCCAGTAGTTTATATAGCTTACTTAATTTTTCATTTGTTCTGCTGCATTTTGTTTGGGGAAACCCTGGTGGCACAGTGGGTTACATGCTACGTCTGCTAACCAAAAGGTCAGAAGTTCAAATCCACCAGGTGCTCCTTGGAAACTCTATACGGTAGTTGTATTCTGACCTCTAGGGTTACTACGAGTCAGACTAACTCTACGGTAGTGGTCTGGCATTTTGTTTAACTCTAGGAGGGGTCTATACTACCTATTCTACCTATGATAATTTCAGAAAGGCTCTTCATCCAGAAAATTCTTTGATTCTTTATTTTGGGAGTTTTCCAGAGCCATGGTGGTCTGCATCTTTAAATGATTAGCTCTTGATTGTTGTCTTCACACCATCAAGAAGCTGTTCAGTTTCTCTAGCCTTACACCAAAAGGAGCTGTGGCATAATTCTAAGTGGACAATAAGAGTACTGCTAGACTTTGTCACCAGTCACCTCTACTTTCTCTAGTGGTTGGCCCCAGCTGGGCTCTCAGGGACGGCAGATCCCTCCTCCTCTCTGCTAAAAGTGGCAAGTTACTTGTGGTTACCCTCCGTGGTTGTGTCAACTGAGCCTATGGTGTAGCTCAGGGAAGGAAGGAGAGAAGGATGCCACTGCACTTCACTGCCTGTGCTGCTGTGCTCTCTAGATGTGTTTACCTTAAAAACTGCTTTTCTGCTGACAGCGTGTTGTCCAGCAGCTACTGAAAGCAGCAAGGCCCTCAGAGCTGGAAGGCCCTGCATCCTGGCTGGAAAAGATGATGCCCTACTTATGGAGTCTCTGGGGGTGTCATGAGCCAATGCTGTGATGTGGCTCAGTGAAGGGTGGTAGAAATGCTGTCAGCCACTCAGCTGCCAGTCACCACTGCATTCTCCAGCTTGTCTTATTTTAAAAGCTGTTTTACTGCTGAAAGAGGCACTGTCCAGCAGCAGCTGAAAGTAGCCAGGACTCCAGGGGTGGCAGGCCCCACCTCTGAGGAGACAAAGATGGTACCTCATAGGCTTTTTCCAGACCCTTTGATGTGGCTTAAAGAAGGGAGGGCTTAGGAAACTGCCACCCTCAGCTACCAGGCCCCAACATGATCCCTAGGTAGGATTGTCTTAAAAACAGCTTTTCTGTTTTAAAAACACTCTTCAGAAAGATGCTGTTGCTCCATGTGAGAAGTGGCCCCAGCTGAGACCTCAGACATGGCTGATTCTGCCTCTCAGCTGACCAATATGCTGTCTGGTCTGCGCTTCCTTTCTTGCAGTGATGCAGTAGAATCCATAGTTCAGCTTGGAGACAAGAGAGGGGGGAAGAGAAGTGGTACCCTCAGTCTGCAGCTAGGTTCTCAAGATATGGCTGTCCCAAGCACAGTCTCTCTGCTGCGGTGTACACTGTTTACTTAAGAACTGCATTTCAGCATATTAGCCACATCATGCCAGGCTGAGAGGCTTGGATGACCCAATACCCACCTCCTAGATAACAAAGAAACCATCTGTACCTGTAGTCCTCACAAATGATGCATCAGCAGAAGCATGACTCAGTGTGCTGCTACCTCACCTTCAAGAGAAGTAGTTTCAACTTTCCTGTTGCCCAGCCCAATCTCACAACCCTACTCCAGATCTTAGAGCTCCCAGAATGTCCACACTGCTTGGTTCACTTATTATTCCAGGCCTTAGTACTCAGAGGTAATCTAGGAGACTTGTGTCTTGTCCTTCTTCTAGACCCCACCTCCTATTGTACACATCTTTTTAAAGTGGCATTAAATATCTTTTATTTGAATGTCAAATACTTTTTTTTTCATAATCATTAGATTGATCTGGGCATTTTGCATGATAGGTGAAAGGGAGGAAGTACTTTGCAAAAGACAATGAGGTCTTTTCAGTTCCTGTAAGTGAACTGATTTCAGAAACAAGTTTGCTTTGTAATAGAGGACTAGTAATTGTGTATTTGACATTTTTTAAGACATGTGACACCATAACATGACTGTCTGTGACACTCTAGTCTTGTTATTCTTCTCTGATGAGAATACCTGGTGTGTTCATTTTCTAGAAATGCTAGTCATTACTGAAGCAAGATAAGCTCTTCTGGCTTGGGTTAATTCAAAATACATTTTCTGTCTGTGAATGTGTACACAACCAGCATTTTATACCATGCCTTTGATAGTCATGTATAAGTGGGAGAATTTTAGTCTCTGCATCAAATTCAATTTGAGTTTTAGGTAAATTTTACAAATAAAATTTTATTGGAACACAGCCATGCACATTTATGTGTGTATTGTCTAACATTGCATTTGCACTACAAGGACAGAGTTAAGCAATTACAACTAAAATTCATGGCTCCAAAATGAAAATATTTAATACTCGTACTGTTTCTTGTTGTGTTGTGCATCAGGTCTCCATGCGTCAGGGGACAACTTGACAGAAGTTAACGACAACAACAAGCAAAAGGTCAAAGGACAGAAATACCCTGACTGAGAGTGCAGCACTACTGATTCACATACAGCTAGGGAGGTAATGAGTGAGGATTCGGGTTAGAGAATTTAGCAAAGATCATATTATGAAAGTCTTACCCATTGCCAATAAGTCTGCCACCAAGAATAAAGACATTAACAGCTTCAACCAGAGCAATGGTAGTCAGAACTTGGAGTAAGACTGAAATAAAAAAGGATGAGGTATTTGCAAGTTGAAATTTGCAAGACTTAGTGATGTATTGAATTTCATAGGTGAGCAAAAAGAAAGAATAAAAGACATTTGTCTGGAATTTTAGTTAGAATGAATGTTATGGAACAAGAAATAGAGAATTAAAGAAACGTCATGTGGCTCTTGAAGCAAATAAAAGCATAGTCAATATTCTATCAGTAACTATGGAAATATATATACTGTTTACATTTATTTATACAAATCAATAAATCACTCACATACATAAAACATAAAGAAGAATCATTCTAGAAGTTTCAGAAATGTTTATATACTTCAGAAGAACCACATACCTCTGTGACTGTTAATCAGGCATCAGGTATTATTCCTATAAATTGCAGTGTCCTAAAAATATATACCTGTAGAAAGCTTTACTGATCATCACCCTGTATAGCAGATAGGAATATAAATTTCCAAATTAAATCCAATATATTCATCCAATTTATTTTATGTTCCCAGTCTCCTAAGATTGTATTTTGATACCTTAACAATAGCAATGAAACAGGCTCAGGCAAAACACTAAGTGTCTGAGTTGGAGACTTTATTTAGTTTAGTAAATGTTATGGATTGAACCATGTACCCCACAGGGTGTGATTACCAATATTGTGTGATTCTCCACAATTCTGTCGACTGATAT
This sequence comes from Heterohyrax brucei, assembly GCA_028571685.1. NCBI lineage: Eukaryota > Metazoa > Chordata > Mammalia > Hyracoidea > Procaviidae > Heterohyrax > Heterohyrax brucei. The sequence continues at coordinate 26,875,456 of CM053146.1, forward strand.
GATTTTCCTATGTGTTGTAAATCCTACCTCTATGATGTTAGTGAAACAAGATTAGAGTCCATTACATTATTGGTGCAGGACTCAATCTATAAGATTAGTTTATATGATAAATAAATCTTTTTTCAGATATAAAAGAGAAAAATGACCAGAGAGACATGGGGACTATTTTAGTCATCTTGTGCTGCTGCAATAGAAGTACTACAAGTGGACAGCTTTAACAAAGGGAAACTTAGTCTTTAACAGTTTAGGAGGGCAGATGTCCAAACTTACAGTGTCAGCTCTAGGTAGGCTTTCTAAGTAGGCTGCGGAGGAAGGTCTTCACTCCTCTAATCAAGGAGCTTTTCAGCACAGGAACTTCAGGTCCAATAATCACTGCTTTGTCAGATTTTAGCCCTTATGGTACATTTACTGAAACCCACTGGACTTCCTGCACAACTTTGCGTGCTTGTGCTTCCAAATGGTATTATTTGGGGCCTTTGTATTGCAAATTTAGGTAAAGTAATAAGGTGCTGTTTTCATGTTAACAACCCAAAACTCTGTAGCATGTATCAGAAAGAAAAATAAATGATCAACCTCTTATCATAATCTTATTCGAAATTTTCAAATATTTACATAAAAATAAAAATCTCTAGTATGTTACTAAGCCCCTCTAACTTTAAAAAGTCACTTTATTTCCTTTTTGTTTGTGGCTAGTCTACTAAGCTGATTGAATCACTGGGCTAGTAATGAGATCTGACTACATGCTCAATTTTTGTACAGACCTACTAATTTTAGTTCAATACTACATCAGACTGCAACCCAGTGTGAGTGAATCTTGCTGGAAGAGATACCTCAAATTGATTAAGGGACATTGGGCCTTTAAGAAACAGAAAGTAGACTTTCTGGCAAGCTGATCAAGCAAGAGCATGGAGATTGTCTCAAAGCAAGTTCCTTTAGGTAGGGGATTCTAGGGTAGTTACAGGATTGGGATAAGAAAATTATGTATAATTCATAAATATTCTGAGAATAGTCCAGCAATTCCAGAAATTAGTTAACATAAGTGGAGGTACATTGGGGGTGCAATACAGTAGCTAGGGAATGTGTTTTGGGGGGGAAGTATGATGTATGAAGTTCATCTAAGGACAGCTGTAGCTTATTGTGAAAATCAAATGGAGAAGGGTAGGGAAAAGGTCTTGGTGGAGAAGCAGTAAAGTGATCTTGGATGGCTACACAGCAATTCACAGACTCAGGGCAGATAGAAGGAGGAGAAAAAGTCTAATCCTGTGGGTTAATTACATTCCAGGAGTGGAAGAGTTTAACCCTGTCAATCAAAAGATGACATTTCTAACTCCAACCAACTGCTGTCCAATCACATGCTAGGTTATAATTTTCCTAATTGAGGTAAAATAATAACTTTTAAAAATGGCATTATAGTGCTTTGTTTTCTATAAGCAAAAAAAAAAATCTTGGGCACCAACCGAAAAGATAATCTTTAATCGATACTCATCTGATGCCTTTAAAGCAGAGTATAATAAATCTTGTCCATCGTCTTCACCATTTCTGACACCAGCCATACTCTGCCTCCTGTCCTAGGCACTTGTTTTCTATTGAATATAGCAATTCTTTGACCTGATTACAGAGAACTCATGAAAACAACATAACTGCAAAAAACAAATTTAATAACAGAAAGGAATATGTAGAAACAAAGATATGCAAAAGCAGAGATTCTAGAGTGGTCTCCAGGTCAGGCCTTAGTGTCTAAAAGGAGATCGGCTTATGTCTCAGAGTAGACTCGCTTACCTTCCAGGAAATCATGGCTCATTCTTACCCACCAGGGAAAGTTCAAACAAGAAGCTCAATGACATCGCTTATCAGGCCCCACGATTTACCCCTCTCACATCTCAGCTGGGGCTCGTCTTTACACTCTGCTGCCATCATTTGGGTTAGCTCACTGTCTCCTCTTCCTCATCAAGCTGAAGGCTGACTCCGTCTGGGAGATTCATTGCATAATAGCCTGCAAGTCCTTATGCCCAAACAACTACTCTCTTCCATCAGGACCTCCCCATCCCTGCCAGGCTTCTTATTCTGGAGCTCATCTTAGTCTCCAAATGAGCCCCTTGGCCAATCCATGTAAGTCGACTACAAGTTAGAGCTCTTCAGCCAGGCCTGGTAAATTCAGATGAGGGCAATCAAAGTAAAGTGCCTTGGTGGTGCAGTGATTAAGCATTCGGCTGCTAATAAAACTGTAGGCAGTTTGAATCCACAAGCTGTTCCAGGGAAACCATGTGGGGGCAATTCTACCCTGACCTAGAGAGTCACTCACTATATTCAGAATCCGCTCTACCAGGCCACTGTTGTTTTTGTTTGCTAGCTTTTTTGGTGTTTTGTTTTTCCTTTTTTAGGATGTGGCTGGAGGAGCCCAGCCAATCCAGGTAAATTTCATGTCCTGGATGGCGGTCCCCTGCCAATTCCAGTAAAGATCAGACCAGGTGGGGCCTTGGAACCAGGGCCAAAATGCCAAGTGACTTTTTTAGTAAGGTAAATGTACAAGCAATAAAGAAAAGTTGTTAAACCTGTATCTATTTTCATGTTCTCATAGTTTCTAGAAACACATTTCACTAATAATACAAACATGTATGAAAATGGTGTACCTGATTATTGCATTAGAAAAAATAAATCACAGTTGTATCAAGGCTTTGAGTACTTTTTACCACAAATAAAAATTAAAAATAAACGGTACTATCATATGAATTTAGTATTTTTAAATCCGTAATATGGAAAAAAGATGATTTAACTTCACAAGGGAGATTATAAAAAATAGTAAATGAGGAAATCTTACTAACATAAACAGAATTAACTGAAAATTAATATGTGACTATATGTTAAATAACTTTTCTGTTTACTGACAACTGTTGTTCAGTGTCATCGAGTCTATTCTGACTCATAGTGACATTAGGTACAACAGAACAAAATCGTGCCTGGTCCACACCATCCTCAGGGTTCTTGTTGTACTTGAATCCATTGTTGCAGTCACTGTGTCAAACCATCTCCTTCAAGGTCTTCCTGTCCTTTATTTAACATGATGCATTTTTCCAGGGACTGATCACTCCTGATAACATGTCCAGAGTATGTGAGATGAAGAATCACCATCCATGCCTCTAAAGTGCATTCTGTCTGTACATCTTTCAAGACAAATTTGTTCCTTCTTTTGGCCCAGCTCTACCTACTGCTGTCAAGTCAGGTCTGACTCATGGCGACCCAAGACAGCAGAGTAGAACTGCCACCATAGAGGTTTGAAGGAGCGACTGGCAAACTTGAACTGCAGACAGTATGTGGCTTATTCAGCATCTTCCAACAACACCGTAATTCAAAGCCATCAATTCTTTTTAAGTCTGCATTGTTCATTGCACAGTTTTTGCATGCATGAGGTGATTGAAAACACCAAGGGCTGGGTCACCTATTAAACTTTTTTTTCCTTTTTAAAACTATTTATTTATTACAGTACATAAATAAAACTTCTAACATCTACCAACTATCTGATCTATGATAAATGCTCACCTCCCTCACCCTGTAGTCATAAGAGTTTTTTCTTCTGCACATAATTGTATTTTTAAGTCCTCATAACAGGGATCTCATACAGTATTTGTCCTTTTGCCACTGAATGACTTCATTCAGCACATCTTGCAACTGAAATCGTATTCTGAGATGTTTTCTAAAATCATCATTGTTTTTTATCGTAGCATAGTGCTCCATTGCATATAAGTCCATACATAGTTCGTTTATCCATTCATCTGTGGATGGGCATCTGGGATGGTTCCATCTTTTTGCTACTGTGAGCTATGCTACAATAAACATTCACGTACATGTGTCTGTTCATGTGACAGCCTTTGTTTCTGAAGGATAAAATCCAAGCAATGGGATTACTGAGTCAAATGGTACATCTGTTTCCAGCTTTTTAAGAAAGCACCAGATTGCTTTCCAAAATCCACTGCTGTTGAGTCGGGTCTGACTCATAGCAACACTAAAGGTCAGAGTAGAATTGCCCCATAGAGTTCCCCAGGACCATCTGGTAGATTTGAACTGCTGACCTTTTGGTTAGCAGATGTAGTGCTTAACCCACTATGCCACCAGGATTTCCTTACTTTCCAACGAGGTTGTACTATTTTGCAATCCAAGAGTTCTGATCCCTGCAGCATTTGTTTTGTGTTTTTTAGATGATGGTCATACTTGTTGCAGTGAGATGGTATCTCATTGTAGTTTTCATTTGGATTTCCTTGATCGCTAACGATTGTGAGCATTTCCCCACGTATTTTAGCTGCCTAGATGTCCTCTCCAGTGAAGTGTCTGCCCATCTCCTCTGGCCATCACTTAACTGGATTTTTTACGTGTTCCTTGTTGATATTTTACAGTATCTTATAGATTACGGAGATCAGCGATCGGTCCAAAATATAGTTGCCAAATATTTTTTCCCATTGTGTAGGTAGTCTTATAACTCTTTTGATAAAGTCTTTGGATGAGCAAAAGTTTTTGATTTTAAGTAGTTCCCACTTACCTATTTTCTCTTCTGTTGATTGTGCTTTGTTAGATTTTGAAGTCTGTCTAAGCTATGTACTAAAGCTTTTATTGTTGACCCTATTTTTTCTTGCATGATCTTTATCATTGTCATTTTGATATTTAGGTCTTTGATCTACTTTGAGTTAGTTTTTGTGTAAGGTTTGAGATTTGGGTCTTGTTTCAGTGTTTTGTAGATGGATATCCAATTTTGCCAACACCATTTCCTGAAGACTGGTTTTTACCCCAGTTTACAAACTTAAGACCTATGTCAAATATCAACTGTTCATAAAAGGATGGTGGCATCTCTGGGGTCTTCACTCTATTCCATTGGTCTATATGTCTCTTTTTGTAGCAGTACTAGCTGTTTTGACTACTGTGTCAGTAATAGTCCTAAGGTCAGGTAGTGTGAGTCCTGCCATTGTCTTCCTCTTCTTCAGAAGTGCTATACTTAGGGCTTCTTCCCTTTCTAAACACAGTTGGTGATTTCTTTCTCCATCTCGTCAAAAAATGACACTAGAAATTTTAATGGGATTGCATTCAGATTGCTTTAGGTAAAACAAGTATTTTCACAATGTTAAGTCTTCAATAATTCTCCGATTATATAAGTCTCTTTTGGTTTCTTCCAGTAAGGACAATTCTCTCTGTTTAGGTCTCTTATTTCTCTAGTTAGATTTATTCCTAGGTATTTTATCTTCTTGGGGGCTATAGTAAATGGTATTGATTTGGTGATTTCTTCTTTAATAATCTCTCTGTTGGTATAAAAGAATCCTATGGATTTACTTATGCTTAGCTTATATCCTGATACTTTGCTGAATTCTTCTACTAGTTCCAGTAGTTTACTTATGGATTCCTTAGGATTCTCTGTATGTGCAGTCATATCATCTGCAAATATGAAGATTTTTACTTCTTCATTGCTGACAAGATGCCCTTTATTTGTTTATCTTATTTAATTGCTCTGGTTAGAACTTCGAGGACAATGTTGAGTAGAAGTGATGAGATTGAATGTCCTTGTCTAGTTCCCATTCTCAAAGGAAATTCTTTTGGTCTTTCACCATTCAGGAAAATGGAGGAAGTTGACTTTACATAGATGCCACTAATCGTGTTAAGGAATTTCCCCTCTATTCCTATTTTTCTGAGAGTTTTTAGCATTAATCAGTGTTGGACTTAGTCAAGTATCTTTTCTACATCAGTTGACAAAATCAGACAAAATCAAGTGATTCTTATCCTGTGTGCTACCTAAGCAGTTGATCACAGTTTCATTTTTCTGATCATAATTATGTTTTTCTGATGCTGAACCAGCCTTGAGTCCATGAAATGAAACCAACTTGGTCATAATGAATTATTGTTTTTTTGATATGCTGTTGAATTCTATTGGCAAAGATTGTGTTGAAGATTTTTGTATTTAGGTTCGTGAGTGACATCAGTCTGTAATTTTCTTTTTTTGTGAGATCTTTCCCTGGCTTTGTTATCAATGTTGTGTTGGCTTTGTAGAATGAATTTGGGAGTATTCCATCCCTTTCTATGCTGTGAAATAGCCTCAATAGTATCAGAGTCAATTCTTCTCTAAAAGCTTGGTAGAATTCTCCAGTGAAGCCATCGGGGCCAGGACCTTTTTTGGTTGGCAGTTTTTTGATGACTTTTTGAATCTCTTCTGTTGTGATAGATTTATTCAGTTGATCTACTTCTCCTGTGATAATCTGGGTGGGTGATACAAATCTAGAAATTTGTCTATTTCCCTTGGGTTTTTGAATGAGTATAGACTTTCGTAGTATTCTGTTGTGATACTTGTGATATCAGCTGGGTCTATTGCAATATCTCCCATCTCATTTCTTAATTAGGTTATTTGTATCTTCTGATGTTTTTCTTTTGTAAGTTTAGCCAGTGGTTTACCAGTTTTGTTGATCTTTTCAAAGAACCAGCTTTTGGTTTTGTTAATTTTTTCAGTTGTTCTTCTATTCTCTAATTTATTTAGTTCTGCAGTTCTGCTCTAATCTTTATTATCTGTTTTGTTCTAGTGCCTGTGGAGTTTCTCTGTTGCTTTCTTTCTACTTGTTCAATCTGTAGGGTTAATGTTTTAATTCGGGCCCTTTCTTCCTTCCAGATGTGTGCATTTATAGACATAAATTGACTTCTGAGTACTTTCTTTGCTGTATCCCATAGATTCTGGGAGTATGTGTTTTGTTTCTCATTTGATTCCATGCATTTCTTTATTTCATCCTTGATTTCTTCTATAAGCCATGGCTTTTTGAGCAAGGTGTTGTTCAGTTTCCATAAGTTCAACTTTCTACCTATGATTTTCCTGATACTGATTTCAACTTTTATGTCCTTATGGTCCAAGAAGATGTTTTGCTACTCACTTGACAGTTCTCCACTTTTCAGCAGTTAAACAGTTCTCTGAACAGAAGTAAAGTTTACTTTTGGCATTGAAGTGTATTTGAATGGAGATCTGTCTGTTGAGAGGCCCAGCAGCTTTTCCCCCTACCCTTCACTAACCCACATCATATGGTTGGCTGACAGCCCCCAGTATCTCCATAAGAAGGGTGCCATCTTTGCCACCCAATAGACAGAGATTTCCACCCCAAAGAATCCACCTGGGGCCAATCATTAGAGTACATAGAGATGGTTGGCGAACAACTGTCCTCTTAGAACTATACTTTAGCTCCTGAAGAGGAAACACCAAAGAAATCAAACAGCATCTAGATGACATGCAATCAGCAGACCATAGTTAATCATTTAAAGAAGCAGTCCACCTTGATTCTAAAAAACTCTCAAAATAAAGAATCAAAAAACTTCCCAGATGAAGAATCCTTACTGAAATTATTGGTGGTTGAGTACAAAGGAATTATACATAGAACCCTCCTAGATATTAAACAAAATGCAGCAGAACAAAATGAAAAATTAAGCAAGATATTCAAACTGATGGAACATCAAAAACTGAAATACAGCAGATCAATAAAATTACAGAATTAGACAATTCAATTAAATGCCAAAAGAGCAGAATTGAGGAGATGGAAGTCAGACTTAGTGCCCTTGACGATAGAGCAAATGACACCAACATTTATGAGCATAAATCAGATAAAAGAAATAAGAAAAAAGAGAAAGCATTCAGAAACATGTGCAACTGTATTAAGAGGAATAATTTACAATTGGAGAACATGAACAAGGAGGGATAGATGACAATACAGAGAGTATTACTGTAGAGTTGCTGACAGAAAACTTTCCTGAAATTATGCACAGAGAATATTGATATCTAAGGTGAGTGTTGAACACCACAAAAACCAGACCCCAAAAGAAAGACACAAAGACATACCATAATCAAGCTCAGTAAAATGAATGCTTTTAAAGGCAGCAAGGCTCAAAGCATAGCTAACATTCAGAGAGAAACCCTGTAGGCTTTTGTCTAACTTCTCTGCAGAAAAATGACATTGGTTAGAAAGCTGTGGGGTGACACATTCAAAGCCCTAAAAGAGAAAAACTTCCAACCAAGAATTATACATCCTGTAAAACTGTCTATCAAATATAACAGTGAAATTAAGATATTTGCTGGCAAAGAGAACCTACTTTTTAAAAACTAAACAAAAACTACAAGAAATACAGAAAGAAGTTCTTTGCTTAAAAAATAAATACAATTAAGTGTATATTTAAGGACGCAATGTAACACACAGCATCCAGAATTCTACTCAGTTAGAGAAGTCACAAAACTCAAAGCCACAATATTAAAAGAAGAGAACCAGTAATCATATCATGAAAACTATGACACCGTCACACTAAAAAGAGGGATATACCACAGTAGTTACAGTCTTTTCAGATGGAGAGCAAGTTAAAAAGATATGCAGAAGTTAGAAAGGGGTTTAAACTTAGAATATTAAGGAGGATCATATGGGCAGCTGCAAAGTAAAATAACAGTGCAACATATCAAAACAAGAAATGCAATACAGGAGTTTTAACACACAATGAACACTGAAAAGTCAACCCATAAAGAATGACCCTGAATAGAAAATTAAGAGCAACACAGAAAACACCAACACAGAAATAAATGCAAGAAAATAACAGCACTAAGCACACATCTGTCAATAATTACCTGAATGTAAATAGACTAAATGCTTCAAAAAGGAGACAGTGAGTGACATCTTCGATCAAAAGACATAATCTGTCTACATGTTGCTTACAAGAAACACACCTTAGGCTTAAAGATATAAACAAACTGAAAATTAAAGGATAGGATAATATACACCAAGCTAACAAAGTAGAAAGAAGAGTAGATGTGGCAATACTAATCTCAAATAAAATAGATTTTAATTTAAAATACAGCATCATGGACAAGGATGGTCACAATTTATCACTGAGTGGTTTAATACACAAGCAGGCCTTAACAAGATTAAATAATTATGCACCAAATAACAGAGCACCTAAATATGTTGAATAAACACTGACAACACTGAAAAATGAAATATATCATTCCACAATAATAGTTGGAGACTTCAACACTTCCGTTTCGGAAATGGACAGATCATCCAGAAAAAAATCTCAGTAAAGACACAGAAGAACTTATTGAATCAACCAACTAGAACTTATTGACATATACAGATCTTTTCACCCATCAACAGATAAGTATACCTTCATCTCCAGAATAGACCATGTATAAGGTCATAAAGCAATTCTCTACAAAATCCAAACCACTGATTTATTGCAAAGCATCTTTTCAGACCTATTACACTTTGAAGCAGCAGATTTGTCTGATGCAATGTGCCCTTTAGTTTCTTGACTGCTGCTTCTATGTGTATTGATTGTGGACCCAAGTAAAATGAAATCCTTGACAACTTTAATCTTTTCTCCAGTTATCATGATATTGTTTATAGGTCCAGTTGTGAGGATTTATGCTGTTTTATACTGAAGTGTAATTCCTACTGAAGGTGTGTGTGCTTTGATCATCATCCATAAATGTGTAAAATCCTTTTCACTTTAAGCTGGCAAGGTTGTGTCATCTTCATAACACAGATTGTTAATAAGTCTCATCCCAACCCTTATGCCCAGTTCTTCTTCATATAGTGCAACTTTGAAGATTATTTGCACAACATACAGATTAAATGAGTATATCAAAAGGATACAAATCTGACACAATTTTCCTAACTATAAACCATGAAGCATCTCCATGCTCTGCTTAAACTACCACCTCTTGACCTATATTCAGGTTCTTCATGAACATAATTAAGTATTCTGAATTTCATTACCAGTCTTCACAATGTTATTCATAATTTGTTATGGTGCACACAGCAGAATGTCTTTGTATCATCAAGAAAGCATAGTAAATATCTTTCTGATACTCTCTGCTTTCAGTCAAGATCCATTTGACATCAGCAATGATACCCTTCATTCTGTGTACTCATCTGAACCCGGTTTGAATTTCTGGCAATTTCCTGTTGATGTATTGGGGCAACCTCTTTTAAATGATCTTCAGCAAAATTTTACTTGCTTGTGATAGTAATTATATCATTTAAGAATTTCTGAATTCGATTGGATCACTTTTCTTGGGACCAGGTATAAATGTAGATGTCTTCCAGTAGATTTTTCAGGTAACTCTCTTCCAAATATCTTGGTGTGTATCATTGTTAGGTAGGCAGTGGTATAGTCAGAATTGTGTTTGGTGTATGCTCAGAGTCAGAATAAAGTTAAAAGTGACAAGTCAGAAACCAGAGAGACTCAACTACAGCAGCATTATCCAGTAGAAATATAATGAAAGCTATAGAGGTAATTCAGAATTTTCAACTTGGTCATGATGGGTTATTTTTTTGATATGTTGTTGTGTTCTGTTGGCAAGAATTCTGTTGAAGAATTTTGCATCTAGATTCAAGAGTGATATCAGTCTGTAATTCCCCTTTTTTGGTTGGGTCTCTCTCTGGCTCTGGTATCACAGTTATGCCGGCTTCATAGAATGAGAGTATTCCACCCATTTCTATACTGTGAAATAGTCTTAGTAGTATTGGAGATAACTCTTCTATAAAAGCATGGTAGAATTCTGTGGTGAAGCCATCTGGACTCGAGCTTTACTTGGTTGGCAGTTTGGGGATGACTTTTTCAATCTCTTCCACTGTGATAGGTTTATGAAGTTGTTCTGCTTCACCTTGCGATAATTTGGATAGGTGCTTTGAATCAAGGAATTTGTCCATTTCCTCTAGGTTTTCAAATTTGTTAGAATACAGTCTTTCATAGTATTCAGTTATGATTTTTTTATTTCTCTTGAATCTGTTGTGACCACTCCCCTCTCATTTCTTATTTGGGTATTTGTTTCCTTTCCTGTTTTTCTTTAGTAAGTTTAGCCAATGGTTTGTCAGTTTTGTTGATCTTTTCAAAAAACCACCTTTGGTCTTTTCAATTTTTTCAGTTGTTCTTCTGTTCTCTAATTTATTTAGTTCTGCTCTAATCTTTAAGATCTGTTTTCTTCTGGTGACTGAGGGGTTCCTCTGTTGTTCTCTCTCTACTTGTTCAAGCTATTGGGTCAGTTCTTTGGTTTGGTTTCTTTCTTCCTTCCAGATGTATGCATTTATGGAGATAAAGTGACCCCGAGCACTGCTTTAGCTGTATACCATAGATCCTAGTAGGAAGTGTCTTAATTCTCATTGGAATCCATAAATTTCTTTATTTTATCCTTGATTTCTTCTATAACCCATGGTTTTCTGAGCAAGGTGTTGTTCAGTTTCCATGAGTTCTACTTTCTATCTACATTTTTTCTGCTATTGATTTCAACTTTTATGGCTTTAGGATCTGGAAAGATGCTTTGCATTATTTCAACGGTATGGATTTTGTTGAGAACTGCTTTATGTTCTAACACATGGTGTATTCTGGAGAATGTTCCATGTACACTGGAGAAAAAGGTATAGTTGTCCACTGGTGGAGACAAAGTTCTGTATATGTCCATGAGGTCTATTTGGTTAATTGTGGCAATAAGATCTTCTGTATCTTTATTGAGCTTTTTTGCTAGATGATCTGCCCAATATTGAGAGTGGAGTATTGAAGTCTCCTACTATTATTGTGGCGTGATCTATCTCCTTTTTGAGTCTAGTCAGTGTTTCTTTGACATATTTAGGTGTTCCAATATTAGGTGCATAAATATTTAATATTGTTAAATCGTGCTTGTGTATTGAAACTTTCAGCAATAGTGTCCATCCTTGTCCACGATGGTGAGTATTACATTAAAATCGATTTTATCTGAGATTAAAATTGCCACACCCTGCTCTTCTTTGTGTATTGTAAGCTTTACTTTTTGGTTTGTTCCAGTCTCTAAGTCTAAGGTGAGTTTCTTGTAGGCAGTATATAGATGGGTCATGTCTTTTGATCCAAAATGTTACTCACTGTCTCTTTACTGGAGCATTGAGCCCATTCACATTCAATATAATCATTGATAGGTCTGTGTTCAGTTATGCCATTGTGATATGTTTACTTTTGTGTTGACATTTTCTCTGTCGTTCTTATTATTCTGTTCTGTGACCTTTGTGAGTTGATTTTTCACCTTTTTCAGGGTCAGTTTTATTGTTGTTAAGACTCCTGTGATACATTTCTTAATATGGTATGTTGCATCTTTGTTGTGCTTTATGGCTGCCCCCGTGACCCCCCTTAATAAACTATATATAAACCCAATTTTGACTGCTACTGGTCTTGCCAATTTCCTCTCCATCTGGAAGGGCTGTAGTTCATCCCTCTTTTTAATATGATGATATCATAGTTTACATGATATGATCACTAGATCATTTCTTTCACTATTATAGCTTTGATTGTGTTTGGAGCCTTCCCTAAATGAGTAGGATCCTGGATAATGTTACCTTCTAAAATATAAAGTTAGTGGTTTGGTCTTCCAAGCCAAGAGTTTCTTTCACTAGTCTTGTAGTTTTGGTTTGATTTTTACAGTCTCTGAGTTTCTGTTTATCTGGAAATGTCTTAATTTCCTTTTCATATTTGAAAGACAGTTTTGCAAGATATATAATTCTTGGTTGGAAGTTCTTCTCCTTCAGGGCTTTGAATGTGTCATGCCATTGTCTCTGTGCCAGCATCATTTCTGCCAAGAAATCCTACAAAAGCCTACAAGGTTTCCCTTTGAATGTTAGCTTTGCTTTGAGTCTTGCTGCTTTTATGAGTTGCTGCTTATGTTTCATTTTGTTAAGCTTGATTATAATATGTCTTGGAGTCTTTCTATTGAGAGTTATAGTGAGTGGTGTTCGGCATGTATCTTGGATATCTATATTCTCTTCTTTCATAATTTCTGAGAACTTTTCTGTTGTCAGCAGCTCAGCAATAATACTCTCTGTGTTCTCCGGTGTCTTGGCATGTTTGTGAACTCCAATTAATCAAACATTGTTCTTCTTAGTGGAGTCACAAGTGCTTCTTAATGCTTCTTCATTTTTCTTCTTTCTTTTTTCTGATTTCTCCTCATAGATGCTGGAGTCAGTGGCTGTGTCTTCCAAATCAGAAAGTCTCTTTTCCATTTGTTCCATTCTGTTTTCTTGGCTTTGAATGGAAGTTTCTATGTCTTTGATTTTGTTCTTGATCTGTTGGATTTTTGAGTACTGATGATCTGTCTGATTGAGCAGCTTGTTTAATTTTTCGTTTTGCTCTGCTGCATTTTGCATAAAGTCTAGGAGGGCTCTATATAAAATCCTTTTGTATTCACCTTCTGATAGTTTCAGAAAAGCTTCTTTGGGAAGTTATGGGGTGGTTTTTGGGGGGCCCTTCTGATGCCATGCATGATTGCCAGGTTACCATTTTCTCCAACATTTGTTGCTTTTTAGGCTTCATGTGGCTTGGCGGTGGGTCAATAGAGGCTGGGAGAGATGCTGTGAAGATTGGCCACAGTAGTTTCTCTAGGCCATCTTAAAATGAGAAGTAAGAAGTATTTGACAATTTCCAAAGTCAGTCAGGTTTTCAGTTGTATACATCCCTCTTCCCAGCTGGCAAAGTAAGCACCTCTGTATTGAATTCAAGATGTCATAAACCAGCTCAAAATACAGAAAGTCTACTGGCCTGCTGACCTCTGCTGTCGGGCCCCAGCTGTAGGCCATAATGTGTAGAATTCTGCTTTTCTGCTGGAAAAGTGGTCTCTTCTGGGTAGGAACTGCCTCCCAGCCCAGGATTTAGGTCCAGCTGAGGTTTCTGCATTCATGACTCTGCCTCCCAGCAAAACAAGATGGCATCCCACACGAGCTTGCCAGATGGCCAGGACCAGGCTCCCAGTGGAAAGAGGACAAGAGTACCACAATGCCCAAAGTCCACAGCCTCTCCCACTGGACCCCAGCCCCAGGCAGCACTGTGCAAAACAGTGCCTCCCATATGAAAAAGCACTTTCCCCCCAGCAGGTGCCACCTTCCAGACTAGGAACCAAGTCCGGCCAGGGACTCTGCCTGGGCTTCTCCATTTTCCAGTGGATCAAGATGGCGTCCCACTCAAGCACATCTGTAAGGCTACCACATGGTGGAGGCAGAAAGATAGGCCAGGGGAGCTGAGGTGTATACAGTCCAAAGCCAGGCTCTCAGCACCTGGCAATTACACTTGCTGGTCCCACCATTGGTGTGTCTGAAACCAGCAGCTAGTCAAGTGCCATCTCTACCTGCTGGCCAAGACAGAGGAAAAAAAAATCAAACTGGTGAGTTTGATTTTTCTGTCTGTGCAAGCCTCTACTTGCCAAGAGTGGGGTGAGTGAAAGATGGAAGTTTTGCATTCAGTGGTATGAAGTCCATATTAACAGCCCTATGCTGCATCCTAGGGCTCACTAGGTATTCAGAAGGCTCTGTTTAATTATCATTTCAAGTTTTGGTTTTGGTTTCCAGAGGGATTTAGGGAGATGTGTGTTTAGTCTGCCATCTTGACTCTGCCCTCCAAATTTTTCTATTAGCTACATTAAAAAAGGAAAATGAAAGGTAAAATTTGCTTTAGTAATACATTTAATATAATACATTTTAAAAGTTATCATTAGAGCATAACATTATTAAGGAGACTTTTTTTTTAATGCTAGGTCTCCAAGTCTGGCATGTACTTTATGATTCTAGTTAGTCACAACTGTGACAAGGTAGGTTTCAAGTGCTCAATACCTTTCACAGTATTAGACAGTGAGAACTTGCTATAATATTCCAGTGGAAAGAAGATTGCAGCTCCACCAGAAAATCAGCACCCAGACTGAGGGGAAAAGGGGATACACTACATGAAATTGATGGGTCTTGATGATTTACTGGCAGTCCTGGGTGAGTGGGAAGGAAAAATCAAAGCAATTTCCTCATTTGTTGACTTACAATAAGTCTTATGAAAAAGCAAAGGGATAATAAGTAGAGAAATACAATGTGTCCCCTGAGACAAAAACATACTAGGTATTCTATAAGCAAATATTTTATTCTATAGGGGGTAAAAATCATTGATAAAAACAGAGGATATATGGAAAACAGAATTATTTTACTAGTAGTTTAGGAAATTACTGCTCAACACAACACAGTTTCATATTTCTGCAGTTGTTACCTAAAGATCATTTTTCATTCACATAAGTTATTACTTTTGGAATACATGCTTGTTCCCTTAGAGAGCTTTATGACTGCAATTTTGTTTCAAGATGGCAGACTGATATATAAATCTTCAAATTAATAGTGTATATTGATTTGGTTTTATGTAGCAAATTTCATCAACGAAAGTCTAGTCCCATAAGTTCAGTGCAATAAAATCAAATAAAATACAAAGTAAGTAGAATAGAGAATTTTCTTTATTTACCAAATTTTTATACAAATAACAAGAGTATTCTACAGTTCTTTGCTAGCTATGCCCTCTTCCATAAGGAATTTTTGTGAACATGTGATAGTAATATTTTTTACAGCAACTTGTAAAAAAAATTAGTATAGCACATTTAAAAACATACCTCAGGAGCTGGCAGGAGGCATAGTTGGCAATAAAATGTAGAACATGCGTGTTATTTATGTGAAAATACAATAATAAATTTTACTTCATGGTTTTTTTTTTTCCAATTTATGCATTTTCATGAAGCTACTTATGAAATAATGACAGAGAATGACTGATGGGAAAAATTAGTATAGTATAAAGAGCTGTGGTATCAGAGAATGATAGACTCAATTTTTAGCACCAACACATTTTACCTGGGTGGTTTTAGATGAATTAGGTCCTCTGTACCTCAGGTTTTCCATGTGGAAAATGGTTATGTGCTACATATTCTGAGTATCTTTGTATAAACATATGTAAAACGTGTTAACACATGTATAAGTTTAACAAATATTAAAATGTCTCATGTTCTTTGGACATGATATCAGGAGGGATAAGCCCCTCCAGAAGAACATCATGCTTGATGTCATGGATTGAATTATGTACCCCCCAAAATATGTGTATCAATTGGCTGGACCATAATTCTCACTATTATGTAATTTTCCTATCTGCTATAAATTCTGCCTGAATGACGTTAATGAGGGGTGTGGGTAACAGTTGTGTTAGTGAGGCAGGACTTCATCTATAAGTTTGGATTATGTCTTGAGGAAATCTCTTTTGAGATTTAAAAGAGAGAACCGAGCAGAAAGATAGGAGGGCCTCATACCAGCAAGACAGCAGTACCAAGAGCAGAGCATGTCCTTTGGACCTTGGGTCCCTGAGAGGACAAACTCCTAGTCTTTCAGAAGATTAATAGGAAGGTTGACAGCCTTCCCCTGTAGCTGACACCCTGAACTTTGACTTTTAGCCTACTTTATTGTGAGGAAATTAATTTGGCTTTGTTAAAGCCATCCTCTTGTGGTATTTCTGTTATAGGAGCACTAGGTAGCTGAGACACTTGGAAAAGTTGAGGGTCAGTTAAAAAGAGGAGGACTGTCAAAAAGACAGATTGACACAGTAGTTGCAAAAATAAGCTCAGACATAGCAACAATCATGAGGATGGCGCAGAAGTGGACAGTGCTGTGTTCTGTTGTACACATTTTGGCTATGATACAGAACGAACTTGATGGCACCTAACAACAACATATTAACAAACAGAAAGCATTACTGTAGATTTCAACTCACTGTGACAGAGTATTGCATTTTTATTCAAACAGTGCATGGGTTATACTATTGTTCCCAACTGTGGCTCCCACAGCAGGCATTATTATAAGAACACTGTGCTACTTTTTTTTTAAAAAAAACATGTTGCTAAATAGAATAGTATCCATAAGAAAACATCTTAAGGAGGGGAGGTAACAACGGATGGTAAAAAAGATAACATGCACATTATTTGCGTAAAAATAGAGTAGAACTGTCCCTACAGGGCTTCCAAGGGTGTTATCTTTACAGAAGCAGAGTGCAACATCATCTTCCACAGAGCAGCTGCAGATTCCAACTGCTGACCTGTCAGTGAGCAGCTGAGTTCTTATTACTACTGGGCAACCAGGTCTTCTTATCTAACGTAATAACGAGAAATTCAAACCTCTGCTGTTGAGTCAATTCCAACTCATAGCAACCCTATAGGACAGAACAGAACTACTCTACAGGCTTTCTAAGGCTGTAAATCTTTTTTTAGCAGCCTCTAAGAGGCTGGTGGGTTTCAACTGCCGAACTCTCACTGAGCAGACAAGTGTTTGAATGCGGCATCACCAGGACTCCTGTCTAACATAACGAAACCAAAATCAAACTGAAACCCACTGCTGTCGAGTCAACGTGGACTAAAAATAACCCCATAGGACAAAGTTGAACTGTCTCAATAATCCTTCCAAGGAGAAACTGGTGGATTAAAACTGCCAAACTTTTGATTAGTAGCCATAATTCTTAACCTATCTGCAACCGTGGCTTCACATGATAACATCATAAAGAAAAACACCACACCCATTGCCATCTAGTTGATTCTGACTCACAGTGAACCTACAGGACAGGGTCGAACTGCCCTATAGTATTTCCAAGGAGCACTTGGTGGATTTGAACTGCCAACCTTTTGGTTAGCAGCTATAGCACTTCACCAACACACCATCAGGGTTACCGGTAACATAATTGGCTCTCCAAAATTGTGATAGTTACTCATACAGATAATGATTTGTGATCAAGTGTAACTTTTTTATATTAAAAAAATATAAGATTTCCATCACAAGAAAAACTTAATGGGCTTTCCCTTAGATAATTTGGGATTTTCTAATCTCTTCAGCCAAATTCAAAAATATATCAGTTTTATTGTTCTCATTAGTACTAAACAAATACATTTTTCTGCATTACTAGGAAGAATCAATTTTTATGCCAGTCACCCCCTGAATAATTTTAATGGGAAGGAAAAAAATTTCAATGCAATTAGATGAAATCTGTGTTTTTTTCTTTTAAGAACCAAAGTTTTTTAATCAACATTACTGACAAAGTCATTATGCAAAAGTGAGAGAAAATTAAAATTTCTCTTTTATACCTCACTCATTTTCACTTTTTTCTTTGCATTTTCTCTCTCATCTCCACAGACTGAATTTTTTTTCATTCCCTCTTTTTTTACCTATTAAACTCTGAATTCGTTACCAGTTTTTGTGAGAATCAACTTGAAGTATACATAAAAAGTTCATAATTTGCTTACTATTAAGTCAGCACTTATTATTTAACTATCTATATGTGATCAGCATTTTCAAAAATCTAATCCATGATTTTTAACAATAAAATTAAAATAAATCAGTAGGAAAAGGACTAAAAATCTATAGTATACAAAACCATTCCTTAGATTCAAGGCACATAATATTAAATTTTAATTAATATGTGTAATTAACATAATCAGAATCAAAGTAATATAGGGACATAAGTAAATATCTTTGTGCTTTGTGCATTGCAGTTATGAGTAATTGATATAGAAAATACTATATTCAAATATTCTGTCATTCCACAATCATACCTGAACAAAAATTTACTATGGATGCAATGATTCTACATATTGAATAGTTGCAAACTCATTTTGAGTAAATGTTGTAGTACTGGTAGTCGTATACTGGTAAGACAAATAAGTTCACAGCAAATAATGACTATCTAAATGGAACAAATAAACTTTGACACTCTAGGCATTAGTAAGCTGTAATAGACTGGTTTGGGCCATTTTGTATCCAACAGTCATATAGTCTACTACGCTCGGAATGAAAACTTGAAGAGGAACAGTGTGACATTCATCATCAAAGAGAACATTTCAAGGTATGTCCTGAAGTACAGTGCTGTCAGTGATAGGATAATATCCATATGTCTACAAGGAAGACCAGTTAATATAACTATTGTTCAAATTTATGCACTGAGCACTAAGGCCAAAGATCAAGAGATTGAAAAATTTTACCAACTTCAGCAGTCTGAAATTGATGGAACATGTAGTCAGGATGCATTGATAATTACCGGTGACTAGAATGCAAAAGTTGGAAACAAAGAAGGATCAGTGGTTGGAAACTATGGCTTTGGTAATAGAAACAATGCTGGAGATAGCATGATAGAATTTTGGAAGACTAATGTCTTTTTCATTCAAATATCTTTATTAAGCAACACAAATGGTGACTGTACCCATGGACCTCACCAGATAGAATAAACAGAAACCAAACTGACCACATCTGTGGAAAAAGATGATAGAAAAGCTCCACATCAGCAGTCAGAACAAGACCAGGTATTGACTTTGGCACAGATCAGTTGCTCATATGCAAATTCAAATTGAAGCTGAAGAAAATTAAAACCAGTCCATGAGAGCCAAAGTATGATCTTGAATATATCCCTTGGAGTTAGAAGACCATCTCAAGAACAGATTTGATGCACTGATCACTAATTACCAAAGATCAGATGAATTGTGGAATGACATGAAAGACATCATCCACATAGAGAGCAAGAGGTCATTACAAAGACATGAAAGAAAGAAAAGACCAAATTGGATGTCAGAAGACAGTGAAACGTGCTCTTGAACATTGGGGAGCTAAAGCAAAAAGAAGGAATATTGCAATAAAAGACCTAAACAGAAGATTTCAAAGAGTACCTCAAGAAGAACAAAAGAAAGTATTGCAATGACATGTGCTAAGAGCTGGAAATGGAAAATCAGAAGGGAAGAACACATTCTGCATTTCTCAAGCTGAAAGAACTAAGGAAAAAATTCAAGCCTCAAGTTGCAGTAGTGAAGTATTCTACAGGGAAACTATTAAATGATTCAGAGAGCATCAAAAGAAGATAGAAGGGATATATTGAATCATTATACCAGAAAGAACTGGTCAATATTTGGCCATTTGAAGAGGTAACATATGATCAGGAACCAAAGGTACTGAAGGAAAAAGTCAAAGCTGCACTGAAGGCACTGGCAAAAAAACAAGGCTCCAGGAATTGATGGCATATGTATCGAGATATTTCAACAAACAGATGCAGCACTGGAAGTGCTCACTTGTCTATGCCAAGAAATTTGGAGGACAGCTATCTGGCCAACTGATTGGAAGAGATCCATATTTATGCCCATTGCAAAGGAAGGTGATCCAACTGCATGTGGAAATTGTCAAATAATATCACTGATACCACACACAAGTAAAATTTTGCTCAAGATCATTCAAAAGTAACTACAACAGTATATTGACAAAGAACTGCCAGAAATTCAAGCTGGATTCAGAAGAGGATGAGGGATATGATCGCTGATGTCAGATGGATCTTGGCTGTACGCAGAGACTACCAGAAAAATATTTACCTGTGTTTCACTATGTAAAGGCATTCAAATTTGTGGACCATAACAAATAATGGCTAACACTGCATAAAGTTGAAATTCCAGAACACCTAATTGTGTTGTTAAGTAATCAGTATATGGATCAAGAGGCAGTCGTGAGAATGGAACAAGGGGACACTGCAAGGTTTAGTCAGGAAAGGTGTGCATCAGGGTTATATCCTTTCATCATATCTTTTTAATCTATATGCCAAACAAATAATCCAAAAACCTGGATTCTATGAAGAAGAACAAGGCATCAGAATTGGAGGATGACTAACAATCCGCGTTATACAGACGATACCACCTTATCTGCTGGAACTGAAGACAAGTCAAATTTGTGTTTAGATTACATAAATGGATTTTGATAACACACATTCAATGTATGGATGTTTTTGATGAAAAATAAAATTCAAAATGTTCTGTCAGTGACATCACTAGAGTTAGTGTCGCTCAATGTAGTAATTCATGTTGTCTCTTCCCATGCTAATTACCAAAATATTGTAGCTAAAACATCAGAAAATTTGACAGAATCAGTGAACAGAAAACACTGGCCATAATGAAAATAACACCATGTGCTTGTAACACACGCCGATGAAGCCATGGGATCCAGAGGGTCATCATAATAGCATACTAAGTGTATTAGATGGTACAAAATGTAAATTAGTATAGAGTACTAGTCTTGTAGGGACATTATGTGTAAGTTGGGCTTATATCTTCACGACTGGATGAATACCTAGCATCATGATAACTGGAGAAAAGATTAAGGTCATCAAGGATTAAATTTTACTTGAATCTAAGATCAACACCCATGGAAGCAGCAGTAAAGAAATCAATGGACGCATTGTAATGTGCAATTCTGCTGCAAAAGACCTCTTCAAAGTATTAAAAAGCAAATAAGTCATCTTGAAGACTACAGTGTGCCTGACCCAAGCTATGGTATTTTCATCTTCATTATACACATGAAAAAATTGGACAATGAATAAGGTAGACTGAAAAGAACTGATGTCTTCAAATTGTGATGTTGGAGAAGAGTGTTGACTGTACATAGACTGCCAGAAGAATGAATAAATCTACCTTAGGAGAAGTACAGTCAGGATGCTGCTTATAAGCTGGGGTGGCAAGACTACTTTTCACTTACCTTGGTCATGTCGTCAGGAAGGATCAGTTCCTCAAGAAGAACGTCATTCTTGGTAAAGTAGAGGATCAGCAAAAAAGAGGAAGACCCTCAATGAGATAGATTGACACAAGTAGCTGCAAAAATAGACTCAAGAATAGTGATTGTAAGAATGGAGCAGGACTGAACAGTGTTATGTTCTGTTGTGCACAAATAAACAAACTTATTGCCAGTGAGTAGATTTCAATTCATAGTGAACCTACATGACTGGTATAATTCAGAACCGAGTCAATGCCACCTAACAACTACAACAATCTGAGTTTATAAAAAGTGTTCTCATTGTTATAACTAACAATGAAAAAATAATAAATTTATGATTAAATGCTGCAAAAATCTTATCAAAAGTCACTTGGGTGTCAGTTTCTGATAGTATCACCTAGTACTGTCTACACCCCTCTGTGGTATGACATACATATGGCCTTTGTTGCCATGGTCTTCTAGCTCCAACCTAACTGAATTACTGGGACTAGACAAATAAGGTAATTGTCTCACACTAAGGACATCAGGTAACTTCCTAACAATGCAAATAAAGTTCATGGCACTGGGATGGGGGTGGGACCATGTGAATAAGTTCTGTGAAATCCTAATGAAGGAAATGGTCAGTTTTGCCATCCAGCTAGGCTTAAAATGAGCCATCTCAAAGGCAGGAAAGAAAGAATCTCACTACCGTCAAGAAAGAATAGCCAAGAGTGGAGGGGGTTCTTTGTACTAAAGATCCCTGTAATAGGAAGCTTCCCAAACCAGGGTACTGAAGATGGAGAGAAGCAATGACAGGGGAACAGCAGCAGCAAAGCTAGGAGAGCTGCCAGAAACAGCAGAGCTGGAGCAAAAAACTGAGTCCCTTCAGGCAGGAGGCCTGCTGGCAGAGTAGGGTACCTCTGGGCTAGTGGTAGAGCTAAGTTTGCTGACCCACAGAGCTTCTTGGGCCTAGGCCAGCTGGTAGAGCGGAGTGCCTTTGGGCACTTATCACCAGAGCTAAAAGAGCTTTGTAACATCTGACCAAGCAGGGCAGAGGCCAGATGAGGTGTGCCTGTGGACACAGTGAGAAGAGGCTGTCCTGATGGAAGAAGTGCAGTCTGAGCATTCCTGAACTGAATTTTTACCTGTTACTTCTCTAATAAACTCCATAACTGTAAGTATGGTCTAGGAGTTCTGTGTGGCCATTACAACAAATAATTGAATTCAGCAGAGAGTTAGAGAGTGCCATGGATGTGATGCTTGGTGTTAGAAGCAGTAAAATGGCAGAGAGAAAAGGTATGTCTGATCTCTGCTTTGTAGCTATCAGCCTCGGACTGTTGATCTGGATTCTCTTTTTGCTTTGTGAAGCTAGAGTAGGTCAGATGACATCATTTCCACACCATTTTTCCACCCTCCACACCACGCAGTATGTTCAATCAAATGTGTAAGGTATGTTGTGCAAATGCTTAATATACTTTACTGTTAACTGAAAGGACTTGGGTTTAAGTCTGCCTAATGACATCTCAGAAGAAAGTTCTGGTGGTCTAAGTATGAAAAAAAGAACCAGCCATTAAATACCTTATGGGGCACATTTTTACTCTGATACACACGGAGTTGTCTTGAGTCACAACGTACTTGATGACAACTGATTTTGTGAAATCCTCATCACAATATGCATTATCTTTATCAAGATAATTGATAATTCATTGATGATAGCTCTTAAATTATAAAACACATTGCAAAATTTATGAACCTCTGTTATAAGTTTCTAAGCTTTTCTCCTCATATCTGAACATATATGTCATTGAAAAACATATCCATTCTTTCTTTGGATAGTCATTTTGAAATTCTTTAAAATATGGAAGAGAAATAATCAAATCAGGCTCTCCAAAGTATATATTT
The DNA here is from genome assembly GCA_028571685.1 of Heterohyrax brucei. Taxonomy (NCBI): domain Eukaryota; kingdom Metazoa; phylum Chordata; class Mammalia; order Hyracoidea; family Procaviidae; genus Heterohyrax; species Heterohyrax brucei. The sequence continues at coordinate 26,898,684 of CM053146.1, forward strand.
TAAAAGTAAAAATTACATTCATCTCTTACCTAACAGTAACACTTGTGGATAAGCATTTGTTTACCTAGTTCAAATATTCTTAAGAGAAGTTCTTTCCGTAAGCTCAGCATGCAGTTAAGTTTTATGACAAATGTCCATATTATCATATAATGAAGAGAATAATTTTAAATGTAATGCATGTCCTTTAGATTCAGTTTTTACTAACTAGCTATTCTTGTGTGGCTGAGATTTTGTGTGTGTATAGTTTTATTCTGATTTTGTAGCAATACTTCAAAAGCAGTAGATTGATTTACATTTAGACCAAGCTTCTGAATCTGGATGCACTAGCCAGCCCCCAAAATGTTTTCTGGTAATCCTTACCTCCTAGTGTTGTCATCTTGTGTAGTCTCCTGCCACACTGTAACATGATATGTCTGTGTGACCAATAGCATGTGACAGACAGGATAGTACGTCACCTTTAGCTAGGTTATAAAAGACTGTACCTTCTGTCTTGAGGGTGTTATCAGTCTCAAATCACTTATTCTGTGGGAAGCAATGCTATGAGCAGCCCTACAGAGAGTCTCACAGGGAGAGAAACTGACGTCTCCAGCCACTGACTAATGGTAAGTTGACTCTGACTAATGTTAAACCTGTGTTGGTCAGAGTAGCACTGTGTTCCTTATGCTTTTTTAGTAGCTGAGTTTTCTGAAGTAGATATCCAGGCCTTATTTCCAAGGTGTTTTTGTGTGGACTCAGATCACCAACCTTTAGGTTAACAGTAAAGCAGGTTGACTATTTTCACCATCCAGGAACTGCCCTCCAGCTGCTAGCTAGAGAGAAACTGAAGACTGCCATCAACCATATGTGTTGTTGGAAGTTGATCTTGGAATCCTAGCTGATTCATGCGATGATTTCAGCCAGTCAAACAGTTTGGGTCCAACATCATTAGCTACCTGAGCTAGAATCACCTAGCCAAGAGATTCCATATTCCTGAGCAATGGAAACTGTAACAAAAGAAGTGTTGTTTTAAGTTGCTGCGTTTTAAAATAATTTGTTGTACAGCAATAGATAATTGATGGTAGCTGCATCATAATGTTTTCCCGTCTTTGTAGCTGAATCATCAGAACCAGAGTCCAATACAATGTATTGCTGTGATATTATGCCCTTTCTAGCTAGTAGTGTTTGTTGACAATGGTCCTAAATAAAATAATTCTTCTTTCTTATCATTTTTATGTTCAAATCACACAAATATTAAAAGACTTGTTGTCTTAACAATATCTGGGCATTTGATAAATTGAAATAAAAAGGATTTTGTTGTGTTTATATGTGTTCTAAGAGTTGTCTTCCTTTATTAAGCAGTTTCTGGATCATGACATGGCACCATAGTATGGTATTTCACCTACCTTTTTGCAATAAATTTACCCCAAATTTATAGACATGCATCTTTGATGTAATCATCCACCAGCGTCTCAGCAATTGGACATAGTTCTTCAGTCTTTCCAATATAATGTACTATAAGAAGCTCTCCAAAAGCCATGTTTATATTTTTATTATTTGAACATCTGTTTCCTTTGGATTTATAATTCAATATTCTTTCTTCCAAAAGGTCTTTTGGTTTTGCTGTTTTTTATTTTGTATGCCAATGTCACCTAAATTGGAATGGATTCATTGCTTCATTAGCCAGTACATTTTTCACAAATAAACGTTATCCCAGCATTTCACCATAAATTATGAGCACAAAACTAAACTCAATACCTAAAGGATTATACTCTGAGTAAAATTAGTGTCAATTATTTTGGTCTTAACTCCTTTGAAATCATATGCATAATTGTCATTAAACTTACTACTACCTCTACATAGCCAAGCCAAGTGCCGTCGAGTCAGATCTGACTCATGGCGACCCTACAGAAACATTTAAAATAATCTTTGCTGAAAATAAAAGTGAACTTACTTTACTATGTATAAATTGGAGTAAAATAACTAATATACATTATACTTTCTTAATATAGTGAATTATTTTATTGGCTATGAAAAGACATTTGTAGATTGTATCAGATTATGGATGACATTGTAAAGAACACTTAATTGTGGTCATGAAGAACTTGTTTGTGGATCAAGAAGCAGAACTTCAAACAGAACAAGGGGGATACTGTGTGGTTTACAGTCAGGGAAAGTGGACCTTAAGTCCCCAAATTAGAAGGACATGGTATCAAGAGGCCTCTTGTATTAATCCCCATTATCATCAATTTGGTCAATTGATACTCTGGTTAGTAATATATGGTGTATATTATCATACTAAAGTAATTCAAAAGAAAGCAAACACTTTAGTGTGTGTACAGATTTGTCACAGCTAAATGTATGATTAGGGTACTGAGTGGTGAAAATAATTTACAGATCTTTTGATGATTTCAGTTGGCCTAGCAGTGTCAGGTCAAAAACATCTATTACACAAACTATCAATCAAATTTATTTTTTCAAAGTAGTTGTTCTTTGGAGAATCATGTTTTTCAAGTCTCCAGTTCTTTTGCTTGTTTTTTCTGTTGCATGATTCTTAAGTTCATGACACCAACCATGGTACTCATTCTTCATTTTTCTTTTTTCTATGTGTCTAAAGCCTGTGAGGATTCTGAGTCATGCTCTCAGAATCAAGAGATTACTTAGCAGTTTGTTCTCACTCTCTTCTCTTTCTTAGTTTTGCCTTCTGTTAGTAGCAGGTCCACGGGATATTATGAGCCTCATATTTGTTTCTTGAATACTTATCCATTAATGTTTGAAGACTAGGATCAGAAACTTAATTACCAGAAAATATTCATACCAAGTATGTTATTTTCTAATTACTGCTTAGCAATAGTTATAGAAAAGAACTGTCCTTACATAAAAAACTCTAAAGAGCCAAGTCTTAAAAAATTAAACAAGACTTGAAGTGCTGCATGCACATAATAGATCATTTTGCCACACAATATAACTTAACCAGCAAAGATTAATAAGAGAAAACAAAAATAGAGATAAAAAGCTTGAAGGAAACAAACTGACCAGCATGGTGTCCTGAAACCAGGCATGTCAGTACAAGAGCTGAGAAAGATGGTTTCTGAAGTTAAAGTAGAAAGATAAAAGATGCACTCTTTTTACTAGACAGATAGCCACTTGTCAAGAATCCTCCTTGGTGACAGACATCTATGTTATTTTGCCTTTAGGCCAACTACAATCAGTCCTAAAGAATCCTTACTCCACACTCTCATCTAGCCCCATTCTGTCAGGAAACATCCATTCTATTTTGATCTTGCTCCAAGAAACCTGCAATAGTGTTAAATGGTGGCTTCTAGAATATGGCAAAATATACATAATTTTAGTTCATAGGGCCAAAACAGATATTAGATACATGGGTACAATTAAGATTTATAATCGTTCCATCAGTAAACTATGTTTCTTAGCACTTGCTGTGTAAGAACACTGAAAAAAGGCATTAGGTTGAGGTCCTCTATAAAATGTATTTAGATTCTCCTTTAAAATGCAATGGAAAAGTGTTCACTGGATGTTAACCACCTCGCAAATCTTGCTTTTACTCTGGCATACTCAAGGGATAGCACTCTTCAAAGGTTTCTGGATGAGCTGACCCACTCACTAATAACTACTGCATAAACTATCAGCCTAGATTTTGTGCCTATATGGGAGTGGGAAACCCTACTGGTGTAGTTATTAAATTCTATAGCTGCTGTCCAAAATGTTGGCAGTGCAAATCTACCAGATGCATTTTGGAAATTCTATGGTACAGTTCTACTCTGTTCTATAGAGTTACTATGGTAGAAATCAACTCAACAGCAGTGGTATTTTGTGTTTATATGGGAGCGATTCAATACTACACACATGTACACATATGGGTATATATATATGTATACACACACATACACACACACACATACATACATATACTATATATGAATGAGAAACCCTGGTGGCTTAGTGGGTTAATTGCAATGTTTGCTAACTAAAAGGTAAGCAGTTCAAATCTGCCAGGTGCTCCTTGGAAACTCTATGGGGCAGTTCTACTCTGACATCTAGGATCACTATGAGTATATATGAATAGCACCCATTCATACAGCTATATGCATCGATAAATGACATAGCACCCATTCCTATATGTTGGGGGTGGGTCAATAACTAAATTTAGTGTCTGAAGGATCATACATCTAAGTTAAATTAGTTTAACATGTAATATATATAGCACCCACTAGGGTTGCCATGAGTCCATGAGTCGGATCCGACTCGACGGCACTTGGCTTGGCTATTCTTATATGGGTATGTACAACACAATGTCCGTGGCAATTCTCAGCTACATGTATATCAGTGGTCCCCTAAGGTTATTCAAAGCTTAGAAATCTCAAATGCAAAATGGAAGGTAGCAGACATACTTTGTTGAGTATTGTAGGTCATATCTTTCTTGTTAGCTCTCTGGTCATCATCAGCCCCAGTCCTGCCTTGCCTCCATCATACCCCCACCACCACACCCTACAGCAGCAGTGGGAAAGGGGTCACTGTGTTCCACCACAGCTACTTGTCCCACAGCACTCACCTCAGGCAGGAATTGCACAGGCACAGCTGGAACCACTAAGAGGGATGCCAGTCAGTCCTCTGCCCCCACTTGATCAGGGCATCCTGCACATTACACTGGGCTGAGACCACAGCTCCACTCATGGATGCAGCAGCCTAAAGTAGGAGTCCAGCTGTGGCAGTGGTGAGAGGATGAGTGGTGAGAGGAAGGGCAGCACCTGGAAGAGACAGAGGAGGGGCAATTGGGACCAGAAGAGTTCAAAGCCCATAGAGGGTAGGAAATGGGGATCACAGGCAGAAAGAAAGGAAGAAAAGGCAGCTGGTGGTGGCCTGGAGGTAACTGGACAGAAAGCAAGTGTGAGCCAAGGAAAGGGCTAGGCAAAACTTTCAGAAACCTGGTAGTCAGAACACAAGACAGGTGGATGGCATAGCCAAAGTTTTCAGGCAGTTCTTTCGTGCATCTGCTGCAACACAGGCCCCCATGTCTACCAGGGGACTGTCTTCTGTACCTCTCTATGTAAAATCATGTTCACACAATGTCCACATCACATGACATCCTTTTTCACAGAACACAGAAAATATCATGGACATTAAGAGATGCATACCTGCATTATCTACACACAAACACAGATGTATACACAAACACACACACACGGATTTAGGTATGTATACACACACACACATTTAGGTATATATATGTAAACACATATATGGAAACCCTGGTGGTATAGTGATAAAGTGCTATATTTCGTGGCCACAGATTGGCAGTTCAAATCTTTACGTGATCCTTGGAAACTCTGAGGACAGTTCTACTCTTTTGGGGGTCCCTATGAGTCAGAATCAACTTGATAGCAATAGGTTTTGTTTTTGATGTATATATACTATTGATCCACCACGATTTGCAAAACAGAAATTTGACTGGAGTTATATTTGCAGCTTTTATTACTAATATTTATCTAGTTATCTCCAGGCTATGTAGCTTCTTGCACAAAAATGTGTTTCTGAATGATAAAACAATGATAGAGGGTCAAAAAGCCTCTAGACAAAATGCCATAGGATTTGTGAATATCCACAAGAAATACAAAAGAGCATTTGAAAAATACATGCTCCTACACACTACCTCAGATAAATAAGAAATATTCATAACAAAGATCCTTTATGTTTAGATGCCAGACATAATCATTCTTTCAATTTTTATCTTGTTCTCAAAAGACGTTTGAAACAGCCGAGTTTATTCTCTGAAGCATAGAAAGCTTCTGAATATAAGAAAAAAGTTCACAAAAAGCAGAAAATATTTTAGTGTATAGGAACTTAAAACTGTTAAATAAAAGTATAAACAAAAATGGTGAAACCAAGCAGCTAGTACTAATTGTGACTCTTTTCATCCAGCACTAAGATAAAGATAACAATATTTGTTTCTATCCAAGAATAATTTTTATCCTCAAAAAACTTAAAATCTGTTAGGTGAAGAGAGCAGTAACAAGCATATGACATCTTTAGTAACAAGAATAAATGCCACAAATGTATAAGAGTATGTTCCCCAGGTTCTGCTGCTGATTGAAAAACAACAGCAAAAAAAGCCGTAGCCTTGGGAGTATTCTGACTCCTGGCTACTCTGTGTATTACAGAGTAGAGATGCTTCACAGGATGTTGGGTTCTTCTCTGTAATCTTTACAGGAGCTGATTGCCAGGCATTTCTTCTGGGTGATGTTGGGCAGGCTTAAACTGTTAACGTTTAGGTTAGCAGTGAAGAACAAATCATTTGTGTCAATTACAAATTAAATACAAAATATTTTAAAGACATGTATCATCTGTGGGGCCAAGATGGCAGACTAGACACACATCTCAATTCCCTCTGAGAACTAAGGCCTGGAATGATAACTGAATGGAGCAGTGGAAATCTGCAAAGCCCTAGAATGTGGCATTATATTGTCAGACTTAACTAGGCACCAATAACAGACCAAACTACACCTGTCAAAGATGACCCAGTGGCTGCTGACTCCTGCTCATGCTGACACGTCATATAGGAGAACTGAAGGTACTGATACCTTCTTTCTTATCTGGGAATCAGGGACTGCCCATGAGCCAACAAATACACTTAACTGCAGCGCTTAAGTAAACAGTGTATAATGCAGTAGAGAGACAGTCCATGGGATAGCCACACATTGAGAGCCCTGCTGCTGAATGAGGACACCACTGCACCTCCACCCTCTATTTTCTGAGCTGCAACACAGACTACTGTTTCACAGCAGGAAGGGCAACTTGGCTGGGATGCCATCTTGGTCAGCTAGAAGACAGAGTCACCCAGCCAGGGGCCTTAGCTATGGCTGAATCTCAAGCAGAGCAGCAGCCTGTCTGGCAAATGTTTCTGCAGCAGAAAAGCAGCATTTGAGACAATTAATGTCTGGATTCATGGGTCTACCCTTGCAGAGGAGGGCTGGAAGGCCTTAAATTCTCCCTAATTTGCACCACGTCATAACATCTGGGGACAGCCTATGAGGTACTTCTGCTGACAACTGGAAGACAGGGTCTGCCACATCTTGGTGCCTGACTGTTTTTGGAAACACTTGGACAGCTCTCCACTTAGAAGTAAAGTACTACTTTAAATAAGACCTGGAGTTCAGACTGCTAAAAAGCCTGGAAACTTCTACTCCACCCTTCACTGACACACATCATAGGTTCAGCCGATGGCCCCCCCAGTGACTTGATAAGCAGGGAGCCATCTTTGCTAGCCAAGAGTCAGAGAATGGTAGCACAGAGAGTACACCTAGAGCTAGATACTAGAGTACATAGAGATGGTGGTGGCCCACACCCCTCTTGGAACTGTGCCTCAAGTCCTACTGAGGTAATTCCAGAGAAATCAAATAACTTCTAGATGATTTACCGACATGAGACCATGCCAGCCAAGCCAAGTGCCATCGATAGCTAACCATTTAAAGAAGCAATCCCTTCGGCTCTAGAAAATCCCAAAATAAATAATGAAAAAAACTTCCACATGTGGGTGTGGAGACAAGATGAACTAAACAAACATCTTCCTAAATCCCTCTGGGAAACAAGGCCTGACTTGATAATTCAACAGAGCCTTCTGGGCACCCAGTGAGGCCTAGGACACAGCATACGGCTGTTAATTTCGACTTCATACCACTGAATGGAAAACTTCCTCTCTTTCGCTGACCCTGTTCTTGGTGAGCACTGACTTTCACGGACAGAAGGTAACTCACCATTTTAACTTTCTTTTTCTCTGTCTTAGACAGCAGGCAGAGTTGGGACTTGACTAGCAGCTAATCTTAGACACACTGCTTGTGGGATTGGTAGGCAAAATCATCATATTTTGAGGGCCTGGCTTTGGACTCAGTGCATCTCGGCACCTTTGGCCTCTCTTTCCACCACTGCCGTAGAGTAGTCTATATGGAGGCAGGCACAGAGATTGTGTGGGAGGCCATTTTGTTCTACTGGGTGGTGGATTGCCCATATAGAGGCCACAGCTGGACCTAGTTCCTAGGCTGGGAGGTAGCACCATCCCAGAGGAGAGCACTTTTCCAGAAGAAAAGCAGTATTTGACACAGTGTCACCTACAGCTGGGGCCCGGCAACAGAGGCTGTGGACTCTGTGAATCATGGCACATTTGGCCTTTCTTTCCACCTCTGACATAGAGTAGCCTGTACAGTGGAAAGGCTGTGAGCTTCTGGGGACACCATCTTGTTCCACTGAGAGGGAGATACACCTATACAGAGACCACAGATGGACTGGGCTGGGAAGCAGAACCTGATAACAAGACAGTGCTTCTCTAACAGAAAAGCAGTATTCTACACAGTGTCATCTACAGCTGGGGTCCAACAGCAGAAGCCAGCAGGGCAGCAGCCTTTCAGAATTTTGAGCTAGTTTATAACATCTGGGGTTTGATATAGATGTGCTTTCTTTGCCAGCTGGGAAAAGAGACCTGTATACCTGAAAACCTGACTGACTTTGGAAGTTGTCAGGTATCTTTTACTTTCCACCTTAAGACGGCCTAGAGAAATAACTGCAGTTGATTCTCACAGCATCTCTCTCAGCCTCTGTTGATACCCCAAAAGCAACAACTCTGGAGAAAAGCATAACCAAGAAATCACCCATGGTTTCAGAAGGCCCCCAAAAGAAAGCACCGTGGAACATCCCAGACAAAGAAAATGTTCTGAAATGATCAGAAGGTGAACACAAAAGGATTATGTATAGACCCCTCCTAGACCTTACACAAAATGCAGCAGAGCAAAATGACAAATTAAGCAAGCTGTTTGACCTGATGAAACACCAGGACTCTGAAGTCCAACAGATCAAGAATAAAATTGACGACATAGAAACTTCAATGCAAAGCCAAGAAAACAGAATGGAAAAGAGATTTTCTGATTTGGAAGACAGAGCTACTGACTCCAGCATCTATGAGGAGGAATCAGAGAAAAGAAACAAGAAAAATGAAGAAGCATGTGGGACTCGATTAAGAGGATCAACCTATGATTAATTGGAGTTCCTGAACAGGGCAAGACACCTGAGAACACGGAGACTATTGTTGCTGAGTTGCTGACAGAAAGCTTCCCAGAAATTATGAAAGAAGAGAATATAGATATCCAAGATGTGTATTGAATGCCACTCAATATAGATCTCCATAGAAAGACTCCAAGACATATTATAATCAAGCTTAACAAAATGAAACATAGGCAAAAACTCTTAAAGACAGCAAGACTCAAAGTAAAGCTAACAATCAGACGGCCACCCTGGTGGTTTTTGACCAATTTCTCAGTAGAAAAAAATGTTGGCATGGAGACAGTGTCATGACACATTCAAAGCCTTGAAGGAGAAGAACTTCCAACAAAGAATTATATATCCTGGAAAACTGTCTTTTAAATATTAAAATAAAATTAAGACATTTACAGATAAACAGAAACTCAGAGACTCGGTAAAAACCAAACCAAAGCTACAGGAAATACTGAAGGAAGATCTTGGCTTGGAAGAACAAAACAACTAACTTTATATTTTAGAAGCAAATTAAAGACAAATCACCCAGAAACCTATCTACTTATTGAAGGCTCTAAACTCAAACAAAGCTCTAATAGTGAAAGAAATAATACAATGATCATATCATAAAACTATGATGTCATCATATTGAAAAGAGGGATGTACTACACTTGTTACAGTATTTCCAGATGAAGAGGAAGTTAATAAGACTGTTAGTAATTAAAATGGGGTTTAAACATAGTTTATTAAGGGGGATCATGGGGACAGCTGTAAAGCACAACAAAGATGCAACATATCAAATTAAGAAACATAATACAGGAGTCTCAAGAACCACAAAATCAACCCTGAAAAAGGTGAAAAATCAACTCACAAAGAAGAAAATCCCAGAACAGATTAATAAGAAAAACAGAGAAAACATCAACACAAAAATAAACAAATCACAATGGCAGCACTGAACACATAGCTGTCAATAATTACATTGAATGTGAATGGACTGAATGCTCCAGTAAAGAGACATCTAGTGACATCTTAGATCAAAAGACATAATCCATCCTTGTGTTGTCTACAAGAAACTTACCTTAGACTTAAAGATAGGAACAAACTGAAAAGTAAAGGCTGGAAGAATATATATCAAGTTAACAATACACAAAGAAGAGCAGGTGTGGTAATTTTAATCGCAGATAAAATTAATTTTAATGTAAAATCCACCAGCATGGGCAAGGATGGACGCTATTGCTGAAAGGTTCACTACACAAGCAGGACTTAACAATATTAAATATTTATGCACCTAATATTACAGCACTTAAATACACTGAAGAAGCACTGACTACCCTTAAAAAGGTGATAGATTACTCCACAATAATAGTGGGAGATTTCAACACTTCACTCTCAACAACGGACAGATCATCTAGAATAAAGATCAGTAAAGACACAGAAGACCTTATTGTCACAATTAACCAACTAGACCTCATTGACATATACAGAACTTTCTATCCATCAGCAGACAACTACACCTTCTTCTGCAGTGCACATGGAACATTCCCCAGAGTAGACCATGTGTTAGGACATAAAGCAGTTCTCAACCAAATCCATACCACTGAATTAATGCAAAGCATCTTCTCAGATTATAAAGCTCTAAAAGTCAAAATCAATAGCAGAAAAAATACAGATAGAAAGTGGAACTCATGGAAACTGAACAATATCTTGCTCAAAAGTGAAAAGCCAAAGCCAAGGGCCCTCGAGTCAGACCTGACTCATGGAGACCCTCAAAAAGCCATGGGTTATAGAAGAAATCAAGGGTGAAATAAAGAAATTTATAGATTCCAATGAGAATGAAAACACTTCCTTCCAGAAACTATGGGATACAGCCAAAGCAGTGATCAGGGGCCAGTTTATCTCCATAAGTGTATATATCTGTAAGGAAGAAAGAAACAAAACCAAAGAACTAATCCTACATTTTGAGCAAGAAGAGAGAGAGCAACAGAGGAAGGCCTCCGCCACTGGAAGAAAATAGATCATAAAGATTAGAACTAAATGAATTAGAGAATAGAACAATTGAAAAAACTGAAAAGACCAAAAGCTGGTTTTTTGAAAAGATCAACAAAATTGACAAACCATTGGCTAAACTTACTAAAGAAAAACAGGAAAGGAAACAAATAACCCAAATAAGAAATGAGAGGGGACTTGTCACAACAAACCCAACAGAAATATAAAATATAACAGAATACTATGAAAGACTGTACTCTAACAAATTTGAAAATCTAGAGGAAATGGAGAAATTTCTTGATTCATATCACCTACCCAAATTATCACAAGGTGAAGCAGAACAACTTAATAAACCCATCACAAAGGAAAAGATTGAAAAACTCATCAAAAAAGAGCCAACCAAAAACACCCAGTCCCAGTTAGCTTCACCACAGAATTCTACTAAGCTTGTAGAGAAGAGTTGTCTCCAACACTACTGAGACTATTTTACAGTATAGAAAGGGATGGAAAACTCCCAAATTCATTCTATGAAGCCAGCATAACCCTGGTACCAAAGCCAGGGAAAGCTCCAACAAAAAGAACTATAGACCGATATCACTCATGAATCTAGATGCAAAAATGTTCAACAAAATTCTTGTCAATAGAATACAACAACATATCCAAAAAATAATCCATCGTGACCAAGGTGGATTCATATCAGGGAGGCAAGGCAGGTTCAACATCGGAAAAACAATGTGACAATCACATAAATAATACAAAAGACAAGAATCACCTGATTTTGCCCACTGACATACAAAAGGCATTTGATAATGTCTGTTTTAGTGAGCTAGGGTTGCTCTAACAGAAATACCACAGAGTGGATGGCTTCAACAAAGGAAGGTTTGTTCTTATATAGCCTGGTAGGCTGCAAGTCCATGTTAAGGGTGTCTGCTCCGGGGGAAGGCTTTCCCCTTGTCGGCTCTGGAGGAAAGTCTGGTATTGCATCAGTCTTTGTCAAGGGAGCATCCTAGGGCAGGAACCTCAGGTCTGAAGGATACTGTCTTCTCCCAGTGCTGCTTTCTTGATGGTACAAGGTTCCCAATTCTCTGCCTGCTTCCTTTTCATTTCATTTCTTGCAGGATTAAAGGATTAAGGGTGGGGTACACCATACTCCAGGGAAACTCCCTTTACAGTGGAGCAGGGAGGTGATCTTATAAAGGGATTTACAGTGCCACCCTAATCCTTTAACATACAGCACAGGAAAACCACAAAATGCAGGACAGTCAGAAGATACTGGAAATCATGGCCCAGCCACAGGGCTACACTTATTTTTCGGGGGACACAATTCAATCCATTACAAAGTCCAACACCCATTCATGCTAAAAACTCTCAGCAAAATAAGAATAGACAGTAAATTCCTCAATGCAATAAGGGCCATTTATACAAAGCCAACAGCCTACATCATCCTGAGTGGAGAGGGACTTAAACAGTTTCCGTTGAGAACAGGAACTAGACAAGGATGCCCTCTCTCACCTCTCTTATTCAGCACTGTACTAGAAGTTCTAGCCAGAGCAATTAGACAAGATCAAGAAATAAAGGGCATCTCCATCAGCAAAGAAGAACTAAAAATCTCCCTATTTGCAGATGATATGATTGTATAAGCAGAGAATCCTAAAGAATTCCTAAGTAAACTACTCAAACTGATAAAAGAGTTCAGCAAGTCTCAGGATACAAGATAAACATAAGTAAATCAGTAGGATTCCTTTAAGCCAACAATGAGATTATTAATGAAGAGATCACCAAATCAACACCATTTACTATAGCCCCTAAGAAGACAAAGTACCTAGGAATAAATCTAATCAGAGAAATAACAGACTTTTACAAGGAGAACTACAAGTTCTTAGTACAACAAACTAAGAGAAACTTACATAAATGGAGAAAACTACCCTGCTCATGGATAGGAAGACTTAACATTGTGAAAATGTCTATTTTGCCCAAAGCAATCTATGTGTATAATGCAATCTCAATACAAATTTGAGTTATATTTTTTAATGAGATGGAGAAACAAATAATCAACTTTGCTTGGAAAGGGAAGAAGCCCCAGATATGTAAAGCACTACTAAAGAGAAAGAACACACTGGGAGGCCTCTCACTACTTGACTTTAGAACCTCTTATACTTCCACAGTAGTCAAAACATCCTGGTACTGGTGCAAAAGGGGACAGATAGATCAGTGGGACAGAACTGAGACCTCAGAGGTGACACCATCTTTCTATGAACAGTTGATATTCGACAAAGGCCCTGAGACATGAAACTGGGGGAAAAACAATCTCTTCAACAAATGGTGCTGGCAAAATTGGATATCCATCTGCAATAAACTGAAAGAAGACCCATATCTTACGCCTTATACAAAAGCCAACTCAAACTGGATAAAAGACTTAAATGTCAAATCTAAAACAATAAAGCTCATCCAAGAAAGAGTAGGAACAACAATAGAAGCTTTAATATACAATGTAGACAGACTCGAAAATCTGTCAAAAAAACACAAACAAAAGAGGAGAAAATAGATAAATGGGAACTATTGAGAATCAAACACTTCTGCTCATCCAAAGACTTCATTAATAGAATTAAAGGCCACCTACACAATGGGAAAAAATATTTGACAACTATATGTCAGACCGATGCCTGATCACCATAATCTATAAGGTACTACAAAATATCAATAAGAAAAAGATAAACAATCCAATTAAGTGATGGGCAAAGGAGACGGACAGACAACTCTCTAAAGAGGAGATCCAGGCAGCCAAAAAACATATGCAGACATGTCCAAGATCATTATCTATTGAAGAGATTCAGATCAAAACTACAATGAGACACCATCTGTTGTGGATTGAATTGTGTCCCCCGAAAAATATGTGTAGCCATGTGGCTGGACCACGATTCCCAGTATCTTGTGACTGTCCTCCATTTCCATTTGAAAACCTAAAGGAAATGAACAAATTTCTAGATTCATATCATCTACCAAAATTAGCACAAGGAAAAGTAGAACAAGTTAGTAAACCCAGTTCAATGGAAGAGATTGAAAATAATCATCAAAAACTTACCAACCAAAAAAAAGTTCTGGCCCAGATGGTTTCATTGGAGAAGTCTATCACACTGTTAGAGAAGAGTTAACTCCATTATTACTGAGGCTATTTCACATGATGGAAAGGAATAGAAAGTCCCAAATTAATTCTATGAAGCTGATATAACTCTGATACCAAAGACAGGGAAAACTCCCACTAAAAAGGAGAACTACAGACCAATAACCTTATGACATATTACACTGCCACATGGACCTAGATGCAAAAATCATCAACGAAATTTTAGCCAATAGAATTTAACAGCATATAAAAAAATAATTCACCGTGACCAAGTTGGATTCATTGTAGGGAAGAAATTCTTTTTGAACATCAGAACAATTAATATGATCAATCACATAAATAACACTAAAGGTAAGAGTCAGCTGATTTTTTCAATTGATGCAGAAAAGGTGTTTGACAAAGTCCAACATCCATTCATGATGAAAACTCTCAGCAAAATAGGAATAAAGGGGAAATTCCTCAGTGCAATAATGGGCATCGATCCGAAAGTCGACCACTTACAGCATCCTGAATGGTGAGAGACTGAAAGAAGTCCACTTGAGAATGGGAACTAGACAATGATGCCCACTCTCAACACTTCTATTCAGCATTGTAATAAAGGTTCTAGCTAGAGTAATTAGACAAGATAAACAAATAAAGGGCATCTTGTCAGCAAAGAAGAAGGAAAAATCTTCCTATCTGCACTGTATGATTGTTTACACAGAGAATCCTAAAGAATCTATAAGTAAACTACTGGAACTAAAAGAGGAGTTCAGCAAAGTATTGTGATATAAAATAAATCTTCAGGATTCCATTACACCAACAAAGAGATCATTAAAGAAGAAATCATCAAATCAGTACCATTTACTGCAGCTCCCAAGGAGATAAAATACTTGGGATCAATCTAACTAGGTAAATAAGAGACCTATTCAGAGAGAGCTACAAGACCTTACTGCAAGAAACCAAGAGAGACTTACATAAATGGAGAAACCTACCCTGCTCATGGATAGCAGGATTTCACATTGTGAAACTGTCTATTTTACCTAAAGCAATCTACATATACAATGTAATCCCAGTACAAATTCCAGTGTCATTTTTTAATGAGATGGAGAAATAAAATCACAAATTTATTTGGAACAGGAAGAAACTGTGGATCAGTAAAACACTACTGAAGAAGAGCAACACAGTTGGAGGCCTCACACTATCCAGCTTTATAACCTATTACACTCCCATAGTTGTAAAAAAACAGTCTGATACTGCTACAAAAAGAGACATATAGACCAATGGAAAAGAGTGACCCCAGATATGCCACTATCCTTTCATGAACTGTTGATATTTGACAAAGGCCCTAATATTTTATACTGCAGTAAAAACAGTCTCTTTAACAAACAGTGTTGGCAAAATTGGAAATTCATCTGCAAAAAAACTGAAACAAAAACCATGTCTCACAGCTTACACAAAAATCAATTGAAAATGAATCAAAGACCTAAATACGAAACCTAAAATGATAAAGACCGTGGAAGAAAAAATAGGGCCAACAATGCAACTTCTAATACAGAGTTTAGACAGACTTCAAAATATGACAAAGCATGATTAACAGAAGAGAAAATAGATAAATGGGAAGTATTAAGAATCAAAAGTTTTGCTCATCCAAAGACTTTATCACAATAGTTAAAATACCACCTACAGAATGGAGAAATACTTGGCAACTATGTATCAGACTGACATCTGATCTCCATAAATTACAAAATATTACCATGGGTGAAGGACATGGACAGACTCTTCACCAAAGAGGACATCGAGGCAGCCAAAAGACACATGAGGAAATATGATCATTAGCTATTAGAGAAATCCAAATCAAAACTACAGTTAGATACCATCACGCCCCAACAAGGTTGGCCATAATCCAAAAGCACAATACAACAGATGCTGGAGAGGCCACGGAGAAATTGGAATTCTCCTACACTGCTGGTGAGATTGTAAAATGGTACAACTTCTTTGTATTCTAGCACCAGATTGTACTCTGGCACTTCTTTAAAAAGTTGGAAATAGATACACCATTTGATCCAGTAATCCCACTGCTTGGAATTTATCCTACAGAAACAAAGCCTATCACATGAGCAGACACATGGACACAAATGTTTGTTGCAGCATGGTCCACAATAGCAAAAAGGAGTCAACCTAGACGCCCATCAACAGATGAATGGTTTAACAAACTATGATACATACACTTAATGAAACACTATGCAGTGATAAACAAAGATGATTTTAGGAAACATCTCATAACCTGGTTTCAGCTGGAAGACATTATGCTGAGTGAAATCAGTCAGTGTCAAAAGGACAAATATTGTATGAGACCCCTAGAATAAGGACTTAAAACAGACATATGTACAGAAAAGACTCTTCAATGGCTACAAGGGCAGGGATGGGGCGGCAAAGATTGACCATAGAGTAGATAGTTGATAGAAATTTGGTTAAGTGAAAGCAGTGATAGCACACAGTAGAAAGTAGATCAACCTAACTGGACTTCATCATAACCTGAAAGCTCTTGTAACTTCAATCCAATATTTCAAGGGTAGAGTAACAGGGTCAGGGCTTGGCGACCTTGCTCTCAGGTGCCTCAGGTCAATTGGCATAGTTAGCCTATTGCTAAGTGAGTCTTCTACAACCTACATTGATGAGTGGTATCTGGAGTCTTAAAAGCTAGCAAGCTTCCATCTGAGGTATACCAAATTGTACCAACTCAGCCAGAATAGATGTTCACAGAGAACACCGGGCACAACAAAGACACGAGGGAAAAAGAGCCCACGAAACAAAAAGACCTACGTATCAACATGTGACTAGAAGAACCAGATGGTGCCCGGCCACCACCAAAGACAGCCGTGATGGGGCACACAATGTTGAATCCCTGTGGCAACATCAGACAAAGAGGGATGCAGCTCAAGAAATCTACAAAAATGCTACAGTTGATAGTCCAGTGGCCTGGGGGATCCCTTGGGACTGTCCCTGTCTAGAAAACATTACTGTGGTTAACTCTTTGGACAAAAATGGACTAGAGCTGAGAACACAATGTGACTGTATGGTGGGTGTATTTTATGGTTCTATGTACTTATAGGGAGATGTCCTATTGGTCTCTTTCTAGATGGGAGAGGAGGGTAGAGAGGAGGGGGCAGGTACTTATTAAGAGGATATGACTAGTATAAAATGAAAAGAAAGAGTGTGCTGTCATAGGACAAGGAGAGCAGAAGAGGTATCTATAGGCGGGCATACAAAATTGTTTTAGATTGTATACTTTCACTTAATCACAATAATAAAAAAAGAAAGAAAAATACATATCATGATCAAGTGAAGTTTGTAGCAGAGTGCAAAGTCAGTTTAACATTCAAATCACACTCATTGTAACTCACCATTTGACACATGAAGCAATTAACAGGTGATCACCACAAGAGATCGAAAGAAAGAATAAAATTGGAAACCGTGATAGTGTAGTAGTTATGTGCTATAACTGCCTACCAAAAGGTTGGCAGTTCAAATCCTCCAGGAGCTTCTTAGAAACTCTATGGAGTAGTTCTACTTTGTCCTGTAGGATCACTATGAGTCAGAAATCTATTCAACAGCAAGGTGTTGAATTTTGTACTTTTTTTAAAAAAAGATCAATCTTATAATGGGAACCTGTGAAAATTCTACAGTAACATTACACCTACCAGTGAAGTATTGCAGACTTTCCTTTATAGATGTCTCCCGAGAGTGCCACCTCAATAAATCATTTACAGAAGAATTTTTGTTTCAGGCACTGCTTCTAGGAAATTTGTCCTGTATATGTTATAAATAAATCAATTAAGAATTTCTTTTAGGAAATTAGAATATGGACGGTACCTTCAAAATCAGTTGGAAAATTAGAATGTAAAATAAATATAAAAATTTGAAGAAAAATAAATCCAAAAGTAGTAAAAGAACAGGCCTCATAAATCTGAATAAGTTAAAATATACTAAAAAATGAGATTAGGAATGAAAACAAAACTTTTTTTTATATTTCTCTTATACCTGTTATAATCCCAGTTACAAGAAAAGAAAACAAAAGTATCACATGCAAGTCTACAGTACAATAAGTTTAAAGCCCAGAGTAAAGAAATAACTGCTGAGGCAGGGTAGACTAGTCACATGTCTCTTTGAGTCCATCTGAGAACTAAGGCCTAGAAAAACAATTGATTAGAGCACTGTTGGCATTTTTGGACCCCCAAAATCAGTTGGAGGATTGTGAGATTGGACTGGGTAACAGGAAAGAGAAAACTACTTTTGTCAGAGGTGACGCAACAGTGCAACTTGTCCTATTTCTGCTGGCACAGTGGTGGAAAGGCTTATAGGTACAGATGCCATCTTTTTCAAACAAGAAACTGGGACAGGAGTTGCTGATCCTAAGACTCTGACTGTGGCCAGCTGGCATACTGAGCCACAGAAACTAAGTAGAAAGCATCTCTCACAGAAGAGAAGCTGTACTTAAGACAGTCACATCTAGAGAATCCAGCGACGGCTGGCAATTAAGGGTGTTAGTGCCTTTGCCCCATCTTATCTGAGCTATGTCATAGATTCTGCTAGAGCAGCACAGAAGAGGAGGCATAGGTAGAGTGACATCTTAGTCAGCTGAGAGATGGAGGGAGCCACCCTTGAGGGCCTGGCTGGGGTTGGACTGCCACAATGAGCAACAGTACCTGACTGGGCAGTGCCTTTTTCAGCAGAAGAGTTATTTTTAAGACAAATGCATCCACAGAATGCAGTGGTGACTGGTGGCTGAGTGTGGTGGTGCCCTTTCCGCTTCCTTCACTGAGCCATGGCAAACTTCTACCGAAATAACCCCAAAAAGACTCTACAAGTAGGTCTCAATCTAAGTCAGCCAAGAACTGGGCCTGCCACCCTTGATGGCCAGGCTGAGAAAGGCTAATCTCAGCAGAAAGGCTATTCTAAATATGAATGTACCTAGAGAACACAGCAGCCGGTGGCAGCCAAGAGTGGCAGGGTTCTTTCCTTCTCCTTTCTTTGAGCTACACCATGCTGTCTGCTGGCATGACTTCAGAGAGTCAGCACAAATAGGCTGCTATCTTTGTCAGCCAGGAAGTAGCACCTGACACCCCTGAAGTCCTAGCTGGGTCTGGCCACAAGCTGAGAAGTCCTGCCAGACTGGACAGCATTTCTCTAACTAGAGAAGCTATACGTAAGACAGCTGGACCTAGAGAACACTGCAGCAGCTGACAGCTAAGTCCGGCAGTGCTTTCCTCCATTTGCTTCTCAGAACTACACCATACCTTCTGCTGGTACAACACTGCAAAAGCTAAACAGCTTTCTGATGGCACAAAGACAACAGTTAATATTTAACCATTTAAAGAAACAGACCACTGCAGCTCCAGAAAACTCCCAAAACAAAGAATCAAAAAACTTCCCAGATAAAGAAGCTTTTCAGAAATTATTGGAGGCAGAATACAAAAAAAACTATGTAGGTAGCCCTTCTAGAACTTAGGATGGAGATTAAACAAAGTGCAACAAAACAAAATGAAAAATTAAACAAGCTGTAGTAATAGACATGGTAGTCTACTTCTGAAAGGAATTAGCCTGAGAAAACCTTATGAACAGCAGCCAAGCATTGTAAGATATGGTGCCAGAAAGTGAGCCCCCAGGTTAGAAGGCACTTGGGAGACAATTGGAAAAGAGCTGCCTCCTCAAAGTAAAGTTGATTTTAATGATGTGGATGGAGTAAGGCCTCCGGGATCTTCATTTGCTGATGTGACATAACTCAAAATGAGAAGAAATGCCTGCAAACATCCATTAATAATTGGGACATAGAGTGTATGAAATATGAATGTGGGAAAAATGGAAATTGTCAAAAATAGAAATGGAATACATAAACATTAATATCCTAGGCACTGGTAAGCTCAAATGGACCCATTTTGGCCATTGTGAATCCAAAAATCATTTGGTCTACTATACTGGGAATGAAAAGTTGAAGAGAAACAGTGTTGTTTTCATCATCAAAAACAACATTTCAAGATCTGTCCTGAAGTACAATGCTGTCAGTGATAGGATAATATCCATATTCCTATAAGGACGGTCAATTAATATGACTATTATTCAAATTTATGTACCAAAACCTAAGGCCAAAGAGGAAGAGGTTGAAGATTTTTACTAGTTTCAGCAGTCTGAAATTGATTGAACACACAACCGGGATGCACTGATAATTACTGGTGACTGGAATGCAAAGGTTGAAAAAAAGAAGAAGGATCAGTAGTTGGAAAAAAACAATAGAAATGATACTGGAGATCACGCAGTAGAATTTTGCAACTAACAACTTTTTCATTGTAAATACCTTTTTTTAACCAACACAAACAGAAACTGTAAATATAGACTTTACCAGATGGAATAAAAAAGAATCAACTTGACTACATCTGTGGAAAAAAACAATAGAAAAGCGCCATATCAGCAGTCAGAACAAGACCAGGTGTCAACTGTGGCATAGATCATCAATTGGTCATATGCAAATTCAGATTGAAACTGAAGAAAATTAGAAGTTCACAAGAGCCAAAGTATGATCTTGAGTATATGTCTTTTGAGTTTAAAGACCATGTCAAGAACAGATCTGTGTTGATAACTAATGACTGAAGATCAGCCCAATTGTGGAATAACATCAAAGACATCACCCATGAAGAAAACAAGAGGTCATTAAAAAGAAAGAAAAGACTAACTTGGATGTCAGAAGAGACTCTGAAACTTGGTCTCAAACATTGAGCAGCTAAAACAAAAGGAATGACAAAGTAAAAGACCTAAACAGAAGATTTCAAAGAGCACCTTGAGAAAACAAAAGAAAATATTGTAATGACATGTGCAAAGAGCTGGAAATGAAGAATTGGAAGAGAAGAATACATTCTGCATTTCTTAGGCTGAAAGAACTGAAGAAAAAATTCAAGCCTCAAGTTGAAGTAGTGAAGGATTCTACAGGGAAACTATTAAATGATCACGGAGCATCAAAAGAAGATGGAAGGAATACATAGAGTCATTATACCAGAAAAAAATGGTCAATGTTTGGCCATTTGAAGAGGTGGCATATGATCAGAAACCAATGACACTGAAAGAAGAAGTCAAACCTGCATTGAAGGCACTGGCAAAAAAACAAGGTTCATGTAATTGATGGAATACCAATTGGAATATTTCAACAAACAGATGCATTGCTGGAAGTGTTCATTCATCTATGCCAAGAAATTTGGAGACCAGCTACCTGGCCAGCTAACTAGAAGAGATCCATATTTATGTGCATTCCAAAGAAAAGTGATCCAACTGGATGTGGAAACTACCAAACAATATCACTCATATCATACTCAAGTAAAATTTTGCTCAAGATCATTAAAAAGTGACTGCAGCAGTATATTGACACGGAACTGCCAGAATTCAAGCTGGATTCAGATGAGGACTTGGAAGCAGTGATATCACTGACGTTACATGGATCTTGGCTAAAGTAAACAATACCAAAAAAATGTTTACTTATGTTTCATTGACTATGCAAAAACATTCAACTGTGTGAGTAGTACTAGACTATGGTTAACATTGTGGAAAATGGGAATTCCAGAACACCTCATTGTGCTCTTAAAGAACCTGTATATGGATCAAGAGGTAGTCATGCAAACAGAACAAGGGGACACTGCATGGTTTAAAGTCAGGAAAGGTATGCATCAGGGTTGTATCCTTTCACCATAACTTTTTATTATGTATGTCAAGAAAATAATCCAAGAAGCTGGATTTTGTGAAGGAGAAGGCATCAGAATTAGACGGTGATTAAATTAAAAAATTGCATTACGCAAACAACATCACCTTACTTCCTGGAAATGAAGAAGATCTGAGACACTTACTGATGAAGATCAAGGACCACAGCCTTCAGCACTGCTGACGTGATCAGTGGCAGGAATAGCCACATTTTGAGAGCCTAGCTCTAGACTCTGAGTAACTTGACCCCTCCATCCACTCTTTTGGAACTTCTGCCATTGATTAGGCTATTTTGCAGCAAGTGGGAGAGATCATGAAAGACATAATCTTGTTTAACCAGGAGGCAATTCCCAGGCTTGGAGGCAGAGCTGCCTGGGGAGTGTTTTCCCAGCAGGAAAACTGTGTTTAGCACAATGTAGCCTTATGGGTGGGGACCAGCAGTGAATGACAACAGGACAGTAGCCTTTCCATACTTTGAAGTAGATACAGTGTCTGGGGATGGATATAGAGGTACCTCCATTGTCAACTGAAAAGAAGGGCTTACACACCTGACAGCCTGACTGATTTTGGAAGCTGTCAGGTAACTTTAACCTTTCAAAATAAGACTACCTGGAGAAATAGCTGCAGTGCAGCCTGATGGCATCTCCTCCAGCCTTTACTGACACACAATGTAGGGTCAAGTGATAGCCCCCCAGTGACTCCATAAGTAGGGCCATGTCTTTGCCAACCAGGAGGTGGAGACTGGTACCCCAGAGACTCCACTGGGCCCACTCACTGGAGTACATAGCAGTGGCTGGTTACCAACTCTCAGACTGTGCATCAACTTCTGTTAAGGCAACATCAGAGAAATCAAAAAACCTCTTGATTCCCCCAAAGCAGTAAACTTTGGCCAGACACTTAAAAAGAATTCTACCTATGGCTCCAGAAATCTCCCAAAAGAAAGAACCAAAGAACTTCCCTGATGCTGAAGGTTTTCTGAAACTTTCAGAGACTGAGTACAAATTAATGATATAGAAAGCCCTCCTAGACATTACACAGAATTTAGCAGAGCAGAATGAAAAATTAAGCAAGCTGGTTGAACTGGAGCACCAACATTCTGAAATCTGACAGATCAATAACAAAATTAAAGAATTAGAAAACACAATTCAAAGCCAAGAGAACAGAATTAAACAAATGGAAAATAGACTTTCAGACTTGGAAGACAGAGCTACTGACACCAGCATTTATGAGGAGGAATCAGAGAAAAGAAACAAGAAAAATGAAGAAGTGTTAAGAAACCTATGGGACTCCATTAAGAGAAACAATCTACAATTGGAATTCCTGAACAGGAATGGACACCTGAAAACACAGAATATTGTTGTTGAGCTACTGACAGAAAACTTCCCTGAAATTATGAAAGAAGAAAACATAGATATCCAAGATGTGCATCAAATGTCACTCAATATAGATCTCAAAAAAAGATTCCAACACATACTATAATCAAGCTTAACAAAATGAAAGATAAGCAGAAACTGTTAAAGGCAGCAAGACTCAAAGCAAAGCTAACATTAAGAGGGAAGCCTATAGGCTTTCATCTGACTTCTCAGCAGAAACCATGTTGGCAAGGAGGCAGTAAGATAGCACATTCAAAGCCTTGAAGGAGAAAAGCTTCTAATCAGGAATTATACATCCTCCAAAACTGTCTTTCAAATATGAAAATAAAATTAAGACATTTGCAAATAAACAGAAACTCAGAGACTTTGTAAAAACCAAGCCAAAGTTACAAGAAATACTGAATGAAGCTCTAGGCTAAGAAGAACAAAACCATTAACTCTAGATTTTAGGAGACAATAGAGGACACATCATCTAGAAACCTACTCAATTAGGGAAGGCATAAAACTCAACCAAAGCTGTAATATTAAAAGAAGTGATCCAGTGATCATATCATGAAAACTATGATACCATCACATTAAAAAGTTGGATATACAACAGTAGTTATAATCCTTCCAAATGGAGAGGAAGTTAGTAAGATATGTAGAAGTTAAAATTAGGTTTAAACATAGATTATTCAGGGGGATCAGAGGGGTAGCTGCAAAGCACACTAAAGACACAACACATAAAAACAAGGAACGCAATACAGGAGTCTCAACAAACACAAAACTAACACTAAAAAGAATGAAAAATCGACCCATAAAGAAGAACATTCCAGAACAGAATATTAAGAGCAACAGAGAAAACATCAACACAAAAATAAATACATCAAAATGACAGCATTAAACACATACCTATCAATAATCACTCTGAATGTAAATAGTATAAATCCAACAAAGAGACAACAAGTGACATCCTGTATCAAATAACACAACTCATCTATATGTTGCCTACAAGAAAGTCATCTTAGACTTAAAGATATGAACACACTGAAAATTAAAGGACAGGAGACTATGTACTGAGCAAACAGTATACAAAGAAGAGCATGTATGGCAATACTAATCTCAGATAAAATAGATTTTAATGTAAAATCCACCATAGTAGACAAGGATGGACACCAATTTTTGCTGAAAGGTTCAATATATAAGTAGGAGTTAACAATATTAATTATTTATATACTCAATATTTGAGCACCTAAATACATTGAAGAAATAATGACTACATTAAAAATGAGATAGATCACTCCACAATAATAGTGGGAGACTTAAACACCTCCCTTTCAGTTGTGGAGAGATTTTTTAGAAAACACCTCGATGAAGACACAGAAGATCTGTTGCCACAATTAACCAACTAGACCTCATTGACATACACAGAACTTCCCATACATTGGCAGATAACTACAACTTCTCCAGTGTACATAGAACATTTTCCAGAATAGACCATGTGCTAGGACATAAAGCAAAGCTCAACAAAACCGAAACCACTGAATTATTGCAAAGCACTTTCTCAGACCACAAAGCCATAAAAGTCAAAATCAACAGCAGAAAAATGTTGATAGAAATTGGAACTCATGGAAATCCAGCAATATCTTGCTCAAAAACCCATGGGTTATAGAAGAAATCAAGGATGAAATAAAGAAATTTATAGATTCCAATGAGAATGAAAATGCTTTCTACCAGAACCTATGGGATACAGCCAAAGAAATGCTCAGGGGTCAGTTTATTTTGATAAATGCACACATCTGGAAGGAAGAAAGAACTCAAACTAAAGAATTAACCCTACAGCTTGAACAAGTAGAAAGAGAAACAGAGGAACCCCTCAAGCACCAGAAGAAAACAGATCATAAAAATTAGAACAGAACTAAAAGAATTACAGAATAGAAGAACAACTGAAAAAATTGATAAGACCAAAAGCTGTTTTTTTGTAAAGATCAACAAAATTGAGACACCATTGGCTAAACTTACTACAGAAAAACAGGAAAGGAAAAAAGAACTCAAATAAGAAATGAGAGAGAAGTTGTCACAACAGATCCAGCAGAAATAAAAAATATAACAGAATACTATGAAAGACTGTATTCTAACAGATTTGAAAACCTAGAAGAAAAGGACAAAGTCCTATATTCATATCATCTACCAAAATTACCACAAGGTGAAGCAGAACAACTTAATAAACCCATCACAAAGGAAGAGATTGAAAAAGTCATCAAAATCTACCAACTAAGAAAGCCCTGGGGCAGAGGGGTTCATCACAGAATTCTACCAAGCTTTTAGAGAAGAGTTAACTCCAATATTACTGAGCCTATTTCACAGCATAGAAAGGGATGGAATACTCCCAAATTCATTCTACGAAGCCAGCAAAACCCTTATACCAAAGCCACGGAAAGATCCAACAAAAATGGAGAGCTACAAACCAGTATCACTCATGAACCTAGATACAAAAATCTTCAGCAAAATTCTTGGCAACAGAATAAAACAACATATCAGAAAAATAATTCATCATGACAAAGTTGGATTCATTCCAGGGATGCAAGGCTGGTTCAGCATCAGAAAAACAGTTAATATGACCAACCACATAAATAACACAAAAGACAACTCACCTGATTTTGTCAATGGATGCAGAAAAGGCATTTGATAAAGTCTAACACCCATTCATCCTAAAAACTCTCACCAAAGTAGGAATAGAATGCAAATTCCTCAATGCGATAAAGGCCATTTATACAAAGCCAACCTCCTACATCAGCCTGAATGGACAAAAACTGAAACAATTCTCCCTGAGATTGGGGACTAGACAAGAGTGCTCACTCTCAACTCACCTGTGGAACATTGTACTAGAAGTCCTGGCCAGAGCCATCAGACAAGACAAAGAAATAAAGGGCATCCACATCAGCCAAGAAGTAAATATCTCCTTATCTGCAGATGATACGATTGTATATGCAGAGAACCCCAAAGAATCTATAAGTAAACTACTCAAACTGATAGAAGAGTTCAGCCAAGTGTCAGAATACCAGCTAAACATAAGTTAATCATTAGGATTCCTTTATACCAACAACAAGACTATTAAAGAAGAAGTCACCAAATTAGTACTGTTTACTACAGCCTCCGAGAAGATAAAATCCCTAGGAATAAATCTAACTAGAGAAATAACAGACCTTTACAAAGAGAATTACAAGTCCTTACTACAAAAAACTAAGAGTGACTTACACAAATGGAGAAACCTACCCTATTCTTGGATTGAAAGACTTAACATTGTGAAAATGTCTGTTTTACTGAAAGCAATCTACTTATATAATTTAATCCCAATACAAATTCCTGTCATACTTTTTTATGAGATGGAGAAAAAAGTCACCAGCTTTGGAAAGTGAAGAAGCCCTGGATAAGTAAAGCATTAGAGAAGAACAACACACTGGGAGGCCTCTCACTACCTGACTTTAAAACCGATGACACTGCCACAGTAGTCAAAACAGACTGGTACTGGTACAAAAAGAGACATATAGACCAGTGGAACAGAGTTGAGACCCCCGAGATGGCACCATCCTCCTATGAACAGTTGATATTCAGCAAAGGCCCAAGATTTTAAACTGAGGTAAAAACAGTCTTTAATAAATGGAGCTGGCAAATTGGATATTCATCTGCAAAAACTGAAACAAGACCCATATCTCACCCCTTATACAAAAGGCAACTCAAGTTGGTAAAAGACATAAATATCGAATCTAAAACACTAAAGCGCATCCAATGAAGAAATAGGATCAACAATGGAAGTTTTAAAACACAACTTAGACAGACCTCAAACACTCACAAAGCATGATCAACAGAAGATACAACAGATAAATGGGAACCACTAACACTTTTACTCACCCAAAGACTTTCTAAAAAGAATTAAAAGCCCACCCACAGAATGGGAAAAAAATATTCAGCCACTGTATGCCAGACTGACATCTGATCTTCATACTCTACAAGGCACTACAAAACATCAAGAAAAGAATAATCCAATTAAGTGATGGGTGAAGGAGATTGACAGACACTTCTGTGAAGAGGACATCCAAGCAGCCAAAAGACACTTGTGGAAATGTTCACGATTGTTAGCTATTAAAGAAATTCAAATCAAAACCACGATGAGTTATCATCTCAACCCAACAATGTTGGCCATGATCCCCAAAATCCAAAACAACAAATGCTGGGGAGGCTGTGGAGAAACTGTAACTCTCCTACTCTGCTGGTGGGATTGCAAAATGGTACAATCTGTTTGGAAAACAATCTGGGGCTTCCTTTAAAAGCTGGAAATAGATATACCATTTGACCCAGTAATCCCGCTGCTTGGAATATATCGTACAGAAGCCTGGGAATTCACATCAACAGATATGCACACGAATGTTTATTGCAGCACAGTCCACAATAGCAAAAAGATGGAATGAACCCAGATGCCCAACAACAGATGAATGGATAAACTATGGTATATATACCCAAGGTAACACTATGCAGTGATAAAGAACAATGATGATTTTAGGAAGCATCTCATAACTTGGTTTCAGTTGGAAGACATTATGTTGAGTGAAATTAGTCAGTGACACAAGGACAAATATTGTATGAAACCCCTACTATAAGGGCTTAAAAACAGACTCATAAACAGAAGAAAAGACTCTGCTGGCTGTAAGGGAGGCAAGGGAGGGATGGAGAGGGCTAGTTATAGATTAGATAGTTGATAGAAATTTGGTTGGGTAAACTCAATGACAGCACACATTTGAAAGAAGATCAGTTTAACTGAGCTTCAACATAACCTGAAAATTCTTCCAGTCTTAACCCAGTGTGGCAAGGACAGAGTAACAGGGGTGGAGGCTCGGGGACCTTGCTCTTAGGGGACATCAAGGCCAATTGGCATAATTAGCCTGTTGCTAAGAGAGTCTTCTCCACCCCATATTGGTGACTGGTGTCTGGGGCTTAAAGGCTAGCAAGCTGCCATCTGAGGTACACCAAATGGTCCCAACTCAACAGGAACAGATGATTACCAAGGACCAAAGGGAAAAAAAATGGGAGTAGGAGAACCCAGATGACAGAAAGACACATGTGGATGGGTAACTACATCAGCATGCAACCAGATGAACCAGGTGGTGCCCACCACCACCAGTGACAATCGTGATGGGGCTCAAAAAGTTGAGTTCCAGTGGCAATATGAGAATAAAACAGGGTGAACCCTGAGAACTCCACTAAAAGACTGCAATCAATGGTCTAAAGGCCTAGGAGTTCCCCTGGAATCATGGCCCCTAGACCTGATGCTGCCCCTGATCATAAATCATTACTGAAGTCAACTCCTCAGATAGTAATGGATTGGACTCAGTGACACAGAGTGACCATGTTGGGTGTGCACTTTATGGTCCTATGCATCTATAGGATGTCATCCTACTGGCCTCTTACTAGACGGGAGTGGAGATGGTGGAGAGGAGCGTAAAGGAGATTGTTAAGGGGATATGACATGTATAGAACAGAAAGGAGGAATGTGCTGTCACCAGGCAAGGCGAGCAGTAGGAGCTGCATATAGACAGGCATGTGAATTTAAACTGGATTGTACACTTTCTTTCAACCACAATAAAAAAAAAATTAAAAATATAAGACTGCAATGAGATTCAATCTTACCCCAGTAATTTTGGCTATAATATATTAAAAAAAAAAAAAAAAAAAAAAAAAAAAAAACAACAGAGGCTGGAGAGGCTAAAGAGAAACTGGAACTCTCCTCCATTGCTGGTGAGACTGTAAAATGATACCTCTTCGGAAAGCAATTTGGCACTTTCTTAAAAAGCTAGAAATAGAAATACTATACGAACAAGCAAGCCTACTGCTCGGAATACGGCCTACAGAGATGAGGGAGGTCACATGAACAGATATATGCATACAAATATTTATTGCATCATTGTCCACAATAGTAAAAAGATGAAATCAACCTAGGTGCCCATCAACAGATGAATGGATGAAAAACCTGTGTTATATATATACTACAGAACACTATACAATGAAAAAGAACAATGATGATTTTAGGAAGCATCTCATAAGCCTGTATCCGCTAAAAGACTTTATGTTCATGAAGTCAGTCAGCCGCAAAAGGGCAAGTATTGTATGAGACTACTATCTTAGGGCCTTGAAAAAGGACTTAAGCACAGAAGAAAAGACCTTTTGATGGCTACAAGTGTGGAGAGGGAAGAGGAAGTTAGTTCACAGATTCAATAGTCTATTGGAATTCAGTTAGGTGACAGTTGTGACAGCACTCAGTAGAAGGTAGGTCAGCATAACTGGACTACACTATAAACTGAAAGGTTTTCTAATTTTACAATAACATGTCAAAGGTTATAGTAGCAGAGACAGAGGTCCAGGGACCATGTCTTCAGGGGACATTAAGGTCATTTGGAATAACTAGTCTTTTGCTAAGAGAATCTTCTGTTCCTCATATTGTGAGTGGCATCTGGGGTCTTAAATGTCAGCCAGCTGTCATCTGAGGAACATTAATTGGTCCCAATTCACTTGGAACAGATGACAACCAAGAACATCAAAGATAGAAGACAGAAACACCCATATGATTAGGCAACTATATCGGCAAGAGGCCAGAAGAACCAGATGGTGCTTGGCAGCAACCAAAGACAGCTTTGATAGGGGACACAATGTAGGGTCCTTGATGTAACGTGAGAAAAAGAGGTGTGCAGATCGATAACTCTATTAAAAGACCAGAAGTGATGGTTCAACAACCTGGAGCTTCCTGTGGGAATGTGGCCCTAGAATTGCTGCTGCCTCAGACCTGAAACCAGCACTGAGGGCCACACTTCAGTCAAAGTATGAACTGGACTCAGGGACACATTGCAAGCCATGTAGTGTGTGTATTTTGTGGTTTTATACATTTGTGCGTGGCTGTCCTACTGGCTTCTTTCTAGAGGCGAGAGGAGAGCATGGAGAGGATGGGACAGGTGTTTGTTGGGAGGATACTAAAAGTAAAGAATGAAAAGGTGTGTGCAGTCACAGGCTGGGTAGAGCAGACTGTTGTCGAGAGCTGAGTATGCAAAATTGACTTGGATGATATACTTCTACTTAATCATAATTTTAGAAAGAAAAAAATTTCTAAGGAGAATTTGAAATTTTCTGGCAACCTAAGAGAAATGAGAATATTTTCAGATAGAAATCAGTGGAAGGTAATTCAACCAATCAAAAAGCTAGCAGGACCAAATGGTTTCAGAGCTAAACTTTGTTAAGGAATTGATAATACAGTTAATACTTAAACCTTAATAAATGATAGAAAGACATGGTAAACTCTCCAACTTATTTGATAAAGCCTCACTCAGCAGCAACTAACAACAGCAACATCTACATCTATTTCCAAATTTTGCTAAAGGCTTTAGAAAAGATAATCTAATCTCACTTTAAATGTAGGTGCAAGGCTATAAGTAAATATTAGCAAATATAATCCAATAATGTATCAAAATCAGAATGTACTATGAACAACCACTGTTAACCAAAAGGTCGGCAGTTAAAATCCACCAGGCGTTCCTTGTATGCTCTGGGGATCAGTTCTGCTCTGGCCCCTCGAGTTGCCATGAGTCAGATCTGACTCTACGGCACTTGGCTTTGGCAGCATATAGTTATTTCAGAAATGCAAGGGAGATTTAATATGAGAAAATATAGTAACCTACTATCAAAATACTAGGTAAATAAAACTCATGAGCAAATCATTGGATGATGATATTTTATATTTAAAACGTAATTTTTTAAATCCTGACATAAAAATTAAAGGAAGCTAAATAAGTATAATAAAAATAATTTTCCAAGCTAAAGATGTATTTTAAATTAGGTAACCTCATTAAGATTAAAACCTGCAATGCTACAGAGAAATCTTCTATCACTTTTATTATTCAACTTTATTTCAGAAGTACCAGCAAATGCAATGGGGAGAGAAAATGAAATAGCTGGTACAAATGTTGGAACAGAATTAAAACTATTCCATTTTGAAAATCAAATCATGTATTCTTAAAGCCTGATTTTAGTAAAATGGGAATGGAAATAATAATCTTACTGCTATGAGAAAAATATACTATTTCTGTAAACTAAGAAATACTGATTTTTACTTTTTGTTTCAAATTCCAAAATCTGAGAAGAAAGCTTAAGTCTTTGTTAATTAAATGGTGATCCATAAGTGTGCAGCATCAGCATCAACAGCAGGCTTACAACAGAACAATTTCTCAGACACCACCCTAGTGCACTGTGTCTTTGTTTTAAACAAGATCCACTGTTACTCTTCATTCTTGTTGGGTACGCACCAGATACAAATTGATACAATATAGTAATGTGGAGATTTTACAACTAAAAAGGAAATCATGAAGGAAGGGAAGGAAGTAGGGAGGGAGGAACAGAGGGAAGAAAGTACAAACAAAATGGAAAAAATAAATTACAGTTGATTAGATGGCAAAAAAAAATAATGGTAAAAGTATTTTTATACCCTGTCAGAAGACATTAATAGACTTGGGAATAAAACCATTTGAAAAGAAAATGGAGCAATGATATGTACAATCTGTGACAACCACACTTTTCAATAAAACCAAGCATACTTTTGACAAGAAAAAGACAAACAACACAAATTAAAAAAAAGTAAATTACAAAATACAGTCCATTTAAGACAAATACAGATAACCAAAAACCTCAAAGGAAAAGATGGTAAAATTCTCCAAACATCAGGGAAAAACAAGGACACCCTTTAGAATCTATTTTTTTTCTGTAAAGATGCTAAGAGGTATAATTCCACTGATGGAAATGTAAATAGTCACAACAAATTATTAAGGTAATCATGCAGTACCTGTTAGAAATGTGAGTGTAACAAATATTTTATTTAAAATATTATCCTTTGACTACAGGGATGTCTAAAAAGTTTCAAAAAGAAGAAATGAAAAGTAACAAAACACAACAGATCTACACACACTTACAAATTCTACATTTTCAAAGCAAGCTTCATGTTTAGATAAGTTTTCATTACAAGTAGAAGGCATGAAAACACTCACACTATAGGGCTAGAAGTGAGAATGAAATTACGGCATGAAAAAGATAAGCCTTGACCACATATACATGCTGTTTTTAATATATTATTATACTTATCACAGGTAGTGTTATTTCATGTATCATTCAAAAATGAAATAAAGTTATAAAACATGAACTTTTAACTACACAGAGCACAACTAAAGGAAACCTAACAGTGAAGACTTTATCAATACAGTTGGAAGATTTTTATTTTTTTAAAAGAAGACATGTAATGTCAAAAATAATATTTATGTTTTTAAAGGGACATGGTACAAAAACGCAAAATTGAAACCAATAAAGAGAATGTTATTAAAGATAAAAATATTTTTAATTATTTAGCAATCTTCTTAATAACTTATCTTCTGTATAACTTTATAGCAGCACATTTTCTGAGATTAGATAAATGCACTAATTTATAAGAAAATATGCATTAAATATCAACTTAGTGGACATCTGAATAGTCTAAAAAACTCTGGAGAAATTAAAAATATAGTTATGGATATACCTAATAAAGGGTATTGATAAGAGATGACTTGGGAAAATCTCTATCCTCAATGAAGATTTTATTCTTGTAATAAATGGAATTTTGCAAAGCACAAAAATATCAGTTGAATCCAAATTCAAATAATTTATTAAAGAGTACAGAACAATATTAAAAAGAAAATGAGATATTTGAGACTAGTGAATTATGAGTCTACCTTCTCTATTATATGTGAAATTCTATTATACTTGTATAATAATTGAAATCTATGACACCAATGAAGAAACAATTACAATGGAATATGTGAGTCAATAAACAGACATGTATATTTGAGATTATGTGTATGATAATAATGATATTTAAATTCAGTAAACAGTGGATTATCTAATATATCACTATTTTTTGGAAGTACTATAATTAACTTTTGACTTTTACAAGTAAAAATAATAGATTTATAAGATAAAAATTATATAAATGATATAATTATTGAGAAAATATTGCAAATATGTTATTAAAAACACAGAAACCATACAGCAAACTATTACATTTGACTATGTAAATATTAAAAAATCCCTGTGATAGAAAGGTATCATATACGTTATGAGAGACTATCTTTACATCTAGTGTCCTGTAATAAACAAAAAATGCCTACTACAAGTCAGTAAGAAGAAGATAATTTGTACAAAAGAAAGTTGGAGTAAAAGATCAGACTAGGCACAAAGAAACACTGAACACTTCATAGTAATGCCAAATGTGTCTATTATAATTTGTCTAAATTCTTGACATTCGTTTTCCGTAATGCTCTATAAGTACTTAAGTTTTAACTTTAGCTTCTTTGATTTCTAGCAGGGAGAGTGTATAACACTTAGCCTCATTTTGCCTTAATTTTCTCATCTGTAAAATGGAGGCAACAGTCAAGACATCAAACGATGCACTGCTTTGGGCAAATGTGCTGCAAAAATGTATCTTTAAAGTGTAAAAAACAAAGATGTAACTTTCAAGACTAAGGTGTGCTTGATCAAGGTCACGGTGCTCCAAATTGGCTTACATGTATGTGAAAGCTTGACAATGAATAGGAAAGGCAGAAAAAGAGCTGATGCCTTTGAACTATAGTGTTGAAGAAGATTATTGGATATACCACTGACTGCCAGACGATAAACAGATATGTCTTTCAAGAAGTATAGCCTGAATGCTCATTAGAATCAAGAGTAGTGACATTTTGTCTCATATACTTTGCACATGTTATCAGGAGGGAACTATCTCTAGAGAAGGGCATCATACTTGGTAAAGGGTCAGTGAAAAGAGAATGATCCACAATGAGATAGGCTGACACAGTGGCTGCAAAAATGGGTTCAAGTACAGTAACAATTAAAAGAATGGTGCAGGAATGGGTAGTTTTTTATTCTGCTGTACACAGGGTCATTATAAATTGGAATCAAACTGACAGTACCTAAAATGACAATAAGAAACGATGCCCTTAAATTGTGATATTGGTGAATAGTATTGAATATATCATGGACTGTCCAAAGAACAAACAAGTCTGTTTTGGAAAAAGCACAGTCAGGGTACTCTGTGGAAGTGAGCACGAGGAGATTTTCCCCACATGTGTACTTTAGACAAGTTATCAGAAGGGAACAGTACCTGGAGAGGGACATCATACTTGGTAAGACAGAGTAACAGTGAAAAAGAGGAAGACCCTCCATGAGATCGAATGGCATTACAACAATAGACCCAAACATAGCAATTGTTGAGGATGGCACGAGATCCAGTAGTGTTTCCTTCTGTCATACACGAGATCACTATGACTCAGAACTGCCTAGACCACACGTAATTACAATAATAACAAATACATACAGTATGGAAACAATGTCATTCTCCTCAAAACAGATGCACAGAACACACACACATACTGGCACTGCCACATTTCTAAGACATATTCTTATTTCAAAATAAACAAGTCACAAAAGGCAACTTGTATAATGTGTGTAATACAATAAACACACACACACATGTATATATACAAAATAGGCAAGAAAGTTTCAAGTGTGATAATGATCTTTGGAGGGTAAGAGATGACACTTACTTGACTTTATTTCATGTATATGTTCAGTCTTCGTGCTTTATAGGACTAATATTTTTCACTTAACAAAAAGAGAAACAATTGTAAACACTGGTAAGGTTGTGGAAACAAACCTCCACATTCTCTTCATAGAACTGCATACATTTCTCTTGAAGAAAGATATAGAGATACATTTCAAGCTGTTGACAGACATTCATATAATTTAACTCAGAAATTCTGCACTTAAGAATTTTTCCTTATTTAGTATATTTCCCTTGGCATAATACTCTCCAGATTTACCTGTTTCATAAACAGTTTCACAGATTCAACATGTTCTTTATTATTGTGTAGTATTCTATTGTAAGTATCATATTTTGTTATCTACTCATCACAAAAGGACAAATACTGCATGAGACCACTATAAAAAACTCACAAAAAAAGTTTACACACAGACAAGGGAGAGAAAAAGACTAAATAAACAATAGTTAAGTGATAACTTTGATGAAGAATAAGACAGTACTAATACTGGTAAAGTCAGAAAAAGTTAACCCAATCAAGGTCATGGGAAACTCCCTGAGGTACTAAGTTACTGGGCTGAGGACCAGGTAATATGGTCTTTGGGGATATCTAGCTCAACTCATATAGCATAGTTTATAAAAAGCCTGTTCTACATCTTACATTGGTGAGTAGCTTAGGCAGCCTTAAAAGCTAGCAAGTGGTCATCTAAAATACTTCTACTCATTCAACTCTGCCTGGAGTAAGA
Source organism: Heterohyrax brucei (assembly GCA_028571685.1). NCBI lineage: Eukaryota > Metazoa > Chordata > Mammalia > Hyracoidea > Procaviidae > Heterohyrax > Heterohyrax brucei. Next base: position 26,934,279 of record CM053146.1, read on the forward strand.
GAAAATGAGGAAAACCAAGGACACATAGGAAAGATTCATGCAAAGAACTAATGGACCAGAACTCTCACGGCCTCTACAAAACTGAGTCCAGCACAACTGGATGGTGTCCAGTTGCTACCAACCACTCTGACAGGGATCACCATAGAAGGTCTCAGGCATACCTGGAGAGAAATGTAGAATAAAATTCAAACTAATAACAATAATAGTCAGACTCAGTAGTCAGAAAGAAGGTGAAGCAATCAGAGAATACAGCCCCTAAACACCGTTTTAACTTAGTATTGAAGTTGCACTTGAGATCTACCATTCACCCAAGATTAGACAGGCTTATTAAAAAAAAAAAAAAAAAAAAGTACACGTGTATTTCAACCATGCATATAAACTTTAATGGGTACTCAAGTCCAGAGGCAAGGACAGAAGTGTAGGAGGGGCCATGAAAGCTGGATGAATGGAAATGAGAAACCCAAAGTTGAGAAGGGGAAGTGTTCACATGTCATAGGACTGGCAACCAATGTCACAAAACAATACATGTGTTCATTGTTTAATAAGAAACTAATTTGCTTTGTAAAATTTCACCCAAATGGCCAATGGCCAAAGGAAAAAAAAAAATCAAAAGAAAGATTTTTTTCTAAGGAAATAACATTTTTAAAGCACACACAAAGTTTTTTATAAAACGTTAATTTATAACAATGAAAACTACCTGCAAGTAGCCGAGGAATTAGGCATTTAGTAAAAGAGACTGAGCAAATTAATTTTGTCCAGTCTGTAAAATAACACATTTCTACATTTACGATTTTCTTTTTAATTTAACTTATTGTAAGTTTACTTTAAAGGAAGGGAGTCTTAGAAGTGACTTCATTATCAAGTTACAAGTGTGTCTGAGAGCCATACTCTCAGGGTTTCTCCAATCTCTTTCATACTAGTAAGTCTGGTCTTTTTTTTTTCTTAGACATTATTGTTTTTAATTGATGTAATATTCATGGGGAATAAAGTTGCATGATGTGCATAGTAACATCCTTTGTTTTTTTAACTCGTAAGGTCTCTGAGCATATTAACGTGGCAGAGTGTAAATAATGCTTTACTTAGTTTGATGAGTATATATGTGATATATTTTAAAATCATTTCTAGAAAAATGTTCTAAACTTTTTATAACATACATCAATTAGATTTTATTGGGCACATATATGTGTGCTCAGTCATTATTCATTCATCATCCATTATATTTCTTGTTTACTTTATTAACTTATTAATAGTTTTCTTTATTTATAATATATTTTCATCTTAGTAAAAATCCAGTGCAGTATTATGCTTATACTACAAAGAGGAGAACTGAGTTATACATATACGTAAGTCAGTTTGTCATGCTCATACAGCTGGTAACCTGACACTGCCTAGAACAATGCTAGGTGTATAATAAGGACATAGTGTAGTACTTCTTGCTTACTTAATAAATCAAAAGTTTGGTTTAGTATTTCACTGGGAAAGTGGTATTTAATTCAGCGGCTGTCTTTCTTTATGGAGACCAAACCAAAAAACACATTTGTGTTAAAGCTATTCTGACTTACAGCAATCCTACATTTAGGACAGAGTAGAACTTCTCCATTGAGTTTCCAAGGAGTGCTTGGTAGAATTGAACTGTCAACATTTTGGTTAGCAGTCATAGCACTTAACCAGTACACCACACAGTTTCCTGTGTGGAGACGCAAAGACTAAAACTGACAATCAGTTTTTGAGTTGTAATCAACTGGATGCCAACCAACAACAAAGTCTTTAAGTGAAACGAGGTCAACTGTGATTTTTGGATGCTGGTTCATTTGTACTTCTCTGCTGCTTAGAAGAGATTAAATATCTATATTTAAGGAGAATTCATGCTTCCTTACCAGTGTGTTGCATCTTCCCCCATTATTTTCTCAGCGAAATTCCTGTTTGTGAGGCACAAGCTTCGGGAAGGGCAAATTTTTTTGCTGTTTTTGAATACCACCATATTTAAGCCTTTCAACATCTTTCTGAAATAAGGCTCATTAGTTCTCTGTCATTAAAAGACTTAGAGAAGTGATAATGTTGAAATTAAACTCAGTAATATTTCCTTCAAAAAACATGCTATTTACAACACATGCACACACACAAAGATTGTTGGTCTTGGTATTTCATGTCTGAGTCAGAACATCTCTGGAAATCATTTTGGCAAGCCCAGTAGCAACTATAGAGGAATACATGACTTGTATATAAATTAAGGATCACTGGTGGCACAGTGGTTAAAGTACTGGGCTGCTAACTGAAAGGTTGGCAGTTTGAATCCACCAGCCACTCTTGAGAAAGATGTGGCAGTCTGTTTCCATAAACATTACAGCCTTGGAAACCCTGTAGGACAGTTCTCCTCCAGATAGGATCAATATTAATCCAAAGAGATTTGATGGCAGTGATTTGATTTGTTGTATTAATGTATCAATTATATATCAGAATTATATGTTGTGTTTTTATGATTCAGAAAATGACTATTGACTTAAATTGCTAAGAACATTTTCTTTTATTTTGCACTTTATTAATAGAATCTACTCTCTATAATGTGAGATTCAATGGAACCTAGTATTTAAAACTAGATTTTTAATCTAGATGTGTAGAGACTACTCCTCACCTTGTTGCTCCCCATTCCCAACAAAGAACAGTGGCTAGGACAGGTAGACCTCATAGAGAACTGCCTAGGTATATTCATATTTGTTGAAGTTTATCATGCTTTGTATACTGTGAAAACACAACGGTAAACAGTTCTTACATTGGAGCAGCTTATATTCTTGTGACAAGAGACAGAAAAGAAAATGAACAAAGTACATTAAAATATGACAAAAACTATGAAGAGAAGTATGGTAGACGAGGGGTAAAGGAATGTGAAGAGTCTGTTTATGTGTGGTAGCTTTTAATAGGCTGATTAACAGCAAATGCAGACTTAAAGGAGGACAGAATCAACTCATGTACAAATATAGATAATTCCACAGAGAAAAGCAAGTACAAAGACCACAAGAAAGTCCTTGAGGAACGGGAAGGAGGACAGTGTGGTCAGATGCAAAATGAGCCAGAGAAAGAGAATGAGGGTAAGATCGGAGAGATAAAAGGGTTCATACAGGGCTTTGTGGGCTGTTAACGTGGTGGGTTTGTACTCAGTGATGGAAACCCACTGAAAATATGTGAAGGGAAGTTTGACATAACATGACCTACTCCTATGATTTGAAGAACTATAAAAAGGAAACCAGGTGCATACCAAATATTACCTCTATCATCCTGTCATGGCATTGTGTTATCTTTCTTTTAAGAACCTTTAGAGAATCCATCAGAATAGGATGAAGAATAGCACTGACTGAAATAGTAAGGGAGGTTAATTTATATCATTTATATATATCAGTGATATAGTTTATATCACTGACCTTATAACAGAGCCCAGCAGTGAGCATGAAGGGAGGACATAAGGAACAAATTGTGTTGGAGCCCAAGGAAATTCTATATAGGCTGGCACAAAAATAGGACAGAAATACCATAAAATACATGTTGTTATATATGTATGTTGTTTTTGTTCTTTTCTGGCTGATGATACCAAGCCAGTTACAACTCATAGCTACCCTGTGTATAACAAATAGGATGAAACTCTGCTGAGTACTGCAGAATGCTCTCAAACACTGTTATGCCTGAGCCCATTATTGTAAGCACTGTGTCAAAACACCTTGTTGAGAGACTTCATCTTTTCCACTGAGCCTCTACTTTACCAAGCATGATGTCCTTCTCCAGGGATTGATCCCTCCCATGTCCAAAGTATGTAAGACATAGTCTCACTATCATTGCTTCTAAAGAGCACTTTGTCTGCCCTTCTTCCAAGACGGATCTATTCAGTCATTTTATCAGTTCATGGTCTATTCAATATTCTTCTGCCACATCACTTTTCAAAGACATCAATTCTTCTTCTCTCTTCCTTATTCACTGTCCAGCATTGACATGCGCGTGATGTGACTGAAAATAGCCTACCCCTTAGTCTTCAGGTGGCATATTTACTTTTTTCCATTTTAAAGAAGCCTTTTACAGCTGATTTTTCCCAATCAAATGCATCTTTTGATTTCTTGACTACTGTTTCCATGTATGTTGACTATGGATCCAAGTAAAATGAAATCCTGAACAACTTCAATTGTTTTTTATCATGATTTTGCCTACTGGTCCAGTGGTGAGGATTTCTGTTTTCTTGATGTTGAGGGGTAATCCATACTGCAGTCTGTGTGGTCTTTGATCTTCACCTGTGTTCCAAGTCTTCTTCACTTTCAGATAGCAACGTTGTATCATCTGAGACTTGTTAATGAGACTTCCTCAAATTCTAATACACTGTTTTTCTTCATATAGTCCAACTTCTTGGATTATTTTCTCCACACACAGACTGAACAGGTATGTTGAAAGAATACAACCCCTGACATACAACCTTCCTGACTTTAAATCTTGCAGCAATCCCTTGTTCTGTTTGAATGCCTCTTGATCCATGTACAGACTCTCAAGAGTACAATTAAGTGTTCTGGAATTCCCATTCTCTGCAGTGTTATCCATAATTTGTAATGATGCACATAGTTGAATGATTTTCATAGTCAATAAAGCCTAAGTAAACATCTTTCTGTTATTCTCTGCTTTCAGGCAAGATCCGTCTGACATCAGCAGTATTTCTGGTTTCATGTTCTCTTCTGAATACTGCCTGAATTTCTGGCAGTTCCCTGTCAATACACTGCTGCAGCCACTTTTGAATGATCTTTAGCAGAATTTTACTTGTGTGTGATACTAATGATATTGTTTGATAATTTCTACAATAAGTTGGATCACATTTCTAGAGAATAGGCATAAATATTGGTCTCTTCCAGTTGCTCAGCCGAGTAGCTATCCTTCAAATTTCTCGGCATAGACAAATGAGTAGTGTTGGCGTCTGTTTGTTGAAACATCTCAGTTGATAGTCCACAGTTTCTGGAGATTTGTTTTGCACCAGTTTGCCCTCAGTGCAGCTTGGACTCCTTCTTAAGCACCCTTGCTTCTGATGATGTGCTACCTCTTGAAATGTTTTAAATGCTGAACAATTCTTTTTGGTATAATGTCTCTGTGTATTCTTTTTATCTTTTGATCCTTTTGGTGTTGTTTAATATTTTTCCTGTAGAATCCTTCACTGTTGCAGCTCAAGGCTTGCGTTGCTTCTTCAGTTCTTTCAGCTTGAGAAATGCAGAGAGTGCTCTTCTGTTGTGGTTTTCGATCTCCAGCTCTTTGCACATGTCATTATAATACCTTGTCTACTTGAGCTGCCCTGTAAAATGTTGTTTAGCTCTTTTATTTCATCGATTTTTTTTTTTGCTTTAGCTATTTGACATTCAAGAATAAGTTTCAGAATCTCTTCTGATATCCAGTTTGGTCTTTTCTTTTTTTCTTATCTTTTTAATGATGTTTTTGTTTCTCCATGTATAATATCTTTGATGTCATGCCATAGCTTATCTGCTCTTCAATCATTAACTTTCAGTGCATCAGATCTATTCTTACAATGGTTTCTAAACTCAAGCTGGATATACTCAAGGTTGTACAGTGGCTGCAGTGGACTTTTTCTAATTTTCTTTCATTTCAATTTGAATTTGCATGAGAGCAATTGACGTGTTCCACAATCAGTGCTTGGCCTTGTTCCAACTGATGATACCAAGCTTTTCCATTGTCTCTTTCCACAGGTATAATTGATTTGATTCCTGTGCATTCTGTCTGTTGAGGCTTATGTGTATAGTCACTGTTTATGCTGGTGAAAAAGGTATTTGCAATAAAGAAGTTGTTGGTCTTGCAAAACCTTGTCACACAATCTCTAGCACTATTTTTATCACCAAGGTCATATTTTCCAGCTACTGATCCTCCTTTGTTCCCAGGTTTTGCGTTACCGTCACCAGTAATTATCAATTTATCCTGATTACATGTTTGATCAATTGTATACTGCAGAAGCTGATAAAAAATCTTATTTTTTTTTCATCTTTGGCCTTAGTGATTTATGCAAAAATTAGAATAGTTGTATTAACTGGTCTTCCTTGGAGGCATGTGGATAATATCCTATCACTGACAGCATTGTACCTCAGGATAGATCTTTTTTTTCATTTTCTTTTTTTTTATTATGACTTAGTGAAAATATACATTCTCATATAAATTTGCATGTCCACCTATGTGCAGCTTCCACTGCTCTCCCTGTGCGGGAACAACACACTATTCTTCTCTTCTCCATACATGTCTCATCCTCCCAGCAGTCTCCTTTCCCATCCTCTCCACCCACTCTCCTTCCTCCAGTCAGAGGTCAGCAGGATGATATTCTATAGATACATAGAACCATAAAATGCACCCATTTATAATCACTCTGCTTTGCCAAGTCCAATCCCTTGTTGTCCGAAGAGTTGACCTTCATTATGATCCACGGGGGAGGGCAGCATCAGGGCCAGCGGCCATGCTCCCAGGGGAACCCTGAGCCCACTGGACCATTGATTGTGGTCTTTTACTGGAGATCTCAGGGTGCACCCCTTTTTATTCTTATGTTGCCAGTGAGACTCAACTTTGAGAGCTCCATGGTGTCTATCACTGGTGGTGGCTGGGCAGCATCTGGTTTTTCTGGTCCCAAGTCGATGTAAGCACCCACTCATATGGGTCTCTCTGTCTTCTGGATTGTCATTTTTGTCCTCAGTGAGTATCTGCTTTTGCTGAGTTGGGACATTTTGCTGTGCCCTCGGATGGCAGCTTGGCACCTTTTAAGACCCCAGACGCCACACACCAATGTGGGGTGCAGAGAGCCCTCTTAGCAAAACGCTAGTTCTGTCAATTGGCCTCGATTTCACCCAAGAGCTTGGTCCCCTGTCCCCTGCCCCAGCTACTCTGTCCTTGCATTATTGGGTTAAGATGAGAAGAGTACTCAAGTTATGCTGAAGTCCACTTAATATTGTTCTTGTTTCAAATGTGTGCTGTCACCGATTTCCCCAACCAAATTTCTACCAATCATCTAATCTAAAACCTCCCTCCTCTCCCTTGCAGCCATCAAAGGGTCTTTTCTTCTATGCGTAAGTCTGTTTTTGAGTTCTTATCGTAGGGGTCTCATGCAATATTTGTCCTTTTGTCTCTGACTACTTTCACGCAACATAATCTCTTCCAGTTGAAACCAGGTTATTAGATGTTTCCTGGAATCATCGTTGTTCTTTATCATTGCATAGTGCTCCACTGAGTACATGTACCATAATTTACCCATCCATTCCTTTGTTGTTGGGCATCTGGATTGATTCCATCTTTTTGCTTTTGTGGACTGTGCTGCGCTAAACATTCTTGTGCATGTATCCGTTGGTGTGATTGGCCTTGATTCTGTAGAATATATTTCAAGTAGTGGAATTACTGGGTCAAATGGTATATCCATATCCATTTTTTTAAGGAAGTGCCAGATTTCTTTCCAAAGAGACTGGGCCATTTTGCAACCCCATCAACAGTGTAGGAGAGTTCCACTTTCTCCACAGCCTCTCCAGCATTTGTTGTTTTGTGTTTTTTGGATCATGGCCAACCTTGTTGAGGTGAGATGGTATCTCATTGTCGTTTTGATCTGAATTTCTTTAATAACTAAAAATTGTGAACTTGTCCACATGTGCTTTTTGGCTGCCTGCCTGGATCTCCTCTTTAGAGAAATGTCTGTCCATCTCTTTTGTCCATCACTTAATTGGATGATTTGTCTTTTTCTGATTTATATTGTGTAGTATCTTATAGATTATGGAGATCAGGCCTCGGTCTGACACAGAGTTGCCAAATATTTATCCCATTCTGTAGGTGGCCCTTTAATTCTATTAATGAAGTTTTTGGATGAGCAAAAGTGATTGATTCTCAATAGTTCCCGTTTATCTATTTTCTCTTCTGTTGTTTGTGGTTTGTTTGACAGACTCTGAAGTTTGTTTATGTTGTGTATTAAAACTTCCATTGTTGTTCCTACTTTTTCTTGGATGAGCTTTATTGTTTTAGATTTAATATTTAGGTCTTTTATCCAGTTGGAGTTGGTTTTTGTGTAAGGTGTAAGATACGGATCTTGTTTCAATTTATTGCAAATGTATATACAATTTTGCCAGCACCATTTGTTGAAGAGATTGTTTTCACCCCAGTTTAATGTCTTAGGTCCTTTGTTGAATATCAACTGTTCATAGGCCGATGGTGTCATCTCTGGGGTCTCAATTCTGTTCCACTAATCTATCTGTTCTTATATCAGTACCAGGCTGTTTTGACTACTGTGGCAGTGTAATAGGTTCTAAAGTTGGGTAGTGAGAGGCCTCCCAGTGTGCTCTTTTTTTTTTTTTTTTTTTTGGTACTTTACTTATCCTGGGTTTCTTTCCTTTCCAAACAAAATTGGTGATTTGTTTCCCCATCTCATTAAAAAATGACACTGGAACTTGTATTGTGATTGCATTATATAAGTAGATTGCTTTCAGTAAAATAGACATTTTCACAATGTTAATTCTTCTTATCCATGAGTAGGGTAATTTTCTCCATTTATCTAAGTCTCTCTTAGTTTCTTGTAGTAAGGGCTTGTAGTTCTCTTTGTAAAGGTCTGTTATTTCTCTGGCTAGATTAATTCCTAGGTACTTTATCTTCTTGGGGGCTATAGTAAATGGTATTCATTTGATGATTTCTTCATACAGTCTCATTATTGGTATAAAGGAATCCTACTGATTTACTTATGCTTATCTTGTATCTTGACACTTTGCTGAACTCTTCTATCAGTTTGAGTAGTTTACTTATAGATTCTTTGGGGTTCTCTCCATATACAATCATATCAACAGCAAATGGGGAGATTTTGACTTCTTTGCTGATGCAGATGCCCTTTATTTCTTGGTCTTGTCTAATTGCTCTGGCTAGAACTTCTAATATACTGTTGAACAGGAGAGGTGAGAGTGGGCATCCTTGTCTAGTTCCTGTTCTCAAGGGAAACTCCTTCAGTTTCACTCCATTCAGTATGATGTAGGCAGTTGCTTTTGTATAAATGGCCCTTACTGCATTGAGGAATTTTCCATCTATGCCTCTATTGCTATGAGTTTTTAGCATTAATGGGTGTTGGACTTTATCAAATGCCTTTTCTGCATCAATGCACAAAATCAGGTGATTCTTTTCTTTTGTGATATTTATGTGGTTAATCACAGTAATTGTTTTTCTGATATTGAATCGGCCTTGCATCCCTAGTATGAATCCAACTTGATCATGATGGATTATTTTTTGGATATGTTGTTGTATTCTATTGGCAAGAATTTTGTTGAAGATTTTTGCATCTAGATTCATGAGTGATATCAGTCTGTAGTTCTCCTTTTTCTGTTGGGTCTCTCCCTGGCTTTGGTATCAGGGTTATGCTGGCATCATAGAATGAGTTTGGGAGTACTCCATCCCTTTTTATGTGTAAAATAGTCTCAGTAGTATTGGAGATAACTCTTCTCTAAAAGCTTGGTAGAATTCTGCGGTCAAGCCATCTGGGCTGGGCTTTTTTTGGTTGTCAGTTATTTGATGACTTTTTCAATGTCTTCCTTTGTGATGGATTTATTAAGTTGTTCTGTTTCACCTTGTGATAATTTGGATAGGTGATATGAATCAAGGAATTTGTCCATTTCCTCTAGGTTTTCAAATTTGTTAGAGTACAGTCTTTCACAGTATTCTGTCATGATATTTTTAATTTCTGTTGGATCTGTTGTGACCATTCCCCTCTTGTTTCTAATTTGGGTTATTTGTTTCCTTTCCTGTTTTTCTTTAGTAAGTTTAGCCAGTGGTTTATCAATTTTGTTGATCTTTTCAAAAAACCAGCTTTTGGTCTTCTCAAGTTTTTCAATTGTTTTTCTATGCTCTAATTCACTTAGTTCTTTTCTCATCTTTATGACCTGTTTTCTTCTGTTGCCTGAGGGTTTTCTCTGTTGTTCTCTCTCTACTTGTTCAAGCTGTAGTGTTAGTTCCTTCATGTGGATTATTTCTTCCTTCCAGATGTGTGCATTTATGGAGATAAACAGACCATTGAGCCATCCCATAGGTTCTGGTAGGAAGTCTTTTCATTCTCTTTGGAAACTGTGAATTTCTTTATTTCATCCTTGATTTTTTCTATGACCCATGGTTTTTTGAGCAAGATTTTGTTCAGTTTCCCAAAATTCCACTTTCTATCTATGTTTTTTCTGCTATTGATTTCGACTTTTATGGCTTTCTGATCTGAGAATATACTTTGCATTAATTCAATGGTACGGATTTTGTTGAGCATTGCATTATGTCCTAACACATGGACAATTCTGGGGAATGTTCCATGTGCACTGGAGAAGAAGGAGTAGTTGTATGGTGATGGGTACAAAGTCCTGTATATATTGATGAGGTTTAATTGATTAATTGTGGCAATGAGGTCTTCTGCACCTTTACTGAGCTTTGTTCTAGACAATATGTCCAGTATTGAGAGTGGAGTGTTGAAGTCTCCCACTATTACTGTGGAGTCATCTAATTCTCTTTTGAGTGTAGTCAGTGTTTCTTTGATGTATTTAGGTGCTCTGATATTAGGTGCATAAATATTTAATATAGTTAAGTCTTCATTGTGCACTGAACCTTTCAGCAATAAATAGTGTCCATCTTTGTCCACGATGGTGGATTTCACATTAAACTTGATTTTGTCTGAGATTAGAATTGCCACACCTGTTTTTCTTTGTTGATTGTTAGCTTGATATATATTCTTCCACTCTTTAATTTTCACTTTGTTCCTATCTTTAAGTCTCAAGTGAGTTTCTTGTAGACAACACATGGATGGGTCATGTCTTTTGATCCAATATATCACTCAATGTCTCTTTACTGGAGCATTTAGTCCATTCACATTCAATGTAATTATAGATGTGTTTGTGTTCACTGCTGCCATTGTGATATGTTTACTTTTGTGTTGATGTTGTCTCTGTTGTTTTTATTAGTTTATTCTTGGATATACTTTTTTGAGTTGATTTTCCATCTTTTTTAGAGCTGGTTTTGTAGTTGTTGAGACTCCTGTGTTACATTGCTTGATATGGTATGTTGCATCTTTGTTGTACTTTACTGCTGCCCCTAAGATCCCCCTTAATAAACTATATATAAACACAATTTTAATTACTATCAGTCTTGTCATCTTCCTCTCCATCTGGAAGGATTGTAATGACTGTAGCACATCCCTCTTTTTAATATGCTGGCATCATAGTTTTCATGATTATCACTGGATTGATTCTTTCAGTATTGAAGCTGTGATTGAGTTTGGAACCTTCCCTAACTGAGTAGAATTCTGGATGATGTATCATTCTAAAATATAAAGTTATTCATTTTGTTCCTCTAAGCCAAAGCCAAGAACTTCTTTTATTATCTCTTGTAGTTTTGGATTGGTTTTGACAAAGTCTCTAAGTTTCTGTTTATCTGGGAATGTCTTAATTTCATTTTCATATTTGAAAGAAAGTTTTGCAGGATATATAATTCTTGGTTGGAAGTTCTTCTCCTTAAAGGTTTTGAAAGTGTCATGTCATTGTCTCTGTGCCTGCATGGTTTCTGCTGCGAAATCTGACGAAAGCCTACAGGGTTTTCCTTTAAGAGTTGCTGTTTATGTTTCATTTTGTTAAGCCTGATTATATTATGTCTTCAAGTCTTTCTTTGGAGATTTATATTGGGTGGCATACAATATGCATCTGGGATATCTATATTCTCTTCCTTCACGATTTCTGGGAAGTTTTCTGTCAGCAGCTAAGCAACGATACTCTGTGTTCTCAGGTGTTTCATCCTGTTCAGGGACTCCAAAAATTCAAAGGTTGTTCCTCCTAATAGAGTCCCACATACTTCTCAAAGCTTCTTCATTTTTCTTCTTTTTTTTTTTTTCTGATTTGTCCTCATAGACACTGGTGTCAGTAGCTCTGTCTTCCAAGTCAGAAATTCTTTTTTCCATTTTTTTCATTCTGTTTTCTTGTCTTTGAATGGAAGTTCTGTCTTTGATTTTGTTCTTGATCTGTTGGATCTGTTGGATTTCAGAGTACTAGTGTTCCATCAGATCAAACAGCTTGCTTACTTTTTCATTTTGTTGTGCTGCATTTTGTATAAGGTGTAGAAGGGCTATATATATAATCCTTTTGTATTCATCTTGTGATGATTTGTTGTGTTTGGGAGCCTTCTGAAGCCATGGGTGATTTCTTGTTTGCCACACGCGTCTGTTGCTTTTTGGGTCCCATGTGAGTAAGTAGAGGCTGGGATAGATATAGCGAGGATGGATCGCAGATGTTTTCCTAGGCTGTCTTAAAATGTAAAACAAAGGTGTCTTCAGTCTGTGAGAGCCAGGGCTAGCCAGGAGTGGGAGTCAGCAATAGAGAGGTGGTTTTTTGTTCAGTGGTATGAAGTCCAAATTAACAGCCCTGTGCGGTGTCCTGGGGCTCACTAGGTGACCAGAAATCTCTGATTTTCAATTCAGGTCTTGGTTTCCAGAGGGATATAAGGAGATATGTGCTTAGTCCACCATCTTGACTCCACCAGGCTAGATCTTGAATTTTTATTTTTTGTATTATGATTGAAAGAAAATGTACATTCCCATATAAATTTGCACACTCACCTATATGCAACTTCCACTGTTCTGCCTGCTTGGTGACAGCACACTTTTTCTCTCTGCTCCATATGTGTCCCATCCTCCCAACAGTCTCCTTTTCCTTCCTTTCCACCCACTCCCCTTCCTCCCTGAGATTTCCACTAAAAGACCACAGTTGGTGGTCCAGGGGTGTCAGTGTTCCCCTAGGAGCATGGCTCCTGGCCCTGATGCTGTCCCTGCCCATAAATCATAAAGCAGGTCCACTCTTCAGACAGAAATGGATTAGACTTGGTGATGCAGAGTTACCATATCTTGGTGGTACTTTATGGTAATATGTGTCTGTAGGATATCATTCTGCTGAGCTCTTATTGAAATATTCTTTTTGATAATGAATGTAATGCCATTTCTCTTCAAGTGGTCATTCCTGGCATAGTAGACCATGAATACCCCCATTCAAATAACCAATAGTAGTCTATTGGAGCCTGACCTCACTAGTGCCTGGGATATTGATGTTCATGTGTTTCATTTCCGTTTTCATGATTTCCAATTTCCCTAGATCCATACTTTGTGCATCCCAAGTTCCAATTATTAATGGATGTTTGCAGCTGTTTCTTCTCATTTTGGGTCATGCCACATCTGCAAATGAAGGTCCTGAAACTTTTATTCCATCCATTTCATTAACGTTGACTCTACTTTGAGGAGCCAACTCTCCCCAATCTGTCTTTAGTGTACCTTCTTACCCGGGGGGGAGGGGAGGGCTCATCTTCTGACATGGCATAAGACAATGTTCTGCTACTATTTATAAGATTTTTGCTGGATAATTCTTTTTAGAAGTAGACTTCTGGGTCCTTTTCCTAGTCCATCTTAGTCAGGAAGTTCAGCTGAAACCCATCCACATGGGTGACACTGGTTGTATCTGAATACCAGTGGCATAGCTTCTAGCATCACAGAAACATTCAAGCCCCCTAGTACTACAAATTGACAGTCATGTGGGGGAACTCATGTGTATGTCTCTGAAAATAAGTAAGAAAATGGTAGCTTGTCTTTGAACCCTGGATGCAGAAGTGAAGAACAGGAACAGAAATAGGACTGTCAGTACATTACAGAAGTTCTATCCCAGCCTGAAAACCAAACTCACTGCTGTTGAGTTGATTTCAACTAATGACTACAAGACACAGTAGAACTGTCCCATGGAGTTTCCAGGGAATGCCTGGTAGATTTGAGCTGCTTAAGTTTTTTGGTGAACAGTTATATATCTTAACCACTGTACCACTACGGTTTCAATCCCAGCTTGTGGAACCTGTAAGTATTCTGGGTGAAGGTTCTAACCCTTATCTCTAATCTGCTTATAGGTGGCACAGGTGACTGTTATCAAGCTGAAAATACAAATGTGTGCTTATTCAACTGATAAGATAAAAGGCCAAATTTTAACAGCATGTTTTATATTTGCATCTTTGGGTAATTAACCTCTTAATGAAGTTCTTATTGTGGATTTGCTCTTCATGTAAGCTGATCCCATCATTGACTATCATGGGAGGCTTGGAAAAGGTGCTGTAAAACTCTTCCTGGTTGTCAGTTTTACTTCAGACTAGTTTTCTTGCTCACTGAGTTTCTTTCTCTTCTGTGCTAACCCTCTACTTGAACAAACATGCTGTCACTCTCCAGGGAATAGTCCTTCTGGATGCCAAGTCCAGCCAAGTGCCATGTGTTCAAAATATGTGAGGTAAAGTCTCACCATCCACAATTCTAAGAGGTCTTCTAGATGTACTTCATGTAGGACAGATTTGTTCATTCTTCTGGCAGTCATTGAAATTTTCAATATTCTTCACCCACATCACAATTCAAATGTGTCTGTTCTTCAGTCTTCCTTAGACACTGCCCAGCTTTTGCATGCATACAAGGTGATTGAAAATATCTTAGCTTGGGTCAGGGTCACATTAGTCCTTAAAGTGTCATATTTGCTTTTTAACACTTTAAAGATTCTTCTGCAGCACGGTTGCACATTGTTACATTGAGTTAGCAAAAAAAGGAAGAACTTCACCAAGATGGATTGACACAGTGTCTGCAACAAAGGGCAAAGTTTGGGAGGTTGTGTAACATAACAAAAGACAACCCATTCCTAAATAAGTTTATACCCACCAGATATAAATATACACATTTTGGGGGGACAAAATTCAATCCATATCAGTTAACTACATGTGAACTGAAGTTGTAATTATCAACCAGCACCTTCAGATACATGCCTCTGCTACTCCCCACTATCCAGCTCTGGACTTCCCATGAAATGGGCATAAATGAATATACACTGAAGTGATTGCTACTGAGAGAATCAAATTTGAATCTCACTTTTAACCTATATAATTTTGAATAAAGAATTTCAATTACATGAGTCCCACTCTTTTCATCTTAAAATAAGTGCAATAATAAAATTTCTCTTGATTTTTAAGATTCTAAAAATGAATAACAAACAGGTAATATTAGTCTTAAAAGTAACATATACTGGTAAGATATTACTTACTATGATCATGCTAATGTTAAATTTTGATTGTTCTTTTGACCATGCAGTAATACACCCATGTTATTTTTAATATATCAAATCAAATTTCATCAGAAAAGGTAGCCATATAGTAAATCAGTGTTTTCCTGCTACTTTATTTTTCCATCACTGGCACTAGCTCTCATCTCCTTTTGTAGTCATCATCCTTAATGTTTTACTATTTAGATTTGTGGCCCTGTTTTTTAAGGTAAGGGTAAAATTAAAATACACCGCTGTTCATTAAAACATTCAAACAGACTTAAAAGACTGGCAGGAGATTGACTTCTTTTTCTGTAAGAAAAATATAACAATGAACTGAATTGCATTACTATCCAATGCCTCTCAGCGTCTCACACACTGCCTATGGAATGGTCAGTGATACTAATCTCTCTGAGAAATGCGTCTTACAAAGGACTCTGGTAGAGGAGACTGAATTTCATTTTTCTAGGCTAAAGGAGGGTGTAGCTTTTTGCCTATTTAAACTGAAACATTTGCATTTCAATTGACATTATTCATTTCAGTTTTAGGTTTCTCAACAACCACTTTTACAGGAAAATGACTCCTTAACTGGATTCTCTTGTTCTTAAATTTACTTACCAGTCAAGAGGATACTCAGGAAAACAGCATTAGAAGTGATTATTTGATTGTTTTAGGCTGTTTTAGGCTGATACAAAGAAAATCATGAGTGCACGTGGTATTGAACTACAGTCATCTCTTCAAATAATAAACTGATAGGTAGTTTCTAACTAAGAGACTCACTAAAGCACTGACTTACTTCCCCTCTTCTTCCTCTGAATTCACTTACAGGAGAAACAAGGAAATTGTCAGAAACAAGCTAACTTTGAAGACTCTTCTCAAAAGCTAAACATTACAAACCATCCAGTGGATGCAAGGACAAGATGTCAGACTTGAAAAATGTCTCCTCGATTCCCTCTGAGAACTAAGACCTGGAATGATAATTGAAGGCAACAGTGTGGACATCCTGAGAATCCTAGAATCTGATGTAGGGTTGCCAGATTGGAATAGGTGCCATAAGGGGAAACTACCTTTCTTGAAGATGCGGCAGCAGCATGCTGAGTTCTGCTTCCGCTGACACGTCGTTTGGGAGGACTTCAGATACTGACACCTTCTTTGTTATCCGGGAAGTGGGAACGGGGCATGAGCTCGCTAATATGCTGAACTGCAGTGCTTAAGTAAACAGCATATAGTGCAGCAGAGAGATTATGCTTGGTACAGCCACTCTTGAGAACCCAGCTGCTGACTAAGGACACCAGTGCCCCTCCACCCTCAATTCTATGAGCTGCACCATAGATTATGCTGACTCACAGCGGGAATGGAAGCTCAGGTGGGAAGCCATCATAGTCAGCTGAAAGTTGGAGTCAGCCATGCTGGAGGTCTCAGCTGGGAGTAATTCTCATGCTGAGAAGCAGTCCCTGTCTGGATAGTGCTTCTCCAGTAGAAGAGCTGTGGTTAAGAGGATTGTGCCTAGAGTTATATGTGGGGCCTGGCAGATAATGGCAGCAAGGCCCTAACATGTCCTTTCTTTGAACCATGTCATAGCATCAGGGGACAGCTTATGAGGTGCTTTCATTGTCAGCTGGAAGGTGGGACCTGCCACCTACCTGAGAGCCTGACTGATATTGGCAGCTAATGGACAGCTTCTTTCTTAGAAATAAATCACCTTTTTAAAATAAGGCCACCTAGAGAATTGATTGCTGAGTGGGGAGGCAGCATCTCCACCACCCTTCACTGATCCATATCATAGCATCTGCTGACAGCCCACAAGTGACTCCATAAGTAGGGTGCTGCCTTTTCAAGCCAAGAGGTGCAGCCTGACACCCCTGAGGGCCCAGCTGCTTTTCATGGATGCTGCATAGCAGCATTCTCAGCTAATAAGCAGGTTTTAAACAAAGCACATGTATAGAGCACAGCAGTCCCATGCAGCCAAGTGGGGTGGCATCTTTCTCTCCTTCAATCCCCGAGCTACATCATAAACTCAGCTGGTATAACAACAGAGTCACCACAAGTAGCGTCCACATTTAGCAGCCAGGAGGTGGGACCTGTCACCCCAGAGAGTCTACTGAGGGGTGGTCACTAGAGAACACAAAGGCAAGTAGTACCCTTTTCTGCTATTAGAACTATGCTTTCAGCACTTTTTGGGGTAACACCAGAGAAACTTAATAACATCTTGATGGTGTGAAGACAACAATTAACAGCTAGTCATTTAAAGAAGTGGTCCACTGTGGCTCCAGAAAACTCCCAAGACAAAGAATCAGATAAAAAAGGATTTCTGAAATTATTGGAAGTTGAGTACAAAAGAATTATGTATTGAGTCCTCCTAGAGATTAAACAAAATAAAAAATTAAGTAAGCTATTTGAACTGATGGAAGATCAATGATCTGAAATCCAGCAGATCAATAATAAAGTTACAGAATTAGACAATTCAATCCAAAGCTAAAAGAACAGGAGGAGATGGAAGCCAGATTTAATGAGCTTGAAGACAGAGCAACTGACACCAGCATTTATGCTAAGAAATCAGAAAAATGATGGGACTCTATTAAAAGGAATAATTTATGAATAATTGGAGTTCCTGAACAGGAAGAGATAACCGAAAATACAGAGAGTACTGTTATAGAGTTGCTGACAGAAAAGTTCTCTGGAATTATGAAACAAAACAACATAGCTATCCAAGATGCTTTTCAAATGCCAGAGAAACTACACACCAAAAGAAAGACATCAAGATGTATTATAATCAAGCTTAATAAAATGAAACATAAAGAGATGCACTTAAAGGCACTGAGGCTTAAAGCAAAGCTAACATACAAAAGGAAGCTCTGTAGGCTTTCATTTGACTTCTCAGCAGAAATCATGGTGACAAGAAAGCAGTAGGATGACACATTCAAGGACTTGAAGGAAAAAAACTTCCAACTAAGAATTATATATTCTATAAAATTGTCTCTCAAATATGGTAAAATGAAGACATCTACAGATTAACAGAAGCTTATAGACTTTATAAGAACCAAACCAAAACTACAATAAATACTGAAAGCAGCTCTGTATTTAGCAAAACACAACAAGTGTATACTTAAGTGGCAACGTGGGTCACAAAATCCAGAAGTATACCCAGGGAGATCACAAAGCTCAATCAAAGTTATAATATTAAAAAGAGTGAACCAGTGATTGTAACACGAGAACTAGGATACCATCACACTAAGAAGAGGGATACATTACATTGGGTATAACACTTTCAGATACAGAGGAAATGGAAAAGGTATCCAGAAGTTAAAGTTTGGCTTAAACATAGAATATCAAGAGGGATCATCGAGATAGCAGCAAAGCAAAATAACAATGTTGACATATCAAAACAAGAAACATATTACAGGAGTCTCAGCAAACAAAAACCAACACTGAAAAAAATGAAGTCAACCCATAAAGAAGAATAACCCAGAACAGAATATTATGAGAAACAAACAAACCAAAGTCAACAAAACAAAAATAAAGGCATCAAAATGACAGCACTAAACATGTACCTTTCAATAATCACACTGAATGCAAATGGAATGGATGCTCCAATAAAGACACAGAGATTGACATCCCAGATCAAAAGATGTGATCTGTCTATATGCTGCTTACAAGAAACACACCTAGACTCAAAGACATGAACAAACTGAAAATCAAAGGATGGAAGAACACACGCCAAGTTAACAACATACAAAGAAGAGCAGGAGTGGCAATACTAATCTCAGATAAAATAGATTTTAATTTAAGACCCATCATTATGGACAAGGATGGTTGCTATTTACTACTGAAATGTTCAATACTTAAGCAGGACATAACGACATTAAATACCTGTGTACCCGATACCAGAGCATCTAAATATATAGAATAAATGTGGAAAACGTTGAAAAATGAGATTAATCACTCCACAATAACAGTAGGAGACTTCAACATTCCACTTTCAGTAATGGACAGATCATCCAGAAAAAAAGCTCAATAAAGATAAAAAATCTTACTGTGACTATCAACCAACTAGACCTCATCATCATATACAGAACTTTCACCCAACAACAAATAACTACACCTTATTTTCCAATACACATGGAACAACCCAAAAC
Source organism: Heterohyrax brucei (assembly GCA_028571685.1). Classification (NCBI taxonomy): domain Eukaryota; kingdom Metazoa; phylum Chordata; class Mammalia; order Hyracoidea; family Procaviidae; genus Heterohyrax; species Heterohyrax brucei. The sequence continues at coordinate 26,953,501 of CM053146.1, forward strand.
AGATCACATATTAGGACATAAAGCAAGTCTCAACAAAAATCAAATCCATGGAATTAATATAAAGCATTTTCTCAGACATAGAACCACAAAAACTGAAATCAATAGAAGAAAACACATAGGTAGAAATCTGATAGCAAGGCAACTGAACAACCACTTGCTTGAAAATCCATGGGTTGTAGGAGAAATCAAGGACACAATAAAGAAATTATGGAAACAAATAATAAAGAAAACACAACCTACAAAATTTATAGGACACAGCAAAAGCAGTGCTCAGAAGTCAATTTATCTCTATAAATGCACACATCCAGGATGAAGAAAGGTCCAAAACCAAAGACTTAACCCTACATACAACTTGAACAAGTAGAAAGACAGCAAAAAAGGAAGCCCTCAGGGACCAGAAGAAAACAGAGAATAAAGATTAGAACAGAACTAAATGAATTAAAGAATAGAAGAACAATTGAAAAAAATTAACAAAACCAAAAGCCAGTTCTTTGAAAAGATCAGTAAAATTGAACAACCACTGGCTAAACTTGCTAAAGAAAAACAGAAGAGGAAACAAATTGCCAAAATAAAAAATCAGATGGGAGATGTCATAAAACACTCCACCAAAATTAAAAGTATCATAACAAAATACTTCAAAAGACTGTACTCTAACAGATTTGAAAACCTAGAGGAAACAGAGAAACAATCTTCTAGATTCATTATCACCTACCAAAATTATCACAAAGAGAAGTTGAACAACTTAATAAATTCATCACAAAACAAGAGATTGAAAAAGCAATAAAAAAAACTACCAACCAAAAAAAATCCTGGCTCAGATGTTTTCACTGGAGAATTCTGCCAAACTGTTAGAGAGGAGTTAATTCCAACGCTACATAGGCTATTTCACAGCATAGAAAAGGGCATAATGCTTCTTGGTTCAGTCTATGAAGACAGTATAACCCTGATACCAAAGCCAGGGAATGATTGCACAAAGAAAGAAAATTACAATGTCAAAACACAAAAATTTTCAGCAAAATCTTAGCCAATAGAATTCAACAACATACCAAAATAATTCATCATGATCAAGGTGGATTCATAGCTGGAATGCAAGGCTGATTCCACATAAGAAAAACAATTAATGTGATCAAACACATAAATAACATAAAGGAGAAGACTCCCCTGATTTAGACAACCGATGCAGAAAAAGCATTTGACAAAGTCCAACACCCATTCATGTTAAAAAAAATCTCAGCAAAATAAGAATAGAGGGGAAATTCTTCAATGCAATAAGGGGCATCTATGCAAAGCCAACCACCTACATCATCCTGAATGGAGAAAGATTTAAAGAATTCTCCCTGAGAACCAGAAATAATCAAGGATGACCACTGTCACCATTTCTATTCAACATTCTTCTAGAAGTCCTGGCCACAGAATTAGACAAGACAGAGAAAAAGCATCTGCATCAGCAAAGAAGAAGTAAAAATCTCCCTATTTGCAGATGATTTGATCATATACACAGAGAATCTTAAAGAATCTATAAGAAAACTCCTGGAACTAATAGAAGAGTTCAACAAAGTATCAGGATATAAGATAAACATAAGTAAATTGGTAGGATTCCTTTACACCAACAAAGAGAACATCAAAGAGAAAATCTCCAAATAAGTACCATTTGTTACAGCTCTCAAGAAGATGAAATTCCTAGTAATTAATCTAACCAGAGAAACAAGAGACGTATACTGAATTACAAGAACTAACTGCAAGAAACCAAAAGAGACTAAATGGAGAAGCCTACCCTGCTTATGGATAGGAAGAGACAACACTGTGAAAATGTCTATTTTACCCAAAGTGATTTACACATACAGTGCAATCCCAATACAAATTCCAGGGTTATTTTTTAAAGAGATAGAGAAACAAAATACCAACTTTGTTTGGAAAGGGAAGAAACCCCAGATAAATAAAGCACTACTGAAGCAGAGGAATATAGTGGGAGGACTGATGTTACCCAACCTTAGAACCTGTTAGACTGCCACAGTAATCAAAACAGCCTGGTACTGGCATGAAACAAGACATTTAATTCAATGCAACAAAACTGAGACCCCAGAGACATCAGCATCCTCTGATGAACCATTGATATTCCACAGAGGCCCAAAGGTCATAAACTGGTGTTAAAATAGTCTCTTTAACAAATGGTGTTAACAAAATTGGATAGCCATTTTCAAAAAACTGACACAGGACCCCTATCTCACACCTTACTTAAACAAAAAAACAACAACAAAAAAAATGGATCAAAGCCTTAAATATCAAGTGTAAAATGATAAAGATCATGCAAAAAAATAGGGTTAACAATGGAAGTTCTAACACACAGCTTAGACAGACTTCAAAATCTGACAAACTAAGCACAAACCACAGAAGAGAAAATAGATAAATGGGAACTAGCCAGGCCAAGTGCCGTCAAGTTGGACTAAGAATTAAAAACTTTTGCTCATCCAAAGGCTTTATCAAGAGAGTTAAAGACTACCTACACAGTGGGGAATAATATTTGGAAACTATATGTAGGACCAACATCTGATTGCCATAATCTACAAAGTACTGCACGATATCAACAACAAAAAGATAAATACCCCAATTAAGCAGTGCGTAAAAGAGATGGGCACACACTTCACCAAAGAAGACATCCAGGCACCAAAAGACAATTGAGAAAATGCCCATGATCATTAGCTATTAGAGAAATCCAAATCAAAACTACAATGAGATAACACCTCACCTCAGTAAGGTTAGCCATAATCCAAAAAAAAAAAAAAAAAAAAAGGAAAAGAAAAAATAACAAAAGCTGGAGAGGCTGCAGAGAAATTGGAATCCTCCTATCCTGCTGGTGGGATTGTGTACTGGCACAAGCTCTTTGGAAATCAATCTGGCACTTCTTTAAAAAGCTAGAAATAGAAGGGGTGGAGTCAAGATAGCAGACTAAACACATGTCTCCCTAAATCCCTCTGGAAACCACGACCTGAATTCATAATTAAATGGAGCCTTCTGGACACCTAGTGAGCCCTAGGACACAGTGTAGGGCTGTTAACTGGGACTTTATACCACTAAACAGAAAATCTCCTCTCTTTTGAAATCCACTGCTCTTGGTCAGTGGTGGCTTTCTTGGACCAAAGGTAACTCTCCATTGTAACTTTTTTTCTCTGTCTTAGCTTATGGGTGGAGCTGGGACTTGACTAGCAGCTAATCTCAGATGCACAGCTTGTGGCGAAATTGCCACATTTTGAGAGCCTGCCTTTGGACTCTGTGCATCTAGGGACCTTTGGCCTCTCTTTCCACTTCCATCATTAAGTAGCCTATACCGAGGAAGGGATGAACTTGTGCAGGACTCCATCTTGTTCCACCGGGAGGAGGAGATACCCATATGGATGTTTCAGGTGGACCTAATTCATAGGCTGTGAGGCAGCACCTGCCCAGAAGAGAGTTCTTTTCTGTTAGAAAAGCAGTATTTTACATAGTGTCACCTACAGCTGTGGCTGGGCAGAAGAGCCCAGCAGGGCAGTAGCCTTTTTGTATTTTGAACTAGTTTATAGCAAGTGGGGTTCGATATACATTGGACCCCTATACACTGGAAAATCTGACTGACTTTGGAAGTTGTCAGATACCTTTCTACCTTTCATTTTAAGACAACCTAGAGAAATAACTGCAGTCCATTCTCACAGCACATCTCCTAGCCTCTGTTGACTCACATGATGTCCAAAAAGCAAAAACTCTGGAGAAAGAAATCACCCATGGCTTCAGAAGGCCCACAAAAGAAACAACCAAAGAACATCCCGAATGAAGAAACCTTTCTGATACTATTGGAAGGTGAACACAAAACTATATATAGAGCCCTCCTAGACCTTGTAAAAAGGGAGCACAGCAAAATGAAAAATTAAGCAAGCTGTTCAATCTGATGGAACACCAGTACTCTGAAATCCAACAGATGAAGAACTAAATCAAAGACAGAGAAAATGCAAAGCCAAGAAAACAGAACAGAACAAATGGAAAATAGACTTACTGACTTGGAAGACAGAGATACTAACTCCAACAGCTATGAGGAGAAATCAGAAAAAAGAAACAAGAAAAATGAAGAAACTTGCATTAAGAAACTTGCAGGACTCTATTAAAAGGAACAATCTATGATTAATTACAGTTTCTGAACAGGGCAAGACACCTGAGAACACGGATAGTATTGTTGCTGAGCTGCTGACAGAAAACTTCTCAGAAATTATGACAGGAGAGAATATAGATATCCAAGATGCATATTGAACACCACTCAATACATATTTCAAAATAAAGACTCCAAGACATATTATAATCAAACTTAACAAAATGAAACATAAGCAGAAACTCTTAAAGGCAGCAAAACTCAAAGTAAAGCTAACACTCAGAGGGAAACCCTGCAGGCTTTTGTCCGATTTCTCAGCAGAAATGATGCTGGCACAGAGACAATGGGATGACACATTCAAAGCTTTGAAGGAGAAGAAATTCCAACCAAGAATTATATATCCTGCAAAACTATCTTTCAGATATGAAAATGAAATGAAGACATTCCCAGATAAACAGAAACTGAGAGACTTTGTGAAAACCAAACCAAAACTACAAGAAATACTGAAAGAATCTTTTGGCTTAGGAGAACAAAACCACTAGCTTTATATTTTAGAAGTAAATTCAGGACACATCATCCAAAAACCCACTTAGGCAAGGCTCCAAACTCAACCAAAGCTATAATAGTGAAAGAAATGATCCAGTGATCATATCAAAAAACTATGATGTCATCATATTAAAAAGAGGGATGTACTACAGTTATAGTTCTTCCAGATGGAGAAGAAGTTAATAAGACTGTTAGTATTTAAAATGTGGTTTGAACATAGTTTATTAAGGGGGAATCATAGGAACAGCTGTAAAGCACAATAAAGATGCAACACATAAAATCAAGAAACATAGTACAGGAGTCTCAACAAACACAAAAACCAACGCCGAAAAAGTTGAAAAATCAACTCACAAAGAAGAAAGTCCCAGAGCAGATTAATAAGAACAACAGAGAAAATGTCAACACAAAAAAAACCAAATCATAATGACAGCACAAAACACATACCTGTCAATAATTACATTGAATGTGAGTGGACTGAATGCTCCAGTAGAGAGACATTGAGTGACATCTTGGATCAAAAGACATGACCCATCTATAAGTTGCCTAAAAGAAACTCACCTTAGACATAAAGATACGAACCAACTGAAAAGTAAAGGATGGAAGAATATGTATCAAGCTAACAATACACAAAGAAGAGCAGGTGTGGCAATTCTAATCTCAGATAAAATATATTTTAATGTAAAACCCACCATCATGGAAAAGGATGGACATTATTTATTGCTGAAAGTCTCAATACACAAGCAGGATTTACAATATTAAATATTTATGCATCTAATATTACAGCACCTACATACGTTGAAGAAACACTGACTACACTCAAAAATGAGATAGATCACTTCACAATAATAGTGGGAGATTTCAACACTCCACTCTCAATATGGGACAGATTGTCTTAAAAAAAAACTCAGTAAAGACGCAGAAGATCTTATTGCCACAAGTAACCAACTAGACCTCACTGACATATTCAAAACTTTCTATCCATCAGCAGACAACTATACCTTCTTCTCTAGTGCACATGGAACAGTCTCTGGAAGAGATCACGTGTTAGGACATAAAGCAGTTCTCAACAAAATCCATACCGCTGAATTAGTGCAAAGCATCTTGTCAGAACATAAAGCCTTGAAAGTCAAAATCAATAGCAGAAAAAACATAGATAGAAAGTGGAACTCATGGAAACTGAACAACATCTTGCTCAAAAAGCCATGGGCTATAGAAGAAATCAAGGATGAAATAAAGAAATTTATGGATTCCAATAAGGTTCCCCCGGGAACATGGCCCCGGCCCTGATGTTGCCTTTGCCCATAAATCGTAATGAAGGTCCACTCTTCAGACACGAGTGGATTGGGCTTGGCAATGCAGAGTGACCGTATTGGAGGCACTTTATGGTTCTATGCATCTATAGGATATCATCCTGCTGACCTCTGGCTGGAGGAAGGAGAGTGGGTGGAGAGGAGGGGAAAGGAGACTGCTGGAAGGATGAGACATATATGAAGCAGAAAGGAATAGTGTGCTGTCCCCGTGCAGAGAGAGCATTGGAAGCTGCATATAGGTGGGCATGTAAAATTGTATGGGAATGTACATTTTCACTCAGTCATAATAAAATAATAATAATAATCTCAAAAATAAAAGAAGGACAACACTTCCTACCAGAAAATATGGGATGCAGCCAAAGGAGTCCTAGGAAGTCAATTTATTTCCATAAATGCACACATCTGTAAGGAAGAAAGAAACCAAACCAAAGAACTAACTCCACAACTTGAACAAATACAGAGAGAACAACCAAGGAACCCCTCAGGCACCAGAAGAAAACAGATCCTAAAGACTAGAGCAGAAGTAAATGAATTACAGAATAGAAGAAAAACTGAAACAACTGAAAAGACTAAAAGCTGTTTTTCTGAAAAGATCAACAAAACCGACAACACTGGCTAAACCTACTAAAGAAAAACAGGAACGGAAACAAACAACCCAAATAAGAAATGAGAACGGAGCTGTCACAACAGATCCATCAGAAATCCAAAATATCATAAAAGAATACTATGAAAGACTGTACTCTAACAAATTTGAAAACCTAGAGGAAATGGACAAATTCCTTGATTCATATCACCTACTAAAATTATCACAAGGTGAAGCAAAACAGCTTAATAAATCCATCACAAAATAAGAGATTGAAAAAGTCATCAAAAAACTGCCAACCAAAAAAAGCCTGGGCCCAGATGGCTTAATCACAGAATTCTATCATGCTTTTGCCAAGCCAGCCAAGTTTTTAGAGAGGAGTAATCTCCAATACTACTGAGACTATTTCACACATAAAAAGGGATGGAATACTCCCAAATTCATTCTATGAAGCCAGCATAACCCTAACACCAAAGCCAGGGAAAGATGCAACGAAAAAGGAGAACTACAGACTGATATCACTCATGAATCTAGACACAAAAATTTTCAACAAAATTCTTGCCAATAGAATACAACAACACATCCAAAAAGTAATCCATCATGACCAAGCTGGATTCATACCAGGGATGCAAGGCTGGTTCAGCATCAGAAAAACAATTCATGTGATCAACCACATAAATAACACAGAAGACAAGAATCACCTGAATTTGTCTATTGATACAGGCATTTGATAAAGTCCAACACCCATTTGTGCTAAAAATTCTGAGCAAAGTAGGAATAGATGGCCAATTCCTCAACTGACTACATCATCCTGAATGGAGAGAGACTGAAACAGTTTCCCTTAAGAACAGGTACTAGACAAGGAGGCCCACTCTCACCTCTGCTATTCAACATTGTACTAGAGGTTGTATCATAGCAATTAGACAAGACCAAGGAATAAAGGGCATCTACATCAGCAAAGAAAAACTAAAAATCTTCCTATTTGCAGATGGTATGATTGTATACACAGAGAATCCTAAAGAATCCATAAGTAAACTACTCAAACTGGCATTTCAGTGAAGACTTGGGATACAAGATAAACGTAAGTAAGTCAGCAGGATTCTTTTATACCAACAATGAGATTATTAAAAAATAAATCACTAAATCAATTTATTATAACCATTTACTATAACCCCTAAGAAGATAAAGTACCTAGGAATAAATCTTACCAGAGAAATAACAGAACTTTACAAAGAGAACTATAAGTCCTTTCTACAAGAAACTAAGAGAGACTTACATAAATGAAGAAACCTACTCTAGTCATGGATAGGAAGACTTAACGTTGTGAAAATGTCTATTTTACCCAAAGCAATCTACTTACATAATGCAATCCAAATACAAATCTCAGTGTCATTTTTTTTAATGAGATTGAGGAACAGATTACCAATTTTGTTTGCAAAGAGAAGAAACCCCAGATAAGTAAAGCACTACTCAGGAAGAAGAATACACTGGGAGGCCTTTCCTTACCTGACTTTAGAACCTATTACACTGTCACAGTAGTCAAAACAACTGGTACTGCTATAAAAAAAGACAGATAGATCAATGGAACAGAGCTGAGACCCCAGAGATGATACCATGTTCCTATTAACAGCTGATAACCGAGAATGGCCCTAAGACATTAAACTGGGGTAAAAACAATCTCTTCAACAAATGGTGCTGGCAATTTGGATTTCCGTCTGCAATAAATGGAAACAAGATCCATCTTACACCTTATACAAAAACCAATTCAAACTGGATAAAAGATCTAAATATCAAATCTAAAACAATAAAACTCATCCGAGAAAAATTAGGAACAGCAATGGAAATTTTAATACACAATGTAGACAGACTTCAAAGTCTGCCAAACAAACCACAATCAATAGAAGAGAAAATAGATAAATGGAATCTATTAAGAATCAATCACTTTTGCTCATCCAAAGACTTTATTTATAGAATGAAAAGGCCACCTACGAGCCTACAGAATGGAATAAATATTTGGCAACTCTATGTCAGACAGAGGCCTGATCTCCAGAATCTATAAGGTACTACAAAATACCAATAAGAAAAAGATAAATCATCCAATTAAGCAATGGGCAAAGGAGATGGACAGACACTTCTCTGAAGAGGAGATCCAGGCAGCCAAAAAACACATGCAGACATGCTCACAATCATTAGGTATCAGAGAAATTCAAATCAAAATGACAATGAGATACCATCTCACCCAAACAAGGTCAGCCAGGATCCAAAAAACACAAAACAACAAATGTTGGAGAGACTGTGGAGAAACTGGAACTCTCCTACACTGTTGGTGGGGTGGTAAAATGGTGAAACCATTTTGGAAAGCAATCTGGGGCTTCCTTAAAGAGCTGGATATAGATATACCATTCGACCCAGTAACTTCATTGCTTGGAATATATCCTGCAGAATCAAGGCCATTCACACCAGCTGATATATGCATACGAATGTTCATCACAGCACAGTCCACAGTAGCAAAAGATGGAATCAACCTAGATGCCCAACAACAGAGGAATGGATAGGAAAATTATGGTATATATATTCAATGGAACACTATGCTATGATAAAGAACAACAATGATTTTAGGAAACATCTCATAACCTGGTTTCAATTCAATGACATTACATTCAGTGAAAGTAGTCAGCAGCAAAAGGACAAATATTGTACAAGACCCTTACAATAAGAACTTCAAAACAGACTCATGCATAGAAGAAAACACTCTTTGATGGCTGCAAGGGTAGGGAGAGAGAGACAGTAAGGAGGGGAGGGTTTAGATTAGATAGTTGATAGAAATTTTGTTGGGTGAAATCTGTGACAGCACACATTAGAAAGAAGATCAATATTAACTGAACTTCAACACAACATGAGTACTCCTTCCGTCTTAACCCAATATTGCAAGAACAGAGTTGCTGGGGTTGGGAGCTGAGGACCATGCTCTCAGGCTAAATCGAGGCCAATTCTTACAACTAGCATTTTGCTGAGAGAACCCTATGCATCCCACACTGGTAGGTGACATCTGGGGTCTTCAAACCTGCCAAGCTGCCATCTGTGGGTACAGCAAATGGTCCCAACTCAGAAGGAATGGATGATCACCAAGGACCAAAATGACATGAAAGGAGGAGAACAAAGAAGACAGAGAGATCCGTTTGAATGGGTAACTACATTGACCTGTGACTGGAAGAACCAGATGGTGCCTGGCTGCCACAACTGATAGCCATGACGGAGCTCACAAAGTTGAGTCTCACTGGCAACAGAAGAATAAAAAGGGGTGCACCTTGAGATCTTCACTAAAAGACTGCAACTGATGGCCCAGGGACTTCGAGGTTTTCCTGGGAGCAGGGCCCCTGGCGCTGATGCTGCCCTTGTTCATGAATCATAATGGAGGTCAATGCTACGGACAGTAATGGATTGCACTTGGTGACACAGTGTGATCATATCATGTGTGCACTTTGTGATTTTATGCATCAATAGGATTTTGTCCTGCTGACCTCTTACTGGAGAAAGGGGAGTGGGTGGAGAGGTAGGCATAGGAGATTGTTGGGAGGATAGGACATGTATGGAGCAGAGAGGAAGGTGTCCTGTCACCGGGCAGGGAGAGCTCTGGGAGCTACATATAGGTGGACATACAAATTTATATGGGAATGTACGTTTTCATTCAATCATAAAAAAACAGACAGACAGATGTATCTACTGAAACCAGTGTTCATTCGCAGTTACTATGTATGGGGAGAGAAACAAGGGTTCATTCATAGACTGTAGTCACTTTTTACTTATAGTCATAGAAAAGATAACATCATCAAATACGAGAGAAGTGTGCACAGCTTAGCTATGATAACTAATGGCATTAGAATGCATGCACACACACACAGACACACACACAAAACCAAAAGATGAATGCTATATTATACATAATTCTGCGACAGCAACAATCGAAATACATGTTTCTGTTGTTATGTATACATACATATACCCAAACCAAATCCATTACAGTTGACTATTCCTACTCATAATGCCTTATAGGGCAGGATAGAACTGCCACATAGAGTTTTCAAGGAGGACCTAGTGGATTTGTGCTGCCAACCCTTTGTTGAGTAGCACTTAACCACTATGCCACACATGTGTCTGTGTGTATTTCTGTATAATAAAACAAATAAAGATTACAGAAACCAACACTTCTTAGATATAACCAATCACATCACAGGGCTAATTTTCTTTAAGATTTAAGGACATAGTCTCTTGAGACAACTTGGCCAATTGGCCTAATATATTTTGTAAAGTTGATTTTCTACATCTTAGTTCAAAGAATAGAATCTGGGATCTTAAAAATTTACAAGCGGCCATCTAAGATACATCTATTGTTCTGTACCCATCTGGAGTAAAAGAAAAAAATGAAACCCAAGACTCAGTCTGTAGGACTAACTGCCTACACAAACCATGGCGTCCTTTACCCTGGATGAGAAGGAACAGTAGAATGTGTGCAGTGATCATTACTAAATGTTATGATCGGGATGACAATAAATGGATCCTGACAGAATGGGAGAAAATTGTGGATCAGAACTTCGTATTTCAAAAAATCTAGATTTACTCAATCTGATGAGATCAGAGGAATCCCCCAGACTACTAGCCTGAGATATTTCTTCAGCCTTGAACTGAAACTATCTACACAAGTCATCCTTTAAGTACCAGGTTAGCTTGTAAAATAATGAATAGCACCCTTTAGTGCTGTGCTCTTAAAAAAAATTTCCATAAGATCAAATGTTCTAAAAAATAGACAGAAGGTTGGGGGGCTGTGAAACAAGATAAATAGGAACAGAACAACTAGAATGGGAAAATGAGTGTTGACAGAATTTGAAGAATGTAAACTGTCATTTAACGATATGTACAGAAATTGCTGAATGAAAACCTGCTTTACTTGTATACTTTCAGCAAAATCCAATAAAATACTTAAAAAAGAGAAACACTTTCTTCATGTCTGAAAAGTGCCAGTGTTTGTCATAATAATCCTAATCAATATCTAAATGTTGCAATGATCTAATTACTCCCTTATTTGTTATCATTTTCTTCTAAAAAATGTTGAATTCCCCAGAGTAATTATTACCCCTTGGAAGAGTGTCAGATGGACAGATTTGATTAAAAGGTAGGCTGACATCAACTAAGTGCTGAATTAATTTTTTGCCCTAAATATGAGACAAAATGATTCTAATCAGCTTCTAATGTAAACATGGTAACCGAGATTTCATATTTTGAGTCCAACTTACCAGCAATTTGCAGAATTTTAAAGCAACACTGTTTTTCTTGGCTTGAGAACAAAAGAAATCCTAGAGGTATAGACCTTAAAATTATAACAATTAGATTTAAAGCAGTTGGCACTGAAGCACAAACTCATTGTGCATCTGTTGCTCAGAAAGTGACTATATTCACTGAACCCAAACTGAACATTTGCCGATAAAAGCTTAACTATGATGGAATTTCTTCTCCTCTCCTCGCTCTTCTGTTTTTTGTTTAAGTATTTACATTTCTGGACAAAACACTTTCTATTACATAATCATCTTTTCTGAATTCCCAAGCAACATGAGAAGACTCACTGCAGAAAATAAAAAAAAAAAAATAGTAATTTTATAAAAAAATCTCTTATTCTATGACAGAATAAAAGTAAGTGATAAAAACTAAGGAGATAATCACAGACGTCATCTGAATCATGATTTTGGAAAATTCACACACCTAGGAAATGACAATCATTGAATACTAATGTGTTTCAAAAGAGGAATTAAAGGGTTTCTGCCTATCTTAGTGTTCAAAAAAACTTTATTCTAGTACAACTTAAGTTATTTTCCGATGATAAGAATCAGAGAGAGAGCTTTGATTAAAAAATGAAATCTCAGTGTTCACCAAATGCTTCATAATTTAAAACTAAGTTCAGTAAAAATACATGCTGCTATGATATTTCAAAAGTTATTGACTGAAACCCAAGAAAGAAAATGTTATCTCTAGGTAAACTGGCTTTGGGAAAATGGGGATCGTTGTTGTCTAGCTTGAGATTATGCCATCTATGAATACCTGTTTCTATGATTACAGATGACCAATATATAGATCTGATGTAAGTTTTCTGTTGTATTTATTTTGTGCAGCTGTTTCCTAGCTATAGATGATCTCACCAGCAGATGAGATCGATTAGTTTCTTGTAGTGAGAATGTTCCAACTGGAGTCTAAGAAATTCAGATATTCGTGGAGCTACTTCGATGATAATCTCTTTAAGTGGCATTGAGAATCCAACCAGAACAAGATCTATCGTGAAGAAAGTTTGATATCTAATGATGTTTTATTTATTATAAGAAGATAAATGCACCATTTATGCTATTAGTTTTCATCTTCTAAACTAAGTATCATTAGATTCCTATCCACTCAGTCAGCACAGATCATTTTATTAAATTTTGTATTGGAGACAAAGCATCTCTGCTTTGAGGTATCTTGGACACAGTGTGACACACAAGGAAGAGGTTCAATCTCCCTCATTTTATTGTTTCTAGAAATTTAAATTCTAATTGTTGGACATACTTTTCAAGGAAAAAAAAAGAAACCCTTATGTAGAGTTACAGAGTTCTGTCCGAGTTTTCATGTGTGGAAAATCAGTGGCAAATATCAGAAGGGAAATTGCTGGGGCATTTATTAAGAGAGATTTAAGAGAACCATGTAAGTACACTTTTTGAAAGGTTAATGTATCACTCAGCTCCAGGAGCATTATTCATATTTAGACCTATGTAAATGGTATCTTCTGTGTTCCTGTGATATTATCACTGAGTAGTCACTAAATTCTGGAAGCAAAAAATTACACTTTCATGGGGTTGGAGTTCCTTCCCCTAGTTGCACAATAATGAGTTCAGCTGCTCACCAAAGGTTGGTAGTTCCAATCCACCAGCAACTCCTTGGAAACCCTGTGGGGCAGTTCTACGCTCTCCTATAGGGCTACTGAGTCAAAATTGGCTTGATGGTGATAGGTTGGTTATTTTGGTTTGGAGTTGCTATAAAAATATACAGATACCAAGAAAAAAAAAATATTCTAGTTATACACTAAATAGGAGAGGTCAGTGAAAATGAGATGAATTGACACATTTAGCCAAAACAATAAATTCAGATCTATGAACAATTTTGAAGATGGCACAAGACTGGGAAACAATTTATTTTGTTATGTATCAGGGCATCATGAGTTGGTGCTAAATAGACAGCAATTAACAACATCAATCTTCTCATTACACGTTCACCTTAAATTTCAGAAATGATTCCTCATGAAGTTCCTTTTGTATTTTCAAACGATTGACAGTAGATACAGACATATTGAGTAAAACAAACATTTGAACATGAGCCATGGTGTGGCTGCTTTTAGGAGTTAGTTCCATCTAAAAGTGACTCTGTGAACAACAAAATTTTGGTATCAGAGTTCTGATGGCTTCATAGAATGAATTCAGGAGTATTCCAACATTTTCTATGCTCTGGAATGTCTTTAAGTAACAGTGGTGTTAACTGTTCTCTGAATGTTTGGTAGAATTCTCCAGTGAAGCTGTCCAGGCCAGGGTGTTTTTAATGTTGTTACCTTGATATTATTTTTTTCCATCTTTTGAGTTTTAGTTTGTTTCTGTCTTTTAGTCTAAGGTATGTCTCCTGTAGGCAATATATAGGTAGGTGTGGGTTATTTTTGTCCAATCTGTCACTCTTTGTTTCTTTATAGGTGCATTTTTGTCCATTTACATTCAGCATAATTATTAATGGGTATGGGTTCAGTGTTGTCATTTTGATGTCTTGTGTGTGAGTGTGTGTGTATACTGTAGACAATTCCTTTGTTCCCTTTAATTTTATGTGCTGAGTCTTTTTTAATTAAGTTGTTTCTTTAGTCTTTCTCAATGTTTGTGGTTTTGTATTTGCTGAGACTTTATGATTTTCATGTTTGTTATTCTGACGGGTAACACTGACAGTTTCCTTTATGGTTAACTCAATATTTATCCCTAGTTTTCTAAATTTAAACCAGTCTTTGCTTTGTTTGCATGGATTTAACTTTGTTTCCAGAAGGAAGATCTGACTACATTTTCTTTGGGGTCCTTCTTTCTTGTTGTAATGTTTACATAATTATATCTCTGCTTCTTTATTTTCATTATTATGTCTATGATTTATTTCTGTGATTCTTCTATTTGGGATGATATCTAGCTACTGTGTTCTGTAGTCTGGGCTTGGATTGTTACTTGGTGTTCTGATTTTCTAACCAAAGGACTCCCTTTATTATCTGTTGTAATTTTGGTTTGTTTTTTGTGAAGTCCTTAAATTATTGTTTAGCTAGAAATATCCTAATTTCACAATCATAGTTAAGATACAATGTTGCTAAATTTATAATTCTTGGTTGGCAATTATTTCCCTTCAGGGCTCTTCACATGTCATGCCACTTCCTTCTAGCCTGTCTGGCTTCCACTATGTAGCCTGAGCTTAGTCTTACTGATTCTTCTTTGTAGGTTACTTTTTGTTTACCCCTAACAAATTTTAAAAGTGTCTCGTTATCATTAATTTTGCTAAGTTTGGTTAGAATAAACCTTGGCATCTTTCTTTTGGGATCTACACTATGTGAAGTTCAATAAGCATTTTCAATAGCTGTCTTCTCACGTTTCACGATATCAGGGAAGTTTTCTGTCAGCAAATTTTTTACAATTCTCTCTGTATTTTGTTACCTCCCTCCCCTACTTGTTTTGGTACTCCAATTACTAGCAGATTTTTCTTCTTCAGAGAGACCCACTGTAACTTTTAGTGTTTCTTGATTTTTTTAAATTCTTTCTTCTGAGTTTTCCTGAAATACATGATGTCATGTGTTTTCAGTCTCACTAGTTTGGCCTTCTATTGCCTCAATTGTGCTCCTTTGATTTTCTATTGAGTTGTCTGATTCTGTAATTTTGTTATTAATTTTTTTGTGGGTTCCTAATTATTGCTGCTTTATGCTTTCTTATATCCCGTTCAATTTGTCATTATGCTGTGCTGCATTTTGCCTCATCTCTTTCCTTATCTCTTGAAGAGTTCTAAATATTCATCCTTTGTGTTGTACCTCTGATAATTCCAGTAAGTTCTTTCCTCTGGAAAATTTGATTCTTTGTTCTGGGAGCTTTCTGAAGAAGCTATGGTCTGGCTCTTTAAGTGCTCTTTCTGAGCCATCAGCAAATAGTATTTATTTATTTTATGTTTTCCTAGTATGTTTGGCTTTTGGCAGTATGTTTTAGCTTCTTTCTTTGAAATGTGCAAATAGTTTACTTTTCTTATATGGATGCAGTTCAGGTGTTCAGGTAGTCAGTCACCAAGCGTGTGCTGCAGGGTCTTACCTACTGTTGGGCAGGGGTGATTGGTATAGGCATAGATGTCTGGTTGCAGTGGCTGAGAAAAACAGGAGGGTAACAACTGTTCACGAGTGTCTCTGAGGATGGTCTGTCCCTTTATGTCTAAATGGGGGTGAAGGAACAGTTTCTCCTCTGATTTTACAGCTTAAGGCAGTTGGTAGAATTCTTTTTCTTTCTTCCTCTCCCCCAAGTTTGTTAAATCATTCCCCCTCCAAGTCCCAGGGAATGATTCAGAGTAGACTTAAGAAGTCCTACTTTCAGCTTGATTGATGGTGCCAGACCCCAGAGCAGCATAGAGGAGGGAGAGAGAGAATGGCTCAGGGAAGCTTAAAGAGTCCTACTTCTGGCTCAGTTAATGGCATCAGACTTTAGTGCCAAGCTTTGTGCAGAAAAGGCATGGGGAGCTCTGGGATGAGTGAACCAGGCCCATCTTAAAGGAGAGACCCAAATCCACACTCAGTAAATTACATACAAAGACTTAGCTTTTTTTGTGTGTGTGATTAAGTGAAAATACACAATCCCAATTAAATGTGCATGCCCACCTATCTGCAGCTGCTTCTGCTCTCCTTGACCAGTAACAGCACACTCTCTTTTTCATTCTATCTACGTCATATCATCTTAACAATCTTCTGTCCCCTTTTCTTCACTTTCTCCTCTCCTTTCTATAGGACAGCATCATATAGATGCATAGAACCATAAAGTACACACAGCATATGGTCACACTGTGACAAAGACTTAGCTTTTGACAATCTGGATTCCCCAGAATACCACTCCATCCGAAGAGGACATCTACGAACTTCCACTCTTGGCCCACCACGTGGTAACTGTAGCTACTTCTGAGCTGATCAAATCTCTGGAATTCTATGTACTTCTGGGGCTACTCTCTCTTCTCTGTTGCTCAGTCCAACTTTTTAACTTTCTCTTTGATCCTCAGGGCTCCTGGGACGTCATATATGCTGGATTCACTTGTTTGGGGGGTCTTTGCTGTTAGAGTGATCTCGGAAGTGTTTTTCTACTCTGCCATCTTGGTCCTGCCCCCATTGTTCTTTAATTTCTTGAATTCTGCTTCCATTGGTGTTAATTGTGAATCCAAGTAGAATGAAATTCTTAACAACTTCAACCTTTTTTCCAATTATCATGATGTTGCTTACTGGTCCCCTTGTGAAGATTTTTCATTCTTTTTGTTGTGTAATCTGTATTGAAGGCTGTAGACTTTAATCTTCATCAGCAGGGGTTTCAAGTTCCCCTCAGTTTAAGCAAGCAACAGTCTGTCATCTACATAACATAGGTTGTCTATGAGTTTTCTTTCAAAATTGATGCTGTGTTCTTCTCTATATAGTCCAGTTTCTTGTATTGGTTGTTCAGCATACATATTGAGTCTAGTGAAAGTATACAACACCTATGTATGCCTATGTAAAAAATTTAAAACCATTTTTTTTTTTAATGATTATCTCTTTGGCTATGCACAGGTTCTTCATGAGCACAACTAGATGAAACTCCCATTCTGAAATGCCCATTCTTTGTAATATTATATATATTTTGTTAGTAATCACACAGTTGAATGCCTTTGCATAGTTAATAAAACAGAGGCAAGCATTTTCCTGGCCCTTTTTGCTTTCAGTCAAGATCTATCCAGTGTCAGCAATGATATTTCTCATTCTACGATCTCTACTGAATCCAGCTTGAATTTATGGCAATTCCCTGTCAATGTACTGCTGCAACCACTTTTGAATTAGCCAAAATTTACCTGTGTGTGGAATTAATGATATCGCTTCATAATTTTTGCATCCATTGTATTACATTTCTTTGAGACAATAACCACCACCACAACAAAGAACTCCTTCAATTGGTTGGCCAAGTAGCTGTCTTCCAAATTTTCTGTGATAGATGAGTGAGCACCTCTGTTGCTGCATCCATTTATTGAAAAATTTCATTCAGTATTCTGTCAACACCTGGAGACTTATTTTTTAACAATGCCTTCAGTGCAGCAATCAGATTTACTGCATATGTGAAAAAAGATGAAGAAGAAACTCAAGATCCAAAATCAGAACAAAGTCAGTGACTAACTGGACTTCTTCCTTCTGTGCTATTGGTCCTTAATCATATGCCACCTTCTGAAATGGTTGATCATTGGCTACTTCTTTTTGGTACAGTCTATCTACTCCTTCTGGGTTTTTTTTTTTATGAGTCCTATGTAGTTCAGTATTTTTTTCCCATAAATGCCTTCAACGTTGCAACTTCAGGCTTGTTTTTTTTTTCCTTTGGTTCTTTCATCATATTACATTTCTTCAACTTCTTTGTCTTCTCCAATCACAGGTTCTTCATGAGCACAACTAAAATCTTCCATTTAGATATTTGCCTTCATTGTTTTTTCCATTCATTTAGCTTCTCTGGATTCAAGAGTGTGTTTCAGAGTCTATTCTGACATCCTTTTGTGTCTTTTTTCTCTCCTGTCTTTTCAGTGACCTCTTGTTTCTTCATATATGATATTGTTGATGTCATTCCACAGCTTATCTGATCTAGAATCATTAGCATGGAATATATAAAATCTAGTCTCAAGATGGTCTCTAAATTCAGATGGAGTATACTTAGGGTTATACTTTGGCTCTTGTGGATTTGTTTTAACTTTTTTTAAGGGTCAAGTTGAGCTTGCATGTGAATAGTTACACCCTGGCCTTGTTCTGACTAATGGCATTATGAGCTTTTTCATCATCTCTTTTCACACATATAGTAAATTTGATTGCTATGTTTTTAATCTGGTGAAATCTGTGTGTAAAGTCACTGATTTTTTACTGAAAAAATGAATTTGCAATGAAACAGTTTGTCTTGCAAAATTCTGTCCTGCAATTTCCAGAGTCATTTCTATAACCAAAGCCATGTTTTCCGACTATAGATACTTCTTCTTTGTTTCCAGCTTTAGGCTGTCATCACTTGTCTCTCAGTGCCTTTCTGTGCTTTCTTGTGCAGAAATATGATGCTGGAAGCTATGACACTAGTATTTCAAATACCAGTTGGATCACACATAATGGACACGTTTCAGCAGAGCTTCTGGACTAAGACAGACTTGGAAGAAGTGTGTAGTGATCTACTTCTGAAGAAACTGGTCAGTGAAAGCCTTGTACGTATCAGCAGAACATTGACTGATACAGTGACAGAAGATGAGCCACTCAGATTGAAAAGCATTCAACATAAGACTGTGGAAGAGCTGCCTACTTGAACTAGAGTTAACCTTAATGATGTGAATGGAGTAAAGTTTGGGGCCTTTATTCATCGATGTGGAATGACATAAAATGAGAAGAAATGGCTTCAAACATCCATTAATAATCAGAATGTGGAATGTGTGAAGTATGAATCTTAGAAAGGTGATAGTTACCAAAAATGAAATAGAATGCATAAAGATCAATATCCTAGGCATCAGTGAACAGTAATGAACTGGTATTGACAATTTTGAATCAATCTTATGGTCTAATGCACCGAGAATGAGAAATTAAAGAGGAACATTACATTCTTCATCAAAAGGAATATTTCAAAATCTATCCTGAAGTACATGCTATCAGTGATAGGATACTATCCATATGTCTATAATTAAGGCCAGTTAATATAACTGTTATTCAAATGTATACACCAACCACTAATGTTACAGGTGAAAAGACTGCAGATTTTTTTTACCAATACTTTCAGTCTGGAATTGATCAGACATGCAGTCAACGTTTCATTCTGTTTTCTGCAAGATGCAAAACAAAGCTTAGAAAAAAATAAAAATAAAAAGAACTTTTGAGATTAAAATTCCAATCCTAGTGCCCTGTTTTAGTTGCCTGGTAGTGTGCTCTGACAGAAAATATCATGAACAGAAGGATTCATGAAAAGATATTTTATTGTCACTATCTGGTAAGCCACAGATCCATTCATGATTTACAAGTCTATTCAACAGGAGAAATTGTCACAGTCCGGTAGGCTGAGTCCAAATTCAATGAGAATATCTTGGCACAGGAACCTTGGGTCCAAAGGATGTGCTCTGCTCTCGGTGCTGCTATCTTCGTGGTGTGAGGTTCCTAACTCTCTGCTTACTTCCCTTTCTTGTAGAATGAAAAGAAAAAAGGTTATGCAAGCCACATTCCAGGGAAATCCCCTGGAATGGAGCAGAGAGGTGATTTTATGAAGGCATTCACAGTCTCACTGTAATTCTCTCTAACATAATCCACTCTGTTAACCACAGGCAGAGATTAGGATTTACAGCACCCAAAATTCACAAAACAGAGGGCAATCACAAAATACAGGGAATCCTGGCCCAGCCAAAGTACTATACTTTTTCTGGGGGAGACACAATTCAGCCTGTGACATACTCCAAAAGATTTGCTCTGTAATCATAGAAATGCATTATTTTTTTAATTGTTTATTTCCTTCATCTTTCAAATAAGCACAATAATGCTTACCACATTTAATTAAAAAAAGATCAATACAGTTTTTACTTCCAGTCATGATATTGGAACTTATAACATGTTAATTCTTCTACTACAAAGGATGGATAAAACATATGAAATAGCTGTTTGAAGACGTGGGAAAACAATAAGGCCAAACGAGAGAAAGGAAACATGCTAAAGTGAGCCTCCATTCACCTCAGTTTGTGTCTTGGGGAAAAAAAATACCTCCTCACCTTGGTCTCCTAAAAACTGTCATTGTTGTTAGTTGTTGCTGCGTTGATTTCAACTAATGGTGACCCCCTATGTGAAGAGTGGATCTGCTTCACAGAGTTTTCGAGATGGTGATCTTTCAAAGGTAGATTGTCATGCTTCTTCTCTTGTGTGCCTCTGGCTGTATTCAAACCATCCAATTTTCAAATTGTAGTTAAGAGTTGAATTGTTTATATAGCCCAGGGACTGTTGATCTAAAGATTAATCAAATTAGACTGAGGAGATGGAGTCTGGAGTTTGTGGGTTCCTACGTAACACAGATATTAGGGGCAATAGGCCCAGAGTCAGGGAACCACAAAGAATTGAGGCTGAAATTCATGGGTAATTTTCCTCTTTAGATACTGTCCAATTATTTTGCTGTTTATACACCGGGTGATACTCCTGGAGTCCACATGATGACCAGAACCCGAGGGACTAAAGGGATAAGAAAATCATTTGACAGTCTTGCCACAGAGAAAGTAGTGGTTTATAAGGAGGAAAAAAAAAAAAAAAAAAAGGAAAGAAGGAAGAACAAAAGAAAAGAAAGAAGGATCTCTCCAAGTGAGGCACTAGGAGGACTACAGCTCATGAGCAGAAATTAGACTCAAGGAGCACCAAATCCCCCGTCTTCAAGTCGCTTCCAACTCATAGCAACTTTATAGAGCAGAGTAGAACTAACTGCCCCCTAGAATTTCCAGTGAGCACCTGGCAGATTCAAACTGCTAGCGTTTTGATCAGCAGCCATAGAACATAACCACTAAACTGCCAAATGGGAGTATAAAATTGAACAGCCTTTATAAAGCTGAAATCACACACTCTATTGGAGGAAGGTAACTTATCTGTACTTTATCTACCTGCAAGAGGAAAATTAAACAATCTTTGGAAATGGATAGCATTATTTGAATATAACATATCCATCACCACCACCCAGGGCCGTCGAGTCAATTACGACTCGTAGCGATCCTACGGGACAGAGCAGAACTGCCCCATAGACTTTCAAAAGAGCATCTGGTGGATTCGAACTGCCAACATTTTGCTTAGCAGCAGTAATACTTAATCACTATTCCACCAGGGTTTCTATAATATATCCAGTATGTGAAAACTTAACAGGGACGACCAAAGTGTAATCTCAATATCTGGACTACCCAAAGGGAACTTTAAAATAACTGTTTCTAATATGTTCAAATAAAAGAGAAAAATACAAAGACTTTCGCCAAGAAACTGAAATAAAGTTCTGGAAATTCTGAAGCTGAATGATAGATTAATTAAATTTAAGAATTCAAAGAATAGGTTTAATAGAATTAGAATATACAAATGTGTTCATATAATGCACACAGACAATATGAGATCAGTATACACATATTCAATTGTAAAAAAGTGATATTATAGCAGAAAGTATTTGGAACTAGTGGTGGTAATGCGAATTACTACTGTGACACTAGAAAAAAGCTTAGTGGTAAATATTAAGTGTAATGCACACAATATAACTAGACTATGTTTTCTGCAGTTTATGCTTCTGTGTATTCACAGCAGCATATTCATAATTTAGCCCTACACTGGCAAAAAACAACTTGTGTATTTATTCAGTGTAAACTGAATAAATAAACTGTGTATGCCATGAGTTGGAACTGACTTCTTCACAACTAGCTTGCTGGTTTTTTGTTGTTGTTCTTTTGTTTTGCTTATTTTGTATATGTATTAATGGATGCTATGTGCTAGTAAAAATAAACGAAAAAAATTCTACTACACATAAAACATGGACATATTCAACAGATATAATTTTGAGTATAAGAAGTCGAATGAAAAAATAAGATACACTGCATGATTTTTTTGAGAAGTTCAAAAGCAGACATCACTAATTTGGGTTGATAAAAGTCTCAGTAGAAGTTACTTCTAAGGGATGAGATTTCACAGGAAGAAGACAAAATGAAAGCTCTGGTGTGTCAGTTCTGTGCTTCGTGTTTACCAGGGTGGTTATTGCACAGTTTTTATACTTGAAATATTAATGCACAAGACTTACACACTTAATGGTATATTCTATGTCATCTAAAATATTGACAAAAATTACTGAGAACAAAATTAAACTAAGCGGGAATATTTTAACAAAGTAAGAAAAAGAATAATTGAAGCCTGATATTATTTTCAACTGTCAGTTTTACATTTGGATGATTCAAAATGAATATAGAGCAGTGGAAGCTGCATATAGGTGGGCATGTAAATTTATACAGGAATGTACATTTTCACTCAGTCATATTAAATTAAAAAAATGAATATTCTTCACACACAAAAATGGCACTTTTGTTTAAAGGAAGTACTCATCTTGAGTCTTTCAAGTATTAGTTATCTCCAAGTAGTACACTATCAATACTGGATTTACTAAAACTAGTTTTAAATTTTAAAATGTCATTTCACCTTACGCTCTCTCAACTCAAAATTATGTGCAAAAAAAAGGCCTTCCATTTGCTTAAGGAATGGGTCACTGGAAATTTGGAAACACCATTTGAAAGGTGAAAAATCTTTTTATATCTGGGGAATCTAATATTTTCTCAAGCCAGCAGAATATTTGGTTCAAACAGTGTTAAATAGAGAAAAGGACAACATGTACATATGGAGATGTTTTTGGAATTTTTTAAGGATATAACTTTCAGTTCTTTTCCTCTTTTCCTCATATCAAGTTATTAAATGAATCAATATCCTAAACGAGTAGAACAGTCTATTTTGTACACCAAGCCAAATGCACACATGCTCCTCAAGAGATACTTTTGTTAATAGTTTCTTCTGAATCCTTGATGCAGACATCCATTTCTGCAAAGCTGTAATCACAATGCTGAAAAATTATTTTTATTCTAAATAATTTTACAATGGAAAAAAAACTCTAGAAATCTCCTAGTCTCATCTACTAGTTTTGTATATTAGAAAGATGAAGGTTATGTCAGTGAGATGAGTTGATAAACCTTACACAGTTTTTTCTTGCTGAAATTAGAATCTAGCTTCCACTATGAGATTTTCCTTTTCCCTGTGGGCTATTGTAACCTTATGTAACAGCAGCATCACGAAAGGACTCAAGCCCATTCCCACTCCACCAGTCCCTCTAGTACTCCTTTAGTAAATGGAAATCTTTCGTTAAATTTTACATTGTTACTATTGTTAGGTGCCATCCACTCCCTTTTGAATTATTGTCACCCTATGTACAATAGAAAGTAACACTGCCCAGTCCTGTGCCAGCCTCAGAACTCTTGTAATGTTTGAGTCTACTCTTGTAGTCACTGTGTCAGCCCACCTCTCCGACTCACTTCCTCTTTTTGCTGACCATCTATGTTACCGAGTATGATGTCCTCCAGGGACTGATACCTCCTGATGACATGTCCAAAGTACATGAAACAAAGTCTTGCTGTCCTCATGTCTAAGGAGCATTCTGTCTGAACTTTTTCCAAGACAGATTTATTCAATTTTCTGACAACCCAAGGTGAATTCAATACTCTTTTCCAACACCACAATTCAAAAGAATCAGTTCCTCTATGGTCTTCTTTATTCATCGTCTAGTTTTGCACGCATTTTAGGTAATAAAAAACAGCATGGTTGGATCAGGAGCCCATTAATCCTCAAGGAGACATCTTTGCTTTTCAATACTTGAAAGTGTTCTTTAGCAGCAGATTTGTGCAAGGAACTATCCTATTTTATTTCTTGACTGATGCTTCCATGGGCATTGATTGTGAATCCAAGTAAAATTAAATCCTTGGCAACTTCAATACTTTCTAATTCCACTACAGTGCAACAAACTGACAGAAGAGTGGTGAAAAAAAAAAGTAAATTAGGAAAAATAAAAGCAGCAAGTTTCCGTGTTAATAGAAGTAGATGAAGGAGTTCAGAAGAAGGGTGGAATCAGCTTTGACTCCTCGTGACTCCATGTGTGTCAGGGTAGCTGTACTCCATAGAGTTTTCAATGTTCAGAAGCAGATTGTCAGGAATTTCTTCTGAGACACTTCTTGCTGGGCTTGAACTTCCAAAATTTTGATTTGCCACTAAACACATGAAATATTTACATGAATCAGGGTCTAAGGGCTACGTTTAAAAAAAATCACATCAAGTGAATTCCAACCCATAATGACACTGTAGTACCGAGTGGAAGTGCTCCATAGGGTTTCTAAGTTGTTCCTAGTGGAGTCATACTGCCATTCTCTCGGTTAGCAGCCAGAAGTGTAACCAGAGTGCTACCAAGGCTAGGTTCAAAATAAAACAAAGCAACTTTGCTACTTCTGAGCCCATTCTGAGTCAGAGTTACCCTGCAGAACAGAGTAGAACTGCCTCACGGAGTTTCCAAGATGTACTTAGTGAAACTGAACCTTTCATCTTTTGTTTAACAGCTATAGCATTTAACCATTATGCAACCAGGGTTTCAAGGCTAGGTTTGCTGTTAGGTGCTGTAGAGTTGGAGTGGACTCATAGCTCCCCTATGCACAACAGAATGAAACAATGCCTCGTTGTGCACCATGCCCACAACAGTTTTCATGCTTAAGGCCATTGTTGTAGCCACTGTGTCGATCCATCTTGTTGAAGGTCTTCTTTTTCTCTGACCTTCCACTCTTTCAACCCTGAAGTCCTTCTCCAGGGATTGCTCCCTCCTGTTGACATGTGCAAAGTAAGTTGAGGTCTTCCCATCTTTGTTTCCAAGGGGCACTCTGGTTGAACTTCTTCTGTAATAAATATGTTTGTTCCTTTGGCAGTCCATGGTACATTCAATATATTCTCCAGTACCACAGTTCAAAGACATCAGTGTTTCTTTTGTCTTCCTTATTTATCACCCAGTTTTTGTGTGTATATTATGTAATTGAAAATACCATGGCTTGGGGCAGGCACATCTTTATCTTAAGGTTATATCTTTAGTTTTCAATATTTTAAAGAGGTGCCAAGGCAATGCATCCTTCTATTTCTTGACTGCTGCTTCCATGGGCATTGATTGTGGAACCAAGTAAAACAAAATTCTTAACAAGCTCAAACCTGTTTCCATGAATCATGATGTTTTACTGGTCCATTTGTAAGGATTTTTGTTTTCTTAATGTTGAGGTGCAATCCATACTGAAGGCTGTGTTCTTTGATCTCCATCAGTAAGTCTTTCAAATCCTCCTGTCTTCCAGCAAGCAAGGTTGAGTCACCTGCATAATGCAGGTTGTTAATGAGTCTTCCTCTAATCTTGGTGCCTCTTCCTTCTTCATATAGTCTCTCTTCTCGGATTATTTACTCTACATACAGATTGAAAAGGCGTGGTGAAAGATACAACTCTCACCCGACTTTAAACCATGTAGTGTTGCCTTTTTTTGTTAAAACAATTGCCTCTTGATCTATGCACAGACTCCTCATGAGCACAACTAAATGTTCTAGAATTCCTGTTCTCGACAGTGTTATCCATAATTTATTACAGTCCATACTGTCGAATACTTTTCCAGTAAAACATACATAAACATCTTTCTGATATTCTCTGTTTTCTGTCAAGATCCATCTGACATCATCAGTGATATCCTTGGTTCCATACCCTCTTCTGAATCCAGCTTGAATTTCTGGACAGCTTTAGAAGGTCTTTAATGCAAGGGTATCTATGTCCAGGTCTAGGTGCTCTTGAGTTTGTTAAACGTAAAGAAAAGGAAATGTTTCTTTATTTGCAGCTCTGTAGTCAGACACTGAGTTAGTGGCTAGGGAGAATATGTTGCCCATATGGCAATGTAAGAAACATGAACGAAAACTGCCTGGCTGAAACCTATATTTCTGAGGAAAGGAAAGATGCTGACTTAGCCATTGCCTGGGTTGTACTTCTGATCTTCTCTGCTTTCATCACTACAGATATTATGTAAAAAGTCAATACAAGGTAACTGGTAGTGAATATTGCTTATTTTAGTAGCACAGCTGGGGTTGACAATTTCAAAATCACACTACTTTTCTAATTCTCTTGCTATCTCTTCATATCTCACTATTTCTTTACTTCAGTGTCTGCTTCTGTCTGTCAAGACCCTGGTTACAGTCTCATTGACTTAAATGTCTACATTATGGAGGCAAATGTTTTATTTTCTTATGACCTTGCTCTCCTGCCAGCACAACACTCTGCTCCTTACCCATGGGTTTGACTTTACACGTGGCAGTAGTCTGGTAGAAATGTGACCCTAACTAAAGAGTTTAACAGGTCATTGGTGTGAATGGATCAATGTGAAACTATTTTTTCATACTGTCTTCCTTTCTTCTTTTTCTCTTTCATTCATTGGAAAAGGAAAAAACTGTTGGATGCCAGTATCCTTATACATGTTATTGTGCTAAAATATTTGAGATATAAAGAAGGAAGATCTCATTCCCATTCTTTTGGAACTCTTAACTCTCTTGGGCACACTTGAGGTAAATAGAGCAGAGAGATCACAGGTAGAAGACAGGTTGGGCTTTCAGGTACAAAGACCTAGAGAACAGTAAAGCACAGAATAATCACAGAACCTGAGAAAGAAGCTGAAAAGGAAGAGCCAGCTTTTATTGTCTTTTGCAAAATGAGATCTCAACCCAGGGAGAGGAAATGATTTGTCAAAGCAGAAAAAAGAAAAACTTTTCTAAGTCTGAGAGGAGCAGGAGTAGCTTCTGGACTCAGAATTCTGGGAGGAACAAGCAGGTGCCCTGAAAAGACCATTCCTTTGATTCTCAAGAGCTTGTTTCTTATCTCTGGTGAAGACTTAATTAAACAAGAGAAAGTGACTCCACAATGTCCAAGCCTCAGCACAAGGACAATAAACATCACATAACATATAGCTAGCAATAGACAAACTGTCCTTGAAATACAGACCAAAGAAAAACTCTAAAGCTGAAGGGAAAGAAGATATATATATATATATATATATATATTTGTAAAAAAAAAAAAAAAAAAAAGGAAATCCTTTGGCCAGGTGGCAAACATAGAATGCACTCTTAGAGTGATTTAAAGCCTGAGAGCCTGAGGAACACAGAAAAAGAACACAGTATCAACAAAAACTCTAAACAGCTCAACTTCTAATTCTATTAACTCCTGCCCTGAACACTTGGCAAAAGTGAAAGTCGTACTGATTCTGGTATGAAACATTGACTCAACCACATAAGCTATTTTGCTTTCAGGAATTACAAGTCACACAAAAAGGCAAGAGAAAACAATGCACTGTAAGACAAAGCAATCATCAGAACTAGATTTAGATACAACACAGATGTAGGAAATATCTGAGAGATAATTTAACTATGATTAATATGGAAACACTTGTGGCAAAGCTGTTAAAAGCTACTGATGATAACCAAAAGGCTGAATGTTTAAATCCACCAGACACTGCTTAGAAATCTTATGGGGCAGTTCTACTCTCTCCTGTAGGTTCATTACAAGTCTGAATTGACTTTATGTTAATGTGAGATTTTTTCTTTAAATAATTAATATTTAAAGGGTGACACTAATTACATATTAACACCATGTATATTGCCTGATACTATGCAAAACACTTCTGTAATGTTCTCTCCAAATATCTATAACCTTAATATAATCATGAGGAAACATCAAACACAAATCAAGGAACATTCTACAGAATATTCTTTAAAATATCAAGGATATGAAAGGCCAGGGAATACTGAAGAACTGTCACAGACTATTGTGGTTAATGAGATGCAGTACCCTAGAAGGGACTCTGGGATAGAAAAACGTTAGTGAGAATCTAGTGAAACCTGAGCAAGATCTGTTATTTATTTTCCTAGTTTTGGTAAGTATACTGTGGAAGATGTTGACATTAGAGGAAGTTAGGTGAAAAGTTATTTGAGAATTACCTGTTACTACTTTTGCAACACAATTATTTAAGATTGCCTCTCAATATCCATGCATGTGATCGAAAAATGTTTGTTAAATGCCTGTTATGACCTGGACATTCTGAGACACATTTAGGGTGCGTGTCATAGGTTCATGTCTATCCAGAAGACAGATTTGGTCGGGGGAGTGGAGTCAAGATGACAGACTAAACACAATTCTCTCTAAATCCTTCTGGAAAACAAGGCCTGAATTCATGATTAAACGTTGCCTTCTGGACACATACTAAACCCTAGGATATGGCATAGAGCTGTCTATTTGGAATACATACCACTGAGTGAGAAACTTCTTTTTCACTGACCCCCACCCTTGATGAGTGCCAGCTATCGTGGACTGAAGGTAACTCACCACTTTAACCTTTTTTCCCTCTGTCTTGTCTGGCAGTTGGGGCTGGGATTTGACTGACGGCAGGACTCAAGACACACTACTGATAGGATCGGCGAGTGGAGTTGCCACGTTTTGAGAGCCCAGCCTTAAAATCTGTTCACCTCAGTACTTTTGGCTTCTCTCCCCAAATCTCCGCCCATTCCGAGGGGGGCAGGGGAGCTTGTGCAGGACACCATCTTGATTTTCTGAGACGCATAATACTCGTATGGAGGCCTCAGCTGGACCTAATTCCTAGGCTGGGAGGCAGTGCCTGCCCAGAAAGTGCTTTTCCAACAGAAAAGCAGTCTTTTGCACAGCGTGGCTACCAGATGATGGCAAGGCAGTAACCTTTTCATATTTTGAACTAGTTTACAGCATCTGGGGTTGGATAAATGGGTGCTCACTTTGCCAGCTAGGAAGAGAGATTTGCACATCTGAAAGCCTGACTAACTTTGGAAGCTGTCGGATACCTTTTACTTTTCAAATTAAAACTACCTAGAGAAATAACTGCAGTGTGTCCTGATGGCATCTCTTCCAGCCTTTATTGACTTATATTAAGGGTCAGCTGATGGCTCCCAGTGACTGTATAAGTAGAGCTGTGTCTTTTTCAACCACGAGCTAGAGCCTACTACCCCAGAGATACCACTGAGCCCAGTCACTGGAGTACACAGAGGTGTCTGGTGATCAACTTCCTTCTCAGAGTGACCTTCAGCTCCCGTTAAGGTAACACCAGAGAAACAAAACAACCTCTAGATGCCCAAAAGGCAACAAACTTTGGACAAAAACATTAAGAAGAATTCAACTATGGCTTCAGAAGGCCCACAAAAGAAAGAACCAAAACACTTCCCAGAAGAAAAAGCCTTTCTGAAACTATCGGAGAGCGAGTACAAAAGGTTTACATACAGAGCCTTCCTAGACCTTCTACAAAGTGCAGCAGAGCAAAACGAAAAATTAAGCGAGCTATTTGATCTGATGGAACACAGTACTCTGAAATCCAGTAGATCAAGGGCAAAATCAAAGAGGTAGAAACTTCAATTCAAAGCCAAGAAAGAAGAATGAAACAAATGGAAAATAGACTTTCTGACTTGGAAGACAGGGCTACTGACTACAATATCCATGAGGAAAAATCAGAAAAAAAGATAGAAGAAAAAATGAAGAAGCATTAAGAAGTATATGAACTCTGTTAAGTGGAATGAACTACAATTAATTGGAGTTCCTAAACATGAGTCAAATCCGACTCAACAGCACTTGGCTGGCTGAACACGGTGGGATACCTGAGAACACAGAATGTATTGTTGCTGTGCTGCTGACAGAAAACTTCTCAGAAATTATGAAAGAAGCCAGCCAAGTGCCAAGTGCTGTCGAGTCAGATCTGACTCATGGAAGAAGAGAACATAGATATCCAAGATGCATATTGAACACCACTCAACATAGATCTCAAAAGAAAGACTCCAAGACATTATAATCAAGCTTAACAAAATGAAACATAAGCAGAAACTCTTAAAGGCAGCAAGACTCAAAGCAAAGCTAACACTCAGAGGGAAACCTTGCAGGTTTTGTTGGATTTCTCAGCAGAAATGATGCTGGCACAGAGACAATGAGATGACATGTTCAAACCCTTGAAGGAGAAGAACTTCTAACCAAGAATTATTTACCCTGCAAAACTATCTTTCAAACATGAAAATGAAATTGAAACGTTAAAAATAAACAGAAATTCAGAGACTGTAAAAACCAAACCAAAGCCACAAGAAACATTGAAAGAAGCTCTTGGCTTAGAAGAACAAAAAATCATTAACTCTACATTTTAGGAGGCAACAAAGGACACATCATCCAGAAACCTATTCAATTAGTGAAGGCTCCAAACTCAATCAAATTTATGATATTAAAAGAAGTGATCCAGTGATCACATCATGAAAACTATGATGTTATCATATTAAAAAGGGATGTACTACAGTCGTTATGGTCTTCCACATGGAGAGGAAGTTAAAAAGACTTGCAGTGTTTAAAACTGGATTTGAACATAGATTATTAAGGGGTTCTATGGGGCAGCCACAAAGCACCATAAAGATGAAACAGGCCAAATCAAGAAATGTAATACAGGAGTCTCAACAACCACAAAATGAACATTTAAAAAGGTGAAAACTCAACTCAAAAAGAAGAATGTTTCAGAACAGATAAATAAGAACTACAGAGAAAACATCAACATAAAAATAAACTTACCACAACGACATCACTAAACACGCACCTATCAATAATTACATTGAATGTGAATGGACTGAATGCTCCAGTAAAGAGACAATAAGTGATATCTTGGATCAAAAGACATGACCCATCCGTATGTTGCTTACAAAAAACTCACCTTAGACTTAAAGATACTAACAAACTTAAAATTAAAAGATGGAAGAATATATATCAAGCTAACAATACACAAAGAAGAGTAGATGTGGCAATGCTAATCTCCGATAAAATAGATTTTAATGCAAAATCCACCATCGTGGACGAGGGACACTATGTGTTGCTGAAAGGTTCAGTACATAAGCAGGACTTAACAATATTAAATATTTACACACCCAATACTGTAGCACCTAAATACATAGAAGAAACACAGACTACACTCAAAGACGAGATAGATCACTCCACAATAATAATGGGAGACTTCAACACTCCACTCTCAATATTAGACAGATCATCTAGAAAAATCTCAATAAACACACAGATCTTATTGCCACAATTAACCAAATAGACCTCATTGACATATACAGAACCTTCTATCCATCAGCAGACAACTACAATTTCTTCTCCAGTGTACATGGAACATTTTCCAGAACAGACCATGAGTTAGGACATAAAGCAAATCTCAACAAAAACCATACCACTGAATTATTGCAAAGCATCTTCTCAGACGATAACGCCATAAAGGTCAAAATCAATAGCAGAAAAAACATAGATAGAAAGTGGAGTTCATGGAAACTGAACAATATCTTTCTCAAAAAGCTGTGGGTTAGACAAGAAATCAAGGATGAAATAAAAGAAACTATGGATTACAATGAGAATGAAAACACTTCCTACCAGAATCTATGGGATACAGCCAAAGCAGTGCTGAAGGTCAGTTTATCTCTATAAATGCACACATCTGGAAGGAAGAAAGATCCTAAACCAAAGGAATAACCCTACAGCTTGACCAAGTAGAGAGAGAATGGCAGAAGAATCCCTCTGGCACCAGAAGGAAACAGATTCTAAAGATTAGAGCATAACTAGACAAATTAGAGGAGAACAATTGAAAAAACTGAAAAGAACAAAAGCTATTTTTTTTGAAAAGATCAACAAAGTTGACAAACCATTGGCTAAACTTACTAAAGAAAATCAGGAAAGGAAACAAATAACCCAAGCAAGAAATGAGAGGAGAGATGTCACAACAGATCCAACGGAAATAAAAAATATCATAACAGAATACTATGAAAGACTGTATTCTAACAAATTCAAAAACCAAGAGGAAATGGCCAAATTCCTTGATTCATATCACCTGACAAAATTACCACAAGGTGAAGCAGAACAACATAATAAATCTGTTGCAAAGGAAGAGATTGAAAAAGTCATAAAAAAAACTGCCAACCGAAAAAAGCCTAGGCCCAGATGGCTTCACTGGAGAATTCTAACTTTTAGAGAAGAGT
Organism: Heterohyrax brucei; assembly: GCA_028571685.1. Taxonomy (NCBI): domain Eukaryota; kingdom Metazoa; phylum Chordata; class Mammalia; order Hyracoidea; family Procaviidae; genus Heterohyrax; species Heterohyrax brucei. Next base: position 26,985,996 of record CM053146.1, read on the forward strand.
TATCTCCAACACTGCTGAGACCATTTTGCAACACAGAAAGGGATGAAATACTCCCAAATTCATTCTATGAAGCCAGCATAACCCTGATGCTAAACCCAGGGAAAGACTAAATTAAAAGGAGAGCTACAGACTGATATCACTCATGAATCAAGATGTAAAAATCTTCAACAAAATTCTTGCAAATAGAATATAATGACATATCAAAAAAATAATCCATTGTGACCAAGTTAGATTCATACCAGGGATGAAAGGCTGATTCAACATCAGAAAAACAGTTAATGTGATCAACCACATAAATAACACAAAAGACAAGAATCACCTGATTTTATCTATTGATGCAGAAAAGGCATTTGATAAAGTCCAACCAACACCCATTCATGCTAAAAACTCTCTGCAAAATAGGAATAGATGGCAAATTCCTCAATGCAGAAAGGGTCATTTATACAATGCCAACTGCCTACCTCATCCTCAATGGAGACTGAAACAATTCCCCTTAAGAATGGGAACTAAACAAGAACGCCCACTCTCCCCTGTCTTATTCAACATTGTACTAGAAGTTCCAGCCAGAGCAATTAGAAAAAAACAAGAAATAAAGGGTATCTGCATTGGCAAAGAGGAAGTAAAAATCTCACTATTTGCAGAGATATGATTGCATACACAGAGAATCCTAAAGAATCCATAAGTAAACTACTCAAACTGATAGAAGAGCTCAGCAAAGTCTCAGGATACAAGATAAGATAAACATAAGTAAATCAGTGGGATTCCTTTATACCAACACTGAGATCATTAAAGAAGAAATCACCAAATCAATAGCATTTTATATAGCCCCCAAGAAGATAAAATATCTAGGAATAAATATAACCAGAGAAATAACAGACCTTTACAAAGAGAACTACAAAATCTTACTACAAGAAACCAGGAGAGATTTACATAAATGGAGAAACTTACCCTGCTCAGGATAGGAATACTTAACATTGTGAAAATGTCTATCTTACCCAAAGCAATCTGCTTACACAATACAATCCCAATACAAATTCCTGTGACATTTTTTAATGACATGGAGAAACAAATCACCAACTTTGTCTGGAAAGGGAAGAAGCTCCAGATAAGGATAACTCTACTGAAGAAAAACACACTAGGAGGCCTCTCACTACACAACTTTGGAAACTATTACACTGCCACAGTAGTCTAAACGGCCTGGTACTGCTATAAAAAGAGACAGATAGATCAGTGGAACAGAGTTGAGACCCCAGAGATGACACCATCCTCCTGTGAACAGTCGATGTTTGACAAAGGCCCTAAGACATTTAACAGGGGTAAAAGCAATCTCTTCAACAAATGGTGCTGGCAAAATTGGATATCCATCTGCAATAAATTGAAATAAGACCCATGTCTCACACTTTATATAAAAACCAAGTCAAACTGGATAAAAGACCTAAATATCAAATCTAAAATGATAATGTTCATCCAAGAAAAAATAGGATCAACAATGGAAGTTTTAACACACAACGTAGGCAGACTTCAAAATCTGACAAGCAAAGCACAGTCAACAGAAGAGAAAATAGACAAATGGGAACTACTAAAAATGAAACACTTTTGCTCATCCAAAGACTTCATCAAAAGAATGAAGAGACCACCCACAGAATGAGAAAAAATATCTGGCAACTATATGCCAGAGTGATGTCTGAGCTCTATAATCTACAAAATACTACAAAATATCAAAAAAAGAAAAAAAAAAATATAAATCATCCAATTAAACAATGGGCAAAGGAGATGGACAGACACTTCTCTAAAGAGGAGATCCAGGCAGCCAAGAACACATGCAGACATGCTCACGATCATTAGCTATTAAAGAAATTCAGACCAAAACTGAGGTGAGATACCATCTGATCCCAACAAGGTTGGCCACGATTCAAAAACTGCAAATGCTGGAGAGGCTGTGGAGAAATTGGAACTCTCCTCCACTGTTGATGGGGTTGCAAAAATGGTGCAACCTGTCTGGAAAGCAATCTGGCACTTCCTTAAAAAGCTGGAAATACATATACCATTTGACCCAGTAATTCCACTGCTTGGAATATATCCTACAGAATCAAGGCCATTTACACCAACTGATAGATGCACACAAACGTTTGTTGCACAACAGTCCACAATAGCAAAAAGATGGAATCAACCCAAATGCCCAATAACAGAGGAATGAATAGGTAAACTATGGAATATATATACTCAATGGAACACTATGAAGTGATAAAGAACAATGATGATTTTAGGAAACATCTCATAACCTGGTTTCAACTGGAAGACATTATGTTGAGTGAAAGTAGTCAGTGACAAAAGTACAAATATCATATGAGACCCCTGCAATAAGACCTTAAAAACAGACGCATTCATAGAAGAAAGTACTCACTGATGGCTGCAAGGGTTGGGAGGGAGGGAGGGAGAAGCTGGGGTATAGATGAGATAGTTGACAGAAATGTGGTTGGGTGAAATCTGTGACAGCACACATTAGAAAGATCAATTTTAACTGCACTTCAACACAACTTGAGTACTCCTCCCATCTTAACCCAATATTTCAAGGACAGCATAGCTGGGGGGGGGGGCAGCAACCACGTTCTCAGGGGAAATAGAGGCCACTTGGCAGAACTAGCATTTTGCTATGAGAGTCTTCTGCACTCCACATTGGTGAGTGGTGTCTGAGGTCTTAAAAGCTGCCAAGCTTCCATCTCAGATACAACAAATATTCCCAACTTAACAGGAATGGATGATCACCAAGAACCAAAATGACACGGGGGAAAGAGAATCCAGAAGACAGAGAGACCCAGGTGAGCGGATGACTACATTGACATGTGACTGGAAGAACTGAATGGTGCCTGGCCACCTCCAGCGATAGTGGTGATGGGCTCGCAAAGTTGATTGTCACTGAGAACAGAAGAATAAAAAGGGGTACACCCTGAGATCTCCACTGAAACACCACAGTTGATGGTTCAGGAGACTCAGTATTCTCCTGAGAGCATGGCCCCTGGCCCTGATGCTGCTCCTGTCCATAAATCAAAATGGAGGTCAACTCTTCAGACAGGAATGGATTGGACTTGGTGACATAGAATGACCATATCTTGTGGGCACTTTATGATTCTGTGCATCTAGAGGATGTCATCCTGCTGACCTCTTGCTGGAGGCTGGGGACAGAGTGGAGAGGAGGGAATAGGAGACTGTTAGGAGGATATGACTTTTATAGAATGGAGAGGAAATGTGTACTGTCACTGGGCAGCGAGAGGCGGGCATGTAAATTTGTATTGAAGTATACATTTTCACTCAACCATAATATAAATAAATAAATAAACCAGATAAAAAAGAAGACAGATTATATATGCATAATCTGACAAATATATTATTATAAATCTGTGAATGAAAGCTAAACTGTTCCCTGAGAGACTATCATATGTGACATCACCTTGAATCAACCATAGCCTCTAAGTCTGTTACCACACAAGCAATCCCAGGAGTCAAAGAACAGAAACACTCCCAGACCAAGCTAAGATGCTTGAATCCCATGAGTTATTAAAAGGCATTTAAAGACAGGAGAGTAAGCAAGAAGGAGATGGGGATAAACTTAGGAGAGGATGCAGGTAGACTAGAATGGCCATAGGAACCACAATACCTGAACCCTGTGTATGCTAATCCCTATTCTCTGTCACTCAAACATGTTCCCTTTCCTACTGATGACATGTTTGTGAGGACAAAAGTCAAGTACAGACCAAAGGACTTTACAGACAGAATATGACCAGTGCTAATAACACTCTTGCTCTATCAGAGAGATTCAGGGACACAGTTGTAACTTGCCAATTAAGCTAATAAACAGCCAAGAGTCTTATTTTTGTGTCTCGGGTAGAAGACATATGGGGTTAGGAAGGTGTCACTGATAAATAGCCTAATTAAGACTTCATGAATATTGAATGCTTCATATGTCTCATTTATATTTAGAATATTCTGAATATTGAGTGCTTCAGTTATATATAGTATCTCTTATGCTTCCTGCATACTTACAGAATAGTGCATCTTTAATATGCAGGTGCCTGATGAAACTAGGCATCATTTGGTCCTTCTATCTCTTTTTATCTATTTGCACTCCTCGTAACTCCTTTATTATGTTTCATTTATCTCCTTCAAAACTGGATATGACATAGGGATGCAATGAAAGTTTAGAAATGAGTTTACTGGTAGAGCTGTAATGTAGTACTGGCACAATTTTGGTGAGACAGCTTCCCATATTCTTTCTCTCAAGGGATGCATTTGTTACCTCTGCAGAGGCTCCAACCTTATTACTAGATAATTTTTTTACATGCAGTTACTTGACATTTGTGAAGTCTGATGCAAGTGGTTGTTTTTGAAAACTCTTGATTCACAAGTTCAGTGAGTTCTCTCCCTCTCTCTCTCTTTTCTGTCTGTCTATCTACCTATCTACCTACCTATACATACATTCATCCATCTGTCCATCTGTCCATCCATCTATACATCTGTCTATCCATCCGTCTATCCATCTGTCTATGCATCTGTCTATCCATCCATCTATCTATCTGTCTATCTATCTATCCATCCGTCCATCCACTCGTCCGTCCGTCCACCCGTCTGTCCGTCCACTCGTCCGTCCGTCCACCCGTCTGTCAGTCCATCCATCTCTCTCTTTTTCTGGACATTTCACTCTCCACGTAAATTCTCATGTATGGTCCTGTTCAATATGGTAATCTCTAACGGGGTCACTGTCTGAACCATGATAAACAAGGATTGCTAGCTTATTTCTCAGTAGAAGAACAGATTGGTTTCACTCTGGCCCATTTATTTCTGCTTTGCAGTCAGACACTCTTTCAAAACTGAGTCAGATGGAAGCACCTGAGGTCATATATTGAAATCTAACTGCAATGACTAGAAGTGGAGAAGGAACTCTCAACCTCCTCAACCAGATACACAGTATGCTAATGGAAATCTACCCAGGAGAAGGACAGACATTCCAAAACTCGCTTAACAATCTTCTTACCTCCCCTTCATTGATAGGCCGACTGTTGCTAATATTCTTAACTAAAGAAAAAAAGTTCAGTTCAATATCCTGTTCTTTTTCTTTTCCATACTACCACACTATTGGTATTTTTTAGTCGCTATTAATTTAAATGGAAACCTTAGGGGCATAATGGTTAAAAGTTTGGCTGCTAACCAAAGGGTCAGCAGTTCAGATCTACCTGATGCTCCTTGAAAACACTATAGGGCAGTTCTACTCTGACCATGTGTCAGCATTGACTCAAATGGCAGTGAGTTCTTAATCTGCACACTTATGTAACTGGTAGCTAACTATATTTTTAAGCTGCCAGATAATTAAAAGGAAAAGTGTATCATAATTAACGAATCATAATCTACTTATATTTGTGTTGTCTTTTTATTCTATTTATATTTAGATAAACTGTATTGTTCACATTCCTAAACTTTCAAATCATTCTCAGTATAGTAAAAAGTTCTAAGGGTTACTAGTATTTCCTAGTCTCACAAACAAAAATCCAGAAGTTCAGTAATAATGCTGAAAATAAATCATTTATTTATTTTATTTTATTAATTGTTTTAATATGCCTCTTTAGCTGGAATTCTCAATCATGAGGAGGTCTATGTGTCTACTGAGATGAAAGTAGGAGGGAATATGTCAAACTTACCCAATTATGGCCTAAGGACTCATTAAATTGAAAGGTGACAAAAACTGTATTTAGTGCTTCTAATTGATTTTCGAGTAGTTTAAAATATAGTGTTGAGCAAGTGAGTTTTTACAAGTAGGCTCTTGGGGAACTAAACATGTCCTGAGGAAAAACCTACCAGTTGACAATTTTTCTGTCACTCGTTTTTCATCTAGTTGATGATAGAGTATAGAATAATCCATCAAATTGCAAAAGGTTGCTCTGATTCAGTCACAGTCAGCTGGGGGGAAATTCAACTGAAAAATGGCCAATTTTAAGGCACAGTGAAGACCAAAAAAGCTTACTTCCCTGGGGGCCAACAGATGAGGAAAAGCAATGAAGTGGCAAACAGTAAAAGAGAAACAAAGGATTGGCTCAGCATCCACATCACTGATACTGGTCCCGCGCTGCTTCAGTACCTGAGGAGGAAAGATGAAGCAGTTACCTTAATAATTGATTTTACCTATCCGGGTGTGACTAGGCCCCTTTCATGATATCTTCCTCAACTTCTAAGATTCTACTTTTCTCTAACCTTCAAGTCATAAAACTGACATCACACTTATTTGAAATTGGAGCTCAAATTTGTATTCTAAGCCATTCCTCACATCCAGAGAAGTAATTGTAACAGATAAAAGAAAAAAATTAAAATTAAAATTACAGTCATACTACAAAAATTAAGTAAATGTCTCTGGAGGCTAGACCACAAAGCTGAGAATAAGGCTGTAACTCTGAGTTATCTGCACTCTAGTTCCAGAAGCAGGCAGACACCGCAAACCCTCTGTCGTCGAATCAGTTCTGACCCATAGTGACCCTATAGACAGAGTAGAACTGCCCCATGGAGTTTCCAAGGAGCGCGTGGTAGATTTGAACTGTCTGCTAGCCTTGTGGTAGCAGCCAGAACAATTAATCACTATGCCACCAGGAGGCAGAAGTAGTTGAGATTTTCCCTTTCAAAGGGGAACAGATGGAGACACACTCACTACATGAGAAACAGGGAGCGGTAAAGATCCTATGAAAGTAAAAAAAAAAAAAAAAAAAGCTGAGGATTTTTGCTAATGGCAACTAGCAGGCAACCTGCCTCATGTACTCCTGGTTTCCTGGAAAGGCAGAATGATAAACACACCTCCCAGCTCACTAACTGGATTAACATCATCCACAACATCACAGTAGAGACCCAGTTCTGCACCAGGAGGGCTGGAAACCTGCAGGGAAGAAATTTCAAGAACTAAAATAGAGTGAGGAGTTAAGTGGGGAGGAGAGAGAGAAGGATAGAACAAGGAAAGAGAGAATAAAACTTTCTCTGAAGACTAGCAAACGAAAATTCTGAACATGCAACACAAACCTGAATTGTAGAAGTCAGTCAACAAAATCAGCACTAGGTAGACGACTTTCTTCCAGATAAAAAATGAAATGACAGAACATTCTGGCAAAAAACTTTGCAATCATTGTATTTAGAGGCCTCCAAATGATTAGTGGATAAATGCCATTCACAAAAAAGGAGTAATTTCAGAGATTTACATCTACTGAAATAAAGATGGACTGCCTGCCTGTCCGACAACTCAGCATTGCCTCTTCCAGGTTTGTAGAAGTCAAACAAACTGAAGTAAATTTTGAAGAAATGTTAACATCACTAAAGCTTATTTCGTCAGACTTCTTAAGCACTATTTTACAACAGTGAAGAATCATACTGTTTGTTGTTAAAAATCTTTGCAATTTTTATAGCTATCTCATTTTTTTCAGTTACAGACAATAATAATTTGATAGTAGAGATGACATTATACAGTTGAAGACATGCTAAATCTGAGAATTTTAATTTGTAGTCGTGCAGATAATAACCGAACCTTACTCAAACCAAGGTCATCTGATGTAAAAACGTTTAAAAGTGGTCCCCTAGACAACTCTCTAAGTAAATCTTTTTGAAATTTCAGTTTCTTCAGATATAACTCATTACAATGTTAGATGGATTGAATGCAGTATGTAAATACCAAGTTGGTGGTTCTGTTGTTAGTTGTTGTGAAGTTGATTTGGACTCATAATGACCCAGTGTACAAAATACAACTGCTTAGGGTTTTCAAGGCTGTGATCTTTTGGAAACAGATCTCCAGGTCTGTCTTCTGAGGCACTTTAGGTAGGTTCAAACTGCCAGCCTTTTGGCTGGTATTTCAGCTGCCAACCTTTCTACTTAACCATTTACATCACCCAATTTTGACTTCTCCAGGAATCAAACCGGTCATCAGTAAATATTACTATCCTTCTGCTTTTCAGACAACACTGTTCTTTTGTTTTGTTCCTTTATTTTTTCTTTTTCTCTCTTTTTTAAATATTTCTTACTCTTTAATATTTAACTTGTTTTTGAATAAATCAAAAACACTGTGTAGTTGGATCTCAGAGTAAGATTTTTATTCCTTTGCTTACCTCAATTCCTATTATCAACTATACATATATTCCTGCTATCTGTAACTAGAAACCTTGATGATGTAGTAGATAAGTGTTATGGCTGCTAACCAAAAGATCAGCAGTTTGAATCCACCAGGTACTCCTTGGAAACTCTATGGGGCAGTTCTACTCTGATCTATAAGGTCACTATTGGTCAGACTTGACTCTATGACAGCGGGTTTGAGGTTTTGTTTGTTTGTTTTGCAATCATAACAGTTGATTTCTCAGATTTAAAATGTAAAGTAAATTAGGAAAGTATTAATTTTAGCATTTTTTCAGTTAAAGAAGATGATCAGCATTATGTAATGTATCCAAATTCACATAACTAAAAGGAAATAGAGCCACAATTTAACTAGATTTCCTGATCCCAAATCCAGAATTTCCCTCTAAGTGTGAAGTTTTCAGTTGTCCCCCGTCCACCTGCATACTTATCTTTATTCTTTGTTGACCTCAGAACCGCTTACTTAAATGCAATCCTTGGTAGAATCTCAATACGCGTTTTAAAAGCAAATCTGCTGTTGTTCTAAGGGCGTGGAGGTGCATCATAAAGGCCAAGTTCTCTATATTTACAACACATTGACGCAGCCTCTCCACTTCTCTTACAGTTGAAAAAGAATGCCTTCTACTATGATTTAAAAAAAAAAAAACAAACAAAAACTGCTGTCGAGTCATATGATACATACAAGTAATTAGTTTTAGATACTCATTAATTGGTTTTTAATCTGAGTATTCTAATCCAGTGGTTTTCAGACTCGAGCATGCAACACAAATCACTGGACCCTGCTGAGTTTTCTCATCCTGTTAATACAACGAGAGGACCAAGCAGTTGTGCTTCTGCCAAGTTCTCAGGTTATCATAATGCTGCTAGTCTGGGAACCATTTCTAATCTCTTGCTGCTCTTTGGGTGACATGCTGAATAATAGCATCAGTGTTCCCTAAGCAAGTGTCAGAAAAGTAGAATCTTACGCTCACCCCATGTCCACTTAATTAGAATTTCCATTTTACCAAGATTTGTGCTGGGTTGATACACATTCACATAATCCGTGGATCCATCCAAACACACATTTTCAGATCTCTCTTTGGAAAACTTTAAGTGATGTAAGATCCATTAAGGGTTGCTGAGAGGTACAAGCAGTTTGTGTTTGGCTGGTAACCAAAAGGTTGGCGGTTAAAACCCACCCAGCAGTACCCCAGAAGGAAAGACCTGGAAACCTGTGGAGCAGATCTACTGTGGAATACGTGGGGTCCTCGTGAGTGAGAACCAACCTAACAGAACAAGACAACAACAGCAGCAAGGTACAGCTCGTACAACTCCAAAGTGCGGACGTAGCTGGAAGCTCCGGTCTAGAATGCACCATTTCCCACTCTATATCAAGAAACTTCTGATGACATTGTAAAAATGCAGATTTTTAGATACCTTTCTTAAAAATACTAATTCTCTAGATCAATGAGAGGTCAAGCACATACAATTTTAACATGAATTATTAGCAATTCTTGTTGTCAGATAGGTTGGAGAGACTCCACTGCAGAATTCTATACGTATCTCTAAATCAGCTGTATTTTGGTAACCTTTTTTTTTTTTTAACCCACAGTATAACTTTAAAAGTGCTTCAGCTAAAACTTAGAATTTCACTGGTAAAATTCGAGCCTCATATGTTATTAATATTTTGAATTCCTCAAAGCCAGGTATTATTTTAGTGGACTGAAATAATACAGTTTGAAATTTGGAAAAATGTCATTTCTATCCCTAGCTTTTTTCTTAACTGTGGATGTGAATGCTGATTGTTCACTTAACATCATTAGATGTCAGTCACCTAATTTTTAGGAAGAAAAGAGAAAAGGAAATGACTCTGGTGTGAAAAAATATATAACTTAAATAAAGGTGATGACATGTGAATCAGCATTAAAAAGGTTAACTCCCCTTAAAAAATAACTTTTAATTTTAACATCAGACACCTTCTGTCATACAAATGTCTTCAATAATATAGTTGATTGTGTGAATTCCCCAGGTCTCTGGTAAAATCTGTCATTTAAGAAAAGCTAAGCAATAAGAGAAAACCACCATCATGACCAATGATTAAGAGTGTCTCAAAATGGGAGAAAATGGGAATTGGTCTATATGGAGAGAGATTTGTGGCCAGGACTGAGTGATGTTAAGGTAAGGCTTGACAAATGGAGAACTGGCTGAGATTAGGTAGTGTATGACCTAGCAGCTACGAAGCAATGGACACAGAAAAGTATGGATCTTGACAGTGAGTCTTGATGAACAAACTGTTAACTGTGACTACAAACCAAAAGCCAAATGTATTAACCAGCAAGTCCATTCCAACTTACAGCAACCATACAGGACAGAGTAGAACTTCCCTCTAGGGTTTCCAAGGCTGATGGATTCCAACTGCTGACTTCATAGTTAGCAACCGAGCTCTTAACCACTGTTTCCCAAGGAGCAAGCATTGGACCACAAATTGTACTTCCTAAAGCAGGCAGATCTCTTTCCCCTGGTCCCAGTATTATTTATCACCAAAGCAAGACAGTATGCTTCCTCCTAGAACTGATTAGTTCAAAAATAGAACGTATGCTTCTTTTCTTATCACTTGATAAAAATATGTTTACAGTGTTTTCTAATTTTTTGTACTGTAATGATTGTGTTTTAAGAGATACTTTTTAGCAACTCCCTTGGATGCTCCCTTTTGGGGACAGCTCTTCTCATTTTTCACCCACTGAACTTCTAGATAACTCCAGAATTAAGAAACCTCGGACTTTAATCACCAGGTTTGTCTCCAGTGGCTTTCAGCGTCATAGCTATCATAGGCTGTTTGCAAAGGAATAACATTATTTCAAAACAGCCTCTCCACTTTCAAGGTGGGTCACAGCACTGATCAAAAATTCCCACTCAAAGCTGCAGGACCTCCTCACTCCCTCAGGCATCTATGAATCTAACCTTATGGATTCTTTGTTCAAAACCCTTTGTACTGAGTGCAGAGACCACCCACAGTGCAGCTGCCTGGTGTGGCGTGAACTTTCTTCTGGAAAGTAAAAATTGAGAAAAAGTACAAATAAAGACAACTGCTGGGTTGGAAAATGAAAACCAAGCATATCAGCAAGCAGACAAGCTGAGAAGATGGTCAGAATAGCACGGGGCAGTAAAGAGCACAGAACTAGACATCTGCAACGGATGGGTAAGGGAGAGCTAGCACATATCAAGCAAAACTACCCACCATTCTTCTGTCTGTTTATCACGCTGTATTGGCTTATGTGTTGCTGGGATGCTGGAAGCTCTGCTACCAGTATGTCAAATACCAAGCAAAGTCACCTATGGTGGATAGTTTTCAGTGTGGTGTCCAGGCTAATAAAGACTAAGAAGAACAGCCTGGTTATCTCTTTCTGAGAACACTGATCAGTGAAAAGCTAATAAATAGCACTGGAACCCCGCAGGATAACACTGCCGGTAGATGAGCACATCCAGTTAGAAGGCACTCAAAATACCATTGAGGAAGAGCTACCTCCTCAAAGAAGAGTCAACCTTAATTATGGAATAAAATCTTAAGGGACCTCCATCTGCTGATGTGTCACAACTCAAAATGAGAAGAAACAGCTACAATCACCCATTAGTAATCAGAACATGGACTGTACAAAGTATGAGTCTAAGAAAATTGGACATCACCAAAAATTAACTGGAATGCATAAAGGTGGATATTCTAGGTATTAGTGAGCTGAAATGACCTGATATGAGCTTTTTCAATCAGAAAAGCATAAGGTCCATGAAAAAGGAATGAGAGAATAAAGAGGAATGGTGTTGCATTCATTGCATAAAAGAACTTTTCAAGGTCTGTCTTGGAGTACAATATTGTCAGAGTTTAGGATAATATCTAGAAGCTTACAAGAAAGATGAGTTAATTTGACTATTATTCAAATTTATGTTCCAGTCACTAATGCTAAAAGATAAAGAAATCAAAGATTTTCAACAACTTGTATAATCTGACATTGATCAAATATGCAACAACATAAACAGTGACTACACACATGGACTTGGCAAGACAGAATACATAAGAATCAAATTGACTGTATCTGTGGAAAGAGATGATGCAGAAGCTCAATATCATCAGTCAGAACAAGGTCAGGGGATGACTCCAAAATAGACCGTCAATTGCTCATATTCAAGTTCAAGATGAAGTTGAAGAAAATTAAAATGAGAGCCAATGTACAGTCTTGAGTATATCCCATGTGAATTTAGATATCATCTCAAAAATAGGTTTCATGTACTGAATGCTAATGAATGAAGGCCAAAGAAAGTTGTGGAATGACATCAAGACATCACATATAAAGAAAGCACAATCATAATAAATAAATACAAAAGAAGAAAAGCACAGACATTTAAAAAATAGGAAAGAAAAAAGGACCGAAATAAATGTCAGAAGTCTCTGAAACTTGTTCTTGAATGTACAGCAGATAAAGCAAACCAGAGGGTATGAAGACATGATGAATTAAAAGATCTGAACAGAAAATTTCAAAAGGTAGCTAAAGAAGACAAAGTAAAGCATTACAATGAAATGTGCAAAGACCTGTAGTTAGACAAACAAAAGGTTTGTCTATGTTCCAGCATTGCTCAAGCTGGAACAACTCAAGGAAGAACTCAACTCTTCATTTACGATTTTGAATGGTTCTGTGGGCAAAATACTGAATAATGCAGGAAGCATTAAAAATAGGAAGAATATATAAAGTCAGTGCAAAAAGAAATAAATGAGTTGGTTGACGTTCAACTGTTTTAGGGGGTGACATATGATCGAGAACCACTGGTACTGAAGGAAGAAGTCCAAACTGCCCTGAAGGCAATGACAGAAAACTAAGCTCTAGGAACTGACAGAATACCAACTATATTATTCCAACAAACAAATGCAGTGCTGAAAGTGCTCACTCTGAATGCCAAGAAATTTGGAAGACAGTTACCTGGCAAACAGACTGGAAGAGTTTCATGTTTATGATGATTCCAAAGAAAGGTGATCTGCTTGAATTTATATAGACACAGTAGCTGCCAACAGTGGTCTCAAACACATCAACAACTGTGATGATGGCTCAGGACTGAGTAGTCTTTCATTCTGTTGTGTGTAAGGTTGCTACAACTCAAAAGTGACTTTATGGCACCTGTCAACAAAAACAAAATTCTGATTCCAGAACTATGATGCAAAACTCATATACCCCTTTACATCAACTCCTTTGAGATACTCAGTATCATAATTTCCATTTTATAAACACAGAAAGATCTGAATTCAGAGGAAATAATAGATATATCTCAGGTTACACAGTATTATAGGACAGAATCAAACTGCACGGTACACCAAAATCTTTTCTATTCTGTGCCGTGTTTCTTTAGGAAACAAGATTTGAGAACTTGTGACAAAATTTGTGCTACGGTCATTTCAGTGGAGCAGTTTCTTTGTGGTAGAACAAAAGAACTGGATATTTTGGCATTTGATTCAGAGAATACTGTTGTTTTATTTGGCAACAACACATACTTTATCAGTGGGGAAGGACACTATCTACCCTTGTTTGTATATCTTGAGTATGGTTAACTTCTCCACAGCCTCATGAGGAGTCCTGATGTTGGCCATCACAATTACAGTAGAGATGATCACATGATCCTCCTGACCCAATCATAATCATCACTAAGACTTTTGTCAACTACTAGTAATTTATTTCCATTAGAGAAGAGTGGGATATAACCTAAAAAGCAGGTCCGACTCATGGTGACCCTACAGGTGAGAGCAGAGCTGCTCCATAGAGTTTCCAAGCAGCACCTGGAGGATTTAAACTGTCGGCATTTTGGTAGCACTTAACCCACTATGCCACCAGGGCTTCCAGGAGATAATCTAGGAGCTGTTTAATTCCATCTTGTAGTTTGTCTAAGAATAAGTCAAAAAACGAAAAGGCAGATCTAATACTGGAAGATTGTTTCGTCTTTACGTTATTCTTTGAGCGTTGAGTTCAACTAGTCTGTTTCCTGGACATTTTTAAAAGAGGAGCCAATAGTTTCCAGTAGCTGCTTAATTCCATTTATGATGGATACTGGAAAAAAGTTCTGATTGATTACCATTACTTAAAAGTTACATTTTGGGGATTATATAAAGATGGAAAATTTCTTATTTCGTTTTTGCTATTAATTCTCTAAATTTATCTAAATATACAATAAAAAAGATGCATCAATCCAGACTGAATAATTCACTTTGGTGTTATAAGTTTAATTCTTATTTCCTTCTACTTACCTAAACTGGGAACATCCCTCACTCGACTCAGGAGGATTTTCTGCAAGGCCCTGCCCTATATTATTCTACTAGTCCATATACGTATTTCATTTTTTAAAGGATTGCTTTCCCCTTCCTCACCAAAGATGTCTTCCACAGAAATGTGTTTTTCTTGTGTATTTATATTAACAGAACCCTAGTGATGCAAGGACTAACTAACCTAAAAAAGATCAGCATCTAGAACTTACCCAGTGGCTCCACGAGAGAAAAAGAACTTGGTAAGGAATCTTTTGTAAAGGTAACAGCTTTGGAAACCCTCTGGAGCATTTCTCCTCTGTTGCGTAGAGTCGTTCTGAGTCACAGTCTACTTGGTGTTATTTATGTTGGCAATATTTCTGGAACAATGTTACAAAATAGTGATGGTAGTGGTGGGCAATTTTTATGTATTTCTGAAAGGACTGAGAATTTTTTTTACCGTCCCTTTATTAACATCACTGCTGCAAAGTATTGTTACTATTTTATTAAAAGTCAAGTGATTTTTCATCAGAAATGTATTTCAAATTTATTTATATGACTTTTGGCTATGAATCTACTTGATTATGTGTTTTTATAATAAAGTTCAAACTGCCAGGTGCTCCTTGGAAACTCTATGGAGCAGTCTACTCGATCCTATAGGGTCACTATGAGTCAGAACCACCTCAACAGTACTGGGTTTGGTTTCTGGTTTTGGTGATACAGTAGTTAAGAGCTATGACTGCTAACTAAAAGGTTGACAGTTCAAATCCACCAGCTGCTACTTGGAAAATGTACGGGGCAGTTCTACTCTTTCTGTGGGGCTCCATGAGCCAAAATCAACTCAGTGTCAGTGGGTTTTTTTGTATACACTATTATCAGTTGTAAAGATATACTTTAAAACAGTATACCACCCTTTATTCTAGGAACAAACTGTAGTTTTTTATGATATTTTCTAACTTAGTTTTTGCTGTAATCTCTTTTCAAATGTTGTGTTTAAGACTTTAAAGCAATATGTTTAAACAGGTTTTCCTTCTTTGTACTGTTTTGTGTGGTTTAGATACAAAGGGTAGATTTGCTCTTTGAAAATAATTTGACCTTTCCTTTTGTTTTAAGTGCCCTAAACATGTTTAAATAGCATTAGAATGATCAATTTCTTCAAGTATTGATAACATTCACTTACAAAAACTTCTGGCACTTGGCCTTTCAGATGATTTAAGTGATGAGAGACAATGAAGAGTATTTCTTTTTCAAAGCAAAGACTTTTCTTGATAGTCTCTCCATTAGCTGATTTTGACTGTTTTCCTAGATTTGCGTGTATTGTAGGCATTACAATCTGCTTTCAAGTTGATATGAGGAATGAGATGAATTAATTCCTCTACTTTCTTCTGTATCTAGAGTTCTTTTCCATTTCCTTTGTATTCTTTTGTGTTTGTGCTTTCTTCCTATCTTTTCCCAGTTGGACAAGATTTTATTATTTTTCAAGTGACTCTCACATGCGTTTGTATATAATTGTGACATATCCATGAGTTGGATCTGACTCAACGGCACTTGGCTTAAATATCTCCAGTATATCTCTTTTCTTTAACTGCAGCTATCAGCTATATACTTTCATTAGATTTTAACTGTTAGTTTTCAGAAAAAAAAAAAAAAAAAAAAAAACCTCATTGATTCGAAAAGCACTCGCACTCTTGCTCAGGGTGTGTGTGTGTGTGTGTGTGTGCACGTGCGTGCCCCTGCAAGTGCTTTCTCCTCATTGTTTCCCGGCTTCATCGTCTTGAACTGTCCTTCTTCCTTTATGGTGAAACAGTGTGGTGCAAAACAATAACTAATTGATTTGATTTAATTAAAAATAGATTTAAAAGCAACATTATGGAAAAACAATTTAAAATACGTCTTTTGCTTTCACACTTAGAACTTTTATGCTATTCAAACAATTACACGCAAATCCCCCCTGGAATTGAGGTAACATCACAAAGCATTTTGAATAAATTGTTAAATTAACTTATATTTAGTTTATTAAAAACCTCACATGCTTAAAATATTGAGAAAGTTGTCATTGTAGTGATTTTTTCTCCATTTTATGTACAAAATCATCTCTTACCTTAGTAGAAACGTCTCAAAAGGTAACAGTCCTGAATAACAATACCGGAAAGAGAAATAATTACCCTTTCATTGCATGTATTTTCCTGCCATCAAACACGTTTCTATGCCTTTTTCTCCCACCCTGAGTAGAGAACTGACCAGAGTAGCAGAACTGATCATGGTAGACACACGAAAAACGGATAGGTCTTCCTCTCTCACAGATTCATAGAACTAAAATTACCTTTCCTCTGTAATGATATCATTACCAGTGTCTTGAGATACAAAAAAAGAAACATGGGAATCTCATACCACCAAGGAGCAAGAGCCAAGAGAACAATAGCCCATCCTTTGGATGTGGAGTTCCCTGCGCTGAAAAGCAACTAGACCAGGGAAAACAAAACCTTCTTCCAGAACAGACAGAGAGAGAAACACTTCCCTTGGAGTTGGCACCCTGAATTTGGACATCTAGACTTCTAGACTGTGAGAGAATAAATTTATTTTTGTTAAAGCCATGCACTTGAGGTATCTCTGTTGCAGTGGCACTAGATGACTAAGACAGAGGCTAAATTGAGAGCAAGGTAGCAGCAACTTGTCACTGCCATTTATACTTGTGTGAGGCTATAACAAAAAATTTTCCTCCATTTTAACGTTGGTGATCACCTTATTGATAGAATTTTATGTAAACCTAGACAGAGAAACAAGTATCTTTAGATCAAGTTTCTGATCACTGGAAATCATTTGTACATCTGTTTGTATTTATTTTCTGGGGCATTTGTAGTCTTGTTACAATTCTCTGTGTTACATTTGCTATTTGATTTGTAATGAATTTAAACTTTATTCTGTTTACACATTTCCTTGTTCATACCCAAGGAGATGTTTTTCTGGCATAGGTTTCTTCCTAGTAGCTCTCAGGTAAAACATCAATTTCATTTCTTAAGAGTTCTTAGAAACCAGTTGTTGGAAGAGGACTCTAATTCACGTTAATCCTCTGTGTGTCAGAACAGAACTGGGCTACACGGGGTTTCAAGGACTATTTTTTGGAAGTAGATCTCCAGCCCTTCCTTTCAAGTACCTGTAGTGGAGTCAAAGCTCCAGACTTTCGGTTAGCAGCTGGGTGCCTTAATCATTTGCACCACTCATGGACTCCAAAGGCTCCTACCCAAAGGGAAAGGCAGAAGGAAGAATTTCCACATCTTTTTAACACCGTGGAGTCAGTAAATGTTTTCCAAGTGTTTTCATAGCTATTACCTGACCTCCCTACCCACACATAGGCCTTTCATCTCGCCCTATTAGTGAATAGGTCAATAGCTTCATGACTCATTAAAAGATATTTGACATTCAACTTGGAAAACTTGGTAAAAGGAGATTCTATTTATAATTTGTTGGAAATACAGGGCTACAGGGCTAAAACTTGAACCATCCCAGAAAAAGCCATATACCTGATCATTCTACTTCCTACAAGACAAAGGGAAATACATACTATATCAACGGTTTTTCATCTTTAGCACATATCAGAATAATCTAGAAGGCATACTAGGATATAGATTTCTGGACCCTCCTCCAAGATCTTCTGATTCTGTAGGTTCAAGCTGAGGTTTGAAAATCTGCTTTTCTAGAAGGCTCCCAGAAAAGCCACAACTCATTTTAAGAGATACTGCTAAGTATAAATAAGTTTATATTACAGCTAAAGAGATAGACAAATACAGTCCCCAAAACTGATCCCATGCTTACACATGCTACTTTCTCCTTGAGATCTTTTATCAATGGTACCAGTAGTAATCTCTCCCATATCAGAATGCCCATAAAACTTTATTATCACAGTCAAGTTACAGGCACTATTGTGTACATGTCTAACACCCTTAATAGAACTCTTTATAATAGAAGTGAAGATCTTTGGTTCTGCAACCAGTTCGTGTTGCCAAACAGACATTTTTATAATAGTTTGTTGAATAAATTAATAAATGAAGCAATGATTCAATTAGTATATGGTGCTATATTCACAATAGATAGTATTTTTTTTCCATTCTATGCTCTGTGAGAAACAATTAGGTAAAAAAGTTAGAAAAGAATGAAAGGAGTTTATGAACGTATTGTATTTTTAGAAAGAGATTACCACTGGTTGGCCTGTTGTTTTGCATATTGACAGGACCTTCCTCCTCTTCAAGCGGCTTATAATGTTGTTGATGTTGATCCTTGTGTTATTTTACCCTAGTCCATTCGTGGGCCTTAAACAGTCTGAATGTTAATGTCGTAGAATTTTTCTCATCCTCATCAAACCATGAACTACTGAACTCTATTGATGATCTCATAGTATTTAATTACAGTCTCATTTATTTCAAATTACATAGCAGAATTCATGCATTGTGCAAGTTTATGGCTTTATCCATCACCATAATGAAAATTAATTTGATTCTGTCTATTTTCTCCTACTACACATTCACACAAGTTTGACATAATGTTACTCTACCCACAAAGTGACCCTGGATAAATGACATTTTGCAACATATGTGGTAACAAATTGAAGAGTCTGGATGATTTAAAAAGAAACTATTCTTATTGCTTGAATTCAGGATCAATAAAAATATTGTTCAATGATGTATATTAAAAATCGATGATGGGATATTCATTCCTAATTAAGAGTGTTGAAGACACTAAATTTTCTGTGTAATGTTCTTTGGAGAAGAAATATATCAGTTTCTCAGTCTTCAATGCTTAAACTCTTTGTGACAGCATCCTATAATGCTTTTGAAAATTATCCTTAAGTGTTGTATATAGCTGAATGTAGGAAGAGATGCTTTAGCACTATAGAAGCTTATGGGAACAAATCCTTTACCTAATCTACAGTGTGATGGAAGCTCCATAAATTAATCATCTTGCAGTCCTTTGACACAGGACGTGTTCTACATGAAAGAAGGATAGCTAGCAGAAAAATTCCACTGAAGTCTCCACAGTAGTGGCTTCCTGACCATGTTGTTCCTTCTTTTATAGTCTCTGGGATTTTTTTTTTTTTTTGGTTCTTCTCTTTCTCAAGGCTGGACCTCTGCTTCACAGAACTCTGGAAGGTCGGGAAGAATGCATAACATGATGCATTATATAAACATTGGTAGAAGTTTTCACTAAAATATGTATCTAAACTTGTTACCTGATGTTATTCATATAAAAGATAGCGATGTTGCATGAGGTAATAATATGGACTTAAATGATTTTCAGTACTCTGCTGAAATTTTTGTGGCTAGCAAGAAAATAAAATGAAATTATACTTCATTAACTGACAAATGTGAGACATAAAACATGGATCAATTATGTTCAAATGGTGTTCAAACCTGGTCAAATAGGAAAAAGATGTTCTAAGTGTACATTTTTATAACCACTTCCCCATGACTATACTGAAATAATAAAAGCCACATGCCACAAAGTAAGCAACACGATTGAGATGGACTGATTATATTTAACTTCCAGAAAAAATCTGAGAGATAATCCAATGTTTTGAAGAGTGGACAAGAAAATGAACTTTGCGTTTAGATAAAGGATAACGAGCCTATAAATAAATAAATCAACAGATTACTACATTCTGACACTTCCTGCTGACTTAAATAAAAAAATAAAAACCCATTGCAGTCAAATTGATTCCAACTCACAGCAACCCTGTAAGACAGAGTAGAACTGCCCAGTTGGGTTTCCAAGGATGGCTAGTGGATTCTAACTGCAACAGTTTAGGTTAGCAGCCACCCTCTTAACCACTGTGCCCCCAGGGCTCTCTGATTTAGCTAAGATGCTCTCAGTTCTCCATGTGGCTTGTTTCCTGGTGGCTATTACAACACAAAAAACTGGCAGAAAGACAGACATTCTTCCAGCGCAGTGGCTTTTGTAAATTGCCTTGGGTTACTGATAATTATGTCAGCCTGTCACCCTGATTGTTCTTAAAGTTCATTATTGTCACCCAAGAATGCTGATCCCACCTAAAGAGGTTAGAATGAATTATCAGTGAATTCCAGTAAATCATTCTTGTTAAATTAGTCATAGCTAGGATTTTTATAACCAAGATTATTGAGTGTTTTCTTAACTGACTGAAATGTATTTGAGATTTTTTGAGATGGCACTATGACAGTTGAGGCCCACTTTGACAGGATGGACAGTGCAAACGGTTAAAGTGTGTCACTACTATCTGAAAGAATGGAGATTCAAGCCGATTCAGAAACGCTTCAGAAGAAAGTCCCAGGAAACTACTTCCAAAAAAATCAACTATTGAAAATCTATGGAGCTTGCTTCTACTCTGGCATACAAGGGGTTGCCATAGTTGTAATTGATTCAATAACCATGATACAACACTTTCGAGCACCATCCCAAAATGTAAGTGTGAAGGACCAGTAATGTGTAATGCTATGTGGTATTAGATATTTGAATATCTAAGGGAGAGTTAGTTTGTATCTTCGTGAACGTATACTGGTCTAGAAGAGCCAGAGGTTAAAGGGTTTCTTGTGAGCTTACTCTCAGATTGATAACTTTCTTTTATAAACAGATGGAGGCCAGCCACTCAGGGTGCAGTGGCATGCAATTAAGGTAAAATTGATATGCAATTCTTTTATTCTTGCCTTATTTCAAGATGTATTGGATCATTCATTCAACAAATGTGTATTTAGTATTCCATAAATGAGGAGAATTATTGGTGCAGTGGTTCAGTAATAAGCTCCTAACTGAAGAGTTGGTAGTTCAACCTCACCAGCTGTTCTATGGAAAAAGAAATGGCAGTCCAATATGTAAAGATTGCTGTTGTTGTTAGGTGTGTCGAGTTGGTTCCAACTCATAGTGACCATATGCATGACAGAATGAAACATTGCCCAGTCTGGTGCCATGCCCATAATCATTTTTATGCTTAAACCCGTTGATATGGCCTCCGTGTCAATCTATCTGGTTGAGGGTCTTCCTCCTTTTCACTGACCCTTCACTCTACCAAGCATGATATCCTTCTCCAGGGATTGATCCCTCCTGACAACATGTCCAAAACATGTAAGATGCAGTTTTGTCATCTTTGTTTCCAAGGAGCACTCTGGTTGTACTTCTTCCAAATCAGATCTATTTGTTACTTTGACAGTTTATGGTACATGCAATAATCTTCCCCATCACCACAATTCAAAGACATCAATTCTTCTGTCTTCCTTGTTCACTGTCCAGATGTAGCATGCATTTGATGCAACTGAAAATATCATGGCTTGGGTCAGGCAGAACTTAGTCATGAAGGTGGTATCTTTACTTTTCAGTACCTGAAAGAGGTCCTTGGCAGCAAATTTGCCCAATGCAGGCATCTTTTGATTTCTTGACTGCTGCTTCCTTGGGTGTTGATTGTGAACCCAAGTAAAACGAAATCCTTGACAACCTCTGTGCTGTCTCCTTTTATGATGAGGTTGCTTACTGATCCAGTTGTGAGGATTCTTGTTTTCCTGATGTTGAGGTGCAATCCATACTGTAGTCTGTCGTCTTTGATCTTCAGCAGTAAATGTTTCAAATCTTCTTCACTTCCAGTAAGTTAGGTAGTGTCGTCTGCATAATGCAATTTGTTAATGAGTCATCCTCCAATCCTATTACCTTGTTCTTTTTCATATAATCCAATTTCTCAGATTACTCAGCATACAGTTTGAAGAGGTATGGTGAAGGGTTACAACCTTGGCTCACATCTTTCCTAACTTTAAACCATGCGGTGTCTTCTTGTGTTCACATGACTGCTTCTTGATCCATTTAGAGATACCTTAAGAGTGAAATTAAGTTGTCTGCTATTCCCATTCACTGCAGTGGTAGCCATAATTTGTAATGGTCCATGCAGTCCAATGCCTTTGTATAGTCAGTGAAACACAGATAAACTTTCTAGTATTCTCTGTCTTCACACAAGATCCATCTGACATCCGCAGTGATGTCCCTGTCTCCATGTCCTCTTCAGTATCCAGCTTGACTTTCTGGTAATGCCTTGTGAGTATACTGTTGCAGCTGCTTTTGAATGATTTTGAGCAAAATTTTACTTCCATGTGATGTTGATGATATTGTTCAGTAATTTTCATACTTGGTTGGATCACCTTTCTTTGGAACGAGCATAAATATGGATCTCTTCCAGTCAGTTGCCCAGGTAAGTGTCCTCCAAATTTCTTGACGTAGGCAAGTGAGCACTTTCAGCACTGTATCTGTTTGTTGAAATATCTCAACTAATACTCCATCAATTCCTGAAGCCTTATTTTTCACCAATACTTTCAATGCAGCTTTGACTTCTTCCTTCACTACTGTAAGTTCCTGATCATATGCCTCCTCTTCAGATGACTGAACATCAACCAATTCTTTCCGGTATAATCACTCTATATATTCCTTTCAATTTCTTTTGATGCTTCTTGAGTTTCTAATATTTTGTCTGTAGAATCCTTCTCTATTGCAACTTGAGGCTTGAATTTTTTCTTCGATTCTTTCAGCTTGAGAAATGTGAACGTGATCTTCCCTTTGGCTTTTCTATTTCCAACTCTTCACACGTATCACTATAATACTTTGTCTTGCCTTCTCTAGTTGTCCTTTGAAATCTTCAGTTATTTTACTTCAGGATTCCTTTCTGTTGCTTCAGCTGCTCGACATTCAAGAGCATATTTTGTAGTGTCTTCTGACATCCAATTTGGACTTTTCTTTCTTTCCTGTCTTTTTAATAACCTCTTGCTGTCTTCACAGATGATGTCTTTGCTGTTACAATTTTCAGCCAATGCTCCCTACGCACAGTCATTGTGCATCTGTCAGTGGAACTTTACAGATTGCTGTGATAGTGAACACGTGGCAATAGAGTTTCCAGTTTAAGACAGACTAGGAATTAAAAACTAAAATCACAACAAACACGTTGTCTTCCAGTTGGTTCTGACTCACAGTGACCCCATAGCGTATGTGGAACTATCCCATTGAGTTCCCAGCGAGGGCTTGGGGAACTCTAATTGCCGACTTTGGGGTTAGCAGGTGCAGCACTTAACCACCATGCCACCAGAGTTTACAAGAATACAAGGCAGGCAATTTATTTCTGAAAATCTGCAGATGAGAATGCTGTGAATGACAATGATCTCATTCACAACCCTTGATGGGGGTGGTTCAGGACCATGCAGCATTTTATTCCATTGTGCACAATCACCGTGAGTTGGGGCGACTTGATGGCAGTTAGCAACAACATTAAAAGGCCCTGTGAGGAAAATGTAGTCACCCTTTTTAGAAACAGCAGGAGATCAGAATGCTTGAAAATGATGGTAAGAAATACGCTACACGTACAGCCAGGACTGGATAATCCAGGGAGAGCTCTCTTAGAGCAAATTCTAAGAACCCTGAATATGACTCTCTAAAAGCTCTGAAAATGTGTCTGGGAAAGAAATAACCCAAGTCTTTCAAGTTGTATCTACATGTGACAACTTGCCCCACCTCACTTCATCTCAAGATTACTTTTATTTTCATTGTAATTGGGATGGCTTTTTACCGAAAGTTCTTTCTCCCTACTGGGTGTCCCCTTTCAAAAGACAATGGATACAGTACGTTTAATTTTAATGTTCTCTTTAAAATATGAATAATTATGCCTCAATTATTGCAGTGGTTTTCTTTTCAGCATTGTCTCCCTTGAGCTGCTGTAAATTGTAAATGGTATAGAATCACAGAGTATGCCTTGTTATCTACCCAGCCCTTTGAAAATGTTACTACGTTTCTCTCCAGGTCCTGTCCTTTGGAGAACTTTCCAGATATAAGCATATGGCTGTCTAGGCTAACGCCACATATAAATCACTTGCTTTTATTCCTTTTTCAGTGTACTCCCTTTCTTGTGACTATGGAATTTTCTTTTCCTGTTTTCAAAACTGCTATTGTAAGACTCTGCTTGGTAATGTTATTCTCACAAGATGCTTGAAGATAAATTTTCCAAAGCTGTACCTGACAACATTTTATAAAGTCTTACAAAAATAAATACATTGTTTTCATTCATTCAATTCTAGTCTTTAAGTTCAGCTGAATTAAAGTGAACAGGTGATAAGCAGATGACTAAAGCACCTTTTTAAACAAAAAATATGTTTTCCTCAATACCTGCCATTGGAAAATTTTCATTTCTTGTCCTTTTCTGAAAATTTACTCACATTTTTCTGTATTAGGACAACACAGAGACTAAGAACAAGAACTCAGATTTGTTAGAACTACCTTAACAACTCTCCAGTCCTTTTCTTGTGCTCATTTCTTAATTTTGGATCAAGTGAAGGCATCTACTACCTATAAATCTTTATCAAATACTTCTTTCTGGATCCCCAGAAATGTGTATCCTGCCTGAACTGCATCCAAAGTAATCCTTCCAGAGCCATACCCGTTCTTATTACAGTTATGTTTCATTTATTTTATTTTATTTTTTTCCGGGCCCAACACCTGCGTCTCTGTGCAGCTAGGACAAATACTGTCCACTTATCCACAGCATCTTATTAGCATCCTTGAGTCTTTCAATCAGTTAGCATGTGCTAAGTCACTGTTGTCCATTCTTTTCTCCAAAGTACAATGCAGTTTATCAGATGAGACTCTCAGATGCCAAACACTGAGAGAAAAAAGTGGAAAAGTATAGTGATATGCATTGCAAGAATTTTATGTGCTTTGCTGTCATCTGTCCTATTAGTCAGAATCAACTTGATGACACTGGATTTGGCTTGGTTTTTATTGTCATCTGCAGGATCCTTGGTTGTGCAGTGACTAAAGTACTCACCTGCTAACCAAAAGGTCAGCAGTTCCAATGCCACAGCTACTTAGCAGGAGGAAGATAGGATAGTCAGATTTCATAAAGACTACAGCCTTGGAAAACCTATGGGACAGTTCTACTCTGTTGTAAAGGGTAGTTAAGTGTTGGACTCAGCTGGGAGCAACTTTTTTTTACTAGTGTCTGTTTCCTTCTGCTTCTCACTGCCCATCTCTCCTTCCTACTTGAAATTCCTCTTTCACGTTCAGTTTGAGCTCGTCACTTCGCCGTCACGTGCTTTGCGGTCCTGCTGGCGCTTCTTCCATTTCCTTCTCCAGATACCTCTTTGCCTTTATACTGCTCATAAATAAGTTTCTTTGCCCTCAGTAACTTTTGAATTTCTCCTGCTTTGTGTCACGGATGGACTGAATTTGATTTCATTGGATCAGTTGGCTTTCTAATCAGACAGTACCCATGGGTAGCACTGGTCAGAGATTCTGAGGCAAAAGATTCATGTGGTTTATTGATTTATTTATTTACTTTGGACTTTTTTTCCCCCCCGAAAACCAACTCTAAGAGCATTCACGTGATTTATTAATTTATTAATTTATTTTGTACTTTTTTAAACCATATTTAAGGGCAGGTATTTTTCTCCATTTTCAATGTCTTCTTTCTTAACTTTTGTTTTTTTCATTATGTTTTAAGTTAGAGTTTAAAATTCCAGTCTATTTCTCATACAAAAATTTGCACATACTTTTCCACAGAATCCTAGTTGTTCTCCCTCATACTGTGACAGCACACTCCTTTCTCAAGCAGTGTTTCCCGTGTCTGTTTAGCTGGCTCCTCTTTCCCTCTGTCATCTGAGCTCACCTCTGGCAGGAGCTTTCCCAGTTAGTCTCCTGTCACTGCAAAAGGTAAGAATCAGCCTCTTCATCGCTGTCATTTTATGTCCCATATCTCAGTTCAGTCTTTGTCTGAGGAGTTGGTTTCTGGAACGTTTTCAGTTCCGGATTCTAACAGAGTCCAAGGGCCACACCCTCCAGAAACACTACAATCTGGCAAACCATTAAGTCTTGTCTTTTTACCAGAGATAAGGTTCTGCACCCCACATTTCTCCTGCTCCATCAGAGCCTCTTTGTGCACAGTTCCTTGGAAGAGCAGTCTTTAGTGGTGACCAGGCGACATTCAGCCCTTCTAGTCTCGTGTTGATGTAGTCTCTGGTATATTTGCCTCCTCTGTTTCTTGGGTCTGTACTTTCCTTGTATCTTTGATAATCTTCTTTCTCCTTTGCTGAGGTTGGTTGAGATCAACTGATGCCTCTTAGATGGCCACTTGCTAGCATTTAAGACCCTAGATGCCACTCACCAAAGAGCAATGCAGAGCATTTTAATAAACTTAGTTATACAAATTGACCTAAATGTCCCCTGAAATTATAGTCCCCAGAATCTGACCCTGCTACTGTGTCAAAGTGTTTGGTTTTATTTTGAATACTTCTAAGGATCCGACTCGACGGCACTTGGCTTGGCAAGCTTTGTATTTAGTCTATTTGTGCTGACTTCTCCTCTGACATATGTTATTTCTCCCTTAACCTAAAATAACTCTCATCAACTGTCTAATTAGTGACTACTCAACTCCCTCACAACTATCTGCCTGGTAACCATCAAAGAATGTTTTCTTCTGTGTTTAGACCTACTCTGAGTCCTTGTAATAGTGCTCTCATAGAATTCTTATCCTTTTGAAATTCACAAATTTCACTCGGCATAAAGCCTTCCAGATTCTTCCAGGTTATGGGGTATTTCCCAAATTCATTGTTGTTCTTAATCATTTCATAACATTTCATTGTGTAACTGTACCATCTTTACCCACTCTTTCATTGGTGGGCACTTAAATTCAATCTACCTTTCCGCTATTTTGAACGGCGCTCTGATGAACGTGGGTGTGCATGTATCTATTTTGTGTGGTGTCTCTTACTTGTCTAGGATACATTCCAAGAAGTGGGGTTGCTGTATCATACAGTTTTTCTATTTTTAGCTTCTTAAGAAAGTGCTCATACATGTCTCATCCTCCCAACAGTCTCCTTTCCCCTCCTCTCCACCCACTGTCCTTTCTCCCACCAGAGATCAGAAGCATGATATCCTATAGATGCATAGAACCATAAAGTGCATCCAATGTATGGTCACTCTGCATCGCCAAGTCCAATCCATTCGCGTCTGAAGAGTGGACCTTCGTTATGATTTACGGACAAGGATAGCATCAGAGCAGTGGAAGCTGTATATAGGTGGGCATGTAAATTTATACAGGAATGTACATTTTCACTCAGTCATATTAAATAAGAATAATAATAATAAAAGAAATGTGCCCAGTCAATTTTCAAAGTGGTTGTATCGTTTTACAAATCCACCAGCAGTGCTTAAGGTGTCCGCTCTCTCTATCATTTATTATTTAGTATTTTTGCGTTAATGTCAGCCTGTTGGGGTGAGAGGGTATCTCTTTGTAATTTTATTTTTTGTTTCTGTAATAGCTTACGGCTGTGAACATTTTTACTCATGTATTTATTAGTTGCCTGATTTTTTTTTGTAATGAATTTTATTGTGATTTAAGTACAAGTTTACAATCTATATTGGTTTGCCATCTTAACACCCCGAACTTTCACCGTTACTCTACTCTTAACTGCTCTCCCCTCCCTGCCTCATGACAGCACACTCTACCCTTTACTTTGGAGCTTTCTGTGTCCATTTGACCAAGATCTATCTCCTCTCACCTTAACATCTCTCCTTCGGTGATGGACTTCACAGACAGCCCTGTGTACATATGTAAGTTCAAGAGTTTGTTCTTCACCTGAGTCACTCCATATTTTGTACAGTCCTGTTCAATAATTGCCTGGAGAGCTAACTTCAGTGTTAGATGCACTTTAGGGTTAGAGAGTCCAGGGGCCATGTTCCCAGGGGACCCTCCAGATTGATGGACCATCAAGAGTGATCATTTGGTAGAGTTCTGGTTCTGTCCTCTAATCCTTTTTCTGCTATGGCAGGGACTCCATACTTTGTACCTGTATTGCGTACCAGGCGGTCGGTAGTACAGGCTGGGCGCTATCTAGCTCTTCTCATCCCATGCTGAAACAGACTTTGATTCATATGTTCCCTCCCGTCTGGTGGGCTCACATATTCCTCTTGTCCTTAATGTCCTCCATTTAACTCTGGTGCAGGTAAATTGGGACCAATTGGTGCTAATTAGTTGGTACCTTACTAGCGTTTAAGACCCCAGACACCACTCATGCAAGTGATACAAAGAACATTTTCTTTGGAGAAAAAGAAATAAAAAGCCTACACATGCCAGTTAGTCTGAATGTCTCCTGAAAGCATGGTCCCCTGATCCTATTACTCTGTCTGTCCGAAGAGTTGGGCCACATTTAGGGAACAATTTGTGATGTAGTGCAGTTGTTGATACCTCTTTTCTAGTGCATGCTGTCACTTCTTACAGCTAACCTGAACCCTAACCACTGTCTATTTGTAGAAATCTTTCTCCCTCTCTCCCCACTCTTGTAACTGTCCAAGATTGATTTCTTCTGTGCTTACTTGTTTTGTTGGATTCTTGTAGTAATGGTGTCCTACAGTATTTGTCCTTTTGTGTTTGGCTAATTTTACTCAGTATAATGTACTCCAGGTGGTCCCATGTTATCAGGTATTTCCCTAAATAACTACTGTTCCTTACCATAGATTTCTACTGTGTGAATATGTCATACTTTGTTTAACCATCCGTCTATTGATGAGTATCTAGATTGCTTTCATCTTTTTGGTATTGCAGAGAGAACTGCAACTAGCATTAGTGCTCACGTATCTGTGTGGTGGCCGTTTTTTCTCTGGGATACATACTAAGAAGCAGGATTGCTAGATCATGAGTTATTTCTACTTCTAGTTTTTTTTATGGAATGTATCAAACTGATTTCCACAGTGGTTGCACAATTTTCTCAGGTATTTGTTAGCTGCCTAAATGTCTTTGGTGAAGTGCCGGTTCATATCAGTTGCCCATTTTTTAAGTTGGATTATTCATCTTTTTGTTGTTGAGTTTTTGCAGCATCTTCTAGATTTCAGACATTAGATGCTAACCACATTTGTTACAGCCAGAAAAATATTTCCAGTTTGTAGATTGTTGTTTTACTCTTCTGGGAAAATCTCTGGTTCCATTTATCTATTTTTGCTTCTGGCATTTGTGCATTGTTAGTAATGTTTTCTATTCTGTTTATGCCATGTTAGGTCTCCCAACATAGTCCCTATTTTTTCATCCGTAATATTTATTGTTTGGGAATTTATATTTAGGACTTTGATCCACTTTAATTTAGTTTTTGTGTATGGTGAGAATTATGGATCTTGCTTTGTTTTTTTGAAAATGGGTATACAGTTATGCCAACACAATTTGTTAAAAGAACTGTCTTTTCCAAATTTATGGATTTGGAGTTTTGTCAAATATCAGCTGCTTGTAAGTAGATAATTTTATATTCAGATTCTCAACTCAGTGCCATTGCTATGGGTGTTTTTGTAGCAATAATAGGCTGTTTTGATTACTGTGGCAATATGATGGGTTCTAAAGTCAGGCAGTATGAGGCTTCTCACTTTGTCCTTCTTCAGAAATGCTTTACTCGTCTGTGGCTTCTTCCCTTCCTACATGGAGTTATTGATCTGTTTCTTAATTTCATTTAAAACTGCCACTGTAGTTTGGACAGTGATGCATTGTAAATATAGGTCACTTTGGATAGAGCAGGCATTTTCATAAAGTTGAGTTCTCCTGTCCATAAGCAAGATGTTTGTCCACTTACATAGGCCTCTTTTGTTTTCTTGCAGTGGTGTCTTGCAGTTTTTTTTTTTTTTTTTTTTTTTCTCTATAGGTCTCTTACATCTCTGGTTAGATTTAGTCCTAAATATTTTCTCTTCCTGGGGGCTACTATAAATGGTATTGATTCTGTGATTTCTTCTTTGACATTCTCTTTGTTGGTGTCTGATTTTTATGTTTATGGTATATCCCGATACTTCCCTGAAGTTTTGCATTTGTCCTAGTTGCTTTTTTGTGTGCGTGTGGTTTCTTTGGAGTTTTCTGCATATACAACCATATCATCTGAAAATGGAGATATGTTTACTTGTTTCTTACCAGTTTGGATGCTCTTTCTGTAGCTTGTCTGATTGCTCTGGCTACAGCCTCCAACATGATGTTGAATAAAAGTGGTGACAGAGACATCCCTGTCTGGCTCCAGGTGAAAAAACTTAAAAGTTTTACAGTTTTTGACATCAGGTTTTTACTGTTAAACTTTTAGTTTTGCAGGTAAGAAGATCCCTTAAAATAAATGGAAGATGTCTGATGTTAATTTTTTCTTTCTTTGATAGTAGGGTCACTATGAGTTAGAATCAAATCAATAGCAGTGTTTTCTGTTTTGTTTTGTTTTTTGGAGTATGTGTATGGAAACCCTGGTGGTGTAGTGGTTAAGTGTCATGTCTGGTTATCAAAGGTTAGCAGGGTGAATCCACTAGGCATTCCTTGGAAACTCTATGGAGAAGTTCTATTGTACCTACTGGGTCACTATAGTTCTATTGTACCTATAGGGTCAGTCAATGGCAGTGGGGTTGATTTTGTGTGTGTGTGTGCATTAGTGTATCCAGACTTGTGTAGTTTTCTCATTTAATGCACTATAATTTTTTCCCTTTTTTTAAAAAAATTAAACACCATTATTTAAAAGAAAATTTTTATCAAGTAAAGACTAAGAATTCAAGCAGCTGAAATTTGAGTTTACAGCTTACAGTTTAGTGGTTCAAAGCATGGTAAATAATTACCTCTTTGAGCTTTTTATATAGTATTTGGGCTGAGTTAAGTTTATGAGATAGCTATAAAAATATAATTTGGTTCTGAAGAAGAAACCTCATTTACTAGCACTCAACAAACTAATACAATGGCCCTAAATCCCAACCTGACTGTTTAGTTATTACAACACACCACTATGAAGCCTATTAACAGGCCTAATTAAGGCATCAATCACCCATCAGAACTTCAATAATCTTACAATAATTCTTTTTATGGCACTTTTAGCAATTTGCTCTAATGCATGGGGACCATACACAAATGAAGTGGGTAATAGAGGCCCTGATAACAGGAGGCCGTTTGGCAATCATTCCAGCCCTTGTTCGTTCACAAGCTCACCAAGAAATAGACCAGAGGACCTTTGGAAAAGGAGGCAACTGATCCTGAGCTGGCATTCATTCAATGCAACACAATAGGTTGCCAGGATTTATATCCATATAGCCATTTAAAGAATAATACAAGCTAGTGCACATTTCCAAATTTCTAGTGATTCTTTTCTGTTAGGGCTGCACTTTCCACTATCTGGAACAAATCACCTGTGTGATGGCCATTTGTATGCAGGCTCTGCATGCAAACTTTCTGAAGAGCACATTAACTCTCTTGACCTACTGTGTTAATGGACCTAAGGTTCTCAAATGAACAGCTCTCTAGTAAATCAAATATACTTTAGCAAGACAAGTTTAAGGGCAGGACATTATTTGGTAAATCTGTGTGAAATCTAATGGCCTAGTTTATCCTTTTGCAGACTTTAGTATTTTCTAACTGATTTGAAAGTTAGGAAAGTCACAGTTCAGTTCATATGACCCGATAAATAACTGGCTTTTTTCTTCATCAATGAGTAGGGCATCAGTGAAGGAGGAGATAACAGGATGGAAGCTCATGGCTGCACTGAATGAAAACTTTCTTCTCATGGCACCCCTGACTCTTCTTCCCTGTGCTGCACCTGACTTGCCATTCTCACTAACCTGTTAGAGTACTCACTGACACTAACCATATATTAACACATGGAAGCTCTTAAAAAATCCAAAGGTGTTAACATCTGGGATAATTTTTTAAATCATGTTTTGGTATATGCATATTCATTAATTTTTTTTCTTCAAACAAAATTTCCATGAAGTCATGACGGAGGGACAGGTCAGTTTGGGAGATGGAAGAATGTAAGAGTTAGTGAAAAAGGAGACTAACATAACCAAAGTATCACTAAGATGAAGAAAGACCACCGATAACCAACCTGATCAACCTGAGGGGCTCTGATGGAGTAAAGAGATAAATGGGGTGGGGAGCATATCTCAAATTCTAATAAAACAATCAGACTTGATGGTTTGACTGAGACTGGAGAGAACCCAAAAGCCATAGTCCCTGTGTTGTTTGTTAGCCCCAGATGAAAACCATTCTTGAAGCTAACTCTTCAAGATTAGACTGAACTCTAAGACTTAAAATGATACTTGTAAAGAAGTAGGGTGCTTCTCAGCTCAAGTAGATACATGAAACTAAATGGGCACCTCATGGCCAGAGGTGAGATGAAAAAGCAAGTAAGGACAGGAGGTGCTAGAAGGGACACAGAATATCCATAACAGCAAGGAGGACTCTGCTGTCACATTATAAGAATAGCAACTAGGGTCACATAACATTGTGTATACGTATCTTCGTTAGAGAAAATAACAAGCTGTAAACTTTCATTTAAAACACATTAAAAAGGAAAAAAGTGACTATTTCTGATTACTTAGTTAATTTTAGCTTCTTTAACCAACAAATCCTCCAAAATATAAAGTTTTCAACATGACAGTTTATTTCTCAGGTGTGTAAAGTCCAAAACAATTGATTTTAATTGACAGGGAGAGTTTCTCCAGCTGGTAACTCAGAGATTGCTTTCTTTTGTCTTGTGCTTTTCATCTTTGAAAATACCATTTTGTCATGGATGAAATTATGTTCCCCCAAATGTATCAGTTTGGCTAGGCCATAGTTTCCAGTATTGTGTGGCTGTCCACCATTTTGTGATTGCGATTTTATATTAAAGATGCTAAGAGTACGATTGTGATACTTTTGCCCAGGTCAAATTCCTGAGCCAGTGTAAAGGAAATTTCCCTGGGGAATGGCCTGCACCACCTTTAATCTCACAAGAGATAAGAGGAAAGGGAACCAGGCACAGAGTTGGGGACCTCATGCCACCAAGAAAGCAGCACCAAGAGTGCAGTGTGTCCTTTGGATCTGGGATCCCTGCAACTGCAAAGCTCCTGGACCAGGAGAAGATTGAGAACAAGGATCTTCCTCTGGAACTCAAAGAGAAAGAAAACCTTCCCCTGGAGCTGATGTGCTGAATTTGGACTGTTAGCCTACTGTACTGTGAGAAAACAAATTTCTCTTTGTTAAAGACATTTATTTGAGGTGGTTCTGTTATAACAGTGTTAGATTATTAAGATCAGCTTCTAACATCAGCAAATCCAGTTTCATCAAGCTGATGAATAGTTGATGGACAAGAATACAAGGGTTGACAATTAAGTCAGAAAGTTAACTGTTGCAGGTGCTGCATACCTCAATCCTGAGTATCACTGCAATCACCTCAAAGTAGTTCCCTTGGGAGCTGTGCACTGTTGCCAGCACCTACTCCACCTTCAAAGCAATTTTAGAACTCTTTCTGGAATGGCCACTGTGCGCACAGGCAAGGTAGGCAAGTTTGTGAACTTAATTGTATAATTGTCTATGAGGATGTTTGTAGCCACTAAACAAAAACTGTATTGGGACCCTCCCTTCTCACCTGATCTGGCCCCCAGTGACTTTTTTCTTTACCTGAAGATAAAGGAAATATTGAAAGGAAGACATGTTGATGATATTCAGGACATATAGGGTAATACACGACAGCTCTGATGACCATTCCAGTTAAAGAGTTCCAAAATTGCTTTGACGGGTAGACTAGGCACTGGTGTTGGTGCATAGCCTCCCAAGGGGAGTACCTCTAGGATGACCGTAGTGATATTTAGCAATGAGGTATGTAGCACTTTTTCTGGAATGAATTCATGAACCTCATTATCAGACCTCATAAATACATATGAGAAAATTTTGGGAGCCAAACCTAAACAGTTCTACTAATCATCACCTCTGTTCATATATCACCACTTGTGCTCAGAATTCATCCATTGGGACACACCAAATTGCAATGTAAGCTTGAAAATGGATTTAGTGAAGAGGTAAGAAATCATGGCTACACTTGTATTTTTCCTAAGCACTGGCCTGGCTCTGGGGCTTACAGTCTGCTCCACACTAAAACTGGTCATATAAAATAGAAAGGGATTAAGAGACGTAAAACAGAAAAGATATACAAAGTAGATAACAAAAGAGAGGGAAGATTTCGTTTTGATATTTTCATCCAACTTTGGGAAGAATTAAACCCTCCCCCCCCCCAAAAAATGCATTTTGCTGTGTTATTGTTGGAGAACTTAGCTGAGTAAAGATGACTGACACATCCAGAGGTTATCGCTGATGGACGGTCTGCTAACTCAGAACTGAAACCCCTCCCAAAGCCCGCATTTCAGACAAAGATTAGACAGACTTTTTAAATTAATGACACTTGTGAGGAATGTGGTTCTTAGTTCACGTTCAGTCAAATGTACAAGATCAGATAGACAAGTCTTATACAAAACCAAAATGAAAAGGCAAAAGGAGACAGGAACGGTATCAGTGGACACAGGGAAACTGGGGTGGAAACAGGGAGAGTGCCTAAACATAGCCGGATTACATCTAATGTCACAAAGCAATATGTATATCATTTTTCTAAATGTGAAATTAACTTGAGCTGCGAATTTTCAGCTAAAGAACAATAAAACTATAAAAAGGAGGGCTACCCCAACCAGACTATAATTTTCTCTGCTTTGATCATATTCATATGGTTATCATGCATGGAACAAAGGCCACCTCAGCTTAGTTTGTACACACTCTGGAAAAAAAAATATTTTAGCATCTGTCTTCAGTCATGCTGAGTTTATTACTACTATAACTTGTGTGTTAGTTTTCAGAGTTAAAACACCAAAAAGAGTGAATCTATTTCCTTCCTATGCCATCAGGTTCACCCGTGAGGGACGGGTTCCAGCAGAGCATTAAAATTAAGACAGACTAGGAAGAAGGGTCTGAGAAATAGAATTTTGCTGAAGATAATTCAAAAACAGTTGAAGGTGTATATTGACAAGGAAATGCCAGAAATTCAAGGTAAATTCAAAAGAAGACATGGAACCAGGGATATCATTGCTGGTGTTACATGGATCTTAGTACTTACTGAGGAAAATCAAGGACCACAGACTTCAATATGGATTACACTTCTTCATAGAAAACAAAAATCCTCTTAACTGGACCAATAAGCAACATAAGGATAAATGGAGAAAAGATTGAAGTTGTCAAGGATTTCATTTTACTTGGATTTAAAAACAATGCCCTTGGAAACAGCTGTCAAGAAATCAAAGGATGTGTTATGCATTGCAAATCTTCTGTAAAAGATCAAGGTGTTAAAAAACAAAGATTCCAATTTGAAGACAAAATTGAACTTTCCTGAAACCATGATGTTTTCATTCACCTCATGTGCATGGAAAAACTAGAAAATACATAGATGTCATAGGACAAGCTGACACCTTTGAATTACGGTGTTGGCAAAGAACACCGAGTATACAGTGGGCTGCCCCAGGAACAAGTAAATCAGTCTTGGAAGAAACACACCCAGGGTGCTTCTTGGAAATAAAGATGATGAGACTTCGTCTCACTTGTGGTGAACACGTTATTAGGGGGGACCAGTCCTTATAGAAGGTCATCATGCTTGGTAAGGTAGAGGATTATCAAAAAAGAGGAAGTCTTTAGATGAACTGGACTGTGTTCATTCATGACAAAGATTATGCTAACTCAGCATCATCAAGCAGTGTTTTGTTCTGTTATACCTAGAGCCATTATGAGTCAGAACTGACTTGATGACACCTAATAACAACGACACTTGTATTTCAATAAAATTACCGGGGAATTAATTGGATAATTATCGAATTTATTTCTCAGTTAGAAACATTGGGTAGGACATAACATTCAAAAGCATGTGTGCTTACGGTGGCCTTTACATACTAAACAATATTCCAGAAAATGTGATCTCTAATATTTAGAGGAGAAACCAAACTGATGGTCCACTTATTTTTTTTTAATACCTTGAGTTTGCTGCAATCTTATTTTGATAAGTTTGTTTCAGGCAAAAATGTTAATGAAAATTGTCAAGTCTGATGGTGGAGTCTCAGAGCTGAAGTCCAGGTTCGTGATACACACCCACTGCCTCGATTTAATAACCCAAACTCTTTTTGTCCACAATTCAATGTATTTCTAGGCTTGTGAGCTACATCTGAACATAGAAGATGTTAGACAACAAACATAGTTATAATTAGAAGGAACAGTGGGTAAACCAAATTCTTTCTATGGTTAATTTCCCTATCCTTCTTATTAAAAATTACATTTTGTTGTAGCTTTGAGCATTCAGTCACTACAGTGGAATGTTGCTGCTGTTGAGTAATGTCAGGTCAGTGCCTAATGTTCGGTCCCTAAACACTTATGGAAAACGCTGTTTTGAAGTTGACCATTAAATCTGGAGGAGCATCATCGATTTTAAGCCAAAGAAACAAAAAGTGTGGAATGTCCACAGTGATGACTAGCTCCTTAAAAAGATGTAAAGATGATTGTGTAGAGATCGTAACAATTATTCAATCAATTTTAAAAGAGAAAATATTGTTGCTATTTTTCTCACTTTTCTTCATAAAGGATGATTCTATCCTCAAAACATAAGGTGACTCATCACACCTTTCTCTCAGTGAGTGGCCAGAAGGCATAAGCCAGAACTCCATCATTACCCGACATCTGTCACGTACATTTAAGAAACCATCTTAACCTCTCATGGTCACTTTCTAGAGTAGCCTTTTGCAAATTTCTAGCTTAATTATTGCAAAAGCCCAGAGGAGTTTTCCTCAAAATAATCAAAGTACTTGACATAAAGTAAAAAAGTAAGCCAGTTCTGTTATCATTGCTTAAGAAAGTGATTTTTCTCTTATTTGGGGAATTATTAAAATTTTGAGGCTTCTTTGACATCATCTCACCTGTTAGGTTATAGAGTGTTGCCTTTGGCATGAAGTAATTGGTGCTGTGGACACATTTATAAATCAGTAGCTATTGATATCAATAGCTATCATTAAGTAACCCTGGTGGCGTAGTTAAATGGGTTAAGTGTTATGCCTGTTAACCAAAAGATCAGCAGTTCAAATCTTCCAGGCGCTCTTTGGAAACTGTATAAGTTAGTTCTACCCTAACCTCTAGGGTCACTATGAGTCAGGCCCAACTCGACAGCAGTGGGTTGGGTTTATTATTATATAAAAAGAAAATTGTTGATGTATCATGCTATGTTTTTTAGCCTTGCTTCATGGGTAAAGGGACTTCATTTTATCATTTTTTGTTTGTGAAACAGAATTTTAATCCTGATC
Source organism: Heterohyrax brucei (assembly GCA_028571685.1). Lineage (NCBI taxonomy): Eukaryota > Metazoa > Chordata > Mammalia > Hyracoidea > Procaviidae > Heterohyrax > Heterohyrax brucei. Next base: position 27,023,503 of record CM053146.1, read on the forward strand.
ACACAAACCCAACAGTTGGGAGGAAGGAAAAGATTGAGGGGCAGAGGAGCGAAGGATGGAGGAAGAGAAGAAAGACAAGAGGGAGAGAGGGAGGTAGGTTAATTAACAAATTTATGATTTCGTCTGGATAGTCTATACAATTCCAGTACTATGGTTTCATGTTCTTGTTCCTAATACACGCTGCTAGCCCTCATGTTCAGTATCACATTAATGGTTGCTGTAGCTCCAGCTATCGTATCCCAGTTTTAGCGAGAAAATAGGAAGGGCCAAGATTTATGCTGGTAAATCCTTAAAGTATGTTACTCTTTTAGGTAACTGTTCTGCAGCACCCATCCAACAACTTCTAATTACATCAAATTGATCATAAACATGTCCTATAGACACCACTACCTCCAAATGAGACTGAAAAAAACGCTGCTTCTAAATTAGGCCCACTGTCACTCTCATAAGCCTTTGGTTATGTTAGTAAGGAAGAAGTAGAGAACAAATTAATATTAAGCAAATATCACAGGAGTGCTTGAAAGGAAATGCCTGCTCTCATTCCCCACCTCCCACCCACTACCTGACACTAACAGACTTTCAATCCATTTTCCAAAATGGCTTGGCCAACATGATTGGTCAGGAATTGTAATTAACCAGGTCCTGCTTTACTAGGTAGAGTTATAAAGGACTCACTCATAGACTTCATTTTTTAATTTTCTCATGTGCCCTGTGGCAAACTAATAATCAGACCAGCAGAACTTGCAAAATTGATCCAAAAGAGTTATTCTGTTTCAGATTTTCTGCTTACTCCTGAGTAGGAAAATCAGCTTGGGCATACACTGCATGCCTAGTTATCATAACTTGTGGAAAAACATGTTAAGAAACCCAAACTGGGTCTCAGACCCATGCCAAGAACATACATCTTGAGGTATAGTTATAGTTAGTGTGATGGTTAAAATTGTGTGTCAACTTAGCTGAGCCATGACTCTCAGCATTTTGTCAGTTGTATATGATCACTTCCCTGTTAAGATCTGATACATGATCACCCTATGATGGGATCTTCTGTGAGGAGTCATTGAGTTGAAGGAGAGTTTCCTTAGACATGTGGCCTCCATCCACTGCAGATGGGTGTTCAAGTAGGTCTTAGAGGCTCTTGCAGGTTCTGGATCCTATGGCTGGCTCCTGTTCTTCTTACCTCCACTTCTCAGGACTTGAGCTAGCAGCTTGCCTGTGGTCTTGCCTGCCAATATTTATATTATTTGATTTTCACATCCTGTGAGCAAGACCCCTGCTCTCCTGACTGCCAATCTTTGATTTGCCAGCCCTTGCGGCCACCTCAATCAGGAGAAGCCTCTTTCCTGACCCATGGACTTGGGCTGTTAGAGTCTCTATAATCTTGTAAGCAATTTCTTTTATATAAATTTTGCTTACTCTCTCTATTTATATTACACTTTACTGATTTTGATTCTTAGAGAACCCACCTTAAGACAAGCGGCTAGTCCTGATGCATAAATTGGGACAACAGTCCTCACTTGGCTACAGACGTTTATGAGTATACTCCGTTAGTTATAATTCCAAAGTAAGTGGGGCAAAAGACTTTACAATCCTTTTTCTCCCCCAACAGCAGTTTACATCTTGGGCTAGATTTTTAAATCAGCCTACTTCCTGCTGTGTTTGACTTTTCCCCACCTCTCTAACAGACACTTGCTCTGTTTCCAACCACATGAAGTCTTCTCCAGATCTCTTATATCAAGGACACTTCTTCCATGGAACTCTTTGCCCTGCCTTGTAGACTTGCTACCTGTACCAGTCCTGTTGGTTGCACTCCGTTTTACTGTAGCACTTAGTCACAGGAATCATGGCATCACAGTGGTGAAAGCATTCAGCTAGTAACTGAAATGCTGGCAGTTAGAATGCACCAGCAGCTCCACTGAAGAAAGATGTGGCAGCCTACTTCCTTAAAGATTTCAGTCTAGGAAACTGTATGGGATAGTTCTATACTGTTTTATGGGGTCACTGTGAATTGGAATTGACTTAATGGCAATTGAGTTTTTTAGTTTGTTGGTAGTCACCAGATTACAACTGTTTACTTGGTTTTTCTTCCACTAGCTGTATATGGTTCCTTAGGGACAAGGATTGTGCTTAGACTCATTTTGAATCTTCTAGATCTGCAAAACTCTTGTCATACAGCTCTAAATTAATGGTAATTCAAGTTGTTAGTATTCAATATACTTCAACACTATTGAGGCATGAATGAACTAAACAGGTCAAAGTGTAATCTTTAACAAGCAGGTCAAAGTGTAATTTTAACAAGCTTGGCAGCTCAGCAGAAGTCAAAATCTTTAGCTGTATGCAATTCAGCAGAAGTCAAAATGAATTTTAGTTCTTGTTCATAAAGCACGGGATGGTTGATTTTAAACAGGTATGCATATCAGAGTCATTTGTGCTCTTTCCTATCTTAAACACCCAGATTAATATTACATAGATTTTGGGTAAGTCTCAGGTTTCTGTATTTTTGTAAGTACCCACTACAGATTCTGCTTCATGTACCAGATTGAATTGGTGAAAAACTAGCAGAAAGCCACAGATACCTCAATTCACTCACTTGTGAACAACTCTCCCATGTCTGACTTTACACAAGCAGAGGCTCTCAACTTTAGTTGTGTAAAACCAGCTGGGGAACTTTCAAAACTCTAGATGAACAGACAAGACCCCAGGAAATTAAAGTTTCTTAGGGGAGAGGCCCAGGCAGCAGTAGTTTTTAAAACTCTGTAGGTGACTCAAATGAGTAGCTCATGTTGAGAGACAATGACATATAGAGATCCCACAAGAACTTTTACCCACAGATACATGCAACAATATCAACAACAAAATAAAAGCAAACAAGTCAAAGTTTATGAATTCCTTATTCATAACAGATATTTCCCTTGGCATTGACTTTTGCTGGTTTCTTCTACTTTTCATTTGTAACTGCTCAAAGGTCTTTGAACCTCTCCTTACTTCCCCTCTAAAATTTGTCCTTCTCAGTTCTGTTGGACTCAAATGGTTCTGATCCACTGCTTTCCCTGGTTCTTGTACTTTTCCATCACTGGGACAATGGCTTGCCTCTTTCATTTTCAACCAGGACTTGCTTTCACCTCTGCTACTTTTCTGATTCCTCAAGTATTTCACTGATGCCGTGTTCAGTGTTTTCTCTGCATTTGTGTTTCTCATCGTAGTATCACAGTATTGTGTTTTGAAGAAGATTCACCAGAAAATCTGCATAATCTGAATACTGGGTCCAAGTCAAGAGTGTAGAAACCAGCATGAATTTTGATTACTAAGCTAGAGTTTGCTGAGAATTCATTCTGATTTTTAACACATACTATTCCTTTGTCTTGTTTGGCTTTCATGTACATAAGCTAACCACTGAAGTCCTGGTATAATTTATACCTCTGATGTTTCACATTTTTATATTTGTCATACTTCCTACAACTAGCCCTACCATTCCTTAGGTATTCTTCAGTGTCAGTAAGCACACAACTGAAAAGGTTACTGTTCAACCAAATACAGATTAAGTCTCTGACCAAGATAAATCCTGTGCTCTAGGCGCTTGTTTTTCTGCCTGTTGCACGTCTGCATGCTTCAATCTGTACTTCGTCGTTGGATTGCGTGTCCTCACACATGCAGCAACTTCTCTGCCTGCCTTGCACTTTGTTTTTAGTGATTTCATGAGTGCCTCAGAATGAAACATTGACTCTGGTCCGTTAGGAAAACCACTTGGCTGACTGTTTTTCACAATATCTTTACCTCACCCTAACAAGATTCTGCCGCCAATCTTCTCCATGTTACAATACTGAGTTCCTGCAAGGACATGAATGTGTAATTTTCTCTCTATTCAAACCCTGTGAGTAGTCCACCTCACTAAGGACTAACTTCAAGATCCTTCAAGCTCCTTCACCGAATGGTTTACTGTTCTACTGGTGAGTTGTCTGCTCATTTCTAGTGGGTGCCACTGCCTTCACTGGGAGCTTTCTCAAACCTGAGCTCCTGTTCATGTAGCTCGTATTGGCTGCAGTTCCCACCCTCATGGTTTAAACCCTATTTCTCTGCCTTCCTTTCATTTACGTAACTTAGCAAACAACAACAACAACAACAAAAATTGCTGTTGAATCTATTCTAATTCTTGGAGATCTCACGTGTTTCAGTATAAAATTGTGCTCCATAGGATTTTCCACATCCACGACTTTTCAGAACTAAATTTTTGTCTTTTCTTTCTTTCGCTTTTTTTTTTTCCTGAGATACCTCCAAGAAGATACGAAAAGCCAATCTTTTTATTTCACCCTGAAGTCTTTAGCCATTTGTATGACCCAGGAAGCCTAACACGATATTTATTCCATGAAATCTCCAGTTGACACAGTTGAGTGTGCTCTCTCATGGCAGTTAGTATTTTCTCCATTGCATTGCAGTCATTCATGTAACATTTATATTCATTAACAGAGCAAACTTTCTTGGAAAGCATATACATTTTTTTAATTTATATTCCCATTATACAATAACTCATGTTCATAAAGAACTCTGGAAAACTGATGGATTAAATTAATTAATGAAGAAAGATATGTCCTCTAAACAGGTTTGTATGTTTTCTTCAGGGGGAAAAAAAAGACACTTTACAAGGCTTTTGTGTCTCTATATTCCTTCAAATATAGAACTGAATATCAAATCAAATCTAGGAGTGGTAGGAAAATATTTGGAAACAATGGCACAAAAGTGAGACTGTTTAAACATTCAGGTCTCACAAAGTCAAACTGAAGTTACAGGCCACAGGAATTAGCTGTGAGATGTATTTAAATGTAAATGTCCTTGAACTATATGTGCAAACATAATGGAGGCTAAATATAGATTTCTAGGCAAGATAGACATGGGAGTATTAAATGCATACTGTTAGAAAAAGCAAAGTGTGCCTTGGCAGGAACATCGAGACCTGCATGTTATTACAATGTCTCAACTAGATATTTCCTAATACTGTGTGTTAGCTGTTTATAATGAATGACAACTGGAAAACATGATGCAAAATACATATTAAGAGGTCCCTGTGGGAACAAAACATTAAGATAAATAGAATGCTATAAAGCAGGAAAATTCACTTACACAAAGTTAAGATCTGCTAGGAAAATGCAGTATTTAGGAAGCTGATTTCATGCTAATCTATGAAGAATTTGTATGTGTGTATGTACATATACACACACACACAATTATATATTACATAAATATGGAAATTACTTATAATAAATGTGTATATATATATTTATATATATGATTTAAACCATGAGGGAGGGCACTGCAACCGGTAAGAGCTGCACCAACAGGAGCTCGGGTCAGAGAAAGCTCCCAGTGAACACGGACAATGGCACCAACTTGAAGTGAGTAGACTACTGTCATACATATGGAAACTTGTGGCCTAGTAGATAACTGCTAAGGCTGTTAACCAAAAGGTCAGTGGTGACCTAATAGATAACCACTAAGGCTGCTAACCAAAAGGTCAGAACTGAAAATCCACCAGGTGCACCCTGGAAACCCTGTGATAAATATCTATTCTGTCTAATAGGGTTGCTATGAGCCTGGATCAACTTGGCAGCACGTGACAAACAACTGTGTTTGTTTCTGTGTGTGTAGGGGTGCCATGGCGACCCTAGGGGGTTGCTGTGAATCGGATCTGACTCGAAGGCACTTGGCAGGGGTGCCAAGCCAAGTGCCGTCGAGTAGAATCCAACTCATGGTGTGCAGGGGTGGGGGGAGGTATATAAATCATTGCCTTCAAGTTAATGTGGACTCATAGTGACCCTGATGTATAGTTGCTAGGCTGCTTCCATGGACATTAATCGTGAATCCAAATAATATGAAATCGTTGACAACATCAACCTTTTCTCCATTTACCATGATGTTGCTTGTTGGTCCAGTTGTGAGGATTTTGGTTTTCTTTATGTTGAAGTCTAATCCATATTGAAAACTGTAGCCTTTGGTCTTCATCAGTGAGTGCTTCAAGTCTTGCTCACTTTCAGCAGGCAAGATTGTATCATCTACATATTAGATGTTGTTAAAGAGTCTTCCACCAATCCTGATGTCCCATTTTTCTTCATATAGACTTACTTCTTGAACATTTGTTTAGCAGATACGTTGAAAAATATGGTAAAAGGATACAACTCTAACATACATCTTTCCTGACTTTAAATCACACAATATCCCCTTGTTCTGTTTGAATGACTGCCTGTTAGTACAGGTTCTTCATGAACACGGTTAAGTGTTTTGTAATTCCTACTCTAAACAATATTAGTCATAATTTGTTATGATCCATGTAATCAAATGCCGTTAGATAGTCAATAAAACACAGGTAAATATTTTTTTGGTATTCTCTGCTTCCAGCGAAGATCCATTTAACATCAGTAGTGACATTTCTGGTTCCATATCATCTTCTGAACCTGGCTTCAGTTTCTTCAAATTCACTTTCTTGTAAATGTACCATTGCAGTCACTTTTGAATGACCTTCAGAAAATTTTGCTTGTGTGATATTAACGATAAGTTTCTGCAGTCTATTGAATCAGCTGCCTTTGCAATGGGTATATATATGGACCTTTAAAATCAGTTTGGCCAAGTAGCTGTCTCATAAATTTCTTGGCATAGACAAGTGAGTACTTCCAGGGGTTCCTTTGTTGAAACATCTCACTTTGTATTCTTTCAACCCCTGGGGACTTGTTTTTTGGCAGTAATTTCAATTCACCTTGACTTTTTTTCCTCAGTACCATTGGTTCTTGATCATGCATTACACCCTGAAATGGTTTATTGTCAGCCAGTCCTGTTTGGCATAGTGACTCTGTATATTCCTTCCATCTTCTTTTGGTGCTTCCTGTGTTTGGTATTTTGGCCACAGAAGCCTTCAGTACTACAACTTGAGGCCTGGAGTGTTTCTTCAGTTCATTCAGCTTTAGAAATGCTGAGTATGTTCTTCTCACTTGTTTTTCCATCTCCAGGTCTTTGCACATTTCATTATAATATTTTGCCTTCTTGTGACTTCCTTTGAAATATCCTATTTGGCTATCTACAAGATAATTTCCTTGTTTCTCGTGGCTACTCTACATTCAAAGCCACATTTCATAGTCCCTTTCTAACTTTTTTTTCCTTTTATTTTCTTTTTTTTATGAACTCTTGCTTTCTTCATGTACATTGTTCTTGGTGTCATTCCACAACTTATTTAATCGTCTGTCGTTAGCGTTCAATGAGTCAATCCTATTCTTGAGATGGTCTCTAAATTCAGGTGGGATATATGTATTCAAGGCCATACATTAGCTCTCATTAAATTTTCTTCAACTTCAGCTTTAAGCTGCGTATGAGGAATTGATGGTTTGGTTGCCCATTGCCCATTGGCCTTATTCTGACTGATAATATTAAATTTTTCCTTCATTTATCTTCATGGATGTAGGTATTATTTGTATCACCAAAGCCATATTTTCCAACTACAGTTTCTTCATTGTGTCCAACTTTCGTATCTCAATCACCAGTAATTAACAATGAATCTTGATTTTATGTTAGATCTACTTCAGACTGCAAGAGTTGGTAAAAAAACATTCAGTTTCTCATCTCCGGCATGAATGTTTCATGCATAAATTTGAAGAATAGTTGTTTTAACTTGTCTTTCTTGTAAGTTTATTGATATTTTCCTCTCACTGACTATGTTATCCTTCAGGACTGACCTTGAAATGTTCTTTGTCACAGTGAATGCAACTGCATTCTGATTCAATTTGCAATTCTCAGCATAGTACACCATGTTTGTGCCATTCAAAATGGACAGTACTAGCCCATCTCATCCTACCAATGCCCAGAATTTGTACAGATACTTGTAACAACTCCTCATGGAAACTATCATTCAAAGAGATATAGTGAGGGAAAGGACCAAAATAATAGTCAGAAGTTTCTTGTGACTGCTCTAATAGAAAAGATCCAAAGGGGAAAAAAATGAGTCCATTAAATGCAAAGTCCTAGACTCCCTGAACACCAAAGGGAAAGTAAAGCATTCATACTGAGCAATGAGGAAGGGTCCAGAAGTACACAGGATTCTCCAGACCTGATGTGCCAGGAAACAGCTGTGACCAGTGAGGTGAGCAGAGAGGCAGAGGTTGGAGGCATTATCCTCAGCAGCAGAAACCAACAGGAGAATCCACTTGTGCCTCTGATCTGGTGAAAAATAGCACTAGATCACCAAAACCTAAAAATTTGCATGTAACCTACTGGGAGTGGATTTAAATTTTTTCTTTGGATAAACAACTCTCTTCCTCAGAGTTTCCTCTTCTGTTCTCTGCACTGCACTCTACTCTGGAGTCTAACACCATTAACAGACCCAGAAGTAGGATTCCTTAAGCCAACCCTGATCTGTTCTCCAAAACTCAGAGTGGGAACAATTTAACAAATGGTGGGAAGTGAGAAAAAAGAAAAAGTCGTTCAACTTCCCTGAGCTGGAAACTCAGGGCAGAAACAATCCCTTCACCTGGATTCAGACATAAGGAAACACACCATTCTCACTATTAGTCTTCTACTTTTCTCAGCAGCTGCAGTCAGACATCTATGTCTATGACAGTCACCCCTGTCCATCTAGGAAATTAGGCAAGAGCCTGTACCACATACTCAGTGACTGACTACCTAAACATCTGGGTTGCATCCGTATAAGAAAACTAAACTGACTCTTGGGCTTACATGTCATGTCACAGCTCTAACTACGTGGTAACAGGACTTTAGAGCTTCAAAGACATCAATAACCAAACTGTCACATACGACCAGCTTACTTGGACATTTAGGCAAACATAAAATAAATAAATATAATTTACTGATGGCTTGAGGACAACAGTCAATGTCAAATTATTTAGAGAGGCAGACCATGATGACACCAGAAAGCTCTGAAAACAAAGAGTCAAATTTTCCAGAAGAAGAGAACTTTCTGGAATTGTCAAATTATCAGACGAAGACTACGAAAGATAAAAACTCAGAATTCTTTAAGAGACCAAGAAGGAGATGAGGAAAAATTTAGCAGAGCATAATGACAAAATGAAAAGGCTATAGGAAAGCTTATAGTCACGGGAAGTAGAAAGCCATAAATTAATAATAAAATTACAGAATTAGACAACTCAGTAGAAATTCAAATGAGCAGATCTGATGCAACAGAAGCCCAAATTAGTGAGACTGAATATAAAGCACATGACATCAGTATATTTGAGGGAAAATCAGATAAAATAATTTTTAAAAGTGAAAAACACTAAGAATTATGTGAGACTCTATCAAGAGGAATAATCTACAAGCAATTTCAGTATAAAAACAGGAGAGAAATACAGAAAATACAGAGAGAATGGTTGAAGATACAATGACAGAATATTTCCCTGATAATCATGAGAGAAGAGAAGATGTATTTCTATGACAGTCGTCAAACTCCACACAAGGTAGACCCCCAAAAAGATATCAAGGTATATTATAATCAAACTTGCCGTAACTAAAGATAAGAAGACAATTTTAAGAGTGGATAGAGATAAACAAAAATAACCTACAAAGAACATTCAGTAAGACTAAGCTTGGGCTATATAGCAGAAACAGTGCAGGCAAGGCAGTGGGATGACATATACAAAATCTTGAAGGAAAATAATTGCCAATCAAAAATTATATATCTCACAAAACTATCTCTCAGATATGATGGTGAAGTTAGGACATTTCCACACAAACAGAAGTTTAAGGAATTTCCAAAAAAACTAAAATTATAAGAAATACCAAAAACAGTCCTTTGGTTAGAAAAATCAGTAACATAAGATAACTACACAAGACTAGAACACAAAATAGAGCAAGTAGATATCATCTCAAATAATGGAATCATAAAAAAAAATAAATCAAAAGCAAAATACCAAAAAATGGAAATACAAATGTTGTTAGGTAAACCTTACAACAAAAAAGAGGAATCTAAAGGAAAATGCAGTCATAGATCTTCCATGTGGAGAGGAAGTCAAGGCAATATAAAGGAAATGAAGGTTGGTTCAAATTAAAAAAAAAAAGTAGTAAATATTAAGGTAACAACAAAGAAAACAATCAATCCTATGCATCAAAATTAAAAAACAAACATGAAGTCTCAGCAAATACAAAACCACAAACACTGAAAACACATGAAAACAAAATACATAAAGTAGAAAAGATGTAACACAGAAAATTAAATTTAACAAAGAAATCTACAAATGCATTAAAAAAAGACATCAGCATGACAGCACTAAGCTTATACTTATCAATAATCGCACTGAATGCAAATGGAATAAATGTACCAATAAAGAGATGGAGAGAGGTAGATTGGATTTAAAAAGACCTCTCTATATGGTGTCTACAGGAGACATACCTTGAAGACATAAATAAACTAAAATTCAAAAGATGAAAAAAATAAGTTAACAGTCAAAAAAGAGCAGCAGTGGCAATATTAATCTTGGATAAGACACTTCAAAGTGAAATCCACCATATTGGGTGAGGAAGTACAATATGTAACCATTAAAAGATCAATACTTGTCGTGGATTGAATTGTGTCCCCCCAAAAACGTATGTGTTGATTTGACTTGGTTAGGAGTTCCAGTATGGTACTCTTCCTCCCACGTGTCGTGAATCCTGCCTCTGTGAGACTGATGATGGAGAATGGGCAACAATGTGTTAGTGAGGCAGGAATCAAGCTACAAGCTTGTGGAATATAAGGCAGAGAAATGAGCAGAAGAAGTTGGGAACCTCATACCACCAAGATGTCCTTTGGACCTGATATTCCTGTGCTAAGATGCTGTCACTGGATTTGGACTCAGCCTACCAGACTGTGATAAATTCTCTTACTGAACAGTCTTACAATTTATAAATGGATTTGTAGCTAACTGGACTATGTCAATAAAGGTTCTCCTTGTGAAGTCTTCCACTCATGGTATTTTCTGTTAGAGCAGTACTAGATGACTAAGACAATACTCAAAGAGTACATAACCATATTAAATATTTAGACACTTAAAGACAGCACTTAAAAAACACATAAAACAAACACAATTGCATTGAAAAAGGAAATAGATAGCCCCACAATAATGCTAGGAGATTTCAACACACCACTTTTAGTGACAAACAGATCTAGAAAAAATTTCAGTGAAGACACGAAAGATCTAAATGCCACCGTCAACCAACATGACTTCATAGATATATATAGAACATTCTACCCAACAGCAGCCCAGTATACTTTCTTTTCCAAAACACATGGGACACTCATCAGAATTGACCACATATTATGTCACAAAGCAATCCTTAGCCAAATTCAAAATATTGAAATATAAGAAAGCATCTTTTCAGACTATGATGCCATAAAAGCAGAAATAAATAACATAAAATAGAAGGAAAAATAATTAAACACATAAAAACTGAACAATACCCTGCTCAAAATAGACTGGTCTATAGAATAAATCAAGGATGGAATGAAGAAATTCAGAGAATCAAATGAGAATGAAAATATATCCAACCAGAACCTATGGGATATAGCAACAGCAGTGCTCAGAGGTCAATTTATCTCAATAAAGGCACACATTCTAGGAGGAGAAAGGGCCCAAATCAAAGAATTAACCCTAGAACTTGACAAGTAGAAAGAGCAGCAAAACGAACTCTCAGACACAAGAAGATGGCAAATAATAAACATTTAGAGTAGAACTAAATGAATTAGAGAATAGAAAAATGATTGAAACAGTTAAGAAGATTAAAAAGTTGGTTCTTTGAAAAGATCAACAGTTGATAAACTAACAAAAGAAAGACAGCAGAAGAAGTAAATAACAAACGAAATGGATGATATCACAGCAGATCCAAATGAAATTTAAGAAATCATAACAGAATACTATTAAAAGTTGTCCTTTAAAAAATTTGAAAACCTACAGGAAATATATAAATCTAGACACACACCACTAAAGTAACATAGAAGTAGAATAACTAAATAAACCCATCACAAGTGTATATTCTAGAAGAAAAAAAAAGAATCAATGGATGAAGAGACATATACAAACCAATGTTCATTATAGTAATGTTTGCAATAGTGAAAAGCTGGAAACAACCTAGAAACCCATCGACAGATCAATGAATAAACAAACTGTAGTATATAGATACAATGGAGTAGTATGCAACAATAAAAAACAGCGATGAGCCTGTGAACCATCTCATAACATAGAGGAAACTGGAGGACATTATATGGAGGAAATGAATTATAAAAAGACAAATACTGTATGAGACCATGTCTGTAAAAACTTGCAAAAAGGTTTACACATAAAAATAAATAATTTTTGATGATTACCGTGGAGGGGAGGGGTGAGGATAGAAAAACACTAAAAAGAGAGTAGATCATTAAGAGGTAACCTTGTGGAAGGATCAAACAGCACACAAAACAGGAGAAGCCAACACAACTTGTACAAGGGAAAGTTCTGGAAAATCCACTGACAAGTCTAAACTTCCTGAGGGACAAAGTTACTGGGCTGAGATGCAGCCGGGACCATATTTTCAGGGAAAATCTAGTTCAACTGACGTAACATAGTTTATAAAGAAAATGTTCCACATTCAACCTTTGGGAATAACATCTGGGGTCTTAAAAGACCGTAAGCAGTTATTTAGAACACTCCACTGGTTTTACCCTTTTGAGAGTAATGGGAGAATAATGGAAACTACAAAAACAAAGAGAGATTAGTCCAAGGCACTAATGGACCACGTTTATGTTCGGACTCAAAAATAAAGATCAGACTTACTGGCCTGACAGAAACTAGAGAAACACTCAGAAAGGGCCAGGGACATGTAAGACATATAATGAAAATTATGAAATGCTGCTACAAGAAATTAAAAGAGACCCACAAATGTGTAAAGACATTCTGTGATCATGGATGGAAGATTTAATATAGTGAAAACCTCAGTCCCACCTAAAACAAGGTGCAGATTAGAAGCAGTCCTGATATAAATGTCAACAGCATTTTTTATTGAAATGGAAAATCTATTGACCAGTTTTGCATGGAGAGGAAAGAACCTCTAAATAGCTGAAGCAATGTTGAAGAAAAAGAGCAAAATTGGAGGTCTATCCCTCCCAGATATCAAAATATACTATTTAGCCAATGTAATCAAAGCAGCCTGATATTGGTCTAACAACAGAGACAGATCAGTAGAATAGAATTGAGAATCCAATACTAAACCCAACCATTTGTGGACAATTGATTTCTAACAAGGAGTCAAAGTGTAAACCTTTGTGTAAACATTTTTACAAGTTTTTACAGAAGTGGTCTCATACAATATTTGTCCTTTTCTCATTGAGTTCCTCTGTATAATGCCCTCTAGTTTCCTCTATGTTATGAGATACCTCACAGATTCATCATTGTTTTTTTATTGTTACATACTACTCCCTTATGTGGAATACAAAGAGTATCTCTAATGAATGGTGATGGCAAAACTGTATATCCACCCACAGAAAGATAAAACAGGATCCGTAACACACACCATACACAAAAAATAACTAAAAATGGATCAAAGACCTAAGTGTTCAAACTAAACTCACAAAATTCTTTGGAGACAAACACAAGAAGAAATCTATGGGACCTAAACTTTTTGTAAAAATAAAATAACAAATATTAAAAGAAGTTAATACAAAAAGGAACAAATAAATGGGGCTTCTCAAAAATTAAAAACTAATGCTCATCAAAAAAAATTATTAAAAGAGTAAATAGACAACCTACATACTTGAAAAAATAGTCAGAAGTGAGGTTTTAATCTACAAAATCTAGAAGACCACGGCAATTCAACAACAAAAGAAAAACAACCCAATTAAAAAATGGGCAAAGGACACAAACAAAACCTTCACCGAAAAATGACATTCAAACATCCAACAAACATAGAAAAAGATGTTTGCAATCATTAATCATTATAGAAACATAAATCATAAATACAGTAAGTGTCATCTTACTCCACATAAAATGGCACTGATAAAAAGAAAAATGGAGGCAGGGTTAAGGTGGCAGAGTGTCCACATGCATTCCAGGTTTCCTCTAATAGCAAAGAATACGTAAAACAACTTAATGGATTACATAGGACATTCTAGCTAAGCCAAGTGCCATCAAGTCAGATCCGACTCATGGTGACCCTAGGACATTCTAGGAGTCCTGAATATCAGGGGGAAAACTGATATATGGGACTGGGTGACAGCAAGAGGGGAATAGGTCCAGAAGCAACTACTTCTGCCAGAATTAAATCCATATCCCAGAGAGGAACCAGGTTCTGCTAGCTGAGCAGAGCTGCAGTGCCGTGGTGAGGTAACTGAACTGAGCAGCACAATGGCTAGTGTAGTGCATCTTTCTTATCTAGGAGTTTCAGATGGCTCCACCTACAGAACAGCAGAGGACTTTCATCTGGGTGTCATAAGCTAAGTGCTTGCTACCGCTTAGTGCTGATTTCTCTCCCTACCCCAGCACTCCTTACCCTTTTCTTTGCTCGTGCACTAAATTCTGATGCTCTACCTAGGCTGGAAGTGGTACACATTACTTTCATGCCCTGAGCTACTCTCCTAGAATTGGAGAGCAAAATAAAGGATGGGGGTGGGGGGAGTGATGAAAAAATGTCTTCTGGCTGCCCTGAGCAGGGAACTTTCCCTGCCATTCTCAGCCCACTTGTAATCCTAATACCTTGCAACATGCTTTCTACTTTTCAAAGTAGATAATTGAGAGCTTCACATAACTAATGCTATAATGATACTGTAAATGATTTGTAAGTGTTTTTTACTGCACCAGCTACTCTGGCCTTTGAACTGGCCTCTTTCCAAAGAGGCACAGAGCCCTCTAAGAAATTGTGATCTTGGTCTCCCTCCTCTTCTTTGCTTTTCTGATAAATGGCCTTTAGCCTGGAAAACAGCAGGTAGGAAGACTGCCTGGCATTTTTTATAACCACAACTTTCTTTCTTGCTTCTTATCTCAAAGTGAACTTGGAAGGCTATTTTCACTAGCTGAAGAATTTTTGTATAAGTTTTTGTGTTTGCCTGTTACAAATATGCACATTTGGGTCTGAGGGTCTGACATACATATCTGTAGTTTAATATAGAGTTTCTTGCTACTATTTTGTGATTTATACAGTTATCTGTCGGCTACATACTTAAAAACATGAAGTATTTCTTGTTGAAATGATATATAAACTCTTATGTAAAAGTTGACTGTTGAGACTCCATGAAGAACAACATGCATTGCATTCTAGTTTCTAGGGGTACCATACCTCCTAATAAACCTTCTTCTTCTTTCTAACTTAGAGTATGTTTCATTGGGTTGACTGCTCCAGGGCATGGACCAAATCAGTAACACATTCACAGCTCTAATCACTTGGTGACTGAGAGTTGGAATTCCTAAGGCTCCAATATCAAACTAGCCAAAAACCAGCCTCTCTGGCCACTCAAAAACAAAATTTAGAAAAGTGTGTGTGTGTGTGTGTGTGTGTGTGTGTGTGTGTGTGTGTGTGTGTGTGTGTGTGTGTGTTTTAGAACACAATAGCCAATAACCAAACGTAAATAAATTGCAACATTTCAATGGCTCAGAGACAACCACCCATCTCTAATTGTTTAAAAAACAGGCTACCATGGCTTCAGAAAGCTTCCAAAACAAAAAATCAAAAGTTTTCCAGATGAAGATTTCTTTTAATTATAAGAGGAAGAATACAAAAGAATAATGTACAGAACTCTTCACAAAACCAGGAAGGAGATTAGATAAAGTGCAGCAGAACATAAAGAAAAATTAAAGTAGCTGCAAGAAATAGTTGAGCAGCAATGATCTGAAATTCAGCAATTTAACCATAAAATTGCAGAATTAGATGATTCAATAGAAAGTCAAAGAAGCAGGGTTGAGGTAATGGAATGCAGAGTTAGTGAGACTGAGGAAAAAGAAGCTGACATTAGCATATGTGAGATAAAAAACTAGATAAAAAAATTTTACAAAATGAAAAGTCACTAAGAGTTATATAGAATTCTATCAAGAGGAATAATTTAATAATGATTGGAGTACCAGCAGGGAGGACAACAGAAAATACAGTGAGAATTTTGGAAGATATGTTGGCAGAAAACTTCCCTGATACCGTGAAAAACGAGAAGATATCTATCTAGGATGCCCATCAAACTCTACACAAGGTAGATCCCAAAAGAAAAACAACAAGATATACCCAAATTTATGAAAACTAAAGACAAGAAGAAGCTTTTAAAGGCAGCTAGGCTTAAACAACAACAACAACAAAGCCTACAAAGGAGAGTCAAAAAAGACTAAGCTCCAATTACTGAGTGGAAACCAGTTAGGCAAGAAGGTAATGGGATAACATACACAAAGTCTTGAAGGAAAAAGCTGATAACCAAGAAGTGTACATCTTGCAAAACTGTCTCTCATTTACGATAGCAAATTGTGGCATTCCCAGATAAAGAGAAGTTTAGAGATTTTCAAAAGCCAAACTGAAATTACAAGAAACACTGGAGGAATTTTATCAACTAAAAAATCAGTAACATCAGATATATACTTATGGGCAAAATACAATACAGAGCATCCAGATATCAAAATAGATAGGGAAACCACAAAAAACCAAACCAAACCAAACTAAAACACTAAAAATAGGGAAAGTAAATGATGACAACATTATACTGAAAAGTGAGACAGATAATGTATTCATTGATCTTTCAGATGGAGAGGAAGTCTAAGTAATACAGAGAAATTAAAGACTGGTATGAACTTAGAACACTAGGCATAAATGTTAAGGTAAACACAAAGGAACTGAACAATTTTACACATCAAAATAAGAAGCAAAATCAAGAAGTTTCAGCAAATATAAAATCATCAACAATGAAAAGAATGAAAGCCAGCCAAGCCAAGTATGGACTCAGGAAACCTATAAAGAAAAACAACCCAGTACAGAAAATTAAGTGGAACAAAGAAACTGCTAACAATTCATCAAAAAGGGCACCAAAATGATAGTACTGAATTCACACCTGTTGATACTTTCACTGAATGTAAATGGGTTAAATCTAGCAATAAAGACACAAACAGTAGCAGAAAGGATTTAAAACACACACATAATCTGGCTATGTGCTACCTTCAAGAGACACACCTTAAACTTAAAGGTACAAACAAACTTAAACTCAAAGGACTGAAAAATATGCACCAAACTAACAACATTCAAACAAGTTCAGGAGTGGTAATATTAATTTCAAATAAAATTGATTTTAAAATCTACCACAGTTGACAAGGAAGGTTACTATATGTTGCTTAAAGGGTCAATACATCAGGAGAGCATAGCCGTATTAAATATTTACACACCTAATGAAAGAGCTTCTACATACATTAAAGAACTCTAACAGCATCAAGAAAGGAGATAGACAACTCCACAATAACAGTAGGAGACTCAACATACCATTTTCAGTGATGGAGAGAACATCCAGAAAGAAGTTCAATAAAGACAAGGAAGATTTAAATGCCACAATCAAAAACTCAACCTCACAGACATATACAGAACATTCCACCCAGCAGAAGATGAGTATACGTTCTTTTCCAACACACATGGAACATTTTCCAGTATAGATCGCACGATAGGTCATGAAGCAAGTCTTAACATAGTCAAAGCATTGAAATATTACAAAACACCATTTTGAATCATAAATCCATGAAAGTAGATATCAATACCGGAAAAAGCAAGGGAAAAAAATCAAATATGTGGGCAATGATCAACAGCTTGTTCCAAAACAACTAGGTTATAGAAGAAATCAAGGATGGAATAAGGAAACTGATAAAATCAAATGAGAATGAAAACACATCCTACCAGAACTTGCAGCACACAGCAAAAGCATTGGTCAGAGGTAAACTGATCTCAGTAAATGTACACTTCCAAAAAGAAGAAAAGGCCCAAATCAGGGATTCAACTCTACAACCCAACTAAGCAGAAACATAGCAGAAAGCAAACCCCTCAAGCATCAGAAGAAAACAGATAATAAAAATTAGAGCGGAGCTAAATGAATTGGAGCATAGAAAAATAATTGAAAGAGTTACAAAAAGAAAAAACAAACCCACTGCCATCAAGTTGGATCCAACTCATAGCAACCCTATAAGACAGGGTTGAATTGCACCATAGAGTTTCCAAGGAGCACCAACTGAAAGAGTTAGCAAGACTAAATACCTATCTTCTTTTGTTTTTTAAAAGATCAACATAGTGGATAAACCATTGGTCAAATGCACTGAAGAGAAGAGGTGGCAAATAATGTGAATAAGAAATGAGACAGGCAATATCACAGCAGACTCAATTGGAATTGAAAGCATCATAACAGAATTCTATGAAAAGTTGTAGTCTAATACATTTCAAAATCTAGAGGAAATGGACAAATTTCTAGAAACCCATAACCTACAGAAAATAACAAAAACACAGGTAAAGCAACTTAACAAACCCATCACAAAATAAGAGTTTTAAAAGGTAATTTAAAGTCTTCCAGCCAAAAAACTCCTAGCTCTGATGGCTTTACTGAAGAGTTCTACAAACTTTTTAGAAAAGAGTTAACACCTCTCACTAAAGGTATTTTACCTCATAGAAAGGGATGGAATATTCCCTAATTCAGTCTATGAAACCAGCATAACCCTGATACCAAAACCAGGTAACAATAACACAAAAAGGAAAATTACAGACTAATATCTCTCATAAGCTTAGATGCAAAAATCCTCAACAAAATTATGGCCAATAGAATTTACAATGTATCAAAAAAATTATACACCATGACCAAGTAGGATTCCTACCAGGGAAGCAGGGATGGTTCAACATTAAGAAAAGCAAGTAATGTAGTCAACCACATAAGTAAAACAAAGGATAAGAGTCATTTGATTTTTCAATTGATGCAGAAAAGGCATTTGAAAAATTCCAACACACATCCATGTTAAAAATCATCAGCGGAATAGGAACAGAAGGGCAATTCCTCAACGTAAAACAGGCATCTATGCAAAGCAAACAGCCAACATCATCCTAAATGTACAGAGTGTGAAATCATTCCCCTTGATAACAGGAACCAGACAAGGATCCCTATTGTCACCACTTTTATTCAACATTGTGCTGGAGACTGTAGCCAGAGAAAACAGACAACACGAAGAAATAAAGGCATCCAGATTGGTAAGGAAGGAGTAAAAATATCTCTTTTTGCAGATTATATGATTTTGTATACAGAAAACCCCAAAGAATCCACAAAAAACAAAAACAACAAGCAAACTCTACTGCAACTACATGAAGAGATCAGCAAATATCAAGATATACCACAGTGGGATTCCTTTACAATAACAAGAGACTCTCAAAGCAGAAATCACCAAATTAATATAATTTACAATAGTCTATCAAAAGATCAAGTACTTAGGAGTAAGTCTAACCAGAGATGAAAAAGACATGTACAAAGAAATTTACAAGACTGTACTGAAGAAACCTACATAAGTGGAGAAGCCTACCTTGCTAATGGATAGGGAGACATAACATCAGGAAAATGGCTGTTCTACCCAAATTGATCTACAGCTACAGTGCAATTCCAATACAAATTCCAAAGGCATTTTTTAATGAGATGGAGAAACAAATCACCAACTTCATACAGAAAGAGAAGAAGCCTTGGATGAATAAAGCATTACTGAAGAAGAGTAACAAAGTGGAAAACCTCCAACTACCTGGGTTTAAAGCCTGTTACACTGCCGCAGTAGTCAAAACAGCCTGATACTGGTACAAAAACAGATACATAGACCAATAAACCAAAATACAGAATTCAGGTATAACACCATCCACCTATAACCAGCTGTTGTTTGAGAAAGATGCGAAATCAGTGAACTGGGACAGAAACAGCCTCTTCCACGAATGGTGTTGGCAAAAACAGATGTCCACCTGCAAAAACACAAAACAAGATCCATATCTTACACCATGCACAAAAGTTAAATCAACATGGATCAAAGACCTAAATATAAAATCTAACACAATAAAGGTCATGGAAGAAAAAATAAGGACAACTCTAGTAGTCCTAATACACAGCATAAACAGACTACAAAATATTACTAGTAGGGCACCAAAAAACAGAAGAGTAAAGAGGTGAATGGTAATTCCTAAAAATCAAACACTTATGCTCACCTAAAAACCTCACCAAAATAATAATAAGACTACCTGCAGACTTGGGGAAAAAAAATGGGAAACCAAGAACTGATTGCCCTATAATCTTCATAATCTACAAGGTATTGCAAAAGCCCCAAGAAGAAAAATACAAATAACCCAATAGAAAAATGGGCAAAGGATATACAAAGACATGTCACCAAAGAAGACATCCAGGCAGCTAAAACATACACGAGGAAATGCTCATGATCACTGGCTATTAGAGAAATCCAAATCAAAACTATGTGAGATACCATCTCACCTCAACAAGGGAGGCATTAATACAAAACAACAAATCCTGGAGAGGTTGTGGATAGACTGTAACTCTCTATACTGCTGATGGGAACATAAAATGGTACAACAACTTTGAAAAGTAATGTAATGCTTTTTTTAAAAACTACAAATAGAAATGCTATATGATCCACAATCACACTGCTTGGAATATATTCTAGAGAAATAAGTGCTGTCTCACGAACCTATGCATGAACACCATTGTTTGTTGCAGCACTGTCCACAATAACAAAAAGTAGAATCAGGCTAGGTGCCTATCAACAGATGAATAGATAAGCCAACTATGGTATATTCACACAATGGAATACTAAGCAATGATAAACAGTTAACAACAATCTTAGGAAACATCCAGCAACATGGAGTCATCTGCAAGATACTATACTGAGTGAAATTAGTCGCAAAACAACCAATGTTGTGTGAGACTACTATTATTAAGCATTAAAAAAAAATAGCATACAGAAGAAAATAATTTTTGATGTTTACAGGGGAGAGGAGGGAGGTAGGGTGATATTCATAGATTAGGTATTAAAACACAATTCAGTTAAATGAAGGAAGTGACAGCCCACAGTAGAAGGGAAGTCAGCACAGCTGGACTCTACCAAAACCTAAGAGGTTTCCTAAATACCACTGAGCATTTTGAAGGGCAGAGTAGCAGGGAAAGGGTCTGGTGACCACGGTTTCACGGAACATTTAAGTCTACTGGCTTAACTAGGTTTGTTTGTTTTTTAAATAAAATGTTCTGCACCCTATTTTGGTGAGTGACATCTGGGTTCTTAAAATCCAGCAAGCTTAATTCTAAGGAGGATCAGTTGGTCTCAATGTACCTGCAGCAGGGGTGCCCTCTCCTGTACCATTTTCACAGTCTTGCTATGCTTGGGCCCATCCTTGTAGCCACTGACTCAATTCATTTTCTTTAGGTTCATACTATCCCTTGCTGAACCTCTGTCTTGCTAAGAATGATGTCCTTCCTCAGGAACTGTTCCCTCCTGATAACATGTCCAAAGTACATGAAATGAAGTATTATTGTACTATCTTTCAAAGAGCATTCTGGTTGTACTTCTTTAAAGACAGATTTGTTCATTCTTTTGACAGTCCAACAATGTTCTTCGTTAACATCATAATTCAATGACATCCATTCTAGATTGTGAAAAAATAAATTTCTCTTTGTTAAAGCCATCCACTTGTAATGTTTGTGTTAAAGCAGCACTTGGTGAGTCAGACGATATTGTTCAATAATTTCCACATTCTGTTGGGTCATCTTTCTTTGGAATGCCCCTATAGAGTTCTTCCAGTTGGTTGGTCAAATAGCTCTCTTCCAATTTTCTCGGCATATACTAGTAAACACCTCCAGTCCTGCACCTCTTAGCTGATACATCTCAATTGGCATTCCGTCAATTTGCCAATGCCCTCAATGTAGCTTGGTCTTCTTCCTTTAACACTAGCAGTTCTTGATCATATGCTACTCCCTGAAATTAGAGAACATCGACCAATTTTTTTGTGCAATGATTTTGTGTATTCCTTCCATCTTCTGTTGATGATTCAATATTTTGCCTGCAGAATCCTTCAATATTGCAACTTGAGGTTTGAATTTTTTCTTCTTTC
Source organism: Heterohyrax brucei (assembly GCA_028571685.1). Lineage (NCBI taxonomy): Eukaryota > Metazoa > Chordata > Mammalia > Hyracoidea > Procaviidae > Heterohyrax > Heterohyrax brucei. The sequence goes on from CM053146.1 coordinate 27,045,565, forward strand.
AGCTGGATAAATACCAAACATAGTCATTTCTTTTGGTTTTCTAACTCCAAAACAAACAACAGAACCAAACTCTGCTGTGGTATGAGTTCTGACTCATAGCAAACCTGTAGAACAGAGTAGAACTGCCCTATACAGTTTTCAAGGAGGACTCTGTGGATTCAGACTGCCAATCTTTTGGTTAACAGCTCTTAACCACTCTGCTACCAATATCTTTTCTAACTCTAGATCTTTGCAAATCTCATTAAACTACTTCATCTTTTTAAACTGTACTTTGAAATCTTCTGTTTATCTCTTTTACTTCATCATTTTCTTCCATTTCCTTTAGCTGCTCTATGTTGAATAGCAAGTTTCAGAGTCTCTTCTGACATCCATTTTGATCTTTGCTTGCTGTCTTTAATATTTTGCTTTCTTTTTTTAATGTAAAGCTATCAATTTTATTTATTTATTAAACTTTATTCATTTTTATTTAATATGACTGAGTGAAAATGTATATTCCTTTGATGTTATCCCACAACTTACCTGGTTGTTGGTCTAGTGCTCAGTGCATCAAATCTATCCTTAAGATGATCTGTAATTTCCAGAGAGATATACTCTGGTATTGTTTCTATTACCAAGGCTATGTTTTCCAACTACTGATTTCTCAACTTTTGCATCAAAATTACCACTAATTAATTATCAGTGAAACTTGACTGACCCTTCGATCAGTTTCAGGCTGAAGACTTGAGTAAAAATCTTCAGTATCTTCAGCTTTGCCAATAGTAATTGGTGTATAAATTTGAGCAATAGTTGTATTATCTGGTCTTCCTTAAGGACGTGTGTCTATTATTCTATCCCTGACAGCATTGTGCTTCAGGATGGACATTGAAACGTTCTTTTTGATGATGAGTTACATGCCATTCCTCTTCAGTTTTTCATTCCTGGCATAGTAGACCATCTGATTGTTTAATTCTGAAATATAAAGACATATATAAAGATATACACAGCTATTACTGTTTTCATTACTGTTTTCCTCACAATAGCAAATAACCGCAAGCAACCAAACTGTCCATCAAGAGAGGAATGGATGAGCAAAGTATGGTACAAATGTATGATGGAATACTATGCAACCATAAAGAACAGTGAGGAGTCCATGAAACATATTATAATGCAGATGAAATTGGAAAGCACAATGCTAAGTGAAATAAGTCAGCCACAGAAGGGCAAATATTGTCTGATGCATCTTTTACAGGACGAGAGGAATAGATAAACATGTTGTCGTTATGGTCCGTTGAGTCAGCTCCAACTCATTGAGACCCTATGTGCAGCAGAATGAAACACTACCTGGTCCTGTTCGTTGTGGTTTCCAGGAAGGGAAAGTAAGTAGGAAGAAAACATTTTGTACAGTTGAAACTAGATGTTTTCAGTGATGGGAAAATTGACATAAATTGTGTATTTTGTGAGCGCAGCCAAAATAACAACAAATGCTTGAGTACATCTGGATGACTACATGCAAAATAGTATATAGCTCGGTACACATGTGTACATAGGTGAGAACAGACAGAAATATATATTAAAACCAATGAAAAACATTAATTCCCACTGACTGTGTTTTGTATGTTGCTATGATTCTGACTCCTAACAACCCTATAGTACAGAATAAAACTGCCTTATAAGATTTTCAAGGAGCAGCTAGTCGATTTGAATGGCTGACTTTTTGTTTAGTAGCCGACTCTTAATCAGTATGCAACTTAATGAACATGTAAATACAAATATGTGACTTCAGGCATATATCTTCATTGAAGACACAAACATGGACACTGCTCAGACATAATTAAACACTTTCCATCATTGGTGTCCTAGATTTGAAATTTAAGACCATAGTCTTACGAAACAGTTCAGCCAATCAGTGTCTCACATGAATTTACAAAATTCATAGTCTGCATCCTAGCGATGTGAGTAAAGTCTGGGGTTGTAAAAGCTTGTAAGGAGCCACTAAGACACAACTATGAGTCTCAACTCTCCATGAGCAGAACGGAAAGCCAGAAACAAAAGGTGTAGAGAAAAAACAAGTCTGCAAGTGCACAACCTCATCTACCCTGAGACCAGAAGAACTGGATAGTACCTGGCTACCACCACATATCATTTTCAAAAGGGTCTCAATAATTTGTCCCTGATAGCGTGGGAGAAAAATGAAGAGCAGAACCTAAATTCTTAATAAAGTAATAATAAAGTAAAAGCCAGATATACTAGAACAGTAGAGAACAGATGGCTATTGCTCTGAGATGCTCTTTAATACTATCCCCTAATATCACCTTTTAGCAAAATCAAAGCGTGGCATGCAAAATAAAGGATATAATCAGTGAGACAATGTTCCTAGTTAGAAAACATCAGTATGAGACTAAAACATCAACAATCTCTCAAAAGTAAAGATGAGAAGATAAAGGGACAGGGAAACTAGAGTACTACTGGAAACGGAACAAACAGAATATAATATTTAAAAATGTTGATACACACTGATATCAATGATTGATTTATGTGGCAATTGCCAAATGGGAACCTAACTTACTGTATAATGCTTCACCAAAAGTCAATATAATATATATATACATATATATATATATATATTTTTAAAAAAGAAGTGCTTATTCTGTGTTCCAGAATCCCTGGGTGGCACAAAGGATTAAATGTTCAACTAGTAACTGAAAGATAGTGGTTCAAATCCATCCAGAGGCATCTCAAAAGAAAAGACTAGAAATCTTCTTCCAAAGGTTCACAGTCTTAGAAACTGTGCAGAAGTTCTGCTCTGCACATGGGGGCTGGTTCTAATAAACTGAAGCCCCACTTACTGGCAACTAACACCAGCAATGAAAACATTCTACCACCCTATGAGGGCTTCCCACTGGAATGGAACTGAAACTCAAAGCTAGTTGAAATTTTCACCGAAGTGAAACCAAAGCCCAAATTGAAAAAAGAAACTTTGTTTTTCTGAACTCGCACCCAAACCGAAAACTATTAATTTTTTGCTCTCCTATTTTTGGTTCAAAGATAATTTACAAGTTGTAAGCGAGACCATTGGACCACCTATGCACGATTTGAATCTAACATACATGTGTGCTGAATGCTTCTCCTCTGGCACATGGATGCTGAGGGCACAGTTCATTGCTTCAGCAAGAGACTTGAGCAGTCCGAGCCTTCGCTGATGGCTGCTGTTACACAAAGGGTTCACAGGCTTCGTGTTTGGCCTCTGTCACAATAAGGAGAGCTGTGCTTACTGGCCATCTGAGAAACACTGGGTGATTGAAAAAATGTGTATCAGAAATGCGAAAGGGGTAGTTACACTGCAGTGGGTTCTGAACAAAGTTTTATAGGAACAGAAATTCGTCAGGTGATGGTATTTAAATTCAAGAAATGGAAAATGGCATATGTGTATATGTGTATATGTACACACATATGTATCTTAAAATAATTCTATTCTTGTATTCAATCTAAAATAAAATATACTGTCACAACGGTGGGGTAGTGGTTGAGTGTTACAGTTGCTAACTGAAGTGTCAGCAGTTCGAATTCACCAGATGCTCCTTGAAACCCTGTGGAACAATTCTACTCTTCCCTATAGCTCATTATGAGTCATTATGAGTCAGAAGCGACTCAACAGCAGTGGGTTTGGTTTTTAGGTATCACATATTGTATGTTTAAATTTTATATTTATCTCACAAATAGAAATGCTAGCAAAAATCAGCAACAGGATGAAAATCAATGTTTTAATCTCAGTGCAGCATTATTTCACTGAAAGCAACTTGATGCCATCACTATGAAATGAGAATTTTCTTCAAAAGCTGCTGCATAAGTGTACAAGAAGACTGTAAAACGACACCTAACATGAAAACATCTGCAAACCCGTTGGATATAAATTTAAAGTTATTCGTGTTTTTCTAAATCCTGAAAATACATGGCTAGACGCATTTTGACACATACCATCTGTAATTCATTTCCCTGAAGGCATGTACTCTTTCTATTCTCTTTATGTTATCAAAGTCTAAGAACTTGTTATTATTGTAACGTAATAGGGAAAAAGAAAAATAAAACATAATCCTACCAACCCTATGTGACAAAAGAAAACAGCCACATACAGTTTCCCTCCAGGAACAATGGTTGATTCAAATTGTATTCAATTTGAGTACAATTAACCACTGCACCACCAGCATTTCTGTAATGTAATATAGTGGCTATTAAATATGCCCTAATGTTAATATTATTTCTTGTCTCTTGAATTCTAGTATGGAATGAACCAGAGAAAATCCATGTGGAGAACTTTTCAAGTATAAAAAATATTGAAAATAAAAGCAAATGCAAAATTTGCAACACAGATATGGTTGGAGACCATGCAGCAAATTTATAGAGGCCCTGGAAATCACTAGATGACTGAATAGAAAGCTTACAGAACAAAAAGACAAAGAAGATTAAGAAAAGTATCAGATACATATAAATTTATATGGGAATGTACATTTTCAGTCAGTCATAATAAAAAAAGAAAAGTATAGGAATATCTTTAGGTAAAATCAGATAAGCAATTGTGGATGTTGGTGTTGAATTAGCTACTGTTTTGTTTACACTTAAGTTAGTTTAATATTCAGGATTCTGTAAAATTTTAAATCCATTTGTTACTTCGATTAGTCAAAATTATTCATTCAACTCAGCAAATACTAAGGAAATTATAACTTATCTTTAAAACTTACCTGCAAAATTAGCATTGATCTGGAAAAATGAATGTTCTCTTTGAAGCTGGGTGCTGCCAGTAGATGAGTTGGTCAGTTCTAGGAATTAATGCTCAGTTGTCACAAGAGAGTTAAAACATTCTCTGTGCACACTGGGAATCAAAGAATTTTTTTTTTTAAAAAAAGGCACAAATGTGTACGCAAAAAACCCTGAGTATCAACTTCTAGAGAAGTACAACATGGATTCACAACCAATTTATTCTATAACCACAGATGATGATTTGCCCAGAAATAACGTGCAAGGAAAGCGGTAAGGTATGTGAGATCAACTGGTATGAAGTGGGCTGCACACACATTTCAATTAGTTATTAAGGATGCAATAAAAGATGCTGAACTGGGAGAACTTTCAGAATGTTGTGAATTCATTTGAATACTTTGTATTCCAACATTGACTGCCATATTTTTGGAAAATAATTAAAGGAAACATGTACTAAATTGCCCAGGGAGATAAGACAGTATGGACATCATGCTAGAAATCTTAATAGGATACAAAAATGTCTGTGATGTATTTGCTCAGAATAGTGCGAAATGCTACTTTTATAATGCAAACTAAGCACATGTCAAACTAATTTTGAAAATTTTAAAATCTTTAAAGAGAGTTGTTGTAAGATTGCAAAATTAAAAATTAGCTGAGGTGGTGTTTTTGATATGTGGTTGGAAACTAAGCTAAAATTTAGACATTGGAATACTTTTGGAAACACATTGATTAAAAAATTATTGTCAGGAAAATGTCATTACTGAAAAGGATAATGTGTTAGGAGCAGTTTATCTATGTCCTCTCTATCAAAGTCTAATCAATTCTCAACTTAAGGCGAAGGCAATATTACATTTAAAAAGCATTTGGGGAATGATATAAAATCTGAAAAGGAGGATTACTGAAAGTGTAACAAAGGAAAGCAATTCAGGAAATATTCTCATTTCAAATTACAATGCTAATGACATGGAATAGTTTCTCAAAATGAAAGGAAAAAGTTAAATACTGTAAATATTGACTATATTAGCAAACTTTGATGATGTACAAAGAGTTGAGAGGAAAAAAGTATTAATTGAATTTGGAGAAGAAAACTGTTCATAATATCTCCAGTTCTATGGAATTGCAGCAGTAATTTGGAAATAAAAAGGTCAGCAATTCAGGCATTCCTCGAAAGCCCTATGATGTATGTACTAGGGTTACTGTGAGTTGGAGTCGACTTCACGGCAGTGAGTTATGGTTATGGTAGTTTTGGGTGCACTGGCTGCTGAGCGTTGACAGTGTTGACAGAGAGCTCTCTGGTTTGAAATTCATCTTGTGAGGCAACACTGATAGATTAATTTTAAAAATAATAGAGAACATTCTTTTAATTAGGTATAATTATGGTTTATCAAAGTGGTATATTATTAATGAACTGTATAATTGTATATGAATTATGCCTATATTTATATTAAGATGTTTATTTTAGGTAATGTTATGGGATTACTTTAGCCTAAAACTGGTGTGAATATTAAAGTATTAATGTTTTATTGTGTTTTGCCTTTATAAATTGACATATTAGGTGTGACAGCACACTTTGTATTTCTAATATTTTACGAATAACTTCTCATCAATTTTATGTGGTTATTAAGTATTTAATAAAAGTATTTCAAGTAGTCAATTTTAATATGTATACAGTAAGGTATGCATGTTTTTATCACGATAATATTTTTAAAGTGAATCAGTTCTCTAGTAAATTCTAATATATTTTTTAAAATAGAATTTTTAACAAAACATTTTACATCATATTTTTCTTTGTATTGAAAAGTTTTGTGACAATAATTAAAATCACATGCACAGTATCATTTTTTATTGGTTGATTAATACATAGAAATAGCTTAACATTGCTACTTTCATGACTAATCACAAAATCTTGGAAGGAACAAAATTGAAGTTAATATAAAAATGCAGTGTTATTTGGAATATAAGGAATGAATTTAGCTGCTATAATTCTTCAGATAAGTGCATTCCAGGTTATCCATTTGCAGAATATAAAACTGAGATCAGAGAGTAAAAAAACAGGTTTGAATGAGCAAGAACTGGTTCAGTCATGGTAGAAGAAGTGAAATGGAAGCAGAATTAATTTTTAAAAATTTACTGAACCGAAACAATAACCAGAATGGAGCACACTGCAGTTTGCAGCGCCAGTTTCAAGGCATTGAGACTGACCCAAGTCCAGGGGTCTGGCCGAACACAAGAAGCCTGATGAAAATTTCATCAACTTCCGTTTGTGAACATTTTTTTTTTCTTTTTTTGGCAGATTTGTCAATGAGGACAAACAGAATATGTGAGTTTGTAGGATCTGTGTCTATCTTGTCAAAAGTAATCAAAGGGGCGCCCGTAAGTTGTATCTAAGTCATCTGGAGAAAAGTTTTTTTCTGTTTTCGTTCTTGAGTAAACCAACTCCTGGAATACAGAAAGGTGAAGAATTTACGAAATATCACTGTTTTCCAGCAGCATAGGGCTCAGGTAAAACTCAACATTGTCAGTGACATGGTCGCGTAACTCAGGTAGGCACAGTGCTCCTAAAGCAGCTTTCACATTCTAAGATGCAGGTTATCTCTTTCACATTAGCAAAGCCATGATGTATTTCTCCTACTTGCCTGCATTTGACCATGTGCTGTTCACAAGCTCTTTCATGCCACCTGTCTTATAACTCATATTTCCTAAATCAGATTATCAGAAAATTAAATTTTGAAATGTTACTTACGACACAAAAATCTCTTTTTTTCTTTATGGATACCTTTTTCAAAATGATTTATGGCTCAATTTTGGAACTCTCACATTGAATTAAAATTGAAATTGATTGATACATGTGCACTTCTTTGATTTAGATTAAGCAGTGAGAGAACAACAATGGAAATGCAATCATCTATTTAGTTTACTTTTAGCTGGTCAAAGAAATGCCACCACAAACAAGGCAATCATGAAGCTTTTAAACACATGTTTCAAGTTTCCTGAGGTTGAATCATTGTGGCCTGTGGAGTTAAAGTCAAGGAAATCAGTGCGAATTGTAATGAATGGTCCTATGAATGAAACTTTTTCTGTATTTCTCTCTGACTCCATATTATAATGCACTCTTGATGGATCCCAGAATATTATGTTTGCTGTATCTGTGTGAAACACTGTTTTGAAGGTTCACAGGTCCATTCAAAAAGTACAGAAACTAAAGGTTGAGTATAAAGGTGTCTGAGCTCCTAACAGAGGGAGAAATAGAGTGCACATGTGTGTGATGGTGGGGGAGACTGGGGTGACGAAAGAGGGCCTAAGGAATCACCTGTGTGGAAATGTGTAATAAAAGGAACAAGATATCCAGTCATCTCACAAAACAGGGAAACGAATCTTTATAGTCATGATAGCCTGAAGCATAATCTCAGATTTAAAATGCAACACATTTCATTAGACAAAGAACATTTTCTAAACTTTCAAGAACACTTCATTAATACATCACTGAGAAGAACAATGAAAAACCTTAGCCATCCACCCCTATTCTATTGTCTCTTTTTCAGAGAGTAAATAAAAACACTCCAGAATGAAAGATTTCGTCTTTTGAGGTATAAATAAAAAAGTATAGGAAAGATATCTTTAGATCAACTTCTGTGGAAAGTTTGTGCTGATAATTGGTGGAAAGTTTGTGCTGATAATTGACACTCATATTTTTATGTATTTTTATGTATATGTGATGCGGCTGTGTAAGTAGTGTCCAGAGAATCTGTGATGAAGTTGCTGGTATACTGAGGTTAGGATTTTATTTTTATATGAGAATAAGAATGATTTCTTTACTGAATGACATTTAGCAGGGTGATACAATATGACTCACTGAAAAAAATCAGTGATTAGAGAAGCAAACTGTGGCGCGAAATCTAATTAAGTATTTATTCAGAAGAACCATAAAAAGGCAGTGGCTATCAAGAGATCACTAAAGCTATATGAACTTGAATTGTATTTAGCCTGTTTAGGTTTGGTTTTAAGTGACAGAAACCAGAATCATGTGTAGTCAAACTATATATAGATATATATAAAAACTGACTATTTTTGCAAAGTAATACTAGAATTAGAGATGAGGAGGGCTTTCACACAATGATTCTTAAGAGAAAATGTCAGCTATAGAGCATAAGCTCAATATTCAAGGAGGAAAACTTTCATTGAATGTAGTCAGTCAGCCAAATTCTATTCTACAAATCTATAGAGACAGAAATTATGTGCTTTGATTGAATTTCCACTAGAAATAAAGCGCAAAAAAATGAACATATCAGCCAAAGGTGATTCAGTTTCTACTTTATTGATATTCAAAACAGAAGGGCTTATTTGTAGAGCCAAGCTGCAAATGAGTATCTTAAAGCACTCAAAAATGCAGTCAAATTCTACTGAGCTTTCTTTAATCATCCGATTATGTGATTAACATTTTTAAAGTGACAAACTGATGTGTCACAATTAGCATCTTTAAATCTTACTAATTACAAGAATAATAGTTGAATTTGTTTATGGCTTACTATTTGTCAAACACTATTCTAAAAACTTTTAATTAGCTATTTCACTTAATGAAAAACATGGCTGAACAGTAGTTAAGTGCTATAGTTGCTAACCAAAATGTGAACCATTCAACTCCACTACAAGCGCCTTGGAAATTGGGTGGGGCAGTTCTACTCTGTCCTAAAGGGTTACTGTGAGTTGGATTTAACTTGACAGCAAAGGGTTTGATTTTGGTTTATTTCATTTAATTCTCACAAACACTCTGTGATGTAGGTACTGTCATCATCAACAACATACTACTGACAGGGAGAATGAAACACAGAAACAATAAAAACCATGCACAAGATCATGCATTTAGAAAGAGTAGAACTGAGAATTGAGCCTACCCAAAAAATTAAATCTACTGCTGTCAAGTAGATTCCAACTCATAGGGACCCTATAGGACAGAGTAGAACTGCTGTATAGGATTCCCACGGAGTGCCTCACAGATTCAAACTGCCAACTGTTTGGTTAGCAGCTGTAGCACTTCTCCACTATGCCAACAGGGTTGAGTCTAGGGTAACTAAATTCAGAAATATTTCACCCAAACTGCTTAGTTTATATAAGTCCCATGAATAGAATCATCACCACCATCTCTTTACTTGACCCATCATTCTGTTCAACACCCAGCATCAAGTCCAAATTCAACTTGTTCCAGAAGATCCTATCTCAGCCTCATTACTCTAGCCTCAAAAGGCTTTAGGATCTGTATATTCACTTGGCACATATGAAATATTTTATTACTCATATGGGGCTTGATGTTGTTAGTTGCTTTGAAATTAGCTCTGACATACGAGGACCACATGTACAAAATTGTAAATAGCTGCCTGATACTTAGCATCCCCGTGATTGTTGGTATGCTCCAGTTCGTTGCTGTGACCACCATGTAGTAAGTGCATTCCAACTTACAGGGTTCATCTCCCAGCATTATATAGAACAGTATTCTATTGTGATCCATAGGGCCTTCATTGGCTATTTTTTAGAAGAGTCATCAGAACTATCTTCCTAGCCTGCCCTAGTTTGGAAGGTTTGCTGAAATCTGTCCACCATGGGAGACCCCACTGGTATTTGAAATACAGGTGGTCTTGCTACCAGTATCGTAACAACATGTAAGTCATCACACTATGACAAACTGTTAAGTAATAGTGCATAGGATAGTAACTTTGTTTTCTTTTGGTCCTTTAATAAAATTTATTTATTATTTAAAAAAAATCAAAGAATCCTAAAAGTTATGAATTAAAGGACATGCAGACCTCACCCTTAATTTTTTCTTCGGTATCTTTCTAGTGGAAAAAATGCACGTGTGCATGTGCATGTGTGCATTGGTGTATGTGTCAGCAAATCAGTGCTTGAACATATTTTTAGTACACCAAATGATCTACCCACTGTAAATTTTTCTTAGTTATCTAGTTCTGTTATAACAGAAATACAAGTGGTTGACTTTAATAAACAAAAATTTATTCTCTTGAAGTTTAGGAGTCTGAAAGTCGGAATTCACCAGCTTTATGGGAAAACTGTTTCTTTCTGCACTGGAGAAAGGTGCTTGTCTCCTTTCAAAACCTGTAGGCACAGTGTTCCTTGGAGTTCTCCAGGTCCTTTGGAACTAATCTTCCTCTGGGTATAGAAGGTTCTCAGCAAGGGACCACAGGTCCCCTTTGGACCTGCTTTGCTCCCTGTTCTTCCTTCTTGGTGTTAGTCAGATCTCTATCTCTGCTCTCTTCTCTCACCTTATAATTCTTGCAAGATAAAAGTTGATGCAGGTCACACCCTAAGGAAACACTTCTTACACTGGATGAGGGTTGCCACCTGAATAAGTGCAGTCATTTAAATAAGGTGATACATCCACTGTAATCGAGCTGAATAACATAACCAACATAATCTAATTCTTTTCAACATAACCTAGCCCTTTCTCATTAACCACATACAGAGGTTAGGATTTCAAACACACCATAAAGTAGAAGATAATCAAACAATACTGGGAATTACGGCCTAATGAAAACAATGTTCCATACTTTTGTTCCTCATAAGAATATATCTTAGAAATATTCTCAGGCCTGCAAAATATTTCTCTGCTTCATGCCTCTCATTATCTCCAGAGGTATCTGTTATAAAGGTGTAGCATACATTTTTTTTTACATAGTAATATCCTAATAGAAATTTAGAGTGTTTTATATGTTTGCAACTGCAAAACTGCTAAAATAAACTCAATGCATAAATAACTTGGCATTCTAACAAATAAGAGTACATACTTCTTATAATGTGTATTGACATTTTTTTTCTGCAAGAAATCTTAGTAATCCAAACTCCCATCAACTAGGTAAGTGACAGTTACCTTGGAAATTCTATACCAGATATTAACTGTTTTTGACAAATAGGTGAGAAATTTTATTATACCCCTTTGTCACTGTCGTTCGCTTGTATTTTCCTGATGCCTAATGAGAAAGTAAATATTTCATAGGCTTATAGCAAAGCGCATGGTCTCTCTGTCTCTTAGAACTAGGGTTGTGCAAGTAAACTAGCTGATGTTAAGCAAAGTTCTACAAGATTTGCATAGTAGGTTATAGTGACCTCATTGGCATAATCTGTTGACCAGTACCTGCAAGGTGCATGCCAATCACAGAGCAGGCTGCAATTCATAATCAGGCTATGTATACATCAAAACCAAATTATTTACAACTTACCCAGGAAATGTCAGACAGTCCGAATAAAAATAACAAATCCTCTGGGGCAGAAAATTGGGATACAAGTAACTCTTCAGGATTGAGGAAAATTTTCTCAAGCTATTTTTCCAAAGAACCAAGGCAAATGGCTACATAAAGAAATTGAGTTCACCACAGTAGTAAAAGGTCTTCCAATAAGGATGTCCTATTTTTGACAGCTTACAGCAGCAATATTTGTGAAGTTATAGCGGTCATATTTGTAATTTTTCTTATTAGTCTTGACAAGTAGCCATGAAAAGTTATGTGATTTCACAGCATGTAGAAATTATTAAAGTTCATTATCAAAATGAGTGTTCTATTTGTCAAACATTCCATGTGTTATGTGAAGTTTACAATGCACATAATTGTCCCACCAAGAGAACAATCTGAGGTTTGAACAAAAAATTTGAGACAACTGGATCTACTGCCAACCAGACAATACCTGTACATCAACGAACAGCATGTTTGTATGAAAATATCACCACCATTAGTCACACTGTACACAAGAATCCACCCCAATCAATTTCTTGTGGGAGCAAGAACTGGGCCATTTGTTGACCACAATTTCATGGATTTTGCATCCAGACTTGAAGTTTTACCCTTACAAAATTGTTTTAACTCAGGAACTGAAGTCCAATGACTGTACATTGTGCCATGCATTTGCTGACTGGACTCTGAAGATGATTTTTCAGCCCAAAGCAGGGTCATCTTCCACTTCATTTTTGGATGAATGGTTTTGTTAACAAACAAAACTGTTATTTCTGGAGCAAATCCAATGGAGATTCGAGAACATTCTCTTCATTTCCCGGAAAGTTACCATTTGATGTAGATTTTGGTCCAGCAGAATCACTGGTCCCTATTCTTTCTAAGATGAACAGGAAGAGGCTATGACTGCCAATGGCAAAAGATATCAGGCTGTGATAACTGCTGATTTGGACCCCATTTGGAAGGTGCGGTGGTGGCCGTTTACCCAAAGTTCTTTTCCACACACAATACCATCCAGTGTACTTCAAAACAGTAAAACAAAACTGTATCATTTACATAACTTGTTTTATTTAAGTTAAAAATAGGACTCCTTTATTGGAAGACCCTTTAGTTGCTGGAATAACTCAACATAATCTATTTTTCTATATTTTAATGATAGAGAAGTTGAAATAAATGCAATATTGTTAAGAAATTAAAGAGCTAGTGATTTTCTCATCAGAGATTGTACACTAAAAATATATGCACACACTTTCAGGTGGACTAAATCTCACTGAAAGTACTGACGTTTTTATTAGTCCTGATTGATGGTAAACAGCTCAATTAAAATAGTTGTATGAAGCGAACAAGCAGCATTATGGAAGAGTAAGCTTTTATTCTAGCCTCCACTAATAGAAGCAATTGACTTTATATCACCATGTTTTGACTTTTTTTTGTTAAGCATTTAGGTAGTTATATGTAACATATATGTATCAATTAGAGTTGAGACAAGAGACAAAAACTTACATCAGGAATTTCAAGAACAGAGTTCATGTACACACTTGTTAACCAGATGGTTGAAGGTTAGAAGAAAACTATAAGGCATACAGAGAGAGAAAATGCAGAAACCAGCCACTGTGTCTGGGGTAGAGGGAATGTGTAAAAAGAAGAAAACGAGATCTCCTCTCTTCCTCTTGAAATTCAGACCTTTTTGGAGAAGACCTCGTGCTGTGAGAGCACCAGACTCGCAGTGGTAAAGAAATTTGCTAGTGAAAGCAAGCTAGAGTTTACGTGAAGAAATCTTCTGCCAAGTGGCAATAAAGGTCTGTCAGGTGCAATAAACTTGTTGGAGTGTGAGGACAACAGCTCTTGTTCCTGAAGTGAACACCGTTAGACCTCCTGCCTGCTGATGTTCTGGCTGCCATGCCCTCCAAAGCAGCACTCTAGAACAGCAAGCCCTTTCGTCCTGCAATGTCTCTTTGCTGTTGCTGCATGCTCTCCAGTCATTTCCAACTCATGGCAACACTATATGACAGAGTAGAACTGCCCCACAGGGTTTCATAGGCTACTGACTTCGCTGGAGCAGAGTGCCAGGTCCTTTGTCTCACGGAGACGGTGGTTAGCAGCCACCCAAACTGTTATACCACCAGGGCTCTTGCAAAAAAGATCCCTTTAGCTCCAGCCATTGACACAGTCTAAGACTGACACAGCAGCACAGGAGAAATGTCTACAGTATCTAGCTCTAACATCACAAAAGGAAGTTGGAGGGTTGGAGCTGAAAAACACAAACTGATAACTAGCATGTGTATCAGACAGACTAGGCATGCTCAATGTTACTTTTTCAGTTCCAGATTTCTTTTCTGTTCTTTTCTTTTCTTTTTTGAGGGGAAATACTCTCTGTTCTTTCTTTGTCACACTTTTAACAGTAGAAAACAAGTGGAAGAGGGTTGGCATTAAAAAAATCCTGCCAAACTTGGCTGAGAGGCAACCGATATAACCCACCCTTGTGGCAACTCCTGTTACAGGAACTTATATATAAATACATCCTTTTGTAGGAGGATGTTGGCCTAAGTAATACAACTGCTTTCCCTGAAGTTATTGGAAAGACAAGGTGACATGAATGGTTATTAACCACATCCTTTTGGTAATACTGACATGTGAATTTAATAATTCACATTTCTATATAAAGAAAAAGATGAGTGAAGTGAGGTGGATTGTGTATCAGCAGTCTTCACCTGCTTTTATGGAACAAGGAGAATTTTGAGTGACTTAATGTTAGATTAACTTTCTGTTTACCTTATTTCTGTGTGATTAATTATATGACTCCCCCAGAACTGTTTATCCTATATATCATGCCATGAAAATTAATAAAGGTACCCAACTACTCAAGGCAGCACACACTACTTCATAATTTATTTTTTAATCAAATCAACTCAACTAAAGTTCTTTCGTAAGTTAAACATATCTGGTATTTCCCACAAGAGTGCCATTTTATCCTTATTTCCCCCACTTTAACTATCCTGGTGGCATCATGGTTAAGAGCTATAGTTGCTAACCAACAGGTCAGCAATTTGAACCCACCAGGTGCTCACTGGAAACCATATGGAGCAGTTGTACTCTGTCTTATAGGGTCCCCATGAGTCAGAATCTACCTGATGGCAACAAGGTTTATTTTTGTTTTTTGTTTTAATTACCGAATTGAATGTGTTAAAATATTTGGCTCAAGCCTTGCATGTGATGCCGAAATTCATATGCCCTTTAGCATTTGTGGCAGAAACAAACACCAATATTCAAGTAACAGAATTCAGCTAAAATCTTCCCTAAGCAGGTAAGACAGCACCGTCAGGCCAGGATGCCATCTTGACAAGAGGTTATGTCACTGGTCTTATGCAAATTTACACTCTCTGGTCTCCTCCTTTATTATAAAGTTAATATCATGTAAACACTTTGCAGATGAAGACACTGAATTGGGTGGAAACCTGGTAGCTTCACCTGTTATATATCCCACAAAGATCATAGTTCTCTCTTTTCCACTCACAGAAAATAGCTACTACAACTTTTAAGAAAATCACTTTCTATCTCTCCTTTCTATTTTCACCCACCTATTCATTTTACTTTGGGCTATTTTTGAATTGTATAGATGGTACATACTACATGTATATTTTTGTAGTTTACTTCTTTTGCTCAATAGTTTGCTTGTGATTTTCAATGCATGTTAGTCTAAATACCCATGGTTTATTTTTAAAGATGTATGTGATTTTTTTCCATTCTACTGTTTAAGGATATTTAAATTGAAACTCATTTTTTACTGTTATTAATAATGGGGTTATTATCTTTCTTGAACTTACATTCAAATCCAAATGATTAAAATTTTCTTTAGGGAAATGTTTTGAAACTGCAGCATATATTGAGATGAGTAATTCTTTAGGAGTGGGTCTCTTTCCTCTGTATTGTAGGATGTTGAGCAGCATCCTTGTCTTCTGTTCCTTAGATGATAACCTAGCTTGTATTTCCAGTTATGATAGCTAAAACTGTCTCTAGACATTGCCAAATGCTCTCTGGAGAACAAAATTTTCCCTAGTTGAGAACCAATCCTGAACTACTATTTGGGTTATCATTAATTTTGTTGATGAGACATTTCAGAATCGTTGCCTTCTAAACATATGAGTGATTTTACGTGCTGATCCTGTATAGGTGGGTTAAGTGTGTGACTAGTTATGGCCATGAGTTTTAAGAAAAACGTGACTGCTCTGGGCTAAAGCACTGAATTGCTGAGCCAAGAGCTCTCAGTTATTTTTTCCTCATTATCTCAGTGTTTTCAACTTTTAAAATGATGGCTGATCTGTCTGCTTAGGTGGCTAGGAGACTCTTATGAGTAACATAACCCCACCAACACTCACTAGATGAGTGAGTCGTGTGAGAAAGAAACACTTGTCTCAACTGAGATTTTGAGATTGCTTGTCATAAAAAGTGTTATAGAATCTGTTACAGAAACTGGTACCTAGACTTTAGGATAGTCTTATATTAAAAAGCTAAAATTTATGGCTGGCTACAGATAGAATGAAAACTAATACTGGAAGCTGGAAACATAGTAATCCATGTAATAGGAAGACAATGTGGTGATATTTTCCCTGTGACGATTTGAAAAGCAGATAATACGCCTGATTCACGTTATAATTTTAAGGATGAAGAGTTGAAAAGAGAATGCTAATAGTATGTGCTGACTTCTGTCTTTGTTAAGTTTAGTATAGCTATCCTAAGAAAAATAGATCTCTCACTTATAAGCAGGAATGAAAGGGAACAGAAATAATTCAGAACTGTCAGGACTGGAAAGATGAGCATGACATCAACTCCATAGAGTAAAAAATAAAATTAAGAAATACTGTAAATAACAAATGGTAATTAAAGCACAGTCTAATAGCAAATATAGATGTAGGGTATATCCAGACACCTATGGTGTAAAGTCTCTTCATGGGTTAATATTACCGGGAGTGCTAACAGTGTAACAAAATTTTTAGGGTAAGACTATTTCTCTTCTTCCAAAGTGATAGGCTCAGAATGCCCGCAGAGAAAAATTCAGGTCTAGAAAAGCACTAGGTACTGTGTAGATCAAGTAGGGAGGAAGCTAAGTTTTTAAAGCTAAAATTTTGAAAAGCTTGCATGTAAAGACAGAAGAAGCATGGACTGACTAGATGAGATGTACAAAAACCATTAGTACAGCAACATTTACAGGTGGAAAATAATCTAAAAAAATCTTCTAAATTCTCCTGACCCCATCTATGGATGGTTTATTGTCTAAAGCCTAGTTCATAGGCAACCAAGACAGTTGATGAAAATAAAGTGTTAGGGTGCAATTTTCCATAGTTTTCTCATGTTTCTCTTGATCTTGCTTGCTGAGTCACTGTCTGGCTTTGTTCTGGACTATCTTTTCAAAAACATTACATAATGAACTGCTTTGTGAGATACAAATGATGTCTTTCTGGGCAATGAGAAAGAACACTTACTAGAAAGCACAATAAAGGCAATGTCTTCTTTTAGATCAGGTGAATTTATCATCCATCTTGCTGTAAGATTCTTCTTTGCTGTGTATGCAAGGATCATCTGACTCTCTTTGTATCACTCTGAGAAGTGTGGCTCTAGAAAGAGGCATAAGAAAGATGACACTCTGGCTAGTGATACTGCTTTAAATAATAAGGGTCATTGTCTCTGTCCAGGAACCTTGTAGTTTCTGCTAACATATGTGCAACTGTGACAGGTAAACTTATTTACTAATATGGAAAAATCTCAGATCCTTTGTAGTTTTTGTCAGGCAAGGCCACAGAGAGAGTGAATTCAAGGATAACACAAATACATCTGAGCAAGCATACACACACACAGAGTGGGATCACTAAGAGGGTAAATGGGGTATAAATGGCACCAAAGGACACTGACAGAGAATGTGATACCAAAATGACTTTCTATAAAATGTTTATAAAAATATTCCCATACTTAGGTGAAATCGAGGCCAATTGGCACAACTAGCGTTTTGCTAAGAGGGCTCTCTACACCCGACATTGGTGAGTGACGTCTGGGGTCTTCAAAGCTGCCAAGCTGCCATCCGAGGACACAGCAAATGGTCCCAACTCAGCAGGAACGGATGCTCACCGAGGTCCAAAATGACATGCGGTAAAGACAACCCAGAAGATAGAGAGACCCACATGAGTTGGTGCCTACATCGACTTGGGACCAGCAGAACCAGATGGTGCCCGGCCACCACCAGTGATAGCCATGATGGAGCTCACTAGGTTGAGTTTCACTGGCAACACAAGAATAAAAAGGGGTGCATCCTGAGACTGCCACTAAAAGACCTCAATTGATGGTCCAGTGGTTTCGGGGTTCCCCTGAGAGCATGGCCTCTGGCCCTGATGCTGCCCTTGCCCATAAATCACAACGAAGTTCCACTCTTTGGACACGAATGGATTGGACTTGGCAATGCAGAGTGACCGTATATTGGATGCACTTTGCTGAAGGAAGGAGAGTGGGTGGAGAGGAGGGGAAAGGAGACTGTTGCGAGGATGAGACATGTATGGAGCAGAGAGGAATAGTGTGCTGTCACCAGACAGGGAGAGCAGTGGAAGCTGCATATAAGTGGGCATGTAAATTTATACAGGAATGTCCATTTTCACTCAGTCATATTAAATAAAAAAATAAAGAAATGGAAAAAAAATTCCCATAGTTAGCTAAATGTAACAACAAAATCATCTTTTGTAAGCCCAACTTGCATACTGACATAAGAACGAGGCTGTAAGTCCAAGCTAACTTACTTTGTTAGCCCTCTAATGCTATTGGTCAGAGCTGTTGTTATTTAACTGCCATGATGCTTTCCTGAGTCATTTAATGTTAAAATTAAAATTAATGTTAGTTAATATTAACTAATAGGTTTAATATTAGTTATTAATATTAAATGGACTCCAGGAACATCAAAAGAAGACAGAAAGAATACACAGTGTCATTATACCATTTGAAGAGATAGCATGTGATCAGGAACCAATGATACAGAAGGAAGAAGCTGAAGCTCCATCAAACGAATTGACAAAAAACCAGGTTTCAAGAGTTGATAGAATATTAATTAAGGTATTTCAACAAATAGATGTGGTGCTGGAAGTGCCCATTCATCTACACCAAGAAATTTGGAGGACAGCTACCAACTGACTGGATGAGATCCATATTTATGCTTATTTTGATGCACTCAAATGTGGAAACTACCGAACAATATTGTTAGTGTCATATGCAAGTGAAATTTTGCTGAAGAACTTTGAAAAGCAAGTGCAACTGTGTATTGGCAAACAACTGCCAGAATTTCAAGCTGGATTTGGAAGAGGACATGAAACTAGATATATCATTGCTAATATCAGGTGGATCCTGGCTGAAAGAGACTACCAGAAAAATGTTTACTTGTGTCTCATTGACCATGTAAAGGCATTCAACTTTGTGGACCATAACAAAAAATGGACAACTGGAATCCCAAAACACCTAACTGTGCTCTTAAGGAAGCTGTATATGGATCAAGAGGTGGTTGTGAGAACAGAACAAGGTGACACAGCATGGCTTAAAGTCAGGAAAGGTGTGTGTCAGGGTCATATCCTTTCACCATATCTTTTCAATTTGTATGTTGAGCAAATAACCCAAGAAACTGGATTACACGAAGAAAAGCAAGTCATCAGGATTGGAGAAGGACACATTAACAACCTGTGTTACACAGATGACACATCCTTACTTGCTGGAAGTGAAGAAGGTTTGAAATACTTACTGATGAAGATCAAGAACCACAACCTTCAGTATGGATGGCTCCTCAACATCAGGGAAACAAAAATCTTCATAACTGGACCAGTAAGCAATATTGTCATAAATGGAGAAAGAATTGAGGTTATCAAGCATTTCATTTTACTTGGGTCCACAGGCAATGCCCATGGAAGCAGCAGTCAAGAAATCAAAAGCTGCATTACATTTGAAACATTTGCTGCAAAGGATCTCCTTAATGTATTGAGAAGTAAAGATGTCACCTTGAAGACTAAGGTGTGCCTGACTGAATCCATGATACTTTAAGTCACATCATATACATGCAAAACCTGGACAATGAACAAAGAAGACAGAAGAATTGATACCTTAGAATTGTGGTGTTGGAGAATATTGACTGTTCCAAGAGAACAAATAGTTCTGTTCCAGAAGAAGTACAACGAGATTTCTACTTAGGAGCAGAGATGGCAAGACCGCATCTTACTTTGGATATGTTTTCAGGAAGGATCAGTCCCTGGAGAAGGACATCATGCTTGGTAGAGTGGAGGGTCAGTGAAAAAGAGGAAGACCCTTGATGAAATGGATTGACACAGTGGCCACAGAGATAGGCATAAGCATAAAAGCAATTGTGCACATGGCACAAGACTGGGCAGTGTTTCCTTCTGCTGTGCATAGGGTCCTTCTGGGTTAGAATCAACTTGACAGCGCCTAACAGTAACTACATGATGCTTCTAATCACACGGTTTCATCAGTACGAACTTCAGGCCAACACTGTTGTTTTCATTTCTGCCAGTATTTTTGTAGTCACTAATTTTGTCAAATTTTCTGGTGTTTTAGCCACAGTATTATTGTGGTAATTAGTATTTGTGAACCTACATCAACACTTTTTGAGAACAAAGGAATAACTAAAGAAGAAACAAGGACAACAATCAAAAACGGCTCTCCTCAGTCCTTAATGATGAAAATAATAATGTACTTCAATGCAGATTTTACAAAACAAATCTGTTAGTAGTCCTACAATCTAAGAAATGTTACATTCAAACAGCTTACAACTGTATTTATCACATGGCATTCTATGATTAAAATCAATAAACCATTGCTAAAGATTCTGTATGTTCTGGTACAGGAGGAGGTCCATGGACGGAGGTGACACCATGAATTATCCACTGCGTAACGCTAACCCTACTGACAGCGCTGCTCACACACACTAAGTATTAAGGATTCCATTGAGTGGAGTGATATCAGGGCCTAAAAGGAGTATTTTTGAACTCCAGCAAGGGATCCTGAGTGATGGCTGTTCAACACAATTTTGAAATTGCGGCAGACTAGTGAATTTTTATGTTCTCTATTATAAATAGTAGTGGTTATTGCCATTACCCTGTCCTCAAACCACAATTGCATATTGAGTGTGTAGAGAGTAGATAAACTGTGTTTCTAACTCAATAAGATTGATGGATGCAGTTAAGGTTATAGTCTATGCAGTTAAGGTTATAGTCTACCATAACTTACCAAAAGGGGTATGCTGCTATGGCATATATTGTTAGTGGGGGATACAGTAGGTCAAATAATTGGTGACTAGAAGGGAAACTACAGTAGAATTATGAAGTGTTCATATTTATTTCAACTAACTTCTATGATCAGTTTTTTCACCCCATTGTTCTATTTGTAGTCCTTTATAATTGCATTTAATTTAATTGCTATAGTTTGATAATGATTTTCTAAATCTAGTGGTAAACTTATTATCTTAATATGCATTAATTCAAATATGCCTTAATTTAGTGGCTATTGCAAAGTCTAATTAATTTCAAAGTCTTATTAATTTCAATAGACACCCACATCCAGATACACCCACACAAACACAATTCAACTGTAAAGAAAGATTTTTTTTTACCAGACTTGCTTTAAATATAGAAGTCAGTTTAATAACTGCTATCTTTATACATTAAATTTTCCAGGGCAGAATTTTTTTTTTTTAATTCCTACATTTATTTAGGTTTCTTTTCTATATAAATATTTTTAATAGAGTTTTATCTTTTTCTTTCAATTTTGGGAACATCGTTGTTTAAATTTATTCATAGTATGTTATAGTTTGATGTTACTGGAAATCGGGTCTTTTTATCTTCCTGTTTGTTTCTCTTAATAGAAAAAGAGTTGTTTTTCTGTTCTGGTCAAATATTTTTGTTATAATATTTAACTAAGGGGATTCTTTACATATTTTCCATGTATATCACACTATATGTAAATAATAATGTTAATTTTTTCTTTCTAATAGTACATTTATCTATCTTTCTTGCCTTTGCATACAAATTAAAGACTCAAAAATGTTAATTAGAAAACATTAACTACATTTACATTTGTAGGCCCAAGTTATAGTGTTCACAAACCAAACTGAATGCCGGAAGAGACTGAAACTTTCTTTTGAGCATCAAGTGCTAAAGCAAAAGGAAGAAATGATGAAACAAAAGGACTAAACAGAACATTCCAAAGTGAGGCTTGAGAAGACAAAGTAGAGTATTATAATGGCATGTGCAAAGAGCTGGAGATGAAAAATCAAAAGGGGAGAACATGTTCTGCACTTCTCAAGCTGAAAGAACTTAAGAATTCAAGACTTGAGTTGCAACAGTGAAGGATTTTATATGGAAAATCTTAAATGAAGCATCAAAAGAAGATGGAAGGTATATGCAGAGTCATTGTGCCAAAAATAAGTGGTTGATGGTCAACCGTTTCAAAAATTAGTATACGATCAGGAACTGATAGTAGTGGAGGAAGAAGTCCGAGCTCCACTGAAGGCATCTATGAAAAACAAGGCTCCAGGAATTGATGCAATCGCAATTCAGATATATCAATAAAAGAATGCAGCACTGGAAGTGCTCACTTGTCTATGCCAAGAAATTTGGAAGATAGCTACCTAGACAGCTACCTGGACAGCTTATTGGAAGAATTCCATATTTATACCTATTCCCAAGAAAGGTGATCCCACTGAACATGGGAGTTACCAAGCAATATCATTAATATTATTCAAAAGTGACCACGGTAGTGTATTGAGAGGGAACTGCCAGAATTCAGGGGAGATTCAAGGGAAGATGTGAAACAAAATATATCCTTGCTGGCGTCAGATGGATCTTGGCTGAAAGCAGAGAACACTAGAAAGATGCTTATACAGATTTTATTTGCTATGTGAAGGCATTTGATTGTATGAATCTTAACAAATTATGGGTAATATTGAAAAAGTATGAATTCCAGAATACTTAATTGTGTTCATGAGGAATGTGTAGATGATCAAGAGACAATTCTAAAAACAATAGGGGTTTGGTGCATAGTTTAAATTCAGGAAAAGTGTGCATCAGAGTTGTATCCTTTTACCGTACCTATTCACTCTGCCTGCTGAGCAAATAGAGAAGCTGTACTATCTGAAAAAGAAAGGGACATCAGGATTGAAGGAAGACTCATAAAAAATCTGCTTTGTGCAGATGACACAACCTTGTATTTTGAAAGTGAATAGGACTCTACTTGCTTATTTGTCCAGTTATGAGGATTTTTTTTCTTTTTTATGTTGAGGTATAATCCACCCCAAAGACTGCAGTCTTTGATCTTCATCAGTAAGTGCTTTAAATCTTATTTACTTTCGGCAAGCAAGTTTGTGTCACCTCCATATTTCAGGTTGTCAATAACTCTTCCTCCAATCCTGTGCCGTATTCTTCTTCATATATTTTAGCTCTCAGATTATTTCTCACCATATGGATTGCACATGTATGGTGAAAAGATATGAACTCTCTATTCCTGTGTCACAGTTTAAACCACAGTGACTTCGACAGCCTTTCCCTTCCACAAGACATCACATTTTGATTACATTAACAACATTATGTTGATTGGACACAGTAAGGAAGAAATGTCAATTACTTTGGACTTACTTTTAAAACATTTGGATACTAGAGGCTAGACAGATAACCCAACATAAACTGAGGAATCTTCAACCTCAGTGACATCTCTAGGGGTCCAGTAGTATGGAACATGTGAAGACATTTCTTCTAAACTGAAGGATAAGTTATTACATCTGATCTCTGCTACACATCATCCCTAGAGAACCTCTTTTGATTTTGGAGGCAACATATCACTCATTTGAGTGTGTCATCTGCACTTACCAAGTGACTTGAAAAACTACTAGTTATGAGTAGATCTCATAACAAGAAAAGGCTCTACAACAGCTTCGGGCTGCTATAT
This sequence comes from Heterohyrax brucei, assembly GCA_028571685.1. Taxonomy (NCBI): domain Eukaryota; kingdom Metazoa; phylum Chordata; class Mammalia; order Hyracoidea; family Procaviidae; genus Heterohyrax; species Heterohyrax brucei. The sequence goes on from CM053146.1 coordinate 27,069,498, forward strand.
AAGCAGCTCTTTCACTTGGCCATATGATTCTACTCATCTAATGGAGTTTAAAGTATCAGCAACAGGTAGAGATACTGCTTGGAGTCTTTGGCTGGTCATCTACTGGTGAACCACAGAGCTAACCCTTAGGATTTTGAGCAAAACCCTGCCATCCTCTGCAGATAATGACTCTTCTTTTAAGAGGATGGTTCTTGTGCCTTAGTAGAAATTGAACTCCTAACTATGGGCCACAAAGTCACCATGTGGCCTGAGCTGCCCATCATGAATTGAGTATTTTCACACCCACAGAACTATAAGGTCAGATATGGACAACAGCACTTCCATATATATATAGTAGATCAGGCCAAGCAGAACCTGAAGGCATGAGTAAGTTGCTTGAGTTAGTGGCCCAAATGTCCATGAACTCTGCTCCTGTCACATAACCTGCCCTTTCCCAGTCTGCATCTATACATCTATAGCCTCTTAGGAATTCTTTGTGGTCAGTCGAATGAAGAGAAAAAATTCTGTGCGTGATTTACAGAATATTCTGCATGATATGCAGATACCACTCAAAAGTGAAAAATAACATCACTACAGCCCCTTTCTGGGACTTCCCTTAGGTCCCATTAGTGGAAAGAAGTCCTCCCAGTTGGTAGAACTTTGAGCAGTTCACCTGGTTGTTCAGTTGTCTTGGAATGAGAAATAGTCATATGTGGGATTGTATGCCAATTCATGGGTTGTGGCCAATGGGTTTGCTGAATGGTCAGAGACTTGGAAGGAAATGACTGGAAAATTGGAGACAAAGGAGTCACGGGGAAGAGGTATGTGGATAGACCTTCTGAATGGGTCAAACAAGTGAAGTCTCATATGACTGTTTACCACAGGGTGACCTCAGCACAGGAAAGTTTTAAAAGTCAAGCAAATGGATGGCACATTCCATGGAAACCAGCCTTCTTCTTTTCAAGGTCATTTCCATCACTGCTTAGTGGGATCAGGCACAAAGAGTCCATGCTGTCAGGGTTAGATGATATGCATGGGCTCTGCAACACAGGCTTTCAGTCACCAAGACCAAGTTGGCTACAGCCACTGCTGAGTGCTCAGTCTGCAACAGCAGAGAATAATATGGTACCATTCTTCCAGCTGATCAGCCAGAAATCTAGTGGTAGGTTGATTACATGGGACCACTTCCATCACGGAAAGGTCAGCTGTTGTTCTTACTGGAAAACACACTTAGTCTGAATTTATCTTTCCTGCATACATTGCCTATAAAAAAAAAACAGCACCCATGGACTTACAAAGTGCTTTATCCACCAGCATGGTTTCCATACAGCATCACTACAAATCAAGAGACTCATTCACAGCAAATGAACCATGGCAGAGGGCCCATGCACATGGAATTAACTGATTTTGCCATGTTCCCTATAGTCCTGAAGAAACGGTCTTGATGGAATAATGGAATGGTCTTTTAAAGACACAGTCACTGTGCCAGCTATGTGGCAATAACTTGTAGGGTTGGGACAATATTCTCCAGGAGATGTATATACTCTAAACAAATACATATGTCCTGTTTTTTTCCCATATCCAGTATTCAAGGGTGCAGGAGTCAAAGAGTAAAGACAGAAGTGGTACCATTAACTGTTACCCCTGTTGTCCCACCCTCAAAATTTGTGCTTACTGTTATCCCAGCCTTATTCTCTGCAAGTCTAGAGGTCTCAGTTCCAAAGTGAGGAATGTGCCCACCTGGAGGCATATCACTGATTCTACTGAATTGAAAGTTAACATTTCCACCCAGGGTTTTTGGACTCCTTATGCCTATAGATCAACAGGAAAAGGAAAGAGTTATCATATTGGCTTGTGTGACTGATTCTGATTATCAGGAAAAAATAAGATTGATATTACATTGAAGGTAAAGAAGAGTATGGCAGGAATGCTGGAAATACCTATCAGATGCGGTCTGTTAGTATTAAAATGCCCAGTAATTAAACTCAATAGAAAACTGCAGCAACCCAATTCTGACTTGGTTACAAATGTCCCAGACCCTTTAGGAATGACGGTTTAGGTCACCCTACTTGGCAAAGAAGTATAACCAGCTGAGGCACTAGCTGAGGGCAAAAGGAATACAGAAAGAGTGGTAGAAGACAGTAGTTCTAAATACCAGATAAGCCCACGTGACCAGTTTCAGGAATGAGGACAGTAATTATTTTTATTATTTCTTCCTTGGATGTGTCCCTCAACTATTTTTGTTTTATCCATTTATAAAAAAAGCCACGTAAACAGGGCTAGTGCATTTTTAAGTTACACACATGTTAGTTGTATTATGTTAGGATGAATTTATAATTGTCCTTATTTAGAAATTATGTATGCTTTAAGGAAACACATACAGGTACTATAATTTACAAGAGGTGAAATGTGATAGTTAAGATTGTATGTAAACTTACTAGGCCATAGCTCTCAGTGGTTCAGGAGTAATGATGTAGTTTGGCAGTCATGTAATGATATGATCACCTCCATTATAAGATCTGGAAACCCTGGTGGCATAGTGGGTTAAGCGCTACATCTGCTAACAAAAAGGTCAGCCGTTCAAATCTGCCAGGTGCTCCTTGGAAACTTTATGGGGCAGTTCTACTCTGACCTCTAGGGTCACTGCGCATCAGACCTGACTCGATGGTGGGTTTTATTATAAGATCTGATATAGTGTAATGACCTGGATGACAAGATCTAGTATGAGCAGCTAATCAGTTGAAAGGAATTTTTCCTGAGTGTCTGACCTGCATCCTTTTAATATGGACTTCCTGGAAAATCTTTCTTACATTTGCTGTTCTCTGGCTCCTCCATTTGGCTAGCCATCATCTGAACTCCACTCCTTGGAACTTAAGCCAACAGCCTACCATGTCACCTGCTGATTGGGGGGTTGTCAGTCCCTGAGTCAGGAAAAGTTTCCAGCCTCACACTGACCCATAGACTTAGGCTTTCTAGCCTCTATAACCAAGTAAGCCATTTCTTTGATATAAGTATCTCTAGACAGACAGATGGACATTCTTCACTGATTGTGTTTCACTAGAAAACCCAACCTAAGATAACATGTTAATCTGTTGCTCCAGGAATATGAATGGTCTTGTTTTGAACAACTTCAGTAAAAACTGTCTTCTTTGTGGGGTTTGCTACTTGTAAGAATAACATATCTGGAAGTTTTCGTGTTAGCAGGCAGTTTCTCATGAATCTTCCGTTTTCATTTCTGTGGTCTGAGGATGATATGTTTCGGTTTAATAGCAAAAAAATAAAAAATAAAAAAAAAAAACAACACTCCATAGCATCCCTATAGGACCGAGAAGAACGGCCCCACAGAGTTCCCAGGGAACGCCTGGTGAATTCAAACTGCCAGCCTTTTGATTGGCAGCTGTAGCACTTAACCTTTAAGGCACCATGGTTTCTATCTGTTTAATAGGGAGATATAAATTTGAAGATCAATTATTAGGGATTTTACTGCCGTTTCAATTGTTAAAAGTCACTTTTAAAATCCTTTCTATTAGGGCTCAAGGGCTGTAATTCTCTGATGTCTCAAGAAATCAAATATACGTATTTTTGGTGTTGAAAGCTTTTCTTTGAATGATATTGAGGAAAGGATTTCAGTATCTGCTGAAAATGGTCCTGATAATAGTGCAGAACCCATTACAGCATTTGAAGATGCTCACAAAACAACAGTGTGGGAACAAGAAATGATATTTCTATCTGCATGAGGGTATGGTTTCTTATGAACTCACAAAGAAAGACTCAATGGACTGTCAAAGAAATTTATATCTCAGCCCTTTAAGACAAGGAGAAGGACTAAGATCAAAGAACTTCGAGTGTTTCTGAAAGCTTGGATAACTCTGAGAATTTATTTGTCCTTTCTACCTTACCTGAATACTGGTGATGCTATTGAACAGCAGAGTGTTTGAATAAGGAGCAATCCCTTACAGAGTTATTTCATGTTAGTTTTGGTAAAATGATTATCTTTATCACTAGAAAGGTACACTGGGACATCCAAGTAGGAAACACAAAATTAAATGGCTTTTTCCTACTGTGTGAGCCTTAGATTTTTGACAGAGAAACGTTTCATTTACCCTTAAAAGCTTCCCACAAGAAAAACATAGGAATACCCTGTAGCAATGTTGATTTTATAAAACTTTTTTTTTTTTTTATATGTCGAAACTCACCCTGAGGTTTTGGCTCTTTCCATGCTAAAATTTTACTAGGATTGATAATGCTGTCATCAGGAAAGGCACACCCTGGAAAACTCTTAGCGATTTTTCAAAAATGACTCATCAGTTTGTGTTAGAAAGGTGACCAATTTTTCCGTGTTGGGTAGGTAAATTCATGAAGAAACTTAGCAAAGTTCTGCAGTAGACCCTTTAGCATGATCAGGGGCCATCCCAGGAATGTCAAAGCTTGATTTCTTGTAAATAGCAGCCAGATTTTTCTGTCAGTTTTATTTGATTTTGAGGACAATTTTGGACTCTATCTATAAATGACTTTTGAATCCCTGATATATCGTGTATTTTGCAGGCATTATGGTACACATTCTTCCAGAAGTGCAAGCTTTTGGGCACAATGATTGAATAGAGAGAGTCCCTTAGTCTCTTTGCCACCCTTTTTCTGAATGAGCTTTAGTATTTAACACAGATGCTCTGATTCGACGGCACTTGGCTGGCTTCCTTTGGCAGAATTATGGCATCTAGAAGTTGTATAGTCAGTGGTCTCGTATATTTGAGTATTATCTTTCATTAACTACCCTATGTTTCGTACAATACCAGTATGACTACAATGCTTGCTTCATCACCATAGCCTAATTAGGTTGGTTGCTTTTTCTCTTTATTTTGTAATCTTTACTATTACTTAGTTTGATGTATCTGATGAAATGTTCCTTAGCTCAATTTTTGAAAAATATAATCTTTGTTTCATCTTTTAAATATTTTGGTTAATAATAGGTTTAAACTTTTGGCCATCTTTTTTCTGCTATGGTCTCTTATTGCCTGCTTCCAAGTTCCTTCACCCATGTATAATAGTTACATTAACAGATCATTCTGTTTCCTTTAGTATGGAAATTTAACTTCTACATATTTTGTAATAACTATCATTAAATTATGACTGGACCCATTAAAATTATTTACCCCCTTCAAAACCTCACTAAAACAATGAGGGGGGAAAAAAAACTGCCATCATGTCACTTATGACTCACACTGAGCATATAGGATACAGTAGAACTGCTCCATAGAGTTTCCAAGGAGCACCTGGTGGATTTGAACTGCCAACACTTGGATAGTAGAAGCACCACTTAACCACCATGCTACTATGATTTCCAATGAAATAATAGAGGTATCAAAATGCAAATAAATAAATGTTTCTTATTAAAATAGCAAGAGAAAGATAGAAAAAGAAACTTTAGATGTTTGGCGACACAGAGGACTTGAATACAGAAAACAACAGAAAATTCCAACAGGTACATTATTAGCTTCTAAATGTACAGTCTTCTCTCAACCCTCGTTGCTCTGGAAGAATCCATTTGTGCTCTGCATCCCCTCACTCCTTTAACTGACCAATAGTGGATAGGTAAATTGACATGAAATGAAGTGTAGAAGACAGAAGGTTAAAATACTTTTTTAAGAGTAGGTTATGCTCATGGCTGATGGGGGAATTCAGTACATTTTACTTTCTTCTCTATAATTACGTATATTTTTCCTTTAAAAAACATTTCCCTAGTATGTTTGATTTATTTTATAATCAGTTAGCTTGAAAAGTGAAAAAACTTGAAAACTCTGCTACTGCTAGGCTATGAGACAAAAAGATAACAGGAGCTAGGACTATCATTTATATGCTAATATGTACCAGGTACTTTATTTGAAGCTCTTATATGCAAATTATTGTGCTGCTTATTTTTAACAACAATATTATTAAATGATTACATGTTTCTGAACTTTTTAGCCAAGTGTAGCATAAACGCAGAAAAGTCCACAAATCATAAGTGTACACAATGTGAATGCATCCATAAAACCATCACCCAGATCAAGTAACAAAATATAAACAGTATCCCTGACTCCACTTCATATCACTTTTTTCTTAGTTTCCCTCCAAGATGATGCTATTTTTAACTTCTAACAATAGGACATAATTTTAGTTGATTTTATACATTAGGAATTTATGGTTGAAAGATGTAATACAAAGTCATATAATTATTGAGTAAATTATGCAAGTAAAGAGAGGATTGCAGTCATGTTTCATTATCTTCTACAGTTTAGCCAATGGCTGTCTTCTCCCCAAACTTATTTGTCCAAAAATGCTTTCTTGCCTTAAAATTGCAGACTAGCTCCTGCCTAGAGCTTTTGTAATTGAGTTTCTTTCTGCCTGGAACTTGCTTAGATTTTTATGTGGCTCATTCCATATTCTCCTGCAGGCCTTCGATCAAGTATTCTCTCCTCAGAGATCACTGTATATAAAGCAGCATAACCTGCTGCTCTCAATCTACGCTATAAGTCTGCTTTCACTTTCTTAGTAATACTTATCAGTTCCAGCCATTCTGTTCTATATTTACATACTTACTTGTTTACTGTTTGCTACCTCCCTAAAATCTAAGCCTTGTTGTTGCTGTTGTGTCTACTGTGACTCATGGTGGCCCTGTGTATAACAATGAAACATTGTCCTGACCTGCACCATCTTCATAATTACTGATACATTGGAGTCTATTCTTGCAATTATTATGCCAGTCCATCTCACGGAGGGTTTCCCTCATTTTCTCTAACACTCTACTTTACCAAGTGTGATGCCCATTTCTAGGAAAATTGTCCTTTCCTGATGATATATTTAAATTAAGCACGAGAAATTCTCAACTTCCTCATTTCTAAGAAGCATTCTGAATCCACGTCCTCCAAGAGTGACTTGTTCATTCCTCTGTCAATCCACTGTATATTCAGATTTATACATCAACACCACAATTCAAATGTATCAATTCCTCTTAGCTCTTCCATTTTCATTACACAGCCTTCAAAGATATATGAGGTAACTGAAAAGACCGTGGCTTGGGTCAAGCATGTGGTAATGACATCTTTCCTTTTTTAACACATGTGACAGCTTTGCCCAACACAATAAATACATCATTTTGTTGCTTGGCTGCTTCTTCCATGGGCATTGATTGTTAATCTAAGTAGAATAAAAGTTCTCACAACTTTTATTTCTTCCATACTTATCAAAATGCTGTCAGACCAGTTGTGAGAATTTTCTTTTTCTATGTTTTCAGATGTAATCCATATTGAAGGCTATAATTTGGGGCCTTAATCATCAAGCACTTCATTTTTAGCAAGCAAGGCTGTGTCATCTGAATATTGCAGGTTGTTACTGAGTCATATTCTAACTCTGATGCCACATTCTTCCTTATACAGTTCAGCTTCTCATATTATTCAGCATACAATTTACATAAGTAAAATGGAAAGACACAATCCTGCCACACATCTTTTCCAATTTCAAACCACGCAATATCGCTTGTTCTATTCAAAAGACTGCCTCTTGATCCATGTACAGATTCTACACGAGTACGGGTAAATGGTCTGGAATTCCCTTAAGAACAATGAGTTTGACAGCCTTGTCATTGATATACTACTTTGTAGAATGTCCAATAAATATTGTTTAACTGAATTTCTTAAGGAATTAAAGTGGTAGCTCCAGCTCAAATCTAAGTCAATGCAAATGAGAAGATACCATGGGAATCTGCTTATAAAATATTTGGCTGTGAGCAATGAACTACATTTTTGCAATCCAAGAATCACCCTGAAAGTCTCAACCTGATAATATAAAAATCCATTGTCCTCAAGTTGATTCCAACTCACAGAGACCCTATAGGATGGAGTAGAACTGCCCCACAGAGTTTCCAAGGAGTGCCTGGTGGATTTTAACTGCTGAGCCTTTGGTTAGCAGCCATAGCAATTAACATATATGCCACCAGCTTTCCATCTGATGTGATAGCAGTGTTAAAATGGCAAACAAAACCCTGTACTTAAACACCACACAGAAAGCAAATATAATAGCATTCTTTCCCTATAAAATATGCTATGTTTGCTTTTATTTGTAGTACATTAATATAAAAGTAGATAAGATCCAGAGAAGAATACCTGTAGTCTGTCAAGAATAACAAAGAAGAACATTCACCTAAGCCTAAGAAGATGTTATTTAGGTTAACATAATGATTCAAAGTGTCAATCTGTCTGTAGGCGTGATGTGATAGACGTAACGTCAGACCTTGGCTAGCTTCAGGGACCAGGAGACTCAATATCAGCACAAAGCTGATTCCTATGAAGTAGAGGTCAGGCATACCTCTGCTTTCCACACTCTTCATCAGTTCTGACGCTAGCCAATCTGTCTAGGGCATTCTCTACTTTGCTGTTGGGTTTTGTAACTCATTGCAGTGTCCGCACAGAATTCACAGATCATACTCACACTTGTGTATTTTTTTTAGAAGAAATAAGACTAACTTAGAAGCAACCGAAGCAGCATCAATTTCAGGAACCACACAGGTAAGTTTTAGATGGTTTCTCCACAGTGGTGAGCATATCGCTCTTTTTAGTGTAGGAAAGCTCTCTTGCTCTCTCTCTCTCTCCCTCTGTTTGAGCAATGCACATCGTCTCAGAACAGCCCTCCTTTCAGCTTCTACCCTGATCCAAAACACTTGGCAGCTCTTTCAGATCTACCAACAAGTGTCTGGAGGCACCCCACTCCACCAGCAGGCTTCCTGCCTGAAGGCCATCAGCTCTCTAACTCTGTGGGCCTGTAAAACTATTTAGCACCACCAGCAAGGTTCCGAGGTACTCCATTCCACAGCAAGCCTTCTGCCCAAAAGTGGTCAGGTCTCTTGCCCCATGTGTTACCAAACCACTGTAATTGCCTCAATTCACAGGCCATGAAGCCCACTAAACCATTTCATGCCTGTCTCCTGGTTCTGCTGCAACCATTCCAAGGTTGGAACTTATCTCTTGGGTCTAAGAGGTTCTCAGTACAGGCACCCTGGGTCCACAGGATACATTATACTCCAGGTTTTCTTCTTGGTGGTAGTGAGGTCAATTCTCAGTCTCTGTAGGATTGTTGCATAGAAAAAGATAAGTTCAGAGCAAAAAACACAAAAAAACACAAAAAACACAGAGCAAAAAACACCTCAAACATCACTTTGTTTAAAGAGGAAGGGCTTTATTGCTAGCAGTGCAGCCAGACTCAGGTCCCAAATGGCTGCGCACCCCATCCTGTTATTGAAACATCCCTTTCATACGTTTTCTCAAGAAAGCAGATAAAGAAATTTCCATATAGCTTTCTAATTGGCATTAGCAGGTTTACGGATCTTCACACTGCTTTTATATTGGCACCAACAAACTTACAGAGGCAAGGATAAGCAGTCAGTGCTACCTGACAAGGAAGAAATTCCCCTTCCCTTAGAAGCAGGGCTTTATCTCAAGAAATGCTGCGAGGGCAAGGGGAAGTGTCCTTGAGCTGGTACGGGGAGAGAAGCATCTGGGCTTCTGTGAATCTTAAAGTGAAATCTTCTTAAAAGTTTCTCCTCTCAGGACGGCTGCTTATATAGTCAAGTGGCTCATTCTCACTGATTGGATTTTGCAAGCTCTATTTGCATAACAACTGACCAGTCCCCTCACTGCACAAAACTGGCCAATCTCCTATTCACTGACTCCATCTATTTGCACAATAACTGACATTTTCTGTCTGCAAGGACTAGCTTATTTCTTGGGCAAAAGTAAAAATCTTCTCACAAAGATTAGTGTAACTAAAATGAGGATGACTCTAATAATTCTTCAGGTTTAGGGGAAATATCTCCAAAGCTATTTTCTGTTTTCCTCTTTTTCATAGAATACAGTCAAAAGACCACATAAAAAAACTCTTTTTCTTTTCTTTTTATTGTGATTAAGTAAAAGTATACAATCCAAATTAAATTTGAATGCTCGCCTATCTGTAGCTCCTTCTGTTCTCCTTGTCTGGTGACAGCACACTGTTCCTTTTCATCCTATGCATGTCATATCCTCTTAACAATCTCCTGTCCCCTCCTTTCCACCTTCTCTTCTTCCTTCTATTAAGAGGCCAGTAGTGCTGTATACTATAGGTGCACAGATCCGTAAAGTACACACAGCATATGGTCATATTGTGTCCCCTAGTCCAGTCCTTTCCTTTCCAAATAGTTGACCTCAGTAATGGTTTCTGGTCAGGGGCAGTAGTAGGTCTAAGGGCCATGCTCCCAGAGGAACCCCCAGGCCACTGGACCATAAATTGTGGTCTTTTAGTGCAGTTCTTGAGGTGCACTCCTCTTTTTCTCATGTTGCCACTGGGACTCAATATTGTGTGCCCCATCACAGTTGTCATTAGTGGTGGCCAGGCACCATCTGGTTCTTCTACTCACATGTTGATACAGTCACCCATTCAGATGGGTCCTTCTGTCTCCTGGGCTCTTTTTTCCTGTGTTGTTGTTGTTCTTGGTGATCATCCATTCTGGATGAGATGGGACAATTAGGTGTACCTCAGATGGCAGCTTGCTAGCTGTTAAGACTCCAGATGCTACTATGGAGTTCAGAAGACTCTCTTAGCAAAATGCTACTTGGCCTCAATGTCCCTGGAGAAAATGTGTCTAGGAAAAGTAATCATTACCTTAAAAGAAAATTATAGGGAGACACACATTTGCAGAGACGTAATTGCAACACCTACTTCTAAAACTCTTTGCTGTAATGCAATAGCTTGAGTTCAGAACCAGCCAAAGTCTCTGTCCAGACTGACCTCTTGAGACACTGGATCTTCTCAAATATCCAGCCCAAATGGTGCCTGTACAGAAAGGAATATTGGAACATTGGGAATATCACACAACTGTGCGGATGGTGAAGAAACGTGAAGAAAATCAGTGTATTCTTAACAGAGAATGAAGGGTGAAAGTAGAAGGAAAGGGAGTTAACTTTAAATTTTATAATTTGTTCGTTATTTGGCCCTTTTAAAATTTTGCCCTTCAGGTATGTTTTAGCTCCCTTTTACAAAAGACTGCCTTAAGGGGTATCACCATACTGTCCAGGAATGAACAATGACCAGGGAGAAGAGATGTAAGTCCTCCAGTAGGGACAAAGAGCTCTGGCGGCACGGTAGCTAAGAGCTATTGCAGCCAACCAAAATCACAGAAGTTTGAATCCACCGGCTACTTCTTGGAAACCCTACGGGACTATTCTACTCTGTCCTACAGTGTCACTATGAGTCATAAATGACTCAACAGCAGCTAGTTTGGGTTCTTGTTTTGTTTTGTTTTTGATATAATAGTACAGTTCTTAACTTGCAGCTTTTCTTAAGGTAAGTGCCCTTATAACCCAGACTCCAAAAAGTGATGACATAATTGTGTCATTAATTGTTGCTAGGTGCTACTGAGTCAGTTCCAGCTCACAGTCACTCTACATACAGCAGAATGAAATGCTGTGTGGTCATGCACCACCCCTGCAATTGTTGTTATGCTTGAGCCCATCACTGTAGCCCCTGTGACAATCCATCTTATTGAAGGTCTTCCTCTTTTGTGGTGACCGTCTACTCTACCAAGTGTGATGTCCTTCTCCAGGGCTGACCCTTCCTGATATCATGTCCAAAATTACATGAGACGAAGTCTTGCCGTCCTCCCTTCTAAGAAGCATTCTGACTATACTTCTTTCAAGGCAGTTTTTATTAATAGACTATGTATTGTAAATTGATTTTAGATTTGGGGGAAAATTGAGAGGTTATTACACAGTTCTCATATATCACACATACTTATAGATTCCCCTAATAAAATCTTGCATCTGATCATCTGTGAACAAATATTAATGCATTATGATAAACTAAACTTTATAATCCAGTTCCTTAATTTTAACCCAATGTTCTTTTTCTGTTTCAGGATCCCACCCGGATTACCATATTACACTGTCATCATAGCTTTTTAGGCTCCACTTAACCTCAACGGCTTTCTAGTGGTAAAGTGGTTAAGAGCTTGACTGCTAACCAGAAGGTTAGCAGTTCACATACAACTAACTGCTCATTGGAAACCTTGTGGGGCTGTTGTACTCTGTCATACGAGTATATGGTTGCTATGGGCAGCATTCACTTAATGGCAACATATTTGTTTTTTGTTTTTTTAACTGTGGCAGTTCTTACAGATTTTTTTGTTTCTTCAGTTTTTTAATGATCTGACAGTTTGAGTAGTACTAGATAGGTAGATTGTAGAATGATCTTCTACTGAAGTTTGTCTGATATTTTTCTGATACTTACACTAGGGTTGTGAGTTTTTGTCAGAAGATTACTGAGGTAAAGTGGTATTTTTACCACAACACAGTTTATGACTGTTGATGCACAAATTCTTGACTGTCTGGCTGAAGTACTGTTTGTCAGGTTTCCCACTGTAAAATTATTCTTTGCATAGGCTACACTATGGAAGGAAGTCAGAATGTGCACGTCACACTTAAGAAGTGGGAAATTATGCTTCTCTCCTTTTAGGGTAGAATAAGTATATGATTAATTTCAGATACTTCTAAAAGGGAAATGTGTCTCTTCTCCCCCATTTGTATATTTATTTTTTGTCCTTTGTATCCATGTAAACTCATAGATATTTATTTTACACTTTTTGATTATTACCCAAAACTATTTTATTCCTTTTGCTGCTTAAATTGTCCAGCGACTTGGACAACGTGTATTGTTTCAGACAGTTGGAATCTGCTTCAATTGCTTTTTGTGACCCTTTAATATACTGCCATGAATTTCTGTGTGTGGGGATGTTGGGGTATTTCTCCTTTCTTTACGACACATAGGACGCTTCAGATTTATCTTGCACCGTTTTTGTTTGTTTGTTGTCCATCAGGCCTATAATCAACAGTTTTTCTAAGGAACACCAGTTCCTGCTATTGGAAAATGGCACTGGGATACACAAATTTAATGCTAGTTGTGTTATTCATCACAGCCTCCCTCTCTGGACCCTACTGTCCCTCCATTTTCCAGAATCTCATTTAATTATGATTGTATCATTTACAGGCTTTCAGAGGGGTTTCTTTCACTTAGCAACATGTATTTAAGATTCCCACGTGTCTTTCCAGGGCTGGAAACTTCATTTCATTTTTTTCAGGAATAAAATTCTGTTTTATGAATGTACCAGTTTGTTGCTGTTGTTGTTTGTTTGTTTTTTAATCCATATGTCTATTGAAGGGTATCCTGATTGTTGCCAGCTTTTGATGATTTGAATAAAACTACTATAAACTTCTTCATGAATTTTGTTTGTTTGTTGGGTTTTCTGTGGATGTAGTTGCCAGATAAATTTCTGGTTGTATTAATCTTCCAAACTGGCTGTGCCATTTTGCATTCTCATCTGCAGCATTTCCTGTTACTCTGTTCTCAGTAGTATCAGATTGGGGGGATGGGGCAAGAGAGGTTTAGTCACTCTAATAGATGTGAAATTGTATCTCATTTTTATTTCAGTTTATTGTCACTTAATGTCAAATGGTGTTTTGTTTTGACATATAAGTTCATTTGGCATCTGTGTGTCTTCTTTGTTGAGGTGTCTGTTTATAGATTTTGCAAATTTCTAAGTTGCATTGTTTGTTTCCCTAATATAGAGTTTTAATACTTCATTTATATTTTAGAAGCAAACCCTTTGTCAACTACATGTTCTGGAAATATTTTCTCCCAGTCTGTAGCTTGTTGTTTCACTCTCTTAGAAATGTCTTTTGCGGAGCAGAAGATTTTAATTTAAATAAAGTCCTATTAATGAATTTTCATAGATCATGTTTTGATACTGTGTTTAAAACTTTGTTACCAAACCCACAGCCACCTAGATTTTCTATCTTCTACAATACGTATAGTTTTACAAATTCATTTACAATTGCAGTTCATTTTGAGTTTACTTTTGTGAAACAGTGATCTGTATCCAGAGCCATTTTTTGTATGTATATGTCTGTTGTTCCACACCATGTGCTGAAAATGCTATCCTTTCTCCATATCAGCTTTGATCCTCTGTCAAAGATCAGTTGACAATATTAATATGAGTCTATTTCTGGGTTCTCTGTTTTAGTCCTCTGATATGTTTGTCTGTTTTTCACCAATATTGCACTCTCATTGTTACTATAGTTCATAGTAGGTCTTGAAGTCAGATATGGTCATTCCTCCAACTTTGTTCTTCTTTAGTATTATATTGACTCTTCAGGGTCTTGCTCCTTTCCATGTAAGTTTAAGAATCAATTTGTTGACAAGCACAAAATAACTTCTGAGATTTGGATTGGGATTGTGCTAAATCTATACACCAGCTTGAGACAAATAGATATCTTAGTGAGACTGAGTGTTTCCATCCATGAATACAGTGTATCTCCCCTTTTATTTATGTCTTCTTTAATTTCTTTCATTGGAGTTTTGTTTCTTCCCTCAAATTTTTATTTTAATTACATTTATATTTCTCAATATCTTTCATTAGAATTTAGTACCTGCCCTCAAATTTTGTACATATGCTTTTCTGTGTATATATACACATGCATATGCATATATGTATATACCCAAGTATTTCATTTTTTATGCAAATGAATGCAGTGTATATTTAATGTAAAATTCTGATTGCTCATTGCTGATATGTAGGAAAGCAATTCACTTTTCAATATTAAACCTATATCTTGTGACTTTACTACAGTCTCATTAGTTTCAGGAGTTTTATTTGTTAATTCTTCAGGATTTTTTTACATAGACAATCACATAATTTGCAAACAAGGACAGTGTATTTCTTCCTCACCAAACTGTATACTTTTTATGTGTTGTCATCTTATTACAACAGCTAAGAATTCCAATATGTAGTTGAACAGGAGTCATAAGAGAAATCATCTTTGCCCTGTTCCCCATTTTAGGAGAAGAGCAGCTAGTTTCTAACTGTTCAGTATGAAGTTAGCTGTAGATTTTTTTTTAAATTTGTCTTATTATTATTATTATTATTTAATATGACTGAGTGAAAATGTACATTCTACATGCCCACATATATGCAGCTTCCACTGCTCTCCATGCCTGGTGACAGCACACTATTCCTCTCTGCTCCATATCTCATTCTCCCAACAGCCTCCTTTCCCCTCCTCTCCACCCACTATCCTTCCTCCAGCCAGAGGTCAGCAGGATGACATCCTATAGATGTACAGAACCATAAAGTGCATCCAATGTATGCATTGCCAAGCCCAATTCATTCGTGCCTGAACAGTGGACCTTCATTATGATTTATGGGCAAGGGCAGCATCAGGGCCATGGGCCATGCTCCCAGGGGAACCCAGAAACCGCTGGACCATCAATTGAGGTCTTTTAGAGGAGATCTCAGGGTGCACCCCTTTTTATTCTTGTGTTGGCAGTGATACTCAACTTTGTGAGCTCCATCATGGCTATCACTGGTGGTGGCCGGGCACCATCCGGTTCCTGTGGTACCGAGTTAATGTAGGCACCCACTCACGTAGGTCTCTCTATCTTCTGGGTTAGCTGTAGATTTCTTGAAGATTTTTTTTTAAAAAATCAAGTTTAGGAAGTTCTTGCTCATCTTAGTTTTTAGAGAATTTTTATCCTGAATGGATGCTGGTTTTTGTCAAATGCTTTTTACTGCATCTACTGTTATCATCATAACCTTTTTGGTTTTATACATTGTTGGTAAGGTGGATTTCCATAATTGACTTTCAAATGTTGAATAAAATTTACATGCATGCAATAAATCCTACTTGTTGACTGTGTTTAATATTTTTCATACATTGCTAGATTTAATTTGCTGATACTCTGTTGAGCATTTTTGCATCTATATTCATGGTAAATATTGGTCAACTGTTTTCCTTCCTTGGAATGTGCTCATTTGGTTTTGATCTGAGGATAATTCTGGCCTCAGAGAATGAGTTCATATTTCCCCTGATTCTGTTTTCTGGAAAAAAGTGTAGAGAACAAGTACCATTTTTTAACTGAATCGAGAAAACTCTGGTCAAATTAAAAAGAAAAGAGAGAAAGAAGACACAAACTACTAGTATCAAAATCTAAAAGTGGCTATCACTACTGATACCATAGACATTAAAATACTAGAAACTTTGCCACAAATTTTATTTGTAAAATAGACCAACCACTTGAAATATACAACCTATCAAAACTCATACCAGTAGAAATACATAATCAGATTACGCTCATATTTGTTTAACAAGTGACCCTCAAAACAGAAAGCCTGAAGCCTAGACACTTTCCCTGCTAATTTCTACCAAACATTCAGTTTGTTCTTATCTTTAAGTCTAAGGTGAGTTTCTTGTAGGCAACATAAAGATGGGTCGTGTCTTTTGATTCAAGATGCCACTCAATGTCCCTTTACTGGAGCATTCAGTCCATTCACATTCAATGTAATTATTGATAGGTATGTGTTCAGTGCTGCCATTGTGATATGTTTATTTTTGTGTTTATATATTTCCCTGTTGTTCTTATTAATCTGTTCTGTGATCTTCTTTGTGACTTGATTTTTCACCTTTTTCAGGGTTGGTTTTGTGGTTGTTGAGACTCCTGTATTATGTTTCTTGATTTGATATGTTGCATCTTTGTTGTGCTTTACAGCTACTGTTATGGTCCCCCTTAATAAACTATGTATAAACCCAGTTTCAATTACTACCATTCTTATCAGCTTCCTCTCCATCTGGAAGGACAATAACGACTGCAGTACATCCCTCTTTTTACTATGATGGCACCATAGTTTTCATGATATGATCACTGGATTATTTCTTAACACTATTATAGCTTTGATCGAGTTTGTAGCCTTCCCCAACTGAACAGGATTCTAGATGATGTTTCCTGTATTTGCTTCTAAACTATACTTAGTGATTTTGTTCTTCTAAGCCAAGAGATTCTTTCAGTATTTCTTGTAGCTTTGGTTTGATTTTTACAAAGTCTGTGAGTTTCTGTTTATCTGGGAATGTCTTAATTTCATTTTCATATTTGAAAGATAGTTTTGCAGGATATATAATTCTTGGCTGGAAGTTCTTCTCCTTCAGGGCTTTGAATGTGTCATGCCACTGTATCTGTGTCAGCATCGTTTCTGCTGAGAAACGTGAAGAAAGCCTATAGGGCTTCCCTCTGAATGTTAATTTTGCTTTTATTCTTCCTGCTTTTAAGAGTTTCTGCTTATCTTTCATTTTGTTAGGCTTGAGTATAGTATGTCTTGGAGTATTTCTTTTGAGATCTGTATTGAGTGATGTTTCATATGCATCTTGGATATCTATATTTTCTTCTTTCATAATTTCTGGAAGTTTTCTGTCAGCAGCTCAACAATAATGCTCTCTGTGTTTTCAGGTGTCTTGCACTGTTCAGGAACTCCAATTAATCGTAGATTGTTCCTCTTCATGGAGTCCCACATGTTTCTTAATGTTTCTTTATTTTTCTTGTTTCTTTATTCTGTTTTCTCCTCATAGAGTCTTCAGTCAGTAGCTGCACCTTCCAAATCAGAAATTCTATTTTCCATTTGTTCCATTCTGTTTTCTTGGCTTTGAATTGAAGTTTCTTTGCCTTTGATTTTGTTCTTGACCTGTTAGATTTCAGAGCACTGGTGTTCCATCAGATCAAATAGCTTGCTTAATTTTTCATTTTGCTCTGCTGCATTTTGTATAAGGTTTAGGAGGGCTCTGTACATAATCCTTTTGTATTCACCTTCCAATAGCTTCAGAAAAGTTTCTTCATCTAGAAAGTTTTGTGGTGCCTTCTTCTGTGGGCTTTCTGAACTCATGGGTGATTTCTTGGTTATGGTTTTCTCCAGAATTTGCTACTTTTGGGACATCATATGAGTCAATAGAGGCTAGGAGAGATGCTGTGATGATGGACCATAGTTGTTTCACTAAGCCATCTTAAAATGAAAAGTAAAAGGTATCTGACAACTTCCAAAGTCAGTCAGGTTTTCAGGTGTATAGGTCCCTCTTGTTAGCCGGCAAAGTAAGCACCTCTATTTTGAATCCCAGATGTTATAAATTAGCTCAAAATACAGAAAGGCTCTTTCCCTGCTGTCCTCTGGTGTCGGGCTCCCGCTACAGGTCACAGGGTGTAGAATCCTGCTTTTCAGCCAGAAAATTGCTCTGCTCTGGGTAGGTGCTGCCTCCCAGCTCAGGATTTAGGTCCAGCAGAGGCCTCTGTAAGGGTATATCTGCCTCTGCATGGAACAAGATGGTGTCCCACAGAAGCTCACAGCCTGGCTCAGTCCAGACTACTCTATGTTGGAGGCAGAAAGAAAGGCCAATGGTACCAATATGCACAGAGTCCACAGCCTTTGTTCTGTAGGTGACACTGTATAAAATACTGCTTTTCTGCCAGAAAAGCACTCTCCTCTGAGCAGTCACTTCCTCCCAGGCTAGGATCTAGCTCTAGCTCGGACCTCTGTATGGGTGTCTCTGCCTCCTGATGCAAGACGGCGTCCCGTACAAGTTCTGTGCCTTCCTCCGTACAAGCTACATGGAAAGAGAAGCCAAAAGTGCCAAGATGCACAAAGTCCAAAGCCGGGCTGCCAAAATACGGCCATTTTGCCTGCCAATCCCACCGGTAGTGTGTCTGAAGTTAACTGCTAATCAAGTTCCAGCTCTATCAGCCGGCTAAGACAGAGGAAAAACCAACTTAAAATGGTGAGTTACTTTCAGTCTGTGAAAGCCATCTCTTGTGAAGAGCAGGGTCAGTGAAAGAGAGGAGCTTTTCCATTCAGTGATATGAAGTCCAAATTAACAGCACTATGCTGTGTCCTAGGGCTCATTAGGTGTCCAATAGGCTCTGAGTAATTATCAACTCAGGTCTTGGATTCCAGAAGGATTTAGGGAGATGTGTGTTTAGTCGCCCATCTTGACTCTGCTTCCTAATTCCACATTTTTTGAAAACTTACATTGTACAATTTCTATTACTAAAAAAAATTGGGTTTTATGGCTCAGAATGTTGTATACCTTGGTCAGTCTTTCATGCGAACTTGAGAAAGATGCATATTATGTCATTGTCGCTTAAATATTCTATAAATATCTATTAAAAAGCTTTTATTGGTACTGTTGATCACTTCCACTACATGAATATTGATTTTCTACCAGCAGTATCTGCTGCTGAATTAAAAGAGAAGTACTAAATACTCCAAAAAGATAGAGAATTTATCTATCTTTGTGATTGTATCAGATTTGCTTCACATATTTAAACACTGTTACAAGTTGCATGTACATCTTTTTGGAGACTTGACCTTCATCATTAAGTAACGCCCATCTTTATCCTATACAATTTCTCTTGCTTTGATGTTCAGTTAGTCTAAATCTAATAGTCATCCTAGATTGTTTTAATACAGTTAGCATGACATCTTTTTTTTTTTGTCTCTGTACTTTTAAATTACTTGTGTTTTTAATATTTAAAGTAGGCTTCTTACAGATATAAGATAGAGGGGGTCTCATTTTTAATCCACTTTGACAATATTTAAATTTTAAGTTGTATATTTAGACCATTCATGTTTACAGTGAATACTAATGTAATTGAATTAATATCTACTGTATTTGTAACGGTTTTCTGTGCATTTCTGCTGTCTAGTTTTTCTCCTCTCTTTCGTACACCTGTTCTGTATTTAATTGTTCATTGTATATCATGTTACTTTCTCTCCACTATTAATATATTTGAACCCTGGTAGTGCGTGGTAAACAGCTTGCTTGCTAACCAAAAACTTGGCAGTTCAAATCCACCAACTACTCCTTGGAAAACTACTGGGCAGTTCTATATTGTCCTGTAGGGTAGCTATGAGTCAGAACCGACTGTAAGGTAATGGATTTTTTGCTGCTTTTTTAAATAGCATACTAATTATACTTCTTTTTTATTTGTTGCTCTTGTTTCCCTAGAGTTTGTAATATATACTTAAAATTAATCCAAGTCACTTTTCAAGTAAATTATACCGTTTCTAGGGTATTTCAGTACTTTATAATAGTGTATTTCCAATTACTAATTCCATCTCTTCTAAAAGTGCTGTCACTCATTTTGCTCATCTGTATGTAATAATTACTGATTCATATTTTTATGATTGTTAATTTGAGCCGTTACGATTTTTGTCTTGTTACCTGCTTTGTGTGTGTGTGTGTGTGTGTGATAAATTCTTTAATTATCCTTTACTTATGAAGGTTAATTCCACTGGAACTTTTTTCCTTCTTTCAGCAGTAGATATTTCAATCTGTTCCTTCCTGCTTGATGATTTCTAAAGAGAAATATGTGTAATTCATATCTTTGCATGTCTAAAAGTATGTTCTTTTTCATTCCCTCTCTGACTTCTTTCAAGATTTTCTTTTTGTCATTGTTTTTTCTGTACTTTAAATATATCTGTGTGTAGATTTTTCATATTTACCCTGCTTGGTGTTCTACAAAATTCCTGAAACTACTGTTTGCTGTATGCCACTAATTTTAAAAAATTCTTAGCCATTATTGCTTCAAATATTTCTTCTGTTTCTTTTTTTCCCACTCCTACTATTACTTCTGTACATAGGCTACACCTTTTTTAATGGTCTCACTGTTCTTAGATTTTCTTTCTATATCTACTTTTTCATTTCTGCATTCCCTCAGTATTTTAGTTTTGGAAGTTTTTGTTGGCGTGCTTTCAAGCTCACGAATTTTTCCTTCCGTCATATCCAGTCTACTGATGATACCCTCAGAGCCAAGCCAGAGGAATTCTTTATTTCTGTTATAATGTTCTTGACTTTTAGGATTCCCTTTTGATTATTTTTCAGAGTTTCTATCTTTCTGCTTATATTACATATCTGTAGTAGTATTTTATATACTCTGTTCTTCTGATCCACAGCATTTTATTAATTTTTATTTTAAAATTTCTGTTACCAAAATCCATGTATAATCAAGTCTGCTTCTTATACTTGCTCTTCCACTTCAGATTGTTGGTGTTCCCCACCCCCCAGGCTTCTAATGTGTTTAATAATATGTTATCATTGAGTGCTGCACATTATGTAGTAGGTAATAGGAATTAGATATAGAATGTGTGGTTTTATGTTAATTTGCCTAGAAGCTTGGTTGTGTTTAATGTTTGCTGCAGTATTTTCTCCTAGTTTGGATTTCTTTTCTCCTGATGTTTTTGGAGTTCCCTGAGACAAAACAAACAACAAAAACATTGTTGAGTTGATTTGGACTCATAGCAACCCTATGAGACAGAATAGAACTGCCTGCAGGGTTTCTAAGGATTAGCTGGTGTATTTGAACTGCTGTTCTATTAGTGATCAGATGAGCTCTTAATCACTTAGCCACCAGGGCTCTTAAAAAAAAAATTAATTTTAAAAATAATCTATATACTTTTTAAGGTAAATACCTTATAATAATGTTTCCACAAGGTGTGCAAACAGTTAAATTTTGGAACAAATTGTCGGTATCTTAGAAGAACTTCCTCCCATCTCCTAAGTGCTTTTATTTAAATTATTATTTAATGGACTACTTTGAAGCTGAAGTATAATTTATAGATCAGAATATGTTTGATTTCTTGGGAAATAGTCTTCTCAACGATGTCTGTTAGAAACAAGTTGGCATCCCCAAACCGATATATTTTCCTTCAGTTAAAATATATTCCACTGCAACTATGAACATCATGTATTGTCAATCATATATTGAACATCAGGAAAAAGTCACAGTTGTTGCATTTGTAGAAGTTTCTGGCAACTCAAAGTAGAGGTTCCTCTGCAACTGAGTAACATTGCTGTCCAGAAAAAAACAATGTTGTTGTTGTTAGGTGCCGTTGAGTAGGTTTTGACTCATACTGATCCTGTGAACAACAGAACAAAACAATGTCTTCTCTTGCACAATGTCCACAATGGTTTTCATGCTTAAGTGCATTGTTGCAGCCACTGTGTCAATCCATCTCATCAACAGTCTTCCTCTTTTCAGTTGACCCTCTACTCTACCAAACACAAAGTCCTTCTCCAGTGACTGATCCTTTCTGACAACACGTCCACAGTATGCAAAGACACTGTCTTGCCATCTTTGCTTCCAAGGGACACTTGGTTGTACTTCTTCCAGAACAGATCTCTTTGTTCTTTTGGCGGTCCATGCTACATATGACATTCTCCTCCTACACCACAATTCAAAGACATCAACTCTTCTTTTGTCTTCTTTGTTCATTGTCCAGGTTTTGCGTGCATGTGATGCAATTGAAAATACTATGGCTTAGGTCAGGTGCATTTTAGTCTCCAAGGTGACATCCTTACTTTTGAATACTTTAAATAAGTCCTTTGCAGCTATTTTCCAAGTGCAATGCGTCTTTTGACTTCTTGACTGCTGCTTCCATGAACGCTGATTGTGGACCTAAGTAAAATGAAATCCTTGACAACCTCAACCTTTTCTCTGTTTGTGACAATGTTGCTTACTGGTCTAATTGTGAGGATTTTGGTTTTCCCGATGTTGAGGTGTAATGCATACTGAAAGCTGTGATCTTTTACCTTGCCTTCAAAAACAGTGATGATAAAATATGTATTGTTACTTTTAAATAGAACAAGTACACTAATAGCAATACCAGACAAAATATTACAAGAAAAGAAAACTGGGTCTTAATATCTCTCACAAAGATAGCTACAAAGATCCTCAACAAAGTATTAGCATATTAAATCTAAAAGTATTTAAAAATAATTATGCACCGTGACCAGTTGGGATTTATTCCCAGTATGCAAGCTTGGTTCAATATTGGAAAGTCAATTAATGTAATCTACCACATCAATACACAAAAGAGGAAAAATGATACGCTAGTACCCACTGATACCAGAAAAATTTTTGATGAAACCTAACACTCATTCACATTAAAAATGATACAAAAAGTAAGAGTAGAGATTTTTCAACTTCATGAAAAATATGTACAAAAACCCTCAACTAATATAGTACATAATAATCAGACAGTAGATGTTCTACCTGTAAGACTGAGAACATGCCTAGCAAGTCCTTTCTCCTGTCTTAGTCATCTAACACCATAACAGAAAAAACAGAAGTGGATGGCTTTAAAAAGAGAAATTTTATTCTGCCACAGTCTAGTAACTAGAACTCCAAATTCAGAGCATCAGCTCCAGTAAAAGGCTTTCTCTGTTGGCTCTGGAGAAAGGTCCTTGTCATGAATATTCCCCTGGAATTGGAATTTCTGAGGCTGACGGTCCTTAGGTCCTTTCCACAGGATTCACTGTGCTCACAGCACTGTTTCTTGGTAGTATGAGATCCCCTAAGTCTCTCAGCTAGCTTCTTTCTTTTATATCTCTAGAGATTGCCCCAAAGCACAATACAATCTTACACATCAAATGCTACCCTACCAACACAACTACCACCTCTCTACCCATTAACATTGCAGAAGCAGGATTTACAACATTTAGGAACATAACACAGTACCTGGAATCATGGCCTAGACAAAGTGCTACATATTTGAGGAGGAGGCACAATTCAATCCATGGCATTCTACCCTTTGTCTCCCAAAATGTTACATCCTTGCAACATACAAAACATACTCACCCAACTACAGCAAAATTTTAAGACCAAATTCAGAAATCCCTCTTGAACTGTGAAATATAGATCACAAATCATCTGTTTCCAAAATATAGTGGCAGAATAGGCACAAGCTGGATACATCTATTACCGACGTGATAAATGACAAGGAAGAAGGCATAACAGGCACCAGACAAATTAGCGGAACACATTACACTAGACCACTAGGCTTCGAAAATAACCTCCCATGCTCTGAGACATTTTACACAATGACCCTGCCTTCCAGATTCTAGGTGCTGGCCACACTCTCCAGATTCTGAATGGAGGCAGCTTGGCCCTGGGTTACAGTTCTGCCTTCTAGGCCCCGTCACTAGGACAGCAACTGTGCTCCCTTGACTTCAGACACAACCATTTTCCTATTCCATCTGAGTGACGGCTCAATCCTTAGAAACACCGAAGACAATAATAGATCCACCCTTGGAGACACCTCTTGAGATGGAAGCAGCTCAGCTCCTCGTGCTCCTTGTCACTTTGACTTCTGCTTCCTGTGGCCTATAAACCTGGGCCACATACTCACGTCTGCTCTGCTGGGGCAAGTGCTCCAAATCTCTGTCGCTCCACCACTAAACGCCCAGAAGCATCCTGTTCTGCCAAAAAACCTCCTGCGAAAAGGCACTCAACTCTCTCCCTCTAGGGGTTGACTCTAGAGCTGCCTCCTGCTGATCTGGTTCTGTGTTACCAGTTCACTGTTACTTTGTCTTACCACTTGCTACTTTCTCTGGTGTTAACAGAACTCTTCAGTTTCATCCGAGTTTTCTATCCATGCGCAGCTTCTCCATTTTAAGATTTGTTAGAGCACCAATTCAATCCATGGTGACTCCTAATCAGTGTTGTCTTGTATATCTCAACTAATGCAGTAAGACCAAAGAAAGTTACATAATTTGAAATAAAGAAATAGATTGATTTTTATTTACAGATGAATCTTTTTTAAATGTGGAAAATTAGAAAGCCGCTCTTGGAACTAATATACAACTATACTAAAGTTGCATGATACAAGATCAATACATCCAAATTAGTTACTTTCCTATGTACTGACAATGAAGAATTGCATTTCAAAATTAAAAAAAACAACACAGTACAATTTACAGTTTCACTAAAAAAAATTACTTAAATATAAACACAAAAAATGTGCATAATTTATATAATGAAGTGCCATCGAGTCATATGCAAGTCTTACTCATATGCAGAAAATGAAACACTGATGAAATGAATAGATGTTTAATATTCCTAAGAGATTAATTCTTGCCATTTATCTACATAGTAAATGTAATCCAAATTAAAATCTAAGAAGCTATGTTATATATCTCACAGAATGATTTTTAAGTTTATAAAGAAAAGCAAAACACCTGGAAAAATCTATTCTCTTAGGCTAGATTCTCTAGAG
The DNA here is from genome assembly GCA_028571685.1 of Heterohyrax brucei. NCBI lineage: Eukaryota > Metazoa > Chordata > Mammalia > Hyracoidea > Procaviidae > Heterohyrax > Heterohyrax brucei. Next base: position 27,094,399 of record CM053146.1, read on the forward strand.
AAACAGAAGCATCTCTCATCCTGTATTTGTATAACATACACACACGTGTAACTCTGGTGATGCAGTGGTTAAGAGCTTGGCTTTTTGAGAAGCTGGCAAAACCAAAATCCAAAGATCAGTTGCTAACTCCAGTCCCAGAAACTGAGATTGGATGGACAGGAGCTGTCTTCAGGATTCAGAGCAAACAAAAGCCCATGAGGCTTTCCAGAAAGTTTACATAAGAGTACTGTCAATCACATTCATGATCTCACCCTAGAAAAAGTGTTACATACCTCACTGCTGAATATCACTAAGGTCACCTTTGAGGTACTCTCCTTGGGAAGCTGTGCACTGATGCTAGTTCCTAGTCAACTCTTCAAACCAATTTTGGAACTCTTTTTCTGGAATGGCCATCAGAACTGTCATCGTATTACCCTTGATGCCCTGAATGTTATCAAAATATCTTCTTTACAGTATTTCCTTTAACTTCTCATAGAGAAAAAAGTCACTGGGGGCCAGATCTGGTAAGTTATTTGTTTACTGGCTAAAAACTCCTTCACAGACAACTATATAATTAAGTTTGCCAACATGCCACTGCGCCAGCACGCACAACAATCATTCCAGAGAGAGTTCCAAAATTGACGGAAGGGTGGACTACATACTGGCGTCAGTGCATAGTTTCCCAAGGGGTGTACATCAAAGGTGACTGGGATGATATTCAACAAGGAGGTGTGTAGTACTTAAAACAATTAAGTTCCCAGACTTAATTGTCACCCTTTGTAAATTGGATACAGTTCACTACCTCCCTCCCAGGAAAATCTCTTTCCACTGATTGGTTACTTACAACAGATTCCATCATGGAGGTGATCACATTATATCAGTTATCATGAAGACATGATTGCATCATTATATGACTGCCAAACTAGATCATAACTGCCAAAATCACTGAGAATCATATCCAGCCAAGTAGACACGCAACCTTAACAATCATGTTACTGAAAAATAATAAAATGGTTGGAGGGCTCAATTGTCAGGTTAAAGACTATTTTAAAGTTATGGTAATTAAGAGAGAATAATACTATTGAAAGAATATACACACAGATCAATGAGGCCTCGTAAATAAACCTATCAGTATAGTCAATTGTTTTTTGATGACACTAGAAAAGGAATTCAATACTGAAAGAAAAGACTTCAGCAATTAATGTTGGAACAACTGGAAGGACATACATAAAACAAATCTAGACAAAGATTTAGTCAAAAATTAACTCAAAGTGTATCACAAACTAACATACAAAATGCAAAACTCCAAAATTTCTAGAAGAAAAAGAGGGAAAGTCTTTCTGACCTTGGATTTGGTGATGAGATTTTAGGAATAATATCAAAAGCAATATCTATGTAAGACAGTCAGTTGAATTTTATTAAAATGAAAATATTTTGTTCTGAAAAAGAATGACAATACAATCCACAGACGAGTATAAAACATTTGCAGAATACCTATATCCAGATATGGACCAGTAACTTGAAATTTGCCTCCAAAATTGCAGGGTACTGATAGACCAAACAGAGACGAGGGCAACTCCAGTGTGATGGCAAAGGACTTTTAGTAGAGAGACATAAATACAACAAAATCGTACCTGGTAGCCACAGGACCAAAGTTCTCCTGGGAGGGCAGAGGTTTGATAGTGGTGAATAGTGGCTCCACGCCAGGGGCTAAGAACAAATGCAAACTGTAGTGAACTGGCTGACCACATGAGGGCGCTCATGTCCAGGTTTGCGAAGCTTGTTTTCCTCAGTTCACACCCGTCCCTCAGGCAAGGCTGGCTCTTAAAATCTGGCGTATTTTCTCTCTTGTTCACAGTACAAGAGTCCTCGTTTCTTCCCCATTAGGAACAGATGTAAAGGTGGGATTGGCCAGAGTCTCATAGAGAGGTCAAATTTTCTATGCTGTCCAGCATTTTCTAATGACAGTGGTAGTCCATGTGTGCAGGCCTAGTCTAGAATGGTTTGTGAATATTCATAGGCCGTCTTCTCTTAAATCCATGAATTTGTTGTCTGTGCCCATCTTTGCACTGGAGCACAGGAAGCTTCAGCCTCTGCAGTCAGTTGGCAAAAAATGGTCTGCTTGTTGTTTTCTCCTCCCAGCATAGAAGACTGTCAGGCCACCATCCACACAAGTAACAAAAGCTTATCAGGAGCAGAGTCTTTGTTTTTTTTTTTTTTTTGTCCGGATGTCTCACACACATAGAGTCTTGTTGTATACTTGTATTTCCATCTGAGTGTTGTCAATAGACAGTTCCATAGCCCACTTCACAGTTTCCATGTACCAAAAATGACACTAACTGCTTGAATGCAAAAGTTTACAAAGGTGCACATTAGTATGTCAACACCATCAGAACATATAAGAGAGGTTACTTGGGGCCCCAAAGGGACTTACTCATTGTCACGCTTGGGTAAGAGTCTTAATGACAGTGGCAAATTCAGATCCAAAAGCTGTCCTTATTTTGGTGCCAGGTGTTACAGAGATAACAGTAACCTGTGCAATGATATCTAAAAACCCAACACATACAATTCATTTAATCACTGAACTTTAATTGTAATATAAAGGCCTTTGGTTCTTCCTGGTGATAGAGGGGCCCTGGCTTAATCCTCAGTCTATATTATTTCTGAGAGTCAGAAGATCTGGGAGAAGTCGGCAGATACCTCAGTCATTTGTGGAGCCATGCCCCAACCATACCAACGGTTAGCATAGGCTCAGCCCAGTTGCCTGGTAACTGCCCAGTTCCACTTACCACTATAGCTGTGACTGTGCTGCTGCTTGGTTCTGCTGACAGGGGCAGTTAAAAGAGAATTCCAGAGAGCACATCTAAAATCTTTTCAAGGCATCTTAATGCTAGCTGTCTTACAGGACGTTTTACTTCCCCCCCCACCCCCCGGGTTTCAACTCTTGCTTTACTCTGGGTGTTCCAGTGTTTTCTCCAGTTCAGGGACCTATTTAGCCCCTACAGCTACCCCCAGTCTCATGGTGGGAAGACTGAGCAATGTTAGGGAATTGTTCCTCCAGCCCTTGAACTGCCCGTCTTTACAAACCGACAGGTGGGCTTTGCTGGTTATTCATCCTATTCACAGACGTGGCTGATCAATGTGGCTAAACACAACTGCCTCATATCTCTTTCTAACTGTAACACTTTCTGAAAAGCCTTCACACATATTTCAGTAACTATGTGAGATTCACTGGCCTGCTGGACAGCCCAGAGCAGTGACCGTTCCCCAGTCACCACTGCTCTCCTAGCTTCTTTTCCGCATTGATGAAGGCACACTTCTGCAAGGAACTGGGCCATGCCTCTTGGCACTTTTGGGTGTCCGCATATTCTGCCCAACATGAGATTTCGTTCTCAGAAAAGAATACAGACTAGATTTCCCCACATGGCAATGAGAGATCCACCTGAGCGTATGGGCCGGAACTCTCAACACGGAAGTCACCGATTCAGGATTTCTCTTGCAGAGTCTTCACTCTCACTCACCATTTTCTCAGTCTCTTGGCTGGCTCACCAGTTACCTTAGTATGGGCAGGCAACTTGAAATTTGGCTTGCACAAATAGTGCAATGATGTCAAAGAAATAGGCAGCCAACTTCAATGTAACTGCTAAGGAGTTTGAGAGACTTATGTATGAAACACTCCCTGGCTGCCTGCCACACAACCAAAGCAGGACTCTGTGCCGTGCAGTGGGAGGGCAGAAGTTTTACACTGGTAATGGATAATAGTGGCTCCATACCAGGAATTTATGTAAGCCTGAAGTGAAAAGGCAGTTATGTTCAGTCCCACAAAGCTTGTTTCCACTGCAACACATGTGATAAGGAACTTCATGCCCCAAGACGAGGCAACAGTTATTGTCCTCAGCTGCTAACGAGAAGGTGAGAAGTTCAAGTCCACCCAAAGGCACCTCAGAAAAAGGACGTGGTGTTTTCCTTCCAAAATGTCAGCCATCAAAAGTCTTACGGAGCACATTTCTACTCTGACATACATGGGGTCACCATAAGTCAGAACTGATGGCAAGTGGACTGGAAAGGGCTTATATTTAAAATACACAAAAACCATTAAATCTCAACAATAAGAAGACAACCACATTAAGAATGGGCAAGGAAAACACAGAGATAGCAAATAAACGTATAATGCAGTATTCACTACCATTTTTCCTTAGATGGTGCAAATTAAAATAATAATGTGATATCGCATCTCACACAGTAGAATGGCTAAACCACCTCCACTCCACTCCACCTACTCCACTCACAAATTTGACTATACCGATTGTTGGTGAGCCACAGAAACTTTCATTTATTGATGGCAGGAATGACAATGGCTGATTACTTTGTATGCCAGCTTAACAGTCACAAAATTAAATAGCCTTGCCACATGACTTAGAAATCACACTCTTCAGTAGTTATCGAACTGGTTCCAGAACTTAACATCTATGTGAAAACAAGCATTGGGACATTAATAGCATTTTTTTCCACAGTCACCAAAATATCTTTTAACAGAAAAATGCATAAACAAACTCTAATATAACCATGAAAATAGAATATTATTCAACTGTTCAACAATTAAAAAAAAACAAACAAGCAAATCATACATAAAATTAACAAATCTTTAGTACTCATCACTCGGTAAGAGAAGCTAGTATGAGAAGGGAGAAGATAACCTGATCTATTATTTCCTTTGCTGACAAACAGGAAAAAAGCAAAACTATAGGGCTCTTAAGCATAACAATGGTTGTGGGGGGGGGTCCCCTGTAAGGACAGAGTTGAAAGGATAACCCATAGCTTTTCTTTCATTTTTGTTGTTGTTTGTTTGTTTTTGGTTTTTGATCGTTTGTTTGTTTTCTGTTTTTGAGAGGTGAGACTAATCTGTGTGACACTGTAATGGTGACTATATGACACTATTCATGTTTCAAATGTCATAGAACTTTAAAGTAAAACACAGTGAACTTTATTCAAATTCAAATTAAATTATCTTAGATGAAAGGAAGGGCAAGATACAATATAGAAGAAGTCAGAACAACTGGATTATGAAGTTGTGACGATTAAGTTCACGAACTCATCTTAGAAAAAGTGTTACACGCCTCATTGCTGAATATCACTACAGTCACCTTCAGCATACTCTGCTTGGGAAGCTGTGCACTGATGCCAGCACCTGACCCACCCTTCAATGCCGTTTTGGAACTCTTCTTCTGGAATGGCCATAAGAGCTATCATTGTACTACGCTTCATAACTTGAATGTCACCAAAATATTTCCTTTCAATATTTCCTTTATCTTCAAGTAAAGATAAAAGTCATTGGGGGCTAGATCAGGTGAGTAGGGAGGGTATTCCAATATAGTTCTTTGCTTACTGGATGAAAACTCCCTCACAGACAGTGCTGTGGGAGCTGGTGTATTGCTGTGATGTAAGAGACATGAGTTGCTGGTGAAAGATGCAGGTCATTTTCATCATGTAGCCTTTTTAGCACTTCCAAATAGTGAACTTGGTTAACTGTTTGTCCAGCTGGTAAAAATTCATAAGGAACAATCTCTCTGACATCAAAAAATGTTAGAAACATTGTTGTGACTCTTTATTTGGACTGAGAAATTTTTCGGTCATGGAGAATAGACTGACTTCCATTGTACACTTTGATGCTTTTTCCAAGATTGTGTTGGCATACCCTTATTTCACCACCAGTGATAACATGGCCCAAACATCATCTTGCCCCTCCCAAAGACCGTGGCAAACTTTAGCTCTCCCCTGTTTTTGTTCATTGGTGAGTTTCTTCAGGACCGTTTTTGTACCTACCTTTCTCATGCCAAGACTTTCAGTTAAGATTTTCCTGTTTCTCTGTCGATGTTTACCTGGTCTGTAGTGCTTCTCACAATCAGTTGATGATTTCAATGCACAATTTGATGAGTTTTTTTCAATGTTTTCATCAGTTCTTCTTGTTGATGGACTCCCATTCTTGCTAACTTCAATGAGAAAAATTTAATGTTTATTTGTTGCTCTATTTCAAGCTCCAACATTCTCATGAAGGCATAGAAGAGCACGCAACAGCAATAATAAATGCCACTCAGCAAGACATTGCCACATGTCAACACATACACAGCTGTGAGACACTGATATACCAAAGTTATGAAATCTTATCAAGTTGTTTGTATATCACAAGTGGTATTGGCACACTCATATTTCACCACCAGTAATAACACAGCCCCGAACATTATCTTGCCCCTCCAATTCACCAATGCAACAGTGCTGCCAATGTAAGCATATGGTTGCAAGTTTACGAACTTAGTTGTCATACCTCATAAACAAAAGGTACGAAGTTTCCTGAACACAACTAAACACTTGTAGGGACAGAGTAGCTGGAGGCTAGAGTCTGAGGACTATGGTTTCAGGGAAGGTAATAAAGTTCTGCATCCCACTGTAGTAAACAGTGTCTGGAGTCTTTTAAAAACTGGCAAGCAGCCATCTAAGAGGAATCAGTTGGTCCCAGTACACCTGGAGCAAAGGTATTTCAGTCATCTAGTGCTGCTGTAACATAAATACCACAAAGTAAGTGGCTTTAACAAAGGAAAGTTTATTTTTACACAGTCTGGTAGGCAACAAGTCCAAATTCAAGATGTCCGCTCCAGGAAAAGGCTTTCCCTTTGTCGGCTCTGGAGGAAAGTCCGGTATTGCATCAGTCTTTGTCCAGGGGTCGTCTTGGCGCAGGAACCTCAGATCTAAAGGACATGCTTTGTCTTGGTGCTGCTTCCTTGATAGTGTGAGATTCCCAGTTCTCTGCTTGCTTCTCTTTCCTTTTATCTCTTGTAGGATGAAAGAATTAAGAGTGGGGCGAGCCATGCTCTAGGGAAACTCCCTTTACAGGGGAGCAGGGAGTTGATCTTATAAAGGGATTTACAGTCCCACCCTAATCCTTTAACATACAGCACAGCAAAATCACAAAATGGAAGATAATCGTAGAACACAGAGAATAATGGCCCAGGCAAATGGCTACATATATTTTTGGGGGACACAATTCAATACATGAAAAAAGAAAAATAAAGAACACACACATACAAAACCAGGAAAATATTAGCACAAGAGAAAAAAGGGACCCTCAAATCAGGGATTCCATCAGCCAGAGACCAAAAGACTAGATGTTGCCCAGCTAACACAGATGACTGCCCTGACAGGAAATAAAACAGATGGTTCCCGATGGAGCAGGAGAACCCAAATTCACATGAAAAGAATAGATTTAATGGTCTGATTGAGACTAGAGGAACCATTGAAGACATGGCTCCCATGCTCTATTAACTCAGAACTAAAACCATTCCCAAAGCCAACTTTTTAGAAAAAGATTACAATAAACTATAAAATAATAGTTGTGAAGAGTTTGCTTCAGTCACGCAGATATACGAGATTGAATGGGTGTCTCCTGACCAGAAGCAGGGTGAGAAGGCAAAAAGGGACAGGAAGCTGTTGGAAAAATACAGGAACCCTGAGGTGAAAACAGAGGTACTGGGACACTACAGGAATTGCAGCTAGTGTTACATAGCAATATATATACATATGTAAATTTTTGTATGAGAAATTAACTTTAGCTATCTACTTTTACCTAAAGCACAAAAAAGAAAAGGACAAAAGAAAAGGATGCATGATTTCAATCACATTAGGATCAGCCAACTGTTAGTTTTAATTCTATTTCCTTCTCATCTCCTTAAAAGCTTCATTGTAACTAGCTTGCTTAGAGCAATTTGTTTTTTTAGAAAGTAAAATGATCTCATTGCCTGTGTACAGAATAACTTCTTGAATAAATTTTGTCTATTTTAAAGATAAATAAGTAAAATACAATCCTTTAGGGGACTGGAATATGACAGGATGAAATGCAGAACATTCCAAAGAATCTCACTACCAGGCCTGACAATTAAGTCAAAGAATATAGTTGTTGTAAGTGCTTAATACCTAGTGCTGAGTATCACTACAGTCACCTTCCACGTACTCCCCTTGGGAAGCTATGCACCCAAGCCAGTGCCTAGTCAACCCTTCAAAGCAATTTTGGAACCCTTTCTGGAATGCCCATTGCCTATGGTGGCAAGATGTGGGTTCATGAACTTAGTTGTAAAGTTGTGAAGGAATTTTTAGACAGTGAACAAATAACTGTGTCGGTATACCCTCCCTACTTACCTGATCTGACCCTCAATGACATTTTTCTTTACCTAAAAATAAAGAAAATATTGAAAGGAAGACATTTTGATGACATTCAGGACATCACAGTTAATAAGACAACAGCTCTGATGGCCATTCCAGAAAGAGTTCCCAAACAGCTTTGAAGCATGGACTAGGAGTTGGCATCAGTTCATAGCTTCCCAAGAGGAGTACTTCAAAGGTGATCGTAGTGATATTTAGCACCGAGGCACGTAGCACTTTTTCTAGGATGAGTTCACAAACTTAATTGGCAGTCCTTGTATACCACAAAATGGAGTAATCTCACGGAGGTAGGAAGAAATACATGTTGACTTAAGTAACTTTGGAAATGAAAGTCTATAAGACTAAAGCTAAAAGAAACTGTACATTAGCACTTCACTCTAATTGATAAGATCATGACTTATGATAGGATGGAGTAAGAGCCTAAAACCATGATAGATGCATGATGCAATTAAATAATCAAGTAAATGGATGGTGGATGGTGGGAGTTAGGTTTTTCTTTTTTGGAGTGTTTCTTAGTCGCCTGCTACTGCTCCAACAGAAAGCACCACAAGCAGAAAATTCATAAAGATAAACTTTTATTGTCAGTCACAGTCCAGCAAGCCACAAATCCATTCATAAGTTACAAATGCGATTCAGTATGAGAAATCATCATAGTCCAGTAGGCCGAGAGTCCAAATTCAAGAAGAGCATTTCAGCAGAGGAACCTCAGGTCCAAAAGATGTGCTCTGGTCTCTTGGTGGTATGAGGTTCCCTACTTTCTCTGTTCATTTCTCTGCCTTATATCCCACAAGCTTTTAGCTTGAGTTCTGCCTCACCAACACAACTGCTGCCCCTTCTCCATCGTCAATATCACGAAGGCAGGATTCACAACACATGAGAGGAATGGCACCATACTGGGACTCATAGCCAAGTCAAATCAATGCATACATTTTTGGAGGGGTTCAATCCATGACAGAGAGTAAAGTAATTGACCAAAAGAGAAAGCTAGGATGATTCATTTAGTAATGGATTACATTTGGAGATACTAGGATGAACTCATGTTTTCATTAACACATACAGAGATTGTTGCAGGTAATTGTTTGCAAACTCATTCTAGAAAAAAGTGCTACATACTTTGGCTTTGAGTCAATTCCGACTTATAGCAACCCTATAGGACAGAATAGAGCTGCTCCACAGAGTTTCCAAGGGGCTCCTGGTAGATTCAAACTGCAGACCTTTTGGTTAGCATTCGTAGTGTTAACCACTATGCAACCAGGGTTTCCCGTATATGCATATATATTAATTTAAACATATATATTGTCTTACTCTGTTAGCCGAGAGGACCTGTAAGTGATGATATTCCAGTAGCAATGAACACAGTTGGAAGCTGGTTTGTAATACCATTTTACATTGAACGTAATCTGGGTCTCTAGGAGAGTTCTTTTCCTTATTCTAGGAAAAGAACAAGGAGTATCCAAGATCAGTCCGGAGTATTTTTTGGTGCCTGAATATAAAGATGTGTTTAAAGAAAAACTAAGTCACAGTAATGAGGGTTTCTCAGTGGCACACAGGAACCAACCGACAGAGCTATCAAAAGTGAAAGTTGAAACTGTTTGGGACACAAAATAAAATAAAATTGTATTATGACATAAAATATAAATATCTATTAGTTAATACTGATATAAAGAAATAGAGAGATCGCTATACAGAAGATTCTAAATAATTTCTGTAGATACTTTGAGCTCAAGGAGGTGAAGCCTAACCACCTACTCCTGAAGTGTGAGCTGAGTGCAGTCACTTCCTTACAAAGAGTACATTATATAAAGGAAGGAAAGAACAGCCATGTGATCGGCGTGAACATCAACAATGACAAGTAGCATTCTCAGTGTGCACTCTTGATGTCATGTAATGAGAATGGCACCTTGCCTTTGTGCTCTCCTTTCCACAAACCCAGGTTCCCAGGCTGGTCATAAGTATTAGACACTCTAAAATTGAGAAACAGTGTACAAAAAGCTCACCAATAGTCTTTAAAAACTGCCAGGATCATCAAAAAAAAAAGGAAAGACTAAAACTGTCAAAACTAAGAGAAGTCTGAAGGTATATGACAAAGAAAAGCAATGTGCTTTCCTGGATAGAATCCTGGAACCTGTATATATATATATGTTTCTTAAAATCAGGAGAATCAAAGTATGGACTTCACATAATATCGGTACCTCAATATTGATTCATTAGTGTCACAGGTAGACCATACTACTATAGGACTTAGGAAAGAGGAACTCAAGACAAAAGAAAGAGGCATTGTGTGCTGATAGCAACACACATTAATTTTTATAAATAGGCACATACCCACTCTGTATGAACTGAAATCCCTCCAATTGCAAGGAATACAGAGTCACTTATGCTACCTTAGTAAATGGAAATTTGTTAAAAGATACATCTCAGGGCACAACAGGGTGACCTTGTTGTTTTTTAATGTACTGAACATGAAAATATTCATGCCTTACTCTAATAGTTTGCCATTATGCTGATTTGGTTAACTTCTGTGTTTCCTTCCCTCCTAAATCTCCTGATGATGGGCTTTCTCGGTGTCCTATTCAAATATTCTGAGAGGAACTATGATTGGCTTGTCTAATCACAATGGAGTCCTGAGTCCTGTCCTGTTTTCCTAGTCAGTCCTTCAGATAAGTGGTCCTTCAATAATGTCTGCTTTTCAAGCTTGCTCCATTTTCTGACTAAAGAGCTATGGTAATTATGCAGGGTCATTTGCTATAACATTAGGCCAAATGGTAGAGTTTTTTTTTTTAATCTTTCAAAGCCTTCCCCATAATAGACTAATTCCATCTGATACCTGCCTTCAGAATGAGCTTTGTATGAACAAATCTGTACGCAGTTTATGTGTTAACTCATGTCTAGTCACTAAGAGGTTATTCAGAGCTCCTAGTCAAAGGACTAGGAACGTTCTGTCACTCAACAGGCACCGTAGTTCCCTTGGGGAAGTGATCATAATGCTTTCCAAATCTTCTATTTGCCCCCTACATTTTCAAACCCCTAGAGAGCCGTGAGATTTGGCCATTTGGCTGTGGAGTAATGTAAAATGTGAGGTTGTGGCAATAAAGGCAAACAAATAGACTTACATGATTCTCTATTCTCTCTTTCCTTTTATGTGGTGACCAAGAAGGAGAAAGATGTGGTGGAGGCAGCAGGGAGAAGGTTTACCAGATAATGACCTTAGCAGAATCAATCAATCAATCAATCAATAATCACTTGTCAGTCATAAATGTCATGTACTGGTTTGTTTGTTTGCATAGCCCCTGAAATTTTGGGGTTGTTGGTTATTATAGCACAGCCTTTCCTATTTTGATCATTTAAAAAATAATTCTGAGTAACAAAACACCTGAAATACATAGCCTTAGTGTAACAGTTAAGCTTAGCAATTGTGAGTGGTAGTAAGAAAGCTGAGAGTTGAAAAGGTGATGATCCAGGTAATAAAGTAGAACAATGTTCAGTAATACTGTCACCTGTGCAAACTTGGAAGACAGTTTATATATTAATGAACTTGCAAGCAGCTTGGCAAAGACCAGTAGTGGTGAATTTTGCTTGCTTTTAGTTGCACCAAGAAAGGGATACAATGAAGAATGAGGCTCAAAAGAAAATTAGTATTCTTTAAGCAGAAAAAATAAAAAGAATAGAGAAGTCTTAGAAGTATGGGAACTTACAATGTTAGAAAATTGAGAACTTTTCTACTTCAGACAAATATTAGAGAGAAAAAGATTTTAAGGAACAAAGATCTACCAAAAGTTGTAAATCAAATTGTCTCATGCGAAGATCAGAGTAAGATGTGCAACCCAGTGAAATCAGTGATAGCATACATTAGAAACAAGAACAATATTAAGCGGACTTCAGCATAACTTGAATACTCCTTCCAACTTAAGCCAATATTGCAAGGACAGAGTAGCTGAGGCAGGTGACGGGAGACCATGCTCTTAGGCGAAATAGAGGCCAATTGGCACAACTACCGTCCCGCTAAGAGGGCTCTGTGCACCCCACATTGCTGAGTGGCGTCTGGAGTCTTAAAAGCTGCCAAGCTGCCATCCGAGGGCACAGCAAATGGTCCTAACTCAGCAGGAACGGATGCTCACCAAGGACCGAAAAGACATGGGATAAACACAACCCGGAAGATGGAGAGACCCACGTGAGTGAGTGCCTACATAGACTTGGGATCAGAAGAACCGGATGGTGCCCGGCCACCACCAGTGATAGCCGCGATGGAGCTCACTAAGTTGAGTTTCACCGGCAACACAATAATAAAAAAAAGATCGCACCCTGCGACCTCCACTAAAAGACCACAATTGATGGTCCAACGGCTTCAGGGTTCCCCTGGGAGCATGGCCCATGGCCCCGATGCTGCCCTTGCCCATAAATCATAATGAAGATCCACTCTTTGGACACGAATGGATTGGACTTGGCTATGCAGAGTGACCATATTGGATGCACTTTATGGTTCTATGCATCTATAGGATATCATCCTGCTGACCTCTGGCTGGAGGAAGGAGAGTGGGTGGAGAGGAGGGGAAAGGAGATTATTGGGAGGATGAGACATGTATGGAGCAGAGAGGAATAGTGTGCAGTCACCGGACAGGGAGAGCAGTGGAAGCTGCATATAGGTGGGCATGTAAATTTATACGTGAATGTACATTTTCACTCAGTCATAATTTAAAAAAAAAAAGAAGATGTGCCACCTGGTAAATTCTGTGTGTTTATAATTTGGGGGAAAGTTTATCATAATGATGTGGCTCATTCAACCAGTCATGTACTCAAGGCACTCACCATTAAATCCATTAAATGAGTGAAAATAGTGGAAGATGAGATAGGATAGTAACAAGCTGTAAATGATTATATTAAACATGAAAAATATACTTAGAATATAGCTGTGGGCATAGTTAGAGGCATATGATGCTGATGAAATAGAATGCATGAGAAGTATAATAAGATTTTAGAGTTTGGACTAAAAAGAACTATTATTTAATGAGACTTGGGATCACATTATTTTATGAGGAAAAGTATGCTGCAAAATCTACACAGCACTAAGGGATAACTTATTCTCAAAACCCATGTCAGATACCAGAGAAGGAAGATAGATAGTAGAAAATGAGAAATATCAGAGATTTTGGACGGTGCAACAGTTTCAGAGTGAAAAACCCAGGGTTAATCAACAGTCTCTGTTCTTGGTGTCAGCTCTTACAATATACACTTTTTTTTAACCTTTGTGGCTAGAAAAATTTATTGTAGTTACCTAAATCTTATTTACCATTGCGTGTTGGTTATTGGGCTAAAACTTAGCTTTTTAGGTTTGTTAGTTGAAAGCAAGAGAAAACTACTAAAGGATCAATGTGGACACCACCAAATATCAACTAGTTATCCTAAAGTTTGAGCTGGATGCTCAAAAGATAACATGGATAGTCTTCTGTGCAGAAGTGTCAAGTGCACTGTATAAAAAGAGTATAATTGGTGACCAGAATGGCTGTCTGTGGAATAAATATAATGTTCGCCTTGTGTTTTTTTTCACCTAATACTGTCCAGCTTTTCTGCAGTTTGACAGAGCCATGTGATAGCTCTAACCAACATTTTGAAAGCAAAAGTGCTGTAGACCATGTCGAGATAACTTAAGCCAGCATGCTTTTCTATACTGTCTTCCCCATCACACCTGAATGAGAAGTAAACCTGTGCTGTGTCAACCCATTCATAGTTCACAATTAATTTGTTATAGTTGCATGAACTAGAGCATCCTGACCAAAGATATACCATTAGCCTCCCATTCCTGATACACTCAATAGCACCGTTTCAGCTGTTTTTTCTTTTTCTTTTTTGCTTTTCACTAGCATTTTTTTTTTAAACTGAGAAATGTCAGTAAAGGAATACTGTTAACCTTCAAGAGCTTTTATTAAATAGCTAGTAGGGTGAACAATTCCTATATATTCTGGTTAAGACCGTAAAACAGTGGTAAATCAGCCAGATATACATGATAGATGCATCCAACTTGTTTTCCTCCTATAACTGATTATCTTTTATTTTTCCAGTATTGAACAGAGAAGGGCACTACTGTTTCCAAATTTTAATCATTTCCCACAAGAACATGTTAAGTATGCAGACTATTGCTCGTATCAGCTCACTAAGCAGAGTATTATCTGCTTATGCAAAAACTCGCTAGCAAAAAGTCCATCAACTCATTGTAATATTTACCAATTTGTTGAGTTTTTTGATTAGGAGCAATTAAAATTCACATTTATTTATTTTTTTCTTCTGGCTTCTGTTGGAAAATTCTACAAAATCTTGCTCACTCATCTAGGTCTTTGTTAAATTGTTGGGGTTTTGTTTGTTTTGTTTTGTCACAGTGAGTCCAGGCCCCTTTGCTCTATTTATATTAAGAGCTGATTTCTATGGTACTGGAGTATTGGGGTTCTCCAACACTTCTTCAGTCATTACCAAATAATTCCATTCAAATAACTGGCTGTCTGATCTTGGACCATCAAGGTCCTGATCTTGGCCATTAAATCCCAACCCTTTGAGATTTCAATTTATCTTTAAATCGTGCTGTATCTGTCTCAAGAGCTAGTTTTCAAATATCTCAGAAGATAAATTACAAGGAGACAACACATGATCATATACTTATAGTCTTTTTTTTTTTAACTTATTGTCTCGTATGTTATCTACTGTAGCCATTTGGAGGTATGAGAAACAAATCTTTAACTCTACTAGACCTACATTACATAACAATATGAAAGTATGCTAAAGTTGCAACCAAAGCTCTGCTTTCAATATGGACATATTTTTTGCAAGAAAATGCAAGTGATGGTCTAAACATTGACTTCACCAAGAAAGACCATAAAATACTACCTGCACAACACCTGTGTGTGTCCGTACTACTACCAGTTCCATAATCTCTGAGCATCCCTGAGGATCCATTACTTGAAAATCAACTCCAAAACTATTTTAAATAGTACTTTGAAATGCTAATGAGAAGTTTAAGAAACTGAAAAGAGAAATACTAGTTTCAAAAGTTGTATAGCCAAGGCTATGGAACAGAATCTTCATTCAATTTGCAACACTATTCTTCGCAGTCCTGTATGCTGGAGAGACTGTGTCAAATTTTTGTCTCTCCATATGTACATATGGAGATACATAGATGATAGATTGACATCAATCTATCTATACATATGTATACACACATGTACACATACATAGACATACAAGGACTGCCAATTAAGTTCATGAATTCACCCTAAAAAAAGTGATACATACCTCATTGCTCAGTATCACTATGATCATTTTAGAAGTACTGTTTTGGGGCAGATATATACTGATGTCAGCTATTCCACCCTTCAAAGCAATTTTGGAACTCCTTTTCTGGAATGGCCATCAGAGCTGTCATCATATTACCCTTGATGTCCTGAATGTCATCAAAATGTCTTCCTTTCAATGTTTCTTTTATCTTTGGGTAAAGAAAAAGGTCATTAGGGGTCAGACAAGGTGGGTGTTCCAACACAGTCATTTGTTTACTAGCTAAAAATTCCCTCACTGACAACTATACAATTAAGTTCTTGAATTTGCCACCATACAGCTGTGTGCAATGGCCATTCCAGGACGGGTTCCAAAATTGCTTTGAAGAGTTGACTAAGCAATGGCATTTGTACATATCTTCCCAAGAAAAGTACTTCAAAGGTGACTGAAGTTACTCAGCAATGAGGTATGTAGCATTTAGAACAATTAAGTTCATGGACTTAATTGTCACATCCATATGTGTGTATGTATGTATGTGTATGATACATGTATGTGTTTATATGTGCATACTGATCTATATCCATATACATGCACATATATGCATGGAAGCATTAGTGTTCAGTGCATCAGATCTGTTCTTGACATGGCCTGTTAACTCGAGTGGGGTATACTCATGTTTGTACTTTGGCCCTTGTGGACTTATTCAAATTTTCTTTAGGTTCAATTTCATCTTGTATATGAGCAATTGATGGTTTGTGCTGCAGTCAGCACCTGGTCTTGTTCTGACTACCAATATTCAGCTTTTCCACCATCTCTTTCCACAGAAGTAGTCAAATTGTATTCTATCTGGCGAGGTCCATGCGTATATTCACCGTTTGTTTATGTGGGCTAAAAAAAAAAAAAAAAATGTATTTGCAATGAAGAAGTGGTTGGTCTTGCAAAATTCTATCATTCAACCTCTGGCATAATTTTTGTCACCAAGGTTGTATTTTTCCAACTACCAATCCTTCTTTGTTTCCAACTTTTCCATTCCAATCACCGGTAATTATCATTTCACCTTGAGTGCATCTTCAATAAATTTCAAATTGCAGAAGCAGGTAAAAAGTTTTTTCTTTGGTGGTTGGTGCATAAATTTGAATACCAGCCAAGTGCCATCTTATTAACTGGCCTTCCTTGTAGGTATATGGATATTATCCTATTTCTGACAGCATTGCACTTTAGGACAGATCTTGAAATGTTCTTTTTGATGATGAATGTAACACCAATTCTGTTGAAGTTTTCATTCCTGGCACATTAGGCCATATGATGGTCAGATTCAAAGTGGCCAATAGTGGTCCATTTCAGCTCACTAATGCCTAGGATATCAATGTTGATGTGATCCAATTAATTTTTGACTATTTCTAATTTTATTGGATTCATACTTCCTACATTCCTGGATTCATACTTCCTACATTCCATGTTGCAATCTTTGATGGATGTTTGCAGCTGTTTCTTCCTGTTCTGAGTCGTGCCACATCAGCAAATGTAGGTCCCAAAGACATTATACTCCATCCCCATCATTAAGGTCAGCTCTAATTTGAGGAGGCAGCTCTTCTCCAGTTGTCTTTTGAGTGCCTTTCAGTCTGGGGGTGCTCATTTTCTGGCACTATGTCTGACAATCTTGTTGCTGTTCATAAGACTTTCACTGGCTAGTTCTTTTCAGATGTAGATTGCTGGGTCCTTCTACCTAGTGCGGATTGCATCTCAACATCAAGAAAACAAAAATTCTCACAACTGGACCAGAAAGTAACATCATGGTAAATGGAGAAAGGATTCAGGTTGTCAAGAATTTCATTTTATTTGGTTTGACAGTCAACACGTACGCAAGCAGCAGTCAAGAAATCAAAAGACTCATTGCATTAGGAAAACCTGCTGCAGAGGGCCTCTTTAAAGTATTCAAAAGGATGGCATTTTGAAGACTAGGGTGCACCTGACCCAAGCCATGGTATTTTCAGTTGCATTATATGCATATGAAAGGTGAACAATGAATAAGAAAGACAGAATAATCGATGCCTTTGAATTGTGGTGCTGAAGAAGAATATTGAACATATCTTGGACTGCCAAAAGAACTAACAGATCTATTCTAGAAGTACAACTGGAGTGATCCTTGGAAGCAAAGATAGTAAGACTGCATCTCATGTACTTTGGACATTTTGTCTGAAAGGATGGGTCCCTGGAGAAGGACATCATTCTTGGTAGGATGGAGGGTCAGTAAAAAAGAGGAAAACCCTCAGTAAGATGGATTGACACAGTGGCTGTAACAATAGGCTTAAGCATAAAAACAATTGCGGAAATGATGCAGGACTTGGCGTTGTTTCATTATGCTGTGCATAGGGTCTTCATGAGTTAGCAATGACTTGACGGCACCTAGTAACAACAACAACAACAACACACATTTAAAAGAAACCCTGCTGCCATCGAGTTGATTCTGACTCATAGTGACACTATAGAACAGTGTGGAACTGCACCGTAAAGTTCGCAAGGAACGGCCTGGTGGATTTGAATTGCCTACCTTTCATGCCATTAGAGTTTCCATACAGATAGACAGATATGTATATATATGTATACACATATATATACATACATACATGTGCATGTACATGTAGCTATTCACCAAATGATTCACCACCTTCTCTGTAGAGTCTGCTTACTTCATATGTTCCTCTACGGAGTATTTTAGATTTTTTTTGCTACAGTTTCTAGCTCTTTAGCAATTGCTTTCACAGTAAAACTCACAGACCGTGTCTCTGATTGTGTAGTCTAGATCGTCATTATCCAACGTATAGTAATTTTGTTGTGAAGAAACATTATTCTACACATCTCTAAATCTCTGACCCAGGTATCAAAATGGAAGATTTGATGTTGGTATCACACAATGAAAAATACACTGATCAAAATAAAATGTACCACATGAGTTTGCATTTCTTAGAAATAGCCTGTCAGGAAGGAGAAATTTGAAAGAGAAAATTCTTAAAGTAATTTATAGTGAAAGTGGTGAAAAGTCAACATTTTAGACACATTTTGGGATTTTGCAGATAAATTGAATGAAAGATGTAAATTAAAGAGAAAAAGGAAAGATAACTTACATTTTTTTTGACCTGAACAACTAATAATCTCAAATACATCTTACTGCAAAGTAAAAGACTGGAATAGAAAAAGGATTGGGGTGACAGTATCTTAGGCTGGGTCCTCTAGCGAAGCAAAGGCAGTAAAGATTATTGGTATGCACAGAGAGAGATTTATAGCAAGGAAATGGCACATGCAGTTGTGCAGACTGCGAAGTTCTCAGTCTGGAGGTCAGCTTGGAAGCTCCTCCTGACTAGTAAAGTGCAGGGACTGGTGAAACTATGTTCCATGGGTCAGACATCAGGCCTCTAAATCACAGACTGCAAAGACTGACAAATCCCCAGATTGGCAGGTAACCTGCTAGTTCAAGTTCCAAGAAATGGAGATCAGATGAACAGGAGCAGTTGCAGGATCCAGAACAAGAAAAAGTCAAGGAGTTTTTTGAGAAAATTGACCATTATTGAATGCAGGCCATGTCCCCAAGGAAACTCCCTTTCAACTGATTGGCTGCTACTAACAGATCTCATCATGCAGGTAATTACATTATATTAGATATCTTCAAGGAGGTGATTGCATCGTCACATAGCTACTGAACTACATAATAATTGTCAAACAGCTGAGAATCACAGCCCAGTGATGTTGACACACAAACTTGACCATGTCAGACAGTATCAAATTTTGCTTGGGTCCTCTAAATATGAGGGGCCAGCCGCATATCTTAATAGATCTTGTAAATTAGCAGTTGACTGTGCGCATCGGGAGATCAGGAGAAAATCTTGGCCTGAAAATATAAATTTAGGAATGATCAGTATTCATTTAGAATCAGTAGCATACAACTTAAATGACTGTTAAGACTTCAGGAAACAGGCATGCATACGGTGTCACATACAGAGGTAAGTGAATATTAATAATGATAGAATAATAGAAATAATATAAACCTTGCATTTTACAGCAGCTGGTAATTTTTTGATGACTAGTCACAATAATCTTTCTTCCTTGTAAGAATTGTGTCATAGAGATGGGATAGTTGTTATCATCTTTTAAATATGTAGAGACTGAAATATCAACTCTCAAAATATACAGATACATGAGTAGACTACAGCGGATCTGGGGTAGGAAAAAAAAATCTGCTGCTGTGGAGTCAGTTTTGACTCATAGCATCCCTATAGGACAAAATAGAACTGCTCCAAAAGGTTTTCAAGGAGCATCTCATAGATTTGAACTTCCAATTTCTTGGCTAGCACCTGAACTCTTAACTACTGTGCCACCAGGCTCTATTCTGGGACCAGTGACTAGATTATCCTAACAAATTTACTAATCCTCCCTCTGCATTATATATATATATATGTGTGTGTGTGTGTGTGTGTATGTATGTATGTATTTAAAAACTGAAATCAAGTATACCCCTACAGGCTCCATTCTGTAGAAACTGGAAAAAATTAATTTTCTGACCATTTCCTTATAAGAATACTGAAGCTAATGTAGAAAAATTCCTCAAACCCTTTAATATGGAATAGAGTTCCTATGGAGAAGAGATGTCTGTTTGTGATACACCTTCAGAAACAGTGTGATATTTGTGGAGATATTAAGGTAACACAATGAGGTTACTTTCTGTTTATTTCTGGAATTGACCTTCCACTGGTACACTCTACTGAGTTTTCTTCACTTTGCAAATGGACAGCACAATTCTTATAGCATTTACACTGATGATATAAAGTCACAAAGCCAAATCCTAGAACAGGTGAAAACATGTTTATTGAAATTACAGATGTGTCTGCTCAAAGGCAAAATAAAGGATAAGTTAAGACCCAGGTCATAGGGATATAAATTGAACTAGGATTCTAAAGCAGTAGTTTGAAGACTTTTGTTTCTTCTTCTCTTTTCTCTATCTGTTAATAAGACAATTTCCTGATAATAAAGGCAAAGATTAAAACATTAGATCAAGAGGGTTTTTTAATCAACATTAGTGAGTATAACTGTCTACAATCCCTTATCACTTTTGGTATGTTTTTCTTTATTTTCTGTTAGAGAGCCCTCCCTTCCTCTCTCTCAATTTCTTATGATTTAATGTGTGACTGACTTGAAGTTGATTTAAGGAGAACAAAACCTGCTGTATCAGGGCATATCATTCAGCTGGGCACAAAAGCAGTAAGGTTTATAAATTGGTAAGATGTAGCTATGAGAGAAATAAGTCAAGATGAAAAATAGAAAGTCTAACATGGAAAAGGGACTGATTTTGTTTGATACTACATGTTGAGAAAGTTGTCTTGTGCCTCAAGCTGATTCCGATACAAATAAACCCTATAGCACAGAGACAAAAAGCCTTATAAAGGTTCCTAGGCTAATCTTTTTCAGGAGAAAAATTCCAGATCTTCCCTACCACAAAACAGCTTCTGGATTCAAACCCCTGACCTTTCTTTCGACAGCTGATCACTCAACCAAGTGCCACCTAATCTCCTTACATTTACACAGTTTGTATTTCCTAAATCAACTTGCTTAAGTAGTTTTTATGCTACTTGAAACTAAAGTACTTTTGTCAGATGAATGAAGAGTCAAGTACAGTTAACTATTTTTAAACAATCATGTCCTAGCTGTCTGACACTTTCTCTAAAAAACTGAGATTCAGATTTTGCCTACTTACAAAATGGTGGAAATTTTTGAAAATCATTGTCATGAAATCTTTCATTTTAGAGGACATAAGGATTAAAAAGTTGAATACGGGTTTGGTTTTGTGGAAAGATAGTCAGTAGAATAGCTTTTGCTTCATAATTTCAAGGGTTACGGTTATAAGAGTGTTTCCATTGGTAAAGCCATAGTTCTCTCTCTATGTACATGTATTATGACTTATACATTAAAAAGAAGAATTACTAATTAGAGGAACTGCATAGATGTGTATAAGGACTATACAAGGACTAAGATATTCATGCTTGATGATTCTAATTGCTTTGTCCTTTATGTTTTTTAATATCAAATATATAAAATCTAGGATAAAATTACAGTGCATGTGGAATACAAAGAAAAAATAGAGACAAGAACAACAAACGGGAGAAGAGGAAGGATATAGAATTTTTTGTATGTTGCTAAAGTTAAGTTGGTACCAACTTACTCTATAATGTTATAAATACAAGTTATTAAATGTAACAGAAAAATATCATTTAAAGGTAGGATTGCACAGCTGATTATTGAAGTTGTTGATAAGTTGTACACTTGTAAAAAGCTGAATTGTCAAAAATTTGTAATAGATATGCTTACAAAAATGACACACACATACATAAATAAAAGAATAGTTGTTTAGGCTGTTTATACATAGCTGGAAACCTCATGATATTTGTTTCTTTGATTTGGAAGTATAGAGTCATGGTTTTTTGGAACATCCCAGTTAACCTAACAATATGCTTAGTGTTTCTGTACTACTTCCTGGTATTTCTGTAGTGCTCATTACCTTAAAAGTTTGTAAAGGACTATTCAAGGTAAAACAATTAGTCCCCACTTACCTGAAACTAAAGATAAAGAATGAAGGAGAGTCAAGGGCACAAGGAGACTATGGAATGTGTCACTACCTGCCTCCAGAAATAGCTGCTTCCTTTGCCATGAGGAAGAACTGGATGGTGATCAGGTACTGAATATTTTTAATGTGCTTTAGATGAGGTTTTATAGAAGAAATTACTTTCTCATTAAATAATTGATACACATAATAGTTTTTTGACATCTGTTGCCAACGAGTTGGGTCCGACTGGAAAGCACTTGGCTTGGTTTGGCTTGGTGTTGCCAACACCATGAACCATCAACACGCTCCCCTTCTTGATTTTAGGCTTCTCATCACGAATTTTCCTGTACCTTCCTTATTTCTCATCATTGCACTTGTGTTATCTGCCCATGTAGTCCCATTTTGTGTTTTGGGCCTGTCTAATCTTTGACTGAAGGATAATTCTCAAGAATGAGTTCAGTACTCAGTTGAAAGGGTATCTGGAGTGTATATTTTGGGGTTTCTCCAGTATCTGTCTGATCTGTCTTTTTTTTCTGAGTCAGAATTTCATTCTACATTTACCTTTAGCTCTTGTCTGGGGCCCCTTATTGTGATTCCTCTAAGAGCAATTGGTGATGGTAGTCAAGTACTAACCAATTTTACTGGACTCAGCCTGGTGAAGGCTGGGGTAGTTGTGGCCCATTAGTCCTTTGTACTGATTTTTCCATCATGTCTTTGGTTTTCTTCATTCTGCCTTCCTCTAGATAGGGTGGCACCAGCAAAATATCAGTTTTAGTTATGCAGTGCTGTTATAACAGAAATACCACAAGTACAGAGCTTTAAAGAGAGAAATTTATTCTCACAGTCTAGAAGCCTTATCATTAGGAGCCCCTGACTTGCTTCTGACCCAAAGCAATGCTATGTGTCACAGAAGGAAACACTGCCTAGTCCTGTACCATCCCTACAATCTTTGCTATGCTTGAACTCATTGTTGCAGCCAGTGTGTCAGTCTGTCTCTCTGAGTTGTGCTCTTTTTCTCTGACTCTCTACTTTACCAAGCATGATGTCACTCTCCAGGGACTGACCCTTCCTAATAATATGTCCAAAGTGTTTGAGAAATAGTCTCTTCATCTTTGCTTCTATGGATCATGCTAGTTGTACTTCTTTCCAGACTTGTTCATGCTTTCAGCAGTCCATGGCATATTCAACATTGTTCACCTAACGCCACAATTCAAAGACATTAATAATTTGGTTTTATGGTCTTTCTTATTAATTGTCCAGCTTTCACATGCATACAAAGTGATTGAAAACACCAAGGGTTGGGTCAGGTGCAGCTAAGTTTTCAAGGTGATATCTTTGCTATTGAACACTTTAAAGACATCTTTTGTAGCAGATTTGGCCAACGTAATTTGTCTATTGATTTCTTGAATTCTGCTTCCACTGATGTTGATTATGGATCTAAATAAACTGAAATCCATAACAGCTTCAATTTTGGGGGTACATAGCTCAATTCATTACAGAATATTATATGGTTGTTTAAAAGCTTCTAAACCCCAGATGCTACTCACTAAAAGGATATAGAACATTCTTTTTTAATAAACAATATCATGCCAGTTGAGCTAGATTTCCCCTGAGACTATGGGCCCTAGCCCTCAACCAGTAATTAGGCCCATCAGGGAGTCTGGATATGTTTATGAAGCTTGCATACCCTTCCCTTGATCAAGTTGTGCTGTCTTCCTTTGACTACTGAACGCTGTCATCCAAGATTCCATAGAAGAATACTGATAAAAAGGGGGAAACATAGAGCACTAGTTCAAATTCTCGTGAACACCAGACTTTCTGGATCCATGAAGGGTGGATGAACTCCTCAAAGTATTGCCCAGACATAAACTTTAAACAAAAAATATCCCACAAAGTCTTCTTCTTCTTCTTTTTTTTTTATGACTGAGTAGAATTGTGCATTCCCATATAAATTTGCATGCCCACCTATATGCAGCTTCCACTGCTCTCCCTGCCCAGTGACAGCACACTATTCCTCTCTACTCCATGCATGCCTCATCCTCCCAACAATCTCCTTTCTCCTCCTCTCCACCCAGACCCCTTTGTCCAGCGAGAGATCAGCAGGATGATATCTTATAGATGTATAGACCATAAAGTGCCTCCAATATATGGTTACGCTGCATCACCAAGTCCAATGCATTCCTGTCCAAAGAGCGGAGCTTCATTATGGTTTATGGGCAAGGGTAGCATCAGGGCCAGGGGCAATGCTCCAAGGGGAACCCTGAAGCCACTGGACCATCAGTTGTGAACTTTTAGTGGAGATCTCATGGTGCACCCCTTTTTATTCTTGTGTTGCCAGGGAGACTCAACTTTGTGAGCTCCTTTTTGGCTATCACTGGTGGTGGTTGGGCACTTCCAGTTCTTCCGGTCCCAAGTCGATATAGGCACACACTCATAAGGGTTTCTCTGTCTTCTGTGTTGTCTTTCCCCCATGTCATTTTGGTCCTCAGTGAGCATCAGTTCCTGCTGAGTTGGGACTATTTGCTGTGACCTCGGATGGCAACTTGGCAGGTTTTAAGACCCCAGATGCCACTACCAATGTGGGGTGCAGAGATCCCTCTTAGCAAAATGCTAATTGTGTCAATCGGCCTTGATTTCACCTAAAAGCATGGTCCTTGCCCGCTGCCCCAGCTACTCTGTCCTTACAACGTTGGATTAAGATGCAAGGAGTACTCAGGTTATGTTGAAGTCCACTTAATGTTCTTGCTTCTAATGTGTGCTATCACCGATTTCACCCAACCAAATTTCTACCAACTGTCTAATCTAAACCTTCCACCCATCACCCTCACTCCCTTCCCTCTCTTGCAGCTGTCAGAGTATTTTCTTCTATGCATAAGACCGCTTTCAAGTTCTTATTGTAGAGGTCTCATACAATATTTGTCCTTTTGTCACTGACTACTTTCATTCAACATAATGTCTTCTAGTTCAAAAGAGGTTATGACATGTTTCCTGTAATCATCACTGTTCTTAATCATTGCATAGTATATATACCATATATATATATGTATATATATATGTATACATATATATGTATATATATATGTATATATACCATATATATATATGGTATATATATATATATACCATATTTATCTATCCATTCCTCTGTTGTTGGGCATCTGGATTGATTCCATCTTTTTGCTATCATGGACTGTGTGGCGATAAACATTCTTGTGCATGTATCCATTGGTGTGAAAGGCCTTGATTCTGTAGGATATACTCCAAGTAGTAGAATTACTGGGTCAAATGGTATATCTATATCTACTTTTTAAGGAAGTGCTAGATTGCTTTCCAAAGAGGCTGGACCATTTTGCAACCCCACCAACAGTGTAGGAGAGTTCCACTTTCTCCACAGCCTCTCCAGCATTTGTTGTTTTGTGTTTTTTGGATCACGGCCAACCTTGTTGGGGTGAGATGGTATCTCGTTGTAGTTTTGATTTGAATTTCTTGAATAATTAGAGATCGTGAACATGTCCGCATGTGGTTTTTGGCTGCCTGGATATCCTCTTTAGAAAAATGTCTGCCCATCTCCTTCACCCATCGCTTAATTGGATGATTTATCTTCTTCTTATTGATATTTAGTAGTACCTTATAAATTACAGAGATCAGGCGTCGGTCTGACATATAGTTGCCAAATATTATTTCCCATTCTGTAGGTGGCCTTTTAATTCTATTATTAAAGTCTTTGGATGAGCAAAAGTGTTTGATTCTTAATAGTTTCCATTTATCTATTTTCTCTTCTGTTGACTGTGGTTTGTTTGACAGATTTTGAAGTCTATCTATGTTGTGAATTAAAACTTTCAGTGTTCTTCCTACTTTTTCTTGGATGAGCTTAATTGTTTTAGATTTGATATTTAGGTCTTTTATCCAGTTGGAGTTGGTTTTTGTATAAGATGTAAAATACGGATCTTGTTTCAATTTATTGCAGATGGATATCTAATTTTGCCAACACCATTTGTTGAAGATATTATTTTTACCCCAGTTTAATGTCTTAGGGCTTTTGTCAAATATCAACTGTTCATAGGCAGATGGTTCCTTCTCTGGGGCTTCAATTCTGTTCCATTGATTGATCTGTCTGTTCTTGTACCAGTACCAGGATGTTTTGACTACTGTGGCAGTGTAATATTTTCTGAAGTCAAGCAATAAGAAGCCTCCCAGTGTGTTCTTCTTCTTTAGTAGTACTTTACTTATCCAGGGCTACTTCCCTTTCCAAACAAAATTGATCATTTTGTTTTTCCATCTCATTAAAAAAAGATGGTGGAAGCTGTATTGGCATTGC
This sequence comes from Heterohyrax brucei, assembly GCA_028571685.1. Taxonomy (NCBI): domain Eukaryota; kingdom Metazoa; phylum Chordata; class Mammalia; order Hyracoidea; family Procaviidae; genus Heterohyrax; species Heterohyrax brucei. The sequence goes on from CM053146.1 coordinate 27,120,756, forward strand.
ATTGTATAAGTAGATTTCTTTGGGTAAAATAGACATTTTCACAATGTTAAGTCTTCCTATCCATGAGCAGGGTAGGTTTCTCCATTTATCTAAGTCTCTCTTAGTTTCTTGTAGTAAGGACTTGTAGTTCTCTTTGTAAAGGTCTGTTATTTCTCTGGTTAGATTAATTCCTAGGTACATTATCTTCTTAGGGGCTATAGGAAATGGTGTTGATTTGATGATTTCTTCATTAACAGTCTTGTTGTTGGTATAAAGGAATCCTACTAATTTACTTATGTTTATCTTGTATCCTGAGACTTTGCTGAACTCTTTCATCAGTTTGAGTAGTTTCCTTATAGATTATTTGGGATTCTCTGCATATACAATCATATCATGAGCAAACAGGGAGATTTTGACTTCTTCTTTGCCAATACAGATGCTTTTATTTCTTGGTCTTGTCTATTTACTCTGACTGTAACTTCTACTGCAATGTTGAATACGAGAGTGGAGAGTGGGCATCCTTGTCTAGTTCCTGTTCTCAAGGGAAAGTCTTTCTGTCTCTCTCCATTCAGGATGATGTAGGCAACTGGCTTTGTGTAAATGGCCATTACTACGTTGAGCAATTTTCCATCTATGCCTATTTTGCTAAGAGTTTTTAGCATGAATGAGTGTTGGACTTCATCAAATACCTTTTCTGCATCAATGGATAAAATCTGGTGATTCTTGTTTTTTGTGATGTTTACACAGTTAATCACATTCATTGTTTTTTTGGTGTTGAACCAGCCTTGCATCCCTGGTATGAATCCAACTTAGTCATGATGGATTATATTTTGGATATGTTGTTGTATTCTATTGGCAAGAATTTTGTTGAGGATTTTAGCATCTAGATTCATGAGTGATATTGGTCTCTAGTTCTCCATTTTCATTGAGTGTTTCCTTGGCTTTGGTATTAGGGTTATGCTGACTTCATAGAATGAGTTTGGGAGTATTCCATCCCTTTATATACTGTGAAATAGTCTAAGTAGTATTGGAGATAACTTTTCTCTAAAAGCTTGGTAGAATTCTGTGGTGAAGCCATCTGGGCCCGGGTTTTTTTTTTTTGGTTGGCAGTTTTTGGATGACATTTTCAATCTGTTCCTTTGTGATGGGTTTATTAAGTCGTTCTGCTTCACCTTGTGATAATTTCAATAGGTAATATGAATCAAGGAATTTGTCCCTTTCCTCTAGGTTTTCAACTTTGTTAGAGTACAGTCTTTCATAGTATTCTGTTATGATATTTTGGATTTCTGTTGGATCTGTTGTGACCACTCCCCTCTCATTTCTTATTTGGGTTAGTTGTTTCCTTTCCTGTTTTTCTTTAGTAAATCTAGCCAGTGATTTGTCGATTTTGTTGATCTTTTCAAAAAATCAGCTTTTGGTCTTTTCAATTTTTTCAATTGTTCTTCTACGCTCTAATTCATTTAGTTCTGCTCTAATCTTTAGGATCTGTTTTCTTCTAGTGCCTGAGGGGTTCATCTACTGTTCTCTCTCTACTTGTTCAAGCTGTACAGTTAGATCTTTGGTTTGGGTGCTTTCTTCCTTCCAGCTGTGTGCATTTATGGAGATAAACAGACCTCTGAGCACTGCTTTGGCTGTATCCCATAGGTTCTAGTAGGAAGTGTTTTCATTCTCATTGGAATCCATGCATTTCTTTATTTCACACTTGATTTCTTCTTTAACCCATGTTTTTTTGAGCAAGGTGTTGTTCAGTTTCCAAGAGTTCCACTTTCTATTTATGTTTTTTCTGCTACTGATTTTGACTTTTTACTGCTTTATGATCTCAGAAGACGCTTTGCAGTAATTCAACGGTATGGATTTTGTTGAGAATTGCATTATGTCCTAACACACAGTCAATTCTGGAGAATGTTCCATGTGCACTGGAGAAGAAGGTGTAGTTGTCCACTGCTGGGTAGAAACTTCTGTGTATATTGATGAGATTTAGTTAGTTAAATGTGGCAGTAAGGTCTTCCATATCTTTACTGAGCTTTTTTCTAGATGATCTGTTCGGTATTGAGAATGGAGGATTGAAGTCTCCCACTGTTATTGCAGAGTGACCTAACTCTTTTTTGAGTGTAGTCACTGTTTCCTTGACGTATTTAGGTGCTCTGACATTGCCAGCCAAGTGTCGTCGAGTCGGATCCAACTCATGGTAACCCTAGGGGGCTCTGACGTTAGGTACATAAATATTTAATATAGTTATGTCTTGCTTGTGTACTGAACCTTTCAGTAATAAATAGTGTCCATCTTTGTCCACAATGGTGGATTTTACATTAAAATTGATTTTGTCTGAGATTAGAATTGCCACCCTTGCTCTTCTTTGTTCATTGTTAGCTTGATAAATATTCTTCCATCCTTTAATTTTCAGTTTGCTCCTATCTTTAAGTCTCAAGTGAGTTTCTTGTAGACAACATATGGATGGGTCATGTCTTTTGATCTAAGATGTCATTCGATGTCTCTTTACTGGAGCATTCAGTCCATTCTCATTCAATGTAATTATTGATAAGTGTGTGTTCAGTGCTGCAATTGTGATATGTTTATTTCTGTGTTGATGTTTTCTCTGTTGTTCTTATTAGTCTATTCTGGCACATTCTTTTTTGTGAGTTGATTATTCACCTTTTTCAGAGCTAGTTTTGTGGTTGTTCAGACTCCTGTTTTGCATTTCTTGATATGGCAAGTTGCATCTTTGTTGTGCTTTACATCTGCCCCTATGATCATCCTTAATAAACTATATATAAGCCCAATTTTAATTACTACCAGTCTTGTCGACTTCCTCTCCATCTGGAAGGACTATAATGACTTTATTACATCCTTCTTTTTAATATGACAGCACCATAGTTTTCCTGATATGATCAGTGGATTGATTCTTTCAGTATTGAAGCTGTGATTGAGTTTGGAACCTTCCCTAACTGAGTAGAATTCTGGATGATGTATCATTCTAAAATATAAAGTTATTCGTTTTGTTCCTCTAAGCCAAAGCCAAGAACTTATTTCAGTATTTCTTGTAGTTTTGGTTTGGTTTCTACAAAGTCTCTAAGTTTCTGTTTATCTGGGAATGTCTTAACTTCATTTTCATATTTGAAAGATAGTTTTGCAGGATATATAACTCTTGGTTGGAAGTTCTTTTCCTTCAAGGCTTTGAATATGTCATGCCTCTGTCTCCATGCCAGCATGGTTTCTACTGAGAAATCCGACAAAAGCCTACAGGGTTTCCCTCTGAATGTTAGCTTTGTTTTGAGTCTTGCTGCCTTTAAGTGTTGCTACTGATGTTTCATTTTGTCAAACTTGATTATAATAGAGTCTTTATTTTGAGGCCTATATGGGGTGGTGTATGATATGCATCTGGGATATCTACATTCTCTTCCTACATGATTTCTGGGAAGTTTTCTGTCAGCAGCTCAACAATGATACTCTCTGTGTTCTCAGGTATCTCATCGTGTTCATGGACTCCAATTAATTGTAGATTGTTCCTCTTAATAGAGTCCCACATTCTTCTTAGTGTGTCTTCATTTTCCTTGTTTCTTTTTTCTGATTTCTTTTGCTAGATGCTGGCATCAGCAACTCTGTTTTCCGAGTCAGAAATTCTTTTTTCCATTTGTTCCATTCTGTTTTCTTGGCTTTGAATGGAAGTTTCTATGTCTTTGATTTTGTTCTTGATCTGTTGGATTTCAGAGTGCAGGTATTCCATCAGATCGAACAGCTTGCTTAATTTTTCCTTTTGTTCTGCTGCATTTTGTATAAGGTCTACAAGGGTGCTGTATATAATCCTTTTGTATTCACCTTCTGATGATTTCAGAAAAGTTTCTTCATCCATAAAACTCCTTGGATGTTTTGTTTGGGAGCCTTCTGAAGCCATGGATGATTTCTTGTTTGCCACAAGCATCTGTTGCTTTTGGGGTTTCATGTGAGTAAGTAAAGGCTGGGAGAGATACTGTGAGGATTGACTGCAGATGTTTCTCTAGGCTGCCTTAAAATGTAAAACAAAAGGTATCTGACTACTTCCCAAGCCAGTCAGGTTTTCAGGTATAGAGGGCCCTCTTCCCAACTGGCAAAGTGAGCACCTCAATATCCAACCCCAGATGATACGAACTAGTTCAAAATACAGCAGTGCTCCTGCCCTGTTGGGGCACAGCTCACAGGGCCCAGCCTTAGACGACACTGTGTTAATTACTGCTTTTCTGGTAGAAAAGCACTCTCTTGTGGGTAGGCTCTGGCTCTCAAGCTAAGACTTAGGTCCAGCTGTGGCCACTGTATCTAGGATGGTGCCTTCCACATGGTTGGCAGATAGAGGGGCTAAAGGTACCAAGACGTAGTGAGTCCTCAGCCTCTGTTGCTGGGCCCCCACCGTAGGAGACACTGTGTAATCCACTGCTTTTCTGTCAGAGAAGCACTGTCTTGTTTGTAGGCGCTGATTCCAAGGCTAAGAATTAGGTCCTTCTCTAATCTCTGTATCCAACATGGCATCCTGCACATAGGTACCACTACTTCCGTATAAACCATGCTGTGTCAGAGATAAAAAAAAAAAAAAAAAAAAAAAAAAAAACAGGCCCAAAGTGGCTAGATGAACAGAATCCTAAGCCTGGCTCTCAAAATATGGCAATTTTGCCTGCCTATCCCACTAGCAGTGACTCTGAGACTAGCTTCCAGGCAAGACTCAGCTCCCCCCACCCACCAAGACAGAGAAAAAAAAAAGGCAAAGTGGTGTGTAACCTTCAGTCTGTGAGACCCAGGGCTAGCCAGGAGTGGGAGTCAGTGAAAGAGAGGAGGTTTTCATTCAGTGGTATGAAGTCCAAATTAACAGCCCTGTGCCATGTCCTGGGGCTCACTAGATGACCAGATGGCTCCATTTGATTATCAGTTCAGGTCTTGGTTTCCAGAGGGATATAAGCAGACACGTGCTTAGTCCGTGTCATGGTTGGAATTATGTCCCCCCAAAAATGTATGCAGCCACATGGCTGGGATATGGTTCCCAGTATCTTGGGACTGTCCTCCATTGTGTGGTTTTACTAACCTGTATGTTAAAGGATTAGGGTGGGGCTGTAAATTCCTGCTGTAGGGGGAGTTTCCCTAGAGTATGGCTTGCCCCACCCTTAATGCTTTTAGCTTGCAAGGAATAAAAGGAAAAAGAAACAAAGGACAATTTGAGAACCTCGCTACCATCAAGCAAGCAGCACTGAGAGCAGAGCGTGTCCTTCAGACCAGAGTTTCTTGCATCAGCACGCTCCCTGGACAAAGACTGATGCAATACCAAACTTTTCCTCCAGAGCTGACAAGGGGAAAGTCTTTCCCTGGAGTGGACACCCTGAATATGGACTTGCAACCTACCGGACTGTGTAAGAATAAATCTTTCTTTGTTAAAGCCATCCACTCTGTGGTATTTCTGTTAGAGCAGCCCCAGCTGACTAAAACACTCCGCCACTTGACTCTGTCTCCTTTTGTTTTTTAATTATGATTGAAAGAAAATGTACATTCGAATATAAATTTGCATACCCACCTATATACAGCTTGCACTGCTCTCTCTGACCAGTGACAGCACACCCTTCCTGTCTGCTTCATACATGTCCTACCCTCACAACAATCTCCTACCCCCTTCTCTCCATTCACTCCCCTTCTTCCAGTAACAGGTCAGCAGGAAGATATCCTATAGATGCATAATACCATAAAGTGCACACATGATATGGTCACTCTGTGCTGCCAAGTCCAATCCACTCTTGTCCGAAGAGTTGAACTCCATTATAATTTATGGACAGGGGCAGCATCAGGGCCAGGAGCCATGCTTCCAGGGGAATCCCAAAGCCCCTGAACCATCAGTTGTGGTCTTTTATTGGAGATCTCAGGGTGCACCCCTTTGTATCCTTGTGTGCCAGTGAGATTCAACTCTGTGAGCTCCATCACGACTATCATTGGTGGTGGCTGTGCATCATCTGATTCTTCCAGTCACAAGTTGATGTAGTCACCCACCCACGTGGAACTCTTTCTCTTCTAGGTTCTCTTTCTACCATGTCATTTTGGTCCTTGGTGATCATTGCTGAGTTGGGACCATTTGCTGTATCCTCAGATGGCTGCTTGACAGCTTTTAACACCTCAGATGCCACTCAACAATGTGAGGTGCTGAAGATTCTCTTAGCAAAAAGCTAGATGTGCCAATTGGCCTCAATTTCCCCTGACAGCATGGTCCCTGTCCCCCTGCCCCAGCTGTCCTGTCTTTGCAATATTGGGTTAAAATGGGAGGAGTAACCATGTTATGTTGAAGTCCAGTTAAAATTGATCTTCTTTCTAATATGTGCTGTCATAGATTTCACCAAACTAAATTTCTATCAACTCTCTAATCTAGACCCTCTCTTCCTTGCCCTCCCACCCTTGTAGCAGTGAGTCTTTTCCTCTCTGCATGAGTCTGTTTTTAAGTTCTTATCATAGGGAACTCATACAATATTTGCCCATTTGTCACTAGCTACTTTGTCTCAACATAATATCCTCCAGTTGAAACTGGGTTATGTTTCCTAAAATCATCGTTGTTCTTAATCATTGCATAATATTCCATTGAGTATATATACCATAGTTTACCTATCCATTCCTCTGTTGTTGGGCATCTGAGTTGATTCCATCTTTTTGCTATTGTGGACTATGCTGTGATACACAGTCATGTATATGTATCAGTTGTTGTGAATGACCTTGATTCTATAGGCTATATTCTGAGCAGTGGAATCACTGGGTCACACTGTACATCTAGATCCAGCTTTTTAAGGAAGCACCAAAATGTTTTCCAAAAGGATTGGACCATTTTTCAATCCCGCCAAGAGTATAAGAGAGTTCCAATTTCTCTACAGCCTCTCCAACATTTGTTGTTTTGCATTTTTTGGATCATGGCCAACCTTGTTGTGGTGAGATGGTATCTCATCATAGTTTTGAGTTGAATTTCTTTAACAGCTACTGATTGTGAGCATGTCCATATGTGTTTTTTAGATGCCTAGATCTCCTATTTAGTGAAGGGTCTGCCCATCTCTTTTGTCCGTTGCTTAATTGGATGATTTATCTTTTCCTTGTAGATATTCTGTAGTACCTTATAGATTATGAAGATCAGGCATCAGTCTGACATATAGTTGCCAAAGATTTTTTTTCCCATTCTGTAGGTGGGCTTTTCATTCTATTAATAAAGTCTTTGGATGAGCAGAAGGTTTGATTCTTAATATTTCCCATTTATCTATTTTCTCTTCTGTTGACTGTGGTTGGTTTGACAGATTTTGAAGTTTGTCAACACTGTGTATTAAAACTTCTGTTGTTTTTCCTACTTTTTCTTGGATAAGCTTAATCATTTTAGATTTAATATTTAGGCCTTTTATCCAGTTTGAGTTGTTTTTGGTATAAGGTGTAAGATACGGGTCTTGTTTCAATTCATTGGAGATAGATATCCAGTTTTGCCAGCACCATTCATTGAGGACATTGTTTTTACCCCAGTTTAAGATCTTATGGCCTTTGTTGAATACCAGTTGTTCATGGGAAGATGATGCCATCTCTGGGGTCTTGATTCTGTTCCATTGATCGATCTATCTCTTTTTATACCAGTACCAGGCTGTTTTGACTACTGTGGCAGTGTAATAGGTTCTAAAGTTCAGGTAATGAGAGGCCTCCCAGTGTGTTCTTCTTCTTCAGTAGTGCTTTACTTATCCGGACTTCTTCCCTTTCCAAACAAAGTTCGTAATTTGTTTCTCCATCTCATTAAAAGCTGTCACTGAAATTTGTATTGGGATTGCATTATATAAGTAGATTGCATTTGGGTAAAATAGACATTTTCACAATATTAAGACTTCCTATCATGAGAAAGATAAGTTTCTCCATTTACGTATGTTTTAGTTAGCTAGGGCTGCTCTAACAGAAATACCACAGAGTAGATGGCTTTAACAAAGGAAGGTTTATTCTTACACAGTCCAGTAGGTTGCAAGTCCATATTCAGGGTGTCTGCTCCAGGGGAAGGCTTTCACCTTGTCGGTGATGGAGGAAAGTCTGGTATTGCATTAGTCTTTGTCCAGGGAGAGTCTTGGTGCAGGAACCTCAGGTCTGAAGGATGCACTCTTCTCCCAGTGCTGCTTGCTTGATGGTAACAAGGTTCCCAATTCTCCGCTTGCATCTCTTTCCTTTTATCTCTTGCAGGCTGAAAGGATTAAGGGTGGGGCAAGCCATAGTCCAGGGAAACTCCCTTATTGCAGGGCAGGGAAGTAATCCTATGAAGGAATTTACAGCCCCACCCTAATCGTTAACATACAGCTTAGGGAAACCACAAAATGGAGGACAGTCACAAGATACTGGGAATCATATTCCAGCCACATGGCTACACATATTTTTTGGGGGACACAATTCAACCCATGACAATGTAAGTCTCTCTTAAGTTCTCGCAGTAAGGACTTGTGGTTTTCTTTGTAAAGGTCTGTTATTTCACTGGTTAGATTTATTTCTAGGTACTTTATCAGGATCTATAGCAAATGTTATTGATTTGGTGATTTCTTCCTTAATAATCTTGTTGTTGGTATAAACAAATCCTAGTGATTTTCTTATGTTTATCTTGTATTCTGAAACTTTGCTGAACTCTTCTATCAGTTTGAGTAGTTTATTTATGGATTCTTTAGGATTCTCTGTGTATACAATCATACCATCTGCAATTAGAGAAATTTTGACTTCTTCTTTGCTGATGCAGATGCCCTTTATTTCTTGGTCTTGTCTAATTGCTCTGGATAGAATTTCTAGCACAATGTTGAATAGGAGAGGTGAAAGTGGGCATTCCTATCTAGTTCCTGTTCTCAAGGGAAACTGTTTCAGTCTCTCCATTCAGGATGACATAGGCAGTTGGCTTTGTGTAAATGGCCCTTACTGCACAGAAGAATTTGCATTCTGTTCCTATTTTGCTAAGAGGTTTTAGTATGAATGGGTTTTGGACTTTATCAAATGTCTTTTCTGCATCAAAAGACAAAATCAAGTGATTCTTGTCTTGTGTGTTATTTATGTGGTTGATCACATTAATTATTTTTCTGATATTGAACCAGCCTTGTATCCCTGGTATGAATCCAACTTGGTCATGATGGACTACTTTTTTTGATACATTGTTGTATTCTATTGGCAAGAATTTTGTTGAAGATTTTTGCGTCTAGATTCATGAGTGATATTGGTCTCTAGTTCTCATTTCTTGTTGGATCTTTCCCAGGCTTTGATACCAATGTTATGCTGGCTTCATAGAATGAGTTTGGCAGTATTCCATGCCTTTCACTGCTATGAAATAGTCTCAGTAGTTTTAGAGATAACTCTTCTCTAAAAGTTTGGTAGAATTCTGTGGTGAAATCATCTGGGCCAAGGCTTTTTTTTTTGGTTGGCAGTGTTTTGGTGACTTTTTCAATCTCTTCCTTTGTGATGGGTTTATTAAGTTGTTCTGCTTCACCTTGTGATAATTTCAATAGGTGATATGAATCAAGGAAATTGTCCATTTCCTCTAGGTTTTCAACTTTGTTAGAGTACAGTCTTTCATAGTATTCCGTTATGATATTTTGGATTTCTGTTGAATCTGTTGTGACAACTCCCCTCTCATTTCTAATTTGGGTTATTTGTTTCCTTTTGGATCTGGCTCAATGGTACTTGGCTTCGCTTCCTGTTTTTCTTTACTAAATTTAGCCAGTGGTTTGGCAATTTTGTTGATCTTTTCAAGAAACTAGCTTTTGGTATTTTTAATTTTTTCAATTGTTCTTCTATTCTCTAATTTGTTTTGTTCTGCACTAATCTTTAGCATCTGTTTACTTCTGCTGCCTGAGGGGTTCTTCTGTTATTCTCTCTTTACTTGTTCAAGCTGTAGGGTTAGTTCTTTGATTTTGTTTCTTTCTTTCTTCTAAATGTGTGCATTCCTGGAGATAAACTTACCTCCGAGCACTGCTTTGGCTGTATCCCATAGGTTCTAGTAGGAAGTGTTTTCATTCTCATTGGAATCCATATATTTCTTTATTTCACCCTTGATTTCTTCTATAACCCATGGCTTTTTGAGCAAGGTGTTGTTCAGTTTCCGAGAGTTCCACTTTCTATGTTTTTTCTGCTATTGATTTGGACTTTTATGGCTTTATGAACTGAGAAGATGCTTTGGATTAACTTAATGGTATGAATTTTGTTGAGAACTGCTTTATGTGCTACCACATGGTCTATTCTGGAGAATGTCCCACGTGCACTGGAGAAGAAGGTGTAGTTGTCTACTGGTGGGTAGAAAGTTCTGTATATGTTGATGAGGTCTAGTTGGTTAATTGTGGCAGTAAGGTCTTCTGTGACTTTATTGAGCTTTTTTCTGGATAGTCTGTCCAATATTGAGAGTGAAGGGTTGAAGACTCCCACTATTATTATGGAGTGATCTATCTTCTTTTTGAGTGCAGTCAGTGTTTCTTTGATGTATTTAGGTGCTCTAATTTTAGGTGAATAAATATTGAATATTGTTAAGTCCTGCTTGTGTATTGAACCTTTCAGCAATAAATAGTGTCCATTCTTGTCCATGATGGTGAATTTTACATTAAAATCTATTTTATATGAGATTAAAATTGCCAAACCTGATCTTCTACGTGTATTGTTAGCTTGATAGATATTCTTCCGTCCTGTAATTTTCAGTTTGCTCCTATCTTTAAGTCTAAGGTGAGTTTCTTGTTGACAACATATGGATGGATAATGTCTTTTGATCCAAAAAGTCACTCGATGTTGCTTTACTAGAGCATTCAGTGCATTCACATTCAATGTAATTATTGATAGGCATTTGTTCAGTGCTGCCATTGTGATTTGTTTATTTTGTGTTGATGTTTTGTCTATTGTTCTTATTAATCTGTTCTAGGACATTCTTTGTGAGTTGATTTTTCAGCTTTTTAAGGATTGGTTCTGTGATTGTTGAGACTCCTGTATTATGACTTAATATGCTGCATCTCTCTTGTGCTTTGCAGCTGCCCTTTGAGGCCCCTTAATAAACTATGTATAAACTCAATTTTAATTGCTACCATTCCTATCACCTTTCTGTCCATCTGGAAGTACTATAACAACTGTAGTACTTCCCTCTTTTTCATATGATGACATCATACTTTTCATGGTATGATCACTGTATCATTTCTTTCACTATCATAACTTTGAGTTTGGAGCCTTCCCTAACTGAGTAGGATTCTGGGTGATGTTTCCTGTATTTGCTTCTAAAGTATAAAGTTAGTGGTTTTGTTCTTCTAAGCAGAGATTCTTTCAGTGTCTCTTGTAGCTTTGTTTTCATTTTTACAAAGTCTTTGAGTTTCTGTTTATCTGGGAATGTCTTAATTTCCTTTTCATATTTGAAAGATAGTTTTGCAGGATGTATAATTCTTGGTTACAAGTTCTTCTCCATCAAGGCTTTGAATGTGTCATGCCACTGTCTCCGTGCCAGCATGGTTTCTGCTGAGAAATCTGCCGAAAGCCTACAGGGTTTCCCTCTGAGTGTTAGCTTTGCTTTCAGTCTTGCTGCTTTTAAGAGTTGCTGCTTATGTTTCATTTTGTTAAGCTTGATTATAATATGTCTTGTAGTCTTTCTTTTGAAGTCTATATTTGTTAGTGTATGATATGCATCTGAGATGTCTACAGTCTCTTCCTTCATGATTTCTGGGAAGTTTTTCTGTCAGTAGCTCAGCAACGATAATCTCTGTGTTCTCAGGTGTCTCACCCTGTTCAGGGACTTCAGTTAATTGAAGATTGTTCCTCTTAATAGAGTCCCACATGCTTCTTAATGCTTCTTCATTTTTCTTGTGTCTTTTTTTCTGATTTCTCCTCATAGATGCTAGAGTCAGTATCTCTGTACTCCAAATCAGAAAGTGTATTTTCCATTTGTTGTATTCTGATTTCTTGGCTTTGAATTGAGAAATTCTTTTTTTCTGTTTGTTCCATTCTATTTTCTTGGCTTTGAATTGAAGTTTCTATCTCTTTGATTTTGTTCTTGATCTGTTGGATTTCAGAGTACTCGTCCTCCATCAGTTCAAACAACTTGCTTAATTTTTCATTTTACTTGCTGGATTTTGTATAAGGTCTTGGAGGTCTCTATACATAATTCTTTTGTAGTCACTTTCTGATTGTTTCAGAAAGATTTCCTTGTCTGGGATGTTTTGGGGCTTTCTGAAACCATTGGTGATTTCTTGGTAATGGTTTTCTGCAGAGTTTGTTGCTTTTTCAGGCATCATGTTAATCAATAGAGGCTGGGAGAGATGCTGTGAGGATGGACCGCAGTTGTTTCTCTAAGCTGTCTTAAAATGAAAGGTAAAAGGTATCTGACAACTTCCAAAGTCAGTCAGATTTGCAGGTGCATAGGACTGTCTTCCCAGCTAAGAAAATAAGCACCTCTATATCAAACCTTAGATGTTATAAACTAGCTGAAAATACGGAAAGGCTACTTCCTTGCTGGCTTCTGGTGCCAGGTCCCACCTGTAGGCAACAGTGTGTAGAATCCTGCTTTTCTCCTGGAAAAGAACTCTGCTCCAGGCAGGCACTGCCTCCCAGCCCAGGATTTAGATCCAGCTGAGGCCTCCGTAAGTGTATTTCTGCCTCCCAGTGGAACAAGTTGGTGTTTCACACAAGCTTGCCATCTGGCTGGATCCAGACTACTCTATGTCAGAGATGGAGAGAGAGGCAAAAGGTGCCAATGCACAGTGTCCACAGCTTCTGTTGCCAGATGCCAGCCATAGGTGACCCTGTGTAAAATACCTACTTTTATGCTGAATAAGCACTCTCTCCCAGGCATGGGATGCCTCCCAGACTAGCAGTTAGGTCCAGCTTGGGCCTCCATGTGTTTGTATCTGCCTCCCAGTGCAACAAGATGCTGCCTCCCACAAGCTTGGCACCTGATAAAAGACCTGAATAGCAAACCTAAAATGACAAAGCTCATGCAAGAAAAAATAGGTCAACAACAGAAGTTTTAATTCACAGCTTAGACAGACTTCAAAGTCTGACAAACAAAGCACAATCAACAGAAGAGAAAATAGATAAACTGAAACTACTAAGAATCAAATGCTTTTACTCATCCAAAGACTTTATCAAAAGAATTAAAAGGCCACCTATGAAATGGGAAAGAAATATTTGGAAAGTATCGGTCAGATTGACATATGATCTCCATAATCTTCAAGTCAGCCAATAATCTACAAAGCACTCAAAATATCAACAAGAAAAGGGCAAATAACACAATCAAGCACTGGGCAAAGGAGATGGACAGACACTTCACTAAAGAGAACATCCAGACAGGCAAAAGACCTGTGAGGAAATGCTCACCATCATTAGCTATTAAAGAAATCCAAATAAAAAATATGAGATATTATATCATTCCAACAATGTTGGCCATTATACAAAAAACACAAAACAACAAACACTGGAGAGGCTGTGGAGAGATTGGAACTCTCGTACACTGCTGGAGGGATTGCAAGATGGTACAACCTCTTTGGAAAGCTATCTGGTGATTCCTTAAAGAGCTGGAAATGGATACACCATTTGATGCAGTAACCTTGTTGCTTGGTATACGTCCTACAGAATCAAGGGCAGTAACATGGACGGATACACACATGTATGTTTATTGCAGCAAAGTCTACAATAGCAAAAAGATGGAATCAACCTAGATGCCCATCAACAGATGAATGGATAAACAAACTATGATACATATACTCAATGGAACACTATGCAATGATAAAGAACAATGATGATTTTAGAAAGCATCTCATAATCTGGTTTCAATTGGAAGACATTATTTTGAATAAAATCAGTCAGCGGCAGAAAGACAAATATTGCATGAGACCCCTACTATAAGGACTTAAAAACGGACTCATGTATAGAAGAAAAGACTCTTTGATGGCTATAAGGGAGTGGAGGGAGAGAGGCAGGGAGAGGGCTAGTTATTGATTAGACAGTTGATAGAAATTTGGTTGGGTGAAACCAGTGACGACACACATTAGAAAGAAGATCAATTTAACTGGACTTCAACATAAGTTGAAAACACTTCTGATCTTAACCCCAAATTGCAAGGATAGAGTAGCAGGGGTGGGGGTCTGGCGACCATGCTCTCAAGAGACATCGAGGCCAGTTGACACAGCTAGTCTTTTGCTAATAGGGTCTTCTGCACCCCATATTGGCTAGTGGTGTCTGGGGTCTTCAAAGCTAACAAGCTGCTGTCTGATATACACTGAATTATCACAAGTCAGACAGAACAGATGACCACTGAGAACATCAAAGACATGAGGGAAAAAGGGACTAGGAGACAGAAAGACCCGTGTGAATGCAAGACTGTATCAACACATGAGCAGAAGAACCAGATGGCGCCTGGCGCCACCAAAGACAGCCATGTTAGGGCACACAATTTCGAGTCCCAGTGGCAACATGAGAAAAAGAGAGGTGTAGCTCAAGAACTCCATTAAAAGACAACAGTTGATGATCCAAAGGCCTGGATGTTCCCCTGGGAGCATGGCCACTAGACCTGTTGCTGTTGATCAGAAAATATTACTGAGGTCAACTCTTCAGACAGGAATGCATTGGACTAGGGGACACAATGTGACCATATGGTGTGTGCACTTTATGGTTCTATGCATTTATAGGATGATGTCCTATTGGCCCTTACTAGAAGGGAGAAAAAAGAGTAGAGAGGAGGGGACAGGAGTTTGTTAAGAGGATATCACATGTATAGAACAGAAAAGAGGAGTGTGCTGTCACTGGACAAGGAGAGCAGAAGGAGCTGCAGATAGGCAGGCATGCAAATTTAATTTGGATTATAAATTTTCAATCACAATAAAAAAAAGAAATATGCATATTATCACCACTATGGGCTCAAATGTTTGTGAAAGACAAGGCTCTGGGTCATTGCTATTTGATACTTCTCTACACCTTTTCATGACGAACAATATAAAACAATTGGATGATTAGTCCTACTTTCACTGGACAAAGTATGAAAAAAAGGATGAGCTCAAGGCTTCACAGGTCACCAGCGCGTTTTTCACCATTTGAGCATTGACAGATCATCACAAGCAGTTTTCCCACACCTGACAAAGCCTGAAATAAACTTTTACTGTCCTACCTCAAGTACACATCAGCACTTCAACTCTCTTAATTTAGCCTGCAGAAACTTTGATTGACTTACCCTTCCACAAGACATCACTGGTCCATTATACTGATCACATTATGGAGGCCACCCTCTGCCATCGAGTCTGGAGATTAGCCATTGTAAAAGAAGAGGCAATAATTCTATATTTACCAGTAAGAGATTGACTGCTAGAGGTTAGGAAACTGATTCAATGAAAATTCAGGTGTTTACCACCTCAGTGAAATTTCAGAGTCAATGATGTGGAATATGTAGAAATATCCAAAGGTGAAGAATGAGTTGCTATATCTGACTCCTGTGACAATGGAAAGTCTGGTGGTGTAGTGGTTAAGTGCTACAGCTGCTAACAAAAAGGTCAGCCTTTCAAATCCACCAGGTGCTCCTTGGAAACTCTATAGGGCAGTTCTACTGTGTCCTCCAGGGTCACTATGATTCAGAATTGAATTGATGGCAATGAGTTAAAATCAGAAAGGTGGCATAATGCCTAGAGGTCACTTTTGGATTTGGAAGGTAATGTATTCCTTATACACATCTACTTATTCTGGCCTGTTATTCAAGTGACCTGCAAACCTGCTAGTTTTGAATGGTTCCCAGTAAAACAGACGTCCCTTTTTAACAAGTTTAGGCAACTGTGTATGCCACTTTGCTGTTTTAGACCTCTTGATCCAGCTGACCCAGTGGCTCTTGTAGTATCAAAAGCAGACAGAGATGCTATGTAAAGCCTTTGGAAGTCTTCTATTGGTAAATCGCAGCACAAAAGCTTAGGATGTTAGAGCTAAGACTTGCCATCTTCTGCAGATAACCACTCTCCTTTTGAGAAATAGTTTTTGACTTGTTGCTGGAACTTAGTAGAGACAGAACACTTAACCATGCACTACCGAGTCACCATGCAGACTAAGCTGTCCATTATGAACTGGGTGCTATCTGACCTACAAAACCATAAAGTTAAATGCACACAGCAGCACTCCATCATTAAATGGAGATGGTCTATACACAATTAGGTCCAAGCAACATCTGAAGGCATGAGTAAGTTGCATAAGGAAGTGCTGCAAAAGTCCATGGTTTCCACTCCTATCACGTTGCCTTTCATTTCTGAGTCTATACCTATGGCCTCATGGGAAGTACCTTATGATCAGCTGACTGGGGAAGAGAAAGCTCATACCTGGTTTACAGATGGTTCTGCAAGATGTACAGTAACATTCAAAAGTAAACAGCCGCAGCACTGAAACCCCATTCCCTTATGTGTTGAAGTGAAGTCCTCACAATGGGCAGAACTTTTCCCAATATACCTGGACATTAACTTTGCTTGGAAGGAGAAGTAAGCCAATGTACAATTCAATACTGGTTCGTGGGCTGTGACCAATGGTTGGGCCGGAAGGTCAAGGTCATAGAAGGAGTATAATTGGAAAAATGACGACAAGGAGTTATGGGGAAAGACACATGGCTAAACCTCTCTGCATGGGCCAGAGATGTGAAGCTCTTTGTGTCTTACATGAACGTTTACCTAAGGGTGAGCTCAACAGAGGAGAACTTTAACAATCAAGTGAGTAAGATGGCAGGTTCTGTGCAAACCAGCTATCCTCTCTCCCAACTTATTTTCATCATTGCCCAGTGGTCTCGTGAACAAAGTAATAATGGTTGCAGGGATGGATATTATGCATGAGCTCAGCAACATGGACTGACATGCACCAAAGCTGACTTGGTTACAGCCACTGTGGGGTGTACAACCTGCCAGCAGCAGAGACCAATACTGAGTCCCTGACATGGTTCCATTCTCTGAGACACAGTCAGCCAGCACTCCAGGGGCAGGTTGATTGCATTTTACTGCTTTCATCACAGAAAGTATAGCAATTTGTTCCTAATAGGATAAACTCTTCCCTGTACACACTCCTTCTGCCAACCTAGCATCAAGGACTTGCAGAATGCCTTATTCACCCTTATAGGATCCCACAAAACATTGACTCAAATGAAGAAAATTGCTTTACCGTAAATGAAGTGTGTCCATGGGCTCAATGGACCCATGGTTACAGAATTGACTGGCCTTATAATGTTTCTCATCATCTCAAAGAAGCTGGCTTGATAGAACAATGGAATGCTAGTCTAAAGACACTACTACATCACCAGCTAGATGGCCACACATCGTAAGTTTGGGGTAACATTCTTTAGGAGGCTGCATGTGTTCAAAACCAGTATCTAATATATGATGTTGTTTCTACCATAGCCAGGACTGACTAGTCCAGGAATCAAGGGGTGACAAACAATGAGTGACACCACTTACTATTACCCCCACTGAGCTACTCACAAAATTTTTAATTCCTGTTCTTCTGATCCTATGTTCTATTGGTCTGCAAATCTTAGTTCCAAAAGGATGCATGCTTCCACCTGGAGATACAACTCTAATTCTATTGAACTGGAATTGAAGAGTGTCATTTGGCCATTTTGGACTCCTCATGCCTCTGAATCAGCAAGGGAGTTATGATACTGGCTGGTGTGATTAATCCTGATTACCAACTGTTAGTACACACTAGAAGCACATCATAGAAGGAAAGAAGAGTTTTCTGGAATAAGAAAATCCTCTAGATCCTCACTTAATACTACTATGTCCTGAGATTAAAGTCCATAGAAAATTATACAGTTCAATTCCAATATGACTACTAATGGCCCGTCACCTTCAGAAATGAAAGTTTGATTCTTTACCAGGCAAAGAGTCATTGCCAGTGACCAGCTGAGGTGCTTGCTGAATAAAAAAGGAAACCAGAACGGTGGTGGGAAAAAAGTCACTTTAAACACCAAGTGGGTCAGGTGGCCAGCTGCAGAAATAAAGACTGTAATTTTTAGTATTTCTTACTCTTCTGCAATACATATGTGTGTGTGTACATGCCCTGATGTTACAGTTAAGAACTTAGTTGTTAACCAAAAGGTCAGCAGTTCTAATCCACTAGTCACTGCTTGGAAACCCTATAGGGCAGCTCTATTCTATCTTATAGGGTCACTATGAGTCGAAATAAACTTGACAGCAATAGGTTGGGTATTGATATATATATGTGTGTGTGCATGTGTGTGTGTGTGAGTATCTGGAAACCCTGGAAGCCTAATGGTAAAGTGCTTTGACTGTTAACCAAAAGGTTGGCAGTTCAAATCTGCCAGGCATTCCTTGGAAACAGTATTGGGCAGTTCTACTCTGACTTATATGGTTGTCATGAATGAAAATTGACCCAACTGCAGTGACTTTTTTTTTTTTTTTTGCTATAGGTATATATATAAAAATGCATGTATACACATACATATATATATCAAATATCTTTGTTTTCTTCCTCCTTTATTTCATTACTTATTATAGATTATAATTTCTAAACCAGTCTAGTGCATTTTCAGTTGTATAGATGTAAGTTGTGTCATGTTATGTAAAAGAATGACTTTATAATTATCTTTATTTAGAGATTATATATGGTATAAAGAGAGTTGTACAGGTGCTAAACTGACGAAGGGTAGACTGTGATGATTATTATTACCTGTTAACTTGGTTAGGCCATGATTCTCAGTGTTTGACAGTTACAAAAGTATGTAACCATCCTTTATTTTGTGATTTGGTGTGAGTAGCTGACTAGCTGAGAAAGGAGTTTCTTTGTGGTGTGTGGCTCGCATCCAAAATATATGGACATTCACACAAAGCTTATTCTCTGTCTGGATTTAGCATCTGACCTGTCTTCCTCTGATACCTAGTTGTTGGGGACATGAGCTAGTGGCCTGACATCCGATCTACAGATTTTTGGATCTGCCATCTCCATTAGTCAATGGCTTAACATTTGACTTTCAGATTTTGGAATCCACCAGCTTCTGCATCCTGTGAGCAAGAAGCCTGCCTCATAACCTGCTATTTAGGTTGTTCAGCCCTGCAACCACAGGAGTCAGGAGAGGCCACCAGCCTGATGCTTGACCCATGGATTTGGAACTTGCCACCTTCCACAACTTCATAAGCTATTTCTTCATTTAAATCTCTCTTATATATATTTATATACACATATATAAAATTAATAGATTTTCCTTCTCTAGAGAACCCCAAAATATCTCATCTGTTGATGTAAATTCTATACTCTACTGATCTATTTTTCAAAATAAAAACTGCTCACATAATGAATCATTTTTCTCAGATTAAATTAGTTCATCTGGATGTTTAGAAATTGGAGTCTGCTCTTTACACATACAATCAATGAAGGAAGTTGAACTTCAGTGACATTTTTAAGATTTAGAATAATGTTACTGTATGGCTTGGCATTGCAAATTGTATTTTTTGACTTCATTTCTTAATGTTCAAGGGCACACAAAAGTATAAATTATATTTTCTGTATATGTGTTTCAATATAGCTTCACTAATTAAAGTAGATCTCTATTTTAATACATCAAAATACCTTTACAAAATACTTTCTAAATGTAAATCACTTTACAGAGGTGCAAAGATGAATAAAGAGGATGTTTTCACTCAAGAGTTTTACAGACACTTTAGACTTAAGGACACAAACAAGTGAAAACTCAAAGGATGGAAAAGCATGTATCAAGCAAACAATATTAAAAAGAAAAAAAGTAGGGGTAGCAATACTAATTCCTCAAAAAACAGACTTTAAGGTAAAACCCACCACAATGGATAAAGAAGGATATTATATAAAGACTAAGGGATCACAACACCAGGAGGATATAACAATATTAAATATTTATGCATCCACTGGCTGGCTTGGCAATGACAAAACTCATAAATATGTAAAATAAATTCAAACAGCACTGAAAAGAGAAATAGACAGGTCCACAATAATAGTAAGACCCTTCAGAACACCACTTTTGGTGAAGGACAAAGCATCCAGAAACAAGCTCAATAAATACAAACCAAAATTAATGCATTGCTGGTAAGTCAGTTCTAACTCATAGCAACCTTATAGGACAGAGTAGAACTGCTCCACAGAGTTTTCACAGAGTGCCTGTTGGATTTGAACTGCTGACAGGGCAGTAAGCAGATGTAGTAGCACTTAACCACTATGACATCAGGGTTTCTCAGTAAAGACAAGAAACACCCTAACTGCCACAACCAACCAACTTGACCTCTTAGATGTATATAGAGCATTCCACCCAACAACAGCCAAGTATACTTTCTCTTTCAATGTACATAGAGTGTTCTCCAAAATAGACTGTATGTTAAGCAATAAAGTATGCCTTAAGAGAATCCAAAGCCCTGACGTACTACAAAGAAGCTTTTTTGACCATAAAGCCATAAAGCTAGAAATTAAAAGCAAAAGGTAAGGGAAAAAAAAATCAAACACATGGAAACTGAACAACAGCTTGCTCAAAAACTATTGGTATATAATAAACTAAGGAAAAAATAAATAAACAGAACAAAATGAGCCAAGCCAAGCCAAGTGCCAAATGAGAATGGAAGCAAATCCTACCAGAACCTCTGCGACACAGCAAAAACTCTGTATGAGGTCAACTTACAGAAATCAATTAACATATCTAAAAAAGAAAGGATCTAAATCAAAACATTAACCCTTCAACTAGAATAAGTAGAAAGAGATCAGTAAAAGAAGCCCTTTGGCACCAAAAGAAAGCAAACAATAAAAATTAGAGCAGAACTAAATGAAAAAGGGAACTGAATAACGAACAATTTAACAAAACCAAAGCTGGTTCTTTGAAAAAAATCAACAAAATCAGTAAACCATTTTGCCAAATTGAGAAAAGAATAACAGAAAAGGAAGCAAATAACCAAAATAAGAAATGAGATGGGTGATATCACAATTGACCAAACTAAAATTCTGAAAATCCTGTGAAAAATTGTACTCTAACAAATTTGAAAACCTAGAGGAAATGGACAAATTTCTAGAAATATCTTACTTACATAAACCAAAGCAAAAAGAGAGAGAACAACTAAATAAACCTATAACAAAAGAAAAGATTGAAAAGGTAATTTAAAAACTGTCCTCTAAACCAACCCCACCCTGACTACTTCACATGAGAAGTTGTACCAACTCTCAGCACAATGCCACTATTACTAATGGCATTTCACAGAATAGAAAAGGACATAATACTCCCAGACTCAGAATATGAAGCGAGTATAACCCTGATACAACAACCAGGTAAAGACACCACTAAAAAGAAAATTATAGAACAATATTCATCATGAACTTAGTTACAAAAGTCTTTCACAAAACTCTAGCCAATATAATTCAGCAAGATGGAAAAATAAATCACCATAACTAAGTAGAACTCAAACTAAATATGCAAAACCAAACTAAACCCACCGTTGTCAAGCTGATTCTGACTCATAGCGACCCATAGAACTGCCCTATAGGGTTTCCAAAGAGTGCCTGGTGGGTTTGTACTGCTGATCTTCCACTCAGCAGTTAGCACTTAACCACTCCACCACCAGGGTTTCCACATTAGAAAATCAGTGTAATCAATCATGTAAGTAAAACAAAAGACAAGAACCACATGATTTTATCAACTGATGCAGAAAAGGCACTTGACAAACTCCAACACTTATTCAGGTTAAAAACTCTCAGCAAGGGAGGAATAGAATGGAAATTCCTCAGCATAATAAAGGACATTTATACAAAGTCAACAGCCAACATCATCCTGAATAAAGAGAGTTTGAAAGCATCCCTCTTGAAAATGAGAACCAGACAAGAAGGCCCTTTGTCACATTTTTATTTAACATTTGCTGGAGGTATATACAGAGCACTCAGGCTAAAAAAAAAAAAAAAAAATGAAACAAAGGGTATCCACATTGATAAGGAAGAATTGAAAGTATCTTTATTTGCAGATAATATGATCTTATACACGGAAAACCCTAAAGAATCCATACACAGAAAACATTGGAACTAATAAAAGAGTTCACCAAAATATCAGGATATCATAAACATATAAAAATCAGCTGGATTCCTCTATACTAACAAAGAGAACATCAAAGAAGAAAAACTATTTATCAATACCAATTAAGATAGTTCCCAAGATGATTAAATACTTAGGAATAAATCTAACCAGAGACATAAAAGGCCTACACACACAACAAAAAGAATACATGATACTACTGCAGGAAAACAAAAGAGACCTACATAAATGGCAACACTTCTTTGATCATGGACAGAGAGATTCAATATCATCAAAATGTCTGTTCTACCAAAAGCATTCTGCAAATAAAATGCAAACCTGATAAAAATTCCAATAGCATTTTTAAAGAGATGGAGAAACAAATCATTGGCTTCATAATGGAAATAGAAGAGGTTCTGGCTAAGTGAAGCACTAGTGAAGAAGAACCAAGTGAGAGGCCTGATTTTGGAACCTATAATGCTACCCCAGTAGACAAAACAACGTGATACTTGTACAACAGATATATAGATAGACCAAGTGAACAGAACTGAGAATCCAGAAATAAAATCATCCAATTATTAGCAGCTGATACTTGGCAAAGGCCCAGAGTCCATTAGTTAGCGAAAAGATAGTCTTTTCAACAAATGGTATTGGCATAATTGGATATTCATCGGCCAAAAATAAAAATAAAAATAAATGAAACAAGGCCCACGCCTCATACCTTGTACAAAAACCACTTCAAGTTGGATCAAAGACCTAAATATACAATCTAAAATGAAAAAGACATGGAAGAAATCATATAGACAACCCTAGGCATAGACAGAATACATGTACATGGCATAAACAGAACACAAAACATTACTAACAATGCACAAACTTCAGAAGAGATAATAGATAACTGAGAACACTTATGCTCATCTAAAGAGTTCACCAAAAGAGTAAAAAGATTACCTAGGGAGAGACAAAAATTCTGACTATGACAAATCCAATAAGCAATGAATCTCTAAAATTTACAAGATACTGTAAAACATGAACAACATAAATACAGATAACCCAATTAAAATATGGAGAAAGGATTTGAGGAGGCACTTCACAAAAGGAGATTCAGATTGTTAATAGACTCATGAGGAAATGCCTACTTTCATTAGCCAGTAGAGAAACACAAATCAACACTACAAAGAGATAGCATGTCACCCCAACAAGGCTGGCATTAGTCCATAAAACACAAAATAATACCTGTGAGACAGGCTATGGAGAGGCTGGAACACTTACATACTGTTGGAGGAAAGTAAAACGTAAAACCACTGTGGAAATCACTTTTGTGCTTCATTAAAAAGCTAGAAATAGAAATACCATTGGATCCAGTAACCCCACTTCTTGGAATATGTCCTACAGAAGTAAGAGCTGCTGCATGAAAGATACATAAACACCAATGTTCATTTCATTACTGTCTACAATTGCAAAAAGATGGAATCAATCTAAGTGCCCATTAGTGGATGAATGGATCACCAAATTATAGCATATTCACTATTCACACAATGGAATATTACCCAATGATAAAGAACAATGGTGAATTTGTGAAATATCTCTTAACATGGGGGAATCAGGAAGACATTATGCTGAGTGAAATGAGTCAATTGCAAAAGGACAGATATTGTATGAGACCACTATTATAAGAACTCCAGAAAAGGTTTAAACACAGAAAACATTTTTCAACGGTATGAGGGAGGGGAGTATTCAGTAACCAGACAGTAGACAAGATTTATTTTAGGTGAAGAGATGGGCAACACACAATACAAGAGAAGTCAGCACAACTGGTTAACCTAAAAGCTAAGAAATTTCCTGAATACAATAAAATACTATGAGGGACAAAGTAGCAGACACAGGGATCTAGAGACCAGGGTTTCAGGGATACCTACATCAACTGGCATGACATTGTTTATTAAGAAAATGTTCTACATCTCAGTTTGGCTAGTGCATCTGGATCTTTTGTTTCTTTAATATCTTATTGTGGTTTAAGGGAAAATTTACAATCTAAGTCAATTTGCCATACAAAACCCAGCTGCCTTCCCAACCCTGTGACAACACACCCCTCCTTTCCACTTTATATATGTCCCATATTCATTTAACCAACTCCTACTCACTCCTCTCCACCCTCCCATCTCTCCTCTAGAGAGGAGCTGCTCCAGCAACCTCATGTATATTTTTAAGCCAAGAAGCACAAACTTTACAGTAGCACTCTCTGTCTCAGAGTCAAGTCCAATTTTCGTCTGGAGTTGGCTTCCTTATTGGTTTCAGCTCTGAACTATCAGCAAGTCCACAGGCTGTGTTCTCAGGGACCCTCCAGGATGTCAGACCATCAATTCTCGTCTTTTAAGAGAGTACTAGATCCACATCCCCATGTTTGTCCCTCTGCATCAGGGGATCTATGTTATGCTCCCTATTGGTGGTGGCTGGACACCATCTAGCTCTGGTACCATGCTGATGTAGTCTCCCAACAACTTGGTCCCTTCTGTCTCCTAGGCTTGTATTTTCCTTATGTCTTTGATGTCCTTTGTTTCTCCTCTGTTCCAGGTGAATTGGGACAAACTGATGCTCCTTAGATGGCAGCATGCTAGCTTTTAAGATCCCAGATTCCACTCACCAAAACAGGATGCAGAGCACTTTCTTAAAAACAAAAAATTAGTTATGCCAATTAACCTAGACATCCCCTGAAACAATGATCCCCAGACCCCTACACCTGCTAATATGACCTTCAAAATGTATTTAGGAAACCTCTTAGCTTTTGGTGGAAACCCTGATGGTCTAGTGGCAGTTCAAATCCATTGAGCAATCATCGGTAACTCTGTGGAGCAGTTCTACTCTATCCTAAATGGTCACTATGAGTTAGAATTGACCTGATGACAGTGGATTTCGTTTGAGCTTTTGGTGTAGTCCATGTGTGTTAATCTCCCTTTAAATGCATGCTGTCACTTCCTGCCCCTAACCCAATCGCTGTCTACTACATAATCTATGAATACTTGTCTCCCTACTACCTCTCCCTTGTAACCATCAAAAGTTAATTTTTTTAGTGCTTAAAACTTTTCTGCAGTCCTTATAATAGTGGTCTCATACAATGTTGGTCCTTCTGTGACTGACTAATTTCATTCAGCATGCATAATGTCCTCTAGATGATTGCACATTATCAGATGTTTCTCAAAATCATCATTATTCTTTATGATTGTATGTTATTTTATTGTGTGAATAAGCCAGTTGGTTTATCCATTCATCTGTTGATGGGCACGTAGGTCGATTGCAAATTTTTGCCATTGTGGACAGGTCTAAAATAAATATCAGTATGCATGTATCTATTTCTGTGACAGCCCTTATTCCTCTATGATTTATTTGAAGCAATGAGATTGCTGGATTATATATATTTTTATTTATACCTTTTTAAGAAAGCTTTAAATCCGTTTCCAACATTACTACCAACTGTGTAGAAGAGTTTCAGTCTCTCCCTAATCTCTCCAACATTTACTGTTTTGTGCTTTTTGGATTAATGCCAAGCTTTTTGGGGTGAGATGCTGTGTTGCTTTTGTTTTGATTTGGATTTCTATAATGGCTAGTGATCATGAGCATTTCTTCATGTATATGTTAGCCACCTGAATGTCATCCTTTGTGAAGTGCCTGTTTGTATCCTTTGTCCATCTATTAATTGGGTTATTTGTCTTTTTCTTCTTGAGGTTTTGAGGTACCTTGGAGATTATGGAGATTAGATGCCAATCAGATTCTTGGTTGTCATTTTTTTTTCCAGTCCATAGGTAGTCTTTTTATTCTTTTGGTGAAGTCTTTGGATAAACACAGCTGTTAGATTTTCAGGGGTTCTTGTATATCTATTTTTGTCTTCTGGTGTTTGTACATTCTTAGTGATATTTTGTAGTCTGTTTATGTCATTATTTAGGGCTCCCAGCATTGCACGAAATTTTTCTTCCATGATTTTTATCATTTTAGATTTTAGTCTTTCGTATATTTTGAGTTAGATTTTGTGCATAGTGTCAGATATAGGTCTCGTTTTCATTTCTTTGCAGACGGATATCCAATTTTGCCGGGTGGAGTTAGTGACTAAGTGCTACATCTGCTAACCAAAATGTCAACAGTTCAAATCCACCAGATGGTCCTTGGAAACTCTATGGGGCAGTTCTTCTCTGATGTATAGGGTTGCTATGAGTCACAATAGATTTGATGGCAGTATTTTGGGGAGGAGGGGATGGTAGAGATGTATTATCCAGTTTTAGGAAATTGTTTTTTCGCCAATTCACAGACTTTGGGTCTTTGTCAAATATCAGCTGCCCATAGGCAGACGGTGTTATATCTGAATTTTCTGTTCTGTTCAGCTAGTCTGTGTATCTATTTTTGTACCAGTACCAGGCTGTTTTGACTACCATGGAAGTGTAATAAGTTTTAAAGTCAGGTAATCTGAGGCCTCCCACTTTGTTTTTCTTTCTCAGTAATGTTTTATTTATCTGGAGTTTCTTACCTTTCCAAACAAAGTCACCACTGGAATTTGTATTGCATTGTATCTGTAGACGACTTCAGGAAGAACAGACATTTTCATGATGTTAAGTCTTCTTAACCATGAGCAAGGTAGTTTTCTCCACTTATGTAGATTTCTTTTGGTTTCTTGCGGTACACTCTTGAAATTTTCTTTGTAAAAGTTTTTTATGTCTCTGGTTATATTTTTACCTAGGTATTTTACCTTTGTGGCAGCTCTAGTAAATGGTAATGGTTTAATGATTACCTCTTTGATGGTCTCTTCATTAGTGTGAAGGAATCCAACTGATTTATGTATGATTCCCTTGTATCCTGATACTTGGCTAAACTTTTCTTACTTCCAATAGTTCTGGGTTTTGGGGAGGGTGGATGTTCTTTAGGGTTTTCTGTGTATAAGATGACATCATTGCAAATAAAGATGCTTTGACTTTTTCCTCACCAATGTAATGCCTCTGATTTCTTTATCTTGTCAAATTGCTCTGGCTAGAACCTCCAGCACAATGTTGAATAAAAATTGTGACTATGAGCATTCTTGTCTAGTTCCAATTCTCACGGGGAATGTTTTCAGTTTCTGTTGATTTAGGATAATGTTGGCAGTTGGCTTCATATAGATGTCTCTTAGTATATTGAATAATTTTTTTCTGTTTCTCTTCTGATGAGGGTTTTTAACATGAATGAGTGTTGAGCTTTGTCAAGTGTGTTTCCTGCATCAATTTATAAAATCAAGTGATTCTTATCTTTTGTTCTATTTATGTAGCTGACTATATTAATTGTTTTTCTAATGTTGAACCATCCCTCAAACACTGGTATACATCCACTTCATCATGGTAATTTAATGTTTTTGATATATAGTTGAGTTCTATTGACTGGATTTTTTTTTGAAGATTTTTGCATCTATGTTCATTAAAGATATTGGTCTGTATGTGTCCTTTTTGTGCCATCTTTACCTGGTTTGTGTATAAGGTTTATACTGGCTCTATAGAATGAATTTGGGAGTATTTCATCACTTTTTGTGCTGTGAAATACCTTTAGTAACAGCACCAATAACTCTTCTCTAAAACTTTGGTAGAATTCTCCAGTGAAGTTTTCCAGGCCAGGACATTTTCTGGTTGAGAGTTTTAATTACTTTTTCAATCTGGTAGCATAGTGGATTAACTGCTATGTCTACTAACGGAAAGGTCAGCAGTTCAAATCCTCCAGGCGGTCCTTGGAAACTCTATAGGGTAGTTCTACTCAGACTTCTAGGGTCACTATGAGTGGGACCTGAATCGATGGCAGTGTGTTTTTTGGGTCTTTTGTAATAAGTTTATTAAGTTGTTCTACCTCTGTTTGTTTTAGTTTTGGAAGGTAGTGTGCTTCTAGAAATTTGTCCGTTTTCTTCAGGTTTTAAAATTTATTAGAGTGCAATTTTTCATAGGATTTTGTTATGACTCTTATTTTCAATTGGATCTGTTGTGATATCACCCATCTCATTTCTTATATGAGTTACCTACTTTCTCTTCTGTTTGGGTTTTGTCAGTTTGGCCAAAAGTTTATCAGTTTCGTTGATCTTTTTTAAAAAAAATAGCTTTTACCCTGTTAGCCCAATTCTTTTTATATTTTCAAATTAATTTAGTTCTGCTCTACTTTTTATTATCTGTTTTCTTCGGGAGCTTGAGGGGTTCCTTTGTTACTTTACTTGTTCAAGTTATAGGATTAATTCTTCAATGTGGGTACTTTCTTCTTTTTGCAGGTGTGCATTTATTGAGACCATTGACCTCTGAGCACCGTAGGTTGTGTACCATAGGTTCTGGTAGAAGTATTTTCATTTTCCAAGAGTTCAACTTTCTATCTCTGTTTTTTCTGCTATTGATTTCAACTTTGATGGCTTTATGATCTGAGAAGATGCTTTGCAGTAATTCAATGGTATGGATTTTGTTGAGCATTGCATTATGGCCTATCACGTGGTCAATTCTGGAGAGTGTTCCATGTGCACTGGAGAAGAAGGTGTAGTTGTCTGCTGAGGGGTGGAAAGTTCTGTATATATCAATGAGGTTTAGTTGGTTAATTGTGTCAATGAGGTCTTCGGTATCTTTACTGAGCTTTTTTCTAGATGATCTGTCTAGTAATGAGAGTGGAGTGTTAAAGTCTCCCACTATTATTGTGGAGTCATCTAACTCTCTTTTGAGCATAGTCAGTGTTTCTTTGACATATTTAGGTGCTCTGACATTAGGTGCATAAATGTTTAATATAGTTAAGTCTTACTTGTGTACTGAACTTTTCAGCAATAAATAGTGTCCATCTTTGTCCACGATGGTGGATTTGACATTAAAGTTGATTTTGTCTGAGATTAGAATTGCCACCCCTGCTCTTCTTTGTTCATTGTTAGCTTGATATATATTCTTCCATCCTTTAATTTTCAGTTTGTTCCTGTCTTTAGGTCTCAAGTGAGTTTCTTGTAGACAACATATGGATGGGTCGTGTCTTTTGATCCAAGATGACACTCGGTGTCTCTTTACTGGAGCATTCAGTCCATTCACATTCAATGTAATTATAGATAGGTGTGTGTTCAGTGCTGCCATTGTGATATGTTTATTTTTATGTTGATGTTTTCTCTGTTGTTCTTGTTAGTCTGTTCTGAGACACTCTATTTTGTGAGTTGATTTTTCACCTTTTTCAGAGCTGGTTTTATAGTTGTTGAGACTTGTGTGTTAGATTTCTTGAAATGGTATGATACATCTTTGTTGTGCTTTACAGCTGCCCCTATGAATCCCCTTAATAAACTATTTATAAACCCAATTTTAATTACTACCAGTCTGGTTATCTTCCTCTCCATCTGGAAGGACTATAACGACTGTAGTACATCCCTCTTTTATTATGATGACACCATACTTTTCATGATGATCACTGGATTGCTTCTTTCCAAATCAAAGCTGTGATTTACTTTGGAGCCTTCCCTAAGTATTGAGTAGTATTGAGTATTGAGTAGTGTGTCGTTCTAAAATATAAAGTTAGTGGTTTCGTTCTTCTAAGCCAAAGCCAAGAACTTCTTTCAGTATTTCTTGTAGTTTGGGTTTGGTTTTTACAAAGTCTCTGAGTTTCTGTTTATCTGGAAATGTCTTAATTTCATTTTCATGTTTGAAAGACAATTTTGCAGGATATATAATTCTTGGTTGGAAGTTCTTCTCCTTCAAGACTTTGAATCTGTCGTGCCACTGTCTCCGTGCCAGCATGGTTTCTGCTGAGAAATCTGACGAGAGCCTACAGGGTTTCCCTCTAAGTGTTAGCTTTGCCTTGAGTCTTGCTGCCTTTAAGAGTTGCTGCTTATGTTTCATTTTGTTAAGCTTGATTATAATATGTTTTGGAGTCTTTCTTTTGAGATCTGTATTGGGTGGCGTATGATATGCATCTGAGATGTCTATATTCTCTTCCTTCATGATTTCTGGGAAGTTTTCTTTCAGCAGCTCAGCAACAATACTCTCTGTGTTCTCAGATGTCTCACCCTGTTCAGGGACTCCAATTAATCGAAGGTTGTTCCTCTTAATAGAGTCCCACATGCTTCTTAATGTTTCTTCATTTTTCTTGTTTCTTTTTTCTGATTTCTGCTCAAGACACTGGCATCAGTAGCTCTGTCTTCCAAGTCAGAAATTCTTTTTTCCATTTGTTCCATTCTGTTTTCTTGGCTTTGCATGGAAGTTTCTATGTCTTTGATTTTCTTCTTGATCTGTTGGATTTCAGAGTACTGGTGTTCCATCAGATCGAACAACTTGCTTAATTTTTCATTTTGTTCTGCTGCATTTTGTAGAAGGTCTAGAAGGGCCCTGTATATAATCAATTTGTATTCACTTCCTGATGCTTTCGTAAAAGTTTCTTCATCTGGAAAACTCCTTGGTTGCTTTGTTTGGGAGCCTTCTGAAGCCATGAGTGATTGCTTGTATGCCACAATTGTCTGTTGCTTTTTGGGTCCCATGTGAGTATATAGAGGCTGGAAGAGGTACTGTGAGGATGGATTGCAAATGTTTCTCTAGGCTGTCTTCAAATGTAAAGCAAAAGGTATCTGACCAGTTCACAAGTCAGTTAGGTTTTGAGGTGTAGAGGTCCCTCTTCCCATCTGACAAAGTAAGCGCCACTGTATCCAACCCCAGATGATAACAAACTAGTTCAGAATACAGCACTGCTAGTGCCCTGGTGGCCTCTGCTGACAGGGCCTAGTCTTATCCAACACTGCGTTGAGTACTGGTTTTATGATAGAAAAGCGCTCTCTTGTGGGCAGGCTCTGGTTCCCAAGCTAAGAATTAGGTCCAGCTGCGGCCACCGTACCCATGATAGTGTCCTCCACACAGGCAGCAGACAGGGGGGCCAAAGGTGCCCAGAGGCATCGATTCCTCTACTTCTGTTGCAGGGCCCCCAATGTAGGCAGCACTATGCAAAATCACTACTTTTCTGACATAGAAGCACTGTCCCGTTTGCAGGCGCTGGCTCCCAGGCTAAGAACGAGGTCCCGCTAAAATCTCGGTACCAACATGGCGTCCCGCACCCTGACCACGGCGTTCCGCACAAACCCCACTGAGGCAGCTACAAAACGAAAGGCTCAAAGTGTCTAGATTAACAGAGTCCCGAGCCTGGCTCTCAGAGTATGGGAATTTCGCCTGCCTATCCCCCCAGCAGCGTGTCTGAGTCCAGCAGCCGGGCAAGGCCCAGCTCCGCCCGCCAGCCGAGACCGAGGTAAAAAAAGTCACAGTGGTGCGTTTACCTTCTGTCCGTGAGAGCCGGGGCTAGCCAGGAGCGGGAGTCAGCGAGAGAGAGGAGGTTTTTCACTGAGTGGTATGAAGTCCCATTTAACAGCTCTGTGCCGTGTCCTGAGGCTGATTAGGTGCTCAGAAGGCTCTGTTTGATTGTCAATTCAGGTCTTGGTTTTCAGAGGGATAGAAGGAGACGTGGGCCTAGTCCGCCTTCTTGACTCCGCCCCCTTCATTTTCATTTGATTCTATGAATTTCTTTATTCTGTCCTTGGTTTCTTCTGTAACTCAGTCAATGTTTATCAAGGTGTTGTTCAGTTTGCATGTGTTTGACTTTTTCCCTTTCTTTTTCTACTGTTGATTTTGACTCATGGCTTTATGTTCTAAGAAAACATTTAGCAACATTTCTGAGCTTTAGATTTGGTTAAGACTTGCCTAATTGCCTAATACGTGGTCTATTCTGGAGAAAGTTCTGTGTGAATTGGGAAAGAAGGTACACTGTCTGTTGTTAGGTGGAGTGTTACATATGCCTATAAGGTCGAGTTGGTTTGATTATTTCATTTAGATCCCCTGTGTGTTTCTTGAGATTCTTTCTGGATGGTCTGTATATCACCAAAAGTGGTGTGTTGAAGTCTCCTACTGCTGTTGTGAAGCTGTCTATCTCCCATTTCAATGCTGGTAGAGTCAGTTTGACATATTTGAAAACTATGTCATTAGAAGAATAAATATTTAATATAGATATATGCTCCTGATATATTGACCTTTTTAGCAACATATAGTGACCTTCCTTGTCCACCATGGTAGATTTTACTTTAAATTTTATTTTGTTTATAATTTATATTGCTTCTCCTGCCCTTTTTGAATGTTGTTAGCTTGGATATTCATCTGCAAAAAAATTAAATAAGATCTGTTTTTCACACCATGCCCCCAAAACTATCTCAAACTGGACCAAAGATCTAAATATAAAATGATAGGGGTCATGGAAAAAAAATAAGGACAGCTCTGGGAGCCCTAATACACAGCATAAGTGGAAGACAAAACAATACTAACAATGCACAAACAACAGAAGAGGAAATAAAATAATGGGTATCTCCTAAAAATCAACAGTTTTTTAAGACAATATTGTGTATCCTACTTTGGTTAGTGGTGCCTGGGGTCTTAAAAGCTAGCAAGCAGCAAATATAAGCAACATCAATTAATCCCACACCACCTGGAGCACAGAAGAAGGAAAGACATAAAGAAAATGTGAACCCAAGAAACAGAAAAGGCCATATAATACAGAGACTTTATCAGCTTTAGCCCAGAAGAACTAGATGGTGCCTGGGCACCACCAATGGCTGCCATGTCTGGAAATATAACAGATAATCCCTGACGCAGTGGGAGAAAAATGGGTGTGCGTAACTTTAACTCTATTAAAAAAGATCACACTTGGTATCACAGACTGGGGGAGAGGGGGTCAGAAAGACATGGTCCCCAGACTTTCTGTGTAGAACAGAAATCACTCCTGAAGGCAACTCTTCAGACAAAGATTGTACTGAACTGTGAGTCATAAGATGATTCTGGTAAAGAGTATGCTCCTTGGCTTAAGTAGATACATGAGGCTAAGTGGTTAGCTCCTGTCCAGTGGTGAGATGAGATGGCAGAGGGGACAGGATTTGGTTGAAGGGACAAGGGAAATACCAGGTAGAAAGGAAAAGTGTGGTGTCACACGGTGGGGAGAGCAGCTAGATTTACATAGCAGTGTATGTGTCAGTATTTATATGACAAATTGACTCAGATTGTAAACTTGTACTTGAAGTACAATTAAATATTTAAAAAAATTGCAAATGAAGATGCAAGTAGATAAAACACAAGACTAACCAATGTAATTCCTTAAGATAGACTGTAAAAATGTGAACTGTATAAAAATAAATTTTTTAAGAAATTAACAAACATAATTTGAATAATCTAAACAAAGAAGATTCAATTTACATATAATAATAATCCAGATAGACAAAAACAAAAGTAATGGGAAATTACTAAATGTACATTAAAATTCATTATTTAAGAAAGAAACCACTGAAATGAAAGAGGACGTTTAAACTACTAGTTAAATACCCTGTTCATACACACTATGTATCTGGGAAAATCAACCCAAATGGCCTACAGAGACACAAATCTTAATATTTAATAACACCGCAAAATTAACACATATATCTAATATATACACCTGCTTACACACATATCAGATAGATATATATAGAGAGAGGCATCCTGGCTTCAAATAACCTAGCCACAAGTTGTATAGAGTGAAAATTGCTGAAAATACCCAAATACAGACTAACAATCCCCCTCAACAAAGTCTGTAAAATCAATTCTAATGCATAGCAACTCAGTTAAAAAAAACTCACTGCCACCAAGTCAATTTCAACTCTTAGTGACCCTAAGGATAGTAAAACTGTCCTATAGGGCTTCAAAGAGCACCTGGTAGATCCAAACTACTGGCTTTTTGGTAGCAGCCAAGCTCTTAACACTGTGTCACCAGGGATCCTAAGTAGTGATTAAACATACGTATATTGAACAGGGAACTCCAGATCTAGAAAGGGAAACTTCTTGTCTGGCATATGGAAATTCTTAAAAATAACCATATCACAGGTCACAAAGAATGACTCAAATCACAAAGAAATGAAATAGAGCAAACAGTATTCATTCAGTACAGTATAAGAATGTCAGAAATTATTTTAACATTTAACATTATTTTAACATTGTCCATCCATAGTTTTTTTTAAGTGTCTCAACAATTTGTTAGCGAAAGAAATTACAATAAAATTTTGAATTTTATTGATATTAATAATAATTTAAGCATAAAATAGAGTTGACTGTATAGAAGCAAGTTCTTGAGAGAGTAATCTCATCATTAAACTGAAAATTAATGAGTGAAACAAATGAAAAAGTCAAGAAAGAATTATAAACAGAAAAATTAAGTACAAGAAATAATTAGATAAAAATAAAATCTTAATGAGTGCGAAACAGAAAAGTAGTAGAAGAAACTAGTGAAGCCTAATGCTGCTACTTTCAGGGGGAAAAAGTTAACTAGAAAACTCATAGTTGATATAATCCATTTAAAAAGCAAAAGTGGCACATAAATCAGAAATGATAAGATTATTTTTAAAGATTATGGAATATAACAACAAATATACAAGAGGATACTACGGAGCCCTGATGGCATAGTGTTTAAAAGCTTGACTGTTAACTGAAAGATTAGCCATTTGAATCCACCAGGGACTTCCTGGAAACCCTATAGGGCAGTTCTACTCTGTCCTATTAGGGCCACTATAAGTCAAAATCAGTTCGACAGCAATGCATTTGATTTTTTATGGGAGGATACTTTGACAAAATTTATCAAACTAAATTTGAAATCATGGATAAAATAATTTTAAAAATGCACCTTTTAAGCATTTGACTTCACTTAAAAAAAAAGTCTATAAACTAGTGACCATGAATGAAATAATGTGCCTCTTCCAAAACAAAATCCCAACATAAGTCCTAGAGGATTTCATAAGAAATTTATAACCAAAAGTTTTAAGTCAGTATTTCCAGTGATGCTTAGTTTAAACAAATTCAGAACACAGAAACAGAAGAGGAATCATTCTTACTTGACGGAGCAATTTGTTTATGATTCAAAAACTAGGAGGAGAAAGAAATCACACCTAAGAAAGAACAGCACACACCAATTGCGCTTTTAACTACCAACATGGAGAATTTAAATATAACATTAGAAAAAGTGTTTTATATTGTTATCAGGAGCAGTTTCTGCCTAGTGTGACTTTTCATCAATAAAGATATGCAGAGGTGAGGAGGAAGAATATTTAGTGCAAGCTCAGGCAAGAGGAAAAGAAGTATATACCTCAAATTAAGGTCCTCAAACAAAGGGAGGCAGAGCCTTTTATACCATACCTAATAAGGAAGTACACGCAAATGCCACTGATGACATGGTATATCATGGCACTCGGGCACAATAAGACAAATTGCAACTTTTTCCTTTAGTAGGTACTGGAAAATGGTAGATAAATCCTGGCCTGGACAGGAATTTTAATATTTAAATAAACCTTAATGAGGCTTTGGTTACTTTAGGACACTTCTCAGGCTTAGTAAACTGATTTTTGGTTGGTTTTGTCTAGATCTTGTGTACTTCTACCTTCTTCTAGCAGTTCCAGGCAGGAAAGTGTTAGGAAGGGTTTTACCTGAGGAGCTAGCTGAAGTGATCCTGTATCAATATTACAGCAAAAATTACTGTATCATTATTTAGTAGGATTTATTCCAGCACTACAAGTCTGCTCAATATTAGGAAATTCATTCATAAACAGTCTGACAATTAAGTTCATGAACTTAATTGCTCTAAGTGCTACATACCTCATTGCTCCAAAGTACTCCCCTTGGGAAGTTACACACTAGCACCAGTGCTTAGTCCACCCTTCAAAGCAATTTTGGAACTGTTTCTGGAATGGCTATTGTGCACGATGATAAGGTGGCAAGTTGGTGATCTTAATTGTTTAGTGTCTGTAAAGGAGTTTTTGGCCAGTAAACAAATAACTATATTGGAACATCCTATCTACTCACCTGATATGGCCCCCAGTGACTTTTTTCTTCACCCAAAGATACAGGATATATTGAAAAAAAGACATATGAGAACATTCAGGACATCAAGTGTAATATGATGACAGCTCTGATGGCCATTCCAGAGAAAGCATTGCAAAACTGCTTCGATGGGTGGACTAGGCACTGACATAGGTGCATAGTTTCCCAAGGTGAGTACTTCGAAGGTGACCATAGTGATATTCAGCACTGAGGTATGTAGCACTTTTTTTCTAGGATGAGTCCGCAAACTTAGCTGGCAGTACTCATACAACTTGTCTTATTAAAAGATTTAAGAAGAAACATATATATGACCTCCTTAAATACTGTAAAAAGATATGATAAAATTCAATGTGTATTTATGTTAAAAGCACTCAGAATACCTGAGTGCAAAAGTTAACTCTTACTGGTTAGGAGAGAGAAGAGACATTTTTCCTACTAAAATTAAAAACAGGACCCCTCACTAAATGGACAGCTCCTGCTCAGAGGCAAGAAGAAACTACTAGCAGGGTTAGAGGAGCTGGTTAAACTGATATGAGAAACACACGTTGGAGGGAAGGAATGTGCTGTCACAGTGTAGGGGAAAATAGTGAGGGTCACATGGCAAATGTATGTGCAAGTTTTCATATGAGAAACTGTCATTTTAAACTTTCACTTAAACACAGTGAAAAAAGAGTACAAGAGAAAAAATATCTTTGTTTACCCAACGAAGATAGACTAGAGACAATCAGAAGTATAAGAACTGAGAGAAGGAGGTAAAGCTACCTCTGAATTATACGTCTCCAGATTCCCCAGAGATATCAAGAAAAAGCTACTACAAAAACTAAGTCAATTCAATAAAGTAGCTCTTTGAGAGAACAATGTACAAAAAAACTCAAGAGCTTTCTATAGAGGGAGCCAATATGATGGCTTAGTTAGATTCATTGTAGCATTCCTCTACAACAACGTCTTGTGTACGGGAGAAAGAATAGACACAGCGACCTTGAACTTCTGAGCATCAGATGAATTGTTGAAGAAACAGCCTAAACATTGATTGCAAGGAGAGAGATGAGAAGAACAGTGGGGAAGCAGAGATTCACAGATCTTCCAGACCTCTCTCTGTCAGCCTGGCACAATGTGACTTGGTTATCTAATGCTGCTGTAACCAGAAACACCGTAAGTGAAAATTCATACACGGTCTGAAAATTAAGTCCACAAACTTAATTTTTCTAAGTGCTACATACCTTATTGCTGAACATCACTACAGTCATTTCCAAAATACTCCCCTTGGGAAGCTATGCACTAACACCAACCCCTAGTCTACCCTTCAAAGCAATTTTGGAAATCTTTCTGGAATGGCCATTTGCACATGGTGGCAAGGTGGCAAGTTGGTGATCTTAATTGTTTAGTTAATTTATTTTGTCAGTCTAAAAGGCTGAAAGTCCACAATCAGAGTGCAGCTCCAATGGAAGGCTTTCTGTATCTGTTGGCATTGGGAGAAGGTCCTCTTCATCATCAATCTTCCTCTGTCCAAAGGATATGCTGTTCTCCTGGCTGTTGTTTCTTAGTGGTATGAGGTTCCCCTGTCTCTTTACTCCCTTCTGTCTTTTGTGTCTCAAAAGAGAGTGACTTAAAACACAACACAGTTTTGTAGATTGAGTTCTACCTCATAACTACATCTAATCCTGCCTCACCAATATCATTGCAGTTGTGTTAGGTGCCATCAAGTCCTTTTCAACTTGCAGCAAACTTGTGTATTACAGAATGAAACACTGCTCAGTCTTGCACCATGTTCACAATTATTGTTATGTTTGAGCCTGTTGTTGAAGCCATCGTGTCATTCCATCGTCATCTTTTTTGCTGACCCTCTACCAAGAATGATGTCCTTCTCCAGGGACTGATCTCTCCTGATAACATGTCCAAAGGATATAATATGTAGTCTCCAATGCTTGCTTTTAGGGAGTATTTTGGCTGCACTTCTTCCACAACTGATTTATTCATTCTTTTGGCAGTCTGTCACATATTCAATAGTTTCCATCAATACCAATATTCAGGGCCCTCAGTTCTTCTTCAGTCCTCCATTATCCTAATTCACAGTACAGATTTCACATACATACAATTCAACTGAAAATACCATGGCTTGGGTAGGTACACCTTAATCTTCAAGATAATGTCTTCTCTTTTTTATATTTCAAAGAGATCTTTCACAGCAGATATTTCCAATGCAAAGCATCTCTCCATTTTCTTCACTGCTGCTTTTGTGGATGTTGACTGTAGAACCAAGTCAAATGAAATCTTTGAAACCTTCAATCTTGTTTCCATTTATCGTGGTGTTGCTTACTGGTCCAGTTGTAATTTTTTCTTTTTAATGTTGAGACATAATCCATGTTGAAGGCTGTGGTCTTCGATTTTTGTAAACAAGTGCTTTAACTCCTCTTCACTTTCAGCAAGCAAGCTTGCATCATTTGCATGACACTGATTGTTAATGAGTCTTCCTCCAATCTTGATACCCCATTCATCATAAAGATTTTTGGATTATTTTCTCACCACACAGATTGAATAGGTATGGTGAAAGGATACAACCCTGATATACACCTTTCCTGACTTTATATCTTGCAGTATCCTCCTTGTTCTGTTCAAACAACTGCTTCTTGATCTATGTACATGTTCCTTATGAGCAGAATTATGTGTTCTGGAAGTCCATGATTTGTGATCCATGTAGCTGACTGCCTCTGCATAGTCAAAAAAAAAACCCACATAAACTTCTATTTGGTATATTCTGCTTTCAGCCAGGGTCCATCTTACATCAGAAATGATATCCCTATTTCTGAGCCCTCTTCTGAATCTGGACTGAATTTCTGGCAGATTCCTACTGCAGCCATTTTTTGGTCATGTTCACCAAAGTTTTACTTGCTTGTGATATTATTTATTTTTTCATAATTTATGCATCCTTTCAATTACCTTTCTTTGGAATAGGCATAAATATATGTATCTCTTTTGTAGCACATAGACAAATTGTATTAGATAATGCTGATGGACAATATTGGAAACAGTGGCCTAGCCAAGTTGACACATGTTTTGGCAAGACACAATTCAGATTGTGTCTAAAGTGGCCATTTTATGATGATGACAACCAACATCCCTATAGCGTGTAAACAGCCCTGGAAAATCACAAGGAGATGAGTAACCTACACAGGCAGATGAGGAATGCCTGAGAGTGACACACGGAAGCAATACAGTGTAAAACCGGGAGTCCTAGGAACTTGCACCGGAGCAGAGTGATGCCTGTATTGCAGGAACGCCAGAGCAGATGATAAAAAAGACAGGAAGGGCACATCTGCAGAAGGGCAAAGAGAAGATACAGAGGGAGATGGTGAGCACCAGTATTCCTGGTGAATACATAGAATGGAGAGAGCTCAGTTTCATGTACCTATTTGTTGGCGGGCA
Source organism: Heterohyrax brucei (assembly GCA_028571685.1). NCBI lineage: Eukaryota > Metazoa > Chordata > Mammalia > Hyracoidea > Procaviidae > Heterohyrax > Heterohyrax brucei. The sequence continues at coordinate 27,159,996 of CM053146.1, forward strand.
CCCTTCGTTCACTGAAACCAGGGCTTTTAACTCAGAGATTCCCAAGTCCCTCCTATCTGTGAGGAAGGCTTCCTTGCAATGAGGTCATCTGTGCAAAAGCAGAGACCCTGTGCCACCACCATACCAGGAACATGTTGCATATCGATACCAGCCAAGAGGGTCCCTGGGTCATCCGCACACACATCTGCACCATCCTATTTGGAATCCCATGCCTCCAAAGAGGTCTTTCAGTCTGCCTGATTATGCCCTTTTGCACAACCTCAGATCCCTACAGCAATCCGCATCTATCTGGAGACCTCCCAAACCACTCGTGCCTGTACAGAGGCCCTGCACACACCCGAAAGAGACTGTGCCACCCATCTGCATCTGCCCAGAGGTCTCCTTTCCTGAACTATTACAGCTCCATCCAAGCACGCAGAGGCTCTCCAGCAGCTCATCCCCACTGTGTCACCCACCCACGCTCATGTGGAGTGGGATCCTTGCTGACCTGGGCTGTCCCATGCTACTCTGTAGGTATGAATCCATTTCGTACTCCAAAGGCAGAGTACCTATTTGTGCCAATGCAGATTCATTATTTTTGAAAATTTGTAAATAAAGGGCAAGTCTTGGACACTTATCCTGACTTTCGTACTTGTAATGTAGGTAAATGTTTGATTATAACTTTTCTTTTATCAATGAAGAAGAAAAAATTATTAGAATTCTACAACTTCAAAACGCCTAATAAAAATGGATCCAGGAACGTGACACAAAAAGCCCATGAGAACCTAGAGACATTTTACCATTGGCAAAAGTTTACAGAGCAAGTTAGCTTCCCACGTGGCAACTTCTAAACATATTATTCAGTGACGTTGATAACGTTTTTCACAATGAAAATAAAATCTCGTTACTCTCACCTGGTTGTTACTTTTTCTTTAATCTACCTTCACCTCACTCATCTTCTCAGCTTTGCTTTAAGGTAAATGTTGACTATTTGTTCTCATGCAGATTATGTTTTCGAAAGAACACAATATTCATGCATGCATATAACTTCCTGTACACACACATGCATACACATCCACCTGTGTAACCACACTTGTATTTTTGGTTGTTATTGCTTGTGTTGCAAAGTTGTATATATTACAGCATTTAAAAAAACATATCCTTGGGAATATTACTTACTTTGTGAGCCAGTCTGTTATTTAAATTAAAGGTGATTTCTGGGAGTGGTTTTAGCTCCAAGTTTAAAGGTTTTAGCTCCAAGTCTCAGAGGTTCTTCCAATCTCTACTCATCCAAACAGTTCAGCCTTTTTTAAGAATTTGTGTTTTACTCTACATTTTTCTCCCTCTGCATCCGGGAACATCTATTATGTTCCTGTGAAGAACAGTCAATATGGTAGCTAGGCATCATCCAGTTGTCTGTTCACAGGATAGATGAAGTCTTGGTTTATTTGGACTATTAGTCATGTACAGTAGTTTTTTCTTTGAGTATCTGGTTTCCTTCTTTCTCTTTTGCTCCAGATAAGTAGAGATTAATAGTTGTATCTCAGATGACCACTTGCAAGCTCTTAAGACCCCAGACTACACTCACCAAACTAGGATGTAAAACATAAATTTTATGAATTTTGTCTTGCCAATTTACAGAGTTGTCCCACAAGACAAGGATTCTAAGCCTTCAGATCAGGTGAACCAATCCCAGGAAGCACTTGGTTATGTCTAGAAAGTATCTGTAACTGTAGACTCTGTGTGCATTATTATGTATATGAGTATATATGCACCACATACAGACATATATATACACACGTGCCTACAGATTTATCTGTGCAAGCATGTGTATAAACATATGTCTTCCTGCACACATATAAGCATACATACTTACGTACTAAACAAATAATTTCTGATTGCTACAGCTGTTATTACAAAATTGTACATATTATTGCATTTACCAAAAATGTCCCTTATTTTTGTGTACTTCTTAGTTACATCATTTACCTTGGTTGAGTTGTGCAGACTTCACTTTCATCATATACTGCTATTCCCATTACCAAAAATTATAAGGGTCTGCTATCCAGAAAGTGATTCATCATCCTTCCCCCTACCACCCTTGGTAACCACCAAAGAATGTTACTCACTGTTGATATAACTAGCTTGTTTTTTTATCAAAGTGAAATCATACAATATTTGTCCTTTGGTGATTGCCTTACTTGACTCAACACAATTTCTTTCAGATTATTCCATGTTATGTTTTGAGAACTCATCCTTATTCTTCATAATTGTGTAGTCTTTCATTACGTGTATGCACCACAGTTTCAGCTCTGGGACAACAGAAAGTCTGGTGGACCCTGCAGTTTGTTGGGCCATCAAGTCTGCTCTCTTAATAAAGTTCTAGTTCCATTTTTCTGTCACTATATCAAGGACTCTACTTTGTGTTCCCTCTCAAGGCAGTCATTTGTGGTGGCCAGGTACCATCTAGTTCTTCTGGACTCCTGCCGACGTAGTCTCTGGATCACATGGCCTTTTCTCTCTACGGGGCTCGTATGTTCCTCATGTCTTCAATGTGTTTTATATTCCTTTGCTTCAGGTAGAATGAGACCCATTGATGCTACTTAGACGACAGCTTCCTAGCTTTTAAGACTCCAGATGTCACTCAACAAAGTGGGATATAATCTTTTCTTTAAAAAAAAAAACAACTGTGATAGGTCATGGTGTCCTTCTTTTGGAATGTATCTTGTGTGGAGTTTAGTGACTATCTTTGATAGATATCTTCTCATGTTTCGTGATATCAGGGAAGTTTCTGTCAATATATCTTCAACATATGTGTCTACATTTTCTGTTATTCTCCTCTGTTCTGTACTCCAATCGCTCATAAATTTTTTCCTCTTGATTGGGTTCCACATATTAGTGCTTCTTCAATTTTTTAGATTCTTTTATCTGATGTTTTTCTCATATATGCTGCTGTAATTTTGTCTTCAGTCTCACTAGTTCTCCATACCATTTCCTCAATTTTGCTCTTATAAATCTGTATTGAATTGTCTAATTCTGTAATTTTATTATTAATCTGCTGAATTTAAGAGCCTTGTTGCTCAAGTATTTCTTGCAGTCTGTTTAATTTTTCACTATGGTCTGTGGCACTTTGCCTAATTTCCTTCCTGATGTCTTAAAAAGCTCTAAACATTACTCTTTTTTATTCAACCTCTGATAATTTCAGAAAATCTTTGTCTGGAAAATTTTTTGATTTTTTGTTTTATATTTCCGAAGCCATCGTGTTCTGTTTTATTAAATGATTTGAAATGGACTTTTGTCTCTGAGCTATTATAAAGTTTTTGAAACCTATTTGTGTTTGGTTACTATGTTGTAAAACACATACACACACATTTTTTAATTTAGGTATTAAATGTCCAAATAGGCTAGTCATGTGTGCTAGTCTGACTATTGCAGCCTTAGAAACTCCATCACCCTGTCACCCAGTGTTTAGAGGTATATTCAGCATGGGAGCCCAGTTAGTACAAGTGTTTACTGGAGACTCAAGTTGCAGGTTGTCCACATACTCAGAAAAGTAAAGGGAGTTCCTGGGAGATGGGAGATGGTAGAATTTTATTTCCTACTTTTATTTCTCCCCCACTCCATGTCCTGGAGAATAGCTGAGTGCATGTATAGGGGGTCCCACTTCCAGCCTAGGTACAGCATCAGAGTTTGGCACCCAGTGCAGTGCACAAAAGGAAAGGGGAAATGCTAAGAAAGAAAGTATCAGCCCATAAGAAACATTTAGATCCATGCATGTTTGCAAGCTCTTAGCTTGTGAAGTTCAAGTGGAAGTTCTATGTATTTCTGTAGGTGCAACCATTTGAAGCTCAGCTGCTCAGATGGGGAAACTGTGCTCCACTTTCTGTGGCACTGCTCGGTTCTCCATGCTACTGCTGTACCACCGTACTGCCTCTCCATTCCTGGCACTGGCAGTAGCGGGTCCATCTGTGGAGTATGGATCCACTGAGCCACATTCTGGACTAACTAGTTGCTTCTGGACCTGTTGTCCTCTCCACATCATTCAGCCAGAACTCTCAGCTTTCCCCTTGCTATTCAGGTCTCTTAGAATGGCCTATACAGAAGGACTGACAATTAGGTTTGCAAACTCATCTTAGAGTTATTGCTGAATGCCACTACAGTCAAGTTCAAGGTACTCCCATTGGGAAACTACGTGCTGACATGAACAACTAGCCCACCCTTTAAAGCAATTTTGTAACTCTTTTTCTGGAATGGCCATCAGAGCTGTCATCTTATTACCCTTGGTGTCCAAAGGTCATCATACTGTCTTCCTTTCAATACTTCCTTTATCTTTGGGTAAAGAAAAACCTCACTGGGGGTCAGATCAGATGAGCAGGGAGGGTGTTCCAGTACAGTTATTTGTTTGCTGGCTAAAATCCCCCTTATATCCATTTCTTTAAGGAAGTACCAGATTGCTTTGCAAAGAGACTGGACCGTTTTGAAATCCCACCAACAGTGTAGAAGAGTTTCACTTTCTCCACAGCCTCTCCAGCATTTGTTGTTTTGTGTTTCTTGAATCATGGCCAACCTTGTTGGGATGAGATGGTATCTCATTGTAGTCTTGATCTGAATTTCTTTAAGAACTAAAGATTGTGAACATGATCTTATGTTTTTTTTTTTTGGCTACCTGGATCTCCTCTTTAGAGAAATGTCTGTCCATCTCCTTTGCTCATTGCTTAATTGGATGATTTTTCTTCTTATTATTAATATTTCGTACTATCTTATAGACTACGGAGATCAGGCATCAGTCTGACACAGAGGTGCCAAATATTTTTCCCATTCTGTAAGAGGCCATTTAATTATATTAATAAAGTCTTTGGATGACCAAAAGTGTTTGATTCTTAATAGTTCCCATTTATCTATTTTCTCTTCTGTTGACTGTGGTTTGTTTGACAGATTTTGAAGTCTGTCTACATTGTGTATTAAAACTTCCATTGTTGTTCCTACCTTTTCTTGCCAAGCCAATGAGCTTTATCATTTTAGGTTTGATATTTAGGTCTTTTATCCAGTTGGAGTTGGTTTTTGTATAAGGTGTAAGATATGGATGTTGTTTCAAATTATTGTAGATGGATATCCAATTTTGCCAGCACCATTTGTTGAAGATACTGTTTTTACCCCAGTTTAATGTCTTAGGGCCTTTGTCGAATATCAACTGTTCATAGGCAAATGGTGTCGTCTCTGGAGCCTCAATTCTCTTCCATTGATCTATCTGTCTGCTCTTGTACCAGTACCAGGCTGTTTTGACCTCTGTGGCAGTGCAGCATGTTCTAAGGGTGGGTAATGAGAGGCCTCCAAGTGTGTTATCCTTCTTTAGTAGTACCTTATTTATTCGAGGCTTCTTCGCTTTCCAAACAAATTTGGTGATTCGCTTCTCCATCTCATTAAAAAATGATGCTAGAACTTATGTTGTAAAATTCCCCTTTTAGACAACTGTACAATTAAGTTTGAAAACTTGCTGACTTGCCATCATGGGCAATGACAATTTCAAAAAAAGTTCCAAAATTGCTTCGAAGCGTGGACTAGGTGTTGACATCAGTGGATAGCTTCTCAAAGGGAGTACTTCAAAAGTGACCATAATAATATTCAGCAATGAGGAACGTAGCACTTAGAATAATTAAGTTCACAGACTCAATTGTAGACCTCATATTTTGTTCAGTTGTTTAACAGTGAGCTAGTGTTCCAATCTCCTCAAAACCTCATTAGTATTTGTTACCTTCTGTATTTTTGATCAGTGACTTTTTGCAGAGGACAGATTGTTTTGATTCGCATTACTCTAATAGCTAATGATTGTGAATATCTTTTCATGTTTTGGGGCCACTAGATCTCCCCTTTGGCTAAGTGTCTATTCATGTCGTTTGGCTTTTTTAATTGGATTATTTGTGTATTTTTTTGTGTTGTGAGAGACAATACCTTATATGCCTTCTTATGGAAGTACACCAAAATAGCATAAGAGGTATTTTTACCTAACATCAAATCTAGAGGGATGATCTATAAGACAAACAAAAATTGTTTGTGAATCAAAGAACCCTAATTGTGAGTAAAATGGATTGAGAAAATACAAATTAAAAATGATCTAGAGACGTCTCAACTGAGTGCAATACATGGCCCATATTTGAATTTTATTTAAACAAATAATCTATTAAGATGTAGAAGAAAACCAGTGAAACTTAAACATTGGCTAAGTAATTTGTAAAAAAGTAATTACTGTTAATTTATTTAGGTATACTGGTGACATAGCTACGAATAAAAAAAACTTATCTTTTAGAAATATCTCAGCATTTTTATAAATAAAATAATTTGAAAGGGTAATGAGTGTGTGGATATAAGTGAAAGAAGTTTGGCAGTGAGTTGCTGAATGTTGAAGCTGATTATGTAGTTTGGTTTACTATGTTCTATTTATAAGTTTGAAGTAAAAAGTGAAACAAAATTCATCCAATATTATTACACTATATGTCTTCTAAATACATAGATACTTCCTGAAAGCATTAAAAAGCCCATTTTCATGCCTCAACAAATCCTTAAAAATAACGTTGCCGTGCATACCTAGATGAATGACTCATCTTTCTTTTCTCTAAGTGAATAATTCTGCTACTAATTACCAGTTCTTTGCTAATGAAAGATTAAAGCCAAAAACATGATTAAAACATCTAGTTCTCAGGGAAATTAGACAATCCTTTATTTCTACTTCTGCTCTTCCCAGAGAAATTCATAATCTTTGAAAAAGTTCAAACAGTGCTAAGTGAACCAAATAGACACAACAAAATATACAAACAAAAGCATTAAATTTCTAGGAGCTCAAGATGAATGGAAATGTTTAGAGGTTGAGTGACTTTTGCATCCTTAAAGATTGAATGCTTCTTAGAAATGAAATTTATGGTTGGGAGGTAGGTTGAGAGTCAAGGCAGACAGGAAAGAAAAACCCTTTCTCATTCAACTGCCTAGGCTAGAACAAGAAATGATCCACAGGACCATGAGGTAGAACAGCACTTTTGACTGTGAGCCCCTTGTCATGTAGCCACTGTTATAACAAGTGACTGCTTCTTCCTTTTAAAAACACATTCTTTTCTTAAGTGACACATACCCTTCTCATCTTTTATCTTATGTTTTGGTCTCAGTTTCACTCTCATTTATTGCCTCTTCAACACTTACACTAGTAGCAGTCAAAAAAAATCAAAGGATACATTGCATGGGGCAAATCTATTGCAAAATATCTCTTTGAAGTGTTAAAAAGCAAACATGTATGACACCAGCCATAGTGTTCTCAATTTCCTCATATGCATGTAAAAACTAGACAATGAGTAATGAAGACCAAAGAATTGATACCTTTGAATTATTGTGTTGGCAAAGAATACAGAATATACCATGGACTGCCAGAAAAACAAACAAATCTGTCTGAAGAAGTACAGCCAGAATTCTCATTCGAAGCAAGGATATTTTGGACATGTTATTGGGAGGACCCGGTCCACTGAGAAGGAGAGATGGTCAATGAAGAAGAGAAAGACCCTCAGAGAGGTGGATTGACACAATGGCTGCAACAATGGCTCAAGTTTAACAAAGCCTGTGAGGACTGGACAGTATTTCTTTCTGTTGCTCTGATTAGGTAACTACTTGACAGCACCTAACAACAGCAACATTTTTCTGTATTTCTTCCAATTATTGAATAGACTTAGGGCTTGGTGATTAGCCCTAGTATTTTTTCTCTTGTCCTAGAAAACACTGTGTAATCTCAAGTTGTAAAACCTTCTAAATGTTGGTAATTGCCAAATAGAAAGATTTAGCCAAAATCTCTCAAGGATACCAGGGTGTTATGTCTCCACTTTAGGAGAAATATGTCATTTCAAACGTCATATGACCAAAGCATAATTTTTTATATCTTTTGCTGTTCTTCTTCAATCTTCTTTTCTGCTTTTCTTTTGTTGCTGTTGTTTTTTTTCCTTTCCTATTCCAGTATGTGTCAATTTTATCCACCCAATTACTGAAGCCAAAATTCTAGATGACATCCTCAGACAGTCTTTTTTCCTTTCTATAAGCATTCATTGTGTCAGCATGATTAGTTACATATTCAAAATAAATCCTAAATCTGTCTCCTTTCCCCATTTCTACTTCCAGCACTTTAGTTCAAGTCACTATTAGCTTGTCTCAGGATAGCTATATAGTTTTTCAATTATTTTTCTCCTTCTGTTCTTTCATCCTTTCAATTTATTCTTCCAAGTCACTGAGTTAACCTTATTAAAATATACATCAGATTCTGTCACAGTTTAGCTTACTAATTTTCAATGGCTTCCTGCTGTATTTAAACAAGAGTTGATGAAGACCTATGTGATCAGTTTCCTACCTACCTTGCTAACTGTATTTCATAACACCTTCCCCTAATGCATAGAACCCAGCTACCTGACCCTGTTCTTTGAACATTTTCAATGAAGTCTTGCCTTGGGACCTTTCAATAGTGTTGCAAGTACCTACGCAGCATTACTCAGTATAGACTGTTAGATCACTAAAAAAAAAAAAGCGACTCAATAAATTTAAAAGGATTGGAATTATGCAAATATGCTCTCTCAAGATACAGAGTTAAATTAGAAAGCAGTCACAGAAGAAAATATAAAATTACTTACTCATATTTGAATACTGAAAAGCATGCTCTTAATATGTAAGAGTCAATATGTCAAAGAAGAAAGCAAATGTCAATTAGAGATCACTGTTACATGAAGGCAAAAAATGAAAGTGTATCAAAACATATGTGATACATCTGTCAGTATTCATTAGAGAGATATTTATAGTTCTAAGTAACTATATTAAAATCTCAAATTAACAACCAAAACTTTTACATTAAAAACTAGAAAAATAAGAACAAAATAAGCACAAATACATATGGAAGGAACAGAGTAATAACTATTGGTGTGGAATTAAGTAAAATATAGAACAGATAAGCAAGAGAAAAATCAATAAAAACAAAAGTTAACTCTTGAAAGATTAACAGAATTGACATGCCATTAGCTAGACTGACCCAGAAACCAAGACATAGGCTGTAATTTAAAAAGTCATGAGTAAAGAAAGGAGTCATTACCACTGATTTTACACAAATAAAAGGTTTGTAAGATAATGCTATGCTGTAGTTGTTTTCAGGTGTCATCAAGTCAGTTCTAACTCATACAGACTACTATGTACAACAGAATGAAACACTGCCCAGTCTTGCACTGTCTACAATCATCTTTATGCTCAAGTTCATCATTGCAGCCACTGTGTCAGTCCATCTTGTCAAGGATCTCACTCGTTTTCACTGACTCTCCTCTCTACCAAGCATGATGACCTTTTCCAGAGACTGATCCCTCTTGACAATAAGTACAAAACATGTAAGATTCAGTCTCGCCATTTTTCCTTCCAAGGAGCACTCTGGTTGTACTTCTTCTAGAACAGATCCATTTGTTCTTTTGCTAGTCCATGATACATTCAACATTCTTCTTCAATGCCACAATTCAAAGGCGTGAATTCTTCTTCTGTCTTCCTTATTCCTTGTCCAACTGTCACAAGCATATGATATGATTGAAAATACTATGGCTTGGGTCAGGCACACCTTAGTCTTCAAGATGACATCTTTAGTTTTCAATACTTTAAAGATATCTTTTGCAGAAGATTTTCCCAATGCAATGCATCTTTTGATTTGTTGACTGCTGCTTCCATGAGCGCTGATTGTGGACTCAACTAAAATGAAATCCTTGGCAACCTCAGTCCTTTCTCTGTTTATGACAATGTTGCTTACTGGTCCAGTTGTGAGGATCTTTGTTTTCTTGATGTTGAGGTGCAACCCATACTGAAGGTTGTGATCTTTGATCTTCATCAGTGTTTCAAATATTCTTCATTTCCAGCTGGTAAGGTGTGTCATCTGCATAATGCAGGTTGTTAATCAGTCTTCCTCCAATCCTGATGCTTCATTCTTCTTCATACAGTCCAGCTTCTCAAGTTATTTTCTCAGCATACAGATTGAAAAGGTATGTTGAAAGGATGCAACACTGATATGCACCTTTCCTGACTTTAAACCATGCAGTGTTCACTTGTTCTGTTAGCACGACTGCCTCTTGATCCATATACAGATTTCTTAAGAGCACAATTAGATGTTCTGGAATTCTCACTCTCCACAATGTTAGTTATAGTTCATTCTGACTCATACAGTAGAATGCCCTTGCATAGTGAGAATGCTGCAAATAAATATATATGGATGAATTAGATAACCTGAATAAAATGAGAATAATTTCAGAAAAAGACACAATGTACTAAGCTAGCAAACTGATGCAAGAAGAAATAAAAAATCTGAATAGACTTTTGACAAATTTACAGATTACATTAGTTAAAAAAATGAACTCCCCCACCAAAATACTTCCATGTAGAGAAGCCCAAGCCCATGTGGTTTCTTTCACTGGTCAGTTATCACATGGTGGATTATGTCAGGTTCCGATGTTGTTAGCTTCCTTAAAGCTGTGCTCACTTAAATAATCATTTGTTCTCCTGTCTTATTCAAACATTTGTGCTTAGACTGGGACCCTCAGAACTTTCTTAAATATGAACTAGAAGCAGATGTGTTGGGTGTCACTTCAGAGCTGTGGTAACTGAGAGTTTATATAATGTGTCCCCTCCAACCTTCTCTTTCCTCGAGGTTACAACATAGAGGACATGTGTTCCAGAGGACATAATTAAAGGAGCTCCCACTTGTCCATGTATGACTCCATTTCATTGAGAAACAAAGCTGCAGTTTCTAAGCAAACTGAAATTTACAGTTTTGACTCTTGTAGTATTAACTCTTACTGTTACTAAGTCAGTAGCATTTAATAATCACTTAACTCTGCTAAGCTTCAGTTACCTCATGTAAAAATTGGCATGGTGGTTTTATTTAACAAATGTAGTTGTTTCAAAAGTTAAACAAGTCTACTAATGTAGTTAGACTAAGACCTGTCACAATGGAAGTAGCTGGATAATGTAGACTATTATTATTATTTCATTATTATTTTTTTATTTTCCTAGTGAATTACAAACAAGATGGAGTATAGTATAAACTATACATATGAAAAGTGGATATCAACTAGACATTTTAGTTAGTGATATAAAATAATGAGGGAGGTTTGGGACTTGTAGAAAATTAAAAATCTTAGGAAAAGATGGTTTAGAACTTGATAACAAAATGGAAACAATAAACTGAACAACGTTTTCAAGTGTTGTACTGAATCCATGTTAATTTTTTTTAAAAAATCACACAACAGACATTTTAATTACATTTACTAATACTTTTCAACCTGTAAATAAAAGAAGAGCAAGAAAATTTTATAGTTCCCTGGGTTTAAAGGACTAGAGAAAACAATCTATGTAAAAAAAAAAAAAAATCCGTAACAGTATGTTGAAAATTACAGGCTCTTGTTTCAGCCTTGGTAGAGACACAGCTGAGTTCCAACGCCAAGCAGTAGGATACAGGCAAAGGGTCATTCATTTTATTATCAATTTTTTTTTTCTCTCTCTGGAAATTTCCACAGGGTATGAATTCTTCCCCTCCTCTTTGGAAAGTTTGGTTAAAATAAACCCAGCATGCTGTAAAACCAAACCAAACCAAACTTGTTAGGTGTTATCTAGTCAATTCCAATTCATTTTCACCCTGTAGGCAACCAAATGAAATGCTGACAGATCCCTTGTCATCCTCCGAATCATTGCTGTGCCAGCCCATTGTGATAGCTGCTGGGTCAATCTATCTTGATGAGGGTCTACTTTTTCCCTGACCCCTAATTTTACTAAGCATGATGTCCTTCTTCAGGGACTAATTCTTCTTGACTGCATGTCTAAATCCAATGTATATGGGACAAAGTCTTGGTATCCTTTCTACTAAGGAGCATTCTTGTTGTATTTCTTCCGAGATAGATCTGTTCTTTCTTCTGGTTGTTCAATATTCTTAACCAATACCATAATAAAATACAGCTAAACTATTGTTTTTATCAATGTCCCTCTTCTATTCAAGTTTGGACTAAGAAATAATTGACTGGAAATGACAATGATTTGCAACAAATTTCACTAAATTTAAGAGTGACATAGGAGGCTACATATAGATCAACTGATCTTAACTATTTAAGTGAGTGATGGAGTTCTTACAATTTGGAAACAATGAGTAGGCTCATGATGAAATAGTTATTCAAAGAGAGAAGGGAACCCAGTGGAATGGAATGTACAATAGAGCATTGTAAGGGACTGATTCAAAACAAAATCATTTCTGACATTTTTTTAGTAGATGATGGCTCATTTAACTTACCATTTGAACTAAAATATCCATTTTTATATTGGCCATGTTATAGTGAATTAAGTGTTAACAAATCCTAAAATTCCATTGTATGTAACTCTACCTGACACCTAAACCAAAAACCAAACTCATTGACATTGAGTTCTACTCACAGGGGCCCTATAAAACAGGGTATAATTGTACCATAGAGTTTCCAAGGAGCACCTGGTAGATTCAAACTGATGACCTTTTGGTTAATAGGTATACCTCTTAACCACTATGCTACCAGAGTTTCCATAGTGGGCACAAAATATATTTGAGTTACTACATAATTTGAAGCCAACCTTGAGAAAATTTACCATTTATCTGGGCAAGGGAATACAATTGGTTCTCTCCAGGGGCTCAGCATTCAATTATATCATGCAGATCACTGAAAATCACACATGGTGTCCTAAAAGGATGGAGTGGGAGTATAATAAGAATGGCATCCATTAAAAATACTTATTGATGAGGAGGGTGTGTTACCTGTGTTTGCTGGTCAGGCCTTTTCCCATCAGTATATATGTCTTATACAACCCATCAATCAGGAGAATTAATGGTGTAACCAGCAATTCAGGCCATAAGGAAAATAAGCAAGGCATCATAAATCATGGTAGACCAAACAAAACCCATAAACTAGGGTTGCTAGTACAGCAATCAAATTCCAAAAGCATCTTTCTCCTGTGGAAAATGTGTCAACTATGAAGAGCAGAGGTGAAAATAGCAAATATATACTAGGTAAGAGTTTTCTAGCATTCAGGAACACAGGGTAGAGCAGGTGTTTAGAGTCTTCTGGAAGGAAAAGCGGATGTCATCAAAAGTTTCTCCGTAAAATGCCCAGGTTCCTCTGTTCATTACTTTGAGGTATGCCTCTAACTAGAATTGCAGCAGGAGGGATTCTATCACCAGGGTTAAAAACAAACAAAACAATTGCTTGTAGAGTCGACACAGGCTCAGGGTTACACCATGGGTTTCAAAGTAGAGCTGAGCTACATGTAGTTTTCAATGGCTGCTTTTTGGAGTAGATTACACTAGATTACACAATCTTTCTTTCAATGCATTTGTGCCTGAATTTGAATCTTAACCTTTTGATTAGCAACTGAGTGCTTTAATGGTTTACACTATCCAGGGACTCCTTCCCATGATGAGGATATACCTACCTATCTCTTCTGTACTGTACCCTGGGCATCCATGCTGCATTCAACTCTTCTTACTTGTTACACACTTGCTACCAATCCTCTGAAAACCAAATCTGTCACCAGTGAGTCAATTCAGACCTGTAGTGAGCTTTCAGTACCGCCCCATCAGGCTGTCACTGGGTAAATCTTTACAGGAACATATTGCCACATCAGTCTCCTTCGGAGCAGCTGGTAGGTTTGAATCATGGACTTCATGGCTAGTGGACACTTATCTACTGCATCACTAGGGTTCCTTTGCACTTATACTAGAAGTCAAAAATACAAGGGAGCCTAGAAACTTAGTTTTCAAATTTATAACCTTTATTAAGAGAGCTAAAGAAAAAAAAAAAAAGAAAGAAAAAAAAAAAAAAAAAAACATTACCAGTGAAGTGATTTCAACTCATAGCAACCCTACAGGACAGAATAGAACTGTTCCACAGAGTTTCTAAAGAGCACCTGGTGGATGCAACTGCCGACCCTTTGGTCAGCACCGGTAGCAATTAACCACTGTGTCACTAGGGTTTCCATAGCGAGCTAGAGGTTATAAATTAAAAAACAACAATACTAAGTTGCTGGGCTCCCTTACCTTTAGGATCGAGGACTACAACCTAAGCTAGGCCAATAAATGGGCCAATGAAAACTGAGGAGAATCCTACTTAGAATGTCTAGAGAAAATTGTTTTCCAGGTAAAAGAATAGATAAGAGTCAACATTTGCCCATCTATCTCTGAACATTGCTGTAAAAACACTTCACATCTGGGACAGCTGCAGTTATCTCAAAATCACTGTAACGACAAGTAACAGATTGAAGCTGGAAGAGTAAAAATGTGGGAGGAGACTGGAATTTGACTCCATCATAAATCTGTTAAACCAATTCTGTTATTAGGTGCTGTCAAGATGACTTGGAGTTACAACAACCCTAATTACAACAGAACAAAACATTGTCTCCTCTGGTACCATCCTCACAAAAGGAAGTTTAAGCTTATTGTTGCAGTCCCTGTGTCACTCCATCTTGTGGAGAATTTTCTTCTTTTTCTCCGAGCTTCTGTTTTACCAATCGTGATGACCGTCTCCAGGGACTGTCTCTTTCTGATAACATATTCAAAGTAAGTGAGACAGCCTCTCCATTCTCTGTCTTCAAGCATTCATTCTGGCTGTGCTTCCTTCAGGACAGGTTTATTTTCCTTTTATTCCATGGTATGTTCAATTAAAGTCCTTAGCACCATAATTCAAATTGGTTAATTTACCTTTGTTCTTCTTTTTTTATTTTCTAGCTTTCAACTGCTTATGAGATATTTGAAAATACCATGTCTTTGCTTAGGCTCACATAAGTCATCAAGATGACAGTGTTGCTTTTTCAGATTTTCAAGAGTTATTCCACAGTAGGTTTGTTTAATGCAATACATTGTTTGGTTTCTTGACTGCTTCCATGGGCATTAATTTCTGATCCAAGTAAAACAAAATCTTAGCATCAATATTTTCTCCATTTATTATGATATTATTACTGGCCCAAATGTAAATTTTCATTCTCTTTATTTTGAAGTGTGATCCATATTGAAGGCTGTAGTATTTCATCTTCTTTAGTAAGTGCTTCAAGGCATCTTTACTTTTGGCCAGCAAGATTGAATCATCTGCATACTGCAGGTTGCTAATGAGTTTTCCTCTAATCTTGATGCTTTGTTCTTCTTCATATGGTTCATTCAGCTTCTTGGATTACTTGCTTAGAATTCAGATTGAATAAATATGGTGAAAGGTTACAATTTTGATGCACATTTTTTCTATTTTAAAGCACAGTATTCTGGAATTCTCATATTTTGCATGTTATCTGTAGTTTGCTATCAACCACAAGATCAAACATCTGTGCATAATCAATAAAACAGAAGTAACATCATAGGAATATTCTTTACATTCAGGCAAAATCCATCTGACATCAAAAATTACATCCCTTGTTCCATCTCTTCTGAATCCAGCTTGCATTTTTTCAGTATCTCTGTCTTAAGTTACCTAGTGCTGCTGTCACAGAAATACAAGCTGTTGGCTTTAACAAATAGTGTATTCTCTGACAGTCTTGTAGGCTAGAAGTCTGAATTTAAAGTGCCAACCCCAGGAGAATGCTTTCTCTCTCTGTGAACTCTGGAGGAAGGTCTTCATCATCAATCTTCTCTTGGTCTGGGAACTTCTGTGAACAGGAGTCTGGTTCAAAAGATGTGCTCCATTCCCTGTGTATCTTTCTTGGAGGGATAAGGTCCCACCGTGTCTCTGCTCACTTTTCTCCTTTGTATCTCAAAAGGGATTACTTAAAACACAACCTAATCTTGTAAATTGAGTCCTGCCTTATTCATATAACTGCCTCTAATCCTGACTCATTAATATCATAAAGGTAGCATTTACATTGCATGGGAAAATCACATCAGATGACAAAATGATGGACAGTCATACAATTCTGGGAATCATGGCCTAGCCAATTTGATAAGCATTTTTGGGGAACACAATGTAAACCAGGCCAATCTTCAACAAAAACTGCTTTCATGTGGTATTGATGATACTGCATGATAATTTTTGCACAAATGAACACAAATATGCATCTCTTCCAGTCAGTTGGCCAAGCAGGTGTCTTCTTGGCATTGAATAACAAATGCTTCCAGTGTTTTATCTGTTTGTTACTGCATCTTCATTGGTATTCCATCAATTCCTGGAGTCTTGTTTTTTCCAATGCTTTCAGATTTCTCTCTTTAGTACAAACCAACCATAGAAACTTCCAACTTTAATTCTCCTGTGATATGAGTAGTTAAATGTTCTTAGCATTTAAACCAATGATTCTTAAATTTGAATGTGTGTGCAAATCACTTGGGGGTTTAAAAACAAATTTTGATCAAGAAAAGCCAAGGTGGCACCTGAGAGTCTACATTTTTAACAAATGTTCAAACCCATTGCTGTTGAGTTGATTCCAACTCCTAGCAACCTTATAGGACAGAGCAGAACTGCTACACAGAGTTTCCAAGAAGTGCCTGGTCAATTTGGACTGCTAATTTTTGGTTAGCAGCTGTAGCACTTAACCACTACACCACCAAGACTTCCAACAAATGTTCAGGTGATGTTTAATTTGCTAATATATTGAGTCACAACTGGGCAAGGGATTTTTAATTTTAGATTCAGTTACTTGCAGTCAGAAGCATCTTAAATGACAACACTGAATAGAGAAGAACTTGTAAGTTGACTTAGGACTTGTAAACTAAATGCCTGCAAGATGAACCTTTGGATTCATTAGCTAAAAATGCACAGTTGTGATTATCATGTGAAGGCTTTGAGATCATCAAAGTCTGAGTTCAAATCCTCATTTTATCATTTACGTACTGTGAAGAAAGTTATTTGACCTCTCTGAATCTTAGTATCTTTATCAAAAAGTAATGTTATCTATCTTGCATGGTTGGTTGGAGGATTAATTGAGAAATTTTGGTCATATGCCTACTACAGATTGGGATACTTAAAAGGTGTTGAACAAATGTGAATCCTTTTCTATGATATGACTTGGCTATATGCAATCTTTTATTCTAATCCTCTCTCAAGCTAATTCATTTAAAATGAGGGGAGGGCTGATAGAAAAGTGCATGTAACTGTAATCAGCATACTGACTTTCCTACTAACAAAGCTGCAGTATCAGAAGCATGCAATGCTTGCAATCAGATGAAACTTAATTGGAAGTCCAAAACAGAAGTAATCAAGTGTGCTTTGCTGTGCCTTGTTTCACTTTTTAAAACTTATCTGCTTTGTTTCTGGAGAGAGAAAGCAGTTTTGAATTCACAGATTCTTTCTCCACTTCTTGGTGAATATATGACAAATGGAATAAAGTGAGCAGATCTGATCAATGACAATGCAAAATATACTTCTTCAGATGTGGAATAATGGGCAGCAATTGTGATTTTCCTGACAGATTGTGCTGCCTGCTGTGAATAAATGTTGCAAGGTGTTTTCTGTGACTGTGTATTTGAGTCTTTGTGCCAAAATATACAATAGGCATTTTATTGTACTGTTTAAAGATTGGTGAGGTTCCAGTGTTTACAAGCCTGGGTGCTTTTGTCAACACAATGCTTTGCAGAAAATGTATGCCTTTTGGGATGATTTTGGAATGTCTTGGCATGAAGGTAGAGAAGAGGAAAATGACCAGTGACATCTCAGGGATATAGTCATGTTCACTTGGACAAAGTTTTCACAGACAGGAAGAATTCACACATTATCTCCAAGAGAAAAAACAAAAACAAAAATCAAAAAACCAAAAACACCACATATTAATACTACGTCTGTCCTCTTGACATTAGGCTATTCATATAATTTCAAATATGGCTACTGTAACTGTGGTATATTTGAATATCATACACCTTTTAGAATTATTCAGTCAAATCATTCTTAAAAGCATCTGGAACTAAGTGTTTAAATATTCAAAATCTTTTCTCAAATGCATTGAAAGTTGTTTAAATGTACCTCCTGGTCTGAGGGTATTATAGGCAGAGTAGGAAAGAGTAAGAGCTTCTAAGTTGGAAGGAACTAGGTTTTTGTATATTTACCTATCTGACTCGATGGCACTTGGCTTGGCTGGCTTATGTAACCATAGGCAAGTTATTTACTTCTGTGAGACTCAATATTCTTATCTGTATAATGGGAATATTAATATATTTTTCGTGGAATGAATGAAGATTCAATTAGAGAACGCAGTTAGTACGTGTTTGACCATAAATCTTAAGTAAAAATGAATCATTCAAACCTGAATGTGAACAATTTCTTTATTCTCATTTCAGCATTTATGGTGGTAAACTCTCATGGAAAAGAAGTGTTTCCTCCAAAAGCAGACCCCGAGTCAACAGCTGGTATGTATGTCATTTATTTCACAAAGTTACCATAAAGACGAAGAATTGAAGCTAAAAAGAATGAAATTGGGAAGAGCAAAACACAAGTGTAAGAAGTATGGGCAACCAGACCCACTGAGCCCTCAAAGGTAAATGTAGAATGTCCAAGGGAAAGAAAAGGGGAGCGTAGTATAGAGCTCCTGCTCCTGCCTTTTATTACTTGGATTTCAGTGGGATTAACATTCTTTTTTTATTTTTAATTATGACTGAGTGAAAATGTACATTTCCATATAAATTTACATGCCCACCTACACGCAACTTCCACTGCTCTTCCTGCTCGGTGACAGCACATTATTCCTCTCTGATCCATACATGTCTCATCCTCCCAACAGTCTCCTTTCCCCTCCTCTCCAACCACTCTCCTTCCTTCAGCCAGAGGTCAGTAGGATGATATCCTATAGATGTGTAGAACCATAAAGTGCATCCAATATATGGTCACTCTGCATCACCAAGTCCAATCCATTCGTGTCCAAAGAGTGGACCTTCGTTATGATTTATGGGCAAGGGCAGCATCAGGGCCAGGGGCCATGCACCCAGGGGAACCCCGAAGCCACTGGACCATCAATTGCAGTCTTTTAGTGGAGATCTCTGGGTGCACCCCTTTTTATTCTTGCGTTGCCAGTGAGACTCAACCTAGTGAGCTCCATCATGGCTATCACTGGTGGTGGCTGGGCACCATCCGGTTCTTCCGGTCCCAAGTCGATGTAGGCACCCACTCATGTGGGTCTCTCTATCTTCTGCGTTGTCTTTACCCCATGTCATTTTGGTCCTCGGTGAGCATCCGTTCTGGCTGAGTTGGGACCATTTGCTGTGCCCTCGGATGGCAGCTTGGAAGCTCGGCAGCTTTTAAGATCTCAGACATCACTCACGAATGTGGGGTGCAGAGAGCCCTCTTAGCAAAACGCTAGATGTTCCATTTGGACTCGATTCCACCTAAGAGCATAATCCCCTGCCCCCTGCCCCGACTACTCAATCCTTACAATACTGGGTTAAGATGGAAAGAGTATTCAGGTTATGCTGAAGTGCACTTAATACTGTTCTTGTTTCTAATGTGTAGTATCACCGATTTCACCCAAACAGATTTCTAGCAACTATCTAATCTAAACCCTCCAGCCACAACACCTTCCTTCCATCCCCTCCCTTGCAGCTGTCAGAGAGTCTTTTCTTCTATACATAAGTCCATTTTTGAGATCTTATCATAGGGGTCTCATTACAATATTTGCCCTTTTGTCGCTGACTACTTTCACTCAACATAATGTCTTCCAGTTCAAACGAGGTTATGAGATGTTTCCTGGAATCATCATTATTCTTAATCATTGTGTAGTGCTCCATTGAGTCTATATAGCATAGTTTACCTATCCGTTCCTCTGTTGTTGGGCATCTGGGTTGATTCCATCTTTTTGTTACCGTGGATTGTGCTGTGATAAACATTCTGGTGCATGTGTCCGTTGGTGTGAAAGGCCTTAATTCTATAGGATATATTCCAAGTAGTGGAATGACTGGGTCAAATGGTATATCTATATCCATTTTTTTAAGGAAGCACCAGATTGCTTTCCAAAGAGGCTGGACCGTTTTGCAACCCCACCAACAGTGTAGAAGAGTTCCACTTTCTCCACAGTCTCTCCAGCATTTGTTGTTTTGTGTTTCTTGGATCATGGCCAACCTTGTTGGGGTGAGATGGTATCTCATTGTAGTCTTGATTTGAATTTCTTTAATAACTAAAGATCGTGAACATGACCGCATGTGTTTTTTGGCTGCCTGGATCTCCTCTTTAGAAAAATATCTGTCCATCTCCTTTGCCCATCACTTAATTGGATGATTTACCTTTTTCTGATTGATATTTTGTACTATCTTATAGCTTACTGAGATCAGACGTCTGTCTGACATAGAGTTGCCAAACATTTTTTCCCATTTTGTAGGTGGCCTTTTAATTCTATTAATAAAGTCTCTGAATGACCAAAAGTGTTTGATTCTTAATAGTTTCCATTTATCTATTTTCTCTTCTGTTGACTGAAGTTTGTCTGACAGATTTTAAAGTCTGTCTACACTGTGTATTAAAACTTCCATTGTTGTTCCTACCTTTTCTTGGATGAGCTTTATCATTTTAGGTTTGATATTTAGGTCTTTTCTCCAGTTGGAGTTGGTTTTTGTATAAAGTGTAAGATATGGATGTTGTTTCAATTTATTGTAGATGAATATCCAATTTTGCCAGCACCATTTGTTGAAGATACTGTTTTTACCCGAGTTTAATGTCTTAGGGCCTTTGTCGAATATCAACTGTTCACAGGCATAGGGTGTCATCTCTGGGGTCTTGATTCTGTTCCATTGATCGACCTGTCTGTTCTAGTATCAGTACCAGGCTGTTTTGACCACTGTGGCAGTGCAGTATGTTCTAAGGTTGGGTAATGAGAGGCCTCCCAGGGTGCTCTTCTTCTTTAGTAGTACCTTACTTACCTGGGGCTTCTTCCCTTTCCAAACAAATTTCGTGATTTGTTTCTCCATCTCATTAAAAAGTGATGCTGGAACTTGTATTGGGATTGCATTATATAAGTATATTGCTTTGGGTAAAATAGACATTTTCACAATGTTAAGTCTTCCTATCCATGAGCAGGGTAGGTTTTTCCATTTATCTAAGTCTCCTTAGTTTCTTGTAGTAAGGGCTTGTAGTTCTCTTTGTAAAGGTCTGTTATTTCTCTGGTTAGATTAATTCCTAGGTACTTTATCTTCTTAGGGGCTATTGCAAATGGTATTGATTTGATGATTTCTTCATTATAGTCTCATTGTTGGTATAAAAAAATCCTACTGATTTACCTATGTTTGTCTTGTAACCTGAGATTTGCTGAACTCTTCTATCAGTCTGAGTAGTTTACTTATAGATTCTTTGGGATTCTCTGCATATACAATCATATCATCTGGAAACAGGGAGATTTTGACTTCTTCTTTCCCAATGCAGATGCCCTTTAATTCTTGGTCTTGTCTAATTGCTCTGGCTAGAACTTCTAGTACACTGTTGAATAGGAAAGGGGAGAGTGGGGAGGTTTGTCTAGTTCCTGGGAAAGTCTAGCTTTGTCTAGTTCTCAAGGGAAAGTCTTTCTGTCTCTCTCCATTCAGTATGATGTAGGCAACTGGCTTTGTATAAATGGCCCTTATGCGTTGAGGAATTTGCCATCTATGCCTATTTTGCTAAGAGTTCTTAGCATGAACGGGTGTTCGACTTTATAAAATGCCTTTTCCGCATCAATGGATAAAATCAGGTGATTCTTCTCTTTTGTGTTATTTATGTGGTTCATCACATTAATTGTTTTTCTGATGATGAACCAGCCTTGTACCCCTGGTATGAATCCCACTTGGTCATGATGGATTATTTTTTTGATATTTTGTTGTAGTCTATTGGCAAGAACTTTGTTGAAGATTTTTGCATCTAGATTCATGAGTGATATTGCTCTGTAGTTCTCTTTCTTTGTTGGATCTTTCCCTGGCTTTGGTATCAGGGTTATACTGGCTTCATAGAATGAGTTTGGCAATACTCCTTCTCATTCTATACTGTGAAATACTCTCAGTAGTATTGGAGATAACTCTTCCCTAAAAGCTTGATAGAATTCTGTGGTGAAGCCATCTGGGCCTGGGCTTTTTTTTTGGTTGGCTGTGTTTTCTTGACATTTTCAATCTCTTCCTTTGTGATGGGTTCATTAAGTTGTTCTGCTTCACCTTGTGATAATTTGGGTAGGTGATACGAATCAAGGAATTTGTCCATTTCCTCTAGGTTTTCAAATTTGTTAGAGTACAGTCTTTCATAGTATTCTGTTATGATATTTTGGATTTCTGTTGGATCTGTTGTGACAACTCTCTTCTCATTCCTAATTTGGGTTATTTGTTTCCTTTCCTGCTTTTCTTTAGTAAGTTTAGCCAGTGGTTTGTCAATTTTGTTGATCTTTTCAAAAAACCAGCTTTTGGTTTTTTTCAATTTTTTCAATTGTTTTTGTATTCTCTAATTCATTTAGTTCTTCTATAATCTTTATAATCTATTTTCTTCTGGTGCCTCAGGGGTTTCTCTGTTGTTCTCTCTCTACTTTTGCAAGCTGTAGGTTAGTTCCTTGATTTGGTTTCTTTCTTCCTTCCAGATGTGAACATTTATGGAGATAAACAGACTTCTGAGCACTGCTTTGGCTGTATTCCATAGGTTCTGGTAGGAAGTGTTTTCATTCTCATTAGAATCCTTGAATTTCTTTATTTCATCCTGGATTTCTTCTATAACCCACAGTTTTTTGAGCAAGGTGCTGTTCAGTTTCCAAGAGTTCCACTTTGTATCTATGCTTTTTCTGGTACTGATTTTGACTTTTATGGCTCATGATCTGAGAAGATGGTTTGTAGTAATTCAATGGTATGGGTTTTGTTGAGAATTGCATTATGTCCTAACACATGGTCAATTCTGGAGAATGTTCCATGTGCACTGGAGAAGAAGGTGTAGTTGTCTGCTGATGGGTGGAAAGTTTTGTATGTATCAATGAGGTTTAGTTGGTTAATTGTGGCAAAGAGGTCTTCTGTATCTTTCTGAGCTTTTTTCCAGATGATCTGTCCACTATTGAAAGTGGAGTGTTGAAGTCTCCCACTATTATTGTGGAGTGATCTAACTCTTTTTTGAGTGTAGTCCGTGTTTCTTCAACGTATTTAGGTGCTCTGATATTAGATGCATAAACATTTTATATAGTTAATTCTTCCTTGTATACTGAACTTTCAGCAATTAATAGTGTCCATCTTTGTCCACGATGGTGGATGTTACATTAAAATTGATTTTGTCTGAGATAAGAATTGCCACTCTTGCTCTCCTTTGTTCATTGTTAGCTTGATACATATTCTTCCATCCTTTAATTTTCAGTTTGTTCCTATCTTTAGGTCTCTAGTGAGTTTCTTGCAGACAACATATAGATGGGTCATGTCTTTTGATCCAAGATGCCACTCAATGTCTCTTTACTGGAGCATTCAGTCCATTCACACTCAATGTAATTATAGATAGGTGTGTGTTCAGTGCTGCCATTGTGATATGTTTATTTTTATGTTGATGTTTTCTCTGTTGTTCTTGTTAGTCTGTTCTGAGACACTCTATTTTGTGAGTTGATTTTTCACCTTTTTCAGAGCTGGTTTTATAGTTGTTGAGACTTGTGTGTTAGATTTCTTGAAATGGTATGATACATCTTTGTTGTGCTTTATGGCTGCCCCTGTGATCTCCCTTAATAAACTATATATAAACCCGACTTTAATTACTACCAGTCTTGTCATCTTCGTCTCCATCTGAAACGACTATAATGACTGTAGTACATCCCTCTTTTTAATATGATGACACCATAGTTTTCATGATGATCACTGGATTGCTTCTTTCAGTATTAAAGCTGTGACTGACTTTGGAGCCTTCCCTAAGAGTTCTGAGTAATGCGTCATTCTAAAATGTTACGTTAGTGGTTTTGTTCTTCTAAGCCAAAGCCAAGAACTTCTTCAGTATTTCTTGTAATTTTCTTTTGGTTTTTACAAAGTCCCCGAGTTTCTGTTTATCTGGGAATGTCTTAATTTCATTTTCGTATTTGAAAGATAGTTTTGCAGAATACATAATTCTTGGTTGGAAGTTCTTCTCCTTCAATGTTTTGATTGTGTCATGCCACTGTCTCCATGCCAGCATGGTTTCTGCTGAGAAATCTGATGAAAGCCTACAAGGATTCCCTCTGAATGTTAGCTTTGTTTTGAGTCTTGTTGCCTTTAAGAGTTACTGCTTGTGTTTCATTTTGTTAAGTTGATTATAATATGTCTTGGAGTTTTTCTTTTGAGATCTATATTGCGTGGGTACAATATGCATCTGAGATGTCTATGTTGTCTTCATTCATGATTTCTGGGAAGTTTTCTGTCAGTAGCTCAGCAATGATACTCTCTGTGTTCTCAGGTGTCTCATCCTGTTCAGGGACTCCAATTAACTGAAGGTTGTTCCTCTTAATAGAGGCCCACATGCTTCTTAATGCTTCTTCATTTTTCTGGTTTCTTTTTTCTGATTTATGCTCATAGATGCTGGTGTCAGTAGCTCTGTCTTCCAAGTCAGAAATTCTTTTTTCCATTTATTCCATTCTGTTTTCTTGGCTTTGAATGTAAGTTTCTATGTCTTTGATTTTGTTCTTGATCTGTTGGATTTCAGAGTACAGGTGTTCCATCAGATCGAACAGCTTGTTTAATGTTTCCTTCAGTTCTGCTGCATTTTGTATAAGGTCTAGAAGGGTTCTGTATATAATCATTTTGTATTCACTTTCTGATGATTTCATAAAAGTTTCTTCATCTGGAAAACTCCTTGGTTGTTTTGTTTGGGAGCCTTCTGAAGCCATGGGTGATTTCTTGTTTGCCACAAGTGTTTGTTGCTTTTTGGGTCTCATGTGAGTAAGTAGAGGCTGGAAGAGGTACTGTGAGGATGGGCTGCAGATGTTTCTCTAGGGTGTCTTAAAATGTAAAGCAAAAATTATCTGACCACTTCCCAACTCAGTTGAGTTTTCAGGTGTAGATGTCTCTCTTCACAAGTGGCAAAGTAAGCGCCACTATATCCAACCCCAGATGATACAAACCAGTTCAAAATACAGCATTGCTACTGCCCTGTTGGCCTCTGCTGACAGGGCCCAGCCTTAGGCAACACTGTGTAAACTACTGCTTTTCTGGTGAAAAGCACTCTCCTGTGGCAGCCTCTCACTCACAACTGAAGAAATAGGTCCAGTTGTGGCCACTATATCCAAGATGGCACTCTCCACACCGGCAGCAGATAGACCGGCTAACGGTGCCGAGTGGTAGTGATTCCTCTGCCTCTGTTGCCAGTCCCCCACCTTAGGTGACACTGAGTAAATTACTGCTTTCCTGTAGGAGAAACACTGTCCTGTTTGCAGGAGCTGACTCCCAGGCTAAGAATTAGGTCCCACTAAAATCTCTTTATCCAACATGGCGTCCCTCACTCTGGCAGTTTGGTTCTTTGCAAACCACGCTGTGACAGTCATAAAAAGACAGGCCCAAAGTGGCTAGATTAACAGTGTCCTGAGCCTGGCTTCATACTTTGAGAGCCAGGGCTAGCCAGGAGTGGAAGTGAGCAAAAGAGAGGAGGTTTTTCACTCAGTGGTATGAAGTCCAAATTAAAAGCCCTGTGCCATGTGTCCTGGAGGCTCACTAGGTGACCAGAAGGCTCTGTTTGATTATCAGTTCAGGTCTTTGTTTTCAGAGGGATATAAGGAGACGTGTGCTTAGTCTGCCATCTTGACTCTGCCCCCTAAATCCTGGGATTAACATTCTTATGCAGGTTTGCAATGTATGAGTAACAGGTTGGTGGGTTCTAACAGATAGTGATATAAGTATCACTGGATTTCCAGAGAAGAAAGGAATAAAGTGAAAGATAGGCAGTGTAGCTGAAGTGTCATATTATATACATGTAATATATAATATGTATAAATATGTATATATAAATATAATATGCCGATCCGAGTCGTATATAATATATATCATATGACATATATTTATATATAATTTATTTTCTATATCTCTATATATATATAGATATATAGATATACAAAATGTATTTTGCAAGACTGGTTATCCCAGGATTTGAGTGTGGTCAGAAGATGTGTGGAAAGACAAGAGATGCATCATGCATAATTCTTTACAGGCACAACGTGATTTCAGTGAACCTGAAGAATTGACAGAAACTTGTTGCTAGGTACCTTTGTTTTAAAGCCCACCACTTTAAGGACAATGGCTTAATTTTCTGTATAGCAAAGAGCAATGTAAGA
This sequence comes from Heterohyrax brucei, assembly GCA_028571685.1. Lineage (NCBI taxonomy): Eukaryota > Metazoa > Chordata > Mammalia > Hyracoidea > Procaviidae > Heterohyrax > Heterohyrax brucei. The sequence goes on from CM053146.1 coordinate 27,186,174, forward strand.
GAAGGCAACACATTCTAATACACACGACACTGGTATGTGTGAGGCTTCAATGGTGATTTCTATTCTAAACATCCAAGCGAAGCAAACAGTCTTAGAGTGAGCTGAAACTTGTCTTTTAAGAGCTCCCCTTCCTCAGTTCTGTCAGGAAACTCAAATACACAAGCACAGTTCCTCAGGATCTAACCATTACTTCTGAAACCTTAATAGAAACAAAGTAAAAACAAAAACAAAAAAACACTTTACCTTTCATGAGTTTTAAAATATTATGTGTTCATTTCTGTGGGTCACATAATATTGCTTACCTGTTTTGAAGGAAAATTTTGGTTCTGCTTGATTTTTAACTTTAAGGAAACAATAAAAACTTGTCAAACTTACTACTGGATTCCTAGGGCACTCTGTTATCATTGTTACTAGCTGCTATTGAGTGAGCCCTGACTCATGATTTACCCAATGTGTAACAAAGACTGCCCAGTCCTGAACTGTCTCTATAATAGATTGCTGGTGAGATCATTGCAATTCACAATGTTTTTGTTGGCTGATTTTTGAAAGAGATCACCAGCCTCTTCTTCCTATCCCATCTGATTCTGGTAGCTGTGCTTACATCTATTTAGCATCATAGCAACATGCAAGCCTCCACTGACAGAAAGGTGGTGGCTGTGTATCAGGTGCACTGGCTGGAAACCAAACCTGGTCTTCTACATGGAATTCTACCAGGGAACTCTGGGAATGCATAACTACACATGAAGTAGTCGAGTTATGATCAGGGGTAAATGGAAAAACTGTTTCATAATTTCATTAATATTTAGTGACTCTGTTAGTGAGTGGAAACCCCAGTGACATGGTAGTTAAGTGCTATGGCTGCTAACCAAAGGTTAGGAGTTTAAATCCACTAGGTGCTCCTTGTGAAGTCTATGGGGCAGTTCTACTCTGTCTTATAGGATGACTGCAAGTTAGCACCAACTCTACTGTAGTGGGTTTGGTTCAGTTTGATGTCAGTGAGCATTCCCTTTAGATAAAATGGCCTAATTTTTAAAACTCATCATAGGGATGAAAATTTTCTTCTTCCTACTAAACAGTATGTCTTCATTTGAGAGATTTTTATGCTTTAAGGTCAAAATGGGTTCCAGACAAATGTCAGTCATATTAGAAACTGTATTAAATTAACTGAAAAATAAACATTGATAATAATAATAAAACAAGAGAAATAATGAACAGCAAAAGGTAAATACTTTTTAAAATGTTACTCAAACAGACAGCCAATAAAATCACATCTTTCAAACAACATAATTATTCGCATCATAAAAAATTCTAGTGCTTGAAGTTTAAAATACTGATTAAAAAGCTTCAGTTGGACATCAAATTAGCCTAAAAAGAAATTTCCGTCTTATTAAAATAGGCAAAAGTTTCCCTTTAAACATTACAATGTATTGTTTTGTTCTGTTTTGTTTTTTAAAAAAAACTGTTTACCATCTGTGAAAAATACCTGAAACAGGTCTTTCAAAAGAAAGAATCTTTCCCATTTTGAACTGAATCCAGAGGGCCAGTGAAGACACAATTCCAATACATCCAGAAGAAAAGTGGACTACCCAATCAATGACCTATAGGTTTTTAAATATTCAGGGTAGTTTTTTTTTTTTTTTTTTTTTTTTAGTTGATCCTTCCATAACACAGGTGAATGATGGAATATACTGCTAACATTTTAACATCCTGGTTCACTTCCTTGTCCTGAAGTCATGATAACCTGTCCTGTCCTGAAGACTTCTTAAACCATAGAAACATGGCATACTGCCTACATTTACAGGGACTTCATAGGGTGGCTGCAGACTTGCGTCTTCTGGAAGAACCCTTAAGTGAAGTGAAAAGATACTCTTAGACTTAAGTCACCAAAGTTAATATTCTCATGATGACTTCATGCAGTCAGGTTTCTCTTTTGCTCTCATTGACTTACTACTGTAAGCCAACACAGCACAGGAATTGATGCTTGTTTTTGCCTTCAATTCAAAATAAATAGCAAACACCACTACTTGAGAACTTTGTGGCCAATGAATAAAAAATTCTTATTCTCACTAGAAGGATTTAAATTAAATAGTAGCAGATGTATTGGGCAGGTATGGAATACTAAACAGGAACTGGCAAATGAAATAATCAGGTTTCTTACTTTTACAATGACAATGAGGATTGACTGCATCAAGAGATGGAAGTAAAAGGACTAAATATTTTAAAAAATCTTTCTCCACCAAAAGAGCAAAATAGCACTCAGTGGCATTGCATTGTTAACAAAATTCCTTTATCAGAAACTATAATTTAATATTTAAGTATCTAATTTACATGTGACAAGGTATCATATCCAAAAAAATTAAATTGCAGCTAGAAAACTATTAACCACTAAAAACAATACCGAACACAATCCAAACATTTATAGGAGAGCAAAAGCTAGAATTGGAATTGGAAAAAAGGTTTCATTATATTTGGCTCATTAAACAAAGCATCCGTTATAGTCTGCAAAAGAGCATGTCTTCTAATTCATCAACATTTAATCTTTTTGCAGGAATAACATGTAAAAAGAGTTCTATAGACTGCATTTGCACACATGTCTATATATATATATTGTGAGGCGTACACTCGTGTGCTGATTTAAAGATACTGTATTTACTGATAAATGGCTGAACTTTGGAAGGTGCTGAAATCTGTATTTCTACATGTCCTCTGATCCATTTAATACTGCCTTTTTCAAAACAGGAATTACATAAAATACTCTGTATTTTTATTAACTGAACATCTTCTTAAGCATAATAATAGACAATGAAAGAATTGCACTTATTGTAAAGGGTACAGTAGAGTGTTAGACTGCAGCTCAGCCATCAGAGATCAGGAACCATTGTATGGATAAGTTATGCATTAAATGCAAAGACAAGGGTGGCCACTGAAATTAGAATGAGAGCAACTAGTTACAGAACAAACCAGGGTAACAGAAGAAAACATGCACTGCTCCTACTTTAATGCAAAAGTAATTTCTCCCAGGAAACCAACCCTTTGACTTTCTTTCTACAAAGGAACAGGTTCTGCACCCTTCACAACACAGTAGACGTGGACTTTTGTATTCAATTTCTAGGACATTGTCTCTGTGCTGTTCCTGCGTCATGTCCTTAAGCTGCCCTTGAAATTCCGGAGCATCTGCAATATGACAGTCTTTTGGTTAGGTTTCATTGAGCCTCAACATCCCCTCCAGTCTGACATAAATAGGGTCCATTATTCATCTTCTTCTGGTTCCTGTGGTAACACAGGTATTTCTTCCTTTAAACAATCACTGAAAAATCTGAGGATTGTGCTGTAGAGGTGAAACTTGCTCTTCTCAGATACATTATGATCTTCGTCAGGGTAAACCTAAAGTGTGGACAGGAAAAGAGACTTCAAATTATCACAGGAAACCTTCTCTTTTTCGTCAGCATCCATTCTTCTAGTTCCTACAGCATAGAAATTTTGGGAAATGATATGTATCAAAAATTTCACCTAATTCAATTCTGAGCTCTTTATGCTAGGAATTGTTAGTCATAAGCATATCATAATCAATATTTGATTAACACAAATAAATATATATTATAATTTAAGCTATCACTTCACTGGCAAAAAAAATAATACAGGTAGATTTTTCCTTGTTCATGTCCTTCTAATATAAATGGCACTAGTGATGTATTTTTGAAGTACAAATGCATATTCTCAGTGAATTTTTTTAATTGCTCTTTATTATCTCTGAATAAAACCCCATACTTGTTAATATAGCCTCTGGCATGACCCGTCACACAGTAATGTCTGCATTTTCATCTTGCATTGCCTAACTGTTGTACTCCATATATTAAATATGCTGAAATACTTTCATTATTTCTAGATGCTGAGGACACATATTTAATGTTTTCCACTTCTATGACTTCACCAGACTAAAGGCTCCCTGCTGGTATTTAAGTATGTCTTATTGATGCATCTTAGTACAGTGGTCACTCACTATTATAAGTTCTTGATAAACAGTTATCAGATGTGGTTACAAGTATGAAAGTAAAGGGTGTTTAGTCCTTTCCTGCTTTCTGAAATAATATTTTCCCCAAATATCTTTTCCCACCTTTTAACGTAAGTCTAGTGCAAAGGGAGGAAAGGTAAGAAAAGAGACAAGATAATAAATAGAAAGTTATTCATTATTAGCAATAAGAATAAATGTCTGAGGTAGTTTTGAAATAATTTATGCAATCTACTCATGATACATGAGTTGATTCACATCAGCAGTGTAATTAGGAATAAAGAACACAACCAAAACACAGTTAAAAATATTGACATGGATGGGGTTGGATGGAGTATTGCGGACGTTAAGGGAGTGATGACAACTTAATAGCTAGTGGAAGAGGTGGCCCTTACCCACAGAAGATCAAATGTGATGTTCTGCCTAAATATTCTCCTTAATCATCTGAGGGAGCCAGAGTTTAAATACATATTTTAAGAACTCATTAAGGTTTAAGATGTGACTAAAAGTTCAAAGATTCTTGCAGATGAAGTCTCCACAGAGCTAGTCCTTTCTGTTCTGAGAACTAGGGACTATCAATCATAAGTTTAAGGCTGCAGAAGGCGGGTTCCACACCTTGTAACTCAACGACCCAAATTGGAAAGCACATTTTTTTTCCTGAAAAATGGCTTACCTGCATCGTATAATTCACTCCGGAGTTTATTAGATGTTTGATTAATTCTGCTGAATGCTGGAAATGAACTTTTGCTGTAAGACATTAAATTATGATATTCTAAGGGAATAAATTTACTAGGACTCAAATTTTTTAAGTCACTGTTTTCAAAGAGATTCACATTTTATTTTACATATGTTACATATTTAAAAGACTGATATCTAGGCATAACTAGAAAACCAGTGAACATGATGGTGATGAAATTGTTAAGCTTCACGTTACAAAAATAAACACAAAACAGGAGTTATTGCTAAGCCTCTCCTTATTGTACAGGATAGTGTTTTGATTTACTTCTTTGAACGTAATTTATTACTTCTAATTGTTCACATATTTTTTACCATTATACAAATAAATTTTAACATAGTGTATGTTGGCCTGGATGTTAATACAGTACACTTACTTTCTCTTTCTTTTTGGAGATTATCGAGGGCCCACTTTCAGTTAGATAATGGCATTCTGCCTTATTATTTTAAAACAGAAAACACCCCATGTTACAAAATAACATGTACATCTCGCTATTACCAAAAAAAAAAAAAAAAAAAAAAAAAACAATGATGTCAAGTTGACTCCACTTCTAGCAACCCACTTAATCTGGACCAATCTCGTTACTTCTGTATCCTTTTTCTTCCTCTACCTGAATGTAAGTCCAAAACTCTGAAATAAATGGCAGAGTATTCCAGGGATCTGGTAACACATCATTGTCTCAAAGCAGCTATGGAGACTGGGACCAGTTATCACAATCTCTCTGTGCACCATTGTACACATATATACCTGGAGTTATTTGTTCCTCTCCTCTGTAACTTTTCAAATTTTTGCAATAACTTTTAAGCTAATATTTTCAAACAGTCCTTGCAAAACCAGGGCAGCATTGTCAATAGTTTGAGCTTCTTCATTACTCTAATTAACTAATACTAATTAATCATATTACCTAGTCAGCAATGAAAGATTCTAATCTTTTAAATCTTTTTAAATATTCCCAGGATCTCTTTAAACATTTTTATTGTATTCAATGGGAAAATTACCATCAAATCTTTAAATAAGTACAAATTGTTCTATAAATAAAAGCTGCTAAAGATGCTAATTACTAGCATCTTTAACATCAATGACAGAAGTAAGAAGGCCCCTATACAATCCATTTACTATTGCAATTAAGTATGAAAAGGGCACTACCGTTATTCTATAAGGCAAGATAAACATCTAAAGAGATTTTCCAACAGGGATTTTTCTTCAAAATCTCTGGTACAAAGCCTATTCATATTTGTGATCTACACTTCTAAACAGTGATATCAGAAGTCAAACCCGCAGAGTTAATTGATTTACTGGCAGTTTTTGAAGATAATATTAATAATGGTAGCATTGCTGTTCATTGACTGAGCACCTATTTCCAACAGGTGCATAATGTGTGTGTGTGTGTGTGTGTGTGTGCACGTGCACATGCAAACACATGCACGTGTGCTTGCATGCATGTGTCTGCCTGTGTACGGTCACATGTGTTTTGTCTTAAAGGAGCAGTCTGAATCTGTATTTGCGTTTTATTAGTTAAGGAAGTGGTAAATCCTTGAGTGAGTGAATCAGATAGAAATAACATCACTACAACATATACACTAAGAAATTGGAAAATATATCCAATGTATTCTAGAGTGATGGCTAAATTGGAAGTAATTGAAACTTGAATATAATTTGTTTATTTAGAGCACAGTGAAAAAATGCCTCAGTATCTGAATTCAAATGACCAGTTCACTAGTGCTGTGGTTTTTGGTAAATTACATAATTTCCTTAAGGTTCTTTTCCCAAACTGTTAAACAAACAAACAAAAAAAACCCAATAATACCTACTCTACAACCTTCTTGTGAAAATTAGCTTTTAGCATATTTTCTGACCTATTAACAGCAAAAAAAGGTGTTGCCATATAGTCATTTCTAACTCATAGTGACCCTATGGGATGGAGTAGAACTGCCCTAAAGAGTTTCCAAGAAGAAACTGGTGGATTCAACCAGCCAACCTTTTGGTTAGCAGCCAAACTCTTAAACATTTCCTTGCACTACTAGCATTCCAGTGCATGGCCAAAGCTCCTTAAAGTACAATAATAATATACGAGTAACAGTGGAAACTGGGTGAGGGGTGTATGAGAACTCTGTACATTATTCTTAAATTTCTGAAAATTTAAAACAAACTGTCCCTCTGGGGCAGTTCTACTCTGTCCTATAGGGTTACTATGAGCCAGAATGGACTTGATTGTAATGGGTTTGGTGGTACAGTAGTTAAAGCACTCACTTGATGGCAGCTGGAATCTACCAACTGCTCTACAGTGAGGGAGAAAAGCCTGCAAAGCTATATTCTAATCTGAAATATCAGAAGCCCTGCTAGGCTTGACAGAAAGCTCCTTCATAAGTATTTCCTGCGATAAGCCCAGCTCCTAGAAAAAGAGGAACATCTTTTCCTGCAACTTGAAACTCAACACATATCTTTGCTTCTGTAACTTTGCTGATGCCAATAAGAAAATAGTATGGAAATCTGTAAACCTGCTGATGCCAATGATAAAGCTGTATGGGAATTCCTTTGTCTGCTCTTTTTGCAAAATCTACAGAAAGACTGAGATATAGCGGAACAGGGAATATGACCATTTTGAACTCTGGTCCACTGCAGCTCCAGTGGCTGAAATAAAAGCCACTTTCTCTTTTAAACATTGGTGTTTGGGTGAATCTTGCTCTCTGGGCCTTATTTCTCTTTTCTTACAAAAATAGGAAGGAAATTTTTCAGTCAGTTTCTGTAAAGTTTATAGCCTTAGAAACCTTACAGAGCAGTTCTGCACTTCTATACTGTCTTATGGAGACTTCATAGCTTTTTTTTTTTTTTTTTTTTTTTTTTTGATTAGTCACAGATAAGAAACACTGGTACATTGGTACATTACTTTTAAACAAATTCTGTACTTTATTTGGAGATCCTGGTGGTGTAGAAGTTAAGTGCTATGGCTGCTGTTTTAGTCAGCTAATGCTATTCTAACAGAAATACCTAAAAGTGGATGGCTTTAACAAAGGAAAGTTTATTCTTACACAGCCCGGTAGGCTATAAGGCTGAATTTAGGGTGTCTGATCCAGGTAAAGGCTTTCTCTCTGTTGACTCTGAAGGAAAGTCTTTGGTTGGTGAGCATCTTGGCACAGGAACCTCAGTTCTGAAGGGCATGTTCTATTCCTGGTGCTGCTTTCTTGAAGGTGTGAGGTATCTTTGCCAAGATTTTCCCTGACCAAAGACTGATACAACACAAAGACTTTCCTCCAGAGCCAAGAGAGGGAAACGCTTCCCCTGGAGAAGATCCAGAAATTTGGACTTACAGCCTACTGGATTATGTAACAATAAACTTCCTTTTGTTAAAACCATCCACTTTTAGGTATTTCTGTTAGAGCAGCAGTAGCTGACTAAAACAGAATTTGGTGCTGCGAGTCGGGTGCTGCTCTAACAAATACCTAAAATGTGGAAGCAGTTGTAAAACTGTGAAAGGATAAAAGACTCAGAAGAAACAAATGAGAATTGTGAACACTGAAGAAGGTGCAGATGGTTAGAAACAGCAGAGAACCAGCAACAGTGGATGGACAGCAGCAGAATCAGAGCAGTGTGAGACAGCTCTGGAGTTGACCTATGGACTGAGAGAGCTAAAACACCTATCCACAGATGTTTCCTGGCAGAGTGAGGTGCCTCCGGCAACTTGAATTAGTAGAGATAGGCTTGCTGACCCATGGAGCAAGACAGTTGGGTGCCTGTGTGCAGGAGGCTTCGTGGTAGAGGGGGGTGTCTCTGGGCATTTGAATCAGTGGAACTGCAGAGCTGTGGAACACTTGCTTCTTCAGGATAGATGTGGGCCTGAGGTCTGGGCCATAAGAAGCAGAAGCTGAGTATGGGAAGCAGAGCTAACTGTCTCAAATGTTTGGCCATGACCTCAGGGCTTGAGAGACTGGAGCCATGGCTTTCTGTGTTTTTAAGTGTGTAATTGCCACTCAGTTGGGCTTAGGGTGCACCTAAAGCTGAAGGGGCAGAGTTTCTGTCCCAGTGGGCCTATAAGGCGAGTTGTAGCACAGGACCAGAGATTTCCATTCAGAATCTGGAGAGTATGGCCAGTACCTAGAGTCTGGAAGGCAAGCGTAATGTGTAAAATGCCTCAGAAAATGGAAGATTATTTTCAAAACTTTGAGGGCTAATATGTTCTGCTGACTTGCTTGTTGCTTGTTAATGCCTTCTTTCCCTGCAGTTTCTCCCATTTGTAATAGAAATGTCTAACTTGTGCCTGTCAGTTCTACTATTGTACTTTAGAGGCAAATAACTTGTATTCTCAATTTCATAAATGTACAGAAGTTTTTCTTTTTGGTACTTTGAACTGATTAAAGACTTTTGCTATGATAGGATGAATGTGTTACATGTTTCACAGATGTGATTTTTTGTGGGCCAAAGGGTAGAACACCATGAATTGAATTGTGTCTTCCAAAAATGTGTGTAGACATTTGGCTGGGCCATCATTCCCAATATTTTATTTCTCTATGCTCTATGCTATACGTCCCAATCTCTGGCTGTGGCTAATAGATGACTATGTAAACAGAATATTAGGGTGAGAATGCAACACCCTTGCTATCAGAGTTTCCTTGGAGTTTAGCTTGCACCACCTTTTATCCTTTCATCCTATAGGAGATAAAAAGAGAGGGAAGCAAGCAGAGAACTGAGAACCTCACACAATCAAGAAAACAGAACCAGGAGCAGAGTGCATCTTTCAGACCTAAGGATCCTGGGCCAAGATGCTCCCTGAACAAAGGCTGATACAACACAAGGACTTTCCTCTAGTGTCTCCTTACCCTGGGATGGACACCCTGAACCTGGATTTACAGCCTACTGGATTGTGTAAGAATAAATTTTTTTGTGTTAAAGCCATCCACTCATGTTATTTCTGTTAGTGCAGTATCAAATGACTGAAAGAGCTACTAATCAAAGAAGTCAGCAGATGAAATCCACCAGATGACCCATGGAAACTCTACACGGAAGTGGTATTCTGCTTTACAGGGTTTCGACTCATGGCAACGGGTTATACTTTATTTAGATTTCACTACTTTTTTCCTCATATCCTTTTCTTTTCCAGGTTCCCAAACTACCTTTAGTCAGTATGTGTCTTTAACTTGCTGATCTGTGAGAGTTTCTCAGCTTTTCCTTGCTTTTGATGACATTGACTGCTTTGAGGAGCACTGGTCAGATATTTCATTAGAATGTCCCTCAGTTTGGGTTTCTATGATGTGTTTCTTGTGGTTAGATTGTGGTGTGACCTCTGGGAGGACAGCCATAGGTGCCATTCTCATCACATCAGTGGGCACATAGATCAACATATCTTATTACTGTGACTGACCTTGCTCACCTGGCTGAAACACTATCTATAGTTTAAAGTTTTTGTTTTCCTCTCTTTCCATTCAGTATTTCCATTCAGTATTCAGTATTCTTATGGAGAAATTCACTAAGTGCAGCCCCAAATCAAAAGCAGGGAGGAGATATAAGCTCCTTCTCCTTGGAGGGAAATGTCTACATAAATCTTTAGAATTTCTCTGTAAAGGAGATTTGCCTTATATCACCCATTTTTTAAATTTATTTAATCCTTTATTTATAACAGTATGGATCTAGGGTAATTTATTAACTACTGTCTGACATGCTTGAGAGTTAAGGTCTGGAACTGGCTATATAATCATTTTGATATGGAACTTCATAGTGACTTTTGACTGTAAAATGAACTGAAAATACTAAGTAAGGCAGGGCAGTGTGAGTCAATGAAAACAAGTTCAAGATTTAGGAAATATTGATTCAAGACTTTGACTCCCTTGCTCATTTGCCAGGTGGCCTTCTGTAAATCAGTTTTTCTTTTCTCCTTGAAATGTATTTTTTTCATCTGTGAATAAGGTTATAAATACTTGGTATCCTATTTGTAAGGTATCGCCTGGGATAATAAAAATATAATTTCTTTGTATCCTAAAAGCTTCAGGTAAATATAAAATGATATTATTTATTATAAGTAATATCTACCACATGCATCTCCAGTGTATAAAGTGATGTATAAAATAAGAAGTGATATAAAAATGGCTTTAAGAAAAAACTTATTGCGACTTCATTTTAGTGAGTTACCCATTGCCTTCAAGTTAACTCTGACTCATAGTGACCCTATGGGACATAGAACTATCTCATAGGGTTCCCAAGATGTGCCTGGTGGATTTGAACTGCAGGCCTTTTGGTTAGCAGCTGAACTCTTAACCACCACACCACCAGGGTTGCATTTCAAGTCAGTAGCCTTCTCAAAATTTCACTTTAGCACTGACATTTTGCCCTCCTGTAATCTTCCAGGTTCATGACGTTTTGAGCTGTGCTAAATGATAGCCACTGGCAATGTGTGACTTTTCAAATTTAAATTAAGTTGAAATGCAATTCAAAATTCAGTTCCTCAGTTATACTAACCATTTCTCAAATGTTTAAGAGCTACATGTGGACAGAGGCTACAGTATTGGACAAAAAGTTCCTTGAGGTTGATTGCCCCTTCTTAGGATTGGGAATCCTTCCTCACACTATCTGAGGTCGGTTACGTCATCCTTTTGTTTCCTAGGCAAGCTCTCTCTTTGTGCCACTCTACTCTGCTTACTTTCTCAGAAGACTCACAAGACCACATACTACGTCAAATAGTAGCACAACATATAGTACTTACTATCAGCAGTCCCATGGATTATCAATAGATTTTCTTCTCTTAAGCCATGAATGTTATGTAGCACACTGGATGCCTATAAAGGAAAACATGCATATCTATAAACATACAAATGCAACCATGCGACTTGAGTGGAATTTTAGAAAAAAAATACTCTTCTCATTATTTGAAAATTATGTACCTGGTAAGTGCTTTCTTCTTTAGCTGGCATGCCAAGGTATCTCTCAGAGAAAGCTGAGGCTGTGACCCAGGAAAACAGAAATTTGAGAATTAACTAAAAATGTTTACTAGCATATACTATTATTTCATTTTCACATTTCACATTAATTCTCATGCTCAGATGAATAAGGGAAGTGATAAGCTGCTGAAGATATCATTGAACAATTCATGATAAATGAGCTCAGTTGTGCTCCTCTGTTTTAGGTTATTGTTCTGTGCAGATCAAGAAACTGAATTAGGTCATTGAGTAAGAAATACTCACCATAAAACTTCATGTCTGTAATGGGTGCCACCACTGAACCACATTTAAAAAGCTTTTCATCTGATTTTAAGATCATTGATGCAATATAGCCACCATACCCCTGGCAAAAACAAAAAATCATTATAATGACTCTTTATCACTGTTTGGCAATCTATGTATCAGAATATCTCTTAACATCAAATTTGAGAAATAATACACTAACATCACTTGGTGCAAATGACAATTTTGAAAAAAGTTCTTTAATTTGTTTGTGTATCAGAGTTATTTTAAGAACCTAAAATCAAATATAGAATTATTTTTCACCAAACATGAAATACTTAATTCTTCAAGTTTATACTATACATCTGGTAAAAACAACAAATAATATGAAACTAAGAAAATAAAAGATTTAATTAAATTTGATATAGTAAGGCAAATTACACACACAAGTACACAGACATACTAAAATTAAATAATAAGAATAATAATGGTTATTATTATCAGCAACATGTAAGCCCCCACAGTACAATGAACTGACCGACACTTGGGGAAATGGTTATATAGAATAAAAGAAGTGATATAAAATATTTCATTATGAATATATACTCTGCTTTCAATTTCAAACAAGTAAATAATGAACAAAATGGAATATTGAATAATATTGCTAGTTAGGTAAACTGGACTATTTAAAGCTAGTTTTTAAATATCCTCTTGTAATATTTTTGATCAAGTTTACTAACAAATTTTTCAAATTAAATCCCTTGGTCTAGTTATTCTTTATACCCCATGATCTTACTGGAAAAGTTCTAGAGGAGATTTTAGCAATTACAATAATGCTGGGCTAAGAATAATCTGTTTTAGTATACTAACTTTTTTAAAAATTAATTTCTAGCAATGCACTTGGAAATATTCTTTATCCTGCTGTATATAAGAATTTCCTGGGGAAGATATTAAAACACTCAGGCCTTGGTCTGAGAAATTCTTATGCAACTGGTTCACAGTGAAGTCTACTTCCAAAGATTTCCAGATGATTTAGAGTAACATAGGACTAAATTTTTGAGATGAAATTACAGAATTTAATTTATGTATATTTAGGACAACATTTAAAATTGTACATGAAAAATTCATATTGCAGTCACATATTACTGAAGTGACTGAGTGAACTGCAGCATTTTACTGCTGGAAAATTCAGTTACCACTCATAAACTAAGGAGTCCTGGCGGCGCAAACAGTTAACTAAGCACTTGGCTACTAAACAAAGTTTGGGGGCTTTAATTCACATAACTGCTTTGCAGGAGAAAGACCGGGCTATCTTCTGCCATGAAGACTGCAGTCAAGAAAACTGTGGTTCTGCTCTGCCACCTGGGTCTGTGTGAATCAGAAGTAACTCCTCGGTATCCAACAACTCAAAAGCTTGTACAAAATTTTTCCAGCAATTAGGGAAACTGATAGAAAGAAAATTGCTCTTTACAGAGTTAACCCACAACAAAGTGCCTTTGCCTATTCACATTACTAGTGATAGAAAGAGCATTAAGTCAGCAAAATTTGCAAGTGCTAGTCTCAGATGTTGTAATACACCTAAAGAAAGACTATGGAAGAGGCAGGATGAAACATGCAAGCCAACTAAGAGTTGTTATAAAGCACAAGTGGTGACAGCCCTTCAAAGTCCTGTCCCAAGAGGGAGCTTTTCCAGTACTGTGCTTTTAATTCTCTGAGGTGGCAATGGAAGCAGGGTGTTGCAGCAAAGACACATCAAATACTTTCCACAGCATCACACACCTTATTTGATTTACATAGTTTCTCTGGTTCTCATTCCACTATGCAATGGCCAAGAGCACTTTCAGCTAAATACGATCTGGCTTTTTGTGTCCCCTCACTACGTTAGGGGAATAGCTGAATATTCCACACAAAGAAAACACCTGTATACATGTAATATAAGTCAGTACATTGTCATCATGTATATATTTTTTAAATCTCAGTTTCACTTGTCTGTCAAAGTCTGATTGTCTCTAGCAAGAACCATGACTGTAAAAGGCAGGCACCTTCTAGAACAATGCTTTTCATTTCAAAAAAGGGCATTCATGTCCTTGGGCTACTTGCTAAAATGCAGATCTGGATGCAGTAGATCTGGAGTAAGGTCTAAGATTCTGCATTTTTCACAAGCTCCCAGGGGATGCTTATACTACTGGTCTGTATTTCAAATAACAGTTTCTTATGGCATAATTACGTGATGTATATGGCTATCAGCAAAGTCTTAGGGCTAAGACTGTGAAGAACAGAAATTCCAGAGCACTTCGCTGTGCTCACAAGAAATGGACGCAAAGATCAAGAGGCAGTTGTACAAACAGACCAAGTCGACATTGTGTGGTTTAAAGTCAGGAAAGGTATGTATCAGGGTTGGATCTTTTCACCATACCTTTTCCATCTGCAGACCAAGCAAATAATCAGGGAAGCTGGACTATATGAAGAATGAGGAATAAGGATTGCAGGAAGATCCATTAACAACCTGAGTTAAGCAGCTTGCTGGAAGTGAAGGGGGTTCAAAACACTTACTGATGAGGTTCAGAGACCACAGCCTTCAGTATGGATTGCACCTCAATATCAAGAAAACAAAAATTCTCACAACTTGACCAATAAGCAACATCTTGATAAACAGAGAAAGGACTGAGGTTGTCAAGGATTTCATTTCACTTGGTTCCACAATCAATGCCCATGAAAGCAGCAGTCAAAAATCAAAAGACACACTGCACTGGGAAAATCTGCTGTAAAAGATTTCCTTAAAGTATTGAGAAGTAAAGATGTCACCTTGAAGACTAATATGCACCTAAACCAAGCCATGGTATTTTCACTCATATCATATGCATGCAAAAACTGGACAAGGAATAAGGAAGAAAGAAGAACAGATGCCTTTGAATTGTAGTGGTGGGAGAAGAATATTGAACATACCTTGGACTGCCAAAAGAACAAGCAGTTCTGTTCTGGATGACATACAACCAGAGTGCTTCTTGGAAGCAAAGATGGCAAGACAGCATCTATGTACTTTGGACATATTGCCAGGACAGATCAGTCACTGGAGAGGGACATCATGCTTGGTAGAGTGAAGAGTCAGTGAAAAACAGGAAGGCTCTCATTTGAGACGGACTGACAAAGCGGCGGCAATGATGGGCTTAAGCATAAAAATGATCGTGGTCATGGCACAAGACCAGGCACTGATTCGTTCTGCTGTCCATAGGGTTGCAATTAGTGGGAACCTACTCAATGCCACCTAACAACATCAGCAAAGACTTCCTAGCTCCAGCCAGCCTTCTCTAAACCAATGAAATGTAGTACATACATACAATGGAAAATTATTCTCCCATAAAAAGAAATAAAGTCCTGTTACATGCCACAACAGGACTGAGCTTTGACAATACTATGGTGAGTGTAATAAGTTAGGGAAAAAAAGAAAAAAACTATGATCTCACTTACATGAAACAGGTAAATATGTACAGATGAGAGTTTAATACTAGTTACAGGGGCAGTATGGAAGGGAATGGATGCTATGTAGCTAGTATGAAGTTGTTTTTACGGAGAGGGGAAATTTGCCAACAAATATTGGTGATAGTTGCATAACATTGATGTAATTTTTTTACTGAGTTGGTATAGAATAACAACTCAGAATTGGCAATGTTATGGATTGAGCTGTTTTTCCCCAAAATGATTATCAATTTGACTAGACCATACTTCCCAGTACTGCATAGTTTGTGATCTGATGTGAGTATCTTATGTGTGGTAAATCTTAACATCCTAACCTCAATGATGTTAAAGAAGCAGGATTAAAGGAAGTCATGCTGATGAGGGAGGTAGGACTCAATCTACGAGATTAGGGTATATGTTGTGTAAATATCGTTGGAGACATAAAGGAGAGAATTGAAGAGAGAGGAGAGCTAACTCCTACCATCTAGACAGTAGAGCCAGAAGCAGAGCACATCCTTTGGACACATGGTCCCAGGACTAAGAAGCTTCTAGGCCAGGGGAAGATTAATGACAAGAACCTTCCCAGCACTAACATAGAGAGAAAGCCTTCCCCTAGAGCTGACACCCTGAATTCATACTTATAACCTCCAAGACTGTGAAATAATAAATTTTTCTTTGTGAAAATCAGCCACTTGTGGTATTTCTGTAAACAACCAGGACTAGATAAATAACAGAGTTGTGTTCTCTACATATTTACAACTGTTGAAAATTACATGAATACCCACTAAGACAATTTAGTCAGAATTCACGGTGACTCGGCATCTGATGGAACCCATCACATGATTTGAAAGTGAAGTCAGAGAGGTGTTTACACTGCTTCAGCACAGGAGTTATATTTTACTTTTTCTTTTTTTAATATGAAAATTTGGGATTTAACGAAGCTAAATACTCTGTCAGACTTAATGATAGTGAAAGCTTTTGAAAAAAATTCTGCCCATAATATTTAAAAACCAAATACAAATTCTGATCTGATTTATTTCACAGAAATAGCTTCTATTTTTAAAAAGAAAATCATCACAGTTAGGAATTAGAATAAATTAAATTTTAATTACTCATCTTCATTTCTACAACTTTATATTTATTCACCAGAATGTAGAAATAACTCAAAAAATATTTCTTGGAAAATATTTTCTGGAAGAGGACTAGAATCAGAGTATAAGCCCTAGCTCAATCAAAGAAGGTAATTTTTTTTAATTAAATAAAAATGAAAGTGTACATACTCTGTGCTTATAATATTGGGTTGTAAGATGGAAGGAGTACACAAGTTGTGTTGAAGTCCCATTAATACTGATCTTCTTACTAATGTGTGTTGCTACCCAACCAAATTTCTAACAACTATCTAATCTAAACCCTTGCCCCTCGCCCACCTGCCTTCCTACCCTCCTGCCCTCCCCACCCTTGTAGCCATCAAAGAGTCTTTTCTGTTATGTATGAGTCTGCCTTTAAGCTTTTATCGTAGGGGTCTCATATATTTGTCCTTGTGTCACTGACTAGTTTCACTCAACATAATGTCCTCCGGTTGAGACCAAGTTGAGAGAGATGTTTCCTGCTATCACCGTTGTTTTTTGTCATTGCATAGTACTCCATTGAGTACATATACCAAAGGTTACCCATCCATTCATCTGTTGTTGGGCATCTGGGTTCCATCTTTTTGCTATCATGAACTGTGCTGCGATGACCATTCGTGTGCATACATCAGTTGGTGTGAATGGCCTTGATTCTGTAGGATGTATTCCAAGCAGAGGAATTACTGGTCAAATGGTGTATCTAGGTCCATTTTTTTAAGGTAACGCCAGATTGCTTTCCAAAGAGGTTGCACTATTCTGCAATCCCACCAACAGTGTAGGGGAGTTCCAATCTCTCCACAGCCTCTCCAACACTAGGTGTTTTGTGTTTTTTGGATCATGGCCAATCGTGTTGGGATGAGATGGTATCTCATTGTCGTTTTGATTTGAATTTCTTTAATAACTAATGATCATGATCATGGCCCCATGTGTTTTTTGGTGCCTGGATCTCTTCTTTAGAGAACTGTCTGTGTGTCTTATTTGCCCATCGCTTAATTGGATGATTTGTCTTTTTCTTATTGACATTTTGTAATACCTCATAGATTATGGAGATCAGGCATTGGTTTGACATAGAATTGCCAAATATTTTTTCCCATTCTGTAGGTGGTCTTTTAATTCTTTTGATGAAGTTTTTGGGTGAGCAGAAGTGTTTGATTCTTATTAAGTTCCATTTATCTATTTCCTCTTCTGATGAATGTGTTTTGTTTGTCAGATTTTGAAGCCTGTCTATATTGTATATTAAAATGTCCATTGTTGACCCTATTTTATCTTGGACGACCTTTATTGTTTTAGCTTTTATATTTAGGTCTTTTATCCAATTTGAGTTGATTTTTGTATAAGGTGTGAGATATGGGTCTTGTTTCAATGTTTTGCAGATGGATATCCAATTATGCCAGCACCATTCGTTAAAGAGACTGATCTTACCCCAGTTCAAAATCTTAGGACCTCTGTCAAATATCATCTGTTCGTAGGAGGATGGTGGCATCTCTGGGGTCTCTACTCTGCTCCATTGGTCTATGTCTCTTTCTGTACCAGTACCAGGCTGTTTTGTCAACTGAGGCAGTGTAATAGGTTCTAAAGTCAGGTAGTGAGAGGCCTCCCAAGGTCTTCTTCTTCTTCAGTAGTGTTTTACATCTCTGAGGTTTCTTCCCTTTCCAAACAAATCTGATGATTTGTTTCTACATCTCATTAAAAAATTTCGCTGGAATTTGTATAAACAATCATATCATCTGCAAAGAGGGAAATCTTCACTTCTTCATTGCCATTACGGATGCCCTTTACTTCTTTGACTTGTCTAGAACTTCTAGCACAATGCTGAATGGAAGTGGTGAGAGTGGGCATCCTTGTCTAGTTCCCGTTCTCACAGGGAATTCTTTCAGTCTTTCACCATTCAGGATGATGAAAGCAGTTGGCTTTGCATAGATGCTACTCGTTATGTTGAGGATTTTCTCCTCTATTCCTATTTTTCTGAGAGTTTTAAGCATGAATGGGTGTTAAAATTTGTGAAATGCCTTTTCTGCATCAGTTGACAAAATCAGGTGATTCTTGTCTTTTGTGTTATTAATGTGGTTGATTACAATAATTGTTTCTCTGATGTTGAACCAGTCTTGTGTCTCTGGAATGAAACCAACTTGATCATGATCAATGATTTTTTTTATATGCTGTTGAATTCTATTGACTAGAATTGTTTTTGAAGATTTTTGCATCTAGATTCATGAGTGATATTGGTCTATAATTTTCTTTTTTTGTGGGATCATTCCCTGGTTTTGGTATCAGGGTTATGTTGGCTTCATAGAATAAATTCGGAGCTATTCTATCTCTTTCTTTGGTGTGAAATAACTTTAATAGTATTGGAAATAATTCTTCTCTAAAGTTTGGTAGAATTCTCTGGTGAAGCCATCTGGGCCAGGACTTTCTTGATTGGTAGATTTTTTAAGACTTTTTCAATCTCTTCCTTTGTGATAAATTTATTAAGTTGATCTACTTCTCTTTGTGACAGTCTTGGTGAGTCATATGAATCTAGAAATTTGTCCATTTCCCCTGGGTTTTCAAATCTGTTAGAGTATAGCTTTTCATAGTATTCTGTTATGATATTTTTTATTTCAGTTGGTTCTGTTGTAACATCTCCCAACTCATTTCTTAATCCAGGTTATTTGTATCTTCTGCTGTTTTTCTTTTGTAAGTTTAGCCAATGTTTTATCAATTTTGTTGATCTTTTCAAAGAATGAGCTTTTGGTTTGTTAACTTTTTCAATTGTTTTTCTATTCTCTAATTCATTGATGTCTGCTCTAATCCTTATAATCTGTTTTCTTCTGGTGTCTGAGGGGTTCCTCTGTTGCTCTCTTTCTACTTGTTCTAGCTGTGAGGTTAATTCTTTAATTTATGCTCTTTATTCTTTCTGGAAGTGTGCATTTATAGTGATAAACTGACCTCTGAGCCCTGCTTTTGCTGTATCCCATAAATTCTGTTAGGATGTGTTTTCATTCTCATTTGAATCCATAAATTTCTTTAATGTGTCTTTAATTTCTTTTATAACCCAAGGCTTTATGAGTAAAGTGTTGTTCAGTTTCCACAAGTTGGAATTTTCTGTTATTGATTTCAACTTTTATAGCTCTATGGTCCGAGAAGATACTTTGCGATAAACCAAAGGTTTCAATTTTACAGAGAATTGTTTTATGACCTAACATATGGTCTATTCTAGAGAATGTTCCATGTGCTTTGGAGAAGAAGGTATATTTATCTGCTGATGTATGAAAAAGACCTGTATATGTTGATAAGGTCAAGTCGGTTGATTGTTGCAATAAGATCTTCTGTATCTTTACTGAGCTTTTCTCTGGATGATCTATCCTTAACTGAAAGGGGAGTGTTGAAGTCTCCAACTATTACTGTGGAATGATCAATCTCATTTTTCAATGTTGTCAGTATTTGTTCAATGTATTTATGTGCTTTGGTATTGAGTGTGTAAATATTTAATATTGTTAAGTCCTGCTTGAGTATTGAACCTTTCAGATATAGTGACCATCCTTATCCACAATAGTGGATTTTATATTAAAATCTATTTTATCTGAGATTAATATTGCCACACCTGCTCTTCTTTGTGTATTATTAGCTTGATATATATTATTCCAGCCTTTAATTCTCAACCTGTTCATATCTTTAAGTCTATGGTGTGTTTCTTGTAAGCAACATATAGATGGGTCATGTCTTTTGATTCAAGATGTCACTCGCTGTCTCTTTACTGGAGCATTCAGTCCACTTACATTCAATGTAATTATTGATAGGCATGTACTTATTGCCATCATTTTTGATGTAATTACTTCTGTGTTGATGTTTTCTATATTTCTCTTAATGTTCTGTTCTGGGGCATTCTTCTTTATGGGTTGTTTGAGTGTTGATTTTATGTTTGTTGAGACTCCTGTATTGCATTTCTTATTTTCATATAATATATTGTTAATCTGCTTTATGGCTGCATGTATTATCCCCCTTAACATGTTAAGATTGAAATCAATTTTAACCATTTTATAAGTCTGAAACTTTCTCTGCATCAAAAACAACTGTAACTATTGTAGTGTATGCTTCTTTAAATGGGATGGTAATATAGTTGTCATGATACGATCATGGATTCCCTTATTATAATACTGTAGCTTTTGGCTTGGTTTGGTGAAGTTTTGTGCCTTCCTTAACTGATCAGAAACTTGGATGAAGAGCCTTGAGTTATCACCTATAACATACATTTAGGGAAGAGCTTCTTTCAATATTTCATGTAATTTTGGTTTAGTTTTTATGAAGTCTCTAAATTTCTCTTTATTTTTAAGAGTCTTAATTTCACCATTATATTTGATAGACAATTTTTGCAGGATAAATAATTCTAGGATGGAAGTTTTCTCATTCAGGGCTTTGAATGTGTCTGCTCATTGTTTTCTAGCCAGCATCGTTTCAGCAGAAAAGTCAGATGAAAGTCTACAGGGTTTCCCTAAGAATGTTAGTTTTGATTTGAGCGTTGTTGTCTTCAGTAGCATCTCTTAGTGCTTTAGCTTATTAAGCTTAATTATAATATGCCTTCGCATCCTTTGTTTTTGATCTAACATTTGTGGTGTTTGATAAACATCTTGGATCCATATGTTCTCTTTGCTGATAATCTCACGGAAGTTTTTTGTCAGCGTCTCTACAGCAATTCTGTCTATGTTGTCATTAATCCTCCTTTGTTCAGGAACTCCAGTGAAATGTAAATTATTTTTCTTCATGAAGTCCCACATGTTTCTGAATGCTTTTTCCTTTTTCTTATTTCTTTTCTCTGATTCCACCTCATAAATGCTGGCATTAGTTACTTTGTCTTCTAGGTTACTGATTCTAACTTCCATCTGTTCAATCCTACTCTTTTGGCTTTGGATAGAATTATCCAATTCTGTAATTTTGTTATTAATCTGATGTATTTCAGATCATTGATGTTCTAGCATTTCAAATAGTTTACCAAATTTTTCATTTTGTTTTACTGCATTTTGTTTAATTTCTAGGAGGGTTTTATATATAACTCTTTTGTATTCAACCTCCGATAGATTCAGAAAGGCTTCTTCATCTGGGAAATTTTCTGAATTTTTTTGAATCTTTATTTAGGGATTTTTTTGGAGCACTTGAAGACTGTTTCTTTAAACTATTAATTATGATCTGCTGCCTGCATGCCTTCTAGATACTACTTGATTTCTCTGGTAATGGATCTAAGAGAACTGTTGGTCACCAGCTGTCTCTATTACTCTAGTGATTTGCCCCAAATGGACTCTCAAGGGTGGAAGTCTCTGCTTATTGGGTAGCAAAGAGGCTACTATGATTATGGAGAAATTGGGCCCTGTCAGCCAAGCTTACAATGTGAGTGAGAGAAAAGAGTCAAGAAGAGTTGAGGCCTTTCAAGAGAGAAATGTTCAGGGAGATAAACAAGCCTCTCAGACTTAAAACTAAACTGCACTTCTATGCAAGGAGCTGTCCAGGTGCTGAACAGGCATTCGGGAACAGCCGACTCCACCTGCCAGCTTATACCGAAAGTACGTTACCGTTACCGGCCGTTTGCAGAAGCTGTAGCTCTGTTACAGTGAAACAGCAGAAGCAGAGATCATACGGCCTCAGAATCGTTTTTGAGAGGAGAAGATTAGTCTGATACTGTTACTCAGTCAAATATGTTAGGTCCTAAGGTTCCCCAGATATTCAATGCTCCGTAAAAATTACATACAGGCCTTAGTTCTCAGAGGGAAATAAGGAGATGTCTGTTTACTCTACCATCTTGTAATGGAGTAAACCAGTGCATATCTATCAAGTTGGTTCAGAAAAACTGGGGATCATCATATGGATTTGGAAGTCAATTACAGGGTGTTTCTTATTTGATTTGGATTAAATACAGACAGAATATTTGGTGTACAGGTAACCTACTGTTTTAATTGTGCTGTCTTTTTGTTGGTTTCCTACTTATCAGATTTTCCCATAATTACAACTGTTTTGCCATCTTTACAAGGGATTTGTTAAACCCATGAGTGACTCAGGCTTGTCTCAAATTCTGGAAGTTTCTATCTCAATTAAGAATATACAAAACTATACATCTTCACTTGCCAAGCCAGCCAAGTGCCGTCGAGTCGAACATTTTGCATTTAAGACGACATGTCAGACTGTTTTGCATATTAATGACATAACTTTGACAGTAATCAATGCTGAGTTGCAAGGTAATGCTGTCCCTGATGGATAAAGTTATGTGTAAATTTGGCTGAGCCATGATTCTCAGTTGTTTGGCAGTTATAGAATAATGTAATATTGTAGTTATATAATGATGTAGTTTGACATGTATATAATGATGTAATGATGTACCCATCCTCTACTTTTTGGTTTTATGTAGACTTTCTCCATTTTCACATAATGGAGAATGTATAACAATTTGGTCTTTGAAACCTAATTGTGTTGATAAGTGAGGAATGGGTATATAAATAATGAATACTTATCTATAAAAGTAAAATTTTATAAAATTTTCACATTCATTTATGTTTTAAAAATTGTTTTTACCTCCTCCAGATAGCTGTTTCTTGGCTCTTTCTTTGAGCCAACATTATTTCCTTATGAAATCATCCTCAAACTCTGATTTAAAACCACAACTCACATCTCTCCCTTTCTTCCTTAGTTTATTATTATTAAAACAAATAATAGGAACCCTAGTGGCTAAGTATTTAAAACCTGGCAGCTTTCCTGCTTTATTATTGTTAAAACAAATAAAAAGTAATAACAAGAAATAAATATGTCAAGAAAGAGATTTGACTTACTAAGAGAAAATAATACAATTCTGAGAAGTTTAAAAGAAGAATTGACTAAAAAAAGGACATGATGGGTTATTTGGATGAAGGTTAAACATTTTGATGATTTTAATACTCCTAAAATTAAAATACGTTCTTGTTGGTATCAAGCCAATTCTGAGCTACAGCAACCAATGTATGCAGAGTAGAATGGTTCCACAGTATTTTCGAAGTCTTGTGATCTTGAACTTTTACTGTGATGACTTCTTTGGTGAATACAGCACAAAAAAAGAAAAGAAAAAAGCACAAGAAAAAGCATACAACTCATACAATGAGCCTAAAGGAGACCCTGTATAAAGCCCAGCATCACATGAAAGGACTGCCTGAAGGTGACAAGAAACAAGCATGCTGCACAAAATGGATTAATGGGGAGAGGGTAGGAATCACCATGAGTGCAAGGTAGCAGCAACTATAGATAACAGAAACAGATTTCTTGAAAAATCACATTTGTTTTATAACGTATGAAATATGCAATAATAAAGCTGAATATATTTAAAGAAATAAAGTTTTAAAACAGTAAATCAATAAATGAATATAAGCAAATACTTTTACGAAAATAAAGCTAGTAATGATAATATTTTAGTGATTCTTGTAATGGAAATAACAGAATTTATCAAACAATTGGTAACAACAATATTAAAAATGTAAAACTCAGTAAATGTGAAAAAACAGAATAATTATACATAAAAAGAGAACTGTTGAATTAGAGTATGGATACAAAGGAATCATGAAATGAAATACAAAAGAAAAAATACAATTTATGGGGAAATTTTATAAGTAATGAAGTAGAATTTTTATATTTCTTTAATAAGGGCTTAAGTAAGATTGGATTTAAGGCTTATTTTACTGGAAAATTGGTGATAATTTTGCATAACTGATAAAAGAAAGAAACCATAGATTAAGAAAGCCCCTAAAGACTCTAGCAAGAAAAATAAAAAGATATACATAAATAGAAATATTTTGGAGAAACAACAGAATGCTGAAGAAAAATATCATTAAAATAATCACATATGAAATATTCCATATAGTTTGGATGTCAGTTCTTCTGAGGTGATCTAGAGATTCAGGACAATTCCAGCTAAAATTCAATAAATCAATTTTTCAAAAATTGACACAATGATTCTGAAATTATACAGAAATGCAAATGCAGAATGAACAAAAGTAAGTCTGAAAAAGAACATAGTAGATTTACACTATCTGATTTTAAGATTTAATGTTCTCTAAGGTCACTTATGAATAACAAAACATATGTTAAACTTCACAAAAACCAAAAATATACTTTGCTTATAAGCCAGGATGAAGCAGTCTTCTTCCTTTCATCTTAGTATCCTTATAATGTTTATCCCAGTTGTATGTACAAACTAGATTTTCAATAATTATCTATTAGTTCTATTTTCAGATTATGACAAGGATACAGTTACTGCAATGAGAAGTATATATCTTACAGACAGCCAAGAAGATATAATAACACATCTCAACATCCTTTTTTTTTTCTCCCCAAAACCAGCGTTGGTCTTCTTTAAAGCCATGGTACTTTCTGTTACTTCTGTGAAGAACACACAGTTTCAGGAATGATCTACTTTTGTTACCTGGGTATTAGCTTAATTCGTATTTCGTTAGCAGCCTTACTGACTCAGTCTAATAACACTGGGCCTCCATCAGTTATCTTACATCATTAACTTTTTAGTTGTTTTCTTATAGAACTTAATACTATGTGAAAGCATCTTTTTCATTTACTTGCAAGGTCCTTTTCGCCTAATTTTTTGCTCTATTTCTAACAGTTGTACCAATTATATGCTCCATAAACAGTTGCTGAATTAATTAATGATTTAATAATTCAATACTAATCAACAGTTAAATATTTAAAAAATAGAAAGATACAATAAGATTAAGAAAATTGTATACACACATATATATACATATTCAAGTTTTTTTAACATTTCTACTATTTACCTTTCCAAAAATGCTTAATCTTTTGGAGTCAATGTATTGCTGTTTCAGTAAAAATCTGCAATAAAGAAAAAAATAAATTAACTCTTGTTGAGTCAAATGCATACTAAACTTCATTTTTGGATTACAAAGTGGAAGAAAATGACAAAAATATTTTACTAGTTTCATCTCTATTGAAGTGGAAGAGCCATATATTCCAAAATATTGCTACTCAAACTGGTGATCCAGTAGCTTCAGTATCACCTGGGAACTTGTTATAAATGTAGAACATTGAGCCCATGACAGGCCTACTAAATTGATATTTAGTAGATGCTACCTAATTTGTATGTATGTTTAAACTAACCAACTAGCCTTCTTAGATCAGTCTTTCATGCCAGAGTGATAACGGTATCTGTGCCAAAGAATTGCAATTAACTGAGAAAATTTAGGTTATACAAATACACATTACAGATTGTTGTAAATAAATAATATAGCAATATACTTAAGGTTTCTCTTATTTCCATAAATCCAACTTGAACTCTAATTCCAGAAATAATCATTTCATTATAGTACAAGGGTGACAGATACTTAAAAAAATACAAGAGACTACATGATTAGCTTGGAAACTTTTTCAATTGCTATTATCTATCACATATTTGGATTCTTCATTGTAAGAAGAGCAAAAAGAAAATGTGCATCTACTTACTTCACTGCTGTTATTTGGTCCTTTACTTCCACAGAACCTATCCTTCGATGAATCTCCTGCAAAATTTTTAGACCTTGGGATCCACTTCCTCGACCATCAAATCTTGCTACAATAACATTATCAGAGTCAAGAAGTACTGAATCCCAGTCAATGTGGAATTTATCTGTAACTAGTTGGCCTCCTGGTTCTTCATCCCTGAAAATTACAACATATTGGACCAAAGAAAAACTGATTACTTATCTTTTATGCTTGTTAGTTGAAAAAACTAACACAGTAATATCTATTTCTGTCCAGTTTTGATAATATGCCTGAAAGGGTATTTTTGTCGACTTTTGTCAACTCTTTAAAAAAAAGTTCCAAGAGTGAAATAAAAATTTAAAACATGATTCAAACGAGTGCTGTAGAGATGGTTTTATCTCATTTTTACACAGGAAAAAAAGAAAATAAAATACTTGAACTTTCTGTAGACATTTCTAAAGGACAGTTCTCAAATTGATAGGCAGATTTATCTTTACTGGGTTTTTACCAGACAGTGTGTTTTAGAAATGCCTTTCAAGTGATATGTAGATGCCAGTGTGTGAGATAGGGACCAGAAGTAATTCTACTTTAATATTTAGTAAATTGTCTTTGTGGTAAAATTCTCACTGAAGAGAACTTAAGCAAGTAGAGAGAAAAACGTTTTCAGCACCAAAATTGACAGCAAGCGAAAGAAACAGACACACATACATTTGAAATAATATAAAGCTAGAAGGGCAAAACATACACAAAAAAGAACAGTACAACCACTATGAAAAGAAGCATAGTGTTTCCTCAAAATGGTAGAATTATTATCCAGCATTCCAGCTCCTAAGTATATACTCTAGAGATCTAACAGCAGTGACATACTTAGGCATATGCATATCTGTGTTCACTGTAGCATTATTCACAATGACTAAAAGGCAAAAACAACCTAAGCTCACATCCAGAGAAGAACCCCCAAAACCCACTGCTGTCAAGTTGGGCCTGATTTATAGCAACCCTATGTGTCAGAGTAGAACTGCTCTATAAAATTTCCAAGGAGTGCTTGGCAGATTTGAACTGCTGACCTTTTGGTTAGCAGACGTAGCACTTAACCCACTACACTACCAGGGTTTCCAAGAGAAGAATGGATAAACAAAATGTGGCATGTACAATGGAATACTATGCAGCTATAAAGAACTATAATGAGTTCTCAGAATATAATGTGGACAAATTTGAAGAGTATTCTGCAGAGTAAAATAGGGCAATCACCAAAGAACAACCACTGTATAACTTTTATAAAAAGACAAGAATACATACACATCAGAAAACAAAATTAATTAGTGGTTGCCAGAAATGAGAGGGAGGAGGAGGATTCACTCTCTACATGGTAGACACTAGTCATATTTGGTGACGGCAAAAAGCAATATTGAATGTGGGTGAAGAGCAAACAACTTGACCAATGATACTAAGTGATACTAATGATACTAATGATACCAATGATACTAATGATACTAAGTGCCCCAGAATAAGGGATACTTTCTGTAAAGGTTAGATTATACAGAATTTTTTTTAACAATAGCAATAACAACCAAAAGATATTAGTGTGGTTACATAAGTAGATATGCATGTATATATATGCGTAAAGTATAAGTGTATGCATGTATGGGAGTATCTGTAAGCATATGTATACACATGTATGTGTGTGCTGTCTATTTATTAATGTATATAATAAAGATATAAGTGTGTATCAGTGGGTGCACAAATAGATGTATCTGTAAGAACCTGTATACAGATATGTGTGTGCTGCCTATATATTAGTATATATGTATATATAATATAGCACATGACAGCACACTTACAGATACTTCCTAGACATAACCACACTTGGTTACTGATTTAAAAGCTTAGGACCAGGAGGTAGAGCTAAGATGATGGAGTAACCATATGTATTTTGTGAGCCCTCTAACAGCTAAGAATCAGAAAAATAACTGAAATATTATATAGAACATTCTAGGAGCCTGGAATATCAGGGGGAAAGCTGAGAGATTGGACTTGATGATAGGGAGGGGAGGCAGGTCCCAAAGCAACTACTTTGGCCACAGTTAAATCCACTCCTGACATGGATTTAAATCTTTGCTACATCCTAATTTCACTCCCTTGCCCTAGCACCTACCGCTTCCTTCTTTACTCTACACCAGGTGCTAAACTCTAAGATGCTACCTGGGTTATAAGTCTGGCATGTTATACACATACCCTGAGCTATTCTCCTGTACTTGGAGAGGGAAACAAAGGTGTGGGGAGGGGGTGGGTGGAGAAGGTCTGCCAGCTCCCCTGAGCTGGGAATTTCCCCTCCTTTTCACAGAATGTCCACACCTCTAACCACCTGGTGACAGGGCAAAGGAATCTACAAAGCTCCAGTAATCAAACAAGCTCAAATGACCAAACTATTTGGATACTCAAAACTGAATTTAAATATACACATATTTCAATATAAAAAAAATTAAATTTAGTTTTGAGTGTCCATATAGTCATTTCTGACTCATAGTGACTCTGTAAGCCAGGGTAAAACTGTCCCCTACAGATTTCAAGAAGCATCTGGCAGATATAAACTGCCAACTTTTTTGTTAGCTGATAACACCACTTAACCACTATGCCACTATGGTTTACACACACACACACACACACACACACACACACACACACACACACACACACACACACACACACACACACACACACTCAAGGTCTGACAATTGAATGTGCAAACTTAATTAAGTGCTACATATCTCATTGCTGAATATCACTACAGTCACCTTCAAAGTACTCCCCTAGGGAAGCTATGCACCAAGACCTGTGCAGAGTTTGTCCTTGAAAACAATTTTGGAACTCTTTCTGGAATGGTCATTGTGTATGGTGGCAAGTTCATGAACTTAACTGCACAGTTGTCTGTGAGGGAGTTTTTAGCCAGTAAACAAATAACTGCATTGGAATACCTTCCCTGCTCATCTGTCCTGGCCCCCAATGACTCTTTTCTTTACCTGAAGATAAAAGAAATATTGAAAGAAAGACATTTGGATGACATTCAGGATATGAAGGGTAATATGATGATAGCTATGATGGCCATTCTAGAAAAAGAGTTCCAAAGTTGCTTTGAAGGATAGACTAGGCACTTTATTGATGGATAGCTTCTCAAAGGGAGTACTTCAATGGCAACTTGTACTGATATTCAGCAATGAGCTATGTAGCACTTTTCTAGGATGGGTTCATGAACTTTACTGTCAAATCTCATATATTCTAGAATACAATGACCAAATATAAATAAATTACAACTTTCTGATGGCTTGGAGACAATGATCAATTTCTAATCATTTAAAGAAGCAGACCACCATTGCTTCAGAAAACTCCCGAAATAAAGAATAAAAAAATTTTCCAGATGAAGAAGACTTCCTGTAATTATCAGAGACAGACCACAAAAGAGTAACATTTAGAGCTCTTCAAGACATCAAGAAGGTGATGAGGCAAAATGTTTCAGAGTATAATGAAAAATTAAACAGGCTGCAAGAAATACTTGAGTAACAATAATCTGAAATTCAGATGATTAACAATAAATTTATAGAATTAGACAATTCAAAAGAAAATCAAAGAGCAGGATCTAGGCAATGGAATGCTGAATTAGTGTGAGACTGAAAATAATGCAACTGACACAGCATATATGAAGAAAAAATCAGACAAAATAATGGAGTATTATACACTGATAAAGAACAACGTTGATAGCAGGAAACATCTCTCAATTTGGTCTCAACTGGAGGACATTATGTTGAATGAATCTAGTTAGCGACAGAAGGACAATTATTATATGAGACCCCTATGATAAAAACTTAAAAGCATACTCATACATAATAGAAAAGACTCTTTGACGGCTATAAGGATTGGGGGGGTGGAAGGCTCTAAGGGTGGGGAGGGTGGGGAGGATGGGAGGAGGGTGAAGGGCAAGGGTTTAGATAGTTGTTAGAAATTTGGTTAGGTGAAATTGGTGAAAATACACATTAGTAAGAAGATCAATATTAATGGGACTTCGACACAACTTCTGTACTCCTCCTATCTTAACCCAATATTGTAAGCACAGAGTATGTACACTTTCATTTTTTACTGAATAAACAACAAAAAAAAGAATCAGTAAGACTGAAGACAAATTTATGGATGTCACTTTGATTTTTTAAAGTAATAATTTAATGTTTGTTCTCTTTCTAAATTGTATTTAAATGAAGGCTTACAGAGCAAAACAGCTTCTGATTAAATAATAGACAAAAAAAAAAAAAAAAAGATGGACCATAAAGAAATAGGTGGGACCTCTGTCAAGGGGAATAATTCAGGAATGATTGGTGTACCAGAACAGAGTGGTGGTGGGGATTACAGAAAATACGGAGATAATTGTTGAAGATACATCGACAGAAAAATTCCCTAATATCATAAAGGGGATGGTGGAGAAGGTCTGCAAGCTCCCCTGAGCTGGGAACTTCCCCTCCCTTTCCCAGAATGCCCACACCTCTAACCACATGGTGACAGGGCAGAGGACTTTATAAAGCTACAGTAATCAAACTAGCTCAAATGTCCAGACTATTTTGACACTCAAAACTAAATTTAAATATATATATTTCAATATTAAAAAAAAGTTTTTAAATTTAACATCTACAGTGCAGTGAAGAAAAAAAAACTGCTAACCAAAAACTACGTATCCTGCACACAGGAGAAGAGAGATCAACATTGCTGGATGACACCAGAAGTTAAGAAATTTCATAAATACAATCCAACATTTTGAAGATCAGAGTAGCAGGATAGGGGTCTGGGGACTGTGGCTTTAGGGAAGAGTTAGGTCAATTGGCATAAGCAGGTTTTTTTTTTTTTTTAATGTTCTGCATCCCATTTTGTTTAGTGGCATCTGGAGTCTTAAAATCCAGCAAGCTGCCCCCTAAGGACCACCAATCTGTCCCAATATACCTGAAGCAGAGAATAACAAAGTACCTAGAATCATGGGGAAAATCCGAGTCCAGGAGACAGAAGAGGCCATATGATTGAGAGACTACATCAGCATGAGACTAGAACTAGATGGTGCCTGGTCATGACCAATGACTGTCCTGGCAGGGAATACAAAGAAGTCACTGAAGTAGTGGGAGAAATATGGGAGTACAGATTTAGACCTCTGTTGAAAGACCAGACTTGATGCCCCAGCATCCTGGAGTGTCTTCTGTGGACATGGCTCCCAAGCCCAGATCTGAAACCAGTACTCAAACCAACTCTCCAGACAAAGATTGGACTACACTGTAAGACACAGAGTGATGTTGGGAAACTGTGATTCTTAGCTTCAATATATACATGACACTGTCAGAGCAGCTTTTGTCCAGAGGCTAGATGGGAGGGTGCAGACTCGGAGACAGGAGTTGGCTGAATGAATATGAGAAGTATAGGGTAGAAAAAAGAAGTGTGATGCAACAGGGTGGGGATAGCAGCTAAAGTTGCATAGATGTGTGTGCAAGAGTTTTATATGGGAAATTGACTTAGACTGTAAACTTTTACTTAAGCACAACAAAATATTAAATAAATGAATAGAGAGATAAATAGATAGACAAACAAAAGCTTAAGACCATAGTCTTGTGTGACAGTTCAGAAAAATGGCATAACATAACATAAATTGTATTCCAACATCCTAGTTTTGTAAGTAGCATCTTAAAAGTTTGCTAATGCCCATCCAACTATTAATCTTCACTCATTTGGAGTAAAAAAGAAAGAAGGAAATTAAAGACTTAAGGTAATAGTCTACATGAACAACGGTCTTATATATCCTGAGATAAGAAGATGGTGCCTAGCTACAATGACTGACTGTTCTGATCATGGATACAATAGCTAGTCTCGGACAGAATGGAAGAAAATATAGAATAAAACTCAAACTCACATTAAAACCCCAGAGACCCTCATCCACCTCTCAAGATGCCCTTTAAATTTTATACCGAAACCACTCCTGGAGGGCACCTTTCAGCTTACAGACTGGCTTATAAAATAAACAATTATCTTCCATGAGTATTGTGTTCCTTTAAAAAATTATCTATGTGTGACGAAACTTGTGTGTGACTATGTGTGACTAAACTTAACATTTACCCTAAATCAAAGGTGAGAAGGTAAAAGGGTGGGGAGAACAAGAAATCTAGGTTAATGGAAATAATAATAATTATCCAGAATGGAAATAATATGAATGTTAACACTACATGAAAAATGTAACCAGTATCACTGAACAATATATATAGAAATATTTAAATGGAAACTTAATTGGCTATGTAAATTTTCACTCAAAACACAGATGAAAAGAAAAAACTAGTGATAATTCTAATTTGATGACAGAAGGTTTCTATTTGGGTTACACATGTTTTCCTAGTTAGGAGAAACAGTAGAACATAACGTAAATACTACAGGCCCTAGAACTACAGTATACAGACTACAACCCTATCTTTGCCAGCTGCAAGCTCTGAGAATTTAGGCAGTTCATTTAATCTCTTTTGCCTCCCTTTTCTCATCTATAAACCAAACTAAACCTACTGCAGTTGCATTGACTCCAACTCATGGCTGCCCTATGAGACACAGTAGAACTACTCCACAGAGTTTCCAAGGAGCGACTGGTGGATTCAAACCACTGACGTTTCGGTTAGCAGATGTAGCATTTCACCACTACACAACGAGGATTTCCTTCTCATCTATAAAGTGGGGATAAAAGAGTTGTGTGCACATAGTTAATGCAATTAATTCGACTCAATTATAAATATAAAAATGTTTAAATGGAAAATGCTTTGTTATGTTAATACCATTATTACAATAAAAAAGGGGTTGTAAGAAGTAAAAAAAAAATAATACATTGTCATTGACTGAATTGTATCCCAGCCCTCCCTCAAAAGAGGCATTGATTTGGCTGGGCCATCAATTCTGGTGTTGTGTGATTTTTCCCTTATGTTGTAAATGCTGCTTCTGTGATGTTCATGAGGGAGAATAGGCTGTAGCTGTGTTGGTAAAGCAGGATCAGTCTAATAATAATGAGATAATCTCTCGGGAGATAAAAGAAAACGGAAGAAAGCAGAGAGTTAGGAACCTCACGCCATCAGGAAAGAAGCACGGAGAGCACAGTGAGCCCTTTCGACTCAGGCTCCCTGATGTCAAGAATCTTCCTCCAGAGCCAACACAGACAGCCTTCTATACTTGGAGCCCATGCTCTGAATTTTAGCCTACTTTTCTATGAGAAAATAAACTTCTTTTTGTTGAAGCCATCCATTTATGGTATTTCTGTTACAGCAGGACTAGATGACTAAGACAACATGTAGAGTGCTTAAGAACAGTGCTATGTAAACCATTATTAGATTATAAAACAACTAACTTATTAAAATTTTGTCTGAAAGAGTTTTACTTATATTGAGTGTATTTCCTTAAAGTTCTATATAGACAGCTATATGAAGGTTTTACGAGCTGTGCAAAAATTAGAACAGACAATGTCTATTAATAAGGATATTGTTGTAATGCCATAAGAACTATTATACCAGCAGACTGCCATTTTCTAGATGGGCCCATTATATCTGAATACTTATATGAGTGTAAAATACACAATCGACAGTCACTTGTGGTAATTAGCTAAAGAAGGTTATCAAACTTTCAAGCACTGGTAGCAGTTCTAAGGTAAAGTACTGAAATGCTTTGTTAATTTGGAGGACATGATTTTCCACTTTACAGACGATCCATTTAATGATTCACACTTCTTTCAGGAGTTCACAGCTAAGCTGTGTTAGGAAAAAATGTAAGTGACAGACATTTTACAACAAATAAATTATTTTAGAATTGAGTTTAAAATAAGACATATTTCAAATTTGTGATTAGTGACTAACTGCAGATTTTTCAAAACAATAAACTTCAGTTCCTTACTCATGCTTACAAAAACTCACGGGAAAACAACAAAATATGGCTACTTCGCCCTTTTCCTAAGATAACATTTTGAACATTGGCTTGCTTTTGCAAGGTTTTTATGCTGGAGAACAAAAGAATATCAGTACATTATCATCACCCAATTCTTTCCACCAAATTTCCCTTCTTAATCGGCAATAATATTCTTTCTCTTCTGCTGCGTGGTATCAAGATGGGTTACGAAATTCACTGCCATTTTAAACAACAAGCCAGAAATTTGGAGAAGCAGGTTGAGACTTAGTGTTCATACGATGTTCAGCAAGAAATACTAGAATTGTCATGCAAATAAAGTCAAACAAATGTTACTTATTCAGAAGACATAACTGACAATATATTCAATGATGGGGTGATCACGGGGACTGTTCTACAGACCAAATCATAGATTGTACAATGAGGATCACTACTTATGTGATTACTAGCCATGCAGAATGGAGAGCTGTAACTGATTTTATTTTTGTCTAGTGGACTTCTCATTTTTCCTTTCCCTAGCTGAGAATCCTCTGTGGACCTATACTATAGTGGGTGTTTCAGGAAAGTGGTAGATACAAATTTGTTGAAAATCTGTTCTAAGGAGAAGAAACATCACAGCAATATGAAAAGTTGCCTGTTTCCTACCACAGACAGCAGAATTAAATTAAGACTGTAAACTATTCAAGGTTAAAGTGTTACAGGGCAGAATCTTCATCTATTCCAACACCTTCAGCACTGACTACGTCTGTGTGAAGAGCTCAGGATTTGTGCACAGAACGACATGAAAACGGCAAGACAGATAAAACAATATCTGAAAGATTTTCAAAATGACAGGACAAGCCTCTTCATTGTAATAACAAAACATCATTTACACCAAAAGTGAATTTAAGTGAAGAGGTTTGTTCTGATTATATGTTTGGTCAGGTTCAACAAATATCATTTAACTTAATGAAAAGAGGGTTGAATTTATACTCAGAAGACACAAGTTTTGGTTTTAGCTTTGATATTGATCTGAGTTACCTTGAATTGTGATAGGCTTGTTAATTTTACCTATTTTTGCAATATTAAACTGTTTCACAAATAGTTAATATCAGAAGTTAATATTGTACAACATTTAACCCACTCCTTTTTGCCAGCAAAACTTAGTTAAAATAATTTAAAGATTCTTTTCTAAGTGAAAGTTTAAAATTTGAGTCACTTTCTCATATAAAAACTTACAATTTGTTAATGATCCTGACTGTTCACCCCACACTGTGAGAGCACATTGCTCCCCTCCACCTCATTATTTCCCAGGCCAATTCAACAAGCTCTTGTTCCCTCTTCTAATGTCACCTCTGAAAAAGAGCTGCCCAGTTAGTCTTCTGTATTAAACTAAGCCAAGAAGCATATGTTTCACCAGTATCATTCTGTGTCTCATAGACCAGATCAATCTTTGTCTGAGGAGCTGGTTTCCATTGTAGGCTAACAGAGGGGACAGGAGTCATATCTTCTGGGGACTGTCCAATTCATCAGACCAACAAGTCTAAACTTTTTACCAGACTTTGAACTCTACATTCCACATTTCTCCTACTCCATCAGGTACTCTTCATTAAGTTCCCTGTAAGGGGAATCATTGATGGTAGCCAGGCACCATCTAGTTCTTCAGGTCTTATGTGAATGCAGTCTCTGGTTTATATGGCCCTTTCAGTCTCTTGGGTTCATATTTTCCTTATGTTTTTGATATTCTTCATAGTCTTCTGCTCCAGGTTTGTTGAAACTGATTGATACTTCTTCAGTGGCTACTTGCTAGAGTTAAGAATGTAGAAACCACTCGCCAGAGTAGGATGCAGAAGAGTCTCTTAATAAACCTTGTTACACTGATTGACCTAGATGTCTCCTGAAAACAGGATCTCCAGACTCCTATCATTACTTCTCTGTCCCTCAAAATATTTGGTTGTATGTAGAAAACTTCTCAGCTTTTGGTTTATTCCAGTTGTGCTGACTTCTCTTGTACTGTGTGTTGTCCCTTTTGAAGGAGGATTATTGTCTAATAAGAGCATTGTCAACGTTGGTCTATTACATGGCACAGTTTCAAAACTATTGGTAGCTGTATATCTGTGTGCTTTGGGGAAGTGGACACAGATGGTATAGAGATATTTTAATAGTCATTTCTGTTTTGTGCTGTTGACAAGCCTACAAATGAAGTGTTCAGCTGTATGAATGCCTACTTGAGAGCAAGAATTTTTAAGAATCAGTTTTTAGAACTTTAGGTAGCATAAACTAAAAAGTGTTAAGTAATGAAAAGGAGAAGAATGGAAGAGAAAGTAAGAAAACAGAAAATCATCCTATTTCTTCTCATGGATTGGTTATAGTATGCAAATTTGGAAGATGAATTTTCTCATAAATCTATCCCATTATATGAGGAATGACATTATTATTCCCTCTGTCAGTAAGACTATGAATATATTTTGCCATGTTCTGATCCATGTTTTGTTTACAGTGTAATTTGGGGACAAATTTCTTTCTTTTTTTTTGATTCACAGAGAAGTATCTCATATGATTAAAGTTATTACTATTTGTTATCCAGAACTGGAAGCCTTGGTGGCACAGTTGGCTAAGTATTACATCTGCTACAATAGGTCAGCAGTTCAAATCTGCCAGGTGCTCCGTGGAAAATCTATGGGGCAGTTCTACTCTGAACCCTAGAGTCACTATGAGTCAGATGTGACTCAACAACAGTGGATTTGATTTTTTTATTATTATTATTATTTTTAATCCAGAATCTATCTTTCAGTTCCTACAACTTTATTCTGGTAGACATTATGATTAAGCTTATTTCTTAACACACAGAAAATGAAACCTATCAATTAAGCTCTCAAATTGCATTAATTTCCAGTCATTTGTTTTCACAGATCTATACACTTCTAATCTTCTAGAAACACAGCCTTCAGCAATTGCTATCTTCTTACAGGGAGACCATGACCAACACGTAACAGAAGTGATACAGTGTTCAGACCAGAGTTGAACCCAGCTTAGTGCCTACGGACAACTGACTTCCCTTTCTTAAGATTTAGTTTACATTTCTTAGCAGTGACCACTGTTATACTTGAACCCCGTATTGTAGCCATTGTATCAATCCTTCTCATTGAGTGTCTTCTTTGTCACTCACCCTCTTCTTTCCCAAGCATGTTATCCTTCTCCAGAGATTAGATGCTTCTTATAACATGTCCGAAGTACATGAGAGGAAGTTTTATCATCTCTGTTTCTAAGGAGCACTGTTGCTATACTTCTTCCAAGACAGATTTATTTGCTTTTCTGGTAGTCCATAGAATATTCAATATTCCTCACCGGCACAATAATCCCAAGGCATCGATTATTCTTCCATCTTTTATATTCACTGTCCAGCTTTTGCATACATATGACACAATTGAAAATACTATCCATGGCTTCGTTCAAGTGCATCTTAGGACTCAAAGTGAAATTTTCGTTTTGAATATTTTAAACTTTTTTTTTTTTTTTTTTCCTTGCAGCAGATTTGACGGCACTTGGCTGGCTTGTCCAACACAATATGTCATTTTATTTCCTGATTGCTATGTCCATGGGTATTGATTGTGTATCCAAGTAAAACAAAATCCTTGACAATTTTAATTCATGATGTTGCTTATAGTTCCAGTTTGAGGACTGCAGTTTTCTTTGTGTTGAGGTACAATATATATTGAAGGCTATAGCCTTTGACCTTCATTGGTAAATGCCTCAAGTCCTCTTAAATTTCAGCAGCCAAGGTTGTTTCTTCTGCATACCACCACCTGTCAGTTAACGATTCTCTGTTCTTCATATGGTACAACTTCTTGGATTATTTCCTCAGCATATAGATTGAATAAGCATAGTGAAAGGATACAACTTTATCCCTCATCTTTCCTAACGTTGAGCCTCACAGTATCCCCTTGTTCTGTTGGAACAACTGCCTCTAGTCTATGTACAAGTTCCACATGAACATATTCTTCACAGTGTTATCTATAATTTGTTATGATCCATGGAATTGAATGCTTTTTGCATAATCAGTAAAGCAAAGGTAAATATCATTCTGCTATTCTCTGCTTTCAACCGATATCCATCTCAAGTCTACGAGAGCCAAAATATGACCTTGAGTGTACTCCAACTGAATAAAGAGATCACTTCAAGAATAGTTTCGACACACTGAATACCAGTGACCAAAGATCAGATGAGTTGTGGAATGATGTACAGGATATCATGAATGAAGAATGCAAAAGGTCATTAAAAGAAAGCAAGATAAAATTGGATGCCAGTAATATCTCTCAAAGTTGTTCTAGAACATAGAATAGCTAAAGTGGAAGGAACAGGAATCAATGTTCATGTAAAAGAACTTAAAAGAGGATTTCAAAGGGCAGCTGAAGAAGACAACATAAAGTATTAAAATGACATGTGCAGAGCTGTGGAGTTAGAAAGCCAAAAGGAAAGAACAGGGCATTTCTCAAGCTAAAGAAGTTGGGGGGGGGGGGGACCAAAAAACTCAAGCCTCAAGTTGCAGTACCGAATTTCCTAAAATTAACAATAAAACTTTATACAGCATAACAGAACATTGCCTGATTCACTTGCTTTACAAATGCCATTGGTAAGGATCAGTCCTGTAGGATATCATCACTGGGGAAAGAACTTGAAAGGACCGACAGTAGTAAAGATGATGCAGAACTGGGGAATATTTTGTTCTGTTGTACACAAAGGCACTATGGGTTGGAGTTGACTAAACGGCATCTATCTATCTATCTAACTATCATCTATCTTTCTTTCTATCTACCTATCTAATCTATTTATCTTTGTAGCAGAGTTATGGAAAGAATTAAGTGAGATAATGTAGATACACTGCTTAACCAAGTGTCTGGTTCACAGTAGATGTTTACCACTATTAATTCAATTCTAGCTAAGATTGAGGAGTGGCCCTTTCCAATCCACTCATACAAGTTGAGCTCCCAGATCTGTTGTTTTCTAGGCAACTATTTGTTAACAAATCCTTTGCCCTTGTATAGTTGAGTTCCCTGTAGAAGGGAGATTCTGATAGTAAAAATGCTCTTGACTTCTACACTACATATTTACACATATGTAATTCATAATTTCTTTCATGTATGAACATTTTATCAGAAGAGCCACTGCCATCAAGTTGATTTTGATTCATAGTGACTCTGACAGTGAAAAACTCAATGTCATCAGTTAGAACAAGACCAGGAGCTGACTGCAGCACAGACCATCAAGTGCTCATATGCAAGTTCAACTGAAGCTGAAAACAATTAGAAAAAGCCCACAAAAACCAAGTACAACCTTAAGTATATCCACGTGAATTTAGAGACCACTTCAAGAACAGATTTGACGCGCTGAAAGCTAATGACCAAAGACCAGATGAGTTGCGGAATGACATCAAAAGCATCATACATGAAGAAATCAAGACATCATGAAAAATACAGAAAAGACCATATTCGATGTCAAAAGAGATTCTAAAATTTGCTTTTGAACACTGAGTAGCTAAAGCAGAAGGAAGAAATGATGAAGTAAAAGAATTGAATAGACGATTTCAAAGAGCAGCTTGAGAGGACAAAATGAAGTGTTATAATATGTGCAAAGAGCCTGAGATATAAAACCAAAAGGGAAGAACATGTTCTGCCTTTCTCAAGCTGAAACAGCTGAAGAGAAAATTTAAGCTTCAAGTTGCAACAGTGAAGAACTCTAAATGAAAAATATGAAAAAAACTCAGGAAGCGTGAAAAGAAGATGGAAGGAATACATATTGACAGAGAATTATCAGAAATTCAAGCTGGATTCAGAAGGGAATGTGGAACCAGGATATCATTGCTGATGGTAGATTGGTCTTGGCTAAAAGGCAGAGAACACCAGAAAGATGTTTATCTGTGTTTCATTAACTATGCAAAGACATTCCATGGTGTGGATTATAACAAACTATGGATAACATTGCAGAAAATAGGAATTCCAGAACACTTCATTGTGCTCATGAAGAATCTGTACATAGATCAAGAGGCAGTTGTGTGAACAGAACAAGGAGATACTCCATGGCTTTAAGTCAAGAAAGATGTGTGTCAGGGTAGTATCCTTTCACCACACCTTTTCAAACCGTATGCTGAGCAAATAATCTGAGAGGCTGGACTATATAAAGAAAAATGAGGCATCAGGATAGGAGGAAGACATATTAAGAACCTGTGTTACACAGATACAGAAACTTTGCTTGCTGAAAGTGAAGAGAATTTAAAATACTTACTGAAGAAGACCAAAGACTACAGCCTTCGGCGTGGGTCATACCTCAGCATTAAAAAAACAGAAATCCTAACAACGGGACCAGTAAGCAACATCTTGATAAATGGAGAATGGATTGATTGAGATTGTCAAGGATCTTATGTCACTTGGTTCCACAATCAATGCCCATGGAAGCAGCAGCCAAGAAATCGAAAGATGCATTGCAAGGGGAAAAGCTGCTGCAAAGGATTTCTTCAAAGTATTGAAAAGCAAAGATGTCACCTTGAAGACTAATTCACCCCTGACTCAAGCCATGGTATTTTCAATCACATAATATGCATGGGAAAGCTGGACAATGAATAAGGAAGATAGAAGAAGAACCGATGTTTTTGAATTTTGGTGTTGGAGAAGAATGTAGAACATACATACCATGGACTGCCAAAAAATCAAACAGATATGTTCTGGAAGAAGTGCAACCAGAGTGCTCCTTGGAATTAAAGATGGTGAAACTGCATCTTACACATTTTGGACATGTTGTCAGGAGGGATCAGTCCTTGGAGAAGAACATCATGCTTGGTAAAGTAGAGGGTCAGCCAAAGAGGAAGATCCTCAAGGAAATAGATTGACAAAGTGGCTGCCACAATGAGTTTAAGCATAAAAATGATTGTGGTGGTGTCGCACAGGACTGGGCACTGTTTCGTTCTGTTTTTCATAGAGTCATTATGAGTCAGAATTGACTGGATTATACCTAACAGCAACACCATGAGCATTTACAATTAGATTATATATGTGTACTCAAATCTTGCTTGGCTTGCATTAAAGTTACCTAGAAATAATCTTATTTCTATATTAACTAAAAAGAAGCATTTTAATTTGTCTTGTACAGATGCACATGGTACTCTATGTGTATCAAGCAAATGATGCCTATCAGTGTTTCCAGTCAATTAATAATGTGCTCAAGGTATTTTACAAGTACTTTGGAAATAAGGTTGGTGCCTTTCATTTCTTTGAAATTGTTAAAGTGGAGAGTACTTCTACATTCAGGCATAGCTAGATTTTAAAAGAAAACTCATTTAGCATTTCCACTTACCTTTTTCATATGAATCATTTCAGTAAATTTCTAGGCCTTTAATGCTTTTGGCTTCAACTTTGGAAGAGCTGAAAAATGCATGTCATAAATAGGGGAAGGTTTTGAGTCATGAAAGCCAATTTTTGAGAACTCAGGTTTATCGTGTTTTATTTATTTATGGGGGGGCAGTCAATATTTTCTCACAAGTATTAGCATAAATGAAGGGAAATTTGGATCATGCGAATACCTACTTTTCACATGGGATTAGTCTATCAGTCCATTTGAATTGAAAATACATGTTGTTGTGTGGGAATGTATTCAAATTGTTTCTATATGTTGTTACGTGTGTTTGCTCATGTGAGTTTAATTTTGTCTGTGTATGTATGTCTGTGTCTGAGAAACTCTAGGAGTACAGTGGTTAATGGCTTTGCTGCTAACGAAAAGGTCAGAGGTTCAAGCCCACAATCAACTAAGTGGGAGAAAGGCATGGAAGTTGGCTTCTATAACTTAGAGGCTTGAAAATTCTATGGGCACAATTTTAATCTGTCCTATATGGTTGCTGGAAACTGTGATGGCAGTGCAATCAAGTGCTACAGCTGGTAACCAAAAGGTTGGTAGTTCAAATCCACCACATACTCCTTGGATTTATAAAGTTGTCTTACCCTGTCCTGTAGGGTTGCTATGAGTTGAAATCAACTTAATGACAGGGGGTTTGGTACAGTGTCACTTTGGGTCAGAACTAAGACTTGATGGCAATGAGTTTGTTTTTTTGGTTTTTGATATAGGGTTGCTATGAGGCAGAATTAAATAGACAGCAAAGGGGAGTTTCTTCAGTTATTTATTTTTTATGTATGTTTGAGGTTTTCTTCCACAGTTGTGTGTATTTCTTTGGCAATATGAAGAGAGTCACAACCTGATATACTTTTCTATAGTTTTATAGTCATAGGGTTTTATAAAGCATGTGGTGTAGAAACAAGGTCACGTTTTAAATATTATTTTTTAGACAAGCTTTCTTTACATTCAAAATGGTGTTCAGAAAACACCTTTAATGTTTTTTCTAGATCAGAAAATTTGCATCTGTGGGGTTGACAGACCATTTTGCATTAATAAATCTGATGTCCTTCCCCTACTAGTCTTCCTATCCCTTCCTATATTTTCGGTAGAATAGTGTTCACCGTGCCATGGCAATACCTCTCTTTCTTGTCTTGAAGAAATTTGATCCTATTTTCAAATTTGTTTTTCATTTAATAAATTGTATGTTGTCTCTTTATGTTGATGCAAAGACCATATAATGACTATTCATAAGATTAGTGAAGAAAAAGAAAATCATTTATTAAACTCAAGTTGTTTATATTTCAGCAGGAAGCCAGAAAATGAAAAGTTATCAGTATACAGGTTGAAACAATGAACAGCATGGATATTAATGAGCCAGATATAAAACTTACAAATAGATTGTTAGTATTAGATACACAAAATTAACCTCGAGATAAACATCTTAGACAGCAGATGAAAGCATTGGAACAGAAGCAATAGAAAAGGGCCTCAGGGATATCCGCCAGACAGAAAATGCAATAAAATGCGAGAAAGCTCCAATCTCCTAATCATCTTTGCTGTCACAGTCTTTGTAAATTAATTCTCATCTTTTGGCCACTTTTCATTTGGGACTATTTCTAACAGAACGAGTAAGAAAGTAAAAAGAGAAGAGGTTTTGGTGATTTCTACTTTCAGTTGTGGAAAATAACTATGTCGTAATAGAACTAGAATTGCATCAGAGACATTTCTTTGCCTTTGGAGAGAAACAAAAACAAACAAAACAGCCACACACAAATTTCTCAGAGAGATAAATAAATAAATGAGTTCATTTTAGCAACAGATCAAGATGTGGAGAATCTATCCCCATTGTTTATGTGAATGTAACTGTTATATAAATCATGCAGAGTCCCTAAGTGAAGCAAAGGGTTAATATGCTGAGTCGGGAACCGAAATTTTAGAGATTCAAATCCACCCTGAAGTATCATGGAAGAACGGGTGGTGTTCTACTTATGAAAAAGCAGCAAGAGTTAGAATACAGTCATTTTCAATTAGTATTAGTTTAAATCCAATAAGTAACAGATGTGCTTTAGATATGATAATAGAAAACATTCTACGTGCTTGTTTAATAAACATAGGAATATTGAATATTGTAACCCAATCAAACCCACTGCCATCTAAGTCAATTCTGCCTCACAGTGACTCTATAGTACAGAGTAGAACTGCACCATAGAGTTTCCAAGGAGCTCCTGGCAGATTTCAACTGCTGTTTTGGTTAGCAGACACAGCACTTAACCACTACACCACCAGAGTTTCCAAGGAGTGTCTCAGATTAAAAAAAAAAAAAAAATAGGACTAATCACGCATATTTTAATAAAGAAGCAGATCTCCAGATGATCTCTAATTTCTTCATTTTCTCATGAAAGTTGCAATTCAGCACCAGAATGATGTGAGTGTAATATTACTAAGGCATACAATACATGGGAGACATATGAGCAATTGCAAAACACTTACTGAATGGATTCTAATTATATGCAAACTTTCTACCTGCATTTCATCTTAGGTGGGGCATCACAGCATGTTTAATAATGCACAGCAGTTGCACAGTATTCTTTTTTTAAAGAAATTCGAATCCTTTAGCTATACTCCATAAGTAAATTTATTCATTGGAAAATGGGACAGTAAACCATAGATTGATTTTGCTTCCAAAATCATTACTCCTTCCTCTGTGTTAGGTTCTTTGTTGACAACTGAGTGTTCAATTGTACAGGCTACAGAAGCATGGACTAAAACAGTGGTTTAATGGAGAAGGTTATATATAGATCAGGTTTATGATTTTGATAAAAATGGTTTCTGCTGGAAGAAGATGCCCTCCAGAAGGAAGCACAAATGCCCAGTTTGAAGGCTGAAAATGACTGACTGATTCCAGAGACAAACACTAGCTTAGAGTTAACTGGCATTGTTACTGATACTTATTCTTGTTGTTGTTTAGTTTAGAAATTCAGTAGTTTTAAGTGTTCTCCCCTAGTCTCATTTCTTTCAGAGAATGTTGCTTTTTAGTATATGATTTTGCACAGTGGCTGTTTCTCAGTAATTC
The DNA here is from genome assembly GCA_028571685.1 of Heterohyrax brucei. NCBI lineage: Eukaryota > Metazoa > Chordata > Mammalia > Hyracoidea > Procaviidae > Heterohyrax > Heterohyrax brucei. The sequence continues at coordinate 27,230,500 of CM053146.1, forward strand.
ATGGTGTTACAGCTGAAAACCTTGTTTTTCTGGTATAGTTTCTCATTATTATTGATATCCTTCAAGTCTTCCTTATGTTATCAATAGGTCCCATAGCCTTATAAGCCTGATGCAATGTTATCTGTGTACAACGCATCAAGGGAAGAGGATTCAAACAGTGGGATTAAAAAAAAGTGTGTGTGTGTGTGTGTGTGTGTGTGTGTGTGTGTGTGTGTCTGTGTGTGAGATTCCCAAGGGGGAAAATGTCATATATTATAATCTTTATTTTAAACTTAAACTTTGAAGATTGTGCTAGCCTAATAATATAATTAATATTCTTACTTATCATAATCTTTAAAAAGATAAATCATTAAAACATAAAAAGAAGAAATACTTAAATACAGGTATACTCCTACATAAGACCTAAAGACAAGGTAAATTAGGAAGACTTTCTTATTGAAATTATTCATAGAACATCTTTAAATATAGAGTACATTTAAATATCATTTAAAATGCAACATCAAATCACAAAGTATCCAAAAAAACACATGTATAATATACTTATACACATGTATTCAGATTTATATTGACTATTAATAAATATTGGAAACCCTGGTAGTGTAACAGTTAAGTGCTGTGGCTGCTAACCAAATGGTCTGCAGTTTGAATCCACAAGGCACTCCTTGGAAACTCTATAAGGCAGTTCTACCCTATACTATAGGGTCTTTATGAGTTGCAACCAACTCAATGGCAGTGGGTTTGGGTTTTAGCTTATTAATAACTATACACAATGCATATGGAATAATGTATATCTGAGAGATTTACAATGGAGGAGAAAAGGTTGTATAAATATGTAAGTCATAGAAACACTTATATACAGCCATGCTTTGCTAAATTTTCAACGATATGTTCTGTGAAACAGGATGTTATGTGATTTGGATGTTGTGGTTGTGCAAGTAGTCAGATTACAAACAAATTCTGATTCTCAAGTCTGTCTTTAAGTTGAACTCGTATGTAAGTTGGAACAGTTATGAACGGTTCCTATCTAACATCAGCCAGTTTCTTGTCTCTTCTTGTCTTAGTACGTAACATTTTATCTACCTTTTTATGCATAAAATCATTAAACACTTCCATATATATTAAAATATCTTTAATATGGTAATAATAATAATGTTTTGATGTGTGTCACATTTGTTATTATGAACCACTATAGCCAAGCACCGTCGAGTCAGATCCGACTCACGGCAACCCTAGGGGCCAGGGTAGAACTGACCATGTATGTACCTCAAATTTTGCATGTAATAGTCTCTATGAAGGTTGTGAACCATAGACGAATATGCTCTCAGACTGTCTGAACAGAGGTTACGTAGTGTATGACTGTTTATGAAAACATCTTCATAAAAACTAGGGTAAAGCAGAAAACTAACAATATCAAAAATTAGACTCAAGATATATGGAGAATCCTGGGATAGACAGCTGTATAAGAAGGCATGGACCCGATATTGTTACAGATGGACTGATAGAAAGAAGCAAGGAAAGATTTAGGGAAGAAGTCTTACTGAATGACAAAGAATTCAGTGGGGCACAAAAAAAAAAAAAAAAGAGAACAGGGGAATAGAGTCAATACAAAGCATGTTGTATTCTGGGAAAGAGTAAAATTTGAGTCTCTACTGGGTAGACCTTTATCAAATGTTGTATCGATAAGTCAAGTATGAAAGAGCAGAAAATGAGAAGAAGTAAACTAAATTTCCCTGCTCAACTCTGCTTCTCTCCATGAAATTGGGAAAGACATTACTTCATCTTTAATAATTTATCTTTCTGGAATGAGTTCTATCAGGGTCTAGGCATATTAAGTCAACATGCATTTATTTATCAAAGAAATGGCTACATCTGCAGGATAACTCACAGAATTTGCAGTCTTACAATATTATAGAATCACAGGTCAATCAGTAAGTGTTCATAAGATTTTTGTATGCATGCTAGACGTTATCCAGATACACTTAACTGATCTGAAAAACTATTACAAACTTCAGGATGTCTGTACACTTTTCATCTCCCATAGACATCAGCATAGATTTTTGCATATAAAAATAACATAGTACATGTTATTGTACTAAATTATATACATATGAATAGAAAATAAAAGTAAAAGATAATAACTTTAAGTTATGCATGCTGGAATGCATATAAGTGGTATGGAAAAATATATGAGGTTGGATATAGATAACTGGAGCTTTAAGGACTCCCTCTCATTTTAAGCAGCAGAATATGAGAAAGACAGTTAGGCATCTGGAAGAACTGAAGAAGGAGACCTGGTAAAGTAGATTATGATTCCATAAGGACCAGAGAAAACCCAGGCTACTAGAGTACACCTAGGAAACCCTGGTGGCATAGTGGTTAAGATCTACAGCTGCTATTGGAAAGGTGGACAGTTCAAATCTACCAAATGCTTCCTGGAAACTCTATAGAGTAGTTCTACCCTGTCCTATAGGGTCGCTATGAATAAACTTGATGGCAATGACTCTGTTTTTTTTTAGGTTTTGAGGTACATTAGTGGTGGCAATGTTCCTTACCTTTTCTATTACAGTTAAATGGTCTTTCCTTACTGATCCAACTGTACTTTCAATATCATGAAATTAGGTTTGGCTTTCAGAAAAGACAGCCACAAAGAATTCCTCACAGGGCCATGTATTCTGAAGCTTCACAATCAGACTTGGCAGAGAATGATTTCCAAACTGCTAGAGTCCACTATCTTCAAGGGCAATCTTCTTTTCATTTATTCAGGTACCCGCTGCAGCCCATCTCCAACTCCTGCATTCACCATAAAATTTTCTATACATAAACTCATCTCCATAGATAAAGAAATGGCTCTGATCATACCAGATACTCTGCACAAGACAGCCATAGGGAAGTGACAAAAAAAAAACAAACTACTAAATCATTCCTTACTGCCTACTATTTGTTGCCTTTCAGTCAATTCCAACTCACAGTGACTCTAGGACAATGTAGAATTACCCAGTAGTGTTTCCAAGGAGCACCTGGTAGATTCAAGCTGCTGACCTCTTGGTTAGCAGCTATAGCTTTCTTAGATCACTTAAATAATAGTCACTTTATCATTCTTCACTGTGTAATTGCTCATTTAGGGAAAAAAAATTCAATGATTATTTTCCTTCTTTTTAACCTGAGGAGTCAAATATGTCTTAAAAATCTGATTTTTAAAAATACATATATATATTTTTATTTAATATGACTGAGTGAAAATGTACATTCCTGTGACATTATATTGAGTGAAAGTAGTCAGCAACAAAAGGACAAATATTGTATGAGACCTCTATGACAAGATCTCAAAAATACATTTTAATTTAAGGGGGAATACAGAAAAACTGCCTTGAAGTCATTTTGATCCATATACACTTGCAATCACATCTTAGGAATGATTTTGCATTTTATAAAAAATAGATCATTTTATAAATATAAAATTTAAAAAAAAGTCTGCATTCAATCTTTGCAGGTCACACTGTGAATTATTAACCATGAAAAAAATTCTCAGAATTTATCTCTGAAAACCAATGGGTTGAGATAATGTAAATTAACATGTAATATAATTGGTAAAAAAAAAAAAAAATACCACTAATTCATTAATATCCACTTTCATTCCTTTCATCAACTAAAAATTAACACAGTAAATTCTATGGGCCTAGCTATACTCTTTTAACTAGTTTAGTACTGTGTGCTTATTACATAGTTTATGGATGCTAAATTGCATATAAAATAATTATAGTAATAATTATAAATATTTAAAATTCATACTACTAATATAAATAAACATGATTACAGGTATATTTGTTAAACCCTATGTGAAGATGCCTATGCTCCACCAAATATTATGATTTTATATATATGTTAAAACAAATAAAAAATCCATTGCCTTTGAATTGATTCAACTCATAGTGTCCATAAAAGACAGAGTAGAAGTGCCCTTTGAGGATTTCAAGGGGTGGCTAGTGATTCAAAATGCCAACTTTTTCATTAGCAGGCAACGTCTTAAACACTGTGCCACCAGAGCTCACACACACACACATACACACACACACACACACACGCTATTACTTAAATAATAAGTAAACAGAAGCTTTGAGAAACTGTGTACAATGTATTCATTAAATCTTTGAGTGAAGCTGTGAACCCTGGCATACCTGACTTGAAATTCAACACCAGTTATTCTAGCATTCTGTCTCTATAAAAGACCTGGTTACCCTTTTCAACAAGAGAGTCTTTATAAATAATCATTCTGTCCTAGTTCTTACAGTCCTCTCCCTAAATTAAAAACCAACCACATCAAGGCATAAGTCTGATACTAAGATGAGCTACTTAGATTCTTTAGATCAAGGGTGTAGGTAAAATCCATAACTCTTGTCTCCCTTTTGCCTGATGTGTGACATTACTCAGAGGCCAGTGAAGATGCAAGTGTAATTACTGTTTATACATTCATCTGTACAAGTGTGTCATACTTCAAGGACAGTAAGTTCTATTATCTTCCATTCTGAAGGTCAGCACATTCTGAAAGATAGCTAGTATAGTTTCTTTCTTTGAGGACTCCTTATTTTTCATTGACTGAAGACAGTGATCTTTTTTTCTCAAAGGGAAGCATGACTGAGAGACAAGGTGAGGCTGGAAATTTTTTTTCTTCCTTATCATCTCCTTTTAGTCCCTCAAATTTTGTCCTTAATAAATCACAACTACACTTCAAACAGATACTGAACAAAACCAGGTGAAAGAGAAGAAACAAAAGAAAGAGACAAGAAAGAGCAAATAAAAACTTTCTAAGAAGCCACCAAGAACTTTCAGAGCCAACTGACAGTGAAGAGCAAAGGAAAAAGGTCTGAGCAGAGGAACTGAGGTGAAGGCACTAGAATTAGGAATGAGTACAGAAGAAAGGAAAAATATTATCACACTATTTTTGTGTTGCCTTTTAATACATGAAGGTATAAAATTTTTCTGTACGTTAACATACACAAAATCAATGCTGTCTACACAAAGACTAAATTATACCCATAATAATTGTAAGAATCATATGTGCTAGGCACCATACAAAGCATTTTTGTTGTATTTCATATAATTTATAACACAGTTTTAAAACACAGGTTGTATTGGAATGCATATTTTATATTCAGAGAAACTAAGACTTTTAACAGATTAAGTAACTTGCTTGCAGACTGCCATGGATTGGATTGTCTCTCCCCAAACATATGTGTATCCCTGTACTTTGACAGCACTTGGCTTGGCTGGTACTTCGGCCATGATTCCCAATATTTTATGATTGTCCTCTATTTTGTGATTCTCCTATGCTGTATGTCAAAGGATTAGGTTGGGGCTATAAATCCCTTCATAGGATGATGTTCCTACTCCATTGTAAATGGAGTTTCCCTGGAGTATGCCTTGTACCACTCTTAATCCTTTCATCCTACAAGAGGTAAAACAAAAGGGAAGCAAGCAGAGAACTGAGAATCTCACACCCTTAAGAAAGCAGCACCAGGGAGAAGAGCATGACCTTCAGACCTGAGGTTCCTGTGCCAAGATGCTCCCTGGACAAAAACTGATGCAATACTGGACTTTCCTCCAGAGCTGATATGGGGGAAAGCCTTCCCCTGGAGTGGGTTTGGATTGGGATTAGGATTGTAGCCTACTGGACTGCGTGAGAATAAATTGTCCTTTGTTAAAGCCGTCCATTCTGTGGTATTTCTGTTAAGAGCAGCACTAGCTAACTAGAACAAGGACACAGAATGAATAAGTGGCAAAATCAGTATTTGAAGCCAGACAGTATGATTCCACAGACTGAACACTTAACCACTACATTCAGTAATCATAAACCACAACAGCAACAAAAATCCCAGTGCTATCAAGTAAAAAGAGTAGAACTGTCCTGTAGAGTTTCCAAAGGACAGTTGGTGAATTAAAACTGCTGACCTTTTGGTTAGCAGTGGAGCCCTTAACTACTGCATTACCAAGGCTCCAGCAATCATAATAAGAAATGCTTTTTCATGTTTCCTATGGATACACTTCTAGACAACTTTAAGCACTGTCATCATATATTTGATGGGTTCTCAATAAGGATAATAACTAGTGAAAACAAAAAAATAAAGCTTAACTCATTGCTGTTGAGTAGATTTTGAGCCAGTTATCCTACAGATAAAATGCTAATTCAACAACAAGCAGTAAAACATAAGAGGTTAGTGGCCTCTGAGACTAATGCTACAAGGTTACAGTAGTGTTTTACAGAAAGTGTGAATAATTGGAACTCCAAAGTCGATTTTTAGTGAGCTTTTCTCTGTATTAATTCAGAAAGAAAAATAGATAAGAATAGCATAAATTCCACCCACTGTTTCAACACTGGATGTAACTGTTTCCCCAATGTTTCATAAATACTGATGAAGAGCATAAGGACTGATTGCTAAGCAGATATTCATAAACCTAATTCTGTGGTATCACTATCCTCAGTAAAAGCATGAAATTCTACTTGGGAGGCAAGAAGCAGGACATGTTACGCAGCTCTCCATACAATTTTAGTGATGGTGTCCTTGAAGAATACGTGCAATGACAGCACCCAGATAAAATGAACAAATTGGACTTCTGTAGTTTTTTTTTTTAATTCAAAATGCCATCACATTAAGAAAGAAATAATAAAACTTTTAGATTCCTTTATTGCAAAAATAAATACTTACATTATTAAAAGAACAGCATACTGGTTTCGGTCCGTAAAATCTTTAGGAAGAGACAACTGTAAAGGAAGTTCTTTTAAAGAAAGAGCAAAATATTAAAGATGGAAAATTATTTAGGTTTAAAACTATAACATGCACAGAAAGCTGGTTTTGAAAAGCATAGCATGCCCCAAACTTTACCATAGTCATCAATATGAAGCATCTTAATTTCTGGTTTTACTATCTTCTTCTTCAGGATAGCCTCCTTCAGCCTAAAATTGCTTTCCAACATAAAATATTCTATAAACACACAGAAGAAGAAAGTGTAAATAACTAACTGCTACGAGTTGACAAAAATCAATGTAATACAAGAAATCATTATCCAGCTGTTACCATTTGATAGGCACTGTGCTAGGGTAATTAAACTTTTCATAATTTCCCTCCTGAGTTACTACAACGGTTTTCTAACTGAACTAAAATTAAGCAAAATTTTCTCCATTGGCTTTTCTATGCTGGAGTTAGCATTTACAGCTCTGAAATAGAAATCCTGTGTTATTATCCTGTTTAAAATTATTTAAAGGGAAACAAAATTACGTAACCTACAACAGAAGGAAATTGTCTGTCATCCAATACAAAATTACCAGGAATGAAGCAAAACAAACAAAAACTGGAAAATACCACCCACGATAAACCAATCAAACAAAAAGCCCATTGCCAGAGAGTTGATTCCAACTCATAGTGACCCTGTAAGACAGGATGGAATTGCCTTCATAGAGTTTCCAAGCCCCCCCTGGTGGATTCTAACTGCTGACCTTTCGGTTAGCAGCTGTAGCACTTAACCACTATGCCACCAGTGTTTCCACCCATGATAAAGGCAAATGCAGTCAACAGAAACAAAGAAATGACACAGATGGTATAATTAACAGACAAAGACATTAACAGAAATTGTTTAACTATGTTCCATACGCTGAACGGTGTAGAAAAAGCATAAGCACATTAAAAAGAAATTATTGAATAAAAAAGATCCAAATTGAACTTCTAGAAATGAGAAGTGCAAAATGCAAAGTGAAGACTACATGAAAACTACAATACCTTAGATGAAAAATACACTGGATGGAATTAATAGCAGATTCGATACTGCAGAATAAAAGAGTAACAAATCTGACAACATAGCAACAGAAGATACTTAAAAGGAAATATCAAAAAATAGAGTTAAAAAAATACAGGAAGCATCATTCACTTGTCAATGTAATATAAATGTAATACGGTGAATTACATTGAGTGATGACTGCTACAGCATTCAAGGATTACTGGCATAAATTGCATAGAGTTGTAATATACTACTCTTTTTTTATTAATTGCTGGGTTTGTTTTGTTCATATTTTTTAGTTTAGGGATTTTTGCATCTATATTCATGAGAAATTTCAACCTCTTTTGAGTTTCAGAAGGGATCCTGGTAATGTGTACATGTGGCTCTCTTATTATGAAATTGCATCAGCTCTCTTTCTTTTCTTTTGAAAGAATTGTTCGAGTTTAGTATTCAATTAATAAACATGGGATAGCATTCACCAGTAAATCCAACCGGAATTGGAGTCACTTTGTGGGAATAATGTTACTTGTGAATTAAACACTATAATACAGAATGACCTATTTAGATATTGTCCTTCTTATTATGTGAATGCTGATTTATATTTTTAAGGTATTTGTCTAATCATAAAATATGCCAAATTTACTGACATAAAATCATTACCTTTTTAATGTCTGCCAAGCCAGCCAAGTGCCGTCGAGTCTTGATCTCTATTAGCATCTTTTTTCATTATTAAAATGGTAATTATATTGTTTTCTCTTTCTTTTTTTCCTTTATGAAAATCTATAATTTTATCAGTTTCATTTCCTGGAAGAAGCGTCTTTATATTTTATATATTTCTTCTACTACTTTCCTTTTTGTATATCACTGATTTCTTCCTTCAATTTGTTTTTTATTTATTCTTCTTTTTATAGATTCTTCAGATGGAAGGAAACATAGATTGTTGATTTAAAATTTGGATATGTTGTGTTTCATTTTTATTGAGTTAAAAATATTTTCCAATTATTTTTCTAATTTATTCTTTCATAAATGTTTTATTTAGAAGTGTGCTATTCATTATTGTTGCTTTTAGGTGCTGTGGCTTTTGACTGGCAGTGACCCTGGGTGCAACAGAACAAAGAAACACTGCTGGTTCTGTGCCATCCTCATAATTGTTGTTATGTTTTAGGCCACTGTTGAAGCTACTGTGTTAATTCATTTCAATGAGGGTTCTTTGTCTCAGACCCTCTACCAAACATCATGTCCTTCTTCAGGGATTTGGCCCTCCTGATAACATGTCCAAGGTACATAACAGGAAGTCTCACCATCCTGGCTTCCAAGGAGATTTTGGTTGTGTGTTCTCTGACAGTCCATGGTATATTTAATATCTTTAATGGTTATGATTGCATATCAAATTAGGCAGACCTTGATTATTACTGTTTTGAAAGTTGTATAATGTTGTGGTCACCTCCATGATGGAAGGTGCTGAGTGGTATCGGTGGGGCAGGGCCTGTGGTAACTCACCAGCTCCTCAGCCTTCATCTCTTTGTCTTCTGCTGACCGCTTCCTTCCTGCTCACCTTGCTAAGGCTTTTGGCTTGTTGTAGATCCAGTAGCTTCCTCTCTTGCCTCTGACATCTGGTTCTGGGGACACGAGGTAACAATTCATCTGTTGATCTTCAGATTCAGCCTACGAGTAAGCATCCTGTTCCCTCTTCCGGAAATCTTGAGTTTGCCAGCCCTTGCAGGTACGTGAATCAGAAGAAACCTTCCAGCTTGCCTATCACCTTGGGATTCCTTGACCTTCAACACTTGTGAGCTGGAACCCTGCCCACTGACCAGCCAGTCTGGCATTTGCCAACTTCTGCAGCAGCTGCTGCCTAAGGTTGTATCCTGATCCAAAGTTTGGGATGCTTTGGCTTCTACAATTCTGTGAGTTCCTTGCTTAATATGAATCTCTCTCTCTCTCTCCACGCACACAGACATATACACACCAAAAAAGCCAAACAAACCTAGTGCCATTGAGTTGATCACACTTCACAGTGATCCTACAGGACAGAGTGAAACTGTTCCATAGAGTTTCCAGCGAGCACCTGGTGGATTTGAACTGCCATCCTTTTGGTTCACAGACATAGCACTTAACCAGTACGCCACCAGGGTTTCCTGTGTGTGTATGTGTGCGTGCGTGCGTGCACACACACACACACATATGTAGAAAACATATTTTACTGGTTTTGCTTCTCTAGAGAACCTAGCCTAAGACAATACTCTTTAGAAAAGTTAAATTTCAAAGCCATCAATTCTTCTTCAGTTTTCCTTATCCATTGTACAGCTTTTGCATGCATACGAAGTGTTTGAAAATAGAATGGCTTGGGTCAGGTGCACCTTGATACTCAAAGTGACATCTTTGCATTTCAACACTTTAAAGAGCTCTTTTTACAGCAAATTTGCCCCAGTGCAGTACATTGTTTGATTTTTTGGACTGCTACTTCCATGAGCACTAATTGTGGACCCAAGTGAAAGAAGCCCCTGCCAACTTCAATATTTTCTCCATTTATCCAGGTGTTGATATTGGTCCAGTTGTGATGACTTCTGTTTTCGTTACATCCATAGTGGGGGTTACAGTCTGTCATCTTCATCAGCTCTCTTCGCTTTCATCAAGCAAGGCTTTGTGATCTGCATATTACAAGTCGTCTTCTTCCACATCTGAAGCTGCTTCTCCTTCGTGTAGTCCAGCTTCTAGGGTTACTTGCTCACCATACAGACTGAAGAACTATGGTGAAAGAATACAACCGTGAGGCACACCTTTCCTGACTTTAAACCACGCAGCATCCCTTGGTTCTGTTCCAAACACTGCTCTATGATTTAAATATAGATTCAGCATGAGCACAATGAAATGCTCTTGAATCTTCATTCTTCAAAAAGTTATCTATAACTTGGTAGAATCCACATAGTAAAATGCCTTTGCAAAGTCAATGAAACAGATTTATTTTCAGGTGTCTTTCTGTTGTTTATTTCAAGTTTAATTACAGTTTATTGAGCTAAGGCACTGTACATAATTCTAATTCTTCTGATTCTTAAATACATGAAGACTTTTTTATGGTAGAGGATTTATCTACTTCGGCAAAAATTCCTAGTGCACTTAAGAAAAACAAAACAAAACTGTCAAAATCTGCTGTTACATAGTGTTCTATAAAGGTTATTAACATCAAATCAGTTGACAGTGTTTTTCCAGCTCTCCTGAGAGAATGATTTCATCTTGTAGGTCTGTTTTTTAAGAATCCCTGGTTTCACAGTGGTTATGCACTTGGCTGCTCACTGAAAGATCAGTGGTCAAATCCATCAGCTGCTTCATGGAAGAAAGATAGTACAGTCTGCTTCCATAAAGATTACAGCTTTGGAAACTCTATGGGGTCAGTGTCTGCTCTCTCCTATGGGGTTGCTCTGAGTTGGAATCCATTCAACGGCAATGGGCTTCTTTTTTGGTATATTTCTTTTTTAGTGTTGCTAGTTTGGGCTTCACATGTTTTAAAAGTACATGTTTAGGAATGTTGTGTCTTCCTAATGCATAGCTCCATTTACTAATAAGAGATTTTAATAAAGGGCTAATTAGAAATATACGGACATCGGCCAAGGGAATTTTAAGGAGTAATAAAATAACCCATTGCTTCATTACACTGTCTATGCCTGAATGCCAAAGAAATCAAGGACTTACTAGAATGTCCATGGTAATGGCCAGTGAGAGACAGACATTGACAGGAACAGTGACCTTCAGCCAAGGATCAAAGTCAACCTGTGGAACCTCTACTGGGTCAAACCCGGAGAAATAGGTAGCATCTCTAAATCACTTTTTTCTCTCTCTCTGTTTGCATGTAGGATTCCGATCAGGTAAATCAAAGGGTCCACAGGACAAGGAAATCTGTTAAGTCTTCTTTACAAACTACTTCTGGGGCACAGACCATGGCAGAGAGCTGAGAGTTAAGACTGGTTCTAAAGGAACAGATGGAAGACATTCAGGGTACTGGGTATTATTTCATTAAGATTTACTGCTAAATAGCCTCTTCTGTTGCTTATAATAGATTCTGACTAATATAGATAGGTCTGTTATGATACTTTTTATTTGGAAGTATTTCATTAGGATAGACACATTCCTGGTGAAGCAAAATAAATAAAAGAGAAAAAATGGTAAGAAGATACATAAAATTTAAGGCTCATGGCTTAGTCACTCTCTCTCTTTTTTTTAATGTAACAAAAGAAAGACCTGTTGCAATTTATATTTCTACCAGCAAGCTATAGGAGCCTTATTATACCTTATTTAGCAATGTAGTTTTTTTCTCTGTTATTTAATTTGTTAGAATAAATTACATTGCAGTGTTTGACTCTGCATTGTTTGACAACTACAGGGTTTAAGCATTTTCTATTTCTGTTAATTATATTTCTCTTTTCTCAATTTTCTCTTCATGGGCTATTGTACTTCATGTGGTGCAAAAATGAGTTGCAACTGACTCACTATTGTACTTATTTTCATTAATCCAAAAATTGACTTGCCATTGGATGTTTTATCTGCATGACTGATTATCCTTTGAAAAGAAAATTAAGCACTTGACCCTCTTCACAGACATTTTTTTACCTTCTTTTTATCCTGAGACAGTTGACATCTAAGTGGAAAAATTACAAACATTTCCCACAGACAAAAGGGTTCAGTGATTTGCAGCACAATTTATTTAAAAAATGTTGCCTTGCAACAGTTGGATGAAATTAAAATCAGATTGAGACTTTTTTATCACTGTTTCTTAAAGGCAAAATTCTCAGTGGACCCCATTTATCATTTATTCCATGTACTCTATATGCCATGGATTTATCACACCTCACAGCAAGTTCACTTTTTCATTTGTCTAGGAGTAATTTGATCCTGTCAATATTTATTAATTTGTCTCATATCTCAGAAAAATATATGTAGTGGACCAATTTTATACACTAATTTTTATGTACTTTAATTTGCATATGCCATAATACTCTGTCAGCGTTCCATTTTATCAACCACAATGTCTTTATTGTCATTACTGTTACAGATAGTGTCAACATTGAACAAACTGAATTTGCTTACAATCACCTCTTTAAGTCTTTATACTAAACACTGAGATACAGAAGTAGACACTAAAAGAAGTACCAAACTATTTTCTAACTATCCAAGAACAAATGCATGTTTAGAAATTGTGTCTTTGTCTATGAGAAGCATGAAGTCTCCACGCGGCATCTGAAGTCTGAGGAGCATGACTTTCTCTGGTCTCTCAAAGTGACATTTGCCATTGACCCTTACACTGCTACATAAACACCTTCTCCAAGTCAAGCAGCCTGGCTCCAATTCCTATTTAATCATAAGTATCTGATGCAAGAGACAAAAACACAGTAGGATGTGATGATACACTATCATACCAATGATACCTTTATTCTGGGGTCAGAATGCCTCCTTTGATTCTAAGAGCTATGGCTTATTGGTATGACACTGGCCATGCTATTTAACCTTTATAAGGGTCAATTTCCTCATCTACAAAATGGGATAATACAATTAATTATCTCAGGCAGTTTTTCTGAAAATTAGTTCATAATATAAACCCTTATTATGAGACTGTAACAGCCTATGTTGAAGTCATTAGAGCACAAGAGAATAATTTGAATAAATAAGGAAATAAAAGGGAAAAGATGGAAGGACAGAGAAAGGACAGCAGGAAGTACATTAGCTATTAATTTTTATAGTTAGCTCAACCATGTATTTACTTGTCCGCTCTGCCATGATGTCTTAAACACACTGGCAAAGTCTTAATCTTGATGTAGTTCAACCTGCTACATTATCAGATAAAGTGTTTACTTGATAAATAATGGATGCTGAATCAATAAATGAATAAATAAATGAATGAATGTTAAAATTAGAAGGTCCTAAATATCTAGAAAAAAACCATAAAATACAGAAAAACGTATTTTTCATACTTTTCCTAAAAGTCTACAAGAGGAATCATTCCAGAGGAATGCTATCTATAAATCACAGCAAGGAAAAAAACTAGAGAATTCAAAGATCTGTAGTTGAAATATATCTGAAACAGCCTCATCAATCACTTTTCATTCATTTCCAGTACATAAGGCACCATCTGATTAATGAAAACATGTAAGAGAAACTTGCTTTATAATTCACCTTACATACACAAGGCCAAGCTGATGGTGCCTACCTCACTTTGTTTACGCCATAGACGTCTTTAAAAAAGGTTCTGTAGAGTATGGCATTCAGTATCAATAATGTCATGCTTCTTACCCATGGTGACCATAACTACTCTGAGTCGCCTTGCTTGAGTACTTACTTTCTGGGCTGTTCGTGTTATGTAGGCTGACCACTGGGACTCCTGGACCTGGATTTCAAAAATATATGAATAATAATATTTAAGACAGCTAAGTGACAACTACTGGAAAATTTACATGGCAATTTTTTTTTTTTTTTTTTTTTTGTAAAAAGCAGCATTTCATAGTTAAAAGGCAGTCAAACATAGAACCAGATAATTGGTTTATTCATTTCTATGGATATTTTATCCATAAAATAAGAACATATGGGCAAAAAAAAAACCTATTTGTAGAGATTATTGCTAAGACCTCTTTCTCCCCAAAGTGTTCTTTACGTCTACATTTCTGTGACCCTGCTCAACGTTATACATACCTTACTCTATCTGTACTCTTATCGAATAGCCAAAGCTGTTCAGAAAACTAACTCAAGACTCTGTAACATGCTCAAGCACTGATGTAGGATTAAATACTTTTTACCTTTTAGCCAAGAAACAATGAAGACCTACATAATAAAAAAATATTTTATCTAAAGTGTAAGTGAAACATTTTGGGTTTATTTTACTGTTAATTAAAAAATTAACTAGAATCTCAAGTCCTTTCAAATAAACTGGTTAATTAAGACGTTACTATAAGGTGTTACCAAGAATCTTCAAACATACCAGTTAATTAAAATGTTACCATGTGACTTTGAATCATCCCTTCTCTAAGGAACCCTATCTAAAAGTCTTATGGTTTTGGCCCAGTGTGATCATACAAGAAATTCTCATTTTTATTATTACCTCATTTCAGATATCCAGAGAGAGGAAATGAGTTAAAAAGAGCCAGTACTAGTCAGCTCCTCAGAGGGTCTTAGAACAGCTTAAGGTACTACAGGAGCAGTGCTCAATTTATCATGTTGTAAGAAGTCGTGAATTTTATCTCATTTCTGAGAAATTATTAATATGTCTTGAAGATACCATACAAACATATAAGACTCTAACACATTGTTCCCAAATAAAACAATTATTTGAAGTCAACATAAGTTCTCTGAACTGAAGGGGGCTGGAGCAGGGGCATTCAATATCCCATAGATTCCAAATTTCTTGAAACCAAGGCAATATTTCACTAGTTGTTCCTTTACTTAAAGACTAAGTAAACTAGTTTACAACTGTGGCATGGCTTTGGTCATTTTTCTCTTTCATTATCATTTTTAAAACATTCTGTTCCAATAGCCCTAACTGATTGTTTGTCTATGCTGACTTACCAATTTTTTTTCTAATTTGAATAATCTAAACAAACTTTGTGTCTTCTCAGACTCATAATTTATGCCCTTTTGAAAAAAAACATTATGAGTTAAGAATACAAAATTTTGCTAACTAGTATAGTTACTAATGATAGTAATAGATGCTGGTCCAATCAAATGTGTTAAATACATTTTTCTGAAATTATTTAGTATCTTACCTTTACAAAATAGCAAGAAATGTTGATTCATAGGACTAAAACTGGCACTGAAATATGTACACTGTTCTTTCATAAAAGTACATGAAATGCATTGACGGTTCAATAATCCTTCAGTTGAAGCACTAGGGAAATAAAAGTAAAGTTAGAAATAGTACCATTTTAGGCACCGGAATGTGCCTAAATATTTAAATATTAACACAAACTGAGAAGATACACAGTGCTAGCTTGCGTAGAAATTCCTTGTAAATTTGCACCAAAGAAATGCAAAGTAAATTTCTTTTATTAATGTTAAGACATACACTTATTTTTTCTGTTATAAAATCATGGCATTGGGTTTTTTTTTATATGTATATATGAAATTAAATTTAAAATTAAAAAAATAAGTATATATGAGTGTGCGTATATGTGTGTATATATATGTGTGTGTGTGTGTATATGTATATGTGGAGTCCTGGTGTTGCAGAACGAGCACTGGTGTGTTGCAGTGGTTAAAGGGCTTGGCTGCTAAGCTAAGAAAATTGGCTGTTGCAATCTATTAATAGTTTCTCCCCTGCAGAACTGTTTCTGTAAAGATGTGAAGTCCTGGAAAACATAAGAGGCAGTTATACTTTCTGCATTAGGGTTGCTGGAGCCCTGATGGCACAGTGGTTAATAGCTACAGCTACTAACCCAAAGGTTGGCAGTTTAAATCCACCAGCAATTTCCTTGAAATTCTAAAGAACACTTCTACTCTGTCCTACATGGTTCCTGTGAGTCAGAATCAACTCCATGGCAACAAGATTTTTTGGGGGTGGGGGCAGGGAGGCATTATGAGCCAAAATCCACTTGATGGCAACGGGTTTGGTGGCGCAAACTGTTAAGCAACCTCAGCTTTACTGAAAGGTTGGTGGTTTGAACACACCAAGACCAGGCAGTCCTCTTCCATAAAGATTATAGCCAAGAAAACCTTATGGAGAAGTCCAGTTGTCACATGGGGTCACTATGAGTCAGAAACAACTTAGTGCTTGTCATGGTTGGAATTGTGTCCCCCCAAAAATGTGTGCAGCCACGTGGCTGGGATATGGTTCCCAGTATCTTGGGACTGTCCTCCATTGTGTGGTTTTGCTAACCTGTATGCTAAAGGATTAGGGTGGGGCTGTGAATTACTGCTGTGGGGGGAGTTTCCCTGGAGTATGGCTTGCCCCACCCTTAATGCTTTTAGCTTGCAAGGAATAAAAGGAAAAAGAAACAAAGGACAATTTGAGAACCTCGCTACCATCAAGCAAGCAGCACCGGGAGCAGAGTGTGTCGTTCAGACCAGAGGTTCTTGCGTGAGGACACTCCCTGGGCAAAGACTGATGCAATACCAGACTTTCCTCAAGAGCCGACAAGGGGAAAGCCTTCCCCTGGAGCAGTCACCCTGAATATGGACTTGCAACCTACCGAACTGTGTAAGAATAAATCTTTCTTTGTTAAAGCCATCCACTCTGTGGTATTTCTGTTAGAGCAGCCTAGCTGACTAAAACAGTGCTCCTAACAATTACATATCTATATAAAGTCCCAGTGGCACAGCGATGAAAGTGATCCACTGCTGAACAAAATGCTATCGGTTTGAAATCACCAGTGGCTCCATGGAGAGGGATGTGGCTGCCTGATTCCACAGAGATTAACAGCCTTGGAAACCCTATGGGGTCACTGTGAGTCAGAACTAACTTGACAGCAGTTAAGTATGTGTGTGTGTATACAATTTTAACATGTAACACTATAATGTACTGTTATATCTTGAAAAGTATTTCTTTGTAACGCCTGAATTAGGAATTGCCCACAGAGACTAGTATACAATTGGTGTCGCTGCTGTTGTGCCATTTCTGACTCATGGTGAGTCCATGTGTGCAGAGTAGAACTACTCCATAAGGTTTCCAAGGCTGTGATCTTTTGGAAGCAGATTTCCAGCCTTGTCAGTTGAGATCACTCTGGGTGAGTTTAAGCTGTCAACCTTTGGGGTATTAATAGAGTACCTAATTGTTTGAGACATCCAGGTATTCCTAGCATAAAGTAAATATCAATAAATAATTTGGAAGAATGAATAAATGTTCCTACAAGTCTTACCAAAAATTAAACTCATGATTTTGTAAATCCAACATTCTAAACATTAGAATTTGGCATCTGAGCCAAGCTTTCCCTACTGACTACTTTCATTATAATTTTAGGCAAAGAAAAGTAATTCTCGTATGATAATATGTATGATGCTAATGATGCCATATAATTTGAGATACTGGTGATGGAAACCCTGGTGGTCTAGAGGTTAAGTGATACAGCTGCTAACCAAAGGGCTGGAAGTTCAAATCTGCCAGGAATTCCTTGGAAACTGTGGGGCAGTTCTACTCTGGCCAAAGCGTCACTGTAGGTCGGCACTGACTTGACGGCACTAGGTTTTTTTCTTTTTTCTTTTTTTGGTTTGTCAAGAGAAAGAGGAACGTAATCACTTCTTTAACTTTTAAATAATTTGTGTTTATGTTCAAGAGGTCTTGAGATATTTATTTATCCAAGGTTAAATTTCAGACATTGAATCATTTATTTTATAAATGCAGTTGAATGCTAAATTATCTAGACAAAAGAATTAAATAATTAGTGAAGATGTATATCCACTCCTAATATTTTTTTTTTCCACTGGACAGAATATTTTTAATTTAATTTTGGAATGAAACATGATTTGGGGAATATTTTATTGATGAATCATTCAGAACCAAATTAGCTGCCATCAAGTCAATTCCAAACCATGTTGACCCCATAAGTTGTAAAGCAGAACTATGCTTCTTAGGGTTTTCAATGTTTGTGATCTTTCAGAAGTAGACTTCCAGGCCTTTCTTTCAAGGTATGTCTGGATGCATTCAAACTTGAACACTTTTGGTTATAGTTGAGCATTTACCTCAGGGACTTCTAAATGAATCACACCCAGACAAATAAATAAAATCAAACTGGTTGCTATCCAGTGGATTCCAACTGATAGCAATCCTATAGGAAAGACTAGAATTGCCCCATAGGGTTTCCAAGGAGCAGCTGGTAGATTCAAACTCCTAGCCTTTTGGTTAGGAACCATATCACTTAGTTACTGCACAACCAGGGCGCCACAGATTAATTCTGCTGTTCAATATGCCGCGGACATGGAGACAGGAACAGAGTTTTTGAAGTGGTCATCAGAAACACCAGAAGAAGCTGATGTTCAATATCCGGTATGGATCACTCACAAAGTCTTGATTTCCTATTTAAAGCATTACGAGCGCATGAAAATCCTTTTTTTTTTTAAAATCTAGTTGAAGCTATTAATGCACTTAAACATATTAGCTAATTGCATCTTTATGATAAACAGATAATTATACTCATTTTTAAATATGTAGGACAAGACTAGGGATAATAAGAATATGTCATAATAATTCAGAGCTACACCATAACAGGAGTGGAATTTTAACACCTTTTCTTTCTCTCCATCTTCACATGAGTTTTCAGATTCAAGTTTCCTAGAGACTTCTGTTGGTATTTTCTCATAGTTTAGATTATTGAGATTGATGAGACAAGAAAATGTAAAAAAAAAATTGAGCCCAAAGAAATGCAACAGTGAATATAGTCACAGTACTGATTCCGTAGGAGACTTAACGCCTTGGTCATTTTTGTGGCCTAGGGAACACACTGACTGAGTTTTCTTGGTCAAACACTAACATTATCTTACAGTCATGCCAACTGGCATTTGATGAGCTATTAGGGGGAAATTTATTAGTACTACATTTTCTTTATAACATATCCTGCTACAGTAGTACAGCTCATAGGTATTTAGACTGTTCTCCCTCCGTCACTATTCAGATCAGACAAGCACACAACTCTCAGAAGTCATTTTGATTCAAATCACATTTTAGGCTAATAAGAAAAGAGACGGAGGTAGTTCCATTGGCTGATTTTTGCCAAGACTAATCTTCTCACACTGTCATTTTTCTTTAAGAGTTTTGTAAAATGAGAGAAATAAGACATTGATCAAGTATTGCCATGTCTCTAAGGTATTGGTTATGGTCACCAGTCATAAAGTATATTTTTCAAGAAAGATAAACTTCAAGTTACTACAAAGAAAAAATGAGCTGTACTTTAATCAAGATTTCAGAATCAAAATTAGGTCATTCTCTTTAACTGAATAGCTTTTCTTACTCTAGAAGTCATTAGAATTAGGAACATGGATTCCAGAAAATCCAAGGGAAAACAAGAAAAATGACACATTAGTAAAACAAAACAAAACAAAACAAAACAGAAAAATCTGTGGCGTAGAGTTGATTTTGACTCAGAGCCACCCTATACAATAACAGAGTAGCACTGCCCCCAAGGAGCAGCTGGTGGATTGGAACTGTTGAGCTTTTGGCTGGCAGCTGTAGTTCTGAAGTACTGCACATGGTGGTAGAGATGGTAAAAAGATAAAAACAAATTATTCATAGCTAAAAGCATGTAGGAGAATTAGGGGGAATTAGGACAGTTTAAATACGCATTTTTAATCTCAAAGGAAAGCTTAAGCTCCTTGGTAAGAATCAGTGACGATACTTCTTTAGACATGAATTTCCACTAAGACTATGGCAGTTTTGACAATTTAAAAATAAATCTGTGAAGTGGAAATTAGTGTATATAAAGTCTAGAATTAATAGGCTGCTTTCCAGATATTAAAAAAAAAAATCATTCTTATGAGGTCCTGGTAAAATCTTTTTGAGTGAGGATTCATTTTAATACTAAATGGATGTGATCCTTTGCCCTGATTATGAATATAAATATTCATTTAGAGACATCAGATGGATGTAAATATTCCCTCAAGTATTGCCTTAGTTTATTTAGTAACCAACAAGCATTCCTGGCTTAAATAAGGATGCTTTGTCCCGTGATAATCTCGACAAATTTTATAAAATAGGTTAAAAAAAAAAAAAAAAAAAAAAAGCTTCCACCTAATAGACTCTACAAAGTATTAGCAATGACCTTATGATGTTCAGGAATAAATTACATGAGCACCACATTAATGCACTGAATATTCAAAATGAGGCTTTGAGAAGGAGGAGGTCATGGGCAAAATGCCTGTCTGCTGTCATGTGGGAAGCTGCTAGTTTGCAAGTCACATACACCTGAATAAGACACTAATGGAAGATGAATGAGAAAAAGGGAGCATCAAGGCAGAAATTTGTCACAAATCAGGCTGTAGCTGTTTAGGCTTCCAAGGGTCCGGAGCCATGAAACTGAACCAAGCTGTGGCTTTGTCAAGCACTGTTCCTTTAACCACGTTGAAAATGCGCTTTCAGATTGTTCCTCCCTTCATTTAGCTATGTGGATGGTCTTCCAGAACTGAGGAAGAGCCTTGCACACTGCTTACCTGTACAGCTGCCTCCCTCTGGGAGAAGACTCTGTGCTCACAAAGTAACTGCCCAAAAGAAAACAACACACACATCAGCCACACATCTAGTTTTGCCAAGCTGAGCTTGTAAGTGAATTCTCAAAACTGCCAAGAACAGACAAGGGCACTGCAGTTGTTCAACACTAAGGCTTGGGTGTCTTTGAAAACTTTTTAATCTTTTACCTTTATAATAAGATCATTCCACTTTTTCCAGATCTCTCTCAGTCCTACCCCCTCCCTCACATTAAAGAAAAAATGTTCTTTTGACTAGGATTATAGTAAGTGAAATATAATTTTGGTAGAAAAGATGTCATTTTGACTTTCAGAGCCTGACTAGAGAACTGAATAACGCTCACATTTTTTGAGTGTTTTCATCGTATGCCAAGATCTTTATCACTTCCCAGTTTCCTGATGTCAGATGCCTCACGGTGATTTGTTCACTTTTACTCTGCAAAGAGATAGAAAGTATTGATTGTCTTTTTTATTTAGCCAGCTCTAGCAAACTCTAAAATACTGATTGCCTGTGTCACTTTTATTTCTTTAACTCTTGGCTAGCCTTCAGTTTATCATTTTAAATCTCAAGAATGAGTGCATACCACATAAACAAAGACTTAGGCAATGCTGGTGCTTTCACTCCTGCACTGCAGTGAAACCATTCTGAAAAAGTCCCAATGTGATGATCACCTGTACATCTTCTTGACATCAGCATTTCATACCAACAGGGAGTGTTAATCACTCTTGTCTAAAACATCAGCAACAGTGCAGTTCAAACAGCTTTAAATAAAAAAAACAACATTCAGGACTAACCAAAAAGAAACTTGATTCTGAAGAAATATTCAGCTGTACACTTTTTAACTTTACAGAATATATATCACTGTAAAATTAGCTATTTTCACTCAATAATGTGTTTCTGCAATTAACCTACAGTGATGCCCGTAGTGATGGTTCATTTTCATTGCTGCATGACATTTTATTGTACAAAAACCAAACCAAACGAAACCAAACCAAACCAAAACATTCATCTCAAGTCCATTCAGACTTATAGTTGACCCTATAGGACAGAGTAGAACTGCCCCATTGGGTTTCAGGAAGCAACTGACGGATTCAAACTGCTAACCTTATGGTCAGCGGCCAAACTTTTAACCATTATACCATCAGGGTTTCCATTTTACTGCAAAAAAATATAACAATTTATTTGTTCTTCTGATGTTTGTTTCCAAATTTTTGCTGCCTGTGAGCATTCCAGTTAATGTCTTCTGATGAATATGGAAAGGACTTTTCAGAGGCAAAAATCAGTAGTGGGGTTGTTTAGTCATAGGATACACATGTCTTCTACTTAATTAAAAAATCCTTTGCTATTGAGTTGATTCCAACTTACATGAACCTAAAGGACAGAGTAGAACTGCCCCATAGGGGTTTTAAAGAGTGTCTGGTGGAGCTGAACTGCTGACTTTTTGGTTAGCAGCCATAGAATGTAGCTACTGTGCCACCAAGGCTCTTCTACTACACTAAAAAGTCAAAGCTACTCAAATCAAGTCAATTCTGACTCCTAGCAACCCTATAGGTCAGAGTAGAATTGCCCCAAAGAGTTTCCAAGAACCGCCTGGTAGATTTGTACTGCTAATCTTTTGGGGTAACAGCAATAGCACTTAACCATTACACCAAAGTTTCGATTTCTACTGAACTATATAGTGGCAAAGTAATTTCCAAGTTGTCCCAACTTATACTTGACTAAATTCCCATGACTGTATATCTTCCCCACTTCCTCACCAACAGTTGTTATCGCCAGAATTTTTTAGTTTTGTCAACCTAATGAACGTGAAACTCTATTTTATACATTTTCTTTTCATTTAGAAAATTCCACATCCTACATAAAGGCTGAAAGAATAATACAATGAATGCATGCTCATAGTTTCTACATTTGAAATATCTGTCATTCCTCTAGTTTTTGTGTTCAATCATTTAAAGATAAATTACAAATTTCAGAATATCCTAACCTTAATTTCCTCAGCACACATCTATCAAGGTGAAAAATATTTTGCTATATAGCCAGCCAAGCCAAGTATTGTCGAGTTATTACATCCATGAAAACTGACTTTAATTTATTATTAAATTCATTAACATTTCCCAAACTGCTCCAAATAATTAGCTGTATCTCTATAACTTTGCTTATATATAATAAATGACCACACAGTCAAGGTTGACATGTTGCAACCTGTTACCACTGCTTCAGTATTTTAAGGTAAAACAATCATTCCATTTTTCTGTCTTTTGCAACACTGGCAGTGTTTTAAGGTCTTGGCCAAACTGTCTCATCAGATGGCTGATGTTTTGGGTTTCTCTGGTTTTCCCATGATGTAATTTAGATTAAATGTTTTGGGTAAGAATACTACGTAGGTGACATTGGTTATCTCACTACAGGTTTTGAACACATGCGAATATTCTGTTTGAGTGGAAACACCCAGGTCTATTCACTGTAAAAACATTCTTTGTCTTATAATTAAAAGTAGCATAATACTTTGCATATTATATTAATAACCTTTCCACAATCAACTTTCATTCAGTAATTTTAAACTTTCATTATGATCTCAAAGTGTTTTTCTAACTAGAACATCCTTTTTGTATTTATTAAACAGTATTCTCCTGTAAAGTTTTCCTCACTTCTTCCATTTATATGTGTGCAATTTATTTCTCTCTATCCTCCTCATCTCCTTGTATTACCAAAAACTCAAACATCTTCACTTATTGCAGTGCTAATATCCCATTATTATTGTTATTTTTTATGATGCTGAGATTTTCAAAATGTAGCCAGTAGGAAGCTTCATGCCAATCACTCTACGTATTGTTTTGGACATCACCCTTTAAGCACTGCCTTGACATCTGCACAATAAGATGTTTCAAGAGCATTTCACTTTCTCTGGCTACAGGCCACATCCCAGGGAAACTTCCTTTACATTGCATCAGGGATGTGACTTGGGTAAGGGTATTACAACTCCATACAAATTCTCTTTAACAAAAAATTACAATCACCAATGAAAGACAAACCCACAACACTAGGAATCATGGCCTAACCAAGCTGACAGTCATTTTGGGAAGACACAATTCAGTCCATGACAGATAGATAGCAATATTCCTTCTGTTCTTTCTTTTGTGTGTGTGTGTGTGTGTGTTTGTACAATGTGTGTATGGAAACCCTGGTGGCGTAATTAAGTGCTAGAGCTGCTAATCAGTAAGTAGGCAGTTCAAATTGACCAGGCACCCTTTAGAAACTCTATGGGACAGTTCTACTCTGTTCTGTTTTGTGAGTTAGAATCCACTTTGCAGCAATGGGTTTGGTTTTGTTGGTTACATATGTATATGTGTGTGTGGGTGTGCATGTGCATTCATAATGATTGTCTAACATTATTACCAGTTTGATGTATATTAAGTTTATTTGCTTCCCTTAAGGCTTAAATTGCTATGTAAGCCTCTTCTATATTACATTCATGAAAATAGACGTTATTAAATTTATTTTAAAAATTCCTTGATTGTCCCAAATAATTAGCTATATCTCTATAGCTAATTTTATTTTAAAATACACTCATAGTTCTAATATATACATTAGATAACGTATTTTACTGAGTTTTTTTTTTTCTTTCTACCTACTCTCATTAATCACAGGTAGAATTTTTTCATTAGCTTATTTATTTTTCTTTTTGAAAAAACAGGCACAAAATAATTTAATAACTGCTATTATAAATGTAATCTTAAATTCACATAAGCATCTAAACTATGGAGAGTATGGAACTTATTCCAGTTCCATTCTCAGAGATATTGTTTCATCTACATAATTCTCCATACTGTGCAAATACCATAGTTTATTCAATGATGCATATCTCAGATAATGCTACAATGATTAATTTTCTGTGCAGGTATATGCATGCTGTTGTGAAGGTGTTAGGTGCCATCAAGCAGGTTTTAGCTCAAAGGACCCTATGTACAACAGATCAGAACATCACCCAGTTCTGTGCCACCCTCACAGTTATTGTAATGGTTGAGCACATTGTTGTAGCAACTGTGTTAATCCACCGCATTGATGACTTTCCTCTTTGATAACAAGTCAAAAATACATGTGATGTAATCTCTCCATCCTTGCTTCTGAGGAGCACTCTTGGTGTACAGCTTCCAAGACAGATTTATTCTTTATTTGGCAGTCCATGGTGTATATTCAGTAATGTTTGTCTATGCCACAACTCAAAACTATCAATTCTTCTTCAGTCTTCTTTATTCATTGTCCAATTTTTGCATGCATGTGAGGGGAATCAAAACACTGTGGCTTAGATCAGATGCACCTTAGTCTTCAAAGTGGACTTTTTTTTTTAACACTTTAAAGAGGTTCTTTGCAGCAGATTTGCCCAGTGCAATGCAACTTTTGATTTCTTGACACTTGCTCCTACAGGTGTTAATTGTTGTGTATATGCCTGTGTGTGTGTATATATGTGTATACACACACACACACACACACACACAAACATATATACATATATATACAGACACACACACACTGAATATGTTAATATTATATAAACATCAGTGTCCGGCTTTCACATGTATATACAGTGATTGAAAACACCAGGGTTTAGGTCAAGTGGCATCTTAGTCCTTAGCACTTTAAAGAGTTTTTGCAACAAATTTACCCAACACAGTGTGCCAATGAATAAGGAAGGCCAAAGAACCAATGTCTTTGAATTCTGGTGTTGGTAAAGAAAATTGAATATACCATGAACTGCCAAAAGAAGAACAAAAAAATTCTTGGAAGATACTTGACTACAATGCTCCTTAGAAGCAAAGACGGCGAGACTACATCTCACATAATTGGGACATGTTATTCAGGAGGGATCAGTCCTTGGAAAATAATCATGCTTGGCAAAGTAGAGGGTCATCAAAAAAGAAGAAGACACTCAATGAGATGCAATCACACAGAGGCTGCACCAATGGGCTGAAGCATATCAATTATTGTAAGGATGGTGTAGGACCAGGCAGTGTTTGGTTCTGTTATGCACAGGGTCACTATGAGTGTAAACTGGCTGGAAGGCACCTGCCTTAGTCATCTAGTGCTGCTATAACAGAAATACCACAAATAGATGGCTGTGAAAAAGGGAAATTTTATCTTGTCACAGCACAGTAGACTAAAAGTCCAAATGCAGTGTGTCAGCTCCAGGGGAAGTTTTGCTCTGCTGGCTCTGGAGGAAGGTCATTATCATTAGTCTTGCCCTGGACTAGGAGCTTCTGATGCATGGGTACTCTGGGCCCTTGCCAAAGGACATGCTTAGTTTCTGGCATTGCTGCTTGCTCATATGAAGTCCCCAACTCTCTGCTGGCTACTTTCTTTTATGTTTCAAGAGATTTCTTCAAGGCACAATACAATCTTATACTTTGAGTTCAGCCCCATCAACAAAACTGCCACCTCTCCTCCCTCTTTAGCATCAAAAGAGTAGGATTCACAACATAGAGGAAAATCATAGTACCAGGAACTACGGCTAGCCAAATTGCTACACACAGTTTTGGGAGAACACAATTGAATACATGACTCCAGCCAAGGGTTGTCGAGTCAGATCTAACTCATGACAACACTTAATATAAATCAAACCAATCCCATTGACATCACATCAATTCGGACTCATAGCAACCATATATACAGATATATAATATATAGGAAAGTATCTTTACGATAGTTTCTGCAATAAGGACAATATCTTTTTGCACACCTATCAGCAATGCCAAAATGCCTATGAACTCTTGTTAAAGGAGACATTGTTTCATTGTTAGTGTTTGAGTGCTGGCCAATCTGATAAGTGGGAAATATTCGTGGGCTGGAGACTGTCTTTCCCTTCTGTAACGAGAGAGCAGCACCCCAGCTGCTGTAAGTGCTGCTGGTAGAAGTCTGTCAGCTGTCCCTTTTCTTTGCGTATTGCCCTGACTGAAAGAAACTGCCTCACCAAAAATCATATGTCTTTTCAAAAGCAACCCTGATCAGGGTTGGAGGATAGAAACTCAGCCCTCTTGATTAACTCGACACTACTTTTGAGGGCAACTCCAGTCTAGAACTTCCTGTAGGCTGACCAAACTCCTTCATTCTGATGTATCACTGTTCAATTCTTCTCCCTAAACTTGCTTCTTCCTCTCCTTCCCACAATTATTAATTCCCTTCCTAATAACTGTCCAGCAGGTAAATTTTCATCTCAGAGTTGGCTTCATGACAAATATCTTGGTGCGGTTTTAATTTGCATTTCTGATGGAAAAAGTTGAGCATCTTGTTCTATATACACACCTGCACAGAGCCTTTTGCATGATCTTTGTAACGTGACTTTCATGTTTGCCTATTTCATGCTTTTTTAATATTTGTTTTGTGTATGACAGCATCTATACATTAATGTGAAATATATGTTGCAAATATTTTCTCCCAAGTTGTCATTTTGATACTTCTTAACACTCTTTTTCATAAAAAATTGTTTTCTAATCTTAAGGTAATCAGGGAATTTGATCATATTTTCTCCAAGAACATATATAACTTTATTTATTGCTATTAGTTCTCTGGTCATTTTTTACAGTACTGCTATACTATGGAACTAATTTTACTAGTTTCTATTGGATATTCAGCTTTCTCAAAATCATTTATTAAAAAAGTTCATTTTTCTCAGTGGTTTGATTTGCCATTTTTATCATATAGTAAATTTCTCTGGGTGCCTGTGTTTATTACTGTATTTCTATATTTTCTTAAGTCTCCATTTATTCATATTCCAATAGTAGTCAGTGTTAGCTATATATTTTCTAGTATTTATATTAGTTTTAGTATCTGTTAAGATTAGTGTCTTAGTCACCTATCATGGCTCTGACAGGAATATACCAAGCAGATGACTTTAATAAGGTGACATTTATTTTCCTACAGGTCAGTAGGTTAGAAGTTCAAATTCAGGGCACAGAATCCTTTTTCTCTCTGTTGGCTCTGAAGGAAAGTCCTTGTCATCAGTCTCCCCTTAGTCTGGGAGCCTCTTAGCACAGGAACTTCAGGTCTAAAGGTTGTGCTTTGCTCCTGGTGCTGCTTTCTTAGTCATATGAGTTCTTCAACTCTCTCCTTTTTCTCTCCTGAGAGATAACAGGTGGTACAGGCCACACCCCAAGGAATTCCTTGTTTATTGGATCAGGGATATGACTTTAATGAGGGTGTTACAGTCCCACCCTAGTGCTCTTTAACATAATTCACTTTTGCCCCGTCAACTACGGGCAGAGATTAGGATTCACAGTGTACACAAAAATTAAAATCACAAAAACACAGGACAACCATACAGTACGGGAATCATGGCCCAGCTAAATTGCCGTCAACATTTTGGGGGGGCTACATAAATCAATCCAGGACAACAAGCTCCTTCTCAATATTATTTTTCAGACTTTCTTAGATATTTCCACATGTTTATTTTTCCAGATAAACTTAAGTAAGTACATTTACATTTATGAATAAAACTATTTTGAAATTTTTTTTTCAGATATTATGTTTAGAGATGAACATGGATTGAAAAATGTTTATGTTTTTAAGCCATTCTGGCCAAGAAAAGAAATGTTTTCTCCATTTGTTCAAGTCTATTTTGATATACTACATATAAGTTTCAATGATGTCCTTATATAGATTTGTACAGTTTATTTTCATATTTATTTTCTTTTCATATTTGTTTCTAAGTATTTTATATGTTTTGCTGTTATAAATAGGCCTCTCTCTTCCATTATATTTTCAAGTTGGTTATTGCTTGATTGCAATAAATGTATAGTGTCTATTGAATTTCATATTACTGAATACTTTTCCAAATCTTATGGCTCTATTTGCGTGTTCTCATCTGATTTGCATTAGCTGACACTTTCAATACAATATCAAATAATAGTGGAAATAAGATTCATGTTTCCTTGTTCCTGACTTTAATGGGAATGTTGCTGATGTTTATTATGTAAGTTGTTGGTTAGTGGGGTGAAACAAATGTTTTATCCTTTTAAGAAATTATTTGTCAATCCCTATATTTGTAACTTTTAAATCTTGTTTGTGGTTTGTAGCTTAGCATGATAAAGTTGCTTTCTTTTGGCCACCTTTAATGTTTTGGGACCTAAAACTTGTGTGACATCAATATTTTAGTCTTTCTGAGATACCTGTTTTAGAAATTTTTTTTGTATGAGTGGTTGAACTGAATTTTACTTCCTGAGACAATCTAAAAACATCTTTTTCTCTTTGAATAGTGCTAAGGATTGAATTGTGTTACCCACAGATGTGTGTAGGGATTTGGCTAGGCCAGGATTCCTGGTATTGTATGATGTTGCTATACATTGTAAATTCTGCCTCTATGATGCTAACGAGGATGGGCCATGGTTGTGTTGGTGGGCAGGACTCTTTGTGTAAGACTGTAGTGTGCCTTGAGGCAATGTCTTGGGGTTATAAAGCAAAGGAATAAAAGCAAAGAATTGGGGACCTCCACCATCTCGAATACCACCAAGAAGCAGTGCTAGGAGCAAAGAACGTTCTTTGGATAGGACCTGAGGTCCATACATCTCAGAGTATCCCAGTCCAGGGGAAGACTGGCCACAAGGATCTTCCTCCAGAGCCATCAGAGACAGCCTTCCCCTGGAGCTGATGTCTTGAATAAGGACTTGTAGCATAGTTGATTGTGAGAAACTAAAATTTCTCTTCCTAAAGCCATCTACTTTTGGTATTTCTGTTAAAGCAGCACTAGATGACTAAGACAATTTGACACTGAAAGAGGGGGATGGTGCTCTAACAGCTACCTAAAATGTGGAAGTGGTTTTGAAACTGTGAATGCATAGAAAACTCAGAAGGACCAAAAAGAGAGCTGTCAACACAGAAGGTGCCAATGGTGATAAGCAAGCAGCAGAGGACTAGCAGTAGTAGCGGACAGGCAGCAACAGAAGCAGGAGTCCAGCACCAGACAGCGCTGGAGCTGACCCACAGAGCTAGCGAGCTGAGTTCCTGTGTTCAGGAGGCTTTTGTTGGAGTGGAGTGCCTCTGTGCACATACAAGTTGAGTTACCGAACTTTGGAATACTTGCACCAGCAGAGCAGATGTGAGCATGAAGCCCAGGCCATGAAGCCACAGGATGCAGAAGCTAAGAGACAAGCAGCGTGAGAAGCTGAGTTGCCTCAGTCTCAAAAATTGTAGCCATACCCTCAGTAGTTTCAAAGGGTGGAGCCCTGGCAACTGGTATTTCTCAAATGGACTAGGAAAATGTGTGCCTAAAGCCGAGGGAGCAGAGTTCCTGTCCAAGTAGACCTGGAAGGCAGAATTTTAGCCCAAGGCCAAGGGGGCATCAACTCAGAATCTGGAGAGTCTGGCCAATACCTACGTTCTGGAGGGCAAAGCTGTGGTGCAAAATATCTGAGAGAATGAAGTATTTACTGTTAAAGCCTTGAGAGCTAATGTAATATGGTCTGCTAATTTGCTTGGTTCTATTTTGCCTTCTTTCCCTGAAATTTCTCCCATTTATACTGAAAATGTCTAGCTTGTTCCTCTCTGTTCTGCCATGGTATTTTGGAAGCCAATAAGTTGTGTTCTTGATTTCACAGCTGAAGAGGAATTTCTGGATTTTGGACTTGGACTTAAGACTTTTCCTATGATGGGGTGAATATGTTTTATGTGTTGCAAAAATGTGATTTTGGGGGGACTGAAGCATGGAATGTCAAGGATTGAATTATGTCATGGATTGAATTGTGTTCCCCCCAAATGTGTGTAGAAATTTTGCTAGGCCATGATTCCCGGTATTGTGTGATGTTTATATATGTTATAAATTTCACCTGTATGATGCTAATGAGTTGAGTTGGTGGGGCAGGACTCAATGTGTAAGACTGAGGCAATCTCCTAGGACATGTAGGAAAGAGAAGCAAACTGAGAGTTGAGGGCTTCATATGACCAAGAAACAGTGCCAGGAGCTGAGCATGTCTTTTGGAAAGGACCCAGGGTCCCCATGAATCAGACACAGTCTGGGGGAAGTCTGACAACATGGACTTCCCTCCAGAGCCAACAGAGAAAGTCTTCCCCTGGAGCTGATACCCTGGATTTGGACTTTTAGTCTACTGGACTGTGACAAAATAAAATTTCTTTTTCTAAGGAATCTACTTGTGGTATTTTTGTTAAAGCACTAGATGACTAAGAAAAACAGTAGTAAGCTAATTTACACTTATTTTATACCTGCCATCCTTTTAAAACTTTCATTTTTGTATGCATTATATCAATTACTTAAATCATATCTTCCCCTAAGCAGCTTTTCAAAAGAATTCCTGTCACTGACTAGGAATCTAGAGTTAGATTTGTATTTTTGTTTTGCAAATTATCGCCATATTAATAACTTTAGCAATGATCTCTACTACTCTCTATTTTCTTAAAATTTAGTTTTGTTTTGAAAAAATTTGTTTTGTCAGTTTTAAACAATATTTCTTGGCTCTCATCTATGCAGTCATACTTGTGCACATTTTACCTTTTTCTGCAGAATCCATTTATAGAGTACTATTCTACACTTATTTTCACATTTTAGTTTTCAGAGTCAGATCTTTGGAAGTATCTGATCTTGTAGTTTTCTCAGGCAAGGATCATGAGTAGAGTAATTCCTGAGTTGACTAAAATTATTTTTTAATAGTTTGATTTTCAAAGGGCAGGTTGTATGGATAGAACATATTTGGCTCATACTTTATTGTATTAAAGTGTTGCTCATCTATTTTCCTGATCTGAATGTTGCCACTGGGACAGAAGATGACAACTCAATTTTCTTTCCACTGTAAGATAGTCCTTTTTACCAGAAAGACAAATTTTTGTTTGTTTTGTTTTGCTTTTTGTGGAAGTGTAATAGTTTTACAAGGATCCATATTGAAATTGGCAGCCTATTTCCCTAGATGTACCATGGGAGTATATATTCCTTATTTTATACACAGTGGTCTTTCATTTCCAGAATATTTTTCCTCTTCTTGTTGGATTATAATTTTAAATGTTGATACTCTACCACTGTTTTATTTTTCTCCTTTAAGAACTCTAATTAAGATATTAGTTAGATTTGATTTCCATCTTACACAATCATAAATCTCTGTTGTTTTTTATGTATTTTTATTTGTTTTCATTTTATTGTCTAGTTTATTCTCCTTAATGCTCCTTAGAAAACCCAGATGGTCCAGTGGCTGGTAACCAAACGGTCAGCTGTTTGAATCCACCCGGCACTCCTTGGAAACTTTATGCAGCAGTTCTACTCTGTCCTATAGGGTTTCTGTGAGTTGAAATTGATACAATGGCAATGTTTTTTTTGGGGGGGGGGCATGTTTTAATAGAATCTATATATTCTTGGTCACTTTTTAATTATTTCTATCAATATGTTGTACTGTTTTCAATTTCTTCTATTTCTTCTTTCAATTTCTTTCACTGAATTTTGCATTTCTGAGTTGAGGTATAATTTCTTATTTGTGAACATTTAATATATTTAATTCATGCTAGAGTAGAGTTTTACAATGTTTCTCTGACCCATAGTTTTTTCAGAGGAAGGAAGATTATCAACTGAAAATGTTTTACTCTTATTGTTTGTTTTCTTTGTATAGAAACTTTAACCTTTATGGGTATTAGCAACCATACTTTGTTCTTTTGGAATATCTTGGATTTTTCAGGACATATATCCATAGGGCTGGTAAAGGGTTAGGTGAATTACTAGGTTTCTATTGCTGGTATTTGAAGGTGTGGTTCCTTTATTAGAAATGGAAATGAATAGTCTAATTTCTGAGAAACTTTCTTTTTCATCTGTAGGATCCTTAATTTCTATCATTTGATTCCATACTTTCCATCACCCTAACATTACAAGAAAAAGTATCTCTCTTATCATTTCCTTCCTGTTCTTTCATGAAGTCACAGTTCTTAAAAAGTACTGTCTCTAGTTTTGTGCATAGTCTAGCTCCTTCCTTTTGATTATTCATCATTTTCTTACTCATTTGCACTCTGCATTTTATTGTAAATCCAGTTTCTATTTTTGTATAGATCCAGATCTAGGTGTTTTGCTTCCATGCTTTTTTGCTACTTGTCACAGCAGTTTCATACTGTCTTAATTATTACTGATTTTTAGTAAGGTTTTGTACCTAAAAAGACAAATTGCCTTCCTTGCTCTTCTTCAAGAATCTGCTGTTTTCCTCTTTCCTCTTTCACATGACTTTCAGAACTAGCTTGTCAAAACAGAAGCACATACTCACACATACACACACATCAGCATTCTGGAAGGAATTACATTTGGAGTTTGTATCTTTACTAAATTGAGTTTTTCTGCCCATAATCATGGTATTTTCTCTTCATTATAAAAGTTACTTAAATATACCTCTTCCTCTGTTAATTCCAAGTGAACAGAGACCAATTGTTTTGCCTTAGATGGCCGCTTGTAAGCTTCTAAGACTCCAGGTATTACTTAATGAACCAGGAGACAGAACACAAATACTAAACACTTCATTAGGCCAAACAACTGGGATGTCCCATGAAAGCATAACTGTAAACCTCCAAATCAAGGAAACAAATCCCATGAGGTGTTTGGTTGTACATAACAGCATAACAGCCTTAGCAGTTATTTTGTCTTTTGGTCTTTGTAAATATGTCTGTCACAA
This sequence comes from Heterohyrax brucei, assembly GCA_028571685.1. Lineage (NCBI taxonomy): Eukaryota > Metazoa > Chordata > Mammalia > Hyracoidea > Procaviidae > Heterohyrax > Heterohyrax brucei. Next base: position 27,264,049 of record CM053146.1, read on the forward strand.
TCACTTTACCAGTTCAGTTTTTTTTACAGGTGTACAACTTATTGACAGCATCACAACAGTCAGCTGTGCAACCCTACCCTTAATCAGTATAATGTTTCCTTCACTGCTGGTCCTGGTTTTACGGAATCAAAGGACAAAGTTTCAGTATATCTGTGGTGACCAATTTCAGGATGGAGGGGGAAAATAAACTAGAAAATTAAGGAAGGTTGTAAATATCTGGAGATGCAGGTGTTTCATATACTTCTTGGTTGATTATTTCCTGTTTTCGGGGGAATTTTGCAGTTTACAAATATGTGTGTGTGTTCCAAGGACAAAACTGTGACTGTGACCACATTAACAGTGGTCAGGAGCAAAAAGCCAATGCTTTGAAAACACTATACACAAGAATAAAAATCATACGCTATTTGTTTCAACGATATCTCTAGGATCAAAGTCTGATTCTTCTAAATTTTGGATCTAGTGATACATTCTTGGAAGCTACAGCAGCAACCTCACAGTCTTTGTGTACATGTTAAACATCTGTGATGGTCTTGTTTGCTTTATACATACTTGGGCAAATTTGACCTGGGAATAAATCAAATTTTTGTTTCAAATTCAAGAGTATAGAATGACACAGAATACTTACAAGACTCTTAGTATATTTTCCAATCATATATAGCAGATTTATATCATCGTAGCAAGTGTATTAAATGTGAATTGATTTCAAGGTAAATGAAACCAATGCCAAGCAGAATATGGCAGTAGAGAATAGAGTATGTTAATATTAAATGTCAGACTTCATTTGTCTTCACAGAGGAGTGGTTGTACTTAAGGCAGCTTTCCATCCACCTCAAGGAGGACTGCAATCACAGGACAGACAATTTAACAGAGCAGGAAAGAATAACCATTTTTACTCCAGAGTAGCAACTCTTTTCTTCCACCCAGCTACTCTCTGCAGTACGTGAACTTGGTAGAAGAGAAACAGTAAGACAGACAAGGGCAACAAGGACAACCTGGCAATATACCATAAATTGAACTAATGTTTCAATTTTATTTTTGAAATATAAAACAGTAAAACTAGTGATTTTGTTATGAAAAGAGGACTAATTATGTGTGATACAGGTAAAGTGTTTCTTCTTGGGACTGCTAGACATCAGACATATTTCCTTGAATTGATAGGGTTATATATTTTATTCAGTCAGGTTAAATCTTTATTTTTCTGTTTACAAGTTGAAAATACATTGGTATCAGTAAGAGTTTAGTAACATATGTTTTCTATTGGGTTATACTGTTCACTCAAATTTCCTATATTCAATTCTGTTTAACGCTGACACCCTTATAAATAAGAAAAATGCCACAGCACTTAAAAAAAAGATATTTTAATTTATATTCAATTCATCACATGAGGTGAGCTAATTGTTTTCAGAAAATGACCTAATCAGATATAGCAGTACAATTTAATAAAATATTTTACTGGGTTGATTAAGTGCTAGAATTGTGGATTGAGGACATGCTATTTTCTACATTATTTATAATGAATAATGACATTTAAAATTGTTCCAAGTGAAATCATCAGTTCTCATGAGTAAAACTTCTTGTTGGTGAATAGAGAAGGTAAATGGATTCACCAACATATAATTTTTCATTTAAAACAATTTTAGAAAATGTCAGGACAATTGCTTATGCTCATGAATCTGAACCAGTTAACACAATTGAAACTCTGCTTATCTCATATTTAAAAAAGAAAAGTAGCCATGCCTTTGACAGAAAACTTTCTCTTAACTTTAGCATGAAGTAACAGAATGTTAAATTTCCATATATATGGATTAAAATGTTAGAATTCTAAATACAGAAGGCTTGAGCTATTTTTGAGGGAAATATGGAACATGAGCCAAGTTCAATAGTTTGAAATAAGCTTTCCATCAATGTTTGGTTCAGAAAGAACATAAACTGAAATTAATACTGTACACTGCAAATTCTGCTCAGAATAGTTATCTTGGCTATATAGATTTATCCTTAAAGGGATGTGTAAAAGTACAGATAACGCTCATGAATTTTGCTTTCACATATCCATAATGAAAGCAAACTGATAATAAGTACATAAAGCCTTAGAAACAGTTTTGATTCAGGAACTCCAGTACTATCAATCAAGACTCAAGAACTAATCTGTAAATAAGTTTTATGCATAGTGCCATCTATAATTGCAACAATTTGCCACTAAAGTAATATCGAACCATAATGGTTAACTATGTACATCCAGTCAACCAAATATGAATCCTCTAAAGAACTGTAACACAAAATGATTTAGCACCATGGAAAAGGTGACATTATAAAATTAAAGTATAAAAAAAGAGGATGCAATCCCACCATTTCCAGATGCTTATAATCATGTTTAAAAGGAGAGAACTGTAAAAATGCATGTATTTTCTATTTGGGAGAATTGTTTTAACAAGCATCATGTTTGTAACAGACAGGGGAAAATTTTTAAATTTTTGTAATGATGATCATCACTCTCCATAATGAAAACAGCCTGTAAGCATTGACTTTGTAGCTTAGTTTCTAATAAGTCTCTTGTTTATTTTCCTGCCTGTTGATTGTGTGTGAGAGAAAAATACTTGCAAAAATTTATTAATTTTGGTTAGTAAGGCTACTTGAAATATTTTCAGTAATTGCAAAGATTTCAAGTATAGCTAAGTGCCAAGCACTAAAACAGTGGTTTTCCCAACTGTAGGATGCCAAGCCTTGTCATTTCTCACTGTCTGGGAATGTGAGTTTTCAGTAGAATATGCTAGCATGACAAGATAGGGAAGAAATGGCTGAAACATCACCATAGTTGGCATGAACTGCTGGTGAAAATATAAATTAGTATAATAGTTTTGCAGAGTCAGTTTGGTACTATGTATCAAAACACTGAATACATATATACATAAAATTCACCCTAGAATATTTTTATATTTATAAATTTATTTTTATGGAAATGCTCATAAATAACAAAATGTATTTAACTATAAGAATATTTATCTCAAAAATCGTAATATTGAAAAGTAGAAATAACTTTAGTTATAAAGAACTGGATCATTTAAATACATTTTACTATGTCTATGTCATGGATTGAATGATTGTCCCCCTAAAAATATGTATAGCAATTTGGTTGGGCCAGGATTCCCTGTATTCTGTGACTGTCTTCCATTTTGTAATTTTCTGATGTTGTAAATTCTAATCTCCACCTGCGGATAATAGATAGGCAGATTGTATTAAAAGAGGATTAGGGGGAGACTGCCACACCCTTGCTAAGGGAGTTTCCCTGGAGTGTGGCTTGCACCATCTTTTATCCTTGCATCTTTCGGGAGATAAGAGAGGTAAGCAAGCAGAGAAGTGGGAACCTCACACCATCAAGAAAGTAGAACCGGAAGAAGAGCACTAGAGCACACCCTTCAGACCTGAAGTTCTTGTGCCAAGATGCTCCCCGACCAAGCACTGATACAACACAAGGACTTTCCTCCAGAGGCAACAGAGGGAGAGCCTTCTCCTGGAGCAGACATCCTGATTTCAGGCTTGTAGACTACCAGGCTGTGTCAGAATAAACCTTCCTTTGTTAAAGCCATCCACTTTGTGGTATTTCTGTTAGAGAAGCACTGACTGACTAAAAACAGTCTACTTGATGAAATGTTAAACAGCTATTAAAATCACATATGAGAATATTATTTAATATTGACTACTAATAAGTGATGGGAGAAAACTCTCCTAAATTAGTCCTTAAATACCGTGTGTGTGTGTGTGTGTGTGAGTAAAATACGTATTTTTACAGTTAGTTGTAATCTATAGGAAAACATTTTATGGTTTTAATGTAAAATACAATTAGAAGTGTGTATACAAATTAACAGTATGAGAACTGGGGAAGATGAGTTTATGAGTGATTTTTTTTATATTCCATTATTCACTTTAGAATTACCTATATCTTCCATAACTGTATATCTATATATAAACCTGTTGCCACTGGATTGATTCTGTCTTATAGCAATCCTACAGGACAGAGCAGAACCGCCCCGTAGACTTCCCATAGACTTAGAGTATTGGCTTGAGATTAGAAGAGTTTTCAGTTCACGGTAAAGTCCAGTTAAATCGATCTACTTTCTCTACTGTGTACTGTCACTGCTTTCACCTAACCAAATTTCTATTAACTGTCCAATCTGTGACCAACCCTCTCCCTCCCTCCCCACCTTTGTGGTTGTAAGTTTTTTCTTCTATTTTTAAGTCCTTATATAGTAGGGTCTCATACAATATTTGTCCTTTTGCTGCTGACTAATTTCACCCAGCATAATGTCTTACAAATGAAGCCAGGTTATGAGATGCTTCCTACAATCATCATTGTTCTTTATCATTACATAGTGTTCCATTGAGTCTATGTACCATATTTGTTTTTCCATTCATCTGTTGATGTGCATCTGGGTCGATTTCATCCTTTTGCTGTTGTGGGCTGTGCTGCAATAAACATTCATGTTCATGTATCTGTTCATGTGACAGCCTTTGTTTCTGAAGGCTGTATTTTGAGCAGCAGTATATCTATTTCCAAGCAGCTGAATTCTTAATGACTGCACCACCAGGGTTCCAAATCTTATAAAGAAACTTTGTTACCTGCATAAATATTTCATGTCGTACATGCCAGCTTCATCCTCCAAAACCACACTTTTTAAAGATACACTATTTTGCTTCCTAATTTTGGAATAGATTGTTTTCTCCTTGGAATTGTATATACAAATATGCATTGTGCATCTCTCCCTTTCCTTCACTATATCATAAATATCCACAATTTGTATATAATCTTGATCAAATGGGTTCACATGCAGCTTTGTGAATATAAAATACTGGGATCTAAAAATTTAACAAAATGAAGTTACAATATTTGGAATAGGTGCTTTAAATCTCGGTCTAGAATACTGCCTTAATATTTGTGATACCAAGGCTAACTCTCAGTTAGCAAAAGTTAATCCAATAAATCAGCTGAAACAACTCATTAGTGAAGTTCCTTCCAGTTTTCTTAAAAAAAATTGAAAATCTCTCCTTAATCCTAACCTCTAGAAAGAATCCTCAATAGCTTGATATCAAATTACAAAATTCTTTTTTTATATAAAAATATATACATTAAGTTAGAACACAATGTGGTAACCATTAAACATTCATCTATAAGTGAGTTTTCTCCCTTAATAATACACTATAAAAATCAATCTACATCTAGACTGTGGAAATTGCATATGCTTGAAATTACATCAAGCTTGACTAAAATTAAAGTTAAAATTATGACAAATTAGTACATACTTGGACAACTGTTAAATGCTACATTTTTGAAACTAGATTTTCAGAATTCAAAGCACTGATTTGACTAAAATATATACACGCACGGATAATAGCAAATGTTTGACAATATGCACAAAATGAGAAAGTGTAGGAACATAAAATCAGATGCTTTGACAGAAAGATCTTTGGCCAGATTTATCTTTATTTTGTCAGCTTAAAAGTGAAACTTGACTAGTTTGCTTAAAAGATTCTCGGAGGAAATTCCAGTTTATCCAGAATGGTTTATTTTATCACAAAAGTTTTGACACTAGATAAATTCAAATTGACTCATCAACCTTGTCACCTTAAATATCCTATATAAATTCAGAGATCTTTTGTAACTAAGTTGTTAACAATCCTTTTGAAATTTGAAGGAAGAAAGGATCTCTCCCCCTCCTTTTTTTAGAAAGTACAAAAAGAATAAAAAATTGATAGCACAGACTCTAGTGTCTACTTGAAAACATATCAACGAAAAGGGAGAAGAAAAAAACTGTTTTAATTATTTTTTGTTTTGTTTTATAGCTCTGCATTGTATCTCCTTGTGGAAGCATGCCGTCATTTCTTCAGTCATTCAGTTGCTGATGAACATTTAATTTGCTCTCACTACAGGAAATTATATACTACTCTGAAAATATTATTTGCACAAAATAAACAGTATGCACTTACTGAGTAAATAAATGTTCTCTAGATTTTCCTTCTGTCCTTGACAGCATAGGGGTGAGACGTTCTTAATCTATTAACTTCTATTATCCTATGGACATCAATTCACTGTATGCATGTGGGACTCATTAAATTTTATCAACTGTTGAAACTGTTTTGTAGAAAGGTACAGCTTGAATCTACAACTTTACATGGGAGTGCTCTTCCTAAAACATCTTTCTCTGGGTCTGGTGAGTGATAGTAACTGAGTTGGATTATGTCTTGTCTTTATATGTATTGAGAGTAGGTTCAGGTGCTACTGAAATCCTACCTGAAAGAACAGGACGGCAACATGACTGAACTATGGAAGAAAGCAGGCACTTACCTGGACGAGGAACATAGCTATGTGGTGAAATTCTCCACGGCCCCCTTGCTTCACAGGGACTGTCATAAAGAACTTGCTGCCATCTCTAGAAAACACAGGCTCTTCATTCTAAAATAAGACAGAGCATATAGTAAACTGAAAATGGCATTTGAAATATGTGCCATCAGCTATTACTGTTTGTAAGTAAAGAAAAAGTGAACATCTGTTCTAGTTTAGCAGGTACAATTTTTAATAAAATTCTGTAACATTCAATATTTAATATATTTTCTCAAAACCATTCATTCAGCAGCTTTAACTGCTTGAATGTAGATTCCTGATAGTGAATACATATATGTACTAAAAACATGAGAATCAAATATCACAAAGTTGGAACAATCCAGAGAGATCATTTACTTCCAATTTCCTTCTCAGTGCCCACCTTACTTACACAGACACAGACACACATACGCAGAAAGACCCACCACAACTTTGAATCCTAATTCAGTGTTTCTTTAATTAAATTCCAATGGCACATTAAATCAATAACATTATTTTTGAAAATTAAACGATGGAAGCTCTGCATGCAGATTGCTTTTACTTGCTTCAGGGAAGACATTAAGAAAATTTATTTATCTGACTAAACATTGAATCCTTTCCCACTAGACTAGTGAGAGTGGTAATAAAGGTCATAAGAAAACAGGCTTTGATATGATTTCCTTTTGGGTCATTAAATTGTCTAGACGGCCAGTTTAGATGAACTGATACCACCTCCTGCCTCTCGTTCATTGTCACTGCGCTCCTGCTTACTCCAGGACCTTTGCCCTTTCATTCCTGCTCTCTGGCTCTTTCTTTTTTCTCCTTTCTGTCTTTCCTTGGTGTTGGTAAGGCGTTGCTGATAACTCTGTGTAAAGGGTGATCAGAGAAACAAGATCACTCAAACTTACCTGACGTTCCTTATCTCATTTTGCTTTTTATATTCCATCGTTTCTGACTCATTCTGAACTCTTCTATAGGAAACCCAAGGCTGTAAGTCTTTATGGAAGCAGACTGCCGCATCTTTCTCCCACAGAGGTGCTGGGGGCTTTGAATCACTGACTTTTTAGTTAGTAGTCAAGAGCTTAAGTACTGTGCCACCAGGGCTCCTCCACTTTTGCCTACTTTCCTTTCTTCCCACATCATCTAACAGCATTGATTTATTATATTTTATGCATGTTTGTACACATGTCTGTATGCCCACGTGTAGTATTCCTCTAGATGTAAACTCCATAAAGAAAAAACCCTGTCTTTTTCACTAGTATATTTCTAGCACCTGGTATAGTGACCCTCACATAGCTTGTGCTCAATAATTATTTAGTGAATAGATAGTTACTTTAACACTCTGGGGAGTCTGATTCTAATTTCATGAGTATGAACAATTCTTGATGCTTGATAGTACTATTAAGAGTATCCTTTCTACTTCCTTGAACCTGATGAAAATAATACCCTTCCTACTTCCTTGAACTTGACGAAAATATAAGTAATATAGCTAATCAACTAAGACTCTGAAGTAATATTCAACTCAGGAACTGGAAAATGGCACTACTGAGTATGCAAATACTGATAAGCTTTTTGAATGAATGGGCAAATCATGTCTTTCAAGCATAACAGAGTTGTGAATTCTGTTGTTCTTTTATCCCTATGAAGTATCAGTCTCTTTTCCTCTGAACATGGTATTTATTTGACTTGGAACAGCCTTTCTGTCTCCCTTTTAGTGGTAAATCCTACTTGTGTTTTACTTCAATTCCTGGGACAGAGAGTACTCTGTATTCACCTCTATCACTGCTGTCCTTACACTCTACTGTATTCATCTAAAATGTTTGTCTCATTCACCAGGTGACTAGTTATAAAGTCAAGTTTTCGATTTTAATTTTAGGCTGCAATACATAAGACACAGTAGGTGTCTTACCATTTTCTTGCTGAATGAATGCATACGTGAAATGGTCAAAAATATTTGTGATACAAGCCTATCCATTGCATTTATTTCCAACTATTGTTTCTTCCTTTATTTACCATTCTCCTCTAATGTTTTGCTCAAAAAGTGTATTGCTTTCATGAGGCATGGGGGTATCTGAGCATGTTCCATTTTGCAACTGTCCTCCCCCAATTTTGGAGATTCAGAAGTGATTCAGTAAAGGAACAGATGAAGGCTGCAATGTTAAATGCATATGTGCACTTATGAATCCTCCACCTAGAAGAGCTCCTGCCACAACATACAACGCCATGCAGCCTTATCCTCCCTACAATCAAATGAAGGAAGTCAAACAATCTCACTGTTTTTATGACTGCAAGCAAATCACTTCTTAGGATACATAGGGTTATGAGGAGGAAATACAAAAACTTTATCCTTAATGTAAAATATTATTCAGTGGTCATCTCAACCGTAAATCCTTGGAAGCAAGACCAAACATTTCTACTTCTTTCTACTCTTCCTACTACCCAGAACTGATTTCCCAATAATTACTGTCTCAGAAATCAGCTTCATGTAATTACTACCATGCTGAACCTTTAAATTTCATCTGTTTCATAAAAATTTCCCCAGAGCTTCTGAAAAAGAGCCAACTGTGATAAACTACCAACTGAAGTTTCTTACTGAATAATTAAGAACTGGTTGCTTTGCTTTAAAAAAATGTCTATTAAACATTCACAAATTGGGATTTAAATTTAGGAAGCATAGTCATATGCATTATGTTGATATGTGTTAGCCAATTACGAATGTCACTAGAAATAAAAATCACAAAAAATAGGTTTAATAATTCAGGACTATTCAGGATATAGTCATATCCATTCTATTTTTCAGTATCTGACTTAACTTGATGAAAATAAGTTACTGACTGCAAAAGTCTAGCCTTTTTCAATTTCATTTTATATACTGCCTAAGTTTAAATTGTTTATTTTTAATAGATACTCATGTTTCTAAACAGAAATGCCAAGAAAAATACATACAGACATATTTGTACACATAGATATATGTGTCAATAAGTGAGTAGCTCCAGTTGCTCAGTAGTTAAGAGATACAGCTGCTAACCAAAAGGTCAGAAGTTTGAATCCACCAGATTCTCCTTGGAAACCCTATGGAGCAGTTCTACCCTGTCTTACAGAGTCGGTATGAGTCAGAATCGACTTTAAGTGGCAACAGGTTTGTTTTGAGATTTTACAGATAATCATAGCTATACTACAAATAATAATTTAGCCTATGTATGATCTTTTTTGCTCTTCTTAAAAATTTATTTATTCAGTAAGTATTTCTGCAACTCTTTTGATATACCAGAAACACTGATGGTGTAGTGGTTAAACACTAAGACTGCTAACCAAAAGGTTGACAGTTCAAATTTGCCAGGTGCTCCTTGGAAACTCTATGGGGTAGTTCTACTCTTGTCTGTAGGGTTGCTATGAGTCAGAATCAACCCAATAACAGGGGAATTTTAAGACACCAGGCTCTATTTAAGGCATCTAGATTACAATGGTTAGCAATAATGGTCAGTGATTCTATCCTCATAGAGCTTAGTAAAATAATCACAGGTATAATTATACAAGGGTTAGAAAAAATCACGCATGACTTTAAGGTAATTTTGGTGGAGCGATTTGGGGAGTCTTAAGTGAGTGACTTTAGCTGAGGTCAGAAAAAGGAAGAATCTTCAAATAAAACAGCGGTTTATAAGAATTCCATTTAGAAGTCAGAGAATGTCTAAAGGCCTTGTGCATTACAGGGTGAACATGGCTGGAATGGAGAAAATGGATGAGAGAATGAAATGATATAGAGCTGGAAAAGCTTTCAAATTAATATCTGTGGACTCTTTTAAGGGTATTGGTCTCCATCAGAAGGACATAAGGAAGAGACAGAAGTACTCTGAGTTGGGACGTGGAGGGATGAGGGTGATACAGGTAATCAGAATCAGAGGTATATTTAAAAAGGTGCCTCAGCCTGCAGTGGATAACACATTGCAGGTGTCCCAAACCAAAAGACAAACTCGCTGCTGTTGAGTCAATTTTGATTCAAAGCAACACTATAGGACAGAGTAGAACTGCTCTACCTAATTTCCAAGGAACGATTGGTGGATTCAAGCTGCCAACCTCTTGATGAGCAGTAACAGCACTTAACCACTCAGTCAACAGCAAGTGCTCCCGCGGTTGAGGATTCACCAGTTTAGAAAAAACTTCAGTACCTGGCATTTGAACCTAGATGGTATTTGTGAAATGAAGAAAATTAAATTGAATTGAGAGATCTTTGGAAGTGACCTGAAAGAACTTGTTGATGCCTAATATTTGCAGTTAAGGATGATGTAAGAATGAACACTGGGTTTCTGGTTTAAATGGATAGACTTGTATAATTTACTTCTATGATAAGAAGAAACAAAAATGACTGGAAGAAGAATGTTTTGCTTTGAACTTTTGAAGTTTGCAGTTACTTGGATAAATAAAAGAGGAAATTGTTAGTAAGAATTTAGATGTTTCAGAACTCCAAAGAATGGCTGAGGTTGTACATTTGGAGGCATCAATATACAGGTGACAATCAAAACCATAGGTGTGTATAATACTCAGAGTCTATAAAATAAGAGGATTGTAAAGAACAAAACAAATAAAAACCAACCACACTACTCTTTGCGAAAACTACACGTAGGGTTAAGAGTAAAATGCACTTAGCTGTATCTCGATAATCTATTTATATTTCCTTCTGAAATGTTCAGATTAAAGAAGCTCACATTGTGTATTTTGGTATTCTCATTCTATTATGTTCATCTAGATTTCAGCCTCATTTTGGCACAAACTAGTCTTATGGACTAGGCTGTATCTTCTAATTAAAGAAATGTTAGTCTCAGAGGTCTTCTTCCTTATGCATGATCTCCACCTGACCAATTCATGCAGAGTTTTGCATAGTTCTCTTGACAATTCAAGTCATGTTGATGGGTTCTAGTTTTGCTGGTGCACAATGATTTGTCTCTTATCCTTACAAAGTTTACTCATTTGAATGCCTGTGCAAACAGACTCTGGTAGCTATTCTGAAATTTATGTCCCATGGAAAAAAAAAATGGAATGTTTCACTAATGGCATAATAGACAGCCTCAATTATAGTAATATTTTAAAGTTTTAAAGGAAAAGACTTAGAGAAACATAAAAAAATTTAAAGTCACATTACTGGAGTAAATTTTTAGAGAAAGTTATCACAAAACAAACGAATGAATGAATGAGAAGATCATCATAGCAAAATGTGACATAGACAATATATACTATACCTGCTTAGAGAGCCAAGTATCCGAAGTCATCTCATACTTCTGTAATGAAAAAACAAAACAAATTACATCCATGAAACTTCTGAAGATCAAAATTTTTTAACACTGTGATTGCTTGGACTGTTTGGTTTTTTTCTTCAGGTGGTGAAATAGTATGAGAGATACTATTCTTGTTGTTGATTTAAACTGAATAAGTAAGGAACTGGGATTAAGTGACAACATAATTTTAAACTTTGTTATTTTGTGAATTCCTTCAGAATTCCTGAAATATGTCACCAAGGATAGATCACTTTTTGCCTCTATTTGATTACCTCACCCATTCTCTTTGGAACAAGCAAACACTGTCTTTTTTCACCTCTAAGTATCATCAGGACATGATTCGTAAGTGAACTGGGCAAATAGCCAGGAATAAAATTAAAAGATGGACATTCTTTAAATCTCTAATATGTCCTTCAGGATAGGTTGCTTCTTTCTGTCATTGTTTAGTATTTCTTTTTTTTAAATCAGTTTTACTTCAGATTTAGGAGAAAGCAATTAGACATTGGAAATGCCAAAATTATGCATTCATTTAAAACAGTTTTTCAGAGGAACAGAACCAGAATCAAATCACTTAAAAAATACTTATGTTAAATATGTATAGATAAATACAATTTTAGTAATACATTTAAGTGTAATAAACCATGAACTCTCCTCTAGTTTTCTGAAAAAAGATAATATGCAAAAAAGTATGCAATTTAAGAAAATTACATCACATTATATTTGGATTTTATCTACACACATAGGTGCTCACTTCAAAATGTTCCTAATAGTAGTACAACTACAAATATCTTTGTATAGTTTCTCTTACTAAAGTTATCATCACATTATAACCAATCGCTTTCCCTGTTTTGAGCTTTTCTTGTCAACACATCGTTGCTACATGCAGATACTAACGTAACATCTAGCTAAATCATTTTCCTGACTCTCTGCAATCAGCAATAAGTTTTTTGTATCTATAAAAGAGAGACAAAATACGTACTAATAACATTACTCATTAGTATCACCAATGTTTTTACAATTCATGAGAGTATAAAACTACACCTGCTATTGTTTGCCTCATGATTTCAATTATAACAGAAAGCAAAATGACTGTTCAACTCCATAAATTGAATAGAAATATAAGACCATCCCAGTAAGTTGTCAAATCGATAACATGATAGGATTTTTATCACTATATCCTATTGAACCTTTTCAATATAGACTCGTAGTTACTGAAGAAACTCCGGTGGCATAGTGGTTATGTGCTACCACTGCTAAACAAGAGGTCAGCGGTTCAAATCTGCCAGGTGCTCCTTAGAAACTTTATGGGCCAGTTCTACTCTGTCCTAAACAGTCATTATGAGTCAGAATTGACTTGGTGGCAGTGGATTTGGTAGTTACAGGTATATATATGTATATATATATATATATATAAATTAGAGTAATACAGAAATTGAAGTACTTTCTCTGATTGACTATAATATGTCTTATAGCCCAGTTTTCTTTTTGACTAAGTGACCAACTGCACAAGAAACCATGCTGAACACTTTAACAGATAAATACAGCAAACCTTGTTAGCTTACAATGTAACTAGATGAAGATTATGACCGTGGTAACGGTCCCACAACTGTGGTAACGCAATAGCACAAGAGTCAGCCCAGTAAATAAAATGCTTGATTTAACTACCTCTAATTTCTACATCTTTGTCAATTATTCCAACCAAAGAGAAAATTCTGCTTCTTTATTTCTTGTTTCAGACCTTTTAACATCATGTTTTAAAAAGTATGTTGAAGCATAATTTGAAATAGTAAAATGTAAAGTTCTTAAGCATACAAATGGTAGATTTCAACAACTTCATGCACATCCCATCAAGACAAGACACATTTATATCTCTCCACATTATTCTTTAGAAAACTTGGTGGCATAGTGATAAAGAGCTGTGGCTATTAATCAAAAGTTCAGCAGTTTGAATCCACCAGGCCTTTCTTGGAAACCCTATGGTGCAGTTCTACTCTGTCCTATGTAGTCATTACAAGTTGGAACTGACTCAACTGCAATGGGTTTTTTTTTTTTTTTTTTTTAATTCTTCATGCTCCTTTCCCATGATATCCAAAAGAGAACCACTGTTCTGACTTATTTCCCCATAGATTAATTTTAGTTATTTTAGAAAGTCAGATAATTTGAAATTCTGCAATATATATTTTTTGTATATGTGTCTTCCACATCATATGTTTTTTTCAGATTTATTCATAGTGTCAAGTGCATTCATAATCTGTAGCTTATTGATTGTGGAGTAGAATAGTGTTTTGTAAATATGCCTCTTTTTCTAAATCCCTTCTCTATTAATGGTCAATTAGGTTGGCTCCAGTATTTAGCCATTGCACTAATTCAATGGTACCAATTTTATTAAGAACAGCTTTATGTCCTAACACATGGTCTCTTCTGGAGAATGTTCCATGTGGACTGGAGAAGAAGGTGCAGTTGTCCGCTGATGGATAGAAAGCTCTGTATATGTCGATGAGGTCTAGTTGGTTAATTGTGGCAATAAGGTCTTCTGCGTCTTTATTGAGCTTTTTTCTAGATGATCTGTCCAATATTGAGAGTGGAGTGTTTGAGAATCCCACTATTATTGTGGAGTGATCTAGCTCATTTTTGAGTGTAGACAGTGTTTGTTCGACATATTCAGGAGCTCTAAAATTAGATGTATAAATATTTAATCTTGTTAAGTCCTGTTTGTTTATTGAACCTTTCAGCAATAGTGTCCATCCTTGTCCACAATGGTAAATTTTACATTAAAATTAATTTTATCTTAGATTAGAATTGCCACACCTCTTCTTTGTGTGTTGTTAGCTTGCTGTATATTCTTCCATCCTTTAATCTTCAGTTTGTTCCTATCTTTAGGTCTAAGGTGAGTTTCTTGTAGGCAACCTATGGGTGGGTCGTGTCTTTTGATCCAAGAAGTCACTTTATGTTTCTTTACTGGAGCATTCAGTCCATTCACATTCAATGTAATTATTGATAGGTATGTGTTCAGTGCTGCCATTGTGATATGTTTATTTTTGTGTTGGCATTTTCTCTGTTGTTCTTATTAATCTGTTCTAGGACATTCTTTATGAGTTGGTTTTTCACCTTTTTCAGGGTTGGCTTTGTGGTTGTTGAGACCCCTGTAGTATGTTTCTTGATTTGATATGCTGCATCTTTATTGTGGTTTAAGGCTGCCCCTATGATCCCCCTTAAAATCTATGTATAAACCCAATTTTAATTACTACCATTCTTATCAACTTCCTCTCCATCTGGAAAGACTATAACGACTGTAGTACATCCCTGTCTTTAATTCGATGACATCATAGTTTTCATGATATGATCACTGGATTATTTCTTTCACTATTATAGCTTTGACTGAGTTTGGAGCCTTCCTTAACTTAACAGAATTCTGGGTGATGTGTCCTGTATTTGCTTCTAAAATACAAAGTTAGTGGTTTTGTTCTTCTAACCCAAGAGATTCTTTTTGTATTTCTTGTACCTTTGGTTTTGTTTTTACAAAGTCTCTGAGTTTCTGTGTATCCGTAAATGTCTTTATTTCATTTTCACATTTGAAAGATAGTTTTACAGGATATATAAATCTTAGAAGTTCTCCTCCTTCTAGGCTTTGAATACATCATGCCACTGTCTCCATGCCAGCATTGTTTCTGCGGAGACATCTGAGGAGAACTTATAGAGTTTCTCTCTGAATGTTAGCTTTGCTTTGAGTCTTGCTGCCTTTAAGAGTGTTTGCTTGTGTTTCATTTTGTTAAGCTTGAGTCTTTTTTTTTTTGGGGGGGAGTCTTTTTTTTTGAGATCTATACTGACTGGATTTCGATATGTATCTTGGATATTTACATTCTCTTTTTTCATCATTTCTGGGAAGTTTACTCTCAGCAGCTCAGCAACAATACTCTCTATGTGCTCAGGTGTCTCACAGTGTTCAGGAACTCCAATTAATTGTAGATTGTTCCTCTTAATAGAGTCCCATATGCGTCTTCATGCTTCTTCATTTTTCTTGTTTCTTTTTTCTGATTTCTCTTCATAGATGTTGGAGTCAGTAGCTCTGTCTTCTAAGCTAGAAAGTCTATTTTTCATTTGTTCCATTCCATTTTCTTAACTTTGAATTGAAGTTTCTATGTCTTTGATTTTGTTCTTGATCTTCTGGATTTTAGAGTACTCGTGCTCCATCCGATCGAACAACTTGCTTAACTTTTCATTTTGCTCTGCTGCATTTTGTATAAAGTTCAGGAGAGCTTTTGTATTCACCTTCCCGTGGTTTCAGAAAGGTATTTTCATCTGGGAAGTTTTATGGTGCTTTCTTCTGGGGGCTTTCTGAAGCAATGGGTGATTTCTTGGTTATGGTTTTCTCCAGAGTTTGTTGCTTTTGGGGCATCAAGTGAGTCAATAGAGGCTGGGAGAGACACTGTGAGGATGGACCACAGTTGTTTCTCTAGGCCATCTGCTGTCTTGGGTCTGTGAAAGTCAGCTCTCGCAAAGAGCAGCATCAGTGAAAGAGAAGTTTTCCATTCAGTAATACAAAGTCCAAATTAATAGCCCTATTTCATTTCCTAGGGCTCACTAGGTGTCCAGAAGGCTCCATTTAATTATCAGTTCAGGTCTTGGTTTCCAGAGGAATTTAGGAAGATGTGTATTTAGTATGCCATCTTGACTCCCATTTAGCCATTGTCAATAAAGTTAGTATAAAGATTTTGTATAAATCCACTGGTGGACACATTTTTATTTATTACATAAACACCTGAGAATGGAATCAAGGGGTCTTAGAAGTCTGAATCGACTTGACAGTAATGTTACTTACTTACTTATTTATTTTTGGCTTCCGGTATATATAAGCCCTGGTAATTACAGCACTCAACAGCTAACAAAAACACTGGTGACACAAACACACCAGTCATTGCATAAGATAAAGATGTGGCAGTCTGCTTCCACAAAGATTCCAGTCTGAGAAATGCTATGGAACAGTTGTACTCTTCCCTATAGGTCACTATGTTTTAGAATTGACCCAAAGGCAGTGAGTTTCTTTTTTGATTTAGGATATGTTTAATTCTACTGGAAACTGTGAAAACATTTTCTAATCATTTACACTCCCAGAGACAAAAAATAATTTCAGTTCTCACATCCTCATCAAAAGTTGATGTCACCTTTTTTATTGTTTTGTTTTTTAATTTTAGTCCTAGTGGGTACGAAGAGCCCTGGTGGCACAGTGGTTAAGAGCTTGGCTAACCAAAAAGTTGGAAGTTCAAGTCCATTCTTTCCTTGGACACTCTGCCCTATAGAGCTTTCAACCATTTGTACCATCCAGGTATTTCACATTCCTACTTTTTATTAGTGTTGTCAGGTGCTGTCACGTTGGTTCTGACAGCATTTGTATGAGTCAGAATCAACCTGACAATACTTAACAACACTAATAAAAAGTGAGTATGTGGAGTACTTGGATGCCGCAAATGAGTAAAAGATTGACTACTAAATGAAAGGTTGGCAGTTGACAGCCACCTAAAGGTACCTAGGAAAATAGTCCTGGTGACTTGACTGAAAGGCCATAGTCTTGAAAACCTTATGTTATGTCATTCTTCTCCACATGTATGTGGTTATCATGAGTTGGAACTCACTAAGAAGGCAATGCATTTGGCATTTTAGTGGATATCTAGTGGTAATGTGATTTTAATCTATGTTTTCCTGATGTCTAATAATGTTAAGCATTTTTCATATATTTGTTGGCCACTAGTATAGGTTTCTTTTTAACAATGTGTTTAGCGTCCCATGAGTCAGATCTGACTCAACAGCACTTGGCTTGGCTTGGGTTTTTTGACTTCTCTATTTTTTTTTTTAAGTTTTATTTAACATAACTGAGTGAAAATGTGCATTCACATGTAAATTTACATGCCCCCCTATATGCAGCTTCCACTGCTCTCCCTGTCCAGTGACTGCACACTATTCCTCTCTGCTCCATACATGTCTCATCCTCCCAACAGTCTCCTTTCCCCTCCTCTCCGTCCACTCCCCTTCCTCCAACCAGAGGTCAGCCAGATTCTATTTTTTTTTTTTTTTTAACTGAGATGCAAGAATTCTCTATGGGTTCCTTCTTCAGATATACATATTGCAAAATATTTTCTCACAGTCTGTGGCTTGCTACTCACTTAATAGTTTCTTTGATGAGAAATTTCTAATTTTGATGATATCCAATGTGTCACTTTTTATAGTTATTGCCTTCTGTGTTCTAAGAAGCTGCTGTCTGTTCAAGACATTAGCTTTCAGATTTAAGAGTGATTTATGTCCAGTTAATTCTAAGATATGGTCTGAGATAGCTGTCAAACTTAGCATCATTTTCCTTCATGGCATGGCTTTGAAGCCTATGTTGAAAAACAAGTAATGATATAAATGTGTATCTATTCCTGCAATCTATATGCAGTTCAATTGATCTATTGAATGCCCCTGTGCTTACACTGGCATCTCTTGATTTATGTTGCCTTCTACTTACACTTGAATTTAGGTACTCTGACTCCTTCAACTTCGCATTTCTTTTCACATGATTATTTTGGGTCTTTCAGTCCTTTGAATTTCCATATACATTTCCATATAAATTTTACAATCACCTTTGTCTGTACCACAAAAAAAAGCCTACTGATAATTGAACAGAGATTATACTGAAGAGATAGTTCAATTTGAGCAGAACTGCAGATTAAAAACACAAGACTTTGAATTTAAAAAAAGTCAGAGCTTCCATTTATTTAGGCCTTTTAAAATTCCTCTCAATGATGTCGTTTTCCAAAATGAAATTTTGCAAAATAATTGTTAAACTTATTTCAAAGTGTTTAACAGTCTAAAGACTTTTAATGGTATTTTAATTTGTTTTCTATTGGATTACTGCTAGGGTATAAATATGTATTTGTTCTTTACAAGTTATTTATTCAAAACTAAGTGCAAATGTTCAGAGAACTTACAAGACTAACACACACACAAAAATACCCATACCTCAGTCACATATTTACCATTGTTTATACATTGCCTATTTACTTTATCATTCTATTTCTTCATCTACTTTTTCTAAGCCATTTAAGAGAAAGATGAAGATACACTTTTTCAAAGCAAAATGAACCAGCAGTAGAAATACATATATTTTTTCCAAGCCATTTAATAGTAAGTTAGAGATGTTGCTCTCCTTTACCCCTATATCAGTGACTATTCCATGAGAAAAGTAACCTTTCTTATATAACCACTGTAAAATCATCAAAAGTAAGAACTTTAATGCACAGTTGATGTTAGCATATTAAATTGTTATCTTACATTCTTTTAACATCAGATATGCTAAAATTTCTTACTTTTTAAACCTACAGTCATGCCATTTACCCAAAAAAAAAAAAAAAAAAACTCGAAACAGTTTTATTTCTTCTTTACAAATAATTATCATATTTACTTCTTGGTAAGTTGTTCTGCTTAGGATCTCTCCAATCAAAGGGCATATAATAGTGTTAAGAATAGATGCCTTTGCCTTATTGTTGATCTTAAGGTTAGTGAGGTCAGCATTTCATTATTAACTACAGTATTTCCTAGGCACATTCATAGGTTTCTTTTCTCAGATTGGTGACATTCCCTTCTGTTCCTTTATGCTGAAATTTATTATCATGAATGGGTGCTGAAAATTGTCCTCTGAGTCTTCTGTATTTACTAATTTAATTATTTTTTATTGTTCTTTTCATATGATGAATTCTTACCTTGAATTCCAGGGTGAACATACTTGGTCATGATGAACTACTATTCTCTACTGCTAGGGCTAGGTGTGATGTATTGATGTGTCCAAGGAACAGCTACATGTTCATAAGAAATATCAGTCTAAAGTGTTCTTTACCAAAGGAGGATTCAGTGAAAGTTTAAAAATTTAGTTGTTAAATAATCTTGGAATTCTTTACTCAAGTACCAGGTACATAGGACAGCAATTCAAACCAATTACATCATTACCTCTGCAAGCACCTTCAAAAAAGACACAAAATATATTGCAGAGTTTATAAAATTTGACTTTTAAAAACTGAGTAAAATCTGTTTTCAAAACACAATGACTCAATATCATTTTTTTTTATTTCAACTACTTTAATTAATTTAAGGATATAGGCATATTTGTGCTTTGATAAAACTAATCTGAATTACAGGAAAAAAGAAATTTTGCAATGTGCTTTTAAAAGACAAGAAAGAAACAACTCATTACATAAAGTTAATTAAAGCCCAAATATGGAAACATGTGCTTAATTTGAGCATGGAGCAAATGTGACTTGGATTACTCTTTATGTTCTATAACTATTTATTTATTTTTTTAAAGCTCAGGTTATATTTTCTGCTTATATGGGTGCTTCATGGGTTAAAGAATACACTCTTACTCTTGCTACTCGTTTTTCTTTTTTTCTACTATGCTGAGAAGTGAAAAATTGAAGGCTTTGTACTAACAATTTCTATATTTCCTTCATTTTCAATATAAAATAAAAATACATTATACTTACTCGGCTACAAGCTCCAGTAGTGGTCTCACAGACAGTCAGGATGGAGATGTTCTGAGGTCGGTTTAACCATCTCACCACTGTCTTGGTATTGCTTACCCATTTAACCATAGTCACATAATATTCTCTAGTTGGGAAACAAAATTAAAATTTATGTTTAGAGGCAGAGATTCTGTACATCACCAGTAACATATACTTTCTATTTTATATGCAAGAATAACTAGAACTCTATAAAATGTCAGACATATTTACTCCTATTTATCAAAAGTCACCTTTGCTAATACAAATATATGTGTATGTTTATAGACACATGCTCATACACCTACACAGAAAATTTAGGAATAAATTTGAGGGAATTATTCCCAAGAAAACGAATCCTTGGAAAAATGAAGAACAATTAGGATGGTAAATATCTGTTGAGAAAACCTAGTGGTGCAATGGTTAAGCACTCAGCTGCTTCAAAATGTTGGCAGTTCAAAACTCCTCAGTGGCTCTGAGGTAGAAAAGATCTGGCAATCTGCTCCTGTAAATCCTGTAGCTTAGAAAACCTCATGAAGGAGTTTTACTCTATTACTTTGGGTCACCACGAGACAAAAATTAACTCAATGGCAACTAACAACAAGAGATTGGTCAATAATTTATGATTTTTCTCTTGATTACATATCTGCAAAATAAAAA
This sequence comes from Heterohyrax brucei, assembly GCA_028571685.1. Lineage (NCBI taxonomy): Eukaryota > Metazoa > Chordata > Mammalia > Hyracoidea > Procaviidae > Heterohyrax > Heterohyrax brucei. Next base: position 27,284,856 of record CM053146.1, read on the forward strand.
TATGTTATCTAAGCTATATTTCTTTAAAAAGACAATCAATGACCAATTAGGCAGTAAATAATTAACAACCAATTGAAAGACAATAACCAATTAAATTCATCCTTGTCTTCATAATTATTGCTATGAATTAGCTCTATGACATAAATGACATATTTTGGTCTTTGTAAGTTTTGGACCAAGTGTAATGGACAATATTTTATTCATAAAAATTTCCTTGCAGTTGGAGATATCTTCTTTCTTTGAAACAGTTTTAAATGAAGAAGGAATCAAACCAAAAAGGATTAGATGGTATTATTTTGTTGGCAGAGTGAGAATGTTAATGAATGGAGTCTATGCCATACTAAAGAAAACTTCATCTTTTGTCTCATGATACACTGTAGATTATACATTTAAAGATTTGTACAGCATCACAAAATCTCTGTCCACACCCAGTAAAACACAACAATTAATAGTGATTCAGTTTGTACAAAAAAAACATAAAAAAACTTTCCTGCAACTTGTTCCAGTTTCAGAATAAATGAGAGGTTTTAGACTGGTTTGTAAAGTGATGTCTGTTGAGTACTTTCTTAAAACTAATCAACCTAGCTTTTAAGTGACTTAGAAAAAGTCACCTACAACAGAAAACTTTGTGATACAAATCCCTTGTCCTTAGACAAATTTGGGTTAGTAATTCAGCTATATGCACCTTAGATTTCTAAAGTTGCTGAGTAGCTATGGCTTCCTCTAGCAAATCTGTTAGCCTGTCAAACTGGAGGTGACAGTAGAAGGGCAAGTGCAACTTGTCATCCAGTGAAGCCTGCCACATTTTCTTCAACAATCTCTTCAAGACATCTGGCGGCTTTCACAACTAGCTGAGCCCAAATTGCCTAGAAGCTCAGTGGAGTCATAACATGAAGTGTCCTAAATCGAGTTAGCAAGATAGCTATGAGTCAAATGTGCAGCTGCTTGAGGCATAATCTTGGGCCAAACCAATAGGCTTTGCAATTGTGCAAAAAACGTCCTGTGCACTTGTTCTGCATTGGTTTAAACTGATTTATCGTGCACACATGATCACATTTGACAGTGTGAACGTTAAAAAGCACAAATATAAGTACTAACCTACAATAGATTTATAAAGAGAAAATAGCATGGAAACAACAATGGTGCGTGATACAATCAATCAGGAAAATAAGAGCTAAATGGAATACTTTATTTCAAAAATACATACTGTCATTAATTAGTACACAAGTTATTCAAAATTGACATAGTAATTAATTTGGTTACTGTAACAACTGTAAATAACTAACCAAAGAATGCACAGTCAGGGGTGTTTTACAGAAAATCCAGATAGAGCAGATACATTTATGAGATTTTCAATCTGCATATCAGTGTGTCCAAATGAGCTAAGTTTTGATAACATTATATTTTGTGCAAAATGAGATGACATATTGATATGACTTAAAACATACATAACACTACCAACAAAATGCAGAATTTAGTCACTTGAGTGTTGTTGCTCCCAACATAGCCCTCATGTGAAATGTAGCAAGAATATCTCCTTTGTAGCTGCCTCCACAGACTGTGACAGATTATGTATTCTACTTATGATGGAAAATCTTGACTGTTAAAGAGGTTTCATATTTGGAAAAAAGCTGGTGAACAAATATGATTTAAAAGGGAACACTAACTTAGATGTAAAATTTTGAGTTAAAATTAACTAAATAATTGTCATATTTCTACTCTACTAATAGTAATACTACTCAACTAAATAATCTGATTATTATCATCTTTCTTCTTGATTAAATAATCATATTCTTGGAGATTTATATATAGTTTTTTTTAATGATAATAAGCTAAATTTAATCTTATGTGAGACAGCATAGAACTAATCTTTCTATACTGAGGATTTTAAACAGATAAAAGCAATCTGAAGTGGGAGCATTCTCTCAAAATTTAAATCTGTAAAGCCATAGTAGGGCAATTTAAAACCATTAAAATTCCTGTAATAAATTCTTGGAAATACCTCAGATGGAAGTTAAAGTTGAGCCTGACACACAGAGATATAACTAACTTAATCATATCTTGTATTCTTTCATTTCTTGCCCCATAATCCTAAGATAACCATATGATTCACGTCTATTTATTCCTCTTGCTTATAAAATCTAGGTCTTCCCCTAAATGGAGATTGAGTAGAGGGAAGAGCCCTTACCTGGAAATGTCACCTTTTTTGGCCTTCCTGCTGCAGTTGCGGTTATCCTCCTGAAATTTCATCTCATGAACACATTAGACCTGATGTCCCACAGCCAGGACCCAGGAGAATTGTCCCTTCCATATAACTAGCTTTCCTGCTTGTTTCTAGTCTCCGTGGCTCTGAATCTCCCAGGAAGTCACTGAGGATCTCTTGAGCCACAGAGACAGAAACAAGTGGGTTAGATGGATTGCACTCAAGCTGACAGAGATTTTCTGTGAGCTGGCTGGTCTGATACGGGAGATCTAATTGTCCACAAGGGTATGCTGAATGGAGGTCCCATCATCACCAGCTGACAATTACTTTAGCTGACAGTCTGTGCTTTCACTGGCTGCCTTTCCAATCTGCTCTGCGTTCACAACATAATCTTGGTGCAAATTAGTTACTCTGAGATCATTTGTTTCAGATAAGCCAAGATTTCTACCCATAAGTGTATAGTGCCAGCATTCATGATAAACTCAAAGCTAATGTCTGCAAATACACAAAGAAGAAAGAAAAAAAAAGTGGCCATCAAATTAATTCCACCCCATTGTGAACCCATGTGTGTTAGTGTGCTCCATAGGGATTTCAACGGCTGATTTTTCAGAAGTAGATTCACAAACTTTCAGTTAGCAGCTCAGCATTTTACACGCTTCCACCACTCAGGGACCCAAGTGCCCTCAAAACACTTCTCATAATGACTGTGCATTGATGAAAAGGGTCATTTAGGATGCTTTCACAAACACAGATAAACTTGTGAATTATATCTTCCTGTGAGGCTTAGATAGTCCTTCAGAGAATATGAGATATAGGCCAGTCATATTTCTGTGAGATGGAAAGGGAAACCAAGGCAATCATGCAGACCAAGAACAAAGCCCAGAGTGAGTGTCATACCAATGATGCAGGCTGAGAACAACTGACTGCAGAGAATCACTGGCCACAGAAGTATTTCAAATGAGGAAAATACTGCAGAATACACAAAATAATGAGAAAATGAAGGCAGAGCCCTGTTTTTATTCTTCTGTAGAGAGATGCCTGAACACAAGAGATAATATACCACACTCAAGAAAAAATGTGACACAAACCTGATCCACAGAGAAATCTGCAGAGATTATTAACATAAAAAATTATTAAATGTTTTCTGCTGTAATTTATCTGTATGTCTTCAAATTTACTCCTAATTTTTGTCTAGTACTTTAAAGTCTTATTCTAACAATTTGTGAAGTATACTTTTTCCCTTAAAATGAGATGATACATCTAACTTCCACTGGGTCTGCGATGTTCAACAAGGTGCCTTATTTTAGTTCCTATTATGCTACACTCAGGATGAATACAGACCAGGAAGATGAACTGAATTACAACTGAAGAAAAGTTTTACTTGCTTGATGAATGGTTACCTGAATCAGGAATAAATAAAAGAGACAAAAGAATGGAGAAAGAATGGGTAGAAGAATTAGAAAGATTAACTATGCTTTTCTGCAGATTATTTTTAGTCTTGTAATTTCTTTTTAAAACCATAAACAGTTAAAAATTTCCACTGGTCTAAATCTTTTAGATCAAGGAAGAATGAAGGCAATGAAAGACCCAAAGAGGAGATCAGTGCCCAGGACTAATGGACCACAACTATAGCTTCTACCTCACTTAGTCCAGTACAACTAGATGGTGCCCAGCTACCACCACCAGAGGGTCCTGGAGACAGCTGGAGAAAAATGTAGAATGAAACTGTAAATAAAAAAGTAAGATCAGACTTGCTGGTCTCACAGAGACCAGATACAAACTGACAGTACTGGCCCCAGACATGCTTCCAGCTCAGTAAAGAAGTCACTCCTGAGCTTATTATCCTTTGGCCAAAGATCAGACAAGCCCATAAAACAAAATGAGTCTAATGGGGCATACCAGCACAGGAGAAAAGACTAGAAGGCAGAAGAGGACAGGAAAACTTGTAATAAGGAATCCATGCTGGAAAAGGGAGAGTACTGACATATTGTAGGATTGTTAACCATTGTCATGCAATGGTAAGCGCACTAACCATTTAATGAGAAACTGGTTTGTTCTGTAAACTTTCATCTAAAGTACAACCAAAAAACCAAAATAAACACAGCAACAAATGTTTGAATAATGTAAGAACCCAAAATGGGTTGTGCTAAAATAAATAAATGTTTTAAAAAAAGTTAAAATTTATTTACTTTGCATTCTTCAACTAGAGTAAGAATATCTGATTGAAAGGGATGCTCTACTGAATGTTATCAATAGCTTGGGAGCCTTTTTCTAATATAAACACTGGTTAATATCAATAAATAAACCAACCAATCAAATAGAAAAACTAAGAGAGCAAAACAAATGATCAAAGACCTTCAACTTCAAAGCAAACCTTGTTCTTTGGAGTGAGGATCAGGGATACAGTTTGTAAGTTAGCTTATATCGTAAGAAAATACACATATGAATGTACATATAAATATATCTGCATGTTATTTTTGTCATTGCTGTTATTAGTTACCATGAGTCAAACAACTGCTTTCATAGGCTATAACTTTTTCAGAAGTAGATTGCCAGACCTGTCCTCTGAGGTACCTCTGAGTGGGTTTGAACTGTCAACCTCTTGGCTAGCAGTTAAGCATTTAACTGTTTGAGCCATAAAGGGACTCCTATTGGGTAGTTGTATTCGAAGGCAAAAGGTAAAGGATTGCCATAGACTAAATTCAGAAAAACATCAAGTACCAAAAACGAGGAAAGCATTTTTCATAGCTTCACTGAGTAATAGAATACGTATTTCCTGAATGTTATTGTACATATAATCTGAGGGTAATAGAAAACGGTACTAGAGTTTTCTCTAAGATGCCCAAAAGAGTAACATTCTGAAAAGAAGCACAAAAAGCCATTTAGTGACCTTGATAAGGCACAAGTATGTTAGCAATGACCAATTTGCATATTCTTACATTTTAAAAAATAAAAATAATTTGACATGGCGTAGAAGACATGGGTATTAATACTACTAAAGTATATAGCTCCTACTTCTCCTTCCTGCCCGTCAAGGTTTCATCAGGTTTCCTAAGTGTGCACCCTATTTTGTCCCTTCAGTCCCGGGTAGTATAAGTTTCTGCTGTTACAGACTCTGTGTCACTTGCCCATTCCTTGTCAGTTGCTCCTTAATATTGCATATACTTTGGTTAATAGTCACGATCCACATTTCAATTGCTCCTTTTCAGCATGTCATGCTTTTATTTTTAGTACTCTGATGGACTCATTATGAAAACTCATATGATCTTATAAACCTCACGTATGTATATAACTAGGAGGGCAAAAAACTTCCTTGCATATTTCCATGTCTCAAAAACTAATATCAAATATTAGTGATACTGATCATCTTAAAACAAAATTAAACAAAATAGTTCTGTTCCATGCCCCCAACACCATGGATTGTGTTTCTTTTTTTTTCTTTTATGATTATAAGAGTCTCTAAGCCTATTCATATAATACCTGTACTCAGAGTGGCTAGATGTAGTTGTTATAAAATCTGTTCATTACCCTTCTTTTCTATGAATTTTCAGAAAGGACAAATGAAGAAGGACATGAAGTTCTCTAACACTGAAGCATGGGCGATACTGGAACAGACAAGGTTTAAAGTAAATTTTGATTTTTGGTTTATACTTTGATGTATGTCACATTACTCAACTGTACTTACAATAATTCCATAGAGCAGAAGAAAAATTGCTATGTATATTGTATACATAAGATGCTACATGACTTTCTCCAAATTAAATTTCTATTTCATTGCTTAAACAACATTCCTCCACAATATTTAAGGGCTTTTTCTTCACAGCTTTCTTCCCCACTCTCAGTAGATGCAGTATTTAGTAGCCTGTTGACTAGACTTTTCAATGTATGATTAATTTGGTCATATTTTACCTTAAAGATTAATAAGGTATGTACTTAACAGTGAAGTAGATGGCAATGGCTTCTGCCTTCAGATATTTTTGTACTGGATAACATTTTGCTGTATCTCATGTAATGATCTCATTAGAAACTTTCTTACGTAACAAAAATCAGCATCTGGAATCACTATCTTGTGTTAGAGAGAAAACTGAATGTTGCCAAATGATTCCAACTTCAAGATTTTTTTTAAAAAATTAGAAATGATGTGTCCAATCCCTTTAAAGATTAGGGGGCTGAGGGACAAAGACAAAATGCCTTACCCAAGGTCACAAAATAGTGGCAGAGATATAGCTAACACTACTAGCCTATTTGCTTAGCCTGTGAATTCAGAACCTTAAACACCTTAAAGGAAAAAAAATGTTAAAATTTTCCATAATTGCTTCACTTATTACTAAATCGTTCATGGCTAGAAGACCAAGCTCAGAAACAGAAGTTTGCATTTAATTGGACCAGTTCTACTGCAAAAGACCTCAATATACTGTTAAACAGAAAATATGTTGCTTTGAGGGCTAAAGCAGGCCTGAGCCAAGCTATGCTACTTCATATACATGCAAAAGCTGGGCAGTGAGTAAAGGAAACCCAAGAGGAATTGATATATACGAATGACAGCGTTTGCAAAGAACACTGAATATACCACGGACTGCCAGATAAATGAACAAATCTGTCTTGGAAGAAGTACAACCAGAATGGTTTTAGAAGTGAGGATGGCAAGACTTCATCTCATACACTTTGGACATGTTATTAGTAGGGACCAGTTCCTGGAGAAGGACATCATGTTTAGCAAAATAGAGGGTCAGTAAGAAACAGGAAGACTCTCAGCGAGATAAACTGACACAGTGGCTGCAACAATGGGCTCATACATAACAACGATTGTGTTGATGGCTGGCACAGCACCAGGAAGTGTATCTTTCTGTTGTACATATAAGGTTACTATGAGTGGGAACCCACTCAGTGGCACCCAATTCAGGTGTACCTTTAAGGTCTTCTATCGCAACAAGGATGATATGCTGTGTAACTTGATCAAAGAGTCCTTCTCTTATTTTCTGCCTATGCTACCAAATAGTCTTAAGTTTACATCCTAACATTTTCATACATCCTGGTCCTCATCACTCCCGTCAGTAAAAGAGAAAAATTTCTATTACATAGTTAATGAAGGTCCTTCCAATGTAATCATTCTACTTTTTATAAAAAGAAAAAAATCTTTTCAATTAGGGACTATTTCTATACACTATAGGCTATACTGTTTGTGACAATCGCCAGCTATGGTAGAATTAAATCAAATATGTCAGTGAATCAGCATTTGAGTGGAAGTCCTAGTGAACCAGTTTACCTTGTGGCTATTGCAGATGTCACCCATGGTCACGTTTCTTAAATAAGAAGGCTTCTTATGTCTGATTTTTTAAAACAAAGTCTCATTAAATTTTTCTACATAGAGAAAAATGCTAAGAAGTTACTGGCTAGTTGTGCTGAGAAAGTTGGAAAAAAAATCTATAAATTTTTAAGAAACTGTACTATTTGACAGACCACCATTTTTAAAAATGGAGAAACTATTTTCAGAAAGAAAATTCAACAGAAAAATATCCTTTGTCTCCATCATTATACCACATACCCTATAAAATGCCCAGTTTTTAGTATCTGTATCTTGAGTCATCTTGTGGTGCTGCTAATCACTTCGAAATTTTAAATGCTTCCTGGGAACAGCAAAAGATCTGGAATTACTTTACTTCTGAAATGATGGAGGCAACTTCAGTTCTGTTCTCAAGTGGGTTTGTTGAGCTGATCACATCTCTCTCTAAATTGCAACAAAGTGATAACTGGAGTGAAAATATCTACTTCCCCTTAAAAGTGAAACTGAAATTGCCTACCTTGATTTAAAACTGTCGGGTGGCATGAGTTCCAAAGTATGAGTTGGTCCATACAGGTTTACAACATATAATTTTATTGTTGGGTTCACTTGACCTGCCTTTGAGAAAATGAAAATTGTAAGGAAAATACATTAAGCAGTAAAATACATTGAGAAATAGAGTGATTGCATTTTGATTTCCTTTATTTTTGCGTTAGAGGGAAAAAGAAGGCTTAATTTTTTAAAGTAGAAATGATTTTATATTCAACAACTTGATTGCTTTCTATTGTTTTTACAAATTACTGCTTCTCAGGCCTTTTAGTCAAAGACAATTAAAACTGATAGAAAATCATGATGACTGTATTCATTAGAAAGTGCTACTGTGTTCTTTTCCCAGAATGGCACCAGAAAAGCTGTCTTTATAAAACAACTGGTAGATCAAACAGCTACTCACATTACAGGATATAAAATGAAATAGAAAGGCAACTTAACTAATTAAACAAAAAAAAAAGAAAGCCTACTCAATGCAGGTGCCACATTTTAGAGATTCCATAATGTCTTATTCCATTGCATTTAACCGCTAGAGTTATTTTAAACTTTAATCATTAGTAGGTCGAGTGACAGAATTAAATAAGTGGCCCTTGGGAGACAGGACATAGGGAGTCTGTCTTCATTAAGCATCTGAAGTGAAGAGTAAGAAGGCAGTGCTAAGGACACTGAATTTGAATGTTAAACAAACCCACTGCCATCCAGTTGATTCCAACTCATAGAAAACCTACAGGCCACAGTAGAACTGTCCTATAGAGTTTCCAAGGAGCACCTGGTGAATTTGAACTGCTCATCTTTTGGTTAGCAGATGCAGCACTTAAGCACTATGTTACCAGGGTTTCCAATTGGAGTACAGTGAAGCACAATTTTATTAAATAATAACTAGTATGTATGGTAGTTACTATGCTGTTGCTATTGTTGTTACGCAGTGTTAATGACCTAAGACCAAGTATGTGCTAAAGGTATTACATGAAATAGCTCAGTAAGTATCCCTAGTACAGTCTTAAGTTATACTTACTGTCAATTTCCAAGTGAAAATGGAGAAGCTACATAAAATCATACAAATAAAGTAAAATATCCAGTAACTAACAAAGCCAGTATTTAAACCCAAGACATGTTTCACAGAAGTGTTATAATTTTACATCAATTCATTCTCAGGTAATGGCCCCTCACATTTTTCTAAACATACTATGAGCTCTCAAGGGCAGTTATTGGAACTTTCACCAACATATCTCAAGCCATTTCCAAATACTTAGTAGCTATTTGTTGAATCAATGTGCAAATAAATAATAAATTTACTGAATCACTTCACTTTTTGTATATCAATGTGCTGCTAAACAATTCTCCATTGTCACTGTGATACGAATGATGCTTTCAAAGAAGACTATATGACATATACAGAGGAAGAAAAGGAAATTAAAACTGAGTTGAGTAAAAGGATCTGGCAAAAATCTACAGAGAATTAGAAAACTGATTCCATGTTCAAGAAATTGCTATTGACATAACCCAGAACCAAATCAGAACCAGAAATAGGATCACATGTTTGATCAATCATCAGTGATTATCTCCTCAAGAACTGTTTTTTTTTTTTTTTTTTCAGTTGTCAAAAGAGCTCATTATTTCACTTCTACTTTCACTGTGAATGTCTATTGTCTGGGCAGGTTTGTCTTGAGTCATTTAGCCTTCTATCACAATTAGGCAGCGCTGGTGGCACAGTGGCTAAGAGTTTGGCTGCTAGCCAAAAGACCAGCAGTTAGAACGCACCAGGCACTTGGAAATTCTATGAGGAGTTCTAGCCTGTCTTATAGGGTTGCCACAAGTCTGAATCATCTTGACAGCACTGTTTTTTTTTTTTTTTTTTTTTTTTGTTGTTGTTGTTGTTTTGGTTGGTTGGTTTGTTTGTTTTAGTCACACTTAGAAGGGCTCTTTTTTTTCTAGTAGTCTATTTTACTTTTGAATAATATTTTGCTTTTTGTTGTTGAAACACTGATTCAACAGTATCTCTATGTATGACTCCATGACACTGATTAGATTCTTCATGTGGTGTAACCATTCTCACTCTCCTTTTTAAAGGCTGCTTCTCCCTCGTTGGAAACCCTGCTTGCATAGTGGTTAAGTGCTATGGCGGTTAACCAGAAGGTAGGAAGTTCAAATCTATCAGGCGCTCCTTGGAAACTCCATGGGGCAGTTCTACTCTATCTGTAGGGTCACTATGAGTCAGAATGAATTTGATAGCAGTGGGTTTGATTTTTGGGATTTTCTTTCTCATTACCCTAAATTCACTGCTCTCTAAGTTTCCTATGTAATCTTTTGAGTTGTTGTCAAGTTGATGTCACATAAATAGATCTTAAAAGAATATAACACACTCCTGCAAAGGTTTACACACAATGAGAAACAATCTTTGATGATTACCAGGGATGGGAGAGGTGGAGGTGGAAAAAACACTGAAAAGACGGTAGATGGATAGTAACTTTGGTGAAAGGTAAGACTGTACACAATACTGGGGAAGCCATCACAACACGTCTAAGACAAGGTCACAGAGCCTTGATAGACACATCCAAACTCCCTGAGGGATCAAACTGCTGGACTAAGGGCTGTGAGGACCAGGGTCTCAGCGAACATCTAGCTCATAGTTTTGAAAAAAAAAAGTTCTACATTCTACTTTGGTAAGTAGCAGCTGGTGTCTTAAAAGCCTGTGAACGGCCAGCTAGGATACCCACTGGTATCGCTTCTTCAGAAGCAAGGAAGAATAAAGAATATTAAAGGAACAATAAGAAAACTGTCCAAAGGACTAATGGACCACATCTACAACGGCCTCCAGCACACTGAATCCAGTACAACCAGATACTCCCTGGCTGCTACCTCTGACTGCCTGATAGGGATCACAACAGAGGGTCCTGGAAAGAGCTGTAGAAAAAAATGTAGAAAGAAAATGTAATTCAAAAGAAAGACCCGACTTTCTGGCCTTATAGAGACTAGAGGAGCCCTGACACTATGGCCCCAGATCCCATTTCAGCTCAGTAATGTGGCCCCTCCTCAGGTTCACCATTCAGTCAAAGATTAGATAGGCCTGCAAAACAAAATGAGACTAAAAAGGCACACCAGCTGAGTGGAAAGGAGTAGAAGGGAGGAGGGAACAAGAAAGCTGGTAATAGGGAACCCATGGTTGAGAAGAGAGTGTTGACCTGTGTGGGACTGTTAACCAACATCATAAAGCAATATGTGTACCAACTACTTAGTGAGAAAACAGTTTGTTCTGTAAATCTTCATTTAAAGTACAATTTAAATAAAAAGGAAACAGAGCACAATTCTCAAGGTGGCATTCTTTACAAGTTATGCAACATTAGTCTGGTTTTAAGACAACTTCAAGGGATGATTTTGGATTTCAGTTTAAAGATTATCTCAGGGAAATATTTTGAAGCTTATCCGACCTTTTTGGCTCCAGAAAGTATGAAGTCCAACAGAATTTGAAATTCTCTTCTTCATGTCCCCATTTTTGATCAGGATTCTTCTATAGAATCTTTAATCAAAATGTTTAATAATGGTAGCTAGGTACCATCCAGTTCTTCTGGAGGCAATTGTTCATGGAGGCAATTAGTCATACATTTCAATTTCTTCTCCCATCCTTGACCCTCATGGCAAAGACGTCAATCATTCATGGAGGCAATTAGTCATATATCTCAATTCTTTCTCTTATTCTTTACTCTTCTTCTTTTTCTACTGCTCCAGGCAAATAGAGGGCAGTTGCTGTACTTTGAATGGCCACTTGCAAGCCTAAAGACCACATAGACTACGTAACAAATTAGGAGCACTAACCATATTATTAGGCAACTAAGTGGGTTGTCCTACGAAACTAAGACCCGCCACATTACAGACCCAAATACCGTGAAGTATTTGGTTGTACATAAGCATACTAAAGAGCTACTCCAAAAGATGGAAGCAACCTGTGTGTCCATCAAAGGATGAATGGATGAACAAAATGTAGTACATATATACAATGGAATACTACTCAGCCAGTAAGAGAAATGAAGTATTGATACATGCTACAATATGAATGGAGTTTAAAGACATTATACTTAGTGAAATAAATCAACCACAAAAGCACAGATATTGTACGACCGCACTTACATAAAAAGATAAGAATAGTTTGCTGGTGGTTGGCAAAGGCAGGGAGGTAGGAAAAAGGAAGAGTTTATTGCTCATGGAGTACTAAGTTTAAATTTACAGTGACAGGAAAAGTTTCACTGATTAAGGATAGAGGTGGTCAGTTGATTAATGCAATTGCTGTCAGTAAGTTGTATAGCTTCAAAATGTTGAATTGGCCAAAGTCATGTGATATTTACCATAATATACAGAAAAAGAAAAGTCCATTCTTATCACTGTTATCATTTTTCCTCCCTGAAATGTTGATTCTATTTATTTCTTTTTGGTCTACTCATTATTTTTAGTTGATCAGGTATGTTCAGATTTAGAGATGAATCCTAAGATTTATCATCATTACTTTCAGTGTTCTGGACCAGCATTATCAGCATTATCAGCATCACATGAAATCTTAGAAGCACAAACACAGGAGCCTCATCTCAGACACACTGGATCAGGATTTCTGGTTGTGGACCCCAAAATCTCTGCCTTAACAAGATTTCCTGGTAATTTAGTAGGCAAAATGTTATAGAACACTGGTGCGCCTGTGCACGCATACACACACACTTGCTCTTCTAGTAAGTTACGTTCCCACATGATATTGCCGATATGGAACCAAAATTTTAGAACTAGTTTGGCTTAAATTGGGAGTCAGAGATAACCATGTTCAGATTTTGACACTTATTTACTTAATATGTGACTATGGGCAAGTTGTTAAAGATCTTCAAGTATATTTCATTTAATTGTCAAAAACGAGATCAACATTTCTCTAGGAATAGGTCACAGATCAGAAGACTTGAGCAGAAGATGGTTTCCTTTCTGTAAGGTAAAGATACTTGGTAGATTTGTTACACGGACTAACATATAAGGTGACTTATATAGAGCACCTAGTGGTAATTGTTGAACACCATGAAGAAGAACAAAAAAAGATAGCTATTACTAAAATCTAACATCTTACTTTTTATTTAGTGATAAGCTGTGTTTATATCTTTATAATCCAATACACTGGTTGATGAAACAAGGGAATTAAATTAAACTTAGTGTTTCTGTGAAATTTCAACAGTGGTGAATAATTTTATGATGTTCTTTATGAAATACATATGCAGTTATAAGCACGTCTTTAAGGAGTTTCTCATGTCAGCAGTGCTGTAAGCTTATACCTGAAAAGGACTGCCTATATTCTAATTACTGTCTACTTGAATGCAAATTAAAAACTGTGTACACTTGGGGCCACTTCTTTAGACACAAAGCGAACAGCTCAACCAAATATCAGGCTGTCTCTAAAACTCAGCTGTTAGGTATTCTGTAATTTCATTACCTTAATAGTCAATTAGATTTTTCTGTTTCCATAGAGTTTTGAAATTAAGTGCACACTGCAAGTTCATTTGTACCTTTTAATATTGGAAACTGTCTCAATATTTTGCCAATTAGCAGAGTTCACCTATTAGCACTTTCCAGCCACACTTGCCACCAACACTGGAAATTCACTCTTTCCTCTCTGATTCTGAAACACAAGCCTCAATAATAATTAACCTTGTTTTACTGGTAAGTAAGTTGTCATTAAACAAGATCATGTTTTAATTAAGAAAATTAACCTGAGGTTACTGAGATAGAACTGTGCCTCTCTGTTGTGCTGAGTCGCTAATGATAGGGTATTTTATGTGTTCTAAATCATGCTGAATTAAGTAAAATACAAATATATATGTGCACTGTAAGTATTTCATTAGTAAATCTAACCACAATGGATACTTGTTTCACTCATTTTAGTCCAGCTTAATTTGAAGTGCAATTTAGTATGAACTCTATGAGTTAATTTCTAAAGTACCACTTTTTGAAAGTTTATGGCTAAGTAAGTACATATCAAAACAGTCCATTACTTAGAAAAGTGATATTTTTTTAAAACCAGAGTAGAGAATAATGAGACTGAAAATGCAGGTGACAGACTCAAAATGACACTGAAATTTACTCTGAGAACCAGACCATAATACAAACTTATTTCTTTGAGTCTTAACTACCTGGTAATGTATTGATATATAAAGCAACCTAAAGACTTAGAATTATTTCTCCTGGTTTTGGCTTCCACGTGTGTTTTTATATATTTATCTTCACCATTTCCCATGCTTTCCAATTGTAGTCATTAGGAGTCAGACTTTTCACCCTCACACATCCCTATGTCTAGTAGGTCTTAGGCTAAGTAACCAATATTTCCATATATAATGAGCAACAAATGGAGAAAACAGCTCCAGAAGTATGTATTGAATTGACAAAGAGATGTTTTGATTCTAGCTACCTCTTTTGAGTCACATGTTGGCCTTCGGTAATTATATAAACTGGGATGGAATCATTTGAGCTATTTTCTTGATTTAAGGCAACTTCTGCAAGTGTTATTAAAAAAAGAAGCTTTCTAGACTCCCTATTTGTCAATTTGTATATCAGAGGCAATTTTGATTAGGATCAAAAAAAGAAAAAAGAAAAAGGCACTCTCAAAACAGAAAGCACGTTAAAACCATGTGTGATTTGGAAAATTGATGAACATAATATTGTTTTTATTATTTCTACTGCCATGTTAACCATAAACTGTATTTAAAATCTTAAATTATTAAATAATAATAAAGTATCTCTTATTAGTAACCTAGCATCTTCTGAATTACTGCTGATGAATTTCAATTTTCTCATGTTTATATATATGTATATATTTGTCACACTTTTGCTAAAATGATGAGACCTAGGAGTGTCCAAGTCTAAATACTAGAAGGTAACTTGAACAAACATGTAGCTGTTTTGTGTAAATCACAATATTCTGACTCCTCCCGGGAGGTTAAGTACAAAACATTGCCCCCTTCTGAGGGCTTATTTTAGTTCCCTTTTGTGCAGTGTACAAAACGAGCAGTGGTATGTGAATACCTAGCCTATTGACATAGCTTGATAAATTGTGCACTGCTGTTCACAATAAGCTACTTGCTCTCCATTTTCTATGTAAATTGCCAATTAAACTTTCATTATAATCAGCCAAGTGCCGTCGAGTCAGATAAGTAATTCAAATGATGTGAGAATTAATATATTTCAGTTTTAATTTCAATCACCGTACAGACTTTTCAATGTTTCTCTGTGGGGGGGAAAAAGTGCAGGTACACTATGAAAGCACTATGAAACTGCCAATTCCCACCCCCAAAAGACTAAATTTTAGGTTTTTTTTTGACAGTTAATAAATAAATAAATAAATTGATGACATGTTTATCTTGATGTTATGTCAAACTGACATTTCCTTCTGAAAAGCACTGAGAATATGTGCTTTCTAAACTATGTACATAGTAGACCCTAAATACAACATTTTGAAATCATGGAATCAGGTTCCTTTCAATCCTATTACCCTCCTTAGCTCTAAGGCTAATACTACAATTTAATACTTCAGGCTTCTTGGTTACCCTATGAGGGTCTTAAAGGATTTGAAGAAGTCTTCTCAACCAGTGAAAAACACTCAGAAACATAAGCACAGCAAGCATACAAAAAGAATGAGAATGAGAGAAGTGTCAATCATTTTAAAATGGTCAAGGAAATACATACTGAAAATACACATATAAACCTATGGCTGGAAGTTGGGGGTGGGAAAGAAAGAAAGGCAGCTCAGATATGTCAGGGAAGACAGCACTCATCTTGCTTCTGGCTCTGCATGCAAGCATTTATGTTTGTTCCCAGGGTAACCTGAGTTCCCTGCATGATGACAGAATAAGGGAAATATGAATGACTTTACTCATCCACCTCAACACACCTTTATCGAAGGCTGACAGTTAACAGTTTTGATGGGTAATTTGTTAGGTGCTTTGCTCAGTTAATATAACTCCTAAACTGAAAGTATAAAACCCATCACGCTTGGAAAATGCAAAGTACAGCTCACGGAAGGAATGGCTTTAAGATGGCTTGCCAACAAAATCAGTGTCTCTCGTCTAAGAGCTCAACTGTTTAACACGGGATTTCAAATGTTTTCTACAATATCTTTATATGATTAATGCCTTGGTGACCTCACTCATGAGAGTTTTTCTTTGTTATATAAACATGGTTATAAACACAGGAAAAGAAAAGGGGAGAAAAGTACCTTGAGTAATTAAAGATGACATATAATTGAAAAGCCAATATATTCTGTATATTTTTAAAACTTGCTCTTAGAGGGCCACATACAACACTATAAAATATTTTCCTATCTGGTCCATGTTCTCTTTACCCAATAACATAATTCCAAGTAGCCTAGCTGACCCTAGCTATGATTGTACCCTAGCATTTTGTACAGTGCGTTCTACAGTATGCTCTGCCAAAATAATGCTAATAGTAAGATATTCTTTATACTTCCTTTATTCTTTATGGAGATTCTGTATGTTTAGAGTATTCTTTATTGGAAATCATTTATACCTAGCTTATTCTTTATTGGCAATTTATAATAGCTATATAACATACGGTATATTAAGTGTGCTAAGATATCAACTGAATACAGATAGATTTTTCTTGTTAATATACAACTTACAGCTTATTGGACTGTGATACTTCTTTCTCTCTTATAACATCTATTAACATGTCACTTAGCAGTAAAAAAAAAAACAATTCTTGATAGGGCATCAGTGCTGCCCCTTGTCTCTTTTTAACTGGAAGGGCTGGAGAAGACAAGAATGAAAGCATTCAAGGAAAAACAATGCTGCACAAGTGAAAATCACCTCACTCCAAAGCCTCTTTATTCCTCATGCCCAAGCACCCCACACAGACATCTACAGGCTATAAAATGATAAGTAGGCCTACAACTGCAACCTTTTTTTCCCCTCCTCCAAAAAACAACTTGTTTATGGACCAACAATACTAGCAATCAGTTGACTACTGCAGACAGGGAACAAACGAGTACCTACATTACTTACCTTAGGATATGGATACTGCTTTGCTTTGGGATACAAGGCTCCAGTAAATCGAGGGATAACCATGTTAGGCACCAAGGAGTCATTGATCATCAGGAAGGCAAGCCTTTCTCCATCTGGTGACCACCAGTGGGCGATGTGAGAATGCAGAATTTCCTCTAGAATAAATGAGTGTTATTTGAAACTAAGACTAGCGATTTGGGCTCATAAAAATAAAACAAAGACAAATCTGTTGCTATCCAATCGATTCCAAATCATAATGACCCTATAGGACAGAGTAGAACTTCCCCACAGTTTCCAAGGAGTGCCCGGTAGATTCAAACTGCTGATCTTTTGGTCAGCAACCATAGCACTAAACCACTACGCCACCAGGGTCAGTTACTCACAAATACCTGCCTTGAAATCACCATTGCATGAATCTTTTCTAGCCAATGTATTAGAGTTCATCAACTTTGTTGATAATTCTCTATCTCTGAGTTACCTTTTTATAGTCTCAAAAGAAGCAGATGCAGAGAGGAAAGAATGAAGCAATGATGTCAGGATTTCATGAATTGTCAACAAAGAGAATGAGCAGATGAAAATGCCTTCAGAGTAAAAATGAATGAGAAGACTAAAGACTTACGTACGACATAAAATTACATTCATGTCAACATCCATTCATATTTGCACTCAATAAAATAGCCATCCTTTCATTATCAAGCAAGTTGAGACTCACCAGATTCATTAAACTTTATTGGGCTTTTAGGAAATTGAATAAAAAATATACTGGATATCTTCCATGTGACCCCAGGTCCACTATCCAGTTTTCTACACCTGCTTTCTGGCTCAGAAAGTTAACTTCTGTGAGAGCTATCAACAGGGCCCCCCTTCCCTCTGGCTTCCAGTTGTATTTGACAATGGTGGTGTTTTGGCAAGAGATTAGAAGTAGGAGAATAAAGCCAGGCTACTTATTCTGTTGGTTCCTTCCTTCAAAGTCAGCTCAGACCGGCTGTGTGCTTTGAATGATGTCACCCTCCTGCCAGTGCAGCCCGCTCTACACAGTTTTCTCCTGCTGTGTCTAGTAATGGCTCATCTCTACAGGTGAATAGATGGTAATAGTTTGACTGCTAGTAGTCTAGATTATAGTACTTTCCTTTGTGGTTTCTCTACACTTTGACTTTTGCAAATGGTCTCTTTGTAAATAAATCTTCCTTAAATTATCCTACTCTGAAGATTTCCTTTGAGACACTGACTTATACAGTAATTAATACTAGCAATGAAATCAGAATAGATTCTTGGTTCAGGTTGGACATACATACGAGATATTTAATAGCAATTACCTTTCCCTGGGAAAATTAAGGCCTAAAAAATTCACAGCAAGGGATGTGGTAATGATTCATCAGTTTTCACTAGTGTAATATGGAAAATGAAACACAGGTAGGAAGAAAGGTATTGAGAGTACAAGTAGATGTGGCATTTTTTGCTCTTAAAAAAATGATGGTTGTAAAGATTATTAAGCCCATGTAATTCTTCTGATACGGCAAAGAATTATGTAGACAAAGTAAAAAGAGATAAATAAAGAAATTGAAATTATGACCAGTAAATTAATAACACATTCAGCATAAAAGGTCACTGCAGAATATTTGTAGAAATCTCTTTTCTGTAGTTTCTATTCAGGAGATCTGGCTGAGGAGCAAGCACACCCAACAGAAAGGTCTGCAGAGCTACAAAAAATGAAAGGCTAACTTCAAGGTGCTGGCAGAGAAGAACTGAGAAGCAGACCCACAGGATACGGCTGTCGGAGTAAACAAGTATAGTATACTCATGATTTCGGAGCCTGCCTCACCATTTCTATTTTATAGTAGAGGGCTGCTACACAGACCTAGAATTAAGGTTAAAGATTAAGAACCTCTAGATTCGCACAAGCTTTCTTGGTGGCAGAGGCAACTTCCACTCAAGAGAATTAGGCCTCTTCTGCAGAGAGACAGAGGGAGGGAGACAAATTCTTTTAAAAATCTGATAGTAGGGAACATTGGTGAAGTTTTCAGCTCTCTAGAAGTCTGGGGCACACTGGGGTATCTCTTTCAAAGTGAGAGAAAAGCTGTTGGACCAGTACTATATAAAAGTGAAAAAGAATTTGAATTTTTGTATTATTGAGCCCAAATAAACTATATTTACATTTGCTATTCTGTTGTATTTCACAGATAATCCTTAAATCTGTCAATTTTGAGTACCACCTGAATAAGAGAAGATTTGTAAAAGATCCAGGCCATGGTGTAACCCTCTTGACCTTATCCACCTTATGACTCAGCAGAGGCAAACAGATCTATGGCAAACCAAGATACTCTGTGGTGTCTCTGGCACTTTCCATATCCTAATCATTGCAAAGGAATTAACAGCTTTAGAGAAAAATCATTCCCTCCTCTTCAGATAAATGTTTTCCATTTCAAAAATAGCTCTTCCTACTTGCAGAAACAACTAACCCGATGAAGGGACTCTAAGTGACTGTGCAACCCAAACTGCCCATCATGAACTTGTCAATAATTGATCAACTGACCATAAAGCTGAAAGACATACAGCACCATTCATTGCAAAATGGATACGTGAGTGGACCAGAAAGCTTAAGTGAACTGCCTGTGGTTTTGCATACTCTGCTTCATCTACTCCTCTTCATCTCATGCGGGGGATCAAGATGTATTTTCTTTTTTTTTCTTTTTATTATGACTGAGTGAAAATGCACATTCTCGTATAAATTTACACGCCCACTTATATGCAACTTCCACTGCTCTCCCTGCTCAGTGACAGCACACAATTCCTCTCTGCTTCATACATGTCTCATCCTCCCAGCAGTCTCCTTTCCCCTCCTCTCCACCCACTCTCTTTTCTCCAGCCAGAGGTTGAGTCTCACTGGCAATACAAGAATAAAAAGGGGTGCACCCTGAGATCTCCACTAAAAGACCTCAGTTGATGGTCCAGCGGTTTTGGGGTTCCCCTGGAAGTATGACCCCTGGCTCTAATGCTGCCCTTGCCCATAAATCATAACGAAGGTCCACTCTTCGGACACGAATGGATTGGACTTGGTGATGCAGAGTGACCGTATATTGGATGCACTTTATGGTTCTATGCATCTACAGGATATCACCCTGCTGACCTCTGGCTGGAAGATGTATTTTCTTTCTTTTTTCTTTTTTGTTATGATTGAATGAAAATGTACATTCCCATATAAATTCTCACACTCACCTATATGTAGCTCCCACTATTCTCCCTGCCCAGTGACAGCACACCCCTCCTCTCTGCTCCATACATGTCCTATCCTCCCAATAGTCTCCTATCTCCTCCTCTCCACCCACTCCCTTCCTCCAGCAAGAGGTTGGCAGGATGACACCCTACAGATGAATAGAAACATAAAATTCCTACAAGATATGGTCATTCTGCGTTGCCGAGTCCAATTCATTGCTGTTGGAAAAGTTGACCTCCATTATGATTTACGGAAAGGGGCAGCATCAGGGCCAGAGGTCATGCTCCCAGGGGAACTCCAAAGCACCTGGACCACCAATTGCCATCTTTTATTGAAGATCTCAGGGTACACTCCTATTTATTCTCTTGTTGCCAGTGAGATTCTACTTTGTGAGCTCCATCGTGGCTATCACTGGTGGTGGCCAGGCACCATCTGGTTCTTCTGGTCATGAGTCGATATAGAGACCCACTCATGTGGGTCCCTCTGTCTCCTGGGTTCTCGATTCTCCATGTCATTCTTGTGCTTGGTGATCATCCGATCCTGATGAGTTGGGACCATTTGCTATACCCTCAGATAGCAGCTTGGCAGCTTTGAAGACCCCAGATGCCACACACCGATGAGGGCTGCAGAAAGTCCTTATTATTAAAACACTAGTTGTGCCAACTGGCCTTGATTTTGCCTTAAAGCATGGTCCCTGGACCCCTGCCCCAGCTACTCTGTTCTTGCAATACTGGGTTAAGATGGGAGGAATACTCAAACTGTGTTGAAGTCCAGTTATCATTGATCTTCTTTCTAATGTGTGCTGTCACTGATTTCACCCAACCAAATTTCTATTAACTATCTAATCTAAACTCTCCCCCCCAACTTTACCTCCCTCCCTACCCTTGTAGCCTCCAGAGTTTTTTCTTCTATACATGAGTCTGTTTTTAATTTCTTATTGTAGGGGTCTCATACAATATTTGTCCTTTTGTTGCTGACTACTTTCACTCAGCATAGTGTCCTCCAGTTGAAACCAGGTTAAGAGATGTTTTCTGCAGTCATCGTTGTTTTTTAAGATGTATTGTCTAAAAAGAGTTGGTACAAGAAAAATGAAGAAGTACCTAAAGGGTTTACTTAAACAAATTGGAATTGGATAGGCTCTAAAATCTAACTCAGGAATGTCACTGAAAGATAATAATAAAGATATGTCCTCCATTTGACGACATATCTTTATTATTATCTTTCAGTGACATTCCTGAGTTATTGGCCTCCATTTGACAGTATTTTGTAAAAACATTGACTTGTTCACTTTTCTGTAGAAGGAGATTCAGCCTAAGTAACTAATAGATGGTACCTAATTAAGCATAAGTGAAGAGTAAAATCAGAAAACTGGTGACATAGCATTTCAGGAAAAGAGAAAGTTTTGTCAGAGGGGTTAAAATTTAAAAATAATGGTGTCCCAATGGTCACCAGAGCATACACATGGCAGAGGAAGTTCTCAGTAATCAGATGGACAAGACGGCTGTCGCGGGCATGTCAGCCAATCTCTTTCCCAGCCATGCCTGTGCTATATTTATGAATCAATGAACAAAATGGTCATGGTGAAACAGATGGAGACTATGCAAAATCTCAGCAATGTAGACTTTGTGTCATCAAGACTTAACTGGGTTCCACCACTACTGAGGGTCCAGTTTTCCAAGAGTAGTGACTGTCACTGACCACTTGATATGGCACACTTTCCTAGAAGGGCCAGATGACTATTTTGTAGCAAGTAGACAACATGAAAATATATCCAATAAGATGAATGGCATTTTGTACTCTCATGTAAAGCCACTTATTTTGGGTGTGTATTTGATTTTCCTACCTGCAATTCTTCTGTTAGTACTGTCATTCAAGAACATACAGAATAATTTATCTATTACAGTGATAATCCATGCTATACCACCTTTGAATAGGGAATATTTTATGGCAAAAAAGGGGGGGCAATGGTCTCAGAAAAAAAAAAAGAAGAAAGAAAGAACAAGAAAACCAAACCCACTGCTTTCAAGTTGATTGCCAACCCATAGTGACCATATGGGATGGAGTACTGTTTCACAGAGTATCCAAGGAGCTCCTGGCAGATTTGAATGGCTGACCTTTTGGTTAGTAGACATTGCACTTAACCACTACGCCACCAGGGAAATTCAGATTTCATCTTGCTCCTGATTAGTGGAAAGTATCTGACTTGAAAGATGAGTGAAACATCCTGCTCTACTATGAGCTTCACAATATTTGGTAGACAACAGTCTTGACACTAGGGTTTATCTTGCAGGACTAAGTGTTTCCCTCCTTTGTAGCCAGAGGGTACAGATTTAAGGATCAAGATAGGAAGGTGACAGGAGCCTTTCTTACCATCATATTCATAAATTGTTGGATACATATTTCCTTGTTCTTGTGATAATGAGGTTCTTGGTTTAGAAGACTTATTGTCTAAGGGAGAAAAGCATTCAATGGGGAATATATGTCCTTTGAATTGGAAGTTGAAACTTCCCACTGCTCACCGTGCTCATTACATTGCTAGACGGGTGGGGTGGGGTTGGATGGGATGGGGTGGGGTAAGGTGAGGTGGGGTGGGGTAAGGTGAGGTGGGGTGGGGTGGGGAAGGTGGGGAAAAATGCCAGAAAATTCAGGCACTATGCTGGGTCTGATGACTAGTCTCATCTGCCTGGCGGGGTGGGGGGGTAAGGGGGCGGTTCTGGGGTAGGGGAGCCGGAGGAAGGGTCTTGGTAAAACAAAGGAGGATCAAAGAGGAATACATTCAGAATTCAGAAGATTAATATATCCCCAATAGTACTTGTTAATGGAATGATAGATATGTAACAACCTGATAAAGACAAGGATACAAAGTAATAAGCTGTGGCAGGAATAAAGCTCTGAATTAACCAAACCAAGCAAATAGCTTGTCTACACGCTGTCACAACATGCTGGCAAAAACAAGGGGTAAAATAACTGGACAGTTGAAAAGGCAGCTAAAATTACCCATGTAGATCACATAACCAGACTATTTACTTTCTAGTATTTTTCCCAAAATCTTCTAGGAAAAATAGAAACACAAGGAGTGGCTAAAGCTTTAAAATTTTGGAGGTACAAAAGTGGACTGACACAATCATGCAGTGAGACAGCACAAATGGGACTTTGTGTGCTCCTCTTTGTGGCTACAAGCTTTGTATTTGGACAAATAATAAAACAGCTGTTGTGTGACAAACGGGGTTTCTTGTACTCAATACCTTCCATTTTCTCTTCTGAATCTTTTTTCCACATTTCTCCCTGTAAGCTGTCTTGTATACATCACATCATCAATACACTCATGCTCTCTGACTTTTAGTTGGGTATGGCCAATGTGAAGCCCAGGCAAATCAGACAGATGGAAGGATGCAAGTGCTTGGAATTTATTTTCTGTTAATATGAAAACTCTGCAAGTTCTCACTTCCTACCTTCTGGTATCTGTTACCTTCCACATTACTTTATATGGTAAAGGCTGGAATATTACTAGTGAAAAGTTAGCACTTAATTCCTTGTAATTCCGTATTGTATATATCTCTTTCATAGAGAACAACTTAAACTGTAGTATTTGAAGGCATTGTGCTTACCAGTTGAGATACTGGACTTGATTTATACAAGAAATTGCAATTTAGTTGAGAAGATATGCATTATGCAAAAGACATTGTGGGAGAAATATATATTCAGTACTAAACGAGTGTTAACTCCTAGTGTTATGAGATTTCAAAGTATGAACAGATCGTGTTGACTGGTATAATCATTCTGGGTTTGGAAGAAGTCAGAAATATCATGTGAGCACAAGTGTTTCCCAACAGTTAAATCCTATGAGACAGTTTTACTCGTTTTATCGGGTTGCTATGAGTTGAAATCAATTTGACAGCAATGGATTTGCTTTCTTTGTAAGCACGGAGCATCTGAGTATGTGACTGCAAATATTTCTCAGTGGTTAAATCCTACAAGGTAGTTCAACTCTGTCCTACAGGGTTGCTATGATTTAGAATTAACTTGGTGGCATTGTGTTTGGTTTGTCTGTAAGCAAGGAGCAGATGCCAGGGTACTTTTTCAGTGCAAATTAGATATTATCCCTCACTCTCATGTATTTTAGAATGATACAGACCCAAGATTGTTCTCCATAAAAATAGTAAAATATCAGAATGAATGCTTGCAAGGAGCTATGCAACATTCATATGTAAAAATAAAGCTATCTGGAATGAGAAGAAAATAAAAATCGAAGTATTTTAAATACGCAAAAATAAAGCTATCTGGAATGGGAAGAAAACAAAAATCAAAGTATTTTAAATATGTATTTGCTTAAGAATCATCTTGGATAAGGCATAGTCTCTTAGATTACAACAAATGGGGACTTTGTCTCCTACATTGTAACTTCTTGTTATATTATTTGCAAATAATTTATCTTTACACATTGTGTATCATCACATTTTAGCATAGTTTTGGCTGTTTATGGTTTTTGGTACGCTTATTAAAAAAAAAAACACTGAGAACAGATGGAGTTTTCAACACACATAGTTTTATATCACATTTAAAAACCACAGACTCAACACAAAGCATTTACAGAAAGCTAACATATAATCATTGTGCTCAGATTAGTATGTTATTTTGGAATGCAAGCTAATATCACTTATTTATAGTTGTTTTTTTTTTTTTTTTTACTTACGATGTCCTCAGAATATTACTGCCAACTCTGTGGACCTAAGGTTCCTTTTTTTCCCCTTCTTTTCTCCAGGTCACATTTAATCTCCTTGAAAGAACTATCTGGATTCATAATCTTATCATGACTGTTATACCTCCACTGACTGCGATCTGGAGTCACCATTCTCCCAACTTTGCTCTAGCCATTGTCATTAATAATTTAGTAGCAAATCTCATGGTGACTTTGGAGTCTTTTGCTTATTTGACCTTTCCAGACACTTTGCGTTGTTGATAATCCTTACTTCTTCTGATTTTCCTCTTTTTTTCTCTTATCTGTCATAGTTCAGGAAACCATGGTGGCTTAGAGGTTATGTGCTACTCTGCTAACCAAAAGGTTGGCAGTTTAAATCGGCCAGCGCACCTTGGAAATTCTATGGGGCAGTTGTACTCTGACCTATTGGGTTGCTATGAATCAGAATCAATTTGATGTCAGTGGCTTTGGCTTTTTTGTCATAATCAGTTTCACAGACACACAGTAGAAGCTCAGTACAAATTTGTTGAATCAGTTAGTGGATTAAGGCAGCTTTCTGTTTCCAAGAAAACCAAAAACCAAACCCATTGCCATGGAGATGATTCTGACTCATAGCTACCTCATAGGAGTAGAACTGCCGTGGGTCCAAGAGAAGGTTTAAAAACAAGATGAAGATAGAGATTTTCCAATGTTCACATTAAATGGAAAAAATAAAAGTGACTGTAAGGTCACTATGAGTCAGAATCTTGGCTTATCTTAATCTGCTGCTTATCATGTCAATTTTTTTCTGTCTTCTTCACTTTTCTCATTCTTGAAGAACAATGTAAGGATCACTTCTTTCTTGAAACCACCTTAGATTTCCTTATCTTACCAGAATTAGCTCTTGGTGGTGTAGTGGTTAAGTGCTACACTGGCAGTTCAAACCACCAGTTTCTTCTTGGAAACTCTATAGAACTCTATAGTTCTACTCTGTCCTATAGGGTTGCTATGAGTCAGAACTGACTTGATGGCAGTGGGTATATGTCTACTTATGATGCTCCTAATTGTTCCTTACAAAACAGTCATTTACAAGTTTACTACTCTACTAAATTGGATCTACTCAAAACATGAAAATCCATATTCTTCACTGTATTGCCCTCAGAAAATGCCTTATGAATGAATGTGTTTAATAATTGATACACTGAATAGTAAGAATACTCTAAAAACAGAAGATTCAGAAATCTTTAGAAATCATTTGGGCATATTAGCTGAATTCTTCCATTCAAATAACTGAAAGTGACAGTCTTTACCTTTCTACTTAACACATTAAAAGCTTTATGGAAATCTTTGAAGTTGTTAACTTGTAAACTATAAATTTTATTTTTACTTTTTTAATCCTTGATATGATATTTAATTAAGTTAAACATTTCAACTTATGTGAAATAACATTAAATGTGCTTTGTAAATACTGTATTTCAAATAATTCTAAACATTTTACTTTTCTTCTGAAATTCACCCACTCTTTCAAGTGCATTATATTTTATATGATTTTAGTTAGTAGCAGAATAATATCATAAATATTATCAAAAAGGTTTTTAAAAATGACAATTTTAAAGACTTGCATTAATGACTGTGTTCAAGATCAACATCCATGCTAACAAATTGGACTACTTTTGAAATAACTGAACCTTGGGCCCTTTAAATACGACTGTGTCTTTAATGTGAGCTTTAAAACCTTTCATTGTCTTTAATGTGACTCCTTCTCTCTCTTTCTCCCTATTTTTCTTTTTTTTTTGCAGTGGTATTTACAGAAGCAAATTAAATCAAGAAGTGGAAATGTTACTTGTTATGTCCTGACTCTTTCACATATGCTAATGTAATTATATTTGATAGTTACAAAGCAAAGAAAAAGAAATTTCCACACTAGAGTCTCATACACGATGTTGAAGATCATTTGAGTTCCCTAGGTATCACTGTGGTTTTGGTGAGAGTTTTGAAGGAAGAAGGCAACATCTGGACTCTGAATGTTACTGGCACATAAACAAGCAAAGTGACAATGGGAAATGAAAGGGCATGTAGGACTCCTCAGTCACAGTCTGAAATGGCTGGCAAATCATCAAAGGAAAAACAATTAAGACTACGAATTCCCCACACTCCTCCGCCATACCTTAACTTGACTCCCTTGGTAGGAGCCCTTCTCCTAAAGGTGAAGTGAGATTTAAGAGCATGTCCATGGGCAACAGATGTCAGAACCACTGCCTGAGGCAGTGTAACAGTGAGATACGTAATGGTTCAGGCCCAATTAATTATACATCCTGTCTCTTCAAGAAACAACAAAAGGCTTTCCACTATAAACGTGGACTGGTGACAAAACGCAACACGCTAACTTTAGATCAGAAGACACACATTCATACTCTGGCCTTGCCACTCCTAGCTTTGAGTTCATGTCCAAATCCCTTATCCTCCCTCTGTCTTGGTTTCATTCTGAAGTGATTAGGTATACTAGCATCATGATGATAAAGTGACATGAATAAACCTACTGTCATCGAGTCAGTTCTGACTCATAACAACCCTACAGGTCCCATATAGTTTCCAAGAAGGGCCTGGTGGATATAAACTGCTGACCTTTCGTTAGCAGCTGTAGTTTTTAACCACAGTGCAACCAGGCTTTTCTTAAAGGAGGTAACAAAACCAAACCCACTTTTGTTAAGTCACTTCTGACTCATAGTGACCCTACAGATAAAGCAGAACTAATTTATAGAGTTTCCAAGGAGTGCCTGACAGATTTAAACTGCCTACATTTTGGTTAGCAGACATAGCACTTAATTACTATGCCACCAGAGTTTCCTTAAATGACACAGTGTTTGGGAAATGCCACAGTATACCTAAAATAAGATCCCAAAGAATTGAGTTTAATATGAATGGCAAAAACTCTCTATACTTTATTTTTCATTTCTCACTCAATAGCTACATTGGAAATGTGTTAAACCTACACAAAGGTTTTTGGAATCTGACCAACAGGTTGTTCACTCTCAACCCAAACATACGGATTTTTAGTCTCTAATTAAAACAAAACAAAACAAACAAATGTGTAATCAAGTAATGGACTCTAATTCGCCCCTTAAAATTTCCCTAACAATAAAATGCTCAAAACCTCTACAGAGTCTTCACAATTGGATAGAGGGTCAAGTCATTTTCATCAATGTTCAAGACAACAAAGCAGGCACAGCTTACATTGACTATATGCTCTGCTGATTTAAAACGACATCAACGTTAAGAATTGCATTCTGTCTCGAAATGTAGAATGCTAGGATTCTTTGGAATAGCTATGTTGGCTCCACACTGGTTAGTTTTATTTTTTCCTTGAATCCACTGTTTCTCATGAATGCCTGCCCACTATGTCTGCCACCAGTATTTACTAGTGATACAAACCAGAAAACAGAGATTCACTCCTGATCATTTCTTATCAACTCTATCCATTTAGTCACTACTATGTATTTATTACCTCATTAATTTTAGAGTCCTCCCTACTTAGAAGTGCTTTAAATCTGGTTTCATTGTCTATTATGTCTTGATAGAAAACAGAAAAAGCCTTATAGTTGCTCACTAGGTCTTTCCTCAATTAGATCCCAGCTTCACACTGTGGGCACAATGATCTATTCATATGGAAGATCTAATCTCATCACTTCCTTACTTGAAATACTCTACTAGTTTCCCCATTCACTATTGGAAAAGTAATTGAAATGTAGTATCACTTTCAGGGTCATCATTGCTTTGGTTCTTGCTGTCTCTCCTGGTCTCAAACTGTATGTCTCAATGCTACCCAAACAGGTTGTACAGTAGCACTGTACAGTATTTCTCTGTACAGCACTAAGTACAGTAGCACTGTTACTTTTGCAGACTGCTACCTCTGTTTAGATTGTCCTTCCGTTTGCTTCTCATGTGTAATATTTCTCAATTTTTCTAGTTCAGCTTAGATAATTCTCCTTTAGGAAAACACTCAAATCTTCAAAATGGGCTGTGCCACTCTTCTATTCTTTCAGAGACCACTGTGCTTCCTCTATTCTATAACTGGCAAACTAACACCTAAGAGGTGACAGGCTTTCTTCATCTATGTGGGCATGCTATTATAGGTTTCTCATTGTCTAGGTGCTTCCTTAGGTAGGGCCATCAACTAGCTTTGCTACTTGTATTCCCTGAACTACCCTGGTTTGGAAGAATACTGACTATACCAAAGACTGCCCAAGGAATTAACAAATCTGTCTTGGAAGAAATACAGCCGGGTTACTCCTTAAAAGCGAGGATGGTGAATCTGACATGTTTCACACATGTTGTCAGAAGGGCCCAGTCCCTACAGAAGAACATCGTACTCGGTAAAGCAGAAGGTCAGAAAAAAGGAGGAAGATCCTCCGCCAGATGGACTGCTATAGTGGCTGTAATAAAGGGCTCGAGAAGCGCAACAACTGAGAGAATGGCAAAGACAGAGCAATGTTGCAGTCTGTTGTTCACAAAGACATTATAGAAGTCAGAACTGACTCGACAGCACCTAACAATAACAACAACCCTGGTTTCAAGTTTGCTCTTCACCTATTTTTTCATTCAAAGGGTAATCCCATCCTCCACCAATGATCTAGGTTTTGAAATAGGAAAGCCGAAGTCAGCCTCTGGCACTATCAAAGAATCTTTCTCCATTACACTTTGTCAGCATACATACTGCTGATGTGTTTACAGTACCTCAGAAAAACTCTGGCCTCTAAAATAATTTACTATTTGATGCAATAGCCCCACCCAGAAAATCATACACTTGAATGCCCTTGGAAGTAAGGCCTCAAGGGTAATAGTTTGATGTTGCTCTCTGTTCTATTTCAGAACTTTAATGTCTTCAAAAATATCTGCTAAATAAAATAATGAAGGATCTCAATGATTAATTTTTCTTGTAAACATTAAAACTATCCCATTGATGTAAAGAAGCTGCATTAGCAAGTAATAGTTCTTGAAATAAAATTGATGTTTCTGGTTAATTATAATTTTAAATAGACTGACTTGATCTGAATCTTGGCATATTTACCAAAGCAGTTTGTGCAGTCTGATACCTAAGTATGAAACTCAAATTTTGAGTCTTCCCTAGATAACCAGTATCCAGAACTTAGCTGATATTTGATACATAATCAAAACAGGAAAATGGTTTTCATCACCTTCTTCATTTTTACATTCTCATGTGTTATTGAAACTTGATTCAAGCATTACCACCAAAAAACTATTTCAAGAAATCTTGTACTTTTTTTTTTGTTGTGCACTGGCTTTTAAAATGTAACAGAACATTCCTGATGGGAAATACTAATATCAACCGGCTTTCATGAATTTTTTTAAACAGTGTAGGTTTTTTCTGTTTGTTTTATCTTTTCCAAAGAATCAGAAAAAATTAGCAGCTAATTCCAGAGTGATTTCAAGCTACCCCTCACTTTCATTTCTTAAATTTCATGTAAGAGAAAATCTATCTGGAGCAACATGATACACAGACACTCACACTCGTAATATACAGACACCCCCTCTCACATCAAATGCAGAATCGGTTGAGTAAATGTAATTCACAGCCAGTGAAAATGCAACCACGTGCAAAAGTTTAAAAGCATGAAGGTAACGTGAAGAGGAGATAGGAAAGCAAACCGTGCTTCAAGTGTTGTTCCAGAATAAACAGATTTTCTTGCAGATTGTGTTAAAAATATGTCATTTGTATTCTTTGGAAACTAAATTCGCTCAACTCACCTTCATATAGCCAGTCAGCAATTCCATTAAAAACGATACCTTCTTTTCCAGAAGATGTCAGTCGCAGTGAACTGCTCTTTATATCAGGTTGATAGTAGATGTTATTTTCAAAAATGTAAATCTGTATCAGGAAACATGCAAACAAACAAAACACTCAACCTATTAGGATGTTTTCTTTTTTTTTTAAATTCCATATTAACAGAATGACAGCTGAATAGGCAAACATTTTGTTATCCGCATACTTTCCATTTGTTTTTATTTAATACATGAATTTGCATTGCTTTCAATTATTAATAGCTATTCTTCCCCTATAGTATAAATATCAAGTTGTTCCTTGGAAATTGCATGACACTATTTATGCTGTTAAGTCCATATACTCAACAACAGTATTTCATCTAGTTAATCATCTCTTTACCACATCACAAAGTTGGTTTGGGTTGGAGACAACAGTTTGCATACTCAAGAGACTCATAACTGAAACTAGATGCCATTTTAGCAACAACAAACTGCCTTTTGATAAAGATTCAATTTTGTGTCTTTTATAAAAGTGTATTTCATGAACAATACAATCACTTTTTAAGGGAATTTCTGATTCTATCAAGTTTGGCTCAGAGATCTATCAGTCAAAGTCACGGCCAGCAAAATTCCCTTGATCAGTGGAACACATCCACCTATGCCACCATTTTTCCTGGTAATTCACTCTTTAATAGTTTACCAGTAAAAGTAACTTTGTGTGTCAGACTTTAAGCAAGAGTTTTAATTTCAGTAAGTCACAGACTGAGCAGCAACATCAGTAGCAACGATTGCCACAACATCAGGAACAACAGTGAGACTAAAACAATGTCTACACAAGATGATGCATCATAAATGTAGATAATTCAACTATAAATGAATCTAGTACATATTTTCCCTTCAAAATATATCTAACATCAAACATTTCAAACTGCTTTTGGTATAATATTAGACTCTTCCACAGAACCAGATTTCTTGTACTTGTGTGGGTAGGTGCAGTAGAACTTTGTATGGTGCAAACCAAACT
The DNA here is from genome assembly GCA_028571685.1 of Heterohyrax brucei. Classification (NCBI taxonomy): domain Eukaryota; kingdom Metazoa; phylum Chordata; class Mammalia; order Hyracoidea; family Procaviidae; genus Heterohyrax; species Heterohyrax brucei. Next base: position 27,316,621 of record CM053146.1, read on the forward strand.
GCTAATTAGATGGAACATTCTACTGTACATAAGACCCATTACTCATTCCTGTTGAGTTGACTCTAACTCATAGCAACTCTGTTGGACCAGGCAGAACATCCCCATAGGATTTCCAAGGAGCAGCTGGTGGATTCTAACTGTTGACCTTTTGGTTAGCAGCTGAACTCTTAACTGCTGTGCAACCAGGGTTCCTTTACACCATATATAAAATATATTAAACATAACAAGTTCTGAAACAAATGTCTGAATAAGAATGAGGTCCTGGATTTGAAACACTGAGGTGCACATGTTAAAAGCAGTATGAATGTGTAGATACTTTCATCAGTACTCTATTTTGATTGTTTGTGGGTATATCTAATTAATTGTGCCACCATACCCCGGGACTTATATTTCCAGAAATGTTACCCATATGGTTTACAGAAAAAACATGGAGGATAGAGCAGGCAACCTAAGTTGAAAATACGACTGACCTTACGGCACTTGGCTTGGCTAGTAATTTTCTTAACTTTTCTAAATCTCAATGTTCTCCTTTACAGAATATGGAGAATATTCACAACTACCTAACAGATTTGTTGTGAAAAGTGAGCTGGTGAGTACAGAACATGTAACACTTAAAATGACAAGGTTAGAGTTACTTAATTTTTGTTTGTTTTAGAATTACAGGTAATCTCTAATTTATAGTGTATTTGAGATACCCTCAAATTGGGGGGAGAGATGGTATATCCTATCCTTAGTAATATGTATTACATACAACGGTACAGTGCATAATGTGCTGAGGTTATCATTCTCAGATATTCACTTGCAGGCATCCAATTTTATGATTTGCTGTTCGAAACACTGTCATATAGTAGGCTATGGCCTGGTCTACAATGAAGTTGGTGTTAGTGTCAAGAGTCACGATTGACAAAAAGTTGACAATGTTCAGCTCAAACAACATAAAACAACTGAAGTGACTGTGTGCCCAATGCCCACTACCACTCTGACTTCACTGTTACAAGAGGTGACAGCACGATGTAACTGAACATTCTGTACCATAAGAATCACGAGTTGTTAATTTGAAATGAAGTATTTGACTTACATCAGAACTGACTTCTAATAGATTCTTCAGAGTGAAACTCCATCATAAATAAACTTTTTAAAGGATACCAAAACTCAAAACAGATCTGCTGCCATGAGTTGATTCTGACTCAGGGCAACCCTATAGGACACAACCAAACTTCCCCATAGTTGCCAACGAGCACCTGGTAGAATTGAACTGCCGACCTTCTTCTTAGCAACCTTACCTCTTAACCACTAAATCACCAGTGTTTCTCATTTTACAGAAATCTAAATCAAAAGTTCTAAATCTAGATCTAGACATGTAAATTAGCCCAAAACACTAACCAACCTACATGTTAGATTAGATAAGTGCATGTGAATTGAAGTAGCAGAGACAGAAAACTAATTGTAGCCAGTGAAGCAGGAGAAGTATTAACAAATTATATTTTCTGACTGTATTTTAGTTAGGAAGTTTTCATTAATAATATGAAACATAAAATAAGCTGACATTGGGAACATGTTGATCATACTAGGCAAAAGTTTGAGGACTATCACTGTGATATCCTGCAATCGAATTGGATTCAATGACTCAGAAATCAAGACAACTTATAAAAAATAATATTTATTTTATCATCTAGGATAATCTTTTCTAACCATCTAGAACCATAGCTTTATGTCTTTTATATTCTACTTTATTTTGCATTTCACAAATGGTATATAAAATAGGCCGATAAAGTTTTCCTTACAGGAGGGGACTCTGGGCCTGTACCTTTTAACAAAGCTTGTGAATAACAGCTTTCAAGCACAAAGAACTATTATTAGCAATAGGGTTACTTCACCCAAATAACTGGGTTCCAAATCTTCAGCTTTACAAATGCTACAGACTCTAAGTCAAAATAATTAATAAAACTTCCACAACCTCCACAGATGTATAAATTATCTAAAACTATTGACCAGTAGTTACATTTATATTTGAAGAACAAAATGAAATGATATTCAGAATCCATATAAAAACAACATCTGCTTCAGTGTAAAAGAACAAGGAGTACGAAATCAGAATTTTAATGCCATTACAGTGGAAGCTGAAATCTCAGGGAACAAAATCTTTTTCTGTGGTAATCAGTGGTTGTACCTTCATAAAAATGTACATTTATAATTTTCTGACCATATTTCAATTATCTGAGTGTTCCAAATACTAATCATAAACTGTAACCACTGTGTAGACAATTTGAGAATTGCAAATATTCCCACATATTATCTGGGAACTCTGATACAAGTGCATCCTAATGGCAATGAGAAACCCCAGTGTCGTAGTGGATAAATGCTACAGCTGTCAACCCACAGGCTGGCAGCTTGAATCTTCTGGGTGCTCCTTGGAAACTTGAAACAGTTCTACTCTATCCTACAGGGTCACTGTAAGTCAGAATCGACTCGATGGCAGTGGGTTTGGTTTGGGGTTTTTAATGGTAATCATCAAGGACTGTGATTAAATCACATTAAATTTAAATTAAATCACACTAGATTTAAATCACACTAAAAATATGTCAAATGCTAATAACATTTGTCTTTAGTGTTACTGATTAACCAGTCATAGCATTTTGATAACATTAATCAATACCTTCAAAGAGCCCCTTAAATGATATAACAAGGCAGAATGGACAGCTATTTGACCATTTGACTCTTAAGTTTACAGAGCAAGCCAGTAACCCAGTTGTTCAAAACCAATGGCCCTAACATCCCACAAAATAATTCAAAGTTATCAAAGTCACTACAAAAGGGACAGGAAGAATGTTAAAATGCTATATTGCTGACTTATGCAGATTTAAGAAATAAGAAATACATTTCCCCAAAATTATACTAATCGATATGTTTGTCAGTAGTGCTCATTACCATGTTACTGGTCATGCTATATGTCACTGCTGACTAGGACTCTTCAAGAACCAATTTGAAATTTGCACCTACCCTTCCTGGACACAGTTATTAGCAAAGCTTCAGATGGTGGAGACTATAGCATCCTGGAATGCTGAGCAAAGAGATAGGACTAGAACTCCCCCAGGGAACACATGAGGGGCAGCAAGAAATTAGCATGCTATGTTAAAGGTTTGGGGGTTCAGAGATCACAGTGTATATTAGTCTACTGTGACTGAGCCAGATTTAATGGCTGCTTCAAATGTATGTTAGCAAGACTCTCACAAATTTTAAAAAAAAGAGTAAAATAGAACAAGAATGTAATTGAGCATTTGATCTGCTTTAGTAACTGTTAACGAAAATTCATTCCACCTTCACTGATTTGTGTAATTTCTATGACAATTTTAAATTAGAAATCTCTGGAACATTCCTAAGTGCACTGTAGGGATATCAGAGAACCTATGGAGTTACAATGAAGTTGGTAGAGTGTTTGAGTTGCCATCTACTGTGGCTTGCTTTCTTGAAAAACAAAAAAAATATGTTCAAGAAATTATCACAAATAATAGTTATACATGGCAGGGATTTGTTGAAAGTAGTCTTTCCCTATAATAATAGCAAAAACAAAGTCTTAAACCCTTTGGGAAGGCAGAATGACACCTGAAAACAAAATACAACAGGGTCTGTGTTACCTGCCACTACAAATCAGGTACCAGTCCTGTAGAAACAAAAGCATGAATGTGTATGGGATGATGAGAAGTGTTATTTACTTCAGTATAATTATAATGACCATAAAGGCAAAGTGCAAGCCTACTAGAGATGAGTACCTAACTGAATTATGATTCATCCACACCATGTGACAATATTCAGGCTCTGAAGAGAATAACTTAGTCATATACAAATTTATCTGAAGTTGTTTCACTGAGGTATTGCTAAGTGAGAGAAACAAGGCACACACATACAAACAAAAATTAATTTAATGTGTGCTAACATTTATGTAACAGATGATGATGACACTCATGCAAACTTATGCCAGCAGGAATGTCACCAACACATAGGCATTAATATTGGCTGTTGTTACTCAGTCCCACACTTGTCCATCTATTGTCTTTTATTATCACAGACATTAGAACTCTGAAATTTGTATTTCCAAGATTCCTTGCAAACTATATCTTCTGGTTTCTTTGTGACATGGATTTCTGTTACACCTTGTCAAAGGGAGAAAGTTGGTAGTAGAAGGTAAGAACTCGAAGCCATTCACCTTTTACAGTGCCTCTTGCAGAATCAGCAATGGTGGCACAGTGGCAATATGACAATTGTAGCAATGGTGATGGGAGTATGGATACCCTGGGTCATGCCTTGTTAATGTAAACTGCGGTTTGTAAGTTCTGGGTGTCTTAATTTTGATTCTCCAACCATTCCAACATTGTTTGTAACAATTATCTATATTAAATCTCTTCTATTTAAATACAATTACAGAAAAAGCACACACACACACACACACACACAGTATTGTGTAAACATAGGGAAGCCATGGAAGGATATGTGCTTGCCACTGAACATGGGTACATGGTTTGGAGGGTTAATGTAGAGTGGCAGAAAGGAACAGAGTAGATTTTCAAGCAGAAAAGACTGGAAATAGACACTCTGAAAAAACTTCAGTACATTTATGCTTATACATAGATTAGCGTGTATATAAATAAAGTATAAACACTAATTTCAGTGATAATAAAACTGATGCTGACACAAAAGTCTGTCATGTGGCTACATAAATAGTAAGTGCTTATTTTATTATTATTACTTCAATCTGAAACTGATGATAATGAGGGCATTTACTTAGAGCTGGGTCTTCTCTATCTTGGCACTACTGACATTTTAGAACGGGTAATTATTTACGTGGAGAGCTGTCTCATGTAATACAGGATGGTTAACCCCTCTGGCCTCTATGCACAAGATGCCAGTACAGAGTCCCCCAGTTTAGATGCCTCAAATCTTACCACACACTGCCCAGGGAGCAAAATTGTCACCTTATTGCCATTGGGAACTACTTATTTAGAAGTAAATAGATTCTTTGTGTTTGCATGCTCAGTAAATTAATTTAATATTCTAAGTTTTAAGAACCAATTTTTAACTTACTGTTAGAATGTATTCTCCCTAGCATCCCTAATGAAATTTCCTGGATTCAAGATCATAATTTCACATGAGTAATTGAAAGTAAACTTCTAAAACTCACTGAAGAAAAAGCACGTATTACAGAACTTAGCCATGAGTGGTGGAGCTGGAGTAGCAGATTTGGTTCACGAATGTTTGTATGGTAAAGAATAAGGAGTGAGTCCATGAGATTCAGAAGGATGAGGGGAATACTCAAGATTGACAGAATAGCTGAAGAGTTACAGAGATACTTGGAAAATATTATTTAAGATATCAGGTATATCTTTATGCAGCTATGGTTGCTCTAGAGATTAAGATACTGCCAAATCACAGAGCTAGACCAAATAGTTTGAACTTAATTTTTGCAGTTATCAAGAGTATTAAATAGTTTATGAGAGCCAACTTATTTGATTTGCTATAGGAAAATGCTTTGGATAATAACTGGTGGCAAATAAAAAATATATTTTGGAAATGGGAGACAGTTGGCCGAAGCATAATTCAAATATTCTGCTTAACAGGAGTGATACTTGTCAAAATGGAGCCAATACTCCTAACTCCTAATATGATTTCCTACTTATGTCTAAGAAGTTTTTAATTTCTAATGAATATGTCTCAGTATCTCTCTTAGGTCATTTTCAGCTTCACCGTCTAGAGTCAATCACTCCACCTTCTCCTACCCTGGATGTGTATCCTTTAAATCAGGTACAGTTTTTACTGTTCACAACCTTCTAACATGCTGATGTCAGACGGATCTCAGCGGAAAGCAAAGGGTACCAGAAGGAGGTTTACCAGTTTTTTATTGTCTATGCAAAGGCATTTGATTGTGTGGGTCACAACAAATTAAGGATAAAATTGAGAATGTAAATTCTGGAATACTTAATTGTGCTCATGAGGAACCTGTACATAGAACAAGAGGTAATCATTTGATTAGAACAAGGTGGGTTCTTCAAGCTTTAAGGTCTAAAACGGTAAATGACAGGGTTAAAATGTTCACTGTACTTATTCAGTCTCTATGCTGAAAAGTTAACCCTAGAAGGTTTACAGGAAGAAGGTTGAGGCAGAGGGATTGGGAGAAGACATTAATAACCTGCACTGTGTAGATGACCGACTTTGCTTGTGGCAAGTGAAGAAGACTTGAAGCACTTACTGATGAAGATCAAAGATCATACCCTTCAGTATGAATTATACATCAACATAAAGAAAACAAAAATCCTGACAACTGAGCCAAGGAGCAGCTTCATGGTAAACAGAGAAAAATCAAAGTTGTTAAGGATTTCATTTTGTTTGAGTTTACAGTCAACATCCATGGAAGTAGCAGTCAAAAAATAAAAAAAAACACATTGCATTGGGCAAATCTGCTGCAAAAGACCTCATTAAAGATTACAAAGCAAAGTCGTCACTTTAAGGACTAAGGTGTGCCTGATCCAAGCCAGGATGTTTTTAATCATCTGATATACATGTCAAAGCTGAACAATAAAGAAGATCTAAGAAGAACTGATGATTATGAATTGTGGTGTTGTTGAAGAATACTGAATAGACCACGGACTGTTAGAAGAAGAAACAAATCTGTCTTGCAAGCAGTACAGTCAGAATGTTCCTTTGTAGCAAGGAAGGCTAGACTTCATCTCACGTATCTTGGATACTTCATCAGAAACCAGTCCCTAGAAAAGGACATCATGCTTATTAAAGTACAGGGTCAGTGAAAAAACAGGAAGACCCTAAATGAAATGGACTGACATGGTGGTTTTAACAATGGGCATAGTAATTTTGAGGATGACGCAAGACCAGACGTAGGGTTTCTAAACTGGAGCTGATTTAATGAGACCTAACAACAACAATGGATTTTGATCCTTTGTCAAAGATCAACAGACCATTGCAAACCTTTCGCTGTGAAGTTGATTCTGATTCATAGCAACCTTACAGGAGACAGTAGAACTGCCTCATAGAGTTTCCGGGGAGTTGCTGTTGGATTTGAACTGCTAACATTGTGATTAGCAGCCAGGCTCTTAACAGCTCCACCACCAGGGCTCCATAGACCATAGGGTTACAGATTTACATCTGGGTTCTTAATTATTTTCCATCGGTCCACTTGTCTGTCATTGTACCAATACCAGGCTATTTTGATTATTGTATGGTAGGTTCTGAGGTCAAGCAGTATGAGGCTTTCTACTTTGTTATTTGCTTATCGAAGGTGACTTTCCTTTCCATATAAAGTTGGCGATAAAGTTTTCCCATCTCTTTGAAGAATGATGTTAGTATTTGGATCAGGACTGCATTAAAGCTATAAATTGCTTTGGAAAGGACTGACATTTTCACAATGTTAAGTCTTCGTATCCATGAACATGGTATGTATTTCCACCTGTGAAGGTCTCCTTTGTTTTCTTAGATAACATTTTCTAGTTTTCTTTGTATAAGTATTATATATGAGTTGGACCTGACTGATTCTCCAACCATTTCAACATCGTTCATAACAATTATCTACATTTCATCCCTTCTATTTAAATACACCTACTGAAAAAGTGATGGGTTTTGGTTAGACTTATTTCAAAATACTTCATGCATTTAAGAGCTATTATAAATGTTATTGTTTCCTTCTTTTTCAAAATTCTCTTTATTAGTTTATAGGAATTCAAATGACTTCTGCATGTTGATCTTGTATCCTGTTACTCTACAATCATTCCACTAGTTACAGTAGTTTTCTTGTGAACACTTTGGGGTTCTGTATGTATAACCAAAAAACCAAACCCACTGCTGCTGAGGCGATTCCAGCTCATAGCAACCCTATGCACATTGTAGAACTGACTCAGAGTTTCCACAGAGCACCTAGTTTATCTGAACTATTGATCTTTCAGTTAGCAGCTGTAGCACTTACCCACCACATCATCAGAGTTTCCTCTGTATGTACAGTGTTATCGCAAATAGGAATAGTTTTAATTCTCTCTGATTTGGATATCTTTTATTGCTTTTTCTTTCCTTGTTCTCTAACTAGGACTTCCAGCACAGGGTTATATAGAAGTGGTGATAATGGCCATCCTTGTCTTGTTCTTGTTTGCAGAGCATAAGTTTTCAGTCTCTCACCATTGAGAATCATATTGGCCATTGGTATTTTTGTACAGGTGATCTTTATTACGTTGAAGAATTTACCTTCTATTTCCATTTTATTGAGTGTTTCGATCAGGATTGGGTGTTATGATTTTGTCACATGCCCTTCCTATGCCTATTGAGATGATCATATGATCCTTTCTTTTTGTTGTTCTATTTATATGGTGGGTTAGGTTGATTCATTGTCTAATATTGAACTGTGCTTGCATACCAAGTATGAAACCCATGTGGCTGTGCATTATATTTTCTTGCATGATGTTGAATTCTACGGCCTATAATTTCATTGAGAATTTGTTCATGTATATTCATGAGCAATGTTGCCTTGTAATTTTCTCCTTGTGAGGTGGCTTTGCCTGGCTTTGGAACCACGGTTATGCTGCTTTCATAGAATGAAAGGGGAGCATTCTTTCCTTTTCAGTGGTTTGAAACAGTTTGAGTAGTACTGGTGTAAGCTCTCCTCTCAATAGTTGACAGAATTCTCCAGTGAGGCCTTCATGCCAGAGCGGTTGTTTTTTTTTTTTGGAGTTTTTGTATTACCTCTTCAATCTCTACTGTTGTTATGGGTCTGTGCAGATATTCTGTGTCAATTTCTGTTAATATATATTGTGTTTTTAGAAATTTATCCATTTCCTGTAGATTCTCAAATTTGTTAGAGAACAGCTTTTTTATAGTATTATGTTATTATCCTTTTTATTTCAGTTGGGTCTGTTGTCAAGTCCTCTACCTCGTTTCCAGTGTGTGTTGTTTGCTTCCTTTCCTATTTTTCTTTTGTCAGTTTGGCCGGTGATTTGTTGGCTTTTTTGACTTTTTCTGTTTTGTTTTTCTCTATTTCATTTATTCCTGCCGTAATCTTTCTTTTCCTTGCTGTGGATTTCTTTTGCTGATTTCTCTCTATTTGTTCAAGTTATATTTATTTTGGCTTGTATTTCTTTTATGATGTGTGTGTTTATTGCTATATATTGACCTCTGATCAATCCCTTTGTTGTGTCTCAAAGGCTTAGGTATAACTTGTTTTCATTCTGAATTCATTTTGGAAATTTTTTAAATTCCCTTTCTGAATTCTAATATTATCCAGATGTTTTTAAGCAAGGTTTATTCAGTTTACATTTTCATTATTATGATTTTTTATTATTATTGATTTTTACTTTTATGGTATTTTGAACAGAAAGCACTTTGTATTACTTCAGTGTTTTTGGATTTCATGAAGAATTACTTTTTGGTCTAAAATGCAAACTATTTTGGAGAATGTACCACGTGTGATAGAAAAGAATGATACTTTGCTGCTGTTGAGTAGAGTGTTCTGTACATATCGATGAGGTCAATTTGGTTGACTGTGGCCTTTACATCTTATACATCTTTGTTTAGTTTCATTCTAGATGTTCTGTCCTTCACTGATGGTGGTGTGTTGAAGTCTCCGAGTATTACTGTGGAACTGTCTGTTTCTCTTTTTAGTGTTTCTAGAGCTTGTTTTATGTCCTATTATCAGGTGAATAGATATTCACTGGCATTGTGTCTTCTTGGTGGATAGTTCCTTTATTGTATAATGCCATTCCTTGTCTTTCATGGTGGGTTTCTTTTACAGTCCATTTTATCTGAGTTTAGTAATGCCATTCCTGCCTTCTTTTTTTTCTTATTAATGTCTACTTGATATGTTTTCCATCTTTTATTTTTAATATATTTATGCAATTGTGTGTGTGGGATGTCTCTTGTAGTAACATATTAATAGGTCATGATTTTTATCGATTCTGCTGTTCTCTGTTTCTTTACAGTTGCATTTAAGTGTGGTTATGAATAGATATGAAATTATTGCTGTTCTATCACTGTTCCTTTTTTGTGGTACTGTTTTCTTTGTTGCTCTGACCTTCCTATGTTGAGTTACTTTTGTCTGTGAATTTTCTTTTATTTCATTATATTAGAGCTTGTGGTTACTGAAACCTTAGGTTTTTCTTCTTCTTTTTTTTTTTCCTGATGCATAGGTTTGTTAGTGTTCTTTGCGGTTACAATGAAATTTACACCTCTTCCTAAGTCTGAATCAGTCTGCTATTACTTGCTATTACTTTGTCTTTCTCCTCATTCAAAAATTCTATACCTACTCCATTTATTCTTCCTTTCATTGTTTTGATATTGTCATCATTTACAGACTAACACCTCTGTTTCCCTGTTTTAAGTCAAACTTTGTTGTATAATTGAAAGTTCTTTATTTAGATTGCCTTCTAGCTGATGATGTCCTGCGTCCTAGAGTCTGGCTGTAGTGTGATGTTGTTAGTTCTCTATCCAAGACTCCTTTTTAATATTTCTTGCAAGTTTGGTTTAGATTTTGAGTTCTCTTAATTTCTCTTTATTTGAAGTGCTCTAACTTCTCTATCATGTTTCACAGAGAATTTTGCAGGATATGTTGTTTTTAATGGGTGGCTTTTTTTGTTTTGTTTTTAATTTCAAGGTGTTATACATGTATACATATAGACAGACATATATATAAACAAATCCATATATATATATAATCATCCCATTAGGTAACTGCTTTCACAGTTATATATCACGCCATTGCTTTCTTGCTTACACAGTCTGTACTGAATAATTAAAGTTTAGTCTTACATTTTTCACTTAAGTGGCTTTCAGTTTTCCTTAAGGTAATCTCAGGGTTAATTGTTTGTCTTTGATTTTAACCATATGATTATCATATGTCTTGATGCCTTTATTTTAGGTCTATCTTATATGGGGTTTGCTGAAGTTCTTGGATGATAAGCTATTTGTCTTTCATATTTGGGAAGTTTTCTGCCAGCAAACTTTCAACAACCCTTTCTCTGTTTTTCAGTTTCTTCTTTGTTCTAGAACTCCAGTCACATATAAATTATTGCTTTGCTTGTGTCCTGTGCAATTCTTAGATTTTCTTCTTTCTTTTCTTTGATATTTCCTAAAACAATATGACATCCATGGAATTTCCTTCAGTCTTACTGATTCTGCTTCTAGTGTTTTAAATTTGTTTCTGAAATGTCCTGTTGAGTTTTTATTTCTGAAATATTTTTTTATCTTTTCGATTTCCAGTTTCTGTTCCATATGATTTCTGAAATTTTTTGTTTTATTTTAATATTCTATTCTTGTATTATTTTCCTGAATTCTTCTATTGTTTTTTCTGTGGATTCCTTGATTTTGTCTCTTTTTTCCTTGATTTTGTCTATGTTTTCTTTGATATCTTTTCTAATCTCTTGGGGAATTCGAAGTATTTGCCTTTTGAGTTCCATATTAGATAGTTCCATTGCCTTTTCATCTACCAGAAGCTCATCTAGTTCTTTATTTTGGCACCTCAATAGAGCCATCTTGTCCTGATTTCTTATGTTTTAATATTATCTGCTATCTTTGAGATGTTCAGGTATTATTTTTGTTATTTATTGATTGCTTTGTTCTGCTCCTGTGTTTTGATATGTCAGAGTAAGTGGTCCAAGTATGCCTTGCTGTGCATGTCTGTGGAAATGATAGCTCTCATAACCTTGATCAGGTAGACAGGGCAGCATTAGGCAGGGCAAGCCCACCTAGCTTATGCTGGCTTGTCAAGGTGGCTGACAGCAGATTGGGCACATGCTGCCTGACTCCTGATACTGGTCCAGTGGTACGGGAGCATTCACAGCCCTTCAGCAGATAGGCAGGGATGTTGATGGGAAGTAGTACAGGCTTGCTTCCCAGCATTCATTAGCTGGTGGAGTGGGAGGAGAGGAGCAGCAGTACAGGCTTGGTGCTGCAGCCAGCCTAAGCCAAAGATGTCCTAAATGTAGTGGTACAGTGAGGGCTGGCAGGACAGGACAGTAGCTTACAGGGCTAGGTAGGATAAAGAAAGATAAGAAAAAAATAAAGGAAAATACAGGGTAGCTACTGGATGAGTGGAACAGACATGGGGGCCAATGATAATGTGGTGGAAGCTGGTGCACAGAGCTGTGTGAGAGAAAGTGAGAAAGGGAATAAAGGAGGAATAAGGTACAGAAGGAGCCAGGGCGTGGGAGTGGTGTAAACTCAGGTTGGTTAGGGGTCTGTGGCTCTCTAGCAATGGTTTTGTGACATAGCCTATTGAGAAAGGATAAAAGTGGTATGTAGGACTAAGTAGGAAAGAGAAAGTGAAGAAGGAAAGAGAAAATGAAGGAGGAAAGAGAAAAGAAAAAATGCCATGATAAGAGGTACTGGATGTGAGTACAGTAGACCCAGGATGACAGTGATCCACTAACTTTCTGCAGTGCAGCATGGGCCATGGGGGGAATAGGTAAGAGCGGGATGCAGGGAATGTGGGAGGGATGAATAAAAGAAAGAAGTAGAAAGGAAAAAAGAGCCAGTGTATGGGGATGGGTACAGACCTGGAGTGACGATAGGCCAGTAGCTCTCTAGCCAAACAGCACATTATGGTCCATCAGGAAGGAGTGAGGGTGGAGCAGAATACGGGGAAGAAGGGTGAGAAGCGGGACAGAGTGTTTTTCTTATTACCAGGTGCTCTATCTGCTGCTGGGAGTTCCACTAAGTTACCTCCCAGTGCTCCCTCTCTGAAATTGTTGCTAACTACCTTCCAAGATTGCAATGCTGTGTTATGTTGGCAGAGGACCCTACTCTGGATCTCTCCTCATTCTCTGTTTTACTTCAGCTTCTTCTTCTAGTCGGCTCTTTATCCCTGTGTTTAATGTTTTGGGTTCCAGTATTGACATTTTTTTTCTGTTTTACTTAGTTTTTTGAGTTTTTGCTGCAGAGGGATAGCATAACACATCTGTGTAGGCTACTATGCTCGCTCCATCTCAGAAGTACTATATATAAACGTCAACAACTTTATTAGAAGTCAGGGTAATTATTCTCAGAGGGGCTGTGCAAGGTAAAGGACATAGTTTTACCTCAAGCAAGGTGGCTGTCCTTGGTTCTGTGCGAATAGCCATTGGAGTAATGGTGGTGACTTAATCTGTGACATTTAGAGCACAATTAGGATTTGTGCTGGCCAGTAGAAAAGACTTACCTGGTAAGGATTATTTAGCCTATTTTGTAAGACTGTCCAATGAAAACTTGAAAAACTAAGGCTCGAAAACCTTCTTTGTTGATCAAGGGGAAGCAGCAGGTCTTATCTGATACACAGCAGTCTGATTACGGAATCTTCTCAGACTTGACCAGTGCATTATGATAATCCTGCTTTTAATTCTTTTACTATGATCAAACAGGTAGTTATAATATCTTCTGTGAATTCTGTTAGTTGTTCTACCTAATTAATGACTCATCTTTGCTTCTAGGAATCAGTTTTACATTGATTCTCAGGCATAAAGCTATCACCCTACATAGAAAGACTGGAAGAGGAGAGACTGGCACACTTCTAGGGTGTGAGCAATGTATTTCGGCTCTAGACACCATGTACATGGGAATGTTCATAAGTATTACAGAGCTTAACTTGTAGTTTTTATACTTTGCTTCAGGTACGCACAATCTGAATAAAAATGTTATGAGTTCATATTAGTAATTAGAATTCACATGAAATAAAATATTTTCATAAATATTTTTATCAGCATTTTACTGAGAGCCACAGTATGTCATTCAACTTTATTCTTTATAAAATTTTTATTTTCTTAAATTCCCAGTATGCAGTAAGTTTGAGGGGTTCATTTGTAGACTGAAAGATAATGCCATGAGCACAAGTTAAACAGTTTGATTACCTTTGACATTTTGGCCTTAAATAAATATCTGCCTTGTTATACATTACTGCTTCCATTTCTCTGAAGGATTATCTCTGTGATATAGAACAACTCATTCAAATCATTCTTGTCCCCTTTACACTAATATCTTTCATTCTAGGAACAGAATCACTATCAGAGAACTGTTATGCTTTGACATTTGCAATTTTTTTAATCTGGAAGCCTTTGCAAAGAGTTCTTATTTCTTAAAATATTCAAGCATTTTCAAAGAAATGAAATGTAACCTTTTGTCTCAAATTCATATTTATGCCACTTAGCACTTCCAAAGGTCTATCTTTTATCCATGATTTTGGAGATAAATGGATACTAGATAAGAGTAAGGAAACAGATACTAAAATACAACTCCAATTAATGAAAGGCAACAATTGACAGTTTCTTGGCTAAGTCAGTCCATACAAGGCTTTTAGCAGAAAAGAAGCTGTTACAATAAATAGATACTTTGAGAATTCAGAATACTAACAAATGATATTTATAGGCCCCAAGAAATAAAACAGAGACCATAGAATACAAAAAAATAACCAATGTTATTATTATGTGAGACATGTTATGTATACAGATATACATATTAAAAAGTGTTAGGAGGATGGTGACATCTCATCATTGTGTATACACTTTCTCCTCTGTCCAGTCTTCTAAGAGTTTCAAAGTGTTTCACTTTTCTTTATCATTCAACCCTCTTCTGTTATTTCTCTTCTTCTAGCCTTCCATCTTAAGCTACATATATCTGTCACCTTCTACATGCTAGTAGTATTTGCAGTAATGCTTTTTTATAAAAGAGAAAAAAAGACAAGATCTCAGAGACTAACTGGATTTTCAATGTAGAAAGCACACACACATGAATGTAGATTAAATGGATAATGAAAAATAAGACTGGTGGACCAAGGCATGAATTTATGGCAAACTGTTACTGTCTAACATGAATCGTGGTTGAAGAACTTGACATGGAACACCAAAACGAAGGCAAAGTTAGTATTGGGGCCAGCCAAGTGCAGTCAAGTCGGATCCGACTCATGGGAGAAAAACTAAAAAAAAAAAAGAAGATCTAAGAGAGCAGAGAAATGCCACAGTGAACTAGATGAAAACATTATCCAAAGTAAAACATTGTTTTTCATGATCCTACAGGAAAAATAACTTTTATCAGAAAAATACACGCTCTAACCCTGGTAATGCCAATTGTTCTTGGTAAGATTTGGGGCAATTAAGTTACTTCACCTCTTTAAGTCTCAGCTTCCTTATGTGTAATATTAATATTAATGTTAGGGTCAATATTAATACTCTTTCCAGTAACCTAAAGGGCTAAAGAAAATGAAATGACACAATGAATAATGGCCTACATATACATAGATGTTTTAATTCTTTTTTTAATTAATTGAAGCTGGCAATAAGCAGTGGGCCACAAAAGACACAATTACAGTCTTGAGAGAAACAAACAGCCTTACCCACTTGCCCTGTAAAGAAGCTCAGACACTTGGAGACAGTAAGTTAGCACATCTTCCCAGCTCTCACTTTCTTGCATCAGCTGATGTACACGTTAAAGCAAATTGTTTTCCTATCAGAGGATCATGTGTATATGTAAAGTACTTTTTGCTAATTTTTGGATAAATAAGAGAACAACTAGCTGGAAACAAGAAAGGAAGGCATAATTCAGGTCACCCAAAACAGAAGAGACAACATGACATTTTCTTTTATTTGATCATTCAGCATTTGACTTCCCTTCTTATTTCAGAGGATCACAATATTGTATACATATTGGTAGAAAGTAGAACCCAGTTTCCAATCACAAAGACAAAGAGCCAAATAAGACCACACTGATGTGAGGCCCTCACCCTTAACTCTGAACCCAGATAGAATAACATAAGGTTGCAAATGAGATATTATTCATTACAGCTGTAGCAGACCCTCAAGTGTTCAGAAGTAATTGCCCACTGATGGAGCTATCAGTTGTAACAACCTAATGAGATGCCGCAGCAACGTCGGATCCCTCATGTTTCCTGTACTACATTTTCCAGTCTTGGACTCCTCAACCTTCCCATTTATACTGACAGCTTCCAAATATATTCTAAATGAATTTATTTTCTGTTGAAACTAGCCAGAATCCACTTTTGTTGCTTGCTATCTGGAATTCTAATTGGCAATGTAGAATGCCAAGAGTTTTACTTTGAAATCTTCCTGGGTGAGAAAATCTGTTCTTATAACTTACATTGTGGGCGAGCTGAATTATCCCTTCCTTGCTTGTTTCTCCCTCTTTAATCCCAAGATCAGCAAAAAGAAATTTGCATGTATACTTTACACTCTGATGTCAAAATAACTTGCTTTTACATTTATATTTTAACTCCTTTATCTCAAATGACAACTCCAAAATACTTTAAACAGATTCTATGAAGGAATGTTGAGAAAACTGGGAAACATTTTTGTATGTTTACCATTGGGCTTGCACATAATGCTTTCCAGTTTATAGCCCTTCTGATAAGAAAACAAATTGAAAAATGCAGAAGGTGGAACCAGCCTTGGCTATCTCCCCTGCACATTTCTCCACAGCTCTAGAGCCTTCATTTCACTTCATGCAATTTTAAGGCATCCTTGGTCACAGTAAAGAAAATACAGTTTTATTTAAAATATAGAACTGTCTAAACCTTCTTATTAACTCTTTTAACAATGCTGGATCCCAGTAAAATAACACTAAACAAAAGGAAACAACAATGAAATATCTATGCCATAATTAATTCTTTACAGTTTATATCCTTATGAACTTGAATTTAATTAAACTAATGATGAAGTGAATTTAAGTTCAAGTATTTAAATTCAAGTCATTTAAATTCAAGCAAATGACTTAGAATCCCGATGGTAAAAGCTGGAATAATCCTCTGGGATTTTTTTCCCTGTAAGATTCTATAGAAATGCGTATCTCTTGTACCTCACTTTCTCTACCTGACAGGATCTAGTTTAGATACACTCTGCCTCTGATATATGTGTAACTCCAACATGCAAGAGCTTCTTCTTCTTGTTGTTGTTACGTGCCATCAAGTCACTTCTCATTTGTGGATCTAATGTATGGATCATAGAATGAAACACTGCCTGGACCTATAAAATCCTCAAAATTGGTCCTGTGTTTCAGCCCATTGTTGCAGCCACTGTCTCAATCTACCTCAGGAGTGTTCCTCTTTTTTGCTGACTCTCTACCAAGTATGATACCCTTCTTCAGGAACTGATCTCCTCCTGATAACTTGTCTAAAGTATGTGAGACATGGTCTTCCCATTCTTGCTAGAGGAGCAATCTAATTTCAATACTTCCAAGACAAGTTTGTTCATTCTTTTGGCAAGCCATGCCATATTCAATATTCTTCACCAACAATGGAATTAAAAGGTGTCAATTCTTCTTCTCCTGTCTTCTTTATTCACTGTCCATCTTTTACATGGATATAAGGTGATTAAAAGCATTATGACTTACGAAAGGTGCACCAAAGTCTTCAAGGTGACATTTTTGCTTTTCAACACTTGAAAGAAATCTGTTGCAGTCATTTTGCTAAGTGCAATGCATCTTTTGGTTTCTTGAATGCTGCTTCCATGGGTATTGATCATGGATCCAAATACAGTAAAATCCTTGAGCATCTAAATCTTTTCTCCATTTATCATAATCCTGCTTACTGGTCCAATGATGAGGATTTTTGTTTTCTTTATGTTGAAGTATAATACGTATTGAAGACTATGGTCTTCTTCTAATCCTGATGCCTCCTTCTTATCATATAGTTCAGCTAATCAAATTATTTGTTCAGCATATAGATGGAATATGTATGGTGAAAGGATAAATCCCTGACAAACTCCTTTACTAACTTTATACCAGGCAGTATCCCTTGTTTTGTCTGAATCACTGTCTCTTGACCCATGTACCAATTCCTCATGTTTTGGAATTTTTATTCTCCACAATGTTATTTATGATTTGTTATGATCCACATAGTTGAATACCTTAGCATAGTAAGTAAAATACAGTAAGCATGTTTCTGGCTCTCTCTGCTTTCAGCCAGAATCCCTCTGACATCAATAATGATATCCCGACTCGACAGCACTTGGCTTGGCTGGCTGGCGGTTCCACATTATATTCTACACCCAGCCTGAATTTCCAGCAGTTTCCTGTCAATGTACTGCTGCAGCTGCTTTTGAATGATCTTCTGCAAAATTTTGCTTGCTTGTGATATTAATGATACTGTTTTGGTAATTTCTCCATTTAGTTGGATCATCTTTTTTAGGAATAGGTATAAACACACATGTGGATCTCTTTCAGTTGGTTGGTCAGGTAGCTGTCTTCCAAAATTCTTGGCAAAGATAAGCAAAAATGTCCAGCCCTACATTTATTTGCTGAGACACCTCAGTTGGTATTCTGTCAATTCCTAGAGCCTTGTTTTTCACCAGGCAACCCTGGTGACATAGCTGGTTACGTGCTATGTCTGCCAATCCTTTGGTTGGCAGTTTGATTCAACTAGGCACTCCTTGGAAACTTTGGAGCAGTTCTACTCTGCCCTATAGGGTCGTCATGAGTCAGAATCAACTCTGCAGCAGTAGATTTGGTTTTTTGTTTGTTCATCAGTGTTTTCAGGGCAGTTAAGACTTCTTCCTTCAGTACCAACAGTCCTCAATCATATGTTATATCCTGAGGTGAGTGAATGTTAACCAATTATTTTTGGCATAGAGACTTTGCATGTTCCTTCCATCTGCTTTTGATGCTTCATGAATCATTTAATATTTTCCTCATAAAATTCTTCACTATTGCAACTCAAAGCTTAAAGTTTTTCTTCAATTATTTCAGCTTGAAAAATGCTGAAGTGTGTTCCTTTTTTTTATCTCCAGGTCTTTGCACCTGGCATCATAATATTTTATTTTGTCTTCTTGAGCCACCCTTGAAATCTTCCATTCACCTCTTTCACTTCACAATTTTCTCCTTTTACATCAGACACCCCACATTCAGGAGGAAGTTCAGAATCTCTCTTAATGTCCATTTTGCTCTTTTCTTTCTTTTCTGTCTTTGTAGTGAACTCTTGCTTTCCTGATATATGATGACCTTGATGTCACTTAAATATTGAATCTGGTCTCCAGTCATTAGTGTTCAACACATGAAATCTATATTTGATATAGTCTATAAATTCAAGTGCAATATACTCAAGTTCTTATTTCGGTTCTGGGAAACTTGTTCTAATTCTCTTCAGTTGCAACTTAAACTTGCTCTAATTCTCTTCAGTTTCAACTTAAACTTGCACATGAGTAATTGATGGTTTGATTGACCACTGAACCCTAGCCTTGTTCTGATGATGTTGAGTTTTTCTATGATCTCTTTCCACAGATGTAGTTGATTCAGCACATGTGTATTGCATCTAGAAAGGCCCATATGCTCTGTTTATGTTGGTGAAACAAGGTATTTGCAGCGCAGAAGACTTTGGTCTTGCAAATTCAGTCATGTAGTCTCTGCCATAATTTTAATCACCAAGGCCATATTTTCCAACTATCAACCCTTAGTTTCTACTTTTTGCATTCCAATAACAAGTAATTATCAGTACATCCTGATTACATGTCCTCTCATTTTCAGACTCCAGAAGTTAGTAAAAATCTTTTGTTTCTTCAGACACTGGCCTCAGTTGTTAGTGTAAATTTGAATAATGGCTGTATTAACTGGCCTTCCTTGACAATGAATGCAATATCATTTATCTTCAAGTTGTCATTCTCTGACTATAAGGGACCACATATGACTGTCTGACTTGAAATAGCTAATACTAGTCCATTTCAGCTCACTAATGACTAGGATACAGATATTTATATGCTCCATTTCAATTTTGATGATATCCAATTTTTCTAGATTCATACTTTGTGCATTCTACATTCTGATTGTTAATGAATGTTTGCAGCTATTTCTTCTCATTCTCAGTTATTCCACAATACCAAATTAAGGTTTTGAAAAGTTGACTCCATCTGTGTTCTTCATGTCTACCCTGCTCTGAAAGGGCAGCTCTTCCCCAGCTGTATTTCAAATGTCTTCCAACCTGAGAAGTTTATCTTTTTCCAATATATCAGATAATGATCTACAGCTATTCACATAAGTCTTCACTGGCTGAATCTTTTCAGAAGTAGACCGCCAGGTCCTGCTTCCTAGTCTGTCTTAGTTTGTCAGATCAGCTGAAACATGTCCACCATGGGTAACTATGTTGTTATTTGAATGCCACTGAAATAGCTTGCAGCATCACAGCAATGCACAAGCCCCCATAGTATGACAAATGGACAGACATGTGTGGGCATCACAGCTTAACAACCTGTCATTTTGTTGGTGAAAGCAGAGATATATATGTTAGAGAGTGTGACAAGACTACAGATACAACAGAATG
Source organism: Heterohyrax brucei (assembly GCA_028571685.1). Classification (NCBI taxonomy): domain Eukaryota; kingdom Metazoa; phylum Chordata; class Mammalia; order Hyracoidea; family Procaviidae; genus Heterohyrax; species Heterohyrax brucei. The sequence continues at coordinate 27,336,887 of CM053146.1, forward strand.
ATTAGAGAAGTAGAAAAAACAGAGATAGGATGGAGATATATCCTTAAAAAATGTTCATTTAGTGGTTGGAATGATCATTTTAAAAATCAGTTTCCTCTAAAATTTAACTGGAGTAATATTATTTCATTTTAGGAGATACAGAGATGGGTTAGTGTCTTGGAAAGTTTCTTAATCATGAATATAATCTCACTTCATTTTGAATTAGGATGGAAAAAAAAGATTTCCTGCATACACTAGCACAATAATGTGAAGTGAAACAGAATCTCAAGAATCTCAATAATACTGTAATATTAATAACTGAGGCAAGGGGTTCTCTCAAAATGAAACTGGAAACACCTTTTACACATGGACATATGCTATGTTTAAACATCACTATTTTTCCTGTTTGCCTTTGGCAGAGGGTGGAAGTGTTTCCTAGATTTGATGCATATAATTTATTAACGCTACAACAGAAAGAGACAAAAAGAAACAGCTAAACTGATAAAAAGGTGAATTTATAAGAAAGTCTATACTCAATATCCAATGAAGATTTGACATCATAACTCTTAAATATCTAGGCATAGTGCGATCAAAAAGCAACGGAAAGTAGGTTTGGGGGATGGATTTCACCCGTGCATATACATTTCTGACTTCATAAGTGGAGGTAAATCCAAAACAAAACAACAACCCAATAACAAACCTGCTACCATCATGTCAATTCTGATGCACAGTGACCCTAAAGGACAGAGTTGAACTGCCTCAAAGACTTTCCAAGGAGCGCCTGGTGGAGTCAAATTGTCAACCTTTTGGTTAGCAAACATAGCACTTAACTACTGGAATCAAAAAAAAAAAAAAAAAAAAACACTGCTGTTGGGTCAGTTCTGACTCATAGCGACCACTGCCACTAGGGTTTCCATAAATGGAGGACGTGTCAAAAAAAAAAAAAAAAATGATGGAAAGAGATATCAGCTTATCTTGAACTAACTTTCAGAGTAAGCTTCCTAAAAACACTTTTATGGGAATTTAGAATAAGGGAGAGGAAAAATAAGAGACTCCCAAAAAGGAAATGGAAAGTGAAAGCTGGGGGACTACAGATTTTAAGTTATTTGGTCAGTGTCACTTAAGCTTCATGGAGTGCAAATCAACTGTCTGGAATCCTTGGTCCCACTGTTCAAGTACCATAAAGTCTCTTTACTATAACTTGCCCTACTTTAGAAAATCACGGAGCCACTTCTTATAAACCACATAATCTCAGGAATTGAATTAAGCTCCATTAATACTAGACCTAGTGACCCCCACCTTACACAGACTATATAAACTAAATCTCTCATGCTGCTTATTCCTGTTTGCATGCTGATTTGCATCAGTCATCCTCAGATTGTAAGCCCTGTACCAGCTTACCAGTTGTCATCACACTGATCCTGCCTCATGGAATCCTCATGTGTGTCAGAATACAGCTACTGTACTGGGTTTTCTTGTCTATGACTTTTCAAAAGCAGATCACCAAGGTTTGGTCAGCAGCCATACCACCTAACCACTATGACACCAGGTTTTTCTATAAACCCAAAACTAAACCTCCAGCTGTTGAGGCGACAGTGACCCATAGCAACTTCCTTGGGTTTCTTGTTGCCACCAGTGCTTCATCCTTCACTTTGCTGTCATCCTTCACCAAATTCTTTCATTCTGCATACTAAATTTGGCAGTCTACTACAGTTTCTTTGAGTGTTCCTTCTCCTTCTCGTCATGACTAACCTCTGGCTCTCCCTGGACAATGCTATAATGTGGCAGCCCTTAAGTTGCTGTTGATTCTGACTCATAGCAATCCTATCTCATGGTGACCCTATAGGACAGAGAAGACCTGTGCCACAGAGTTTACAGGCAGAGGCTAGTGAAATCAAACTGCCAACATTTTGGTTAGCATGTATAGTTCCTATAGCTCTTAGCCACTATGCCACAGGGCTCTTTATTCTCATGATTAGATGTGTGTTACAATTACTTGTTTATTATTATTATGTTTTATGTTATTCCAATTAAAATTTTATGGATTTTTATTTTAGTTGCACTATATGATATCTTTATTTTGCTTTTTCTCCTGAAAAACCTAAAGCATGTACAATCAGCCCCTTTACAAAATCAGACTAGCAAAATGTATGCTAACTCCTGGTTTAGGCTAAAAATAAACTGGGTGATGCTGAGGTAGTCAAAATTAAGTATTTCTGTCTTTCCATTTTATTGAATTAAGTGAAAATTTATCAAAGCTCCTACTACTGCAAATCTTTTAGACTCATGATATTCTGTTGTACTTCCTGAATGCATTTAATGACTTTATTTATCTTATTTTAAAATCATATTCTTTTGCAAGCCAAGTATTTTAGGGAAACATCTTTTAGAAATGTATTTTTAAAATGCATCCACTTTTTAAATGATAATGAACTGGCATATGGATCATTATTCACATCCTTAAGCACTGATTATTTTCAGTTTAAACACCAAAATGTGGGTCAACTCTATGTGAACAATGATAAGTAGCAATAACAAAAACTCATCATGAAGAAATAGAAGTGATGATTGACTAAAATTAATGTGATTGATTTAAAATGACATTTTTCCCATATTCCTTCGAAACAAGGATGAGAGTGCCAAATCAACAGATTTATATTTCGCTATTGTCTTTTCCTGAAGTGTCTAATTCAAACACTTTGTTTAGTAAGAAAATTTATTCCTAGACAAACCTCGCTTGTCAGCTTTTCTTTTTTTATTTTTCCAACTCACCATTTTTTATTTCTCTAGACTCATTTATGAGGAATTATTCCTGATATCTGTGTCTTCTGAGTCTCCTTACATGGAATTTTTAAATTAAAATAAACAGAGTTTTTAATCCATATTATTTAGAGCTTAGTAGCTTTTTCATGTCCAAAAATATGACGGGTGAGTACCACAAGTCTAGACTAGAGGGACCATCATTTTAGTGGACCCCATACCACAAAGGGTCCATCTATTCTAATATAGCCATCCTGTACACATTCACCAGAGCAGTCTTAATCATAATCTTTATTTCAGAGGCATAAGAATTCTGAGTGGCTCTCATATCCAAATCCATCAAATATTTAGCTACCATAGCACAGGTCACCAAGCCAATCCCATTATATCCCAACATATCCATTATTTCTTAACCTCAGGGATTTACTATATAACAAGTCATCCACCCACAGAAAATGTGTCAAATATTTATCAAATGCTTTAACATAAGACAAAAACTTTTAATGTCTCTGTGTGTGTATATAGTGTGATATGAAATCTCTTCTCTTATGCAAAAAGATGTATATCAATATGAAATGCCAAACTGATAAACCTTGATTCCAAAAGAACAAATTCATTATAAACCAAAAAAAATCAAACTCACTCCCACTGAGTTGATTCCAACTCACAGAGATCCTATAGAGCAGAGCAGAACTGCTCCACAAAGTTTCCAAAGAACATCTGGTGGATTTGAACTGCTAACCTTATAGTTAGCAGATGTAGCACTTAACAACTATGACACCAGGGTTTCCTTATTCCCCTTAAAAGAGTCATTCAACTACCTGTATCTCCATGTGCCATTTTGCTATACTCATTGCAATTTTATCCAAAGTGTTTTCTAACTTATCACATTTTGATTCTACTTTTGAAATAGCTCAGCAGTTCTTTAAGTTTATTCAAAATAAAATTTCTAGAGTTACTAACACATAGTAGATACAGTACTAAGAAACAAAGCAAAAATTATTTGAAAAAAAGCTCTTGGCAGGTCCAAGGTGGTGAAATAGTCAGATGCTTCCTGTGGTCCTTCTGACAACAAAGAACCCCCTCCCCAAACAAATGAATTGATCATGTGTTAAAAAGTAGGAGCCTTGAACATCAAAGCAAAGTTGAAGAGTCAGAACAAGTGTTAGGGTAAGGGCAAGACAGATTAGAAGCAAGTGAGGATTTGCCAGACCTGACCTGGCTGGCATTCTGCAGGCTGGATTAGTTGGCACACACAGGCTGAGGCAAGCAGTAGCACTTGGGACATGTTTTCCACATTGGTGGAAACCAAGTCTCTGGAGACAGTGTGCAAGTTAAGTGCAAGCATCTAACCTATGTTGTGGGATCCTAATAACCCTTCCAACTTTGAGAAGTCTTCTCTACCTTTCATCCTCCCTCTCCTTACTCTGTTTTGGTCCGGGACTGGCTTCAGTGATTTCTGAGCACACTGGGCCAGAAGTGGGAACTATAATTTGCCAGGGCTAGTCTATTGACTTTGAAATGATAACACAAATAAATAAATAAATACACAGGAAAAATAATCGTGCAGCTTCCCTTATCTGGAATTTCAGGGCAGGCAGAGCTCCTTTGCTTAGGTACAGGCATAAAGGATCCATGGACTTCAAATGCCTTTAACCCTGTATAGACCTCTGTGGCCCCATTTCAACAGTGTAGGACCTCATTAAAATAGTATAACAGGGCATACACCAGAAGCCTCTTTTCAATTGCACCAGATAAACAAAAGGGAAAGATTTGTAATATTTGGCATTTCCCTGCTTATTAAGCAAGCAAGGTCCTCACCTACACACATCAGGTGCCTGAGGACAGGTGGTTCTACCCATCCCAACCAAGGAACCCAAGATGGGATCCAAGAATAAGTGATGCTTCCCAGTACTTACAGCCAACATCACTGGGTGCCCAAAGTCTCCAGGTGCAAAACTCACACTTACATGCTTTAAGGAACGTGAAAACATGTTCCATTCATGCACTTAACAGTAGCCATCAAGCCTCTTACCTTTTTCAGTACATAACCCTCTGCTGCAGCCAATTATCTGTATCTATTCCAGTCACCCCTATAAATCCCTACCCATCTAGGAATATAGATGAAAGCTTGTACCACACACCTGGTGACTGACTACCTGGAATTTGAACTGAATTCACAAAAGAAAAGTGAATGGACTCCAGGGATCACATACCATGTAGCAGCACTAGCCACCTGGTACCAAGACATGAGAGTTTCAAAGATACTGATGATCAAAGTACTAAGAAGCTAGGACATAGTGAACAAACATAAACAGATGTAATAACTTACTGCTGGCTCAAATACAGCAGTCCACTTCAAATCACTCAAAGAAGCAAATCACAATGGCCTCAGCAAGAGAGGCAAACAAAGAACTAGGAAATCTTTTGGAGGAAAAGGTGATCATGAAATTGCTGGAGGTAGAATTCAAAAGATTAATATACAGAGCTCTTCAAGAGATCAGACAAAATGGAGCCAAGCCAAAGAACACACAGACAAAGCAATGAGGAATTTTGGGTGGTTACACCATAGCAGAAAACTCTGGCAGTGTGGTGCTTAAGTGCTATGACGGCTAATCAAGCACACTATGAATCCACCAGGGGCTCCTTGGAAACCATATGGGGGAGTTCTACTCATTCCAATAGCTTGCTATGAATTGTAGTCAACTAGATAGCAGTACTGGACAGCAGCAGTTGAGATACAGCAGCAAGAGCCCATGGTGTGTCAATAAAAAGAAATCCAAAAGAACAACACTAGTATTTCAGAATTAGACAACTCAGTATGATTTACAAAAGAAAATCATATGAGCAGAGCTGAGGCAACGGAAGTCATAATTAGTGAGACTGAAGGTGAAGCACTTGACACCAACATATTTGAGGAAAAATCAAACAAAAGAATAAAAAAGAAATGAAGAGACCCTAAAAATTACATGAAACTCTATGAAGAGGAAGGAAATTCTGGTGGTAAATAGTAAATAAGTGGTACAGCTGCTAACCAAAAGGTTGGTGGCTCTAATCCACCAGGTACTCCTTGGAAACTATGGGGCAGTTCTACTCGGTCTTATAGCATCACTATGAGTAGTAATCAACTCAACAGCAGTGGGTTTGGGTTGGGTGTGGGTTTGTCAAGAGGAATAACTTACAAGTGATTGGAATACCAAAATGGGGGGAAATGGCACAAAATACACAGAGAATTGTTGAAGATTTGTTGGCAGAAAACTTCCCTGACATTGTGAAAGACAAGAATGCATCTATCCAAGAAGCCCATGGAACCTCACATAGGGAAGATCCCAAAAGAAAAGAAAAGTCACCTACAAAGGAAAATCATAAGACTAAGCTTTGACTACTCAGCGGAAACCATGCTGGCAAGAAAGCAATGGAATACCACATAAAACCTTGAAGGAGAAGAGCTGTCTCTTAAACATGATGGTGAAATTAAGGCATTTCAAGATGAACAAAAGTTACAGGAATTTGTAAAAACCAAACCAGATTGTAAGAAATATTAAAAGGGAGATCTCCAGTTAGAGAAACAGTATTATCAGACACTATCCCAAAACAAGAAGACAGACAGAACAACCAGTTTTCAACCTAGATATGGAAGCCATACAGTCAGTCAAAACCAAAACAGTGAAAACTGGAAAATACAGATGCCAAGATGTAAAAGATACTAACATTTAAAAAAGGGATAGTACATAGTTTAATCATAGAACTTTCACATTAAGAGGAAGTTAAGACAATGTTAAGAAATAAAAGATTGATTTAAACTTCACACTGCAAAGGAAAGTAACAATCCTACACATCAAAATAAAAATAAGAAACACAAAGACTCAGCAAATAAAAATAAACAACAATGAAAAGTAGAAAAAGAAAATGCATAAATAAAAAATAGCTCAGCATAGAAAATCAAGTGGAACAAAGAAAGTGTCAACAACACACACACTAAAAACAAAAACATAACTGACAGCAGGAAACTCATACCAATCAATAATTACACTGACTGTAAATAGACTAAGACAGAGAGGTGCAGAATGGATTCAAAAACATGATCTATCTATATGCTGCCTACAAAAGACACATCTAAGACTCAAAGAGAAAAATAAACTAAAACCTTAAGGATATAAAAGATATAGCAAGCAAAAAAACAATTAAAAGAAAGCAGGAATGACAACATTAATCTCTGTCAAAATAGGCTTTAAAGCAAAATCCACCACAAAATATAAGGAAGGACGCTATATAATACACCAGGAGGAAATTACTATAATAAATATTTATGCACCCAATTTTGGAGTTCCAAAATCCACAAAATAAACATTAATACCACTGAAAGTGACATATAAAAGTCAATCCTACTGTAATCAAGTTGATTCTGACACATAAAGACCCTATAGGACAGAGTAGAACAGCCTCAAATAGTTTTCAAAGAATATCTGGTGGATTCAAACTGTCAACCTTTTGGGTGGCAGACATAGCTCTTAACTACTAAACCACCAAGGTTTCTGAAAAGAGAAATAGACAGATCTAAATAGTCCTCCACAAAAGGACAGACCATGTAGAAAGAAGCTCAGTAACGATTTAAATGCTGTGATCAAAGAACTTGATGCCACAGGTATACGAGAATACTCCACCCAACTCCAGCTGCCAAGTATAAATTCTTTTCCAGTAAACATAAAACAGTCTCCCAAACAAATAACACATAGGGAAGCAAAGTAAATCTTAATGAAATTCAAAACACCAGGATATTACAAAGCATTTTTTTCTCACCATAAAGTCATAAAAGCAGAAACCAACAATAGAAAAATCAAGGGGGGAAACAATCAAACACATGGAAACTCAACAATATCTCACTAAAAAACTACTGTGCTGTAGAAGAAATCACGGATGGAACATAGACATGTATAGCAACAAATGAGAATAAAAACACATTCTACAAGAATCTTTGGGACACAGTAAAAGCATGACTCAAAGATCAATTTATAGCAATACACACAGAAATTCAAAACAAAGAATTAGACAAAATCAAAGTTAGCCCTGCAACTGAAACAGGCTGAGACCAGCAAAAGAAGCCATTGAGCACCAGAAGACAGGAAATAACAAAAATTAGAGGAGAAATAAAAACAAAATAGGGAGCATCAGCAAAATCCTAGCCAATAGAATTCAACAACATATCAAAAAACTAATTCATCTTGACTAAGTTGGATTCATACCACAGACGCAAGGCTGGTTCAACATCGGAAAAACAATTAATGTGATCTACCATATAAATAACTCAAAGAACAAGAATCACCTGATTTTCTCAATAGATGCAGAAAAGGTATTTGACAAAGTCCAACATCCATTCATGTTAAAAACTCTCAGCAAAATAGCAATAGAGAGGAAATTACTCAGTGCAATAAAGAGCATCTACATTATCCTGAATGGAAAGAGAAAGAAAGAATTCCTCCTGAGAACAGGAACTAGACAAGGATGCTCTTATCACATCTATTCAACCTTGTTCTAGAGGTTCTAGCCAGAGCAATTAGATAAGACAAAGAAACAAAAGGCATCTGCATTGCCAAAGATGAAGTAGAAATCGCCCTATTTGCAGATGATATGATTGTATACTCAGAGAATCCTAAAGAATCTATAAATCAACTACTGGAACTAATAGAAGAGTTCAGCAAAGTATCAGGATATAAGATAAACATAAGTAAATCAGTAGGATTCCATTACACCAATAAAGAGAACATCAAAGAGGACATCACAAAATCAGTATCATTTACTATAGCCCCCAAGAAGATAAAAAAGACCTAGGAATAAATCTAACTAGAGAAATAAGAGACCTATACAGAGAGCTAGAAGACCTTCTTGCAAGAAACAAGAAGAGATTTACATAAGTGGAGAAACTTATCCAGCTCATAGACAGGAAGATTTAACATTGTGAAAATATCTATTTTACCCAAAGTGATCTACATATACAATGCATTCCCAGTAGAAATCGCAATGGTATTTGCTAATGATATGGAGAAACAAACCACCAACTTTGTTTTGAAAGGGAAGAAACCTCAGATGAGTAAAGCACTACCAAACAAGAGGAACATAGTGGGAGGCCTCACACTACCTTACCTTAGAACTTATAACATTGCCACAGTAGTCAAAAAGGGCTGGTACTGGTACAAAAATAGACACAGAGACCAATGGAACAGCGTTGAAATCCCAGAAATATCACCATCATCATATGAACAGTTGATATTTGACAAAGGCCCAAAGGTCATAAACTTAGGTAAAAACATTCTCTTTAACAAATGGTGTCAGAAAAATTGGATATCCATCTGAAAAAAATGGAAACAGGACCCATATCTCCCACCTTACACAAAAACTAACTCAAAATGGATCAAAGACCTAAATAAGAAACCTAAAATGATAAAGATCATGCAAGAAAAAATAGGGTCAACAACAGAATTTCTAATACATGGCTTAGACAGTCTTCAAAATCTGACTAACAATGCATGAGCAACAATGGGAACTACTAAGAATCAAACACTTTTGGTCATCCAAAGACTTTTTCAAGAGAGTTAAAAGACCTAATGTTAAAGTTAAAAGTTAAGTTAAAAGATCTAAAGTTAAAAGACCTACAGAATGGGAAAAAACATTTGGCAACTGTTTGTCTAACTGACATCTGATCTCCATAATCTACAAATTACTGCAAAATATCCACCAGAAAAAAGTAAATAAAACCCAAATAAGCAATGAGCCAAGAAGATGGGCACTTCACCAAAGAAGACATCTAGGCAGCCAAAATACATATGAGGAAATGCTCACAATTATTAGTTATTAGAGAAATCCAAATCAAAACCATAATGAGATACCATCTCTTCCCATCCAAAAACCACAAAACAACAAATCCTGGAGAGGGTGCAGAGAGATTGGAACTCTCCTACACTGCTGATGGGACTGTGAAATGGTACAACCTCTTTGGAAAGAAATTCAGAGCTTCCTTAAGAAGCTAGAAATAGAAACACCATTTGATACAGTCATCCAACTGCTCAGAATACATCCCACAGAATTAAAGGTGGTCACAAAAACAGATATATGCACATAGATGTTTATTACAGCACTGTCAACAATAGCAAAAAGGTGGAATCAACCCAGATGCCCATCAACAGATGAAAGGATAAAAAACCATAGTATATATACTCAAAGGAACACTTTGCATTGATAAAGAAAAATGATGATTTCAGAAAGTATCTCATAACCTGGTTTCAAGTGGAAGACATTTTGCTAAGTGAAATCAGTCAGCAGAAAAATGACGACCCCTGCTGTAAGGACTTAAAAGTAGATTTATGCACAGAAGACAAGACTCTTTGACGGCTACAAGGGTGGGAAGGGAGGGAGAGGGGAGGGCATCGACTAGAGAGTTGATAGAAATTTGTTTAGAGAAAAGCAGTGATAGCATACAGTAGAGAGTAGAATAACTTAACTGGACTTCACCATACACTGAAATGTTTTCTAAACTGAACCTAATATTTAGCAGGGATAGGGATCTGTGGACTATATATTCAGGGAGCATCGAGGCCAATTGTCCTAATTAGTCTATTGCTAACAGAATCTTGTACACCCATATTGGTGACCGGTGTCTGGAGTCTTAAAAGCTAGCAAGCAACCATCTAAGGTACACCAAATGGTCCCAAATGATCCAGAAAAGATGATCACCAAGAACAATAAAGAAATGATAAAAAATGCTCCAGGAGACAGACAGAATCATGTGAATGGGAGACTGTATCAACATGAGACCAGAAGAACAACATGGTACGTGACTACTACCAAAGACAGCCGTGATAGGGGACACAAGGTAGACTCTCTGAGGGAACATAAGAAAAAGAGATTTCATCCTAAGAACTCTACCAAAAGACCTGAACTGATGGTCTAACAGCCTGCAGGACCCCTTGGGAATATGGCCCCTAGACCTGCTGCTGTCCCTGACCAGAAACCAGTAATGAGTCCACTCTTCAGACAAGAATGGACTGGACTTGGGGATACAATGTGACCATATTGTTCTATGCCTTTATAGGAGGTTGCCCTACTGATCTCTTTAAAGAAGAGAGTGAATAGAGGGAGATAGATGCTTGTTAAGAGGATACTAGACATATAGCGTAAAAAGGAGAAGTGTGCTGTCACCAGGAGGGGAGACCAAAGGCAGCTGCAGATAGGTGGGCAGGCATCACCTATTTGTACTGTACACTTTTGCATAATCACAATAAAAAATAAAATAAAGAACAGAAAAACAATTGAAAGGGTTAAAAAAGACCAAAAGCTGGTTCTTTGAAAAGATCAACAAAATCAATGAACCACTGGCCAAGCTGACAGAAGAAAAATAGAGGGGCCTGAATAAGAAACGAGATGGCCTATATAAAAAAATACTCTACTGAAACTGAAAGAATCATAACTGATTACTATGAAACATCGTATTCCAACTAATTTGAAAATCTAGAAGAAATGGACAAATTTCTAGAAACACATTACGTACAAAAGTAGAAAACAAATCCATAACAAAAGATGAGACTGAAGAGATAAATTAAAAAAAAAAAATTAAACAACACCAACAAACAAAATCCTTGCCCTGACAGCTTCGCTGGAGAATTCTATGAAACTTTCAGAGAAAAGTTACAATCACTACTGCTAAAGGTATTTCAGACTTATAAAAGGATGGAATACTCCCAAACTCATTCTGTGAAACCAGCATAACCTGGATACCAAAATCAGAGAAAAACATCACAAAAAAGGAAAATTATAGACCAATATCCCTCATGAATACAGATAGGAGAATTCTCAACAAAATTCTAGTCAATAGAACTCAACAACGTGTCAAAAGAATAACTCACCATGACCAAACGGGATTCACACCACATATGCAGAAATGGTTCAACATTAGAAAAACAATCAAAGTAATCTATTACACAACTAACACAAAAGAGAAAGAACAGATACCCTTATCAGATGAAGCATAAAAGGCATTTGACAAAATCTAACATCTATTCATAATAAAAACACAGCAAAACAGTAATAGGAGGGCAATCTGTCAACACAATAAAGGGCTTTTATACAAAGCCAACAGCCAACAGGAACCTCAATGACGAAAGTCTAAAAGCATTCCATTTGAGAATGGTAAGCAGACAAGGATAACTTTAATCACAACTCATACTGAGCAATGCACTGGAAGTCCTAGCCAGAGCAACAAGGCTAAGGGGGTGGAAAAATGGCATGGAAATTGGTATAGAAGACATAATAGTGTCCCCATTTGTCGTGGATATGATGCAAAGGACCTCTTCAAAGTATTCAAGAGTAAGGATGTCACCTTGAAGACTAAAATGCACCTGGCCCAAGCCATGGTATTTTCAATCACATCATATGCATATGAAAACTGAACTATGAACAAAGAAGACGGAAGAAGAATTGATGCCTTTGAATTGCAGTGTTGGAGAAGAAAGTTGAACATAACATGGATCGCCAAAAGAACAGACACATCTATTCTGGGATAAGTTACAACTGGAATTCTCCTTGGAAACAAAGATGGCAAGACTGCATCTTACATACTTTAGACATGTTGTAGGAAAGATCAGTCCCTGGAGAGGGACATCATGCTTGGTAGAGTGGAGGGTCAGTGAGAAAGAGGAAGACCCTCGACGACATGGATTGACACAGAGGCTGCAACAATGGGCTTAAGAATAAAACCAAATTGTAGATGAGACACAAGACCGGGAAGTGTTTTGTTCTGTTGTTTGTAGGGTCGCTATGAGCTGGAACTGACTTGACAGCACCTAACAACAAAACAACATGATGTTATATGCAGAAAACCACAAAGAATCCACAAGAAAAGTACTGGAACTAATAGAAGAGTTCAGAAAAGTTTCAGGATATAAGAAAAACATATGAAAATCAGGTGGAATCCTCTACATCAACAAAAAAAAAAATCTTCAAAGAGGACATCAACAAGTCAATAGCATTTACAATAGCTCCCCCAAACATATTTAGGAATAAATCTAACTAGAGGAGTAAATGACCTATACCAAGAAAACTACAATACGCTACTGCAAGAAGCCAAAAGAGATCTACATACGTGGAAAACAAGATTGTCAAAATGTCAATTCTACCCAAAGCAACCTACAGATGCAATGCAATTTCAATCTCAATCTCAATTCCAACTATGCTTTTTAATGATACTGAGAAATAAATCACCAGCTTCATACAGAAAGGGAAGACCTTCTGGATTATTAAACATTACTGAAGAAGAATAACAAAGCAGGGAGCTTCACTCTACCTAAATTTAGAGCCTATTACATCACCATAGAAGTCGAAACAACTGGGTACTGGTACAAAAACAGATACAGAGAACAATGGCACAGAGTTGAGAATCCAGACAAATTCATACTCTTATGGGCATCTGACATTTGAAAAGCCCCAGTCCATAAATGAAGAAAACATATTCTCTTTCACAAATGGTATTAACATAACTGTATATCCACCTGCAAAAAAAAAACCCAAAACCAAAAAATAAGACCCATACCTCACACCATGTACAAAAACAAACTAAAAGTGAACTGAAGATCTAAACATGAGATCTAAAATAATGAAGATAATGGAAGAAAAAATGAGGACAATGCTAGGAGCCCCAGTACATGGCATAAACAGAATACAAGAAACAACCAACAATGCACAAACACTAGACGAGAAACTAGATAATCAGGAGCTTCCATAAATGAAACACTTATGCTCATCTAAAGACTTCAACAGATCAGTAAAAAGAAAACCTATAGACTTGGAAAAAATGTATAGCTATGACATCTTTTCAGAATCTAAACTTTAAAATCTACAAGATATTACACCACCTCAAAGACGGAAAGCAAATAATCCAACTTAAAAAAAGGAGTTAAAGGATACAAACAGGCACTTCATGAAAGAAGACATCCAGACAGCTAATAGATATATGGGGAGTTCCTCATGATCATTAGCTACTAGCCAGCCAAGTGCTGTCGAGTCGGATCGTAGGCTAGCACTAATACAAGAAACACAAAAGAATAAGTGTTTGAGAATTTGTAAAAAGACTGTAAAACTTATACACTGCTGGTGGGAATGGGAATGTAAAACGGTTCAGCTACTTTGGAAATCGATTTGGCATTTGCTGAAAAAGTTAGAAATAGAAGCACCATATGATCCAGACACTCTTTAGAATATATGCTAGAGAAATAAGATCTGCCATATGAATAGACACACACATACATGTTCATTGCATCACTGTTCACAATAGTCAATTGATAGAAACAACGTAGGTGGTCATCACAGAAATATGGATAAAGCACACAATGGAATACTATGCAACAATAAAAAATGATGAATTCAAGAAACATCTCATGGATGAATGCGAAAGGCATTATGTTGAGTGAAATTAGTCACAAAAGGACAAATATTGCATGAGGCCAATATTACAAGAACTCAAGAAAGGATCTAAACACAGAAGAAAATATTCTTTGATGGTTATGAGGGTGAAGAGGGAAAGACAAGTAATATTTACTAACTAGATAACACAAAAGAATCTTAAAATCAGGGAAGGACAACACACAATAGAGGCGACATCAGCACAACTTAACTAAACCAAATGCCAAGACATTTACTGAATACAACCAAACATTTAAAGGGACATAGTAGTTTATTAGGAAATTGTTCTTCCCTCCACTTTGCTGAGTGGCATATTGGGTCTTAAAATCTTGATGAGTGACCATCTAAAATGCATCAGTTGGTTCCAACACACTTTTGCAAAGAAGAATTAAGAATATCCAAGACAAAAGGCAAGTATTAGCCTAACAGGAAAAAAGAAAAAGGAAAACAAACCCTTTGGCATGTGAAACACAGACTCCATTAGCCTGAGACTGGAAGAAGAAAAATGGTACCCACTACCACCAGTGATGCCTCTGACAGGGAATACAACTGAGAGTCCCTAAGATAGCATGAGAAAAATGGGGTGCAGAACTCAAATTCACATCAAAAGACCAGACTTAATGATTGCCTGAGACTGAAGGAACCCTAAAAGCCAAGGTCCCTGAGCTGTCCATTAACCCCTTAACTAAAATCATTCTCGAAGTCAACTCTTCAAACAAAGATTAGACTAAACTATAAAACACAACATACGACTTTTGAAGAGTGTGTTTCTTAGTTCAAGCAGAATGTAGGACAACAAATACGCAGCTCCTGTCCAATGGCAGTATGAGAAGGTAGAACGAAAGAAAAACTGGTTGCACGGACATGGGAAACCCAGAGTAAAACGGGGGAGTGTTCCGTCACAAGACAGGAATTGCAACTAGAGTTACATAACAAATAAGTGCTTACATTTTTTTTTAATTAACTTGAGCTATAAACTTTCACCTAAAGTTCACACACAAAAAAGTTCCCTTTTTTAAAAAAAAAATTAGGAAGTATTTTACACATTGTCCAATTATGTTCTTCAAGTTCATGATCTTTGGGAGTAAAACATATCAGTGGTGTTAACTACTTAATGAACATTTCATTACTCATGATTAAAAGTGAATTAGCTACCAAGGGAAGATATTTTGCCTTAGGAAGTATATCAAAAAGAACCCAAATTCAAATGTTTATAATGCCCTAGAGAAAAGCTGAAAGCAATGATTTGTTGTTAGCTACCAGAGCACACTTGAACATTTCAAATATATGATGTAGGAAAGAAACATTTTTCTTCTTCTTCTTTTTTTTTTATATTAACTACAATAAAGGAACAAAATTTCTAACATCTGTCAATTAACTTATCTGTGATACACCCTCAGCCCCCACTCATCCATGTAGCCAACCTGGTCATTTTCTTCTATGGATAATTCTCTTGTAAAGTCTTTATAACACAAAATTTGTCCTTTTGACACTGACTGATTTCACTCAGCATGATCTCTTCCAAATGAAACCATCTGTGAGACAGTTTCTAAAATTGTCATTGTTTTTTATCATAGCATAGTGTTCCACTGAGTATATATATCATAGTTGTTCATCCATTCATCTGTTGATGGACGTTGGGGTTGATTCCATCTTTTTGCTATTGTGGACTGTGTTGCAACAAACATTCATATACATGTGTCTGTGTGACAACCTGTGTTTTTAAGGATAAATTCCAAGCAGTGGAATTACAGGATCAAATGGCATATCTATTTCCAGCTTTTTAAAGAAGTGTCAAACTGTTCTCCAAAGAGGTTGTATCATTTTGCAATCCTACCAGCAGTGTAGGAGAGTTCCAATTTCTCCACAGCCTCTCCAGCATTTGTTGTTTTGTGCTATTTGGATTATGGCCAACCTTGTTGGGGTGAGATGATACCTCATTGTAGTTTTAATTTGAATTTCTTTAGTAGCTAATGATCATAAGCAATTCTGCATGTGTTGTTTGGCTGTGAGGATATGCTGTTTAGAGAAATGCCTGTCCATCTTCTTTGCCCATCGCTTAATTGGGTTATTTATCCTTTCCCTGTTGATATTTTGTAATACCTTATAGATTATGGAGATTAGACATCAGTCTGACATAGAGTTGCCAAATATTTTTTTTCCCATTCCATACATGGTCTTTTAATTCTTTTGATGAGGTCTTCGGGTGAGCAGAAGTGTTTGATTCTTAGTAATTACCATTTATCTATTTTCTCTTCTGATGAAAGTGCTTTGCTTGTCAGATTTTGAAGTCTGTCTATATTGTATATTAAAGCTTCCATTGTTGACCCTATTTTATCTTGGATGAGCTTTATCATTCTAGATTTTATATTTAGGTATTTTAGCCACTTTGAGTTGATTTTTGTATAAGGTGTGAGATACGGGTCTTGTTTCAAGTTTTTGCAGATGAATATCCAATTTGCCAGCACCAGTTGTTAAAGAGACTGTGCTTACCCCCGTTTAAAATCTTAGGGCCTTTGTCAAATATCAGCTGTTCATAGGAGGATGGTGGCATCTCTGGAGTCTCAACTCTGTTCTCAACTCTACGTCTCTTTTTGCACCAGTACTAGGCTGTTTTGATAACTGTGGCAGTGTAATAAGTTCTAAGGCCAGGTAATGAGAAGCCTCCCAGTGTGTTCTTCTTCTTCAATAGTGCTTCACTTATCCAGGGCTTCTTCCCTTTCCAAAGTTGATGATTTGTTTCTCCACCTCATTAAAAAATGTCGCTGGAATTTGTACTGGGATTGAATTATATAAGCAGATTGCTTTGGGCAAAACAGACATTTTCACAATGTTAAGTCTTCCTATCCATGAGCAGGGCAGATTACTCCATTTATGTAAGTCTCTCCTAGTTTCTTGTAGTAAGATCTTGTAGTTCTTTTTGTAAAAATCTCTTATTTCTCTAGTTAGATTGATCCCTAGGTATTTTATCTTTTTGGGGGCTATAGTAAATGCCATTGATTTGGTGATTTCTTCTTTAATAATATCAGTGTTGTTATAAAGGAATCCTACTGATTTACTGATGTTTATCTTGTATCCTGATACTTTGCTGAACTCCTCTATTAGTTCCAATAGCTTTCTTACGGATTCCTTTGGATTCCCTGTATAAACAATCATATCCTCTGCAAAGAGGGAAATCTTTACTTCTTCATTTCCAATACGGAAGCCCTTTATTCCTTTGACTTGTCTAATTGCTCTGGCTAGACATTCTAGCACAATGTTGAACAAAAGCGGTGAGAGTGGGCATCCTTGTCTAATTCGTGGTCTTACAGGGAATTCTTTGTCTTTCACCATTCAGGATGATGAAGACAGTTGGCTTTGCATAGATGCTATTGATTACATTGAGGAATTTCCCCTCTATTCCTATTTTTCTGAGAGTTTTAAGCATGAATCGGTGTTGAACATTGTCAAATGCCTTTTCTGCATCAATTGACAAGATCAGGTGATTCTTACCTTTTGTGTTATTAATGTGGTTGATTACATTGTTTTTCTAAGTTGAACTAGCCTTGCATCCTTGGAATGAAACAATCTTGATCATGATGAATGATTTTTTTTTATATGCTGTTGACTTCTATTGGCTAGAATTTTGTTGAAGATTTTTGCATCTAGGTTCATGAGTGAAATTGATCTGTAATTTTCTTTTTTTATGGTATCTTTCCCTGGTTTTGGTATCAGCATTATGCTGGCTTCATAGAATGAATTTGGGAGTACTCCCTCCCTTTCTATGGTGTGAAATAGCCTCAATACTATTGGAGCTAACTCTTCTCTAAAACTTTGGTAGAATTCTCCAGTGAAACCATCTGGGTGAGGGCTTTCTTTGGTTGGTAGATTTTTGATGACTTTTTCAATCTCTTTCTTTGTGATAGATTTATTAAGATGATCTACTTCTCCTTGTGGTAATCTTGGTGGGTCACATGAATCTAGAAATTTGTCCATTTCCCCTAGGTTTTCAAACCTGTTAGAGTACAGCCTTTCATAATATTTTGTTAGGATATTTTTATTTCAGCTGAGTCTACTGTAACATCTCCTATCTCATTTCTTAATCAGGTTATTTGTATCTTCTGCTGTTTTTCTTTTGTAAGTTTAGCCAATGGTTTAACAATTTTGTTGAGCTATTGAAAAAAACAGTTTTTGGTTTCGTTAATTTTTTCAATCGTTTTTCTATTTTCTAGTTCACTTAGTTCCACTCTAATCCTTATACTCTGTTTTCTTCTGGTGCCTGGGGGGTTTATCTGTTGCTCTCGTTCTTCTTGTTCAAGCTGTAAGGTTAATTCTTTATTTCACGCTCTTTCTTCTTTCCAGATGTGTGCAGTTATAGAGATAAACTGACCTCTGAGCACTGCTTTTGCTGTATCCCATAAATTCTGGTAGCATGTGTTTTCCTTCTCATTTGAATCTATAAATTTCTTTATTTTGTCCTTAATTTCTTCTATAACACACGGCTTTATGAGCATAGTGTTGTTCAGTTTCCACAAGTTTGAATTTCTGCCTATGAATTTTCTATTACTGATTTCAACTTTTATAGCTCTATGGTCTGAGAAGATACTTTGCAGTAAATCAATGGTTTGGATTTTATAGAGAATTGCTTTATGATCTAACACATGCTCTATTCTGGAGAGTGTTCCATGTGAATTGGAGAAGAAGGTGTACTTATCTGCTGATGGATGAAAAGATCTGTATATGTCAATAAAGCCAAGTTGGTTTATTGTTGCAATATCTTCTGCATCTTTATTGAACCTTTTTCTTGCTGATCTATCCATAACTGAAAGGGGAGTGTTGAAGTCTCCAACTATTATTGTGGAATAATCTGTCTCATTTTCCAGTGTTGTCAATATTTGTTCAATGTATTCAGATGCTCTAGTATTGGGTGCGTAAACATTTAATACTGTTAAGTCCTGCTTGAGTATTGAACTTTTCAGAAAAAAATAGTGACCATCCTTGTCAAGAATAATGGATTTTACATTAAAATCTATTTTATCTGAAATTAGTACTGCCACACCTGCTCTTCTTTGTATATTGTTAGCTTGGTATATAATATTCCATCCTTTAACTTTGAATTTGTTCACATCTGTAAGTCTAAGGTGTGTTTCTTGTAAGCAACATAGCGACGGGTTGTGTCTTTTGGTCTAGGATGTCACTCACCGTCTCTTTACTGGAGCATTCAGTACATTTACATTCAGTGTAATTATTGATAGGTATGTGCTTAGTGCCATCATTTACTTTTATGTTGATGTTTTCTATATTTCTCTTAATGTTCTGTTCTGGGCCATTTTTCTATACGGGTTGTTGTTTCAGTGTTGTTTTTGTGTCTGTTGAGGATCCTGTATTGCATTTCTTATTTTGATACAATGCATTTTTAATCTTTATGGCTACGTGTATTATCCCCCTTAACATACTAAGATTAAACCCAATTTTAATTACTTTATAACTCTGAAACTTCCTCTGCATCTAAAACAACTGTAACGATTGTAGTGTATCCCTTTTTTAATGTGATGGTATTATAGTTGTCATGATATGATCACAGATTCCCTTATTATAATACTGTAGCTTTTGTGAAGTTTAGTGACTTCCTTAACTGACTAGAAATTTCAAAGAAGTGTCCTGAATTGTCACCTAAAATATATGTTTAGGGAAGAGCTTCTTTCACTATTTCATGTAATTTTGGTTTAGTTTTTATGAAGTCTCTAAATTTCTCTTTATTTTCGAAAGTCTTGATTTCACCATTGTATCTGATAGACAATTTTGCAGGATAGATAATTCTAGGATGGAAGTTTTTCTCATTCAGGGCTTTGAATGTGTCTTCCTACTGTTTTCTAGCCAGCATTGTTTGGGTAGAAAAGTTGGATGAAAGCCTACAGGGATTCCCTCAGAATAGTAGTTTTGCTTTGAGCTTTGCTGCCTTCAGAAGCATCTGTTTATGTTTTAGCTTATTAAGCTTGATTATAATATGCCTTGGCGTCTTTCCTTTTGGGTGTAGCTTTTGTGGTGTTTGATAAACATCTCGGATACCTATGTTCTCTTTGCTCATAATCTCAGGGAAGTTTTCTGTCAGCATCTCTACAGCAATCCTCTCTACATTGTCATTAATCCCTCCTTGTTCAAGAACTCCAATTAAATGTAAATTCTTCCTCTTCATGGAGTCCCACATGTTTCTTAAGAAACATTTTAACAAAAGAGTGAACATTGTTTAAAAATGCATTAATTGAAATTCTGTTCCATATTCCCTCTTTTCCCCCTCCCAACCTCCACCTTTTGATCAGTATTCTTCCAGGGAATTTTTAATCACAATGTTCTGTAATAGTCGTCAGGCATCAGGTAGTTCTTCCAGGATCAAGATAAATGAAGCCGTTGCCCATGAAGGAAATTTGCCACACATCCCATATTCTCCTTTTCCTGACTCTCCTTATTCCTCTGATGTTTCAGGCAATTAGAGATCAATTTGTTGTGTCTTGAATGGCTGTTAACAACGTCTTAAGACCCCAGGAACTGTACATCAAACTAGGAGTTAGAACACAGGCATTAGTCATGTTTTTATGCCAATTAACTCAGATATCCCACGAAGCGATGAGCCTAAACCTAGAAACCAAGAAATTAAATCTAATGAGGTTTTTTGTTGTACATAATCAGCCTAAGCGGTTACTCTTTTTGTTCTTTGTAATTGCTGTAAACATGCATCGCACACCATTAGCTGATTTAAATTTTTATGCGTACAACTTACTGACGGTCATTACAGTTCGATTGTAATCAATGTAATATTTCCATCACTGGTAACTACTCTTTTTCCATCCCTAGCACCAATAGTAACTTTGTTCTCTACATGTTTTCCTTATTTTGTCTTTTCATATGAGTGATGTCATACAATATTAGTCCTTTTGTGGTAGTCTTACTTCATTCGCAATGCCTTAATGCCTTCCAGCTCCATCCATACTGTAGCATGTATCAAAGTTTCATTTCCCCTACTGACATCAGTCAAAATGAGTAGAAACAGTTACAAATATCCACTAATAAATGGAAATGGAATTACAAAGTATTAATCTCAGAATATCAGAAATTGTCAAAAGTGATATAGAATGCTTGAAGATAGATAAGCATTAGTGAGCTTAAATGAACTGGAATTGATGATTCTGAACAAAACAATCACTTGCTCTGTTATGACAAGAAAGCCAAACTGAAAAGGGGTGGTGTTGCAGTTATTGCCAAAAAGGACATTTTCAAGATCTACCTGGAACTACAATACCATCAGTGATAGAATAATATACATATGCCTACAAGGAAATCAGTTAATATGACAATGATTCAAATTTACCCACCAACCACTAATGCTTGAAAATGAAGATTTTTAACAGCTTCCGTAGTCTGAACTAGACAAAATGTGCAATCAAGATAGAGCTATAATTACCAGTGATATTGGATTACAAAAGTTAGAAACAAAGAAAGATTAGTAGGTGGAAATAGCCTTGGCAATAGAAATAAATTTTGCAAGATAAATGACCAATTTATTGAAAATACTTCTTTCCAACAACATAAACAGGGACTACACATTGATCTTGCCATACAGAATACACACAAAACACCCTCAGAATTTCTAAAGCTTAAATAACTGAAGAAAAATCCAAAGCTCAAGTTTCAATACTGAAGTGTTCTCTGGGCAAAATACTGAACAACTCAGGGAGAATCAAAGAACGATGGAAAGAATATGCAGAGATACTGTGCCAACAAAAATTAGTAAACATTCAACCATTTTAGCAGGTAAAATGCCATCACAACTGATTATACTGAAGGAAAAGGTCAAATCTGTACTGAAGGCACTTGGGAAAAAGAAGGCTCCAGGATACACAGAAGAGAAAAAGAGGAAGACCCTCAACAAGACACTCACAGTGGCTGCAACAACAAGCTCAAACATAGCAATGACTGTGAGAATGGCATGGAACAGGGTAATGTTTTCTTCTGTTGTACAAAGGTCATTAAAAGTAGGTACCAATTAGATGACATCTAATAACAACATCACCTGGCTAAGTAATATTCCCTTGTATGTGTATACCATATTTTGTTTATCCATTCATCTGTTGATGGGCATTTAGGAGCTATAAAGTTTGGCTGAACCCCTGAAACTATCATCCAGAGATAACCTTTAAACCTTAATCCAAAAATATCCTCTGAAGTTTCCTTTAAACTAAACAATAGTTTAGCTTGACTGGTAAAACAACAAAAACAACAACACAAAAAAAACAAACAAATCTGCCTTGAACATTATACTCTTTTAAGACTATCTGCATGTGACCAAACTGATAGCAGCAACAGAGAAGATTAGATAGAAATCTCAGAGAGCAGTGAATGTAAGTTAAGGGAGGAGGAACAACTTTGAAAAAAAGGGTGAGAATGGCCATACAACTCTAAGAATGCAGTCAGTGCTACTAAAAAGCATGTGTAGAAACTGTTGAATGTGTATTTTGCTTTGTATATTCTCAAAACAAAAATAGAATAAAAGAGATTACATGAACACATCTAAAAAACATGCATGATTGTACCTATTGCTGTTTGACTGATTCAAATAACCAATCCCCCTTAAATTCTAAAATCATTTACCAGATAATATTTTTATCAGACAACCAACAATCTGAAGTGTCCTGTGTAAATTAACATTAATGAAGACGAAACACTTATGTACAGAAATATTATGAATGTATGTTTCTTTTTCTCCACTACTTTTACTGTTACAGTTGTAAACTATATCACTTAGTATACATATACAAGTTCCAACAATTCTGCAAATGTAATTGTTCTAAGCACTACATACCTTGTTGCTGAGTATATACATGGTCACATTTGAAGTATTCCCCTTGAGAAGCTATGCACTGACACCAGCATCTAGTCCACCCTTCAAAGCAATTTTCTTTCTGGAATGGCCGTCGCACACCACGTCATGGTGACAAGTGTGCATACTTAATTGTCTAGTTGTCTGTGAGAGAGTTTTTAGCCGGTAAACAAATAACAGTATTGGAACACTCTCCCTATGCAAGCGATCTGGCTCCCAATGACTTTTTGATGACATTCAAGACATCAAGGTAATATGACAACAGCTCTGATAATTGTTACAGAAAAAGAGTTCCAAAATTGTTTTGAAGGGTGAACTAAGCTCTAGCATCAGTGCATAGCTTTCCAAGGGGAGTACTTTGAAGGTGACTGTAGTGATATTATGCCATGAAGTATATAGTGCTTTTCTAAGATAAGTTCACAACTGTTATTTTCAGACCTCGCATATCACATATGTAAACACAATAAAGTTCTCAAAGGCATGTTATCATTTTTACTCTAAATAGGAAAACTTTATACAAAAATTAAGATAACATTCTGTGTTTATATCATCAGATATCTGACATTCCCTATGTTCTCCATTCATTCCTGAATATCTAAGTTTCCCTCTAGTGTGTTTTTCTGCAGACTGAAGAGCATTTCTTGCAGTTGGTCAGGTATCAACAAATCCACTTACTGTTCCTTTACCTCAAACTGTCCTTGTGTTATTTTCACTTTCCATGGATTCTGAGAAGTCTGGAGCACTTCTTTTTGTTGCTTCCTATATTTATGTGCTGTGTTTCTTTGACCACTTCAATATTTTTTATCTTTAATTGCAGTTTACAAAAGTTTGGCAAATAGGTGTCTAGGTTTGGTTATCCTTGAATTCATTTTCCTTGGGACTCGCTGATGCACTTGAATATGTTAATTTGTCTTCATTATACTGTGGAGTTTTGGACCCTAATTTCTTCAAATATTCATCCTGCTCCATCATCTCTTTCTTTTCTAAGATTTCAGTTACTACTATATTCTAGAACTTTTACATTTTTCACACAGATCACTGGGCTCTGCATTTATTTGTTTCTTATTTATAAATACTTTACTTTTAAAATAAACTTTGGCTTTCCTACATGCATTGATCTTAAGAATACATGGGAGTAGCTTTTTTGTGGTAAATATATAAATAACAAAACACTGGCCATTTAAACATTCTTCTCATGTTTATTTCAATGATAGAAATATGTTTATCAGGTTAAACCACCACCATTATCAAATTTTAACTTCTCCCGTCACCCATAATGGAAACTCAGTCAGACACCTTAATTACCAGCTTTTGGTTTGAGTATAGCATTGGCTTTGCAGGAAAAGAAAAATGTGAGTCACTATTTTAATTTCTTCAGCTGTGGATTGTTACAAGTAGCACAAACGTTAGATACTTTCTTTCAGCTCTTCCCTCTGAATGCACTGGACCTGACAAGTTTTTTATTTTTTATTTTTTTTCCCCCATCCTATTTGGGTGCATATTTTTGACAGATGTCTTAATTTATGATGAACAGCTGTCTGAGTTTTCTATTTCTTATGGAATTAGTCATGCTCATAAATGTTTTCCCAGAAATACTCTTATGATCAGTTTTTGTATTCATGTTTATACAGTTGAACAAGGAACTATAACTGGTCCTATCTCTTCTATTACCATCAGTACAAATAACAATATTTTCACAATGTTTTTATTTAATTACAAATCTTGTTTTTCATTTTGAACAGAAATATAGGTGGTGCTAACTCTACTGCAGTAAATTTTTCAACTTTTCTTTGTGATCCCATGTTTGGCAAAGTTTTTAAATATTCCATGGGTACTTGGAAATATGCTCCTCTGTAGAAAGTAGAGTCTAGCGTGAATGTATTTAAATTATCATATTAATTATCCTATCATGGCATTCTACGCTGTTACTGATTTTCTCTTATTTACAATGATGAATTTTAATGAATTGAAATATGTATTAGTCTTCTAACAAATTTAATCTTATTATTTTGTTTTCTCAGACATCATTTTATGAATTTGATCACTGGCAGACGTAGGTCAGCACGTTTGTTCTCCATGGTGAATTGCACCCTTACTCCCCATAAAGGATCCTTCCCTCAGTGGGAGCTCCCGCTTGTTATCAAAGGAGAACACACTCAGCCCCTAACACCAAGGCTGCAGGTCTGAGCCCACTCAGAGGTATCTCAGAAAGCCCCAGGCATTCATTTTTTTAGAAAAGTATATATATATATATATATATATATTTAATATGATTGAGTGAAAATGTACATTCCCGTATAAATTTATATGTCCACCTATATGCAGCTTCCACTGCTCTCCCTGTCTGGTGACAGCGCAGTATCCCTCTCTACTCCATACATGCCTCATTCTCCCAACAGTCTCCTTTCCCCTCCTCCCAACCCACTCTCCTTCCTTCAGCCAGAGGTCAGCAGGATGACATCCTATAGATGTACAGAACCATAAAGTGCATCCAATGTATGGTCACTCTGCATTGCCAAGTCCAATCCATTCGTGTCCGAAGAGTGAAACTTCATTATGATTTATGGGCAAGGGCAGCATCAGGGCCAGGGGCCATGCTCCCAGGGGAACCCCGAAACTGCTGGACCATCAATTGAGGTCTTGCTTTTCTTATTAGGTGTCATCAGGTTGGTTCCAATGCAGAGCAACACTATGCACATCAGAACAAAACACGTCCTGGTCTTGCACCATGTCCACAATCATCTTTAGTGTCAATCTGTCTCATTGAGGGTCTTCCTTTTTTTTTTTGCTGACCCTCCACTCAACCAGTCATGATGTCCTTCTCCAGGAACTGATCCCTCTTGACAATACGTCCAAAGTATGTAAGACGTAGTCTTGCAATCTTTGCTTCCAAGGAGCACTCCAGTTGTACCTCTTCCAGAACAATTCTGATTCTACTTTTGGTGGTCCATGGTACATTGAACATTCTTATCCACCACCACAATTCAAAGGCACCAATTCTTTTTCTGTTTTCTTTGTTCACTGTGCAGCTTTTGCATGCACATGATGTGATGGAAAAAATGATGGCTTGGGTCAGGTCTTCAAGGTAAGATATCTTTATTTTTCAGTACTTTAAAGAGGTCTTACAGAACAGAGTTTCTCAATGCAGCTCATCTTTTGATTTCTTGACTGCTGCTTCCATGGGCATTGATTGTGGAACCAAGTAAAACGAAATCTTTGACAACCTCAGTCCTTTCTCGATTAATGACAATGTTGCTTACTGGTCCAGTGGTAAAGATTTTTGTCTTCTTGGTGTTGAGATGCGACCCATACTGAAGGCTGTGGTATCTGATCTTCACTTTCAGCAAGCAGGGTTGTGTCATCTGCATAATGCAGGTTGTTAAAGAGTCTTCCTCCACTCCTGATGTCTGGTTCCTCTTCTTACAGTCCAGCTTCCTGGATTATCTGCTCAGCATACAGATTGAAAAGGTATGGTGAAAACATACAGCCCTGACACACATGCTTCCTGACTTTCAACCACGCAGAATTCCCTTGTTCTGTTTACATGACTTCCTCTTGATTCATATACAGATTCCTCACAAGCACAGTTATGTATACTTGAATTCCCATTCTTCACAAGGTTAGCCATAATTTGTTATGATCCATACAGTCCAATATCTTTGCAAAGTCACTGAAACAAAGGTAAGCATCTTCTGATATTCCCTGCTTTCACCCAAGACCCATCTGACATCAGCAATGTTATGCCTAGTTCCACATCCTTTTCTGTATTTTGCTTGAATTTCTGGCAGTTCACTGTCAATATACTATTGTAGTCACTTTTGAATAATCTTGAGCAAAATTTTAGCTGCATGTGATATTAATGATATTGGTTAATGATTTCTGCATTCGGTTGGATCACTTTTCTTGGGAATAGCCATAAATATGGATTTCTTCCAGTCAGTTGGCCCAATAACTGTCCTCCAAATTTCTCAGCATAATCAAGTGAGCATTTCCAGTGCCACATCCATTTGTTGAAATATCTCAGTTGATATTCCATCAATTCCTGAAGCCTTGTTTTTTGCAGATGCCTTCAATGCTGGCTCGACTTCTTACTTCAGTACCATTGGTTCCAGATCATATGCTACCTCTTGGAATGGATAGTATAATGATTCTGTGTATTCTTTCCATTCTTCTTTTGATGCTCCTTGAGTCATTTAATATTTTCGCTGCAGAATCCTTCAATATTGCATTTCAAGACTTGAATCTTTTTTCAGTTCTTTCAGCTTGAAAAATGTAGAATGTTTTTCTATTTCCAGCTTTTTGCACATATCATTATAATACTTTCTTTGTCTTCTCAAGGCACCCTTTGAAATATTCTTTTCAGTTCTTTTACTTCATCATTTCTTCCTTTTGCTTTAGCAGTTCTATGTGTCATAGCAAGTTTCAGAGTCTCTTTTGACACCTAATTTGGTCTTTAGTCAGCTACTCATACTGTGGGGACTTGTATATTTCTGTGACGCCTGACACTATGCCACTGGTATTCACATATCAGCAAGGTCACCTATGGCGAAAGTTTCAGCTGAGTTTCCTGACTAAGACAGACCTGACAGTCTACTTTTGAAAAGAATTAGCCAGTGAAAGCCTTATGAATAAGAGTGGAATACTATCAATTACAGTGTTGGACAATGAACCCCCCAGGTTGGAAGATATAATGAAGGTCCACGCTTCAGACATGAATGGACCGGACTTGGTGATGCAGAGTGACTATATATTGGATGCACTTTATGGTTCTATGCATCTATAGGATATCATCTTGCTGACCTCTGGCTGGAGGAAGGAGAGTGGGTGGAGGGGAGGGGAAAGGAGACTGTTGGGAGGACGGGACATATATGGAGTAGAGAGGAATAGTATGCTGTCACCAGGCATGGAGAGCAGTGGAAGCTGCATAGAGGTGGGCACATAAATTTATACGGCAATGTACATTTTCACTCAGTAAAGCCAAATAAAAAAAATTAAAAAAAAAAAAAGAAAGATCATTAGTTGGAAAATATGGCCTTGGTTACACAATGATGCTGGGAATCGCATGATAGAAGTTTTCAAGGCCAAAAGCTTCTTCACTGCTGATACCTTTTTCATCAACTTTATCTTTTTCAAAAACAAATCAGCTATTGAAAACCATATGGAACAGTTATTTCTACTCTAACATCCTTGGATTTCCGTGACTTGGAATCAGTTCAACAGAAATTGGTTTGATTCTCTCAGTTACTATGCTTTTCTTGAGTATACTTTGACAGCAGTGTGAATATTTTCTACACTTTAAATTGCTTGGTATGCCATAACACATCCTTTTAATTTCATCCTTATGTAACTTTAGGCTTTCAATATGGAAACTTTATTTTTGTAAATGTGTCATTTATATGTATGCATATGTGTTGTGTTTATCTGCCATTGTATTTTAAGCTATTCTTTTCCTTTTCATGACTATCCTCTTAATCTTTCAACATATAGTCTGGTTTCCCTTGTTTTATTTTATACTCACATGTTACTTGTTCTCTTTTGAATGATTAGAGAAGTTTTATTCTGCTTTTTATTCTCTTCAAAGGTGCTTTCCAGTTTGTTTTTTTTTTCTATGTCATGAGACATACAGGTATTGATAACACAGCTGTGGCTTTAACAACTATGGGCTCTCCAAAGCAATCTCATGATATGTAGTGACACATTACTTACGTCTGGGCAAAAAGTAGTAACAAATTGATATAAATCTCTAAGTACTTACTGCTCCTCTCAAAGCTTCTTTAATCCTGGCTATTCTTTGCCACTATGTGACAACAAATTTCTTCTCTAATTTATATATAGACATGATACAGTGGTTAGGCATAGGGCAGCTAACCAAAAGTTTGGCAGTTTGAATCCACATACTGCTCCTTGGAGAGCCTGTGAAGCTGCCCTACCGTGTCCTGTAAGGTCATATGAGATGGACTTTCCTCAGTGGCTCTGCGTTTGGTCTGGTTTTGTTGCAGCATTTTGTTTCATTCCTTTCCTTACTATAAACAATGAATGTGGTATAAGTATCCTTCTTCCCACTTTTTCTGCCTCCTTCAACTTCCAATTTTTTAAACTTATATTTCCACATGATTAAAATTAATAACTTTTATATTTTATTTCCTAGTAAACTTCCCAAAATGGTTTTATCTTCATAATATGATCAAGTGCATACTTGGCAATTTCTGTCATTCCAGTAATGGGGTAAATATTATCATTTGCTTTCCAAATGTTAAAACAATCTTTAATTGGCCTTGGCAAACTCAACTTGGTTGAGAAGTATCATAAAACAAATAAACAAACAAACAAATAAAAACACTGCCACTGAGTCAGGTCTGACGCATAGCAACCCCAGAGGTTAGTGTAGAACTGCCCCATAGAGTTTCCAACGACTGTCTGGTGGATATGAACTACTCACCTTTTGGTTAGCAGACATAGTAGTTAACCCACTATATCACCAGGGTTTCCATGAAGTATTATATACTTTTAATATTGCAGGACTGCTAATTTTGTTTTTATATTAATAAGAGATATTGTTATGAAGCATTCTTTTCTGTATTTTTTCATTTTTAATGCTTTTGTTTTAATGTGATGGTTATATATGACTCATAAAATAATTTCATAAATGTTTCTATTTCTCTTATTTTTAAAATGAATTACATAAGTTTATGAAGGAATCTCAGTTTGAAGTGTTTTATACATATGTATATATGTACACACACACACACACAGACACGCACACACGTCATATATTTAAAAGAATTCAAACCTCTTGCCATGATGTCAATTGTGACTCATAGCGACCCTATAGGACAGAATAACTGCCTGATCTAGTTTCAGTGAGCTCAAACTGTTGACCTTTTCAGTAGCAGCCATAATACATAACCATTATGCCACCAGGGTTTCCATGTGGTTACGTATGCAAGGTCTGACACTTAAGCTTGTGAACTCACACTAGAAAATAATGCTACAGACCTCACTGCTGAATATCACTACAGTCTCCTACAAAGGACTCCCCTTGAGAAACTATGCACTGATGCTAGAGCCTGGTCCATCTTTCAAAGCAATTTTGGAACTCTTTTTCTGGAATGTCCATCAGAACTGTCATCCTATTACCCTTGGTCTCCTGAATGTCATCATTTTCCTTTCAATATATCCTTTCTCTTTAGGTAAAGAAAAAAGTTACTGGGGGACAGATCAGGTGATTAGGGAGAGTGTTCCAACACAGTTATTTGTTTACTGGCTAAAAACGTCCCCACAGACAGTGCCATGTGACCTGGTGTACCATTGTGATGCAAGAGTCATGAGTTGTTGGCAAATAGACATTTTCATCTTTTTCACACAGCCTCTTCCCTGACTTCTAAATAATAAATTTGGTTAACTGTCCAGTTGGTACAAATTCATAATGAACAATCTCATAGATACCAAACATTAGCAATATTGTTTTGACTCTTGATTTGGACTGACAATTTATTGGTTGTGGATAATTGTCTGACTTCCATTGTGCACTCTGACTCTTTGTTTCAGGGTCATCTTGGTACACTTGTTTTTCATCACCAGTGATAACATGGCCCAAAACATTATCTTGTCTGTCCAAGAATCCTTGGCAAACATTGACACTCCTTTGCTTTTGTTCATTGGTGAGCTCCTTGAACCATTTTTGCTCACACATTTCTCATGTCAAGATTTTCAGTTAAGATTTTCCTAATTGTTTATCCATGTATGTTTACTTGGTCTGCTACACTTCTCACAGTCAGCTGACAATCCTGATACACAATTACATAAATTTTTGCAATGTTTGTTATCAGTTCTGCTTGTTACTGGCTGCTCTGACTTCTTTTCATCAGCAATGCTTTCTCTCCCCTCAGAAAAATTTGTAATCCATATGTGCACTGCCTTTTTATTCATGGTGTTATCCATGCAAACTTGGACTAACACGTACCTGATTTCATTGCCACTCTTGCCAAGTTTAACAGTGCATTTAATGTTTGTTTGTTGCTTTAATTGAAGTTCTGACATTCTTGCGATAGCACACAAAAATATGCAACAAGAGTAATCAATGCCACTCAGCAAGACACCACCACACATTGACATGAACACAGCTGTGTGACACTGATACACCAAGGTTATGAAATTTGATCAAGTTGTTTCTACAGTGCTGCCAGTATATGTGCTCAGTGGCAAGTTCATGAAGATAATTGTAAAGTCCCATATACAGTTATTTATAAAGTATGATATACATTAAGTATACTGTATAGATACATAGATAGGTAAAAAGTATTTATATATATACATATATATATATATATATATATACACATATATTTATATATGATGAAACCCTAGTGGCGTAGTGGGTTAAGTGCTACATCTGCTAACCAAAAGGTTGGCAGTTCAAATCTGCCAGGCATTCCTTGGAAACTCTATGGAGCAGTTCTACTCTTACTTTCAGAGTCACTGTGAGTTGAACCTGACTCAATGGCAGTGGGTTGGTGGGCATATACACATGAAGTATAAACAGACAAAATGTAGAGCTCACCCTGTTGGCGCAATGGTTAAGTACTCTGCTAGTGACCAAAAGGTCAGCGGTGTGAACCCACCAGCTGTTATGCAGGAGAAAAAACCTGGAGATCTGATCTTACAAAGTTATAGCCCATGAAACCCTGTTGCACAGTACTACTGTTTGACACAGGGTTAATATTAGTCAGAATCTAGTAGGCTGAACACAAAAACAAACATACCTATATATAAAATGAGAAGTGATTCAATTATAAATTCAACATATTTTTATTAGTTATCCCGCTCAGTTCCCATTGAGTTGGCTCTGATTCATGGCATCATCGTATGTGTCAGAATATAACTGTGCTTCATGAAGTTTTCAGTGGTTAATTTTTTTTTACTGTATATCACGAGGTCTCTCTTCTGAGGTACCTCCAAATGAATGCAAACCTCTAACCTTTCTGTTAGCAGTAGAGTGCTTTAAACTTTTGAACTACCCAGGGGCTTCTACTGACACTTTCTATTATTTTCTGTCTGATTCTACAATCCATTTATTTTATAAAAATTGTCCATTTTATCATAAGTGTCAAATGTTGGGGTGAACTTGAGAAGAAATAAAAAATTAAGCCAAACTCATCACCATCAAGTCAATTCTGACTCACAGTGTGAACTTACAGGACAGACCAGAACTGTTCCTTTGAGTTTCCACGGAGCAATTGCTGTATTCAAATTGCCTGTCTTTTGGTCAGCAACCAGCCTCTTAATCACTGTGCCATCAGGGCTCCAAACTTGGTAAGTTTTATTGCATTTTTATATCCAAAAGATTTCTAGCAATGTTTTCATTTTTATATTCATGCTTTTTGTCTTTCTTTTTATTTATTGTGAGATGTTAATCAACCTTCAATCTTTCTTAAGCATAAACATTCATTTCACTTATTCTATTTTTTCTTTTCCTTTTCATTAACATCTGCTTGTATCTTTATTATTTCCTTTCTTCTATTCACTTAGCTAAAATCCACTCTATTTGAGCTCCTCAAAAGAGAAGCTTAGGTTGCTATTTTTAAAGCATTCTTCTTAATACACATAGATATTTAAAGTCACAAAGTTTTTTTTTAGGTACTGCTTTTGCTGTATTCTGTAAACTTGAATGTGCTGAGTTCTGATTGTCATTCAGTTTAAAACACTTTCTAATTGTCCTAGTGATTCTATCATTAATGTATAGACTATGTAAAATCATGGCATAATTTTCAACATGGGCTAGTTTTAGGTATTTTATTGTTAGCCAAAGCCAAGTGCCATCGAGTTATTGTTACTGATTTCTAATTAATTTCCTGTGATCAGGGAATCTTCTGTGTTACTTACATCCAGTTACATTTATTGAAACTTGTTTTATGGCCAAAGGTGTGCATTCAAAAATACTGTATGTTCGTAATTGATGAGTTAGACAGATAGATAGACGGATGGATGCCGTCTAGTTGACTATAACTATTGCTGACCTTACGTACACCAGAATGAAATGGTGTCCAGTCTAAATGTTGTATATAATTGCCCCCCCCAACACTAACTTCGACTTGTTTTCAAGTCCTAGCAACCCTATATCAGAGAGTATAACTGTATGATAGGGTATTGTGGCTGTAATCTTCAAGGAGGCAGACTTACACACTTTCTTCAGTGCAGCAGCTGTTGAGTCTGAACTGCCAATCTTTTGATTAGCAATGTAGAGCTTAACCACTGGGCCATCAAGGCTCATTCCAGTGTTGCATACTGTGTTCTGTAAATGTCAATTATGTTAAGTTGGTTGACTGTATTATTGAACTTTCTATATTCTGACTTATATGCAGTCTATCTATTCTATATTTTATTGCAATGGAAATACTGAATTTATCAGCCAAAATTGTGGATATGTAACTTCTCTGCACCTGAAATCTGCTAAAGTGTGTCATTGCTTTCAATACCTTGATAGCTTTGGGGAATTTTTACTTCCTGTTCCTTCCAGATTACAGTTCAGACAGGGCTGATTTATAGTTTTGTAAAAGAAGGCATAATCTCTTAAAATTGTCACTTTCTTTGTTGTTTTCAAGAAGGGAGCAAGGGGAGGGGCAGCTGTACTGCACCATCTCTAAAGGGTGTCTGGGATTACTTCTGACATGAAGAACCTTGACATTAACACAGGCCACAGTTCCCTGCAGGGAGTTTGCTGCATGTCATTTAATCAGACACAGTATATCACTAAAATACCAAATCCTTCCTAATTGGGCTCTTTTTAACCTCAGGGGGTGTGTGAAATGCTTCAAATCTTATATTAGCTGCTAGCAATTTTTTTAGTTTCCTTAAATTTTGATTTAGACTGCCAATCAAGTACAGCTTGGCATCACCGTAGCACAAATCTTTGTGGCCAAAAGTAAGAACAATAGGTATTTACAGCCTTAGTTGATATAAAACTGAAAAAAAAAAAATCTGATATTTAGGAGCTCTGAGTATCATTGACTCGGTTACTCCGCTCAAATGATTTACTTGGCAGAAATGTCTAAAGTGTTTAGCACTGGATTCTACATACAACAGATGTACACTTAGAAAACCCACAATCCAGGGATCTCCATGCCTTTTACTTCACAATTTCCAATTAAATTTATGCGAGGAGCAGAATGAGACAAGAATTGGTAGGAAAAAAAAATGCAGTTTATGCTGGAACACAGAGAAAAGAAAAAATGGCTGCTGAATTTACCTCATAATTTCTAAATAACAACTGTTTAAACTCCCATTTAGAGAAATATGGAGAACTTCTAGCAGAATTCAGAAACAATAAGTTTTCTTCCTAGTGTAATTTTGCTGGCATGTATTATATACCTAGTTTACTTGATTTTTTTTTTTTTTTTACTTACATTCAGGGCTGACATTTAAGTTTTAATATTCTGTTATTAAAAATATAAATTAAGAAATTAAATTAGGTAATATAAATGACTATTCCATTTATTTTCATCTTTTAGAATCTCATTTTTAGCCCATAACTGTATTTTTATGTAAATGTCCAAATTTTGTCCTGCCCTGTAACTCCAAATCTGAGTTTGTACACCACTTCTTCCTGCAAATTTCCCTTTAGCTTGGAGTGGCACATCTTGAGAGCAGAAGTGTATGTTGGGATGTTCCCGTCACGGATATTCCAAGAGATGGAAATCCTCACCTCCAGACACTACTGGATCTGATCTCCAGGAATACAGAGTTTGTGCTTTTTATATCTGCGAGGCATAACATGTTCTTAACATGTAGTTATAACCTCTGTAAAATACAAAAACATATATTGGGTAAACCAATGGAAACGCCAGTTGTACTAGTTAGGAATAAACCTTCCAGTCATTACAATGAAGAACTGATCTGAAACCAAACTTGATTCTTGCTAACCTCTTTTTAGATATGGGACAGTTTGGCTCTGTCCTGTAGGATCACTGTGAATTTGAATCACCTCCACGGTGAAGCTTTTTGTTTCTGTTAATATTCTTTTGTGTTTGTCAAGATAGGAATAAGACCTAGTCTGCTTCCTCTAAATAAAACAGTGGTAACGTATGGAAGTCCTATCATTGATATTGGTCCTTTTTAATATAAAGTTCTGGTTTCAGTTTGAATTTTCCACAGTTATAAACAAAATACTACATATACAACATAGTTACAAGGTGTCTTCAGACAATTTACAGTCAATTCATTGTTTTCTGGTTTTTTCCCTATAGTTAAGCTTGGCTGTATTTCTACTTACTCTTCAGGGGGGGTCTTAGAAACTATTAGCATACAAATATGTTCCATTTTACACACTGGTACCAGTTACACAACTCTTCCCTGAGGCTCTTCTTTTTTATTATCATTAGTGGGAACCACATGCTTCCTTCCTCAATGGCTCACCAAAGTCATGTCAACATGTATTTATCATTGAGCCCACTGTGGACAGCTAAAAACAATAGCAGCATTAAAAACCCATTGCTACCGAATCTATTCTGGCTCATAGAAAATCTATAGGACAGAGCAGAACTGCTCCTACAGAGTTTGTAAGGAGCAGGCAGTGCAGTAGAACTGTTGACGTTTTGATTAGCAGCTTGAGCTCTTAACCACTGAGCTACAAGAGCTCCAGCCAATAGCTGTAGAGCTGAAATTATTCATGAGGCAACACAGCTTGAGAAAAGCAGTATGAATAGTGTATGTATCAAGGAAGATAAAGTCATTTTTTAATTTTATAGCGTTTCAAGTTCTCCAAATTTAGGTGAGACAGTTATGAAAATGATAACTACTAATTATTAGCAAGTGACAAGATTGTGTGAGTGCTTTCCTGCTGTGTGTGTGATTTTTGTACAAGAAAAAGAAAATACAGTGAATATGTACAATTTAAGGGAAAATTAATTTGTACATTTTCATTGTATTTCTTTTTGCTTTGTTGTTTCTACACTGACACAGACACATACACATACTCCTGGCATCAGAACATGGTAAAGGGGACTGTTTCTGTTTCTTGGAAATAAAAAAACAGGAATACAGTTTGTTCAAGATAAAATGGAAAGAACTTATTTTCAGTTATTCCCATTAATAAAGACAAATGAGTTCATACATGGTCCAAAATTTTCTTATACTGGAAATAAATCATCATGACAAACACAAAAGCATAAAAACAAAAACAAAAAGCTTTACTTTGGAGGTGATTCAAATTCACAGTGATCCTACAGGACAGAGCAGAACTGCCTCATAGGGTCTCCACGGAGAAGCTGGTGGATTTGAACTACCAACCTTTGTTATCAGCTGAGCTCTTAATGACTGTGCCACCAGGGCTCCTAAAGAATAAATGGTGACAGTTTTCTGGCTTTACAACCAGCTGACTTCCTGCACCAATTGTACTAGTTAGGAAGAAACCTCTTAGTCATTACAATGAGTAACTGATCTGAAACCCAACTTGATTCTTGCTAACCACTTTTTGTTTTTTAAGTCTGCTGGAGTTTTGATATGCTAGAATGCCAGCCAAATTCAAGCCTCTCCTCTCAGAATGCATAGAGCATCAGTAATAGGCACTGTGTATGTGTTATATGTATATCTTATATTTATATTTGTATGTTTAACTTATATTTATTGAATAGATCATAATAGTAATCAAAACAATTTTTTGGATATTGAAAAAACATAGATATATAATGGAATGTAAAGAAAAGTCAATGATTTTTATTAGGAAACAAGATTTCTAAGACATTTGGAAAAAAATGACACACTGAACTAAAAAATCAGGGAAATTGTCATGCTAGAAAAGTCAAAAAAAGTTGCCCAATGGCTAAGAAATTTAAATTTTCCTAGAGACAACATGCCATTGCTAATCATCTAAAATTTTAGTTCAAGTTTAAGGTAAATCTCTAGCAATGTTAAAAATACAGACAACAGGAGACTTTAAAAAAATGTTGCATTATATGAGGTATATTTCAAAATTATATGCAGGAAAATTATAAAAAATGACCTCACATACATATATTATTATAAGTAAAACATTGATTATTTTAAAGTTTTATGCTATTATAATAATATATAACCAGCTGTCATCAATAAATTATGGCTCATAGATATCATGTATCAGAGTAAAATAGAGACACATAAGGTTTTTAATGGCTGATATTTCAGAAGTAGATTCATAGGTCTTTCTTCCAGGGTACCTCTGGGTGGACTTGAATCTCTGACCTTTCCATTCGCACTACCATCGAGTAGATTCTGACTCACACTAACACTATAGGACACAGTAGAACTGCTATACAGAATTTCCAAGGAGCGTCTCACAGATTTGCACTGTCAACTTTTTGGTTAACACTTGTAGCACTTACACTATGCTACCAGGGTTTCTGATCTTTTGATTAGCATACTTTTATCTCACTTTACTGTGAATAGATTGAAAAATACTAGTGTTATCAGAAAAATACCAACACCAGTTGCTGTTCACTCAATACCAATTCACAGCGATCCTATGGATATCAGAATAAAACTGTACTCCACAGCATTTTCAATTGCTGATTTTTCTGAAGTAGAATTCCAGGAATTTCTTATGAGATGCTTCTGAGTGCACTTGAACTTCTAACTTTTATGTTGGAAGTTGAGTGTACTAACCATTTACACCACCCAAAGAGAAACGTCAGACGAGACACGCAAAAGTAAATTAAAATATGAGCATTTAGCTGTTCATGTTTTTTTCTTACTTCAAGGATAAATGAATGTTTTGTAAGTTTATTTTTTGCCATGCTAGATCAGATATCATTGAACTTTTTCATATGAAAACAATTCTATGATTTAAGGAATCATGTATTGCTAGTGATTGAAACTGAAAAAAAAAGGATGCAACAGTTTATAGTGATACAATGAGGTTGTATCTTTCAAGGAATAATGTTGACTAACTTTATTCCACTGTCTTCTTAGTACATTCAACTGGACTATATTTTTAATGCAAAGCCAAAACAAACTAAGTATGTATATAGTTTACATGTGTGGATATGTGCATGTGTGCTTCTTTAGTACTTGCAGGAAACCCTGGCGGTGTAGTGGATAAGCGCTATGGTTGCTAACCAAAAGGCTGCCAGGCACTCCTTGGAAACTCTACAGGGTGCTTCTGCTGTGCCCTACAGGGTCACTATGAGTTGGAATCAACTCAATGGCAGTAGGTTTAATATTTGCATAATTTAAAATGAAATTTTTGTTTCACATAAATGAATTTTCGTAAAATAACTTTTATTACCTGACCACAATCAAATATTAGATCTCATTTTGAAAATGTTTTATCTCCTAAAAATCTTCTTTTCCTAGTCATTTAAGTTATAAGTTACAAGTAGTACCTGACTTCAGTGGGGTTCTGTTCAGTCAACTGGACCTTCAGTTGGTTCTAAGTAAAATACGACATTTAAAAAAGATTCGTGCCTTTTATTATCAGTATCTTTACAAATCTGATCTTTACTTGTCTTTGAAGATTGGCAATAAAACAATAACATCAACAAATTATATGTTGCAACACTGTATGTAGCACATAATACAATAAAATGTAAGAAAAGAAGATAGCTTGTCTAACTCAGATAGGTCAGAAATTGGGGATAACCCAACCAAAACCAAATACACTACCATCCAGTCAATTCCTACTCACGGCGATCCATAAGGACAGAGCAGAACTGCCCCATGAAGTGTCCAAGGAGTGTTTGGCAGATTCATACTGCTGATCTTTTGGTTAGTTGATGTAGCACTTAACCATGATGCCACGAGGGTTTTCTGCTTGCTACAGTATCTCCTAAACTTTATACCAGCCTTGCGTTTTTGTATATGATATTTTTCACATTATGTTGCCTCTAAACTTTCACTGGAAGAGAGATAGAATAGAATCGAGAGAGAGAGGACAAGGAAACAGGAACTAAGAAAGAGATGTTTCACATATTCTGTATTCTGCATGCTCTGGAAAGGATTATAGGTCACCAGAGGAAAATACTTATGCAAATACCACACTGTTTTTATTTTTATTTTTTTTTAGTGATTGAATGAAAGTATATAATCTAAGTTAAATTTGCATGCCTGCCTATCTGCAGCTCCTTCAGTTTTCCTTGCCTGGTGAAAATGTACTCCTCCTTTCCATTCTATAAATGTCATATCCTCTTAACAATCTCCTGTCCCCTCCTCTCTACCCTCTCCTCTCCCTTCTAGTAAGATGTCAGTAGGACAGCATCCTATAGATGCACATAACCATAAAGTGCATCCACCATATTGTCAGTTTGTGTCCCCAAGTCCAGCCCATTCCTGTCTGAAGAGTTGACCTCAGTAATAATTTATAATTGGTGGCAGCCGCAAGTCTAGGGGCCATGCCCCCAAGGGAACTCTCAGGCCTTTGGACCCTCAATTGTAGTCTTTTAGTGGAGCTCTTGAGGTGTACCCTTATTCTTTTGTGTTGCCACTGGGACTTGACATTGTGTGCCCCATCATGGCTGTCACTGGTGGTGGCCAGGCACCATCAGGTTCTTCAGGTCACATGTTGATACAGTCATCTATACATGTGGGTCTTTCTGTCTCCTAGGCTCATTTTTCCTCATGTCTTTATTGTCCTTGGTAATCACCCTTTCTGGCTGAGTTGGGACCATTTGTAGTACCTCAGATGGCAGCTTGCTAGCTTTTAAGACCTCAGACACCATTCACAAATATGGGGTGCAGAAGATGCTCTTAGCAATAGGCTAGTTATGCCAATCGGCCTTGAAGTTCCCCTGAGAGCATGGTCTCTGGATGCCTACCCCTGCTACTCTATCCTTGAAATATTGGGTTAAGATTAGAAGAGTTTTCAGTTTATGTTGAAGTCCTGTTAAGCTGACTTTCTAATGTGTGCTGCCACTCCTTTCACTCAAACAAATTTCTATCCAATCTATGACTGGCCCTCTCCCTCTCTCCCTTCACTTGCAGCCATCGAAGAGCCTTGTCTTCTGTACATGAGTCCATTTTTAAGTAGGGGTTTCATACAATATTTGTCCTTGTGCTGTTGACTTAGTTTACTTAACATAATGGCTTCCAACTGAAACCAGGTTCTGAGATGCTTCCTAAAATCAACACTGTTCTTTATCACTGCATGGTGTTCCATTGAGTATATATACCACAGTTTATCTATTCAGGTATCTGGATTGATTTCATCTTTTTGCTTTTGTGGACTGTGCTGCAATAAACATTCACGTACATGTATCTTTTTGTGTGACTGCCCTTGATTCTGCAGGATATATTCCAAGCAGTCAGATTACCAGACCAAATGGTATATCAACTTCCAGCTTTTTAAGATGTTTCAGATTGTTTTCCATAAAGGTTGTACCATTTTGCAATCCCAACAGCAGTGTAGGAAACTTCCAATTTCTCCACAGCTTCTCCAGCATTCATTGTTTTGTGTTTTGGGGATCATGGCCAACATTGCAGTTTTGATTTGAATGTCTTTAATAGCTAATGATGGTGAGCATTTCCTCATGTGTCTTTTGGCTGCCCGGGTGTTCTCTTTAGTGAAGTGTCTGTCCATCTCCTTTATCCATCACTTAATTGGGTTATTTACACTTTTCTTGTTGATATTTTGCAGTACCTTGTAGATTATGGAGATTGAACATTGATTTGACATAAAGTTGCCAAATATTTTTCCGATTCTATAGGTTGTCTTTTAATTCCTTTGATAAAGTCTTTGGATGGACAGAAGTGTTTGATTCTTAGCAGCTCCCATTTATCTATTTTCTGTTGACTGTGCTTCATCAGACTTTGAAGTCTGCCTATGTTGTGTATTAAAACTTCCATTGTTGACCCTATTTTTTCTTGTATGATCTTCATGACTTTAAGTTTGATATTTCAGCCTTTAACCCAATTTGAGTTCGTTTTTGTGTTAAAGTGTGAGAAAAGGGTTTTGTTTTGTTTGAATTTTCTGCAAATGGATATCCAATTTTGCCAGCACCACTCATTAAGGAGACTATTTTTACCCCTAGTTTACAATCCTAGGGCCTCTGTTAAATATGAACTGTTCATAGGTGGATGGTGGGATCTCTGGGGTCTCAACTCTCTTCCAATGGCCTATATGACTCTTTTTGTACCAGTACTAAGCTGTTCTGATTACTGTGGCAGTGTAATAGGTTCTAAAATCAGGTAGTGAGAGGCCTCCCAGTGTGCTCTTCTTCAGTAGTGCTTTGCTTAACTGAGGTTTCTTCCCTTTCCAAACAAAGCTGGTGATTTGCGTCTCCACCACGTTAAAAAATGTCAGTGGAATTTGTATTGGGATTGAATTGTATATGCAGGTCTCTTGGGGTAAAATAGACATTTTCACAATGTTAAGTCTTCCTATCCATGAGCGCGATGGGTCTCTCCATTGATGTCAGTCTGTCTTGGTTTCCTGCAGTCAGGTCTTGTCGTACCCTTTATATAGGTCTCTTGCTTCTCTAGTAATCCTAGGTATGTTGTCTTCTTGGGGGCTACAGTAAACGGTATTGATTTGATGATTTCTTCTTTAATGACGTCTTTGATGATATAAAGGAATCCTACTGATTCAATTATTTT
The DNA here is from genome assembly GCA_028571685.1 of Heterohyrax brucei. Taxonomy (NCBI): domain Eukaryota; kingdom Metazoa; phylum Chordata; class Mammalia; order Hyracoidea; family Procaviidae; genus Heterohyrax; species Heterohyrax brucei. The sequence continues at coordinate 27,378,486 of CM053146.1, forward strand.
CTATTAGTTTGAGTAGTTTACTTATGGATTCTTTAGGATTCTCTGCTTATACAACCATATCATCTGTAAATAGGAAGCTTTTTACTTCTTCTTTGCTGATGCCGATGGCCTTTATTTCTTTGTCTTGTCTAGTTGCTCTGGCCAGAACTTCTAGTACAATGCTGAATAGGAGTGATGAGAGTGGGCATTCTTGTCTAGTTCCCATTCTCAAGAGGAATTCTTTCAGTCTCTCTCCATTCAGAATGATGTAGGTGGCTGGCTTTTCACAGATGCCCCTTATTGCGCTGCGGAATTTGCCTTCTATTTTTATCTTGCTGAGGGTTTTTAGCATGAGTGGGTGTTGGGCTTTGTCAAACGCGTTTTTTGCATCCATTGACAAAATCAGATGATTCTTACCTCTGTGTTATTTATGTGGTTGATCACATTGTTTTTCTGATGTGGAACCAGCCTTGCATCCCTGGCAGAAATCCAGCTTGGTCATGGTGAATTATTTTTTATATGTTATTGAATTCTATTGGTGAGGATTTTGTTGAAGATTTTTGCATCTAGGTCCATGACTGATATTGGTCTATAATTTTCCTTTTTTGGTGGGATGTTTCCCTGGCTTTCGTATCAGGGTTATGCTGGCTTTATAGACTGAAGTGGGCAGTATTCCACCCCTTTCTATGCTGTGAAATAGTCTAAGTATTTGGTAAATACTGTAGTGAAGCCATCTGCACCAGTTCTTTTTTGGGTTGGTATCTTTCGATGACTTTTTTCAATTTTTTCCTTTGTAATGGGTTTATTAAGTTATTCTAGTTCCTCTTGAGATAACTTCGGTAAGTTATATTAATCTAGGAATTCACCCATTTCCTCTAGGTCTTCAAATCTGATAGATTACAGTCTTTCTTAGTATTCTGTTACAATTTTTTTTATTTTTTGTTTTATTTAATATGACTGAGTGAAACTGTACATTCCCGTATAAATTTACATGCCCACCTATATGCAGCTTCCACTGCTCTCCCTGTCCGGTGACTGCACACTATTCCTCTCTGCTCTATACTTGGCTCCCACTAAAAGACTTCAGTTGGTGGTCCAGCGGTTTCAGGGCCCCTGGCCCTGATTCTGCTCTAGCCCACAAATCATAATGAAAGTCAACTCTTCAGACACGAATGGATTGGACTTGGTGATGCAGATTGACCATATATTGGATGCACTTTATGGTTCTATACATCTATAGGATATCATCCTGCTGACCTCTGTTATGATATTTTTGATTTCTGTTAGATTTGTTGTGACACCAACCATCTCATTTCTTATTCAGGTTATTTGTTTCTTCTCCAGTTTTTCTTTTGTAAGTTTTGTAGGTTGTCAAGTTTGTTGATCTTCTCAAAACAACAGCTTTTGGTTTTACCAACTTTTTCAACTGTTCTTCTATTCTGTAATTCATTTAGAGAATTAGAGCAGAATTTATTCTGCTTTAATCTTTATGATCTGTTTTCTTCTGGTGCCTGAGGGTGTTCTTTGTTGCTCTCTTTCTACTTGTTCAAGCTGTAGGGTTAATTCTTTGGTTTGGGTCCTTTCTTCCTTCTAGATGTGTGCATTTATGGAGATAACCTGACCTCTGAGTACTGTTTTGGCTGCATCCCATTGGTTCTGGTAGGAAGTGTTTTCATTCTCACTGGAATCCGTAAATTTCTTTATTTTATCCCTGATTTATTCTATAACCCATGGCCTTTTGAGTGAGATGTTGTTCAATTTCTGTAAGTTCCACTTTCTATGTATGTTTTTTCTGCTATTGATTGTGACTTTTATGACTTTATGGTCTGAGAAGATGCTTTGCAGTAATTCAATGTTTTGGATTTTGTTGAGGTTTGCTTTATGTGCTAACACATGGTCTCTTCTGGAAAATGTTCCATGTGCACTGGAGGAGAAGATGTACTTATCTGTTGACAGATAAAAAGTTCTGTATATGTCCATGAGGTCTCTTTGGTTAATTTTCACAATAAGGTCTTCTATGTCTTTACTTTGCTTTTTTCTAGACGTCCTGTTCATTACTGAAAGTGGAGTGTTGAAGTCTCCCCCGTTACTGTGGAATGATTTATCTTATTTTTAAGTGTAGCCAGTGCTGGTTTGATATATTTAGATGCTCTAGTATTGGGCGAATAAATATTTAATCTTGTTAAGTCCTGCTTGTGTATTGAACCTTTCAGCAATAAATAGTGACCATCCTTGTCCACGATGGTGGATTTTACATTAAGATTTATTTCATTTGAGATTAGCATTGCCACACCTATTCTTCTTTGTATACTGTTAGCTTGGTATATATTATTCCACTCTTTAATTTTCAGTTTGTTCCTACCTTTAAGTCTAAGGTGTGTTTCTTGTAAGCAACATATAGATGGATTGTGTTTTTTGATCCATTACGTCACTCACTGTCTCTTTATTGGAGGGTTCAGTCAGTTTACATTCAGTGTAATTATTGATAGGTATGTGTTTAGTGCTGTCATTTCAATGCAATTATTTAATACTACAAAGAATTGTAATAATTTGAGTGAAAAATAAACAGATATAATAATTCTGAGAAGCAAGCAATTTATTTAGAACGGAATAATGATCAGGAAAGTATTATTAGAGAAGGGGTGTGGAAGTTTTTGGCTAAGAGTTCTGCACAAAAAGACACAATTGACTAGATATATAAAGGGGAATGACTCCAAGACAGAAGTACAGTGTGGCATCATCTAAAAACTAGGAAGAGTTTGATTCAGGTAGTGATACCCGGTGCTTCTACACATCATAGCAGGAGCCAGACAATTTGTCACATTTCTCACACCTTGTGTGTCATACCAGTGACACTACACATCACTTCAGTGACAGTTCATAACCTCTTCTTATGGATACACATTTTTTAGCACATACCTCTGTAGCTGACAGGTGGTTGAGAGTAGCCAGTTACTGGAGAAGAGTTATTAGAAAATAAGCTACTAAAATATTTACATGAAAGCTGATGATGCTTTTAATTAATCCAGTTACTTCAGGGGAAGGCAGATGAGTTTAAAAATAGTAGCTATTTTTAGCTGCTTGCTGTGTTAACTGTCATCCCTAACATATCTCAATTAAACATCAAGCAAAACTGAAAAGTCAGTGTACTTATCTTCCATTTGACCATGAGTAAGCTCAGCTTGAGTTTCAACTTCTACTAAGCAATAAAGCAAAAAAGAAGCTGGGCTTGAACTGAGTGTTTTCTGAGTACAGGTAAAATGTTCTATTCAATAAAATGCTCTCCTTTTCAAACTCAAACACTTTCACTTGATTTCCAAAATCCTTCAGATCATAGAGGAAGAACTAAAATCAAATTTATTTTTTAATAATTATGAATTTTCAGAATGTACCACAATGAGCTATTTTAACTTTTATAAGACAAAGTATTTTTTAAAAATGAGAAGAAGTTACTCTTAAACTAGAAGTCTTTTCAACTGAAAATAGATTTCCTATCTTAGGATCTACTTAAATATTTCTTTTTATGAAACATGCACTGCAGCTAAAGTGATCTACTCTGTACCTTCTCTGAATAGAGTATATATTAGTACTTCACGGTCTTTTATTACACAAAGTTTGCCATATCCATAATGCCTTCCCTCACACTTAGAGTAACTGGAAATTATCCTTCCTTCCATCCTTTGAGTTCTCCATCTATAAACTGTATCAATCACTTACCTCTCTTATCCACAGCCAGAGAATCATTATACAGCAAACAAAATTAGAAATTGAAAATTAAGGTAGAAAAATAAATTTTTCTTAGTTTATAAACATTCTAGGACTTCTTTATTATATGGGAAACTGACGTGCTGTCATGATTCATCTCTAATAAAATCACATTGCTGAGCTTTCTGATAGCTTTAAATATTGGCAAAGCTTGTCATATTCACATGAAATAGACCATTAGCCATTTGTAGATGTATGTTCTTTATACTGAGTTTATGTTCACACACACACAAAAGATAACCTTGAAAAACACTGAACTATTTCCAAAACTTTCCCAAAGGACTTTCAAAATGCCACTGCAAGTAAGCTAGGCTTAAATTCCATTGTTGTTGAGTAGATTCCAATTCATAGCGACCCTATAGGACACAGCAGAACTGCCTGTTCCCAAGGAGCAACTCATGGATTTAAACTGCTGAGTTTCTGGTTAGGAGCCAAACTCTGTAGTCACTGCTTCACCAGGGATCCAAGTTAGGCTTAGTTCTCCATACAACTAGTTGCCAAAAAAGTACAATTCAAGTGACAAAATAATATTTTAGCAGTAAAACTTGATACCTACAGAACAATTATTACATGCCAGACACTATTCAAAGTGTTTTATGTCTATATTAATACATTCAAACAACAGGGAAGCCCTTTTGATAAAATACTGGTTTTATCCCCTTTTACAGATGAGTAAAAAGTCGGATCCGACTTGACGGCACTGGGCTGGCAAATTAAGACACAATAATATTGTCAATGTTACCAGCTAGTAAGCATCAGATCCAAGTTTCAGATACCCACAGTTTGAGTGCTGTAAGAGGGCCTATGACCTTTATAATACTGTTAGCATTTTTCATGATTTTCTTAAACCTAACAAATAAAAATGAATCAATAATGAATAGAAATCATTACAGAAAATACATACAATTAATACTACTTCCCTGAACGAAATAAAACTGTTTTCATTTTGGCATGACTGTGGGCTCCTTTAAGGCTCAGAAAATAAAAAAGTCAATTAAATTAATCAAAATATTATAAGATTTTTCAAAGACACTCCAGCAACACCCATGAAATAACCAGTGCAATTACCTGGGATTTCTGGGTTTGGGCTTTATATTTGCCTTAAATTTGCATCTGGCCCAGAGGCAATGGACTGACTCTACTGTTACAGTATCAGAGTGAAACAGACAGGACTACAGCAACTGCTTTTTGGTGCTCACGCACTGCCTGTCTGTGAATATACGGATCACATAAACTTCTCTGAATCGAACTCAGCATCTTTACATCTAATGCATTCTAGGATGTTTGGCTGCAACTCTGCATAGTAAGACTTAGGACCAGTTCGACAAAGGAAGATTAAATGTCTTATTTTGAAATTTCTCTCCATATCCCCTTAAGAAACACAAACATACTATTTATACTCTACAGTATTGGGGAAATTACATTAACTTATCACTTTAAATCAGTGGTTTATTTTCCTCATAGTTATTCATTCAACTTCTCAGCAATTTAGTGTGAATACGACAGTGGGCACACAAAAAAATGTAAAACTGCTTTTTGTGAAACACGACCATAATGATGCTTAAGCAGCTCCAGGCCTAATGTCTGGCAACTGTATGTGTTTTATTTTCAATATTTTAGTGTGATACTTAGTTTTCTAACCATTCTTTTTGCCTAAGTTCATAAAACGATGCTAAATATGTTGGAAAGTTAAAGAGCAGGAATAACACAATTTATTTAATGCTGTTTATGTTCTATTGTAAATAGCTTTCCTTTTATTATCATATTTACCACTTAGTTTGCAAGTTTAAAAACCCATATACTAAGACACAATGACAACTGTTTTGGGATTTGAAAAATGTTTTTCATGTTCACAAGCATTAATCTATTGTACAACTGATTAGAGAAACATTTCAGTAGCAAACTATGATTAAAAGGAAAAAAGAAATCTATCATGCATAAAGGTAATTTTTTTTCCACTTTCCATGTATTTCCTATAGCTAACTTCCAATCCTTCTGAAATTACAAATATTTTAATAATTTCAGTTTTTAAAATTTAGGACAATGTAATATTTTCATAAAATGGATCAAAAAAGTGTCAAATGTTCACATGTCACTGGAAATGAATATGACATGTGATATCAAGGAAAAATCACTTTTCCAGGTCACTTGACCAATGACTGGCAGAGAACCTATTTCAGTTCTACTTGCTTCTAGAACATTCTATGGTCTAGAACTTTCTCCACTAAACGGAAGCATCATTTGTCATCAGTGTGCTATTCTACAGCCTTTTTGAGTTGTGAGATATCATGCAGCATACTTCTTCATAAGGCGAATAGCTTCTGAAAGCATTTTTGATTAAATAAAAGCTAAAATATTAATTTGAACAACAGTAATAATAATTACAGAACTGTATCTACTTATATTAGACATCTTTTGAGCAATATATTGACAATATCCCAATTAATTATCACAATGACATTATGGTATACATATTTCTACTTTATAGATGAAGAATCAAGGCTCATTAGAAATAAACAACTCAGCCCACTCAATTGCTCTTAAAACAGCAATTCTAATAACAATAATAATAATCTATAAGAGTTTACCCCCTATTAAAGGTTAGACATAAGGTTAGTTAATCAAGATTATTAGGGGAAAGGAGACCATTGGGAGGATGAGACATGTGTGGAGCAAAAAGGAATCATGTGCTGTCACTGGGCAGGGAGAGCAGTGGAAGTTGCATATAGGTGGGCATGTAAATTTATATGGGAATGTACATTTTTTACTCAGTCATAATAAAAAAAATTAAAAAAGATTATTAATTATAAATAAGATAGATATTCATAAAATTGTTAAGAGTTACAATTCACTGAGATTTTCCATGAAAGCAATTGCAAATGATGTAATGCAAAATGAACAGTATACTAAAGGAAAAAAAAATCACATATTTATCATCCTTTGTAGGAAATTCTAGTATTAAGTAGTATAATGATTAAGTCTGATCTGATAGACACACACAGAATAGACTGTGTATTAGCTCATAAAGCAAGTCTCAACAAAATCCAAATCACCGAAATATTGCAAGCCATCTTCTCAGACCACAGAGCTGTAAAATTTGAAACCAATAGAAGAACCAAAAAAAATGGGCAAAAATTCAGACTCATGGAAATTGAACAACACCTTGCTCAAAACTTCATGGGTTACAGAAGAAACCAAAGATACAATAAAGAAATTCATGGAATTAAATGAGAATGAATGTAAGTCCTACCAGAACTTGTGGGATACAGCAAAAGCAGTGCTCAGAGTTCAGTCTGTCTCAATAAATGGATACATCCATATGACTATGGTCATCTTTGAAGTACTCCCCTTAGGAAGACATGCATCAACACCAGTGCCTAGTCGACCCTTCAAGGCAATTTTGGAACTCTTTTACCAGAATGACAATCAGAGCTGTTGTGTTACCCTGATGTCCAAAATGTCTTCCTTTAAATATTTCTTTTGTCTTTGCATAAAGAAAAACATCACTGGGGAGCAGATCAGGTGAGTAGGCATGGTGTTACATCTATTGGTTTAGTGACTAAAAACCGCCTCACAGACAACTAGATAATTAAGTTTGGAAAGTTTCCACCATGCCACTGTGTGCCATGGGCATTCCAGGAGTTCCAAAATTGCTTTGAAGTGTGGACTAGGCACTGGCATAAATGTATAGCTGGTTCCAAGGGGAGTACTTTGAAGGTGGCCATAGTGATATTCAGGAATGAAGTACGTAGCACTGAGAATAATCAAGTTTGCTGACTTCATTGTCAGACCTCATCAGTAACATGAGATTAGAAGAAATAGATGGTGACCAGATAATCACTAAATACAGCCATAACAGGGGACACAATGTAGAGGCCCTAATGCAGGATGAGAAAAAGGAGTGTGCAGATCAAGTAATCTATTGCAAGTCCAGGCTTGATTGTCTGATAACCTGGAGGTTCCCCTGAAAATACGGCTCCTGGACTTGCTGCTTGCCCAGAGCTGAAACCATTAGTGAAGCCAACACCTCAGACAAAGAATGGGCTGTACTTGGGGACACACAGTGATCCACCTAGTGTGTGTACTTTATGGTTTAATATGTATATGAGGCTGTCCTACTTGTCTCTTTCCAGAGGGGACATGTGTTGGTTGAGTGGATACTGGAAATAAAGAGTGAAAAAGAAGAGTGTTTTGTCACAGGGTGAGGAGAGCAGATAGAGCTACAGACAGGTGGGAATGGAAAGTTGACTTGGCTTGTGAACTTTCACTTAATCACAATAAAAAAAAATTAAAAAGATTGATCTCATAGGAGAATGTCAAAACTGTGCCTGTTGCATGGAGAATGCACATTTTCTAACACATGAAAACATTTATAAAAACTAATTCTAAGCCATAAAGCAAGTATCATCACTTTCAAAATATCAATATTATGAAGACCCATTTCTGATAGCTGTTAATCAGTTTCAAATTTATTTCACAGTTTTGTGTTTTTGAAAATAAACTTCAAAATAACTAATGTGAAATATAAGAGGTTCTGGAAAACAATCAAACTACGTACCAATAACACTGTTAAAATATGTAGAAAAAATAAGCAGAATTTAGACAGAATTCTACAGACTCCATTGCTTACTTTAGGAAAAAAAAAAAAAAGACATACTAAAAGTTAATCAGTGATGCATCTTTCTAAAGAAGTTACAATGAAACACATCAGAATGAACCCACGAAAGTAAAAGAAAGAAAATTTAAAAAAGGGGGGGATTTAAAACAAGAAACAATGAAATAGAAAACAAACACTTAACAGAAAGGGTTAAATAAATTTAAATTCTGAACTCTTTGACAAGACAAATAGGACATTTACAAATATCAACCAAGTTTGATGAGGAGGGAAAAGGGTTCTTATAAATATATGCAAGGTGAAAATAAGACATGTAACAATATATGCATGGATTAATGTGATGATAAGAGAATATTATACAAGTATCAGAGCAAATTAAAAAGCTGATGTAACACTTACTAATCCAATGTCAACATTAGAATAATTTAGAAAAATATATTCTCATATATGAAATTGAATATCTATGCATGCTAGATAGTACAGTAAAAATTTTAAAAAGAAATAAAAAGTCTAAAGATTCAAATTGAAAAGGCTGTCATTAGTCACAATTAACACATAAAAATAATTAGGGATTGATAACTGAGCTTGAAAATGTTGATACGCACAAAATCAGCAAAATTATACAATTGCATCATTTCTACGCATTCAGTAGCGGAGGGGGGAGCAAACAAAACAAAATAAACAAACAAAAAAATGAGAGCACTTTAATAACAACCAAAATTATAGAATGTAAAATCTTCAGGTAGAAAATTATGTGACTTCATCAAAAGATATTAAAGAAGTCACAAATAACTGAAGGTATACAAAATGTTCTTAGATATGAAGATTTAATATCACTAAGATGTTAGTATTACAAAAGTGAGCTATAGATTCAAAGTAATAATATTCCAAATAACAACTATGAATATGTATCTTAAACGCCAATTTTGAAATTCATTACTTCTTTCTGATTGCATGAAACAGAAATGATAAAGTAAAAATTCAAGCTAAAAACTGGGGAAAGATAGACAACAAATTATCACTACCCAAGATGTACAAATAATTCTTTTAAATTAAAAAAAGAATAAAACATGAAAAGAATGAGCAAAAGATACTAATATATATTTCACATGTGAAAGAATATGCAATAAACTCACAAACATTGATCAAATTCATTAAAGATCAAGGTAATAGGAAATGTTAGTAAGCCAAAATGAACTACTATTTTATACTCATAAGGTGGAGAAGAATTTCAAAATCTGGAAAACTAGGTACTGGTGAGAATATAGAACAATTTGTGTCAAAAGTATAAATATAACAAACACTCTAGGAATCAATTTAGCAATGCCCTGGTGGCACAGCGCTTGAGAGCGATGGCCACTAACCAAAAGGTTGGCAGTTCAAATTTACCAGCTTCTTCTTGGAAACTCTATGAGGTAGTTCTACTCTGTTCTAAATTTACAAGGTTGCTATGAATCAGAACTGACTCAATTGCCATGAGTTTTAGTAAATTTGAACATACATTTCAAATAAACAAGCAATACCATTTCTTGGGCTTTATTCTGTTCAGAAAGTCCTTTACCTGAACACCATGAGAGATGTACTAGAATAGTTACAGTGTTCCTTAAACCACTTTTAAAGAATATTGAAAGTATGGGCTTGTGTTAAATGTTTGTCCTGAAAATATGTTTAAGAATACATAAAGATAGATAGATATAAACTTTTAATGAAAATTTTCAATATCATATAACAAAAATTTTACATGACAAGGCTGTAGTACTACTGAGTTCTATTGTAGGATTCATTATTAACTACCAGTTTTGTCATGCATTTTTCTATAAACTCTTTAAGTAAATTATAAAATACTAGTACTGTTTGATATTTTTAAATGAAAAAGCTATATAAAAGATACAAAGATGCTATGAAAAATATAAAGTATAATTATAACACAACATTTTTAAAGGGAAATTTTTTTTCATAAGGCCATGGGTCCCATTACTTTGTGGATTTTTAGGCCTATGCTTACCAGCTGCTGTCCTTGGACACCCCAGGCTGCGTACTGCAAGACAGAGTCCTCTACTTCTGGAGGATTTAACTCCCAAACTTCCCTTTAAAAAATGTAAATATTTTATGTGAATGAATTGACATCTACATCATTAAGCTGGAGAATTGATCATGAAAACCAGAAAACTCAAAGAACTTACCTAGTGTGTATGTTGTAAATCACATATGAAGCAGTATATGAATAATGAAAAATCTGAAATGAAAAAAACACAAAACTGTTCATCTTACTTTAGAATAAACTACTCATGTTAATGCATGTATATGGGCCTGACAAAATCCAATAAATACTGTTTCAGAGAAATCAAAATATGTAGATATCACATTTGAAGAGTTTCTTAATTCTATGCCTTACTACAATATGAATAGACTTCTAATTACTTCCTCTGCCATCAATGTCATCCATTATTCAACCCAGTCTATATTTAGTATAACTGTGATTTTATCACTTTCTTCTTCACATTTTAAGTGGCTCCACAGTGCTTATGAAAAGAAGTTCAAACTGATATTCTGATACTGAAGGATTTGGGTGCCTGACTTCCATAAGTTTTGCCATACTTATTTCTCTACCACTGCTTCCCTGTATCTAGACTGTACTTCCATCAAATTAAAGGAATTGTACTTGGATACCACAAACTTTTCCAGCCTTTTTTTAAAATTATATTTTGGATATCTTGCCATAAGTCAAATGTACATTGATTCCTCCCTCCCCAGTTAAAAGCCACCTATTTGACAATTTATTGTATGAGATTTAAGATAATGACTCACTCATAAACAACTATATAAGCATTCTAAGAAAACTTCCTTTTCCCACTGGAAAGTTGTCTGGTCCAGGAGTATATTACTTTTACATTCACCACATTACCTAACACAATACAGTGCATGCATGAAATATTCAGTCAATATTCACAGAATAACAATAATTCTAATGGGGAAGAACTCACAAAGTCTCATGTTTTTGTGGGTGGAGACCAGAGGCTGACATAGCCTACATGTCCTCATAATGAAAATGAATGTGATACTTAAGAGATTCCAGTACCATTTTTCAAAGAAATTTGTTTCTTTATAAAAACAAATTTTCTGAGAGAATGTAGCACTCACTCCCCAGTTGTACAACTGTCAATGCTCATCTACTAACCAGAGAGGTTGGAGGTTTGAATCCACCCTGAGGAGCCTCCGAAGAAAGGCCCAGCAGACTACTTGAGAAATTAAATAAAAGTTGCTATTGATTCAATTCCTAATCATGCCTGCCATATTTGTGACACAGTAAAACTGCTCCACTGGTTTTCTTAGCTATCATCTTTACAGACACAGATTTACAAACCTTTTCCTCCACAAGACTGCTGGGTGAATTTGAACAATCAACCTTTTAGATTAGCAAAAAAGCACAAACTGTTTGCACCACCTAGAACTTTTCCAAACATTAACTCATTGCTTTCAAGTCCCTTCTGACTCACTGTAACCCTGCAGAACTCTACTGGGCAGTTCTACTCTGGGTCACTATGAGTCAGAATTGACTCACTGACATTGGGTTTGGTTTTAACCTTTTTAATCTAAATTCAGTCTGCATCTCAGTCTCTCTCCCTACCCCACATGTAAATCAGTTCTGGTTTTCCTTAACACTCTTCATTTTCTTTTATCTTAGTCTCCCCTTCTACATGGGCAACGTAGTGTGGTTTATATATGTACACAGATATGTGTGTACATATATGTATACACACACACACATATGTGTATATATTTTGTGATTAAGTGAAAGTACACAATCCAAATTAAATTTGTGGGGTGAAGTCAACATGGCAGACCAAACACATGTCTCCCTAAATCCCTCTGGAAACCAAGACCTAAAGTGATAATTAAATGGAGCATTCTGGACACCTAGTGATCCCTAGGACACGGCATAGGGTTGTTAATTTGGACTCCATACCACCAAATGGAAAAGTTCCTCTTTTCGCGGACCCCACTCTCGGTGAGTGAGGGCTTGCACGGACCAAAGGTAACTCACCATTTTAATTTTTTTTTCCTCTGTCTTAGCTGGCAGGTGGAGAGGGGACTTGAATAGCCACTAATCTCCAATGCACTGCTGGTGGGATCAGCAAGTGAAATTGCCATATTTTGAGAGCCCATCTTTGGACTCTGTGCATCTCAGGACCTTTGGCTGCTCTTTCTGCCTCCTCCATAGGCAGTGTGGACCCAGAAGGGTGGCAAGCTTGTGCGGGTGCCATCTTGATCCACTGGGAGGCAGAGACACCCATATGGAGGCCCCAGCTAGACTTAGTTCGTAGGTTGGCACAGCACCTGCCCAGGGGAGAGTGTTTTTTCTGGCAGAAAAGCAGTATTTTACACAGTATCTCCTACAGCTGGGGCTGGGCAAAAGAGTTTGTAGACTCTGTGCATCCAGGCACATTTGGCCTCTCTTTCTGCTTCCAACATAGAGCAGGCTGGATCTAGCCAGGTGGCTAGCTTGTGTGGGAAACCATGTTGTTCCACACATGCCCATAAGGAAGCCTAAGCTGGACCAAATTCCTGGGCTGGGAGGCAGCACTTGCCTGGAGCAGACTGCTTTTCTGGCAGAAAATCATGGTTCTATACAGTGTCACCTACAGCTGGGACCTGACAGCAGAGGCCAGGAGGCCAGTAGCCTTTGTGTATTTTAGCCTAGTTTATAACATCTGGGGTTTGATATAGAGGTCTTTACTTTGCCAGCTAGGAAGAGGGAACTATATACCTGAAAACCTGACTGACTTTGGAAGTTGTCAGATACCTTTTACTTTTCATTTTAAGCAACCTAGAGAAACAACTGAAGTCCATCTCACAGCATCTCTCACAGCATCTATCCCAGCGTCTACTGACTCACATGATGCCCAAAAAGCAACAAAGTCTGGATAAAAGTATAACCTGGAAATCACCCATGGCTTCAGAAGGCCCCAAAAGAAAGAACTTCCCAGGTGCAGAAGCTTTTCTGAATCTATCAGAAGGTGAATACAAAAGGATTCTATAGAAAGCCCTCTAGATCTTATACAAAATGCAGCAGAGTAAAATGAAAAATTAAGCAAGTTGTTCAATCTGATGGAACACCAGTACTCTGAAATCCAACACATCAAGAACAAAATCAAAGACACAGAAACTTGAATTCAAAGCCAAGAAAACAGAATGAAACAAATGGAAAAGAGACTTTCTGATTTGGAAGACAGAGCTACTGACTCCAGCATCTATGACGAGAAATCAGAAAAAAGAAACAAGAAAAACGAAAAAGCATTGAGAAGCATGTGGGACTCTATTAAGAGGAATACTCTATGATCAGTTGGAGTTCGTGAACAGGCAAGACACTTGAGAGCAAAGAGAGTACTGTTGCTGAGCTGCTGACAGAAAACTTGCCAGAATTATGAAAGAAGAGAATATAGATATCCAAGATACATATCCAAGATACATATCGAACACCACTCAATATAGATCTCAAAAGAGAGACTCCAAGACATATTGTAATCAAGCTTAACAAAATGAAACATAAGCAGAAACTCTTAAAGGCAGCTAGACTAAAAGGAAAGCAAACATTCAGAGGGAAACTGTGTAGGGTTTCATCGGATTTCTCAGCAGAAACAGTGTTGGCACAGACATAGTGGTATGACGTATTCAAAGTCTTGAAAGAGAAGAACTTCAAATCAAGAATTATATATCCTGAAAAACTATCTTTCAAATATGAAAATGAAATTTAGACATTCACAGATGAACAGAAACTCAAAGACTTTGTAAAAACCAAACCAAAACTATAAGAAAGACTGAAAGAAGCTCTTGACTTAGGAGAGCAAAGCCACTAACTTTATACTTTACAGACAAATACAGGACACATCGCCCAGAATTCTAGTCAGTTAGGAAAGGCTCCAAACTCAATCAAAGGTATAATAGTGAAAGAAATAGTCCAGTGATCATATCAAGAAAACTATGATGTCACCATATTAAAAAGAGGGATGTATGACAGTCGTTATAGTCCTTCTAGATGTACAGGAAGTTGATGAGAATGGTAGCAATTGAAAATGTGTTTATACATAGTTTATTAAGGGGATTGTAGGGGTGGCCGTAAAGCATAACCATGCAACTCATCAAATCAGGAAACATAATACAGGAGTCCCAACAACTGTGAAACCAACCCTGAAAAAGGTGAAAAATCAACTCACAAAGAAGAATGTCCTAGGACAGATTAATAAGAACAACAGAGAAAACAACAACACAAAAATAAACATATCACAACAGCAGCACTGAACACATACCTAGCAATAATTGTATGGAATGTGAATGGACTCAACCCTCCAGTAAAGAGGCATCCAATGAGATCTTGGATTAAAAGACATGACCCATCCATATGTTACCTACAAGAAACTAACCTTAGACTTAAAGATAGGAACAAACTGAAAAGTAAAGGATGGAAGAATATATATCAAGCTAACAATACACAAAGAAGAACAGGTGTGGCAATTCTAATCTCAGATAAAATAGATTTTAACGTAAAATCCACCATCGTGGAAAAGGATGGACACTATTTATTGCTGAAAGTTTCAATACACAAACAAGGTTTAACAATATTAAATATTTATGCATATAATATTACAGCACCTAAATACATTGAAGAAACACTGATTACACTCAAAAATGAAATAGATCACTCCATAATAATAGTGAGAGACTTCAACACTCCACTGTCAACATAGGACAGATCATCTAGAAAAAAGCTCAGTAAAGACACAAAAGATCTTATTGCCACAATTAACCAACTAGACCTCATGCACATATACAGAACTTTCTATCCATCAGCAGACAGCTACACCTTCTTCTCCAGTGCACATGGTTAGGACATAAAGCAATCTCAACAAAATCCATATGATTAAAATAATGCAAAGCATCTTCTCAGATCATAAAGCCATAACGGTCTACATCAATAGCAGAAAAAACATAGATAGAAAGTGAAACTCATGGAAACTGAACAACATCTTGCTCAAAAAGCCATGGGTTACAGAAGAAATCAAGGATGCAATAAAGAAATTTATGGATTCCAATGAGAATGAAAACACTTCCTACCAGAACCTATGGGATACAGACAAACCAGTACTCAGAGGTCAGCTTATCTCCATAAATGCACACATCTGGAAAAAAGAAAGAAAGAAAAATCAAAGAACTAACCCTCCAGCTTGAACAAGTAGAGAGAAAACAACAGAGGAACCCCTTAGGAACCAGAAAAAAAACAGATCATAAAGACTAGAGCAGAACTAAACAAATTAGAGAATAGAAGAATAACTGAAAAAATTGAAAAGACCAAAAGCTGTTTTTTTTTGAAAACATCAACAAAATTGACAAACTATTGGCTAAACTTACTAAAGAAAAACCAGAAGCCAAGCCAAGTGCCGTCAAGTCAGATCCAGAAAGGAAACAACCCGAATAAGAAATGAGAGGGAAGTTGTCACAACAGATCTAATAGAAATCAAAAATATCAAAACAGAATACTATGAAAGACTGTACTGTAACAAATCTGAAAACCTAGAGGAAATGGACAAATTCCTTGATTCATATTACCTACCAAAATTAGCACAAGGTGAAGCAGAACTTAATAAACCCGTCACAAAGGAAGAGATTGAAAAATCACCAAAAAAACTACCAACCAAAAAAAGCCTGGGCTAAGATGGCTTCACTGTAGAATTCTACCAAGCTTTTAAAGAGTTACTTCCTATGCTACTGAGACCATTCCACAGAATAGAAAGGGATGGAATACACTCAAACTCATTCTATGAAGCCAACATAACCCTGATACCAAAATCATAGAAAGGCTCAACAAAGAGAGAACTACAGCCCAATAGCACTCATGAACCTAGGTGCAAAAATCTTCAACAAAATTCTTGACAACAGAATACAAGATATCCAAAAAATAATCCATCATGATCAAGTTGGATCCACACCAGGGGTGCAAGGTTGGTACAACATCAGAAAAACAATTACTGTTATCAGCCACACAAATAACACAAAAGACAAGAATCACCTGATTTTGTCTACCGATGCAGAAAAGGCATTTTATAAAGTCCACCACCCATTTATGCTAAAAACTCTGAGCAAATTAGGAATAGACAGCAAATTCCTCAATGCAATAAAGGCTATTTATACAAAGCCAACTGCCTTCACCGTGCTGAATGAAGAGAGACTGAAACAGTTTCCCTTGAGAACAGGAACTAGACAAGGATGCCCACTCTCACTTCTCCTATTCAACATGGTACTAGAAGTTCTAGCCAGAGCAACTAGACGAGGTCAAGAAATAAAGAGCATCTGCATTGGCAAAGAAGAAGTAAAAATCTCCCTATTTGCAGATGATACGATTATATATGCCAAGAAACCTAAAGAACCCTTAAGAAACTACTCAAACTAACAGAAGAGTTCTGCAAAGTCTTAGGATATAAGATAAACATAAATAAATCAGTAAGATTCCTTTATACTAACAATGAGATCATTAATGAAGAAATCACCAAATAAATACTATTTACTATAGCCCCTAAGAAGATAAAGAATCTAGGAATAAATCTAACCAGAGAAATAGACCTTTACAAAGAGAACTACAAACCCTTACTACGAGAAACTAAGAGAGTTACATAAATGGAGAAACCTTCCCTGCTCATGGATTGGAAGACTTAACATTGTGAAAATGTCTATTTTGCCCAAAGCAATCTACTTATATAATGCAATCCCAATAGAAGTTCCAGTGACATTTTTTAATGAGATGGAGAACCAAATCACCAACTTTGTTTGGAAAGGGAAGAAGCCGGTATAAGTAAAGCACTACTAAAGAAGAAGAACACACTGGGAGGCCTCTCACTACCTGATTTTAGAACCTATCACACTGCCACAGTACTGAAAACAGTGTAGTACTGGTACAAAAAGAGATAGATAGATCAATGGAACAGAATTGAGACCCCAGAGATGATATCATCTTCCTATGAACAGTTGATATCCGAGAAAGGCCTTAAGACATTAAACTAGGGTAAAAACAATCTCTTCAACAAATAGTGCTGGCAAAATTGGATATCCATCTGCAATAAATTGAAACAAGACCCATATCTTACACCTTATACAAAAACCAACTTAAATTGGATAAAAGGCCTAAATATCAAATCTAAAACAATAAAGCTCATCCAAGAAAAAGTAGAAACAACAAGGGAAGTTTTCATACACAATGTAGACAGGTTTCACAATCTGTCAAACAAACCACAAACTTCAGAAAATAGATAAATGGTAACTATTAAGAATCAAACACTTTTGCTCATCCAAACACTTTATTAATAGAATGAAAAGGCCACCTACCTAATGGGAAAAAGTATTTGGCAACTATATATCACACTGATGGCTGATCTCCATAATCTATAAGGTACGACCAAATATCAACAAGAAAAGGATAAATGATCCAATCAAGTGATAGGCAAAGGCGATGGACAGACACTTCTCTAGAGAGGAGATCCAGGCAGCCAAAAAACACACGTGGACATGCTCACAATTATTAGCTATTAAATAAATTCAAATCAAAATTATAATGAGATACCATCTCGCTCCAACAAGGTTGGCGATGATCCCCAAAAATGCAAACAACATATGCTGGAGAGGCTGTGGAGAAAGTGAAACTCTCCTACACTGTTGGTGGGGTTGCAAAATGGTCCAGCCTCTTTGGAACACAATCTGGTGCTTCCTTAAAAAAATGGTTATGGATACACCATTTGACCCAGTAATTTCAGTGCTTGGAATATATCCTACAGAATCAAGGCCATTCATGCCAACTGATACATACACACGAATGTTTGTTGCAGCACAGTCCACAACAGCAGAAAGATATAATCAACCCAGATGCCCCCCAAACAGAGGAATGGGTAGGTAAACTATGGTATATATACTCAAGGGAACACTATGTAACAATAAAGAACAACGATGATTTTTGGAAACATTTCATAACCTGGTTTCAATTGGAGGACATTATGTTTAGTGAAAGTAGTCAGTGGCAGAAGGGCAAATATTGTATGAGACCCCTACAATAAGAACTTAAAAACAAACTCACGCATAGAAGACAAGACTCTTGGACGGCGGCAAAGGTAGGGAGAGAGGGAAGATGAGGGGGGCAGGGTTTACATTCGATAGTTGATAGAAATTTGGTTGGGTGAAATCTGTGACAGCACACATTAGAAAGAGGTCAATATTAACCAGACTTCAGCATAACATGAGTACTCCTCTCATCTTAACCCATTATTGCAAGGACCATGCTCTCAGGGGAAATCAAGGCTAATTGGCAGAACTAGTGTTTTGCTATGAGAGCCCTTTGCAACTCACATTGGAGAGTGGCGTCTGGGGTCTTAAAAGCCGCCCTCTGAGGGCACAGCAAATGGTCCCAACTCAGCAGAAACAGATGATCACCAAGGACCAAAACAACATGGGAGAAAGAGAACCTTAAAGACAGTGAGACCCACGTGAGTGGGTGATCACATCAACCTGTGACCGGAAGAACTGGATGGTGCCCAGCCACCACCAGTGATAGCGCTGATAGGGCTCATAAAGTTGAGTGTCACTGGCAATACTAGAATAAAAAGAGGTGCACCCTGAGTTCTCCATTAAGACTGCAATTGACGGACCAGAGACCTCGGAGTTCCCCTGGGAGCATGGCCCCTGGCCTGGATGCTGCTCCTGTCCATAAATCATAATGGAGGTCAACTCTCGACAGGAATGGATTAGACTTGGTGACACAGAGTGACCATATCATGTGTGCACTTTATGGTTCTATGCATCTGTAGGATGTTGTCCTGCTGACCTCTTACTGGAGGAAGGGGAGTGGGTGGAGAGGAGGGGCTAAAAGATTGTTGGGAGGATAGGACTTGCATGGAGCAGAGAAAAAGAGTGTGCTGTCACCGGGCAGGGAGAGCAGTGGGAGCTGCATATAGGTGGACATGCAAATCTATATAGGAAAGTACATTTTCATTCAACCATAATAAAAACAAAACAAACAAAAAAGACAAATTAAATTTGCATGCCCACCTATTTGCAGCTCTTTCTACTTTCCTTGCCCAGTGACAGCACACTACTCTTTTTCCTTCTTTATATGTCATATCCTCTTAACAATGTCCTGTTCCTCCCTCTCCACTCTCTCTTGTCCCTTCCAGTAACAAGGTAGTAGGACAGCATCCTATAGATGCACAGAACCCTAAAGAACACACACCTTATATTTACATTGTTTCCCTGATTCCAGTCCATTCTTATCTGAAGAGTTGACCTCAGTAATTTTTTCGTGTCAGAGGCAGCAGGAGGTCTAGGGGCTATGCTCACCAGGGAACTCCCAGGCTTCCAGACCATCAACTGTGGTCTTTTAGTGGAGCTCCTGAGGTGCACCCCTCTTTTTCTCATGTTACAACTGGGACTTGACATTATGTGCCCCATCATGACTGTCTTTGGTGGTAGCCAGGAACCATCTGATTCTTCTGGTCACCTGCTGATACCCATTCCCATGGGTCACCGATTCACATGGGTCCCTCTGTCTCCTGGGCTCTTTTTCCCTCACTTCTTTGTTGTTCTTGGTGATCATCTGTTCTGGATGAGTTGGGACGATTTGGTGTACGTCAGATGGTAGCTTGCTAGCTTTTAAGACCCCAGATGCCTCTCAACAATATGGGGTGGTAGAATATTCTCTTAGCAATGCAAGTTGGCCTCAATATCCCTTGAGAGCATGGTCACCAAACCTCTACCCCTGCTACTCTAGCCTTGCAATACTGGGTTAAGATTAGAAGAGTTTTCAGTTTATGTTGAAGTCCAGTTGATTTTCATTCTAACGTGTGCTGTCTCTAATTTCACCCAACCAAATTTCTATCAACTATATAATCTGTGACCAGCCTTCTTCCCTCTTCTCCCCTTCCTTGCGGCCAACAAAGAGTCTTTTCTTCTGTAAATGAGTCTATTTTTAAGTACTTATAATAGGGGTCTCATACAATAT
The DNA here is from genome assembly GCA_028571685.1 of Heterohyrax brucei. Taxonomy (NCBI): domain Eukaryota; kingdom Metazoa; phylum Chordata; class Mammalia; order Hyracoidea; family Procaviidae; genus Heterohyrax; species Heterohyrax brucei. Next base: position 27,398,879 of record CM053146.1, read on the forward strand.
TTGTCCTTGTGACGCTAAATGATTTGACTTAGCATAATGTCTTCCAATTGAAACCAGGTTATGAGATGCTTCCTATAACCATCACTGTTCTTTATCATTGCATATGGTTCTATTGAGTATATGTACCATAGTTTGTTTTGCCCTTCATCTGTTGCTGAGCATCTGGGTTGATTCCATTTTTTTGCCATTGTGGACTGTGTTGCAATAAACATTCATGTGCATGTATTGTTCATGTGACTGCCATTGTCTCTGGGATATCCTCCAGGCAGTGAGATTACTGGCTCAAATTGTGTATCTATTTCTAGCTTCATAAGGAAGTAACAGATTGCTTTCCAAAAGGTTCTACCATTCTGCAATCCTACCAGCAGTATAGGAGAGTTCCAATCTCTCCACAGCTTTTCCAGCATTCATTGTTTTGTGTTTTCTGGACCATGGCAAACCCTGTTAGGTTGAGATGGTATCTCATGGTAGTTTTGACTTCGATTTCTATAATAGTTAGTGATCGTGAATATTTCCTCATGTTTCTTCTGGCTGCCAGAATGTGCTGTTTGGTGAAGTGTCTGTCCATCTCCTTTGTCTATCGCTTATTTGGATTATTCACCTTTTTCATGTTGATACTTTGCCATACCTTGTAGATTATGGAGATCAGACGTCGGTCCATCATGTAGTGGCCAAATATTTTTTCCCGTTCTGTACGTGGTCTTAATTTTTTTGATAAAATCATTGGATGAGTAAAAGTGTTTCTTAGTAGTTTCAATTTATCTATTTTTTCTTCTGTTGATCATGCTTTGTCAGAGTTTGAAGTCTGTCTAGTTTGTGTATTACAATTTCCATTGTTGACTCTGTATTTTATTGTATTATGTTTATCATTTTAGGTTTGATATTTAGGTCTTTTAGGCTCCGACTTGACGGCACTTGGCTTGGCTTATCCAGTTTGAGATGGTTTGTGTGAGGTGTGAGATACAGGGCTTGTTTCAGTTTTTTGCAGATAGATATCCAACTTTGCCAGCACCATTTGTTAAACAGACTGTTTTTACCCCTGTTTGAAATCTTAGAGCCTTTGTCAAATATCAACTATTCATAGGACGATAGTGGCATCTCTGTTCCATTGATCTGTCTATTTTTGTACCAGTACCACACTTTTTACTACTGTGGCAGTGTCATAGGTTCTAAAGTCAGGTAATGAGAGGCCCCCCAGTATGTTTATTTTCTTCAGTAGTGCTTTCCTTATCTTGGGCTTCTTCCCTTTCCAAACAAGGTTGGTGATTTGTTTCTTCATCTCAGAAAATGTCACTGGAATTTGTATTGGGATTGCACTATAGAAATAGATTGCTTTGGGCAAAATAGACATTTTCACAATGTTAAGCCTTCCTATCCATGAGCAGAGTAGGTTTATTCATTTATGTACGTCTCTCTCAGTTTCTTGCAGTAAGGTTTTGTAGTTCTCTTTGTATACATTTCTTTTTTCTCTAATTAGATTTCTAGATATTTCATCTTCTTGGGGACTATATTAAATGGTACTGAGTTGGTGATTTCTCCTTTAATAATCTCAATGTTGGTATAAAGAAATCCTACTGATTTACTTATGTTTATCTTATATCCTGATACTTTGCTGAATTCTACTAGTTGGAGTAGTTTACTTATGGATCCTTTAGGAGTCTCTGCATATACAATCATGCCATCTGCAAGTAGGGATATTTTCATTTCTTTGTGCCGGTGTGGGTGCTCTTATTTTTTTGTCTTGTGTAATTGCTCTGGCCAGAACTTCCAGTACAGTGCTGAATAGTACTGGTGAGAGTTGGCATCCTTGTCTAGTCCCTATTCCCAAGGAGAATTCTTTCAGTTTCTCTCCACTCAGGTTGATGTAGGTGGTTAGCTTTGCATAAATGTCCCTTATTGTATTGAAGAATTTGCCTTGTATTCCACTTTGGTGAGAGTCTTTTAGCATGAATGGGTGCTGGACTTTGTCAAATGCCTTTTATGCATCCATTGACAAAAGCAGGTGATTTTTATCTTTTGTGTAATTTATGTGGTTGATCACATTAATTATTTTCCCGATGTTGAACCAGCCTTGCATCCCTGGTATGAATCCAACTCGGTCATGATGAATTATTTTTTTGATATGCTGTTGAATTCTAATGGTAAGCATTTTGTTGAAGATTTTTCCATCTAGGTTCATGAGTGATATTTGTCTGTACTTCTTTTTTGTTGGATCTTTCCCTGGCTTTGATATCAGGGTTATACTGGCTTCATAGAATGAATTGGGGAGTATTCCAACCCCTTCTATGCTGTGAAATAGTCTTAGTAGTATTGGAGTTAACTCGTTTTGAAAAGTTTAGTAGACTTCTCTGGTGAAGCTGTCTGGGCCAGGACATTTTTGGGTTGGTAGGTTTGGGATGATTTTTTCAATCTCTTCCTTTTTGTTAGATTTATTAAGTTGTTCTAATTGTCCTTGTGATAATTTTGGTAAGTGACATAAATCTAGAAATTTTCCCATTTTCTCTAGCTTTTCAAAACTGTTACAGTATAGTCTTTCATAGCATTTTGTATGATGCTTTTGATTTCATTGGGGTCTGTTTTGACATCACCCATCTCATTTCTTATTTAGGCTATTTGTTTCTTCTTCTTTTTTTTTCCTTTAATAAGTTTATCCAATGGCTTATCAATGTTGTTGATCTTTTCAAAAAACCAGCTTTTGGTTTTATTTTATTTTATTCTTTACAATTGTTCTTCCAGTCTCTTATTCATTTAATTCTGTTCTAGTATTTAAGGTCTGTTTGATTCTGATGCCTAAAATGTTCCTCTGTTGCTCTGTTTCTACTTGTTTAAGCTGTAGGGTTAATTCTTTTGTTTGGGTACTTTCTTCATTCTGGATGTGTGCATTTACAGACATAAACTGACCTCTGAGTACTGCTTTTGCTGTTTCCCCTGGAGGTTCTGGTAGCATGTGTTTTCAATCTCATTGGATTTCATATACATATATATTTTATTTTGTTCTTGATATCTTCTATAACCCATGCCTTTTTGAGCAAGGTCTTGTTCAGTTTCCATGAGTTCAAATTTCTATCCATGTTTTTTCTGCTACTGATTTTAACTTCTATGGCCTTATGTTTCAAGAAAATGTTTTGCAATAATTCAGTGGTTTGGATTTTGTTGAGATTTACTTTATGTCCTAACACATGGTCTATTCTGGAAAATGTTCCATGTGCAGTGGAGAAGAAGGTGTACTTATCTGTTGATGGATAAAAAGTTCTGTATATGTCAACGAGGTCTAGTTCATTAATTGTCTCAATAAGATCTTCTCTATCTTTACTGAGCCTTTCTGCTTGAAAGCACCTTCCAAACTGGCACTGCTTCTCAGCTTGGGAATTATCCCCTGCTGAATCCTTTGGTTGGGTGACTCCACCTCCCAGCTGACCAAGATGGCGTCCTGACTGAGCTGCCCTTCCCAATGCAAAACAGCAGAATCTATGGCAGAGCTCAGAAAGGAGAGGGCGGAAGGGCAGTTGTGCCATCAGTCAGCAGCCATGCTCCCATAATACGGTTATCCCAAGCACTGTCTCTCTGCTGCACGGCATGCTGTTTGCTTTAGTACTGCAGTTCAGCATATGTGCCGGCTCACCCTCATTCCCTGCATCTCTGATAACATCAACAAAAAGTGTCAGTACCTGCAGTCTGCCGAAGTGGTGAGTCAGCAGGAGTAGGGCTCAGTGTGTGCTCGCTGGTGCCAGAGTGAGTAAGTTTCCCTTCTAGTGGTGCATAGTCCAACCTGAAAACCCTATGCCATATCTTAGGGTTCTCCAGCTGTACAGACTACTCTGTTCAGATATCAAAACAAGCCACAGTTTTCAGAAGGAAGTGAGGAGACGTGTGTCTTGTCCACCATCTTGATTTCACCCTCAGTAAGATAGTTTTAAGATGAGGCAATCATAGTGAAGTCACTTAGGGTTAGGAATAATCTTCCTTTTTCTTATAATATTTTGTTCATACATACGGAAAGCCAAAATGGTGATATGCTGAAACCTTGAGTATAAACATATTCCACAGCCAGGGCTGCATTCTAGAGTATATTCTTCTTGTCTCTACAAATATATCACTGCTTGTTACAAATCATGATTAATTATGGCAATGGAAGTGGAAGTGAAACTGAATTGAGGTATAGTGTGCAAAAACTTGACCAAAGCTTACACCTAGAAGCATGTTTTGTGATATTTTATAATCAATCTGATAATTCCAAAAGACTAGAAATGTGCAGACAGCATCACAACATCCTGCAGTCCAATCTGAACTCCATTATCTCTACATTACTTTGGGAAACTCAATAATAAGTTCATTCTGAGAAAAGCACCCTAATTCCAATAACATCAGACAAAGCACAAGATATCACTTCTAGCGGTGGTGGTGGAGGGGACAGGCATATTTAAGTCCTACAAGAACTTGAACATGAGAAAATTATAAAAGTAGGGAGAAGCATGGCATTGAATTTCATTAAACAGTTGTCTACTAAGTCAATGATATTTATTTATTCCTGCATGTTTTCTGTAAGTTTATATATATTTATTGAATACTAGTCGTAATATTGAAAACAAAGCAACTATTGTGCCAGCTAATGAGTTGGGTATTTTGCCAAATAAAATACCATAAAATATATGATCTGTGTCCCCAGAGTCCATAATCCAGTCAAGGTGACAAGGTTATAAAAAATTACATTACTACAGAGCATTCCATTGCTACTCTTGGATAAATTATATCTTTCCAACTATAAGCCTTCATGCTTTCCAAGAAGTGATTAATCTTTTTGGTTTCAAGAACATAACATGCAGAAAATAACAGCTGACTCTGACTTTGAAAGGATTAATATAAATTGAGAATAAGGCAACCAAGGTACAAAATTTGAAAAGTCTTACATAGAATAATAATTTAGGAATTCAGCATTTACTGTATGCCAGACTGTGCTGAGTGCTTTATATATATATTGCATCATTATAATCTTTAAATGATCTTTAAGCGATATTATCATTTACAATTTACCTGATAGGTTCCAAAAGCACCAAAAATTTAAGAAACTAAGTCACAAAGTGAGAAGAGACCTGTCTCACAGCACCCATTTTATAATTTAATCACTCTGTACCCCCTCCATCAGGGAACTAGTACTTGAAGCACCACTCCAGCTTTGTGTAAGATATACATCGCTGAAAGATCTGTTAAGCTACCATTCGAAGATTTATTAACAGAGGTAGGGAGGAATTAATAGTGATTACCACAGTTAAGAGAGATTTCATTTTGGAAAAATGATCTAATATATCAGATTAAAAATGTAAATCCCTTTGCCCTTTAGCTGTGTTTCTCAAGAAAAAAAATCTTATTTCTTGGAATATCCGTTATTACCTAAGACATCTATGGAGATTCATGTCAAGAAGAGTTACTCTTACAAGAAAAAAGAACAAGAAACTCTAGTAATTTATGCTTGAATTAGAGGTTTTTATCTCTGGGTGACAAAGCCTTCTCTGAACTGTAGTTAAATTGCTGAATTGGTATAAGTAGCATTCATTTTCCTGGCCTAGGGAATATTTAATATTTAAAATAGGATTATAGATTTTGCAATGATTCAAACAGGAAGACGAAACTGTGGGGAAGCAATTCTCTTACTAAGCAGAACTTATGAAAGAACACCAGTGACAGAAGCAACAATATAGGCAAAAAGAAATTTGCTTCTTCTGTAGGTAAATGGTACAATGATGCCAACTGTATTCTAGGACAATGAGATATCTCTTTAGATGAGCAAGTAGTGATGCTGTGGTTTGGAAAATTTCTAACTGTATTATTCAGTTTAGAAGGTAGCCCCACTGTAGTAAACACTGTTTACAAAATCACAAGTGGGAGTGCTACAAAATCTTTTTAAGAAACGTACACAAATCTTTTTTTTTTTTCTTTTTGCTTGTTTTTGCCAAGCCAGCCAAGTGCCATGAGTCAGCTCTGACTCGACAGCACTTGGCTGGCTTGGCAAAAACAAGCAAAAAGAAAAAAAAAAAAAAAACACTTGTGGACACTGTGAAGAATAAAAACTGGGTATAAGGGAAAGTAATTAGGGAGGGAATGAAAAACATATTTATCAGTATTTTAATCTACTTTCATGTGTTTTATCTCAATACTCATGATAAACTTGTGACATATTATTATCTATTAAGGACACTCTGCTAAGATATCCACCAATGAAACAAGGTTGACTGCTGCCAAAATCCATGTCCTTTCCACCACAGGGAAAATCCACTGCTATCGAGTCAGGTCCGACTCATAGTGACCCTGTAGGTCACAGCAGAACTGCCCCATAGAGTTTCCAAGGAGCACCTGGCAGATCTGAACTGCTGACTTGTTAGCAGATGCAGCACTTAATCCACTATGCCACCAAGTTTTCCCTACTACAGTGAAGGAGTTAAAAATACAAGTATTGTATAAATATAACCCAGTCTAGTAAACAAAAAAAAACCTAAGCTCATTGTCTTTGACTCAATTTCGACTCATAATGACCCTGTAGGACAGCGTAGAACTGTCTCATAGAGTTTCCAAGGAGCACCTGGTGGATTTGAATTGCCAACCCTTCAGTTAGCAGTCCAACTCTCAATCACTACCCTACTGGGGTTTCCAGTATAGTGGAGTCTTCAATTATCATCACGTAACTGGCAGGGTTGCTAACGTACTCAAAGTAGTCCAACTCAAAAACTACACATTAAATGTGACACAGATAAGAATGCTTAGGTATTGTTTTGTTAAGCTGAATTTTTGCCAAAACATACACAATTAAAAATAAACTTGCTAAATAAAACAAAAAAAGCCTGGATGCATCAACTCTGTGGTGCAAATAATTAAGCATTTTTCCAGTGGAGAGTTACATGATTTGAACCCAACTACAAACACATCTTAAGAGAGGCCTAGGGCTCTGCTTCCAAATGTCATAGCTTTGAAAACCTATGGAGTAGTTCTACTCGGCACACATGGAGTCCCTACGAGTCAGGGTCAACTTGGTGTCTAAAAACAACAACCAGGGAAGAGAAAAATAACCTAAAATGAGTGATACAGATTAAGTATTGATCATTTCTACAACACTGTAACTGCAAGGAAAATTGGACTCACTGTGTTGTAGGTTCTTTTTTTTTTTAATACTGGACTAATTATTATGGATATTTTCAAAAATGTATAATAATTTCTTTTTTACCCAATAATAGGTGTTTAGATTGTTCAGATTTGTTAAACATAAAATGGGGTGACTATTTTCACTGCATATCTGTTCATATACTTAGGTTGTTTTCTCATAACTATAATTTTTAAGTCAAAGGATATGTATATTTGTATATTTTACATTTTGATTTGTGTCACCAAGTCATTTTCCAGAAAGGTAGAAAACATGAGCACTCCTAAGTGTTACACACTTATCTTTTTCTCTTATTCCACATTACCCATTGCATTGATTCAGATTATATGAAGGCCAAGCAAGACCACAGCTTACACTTCACAGTTTGAATATTATTAAGCTTGAACCCATTGTCGTATATTCTTTAATCTATTCTTCCACTTTGACTTATCTGTCCCTCGCTTCTCCTCTTTACTTGATAGATTTATCCGTCATTTTCTTATTCATCTCTAAAAGCTCTTTGTGTATATATATATTAACGAGTGGATCATTTTATCTAATATTTGACTTTTTTCTCTGTGTGTGTTTCTATAGATGAATATCAAATCTTTTCATGTTGTCATGGATTGAATTGTGTTCCCCCCAAAAAATATGTGTATTCATGTGGCTGGGCTATGATTTCTTGTATTTTATGATTGTTTTCCATTTCGTGAATTTTTTATGCTGTATGTTAAAGTATTTGGGTGATATTGTAAATGCTGTCATAGGATCACCTCCCTGTTCTACTGTAAATGGAGTTTCCCTAGAGAATGGCTTGTCCCACCCTTAAACCTTTCATCTTATAAGAGCTAAAAGGAAAGGGAAGTAAACAGAATTGGGAACCTCGTACCATCAAGAAAGCAGAACCAGAAGAACAGTACATCCTTCAGACCTGAGGTTCCTGTGCCAAGACACTCCATTTTACATAATATTTCACTTTTTACTTTGTGTGTGCTTTCTATAGATGTATATCAAATCTTTATATGGTTATTCCTAATAGTTTGTTTTCAGATTCTCACCTGAATAGCATAGTAAGAGAGGCTTCATTAAATCAACATTATGAACTTTCAGTGTTTTCTTCTAGTAGTTTTAAAATTCATAAATCTCTTAATCTACCTATAACTGTTTTTACTTAAAGTATACATTACAAATCCAACTTTACTTTTTATTCTCTCAATTGTCAGGAAGTTTCCCAAAGCCATTTGTTCAATACTTTCTTTTTCTTTATCTGAAATGTTACTCTTGTGCTATACTAAATGCTTAAATAACTTTAGAACAGTTCTGAATTATTTTTGTTCTTTCTATATATGTAAATAAGCCCTGGTTTCACAATAGTTAATTGCTCAGCTGCTAACTGAAAGATAAGGAGTCTAAACCCACCAAACAACTTCGTGGGGAAATAAAGCCCTAGCGATCTGCTCCCATAAAAATTACAAGCTAGAAAGCCCTATGAGCCAGTTCTACTGCATCCTCTAGGGCTGCTATGAGTTAGAATCCACTCAATGGCACACAGTAACAACTATATATTCAGTCTGTATTAACTTCCCTTTCCTGACAAAAATCACACTGCAACATTAAAATGCACTTAAATATTTTAGGAGTATATTTTTACCTTTTTTTTGTGATATACATGCTCTCTAAATTTTGACTACTAATATACATGTCATCTTCCTTACTTGGTTCTAGTAAATCTGAACAAAGGATTAAACATTATTGAAGAAAATCTTATTATTGTTTATTTTCTTTAAAAATATTGGGCCATTTGTTAAAATACATTTTTATTGATAACAATCATCATTTATTTTGCTCATATTTTCAACTAATTTGTTCCATCATCATATTAGAGTTTTCAGGTAGGGATGCTCTAACAGAAATACCACAGAGTGGATGGCTTTAACAAAGGAAGGTTTATTCTTACACAGTCCAGTAGGTTCCAAGTCCATATTCAGGGTGTCCACTCCAGGGAAAGGCTTTCCCCTTGTCGGCTCTGGAGGAAAGTCCAGTATTGCATCAGTCTTTATCCAGGGAGTGTCTTGGCACAAGAACCTCAGGTCTCAAGGACGCGCTCTTCTCCTGGTGCAGATTTCTTGACGGTGCGAGGTTCCCAATTCTCCTTGTTTCTCTTTCCTTTTATCTCTTACAGGCTGAAAGGATTAAGGGTGGGGCAAGCCATACTCCAGGGAAACTCCCCCTACAGCAGAGCAGGGAAGTAATCCTATGCAGGAATTTATAGCCCTACCCTAACCCTTTAACACACAGTTTAGTGAAACCAAAAAATTTTGGGGGGAACACAATTCAACCCATGACATTGGTGATAGTGGATGCCTGTTTGGATTGTGAGTCTGACTCACCATTCATTGTGTAAACTGGGGTAAGTGACATGACTTATTTTGCCTCGGTTTTTTAGTGATGATCTGTTCAAGTTAAGCTCTACGCTCTCCTTTGGACAATGGGAAGTTATTGGAGCGTTTTATGTAACAATGGCAAGGAGAAGGGCCTAAATGAAAACCCTTGAGAATAACAAACTTTGGAATAAAAACATAAGTAAGCATCGATAAAGATCAATATGCTTTTTATGTGTGTGTTTCTTATGAAAAATATTTTGAGGGGCTGAGTCAAGATGGTAAACTAGACACATGTCTCCGTAATTCCCTCTGAAAGCTAAGGCCTGAACTGACAATTAAATGGAGGCTTCCGGACACCTAGTGAGCCCTAGGACATGGCATGGGGCTGTCAATGTGGGCCACATGCCACTGAATGTGAAACTTCTCTTTCGCTGACCCCCACCCTTGTTTAATGACTGGCGTTCATGGACTGAAGGTAACTGCTGCTTTTAACTTTTATTTTCTTTTTGTTAGCTGGCTGCGGTGATAGGGCTTAAGTAGCAGCAAAGCTCAACCACACTGCTGACATGATCAGTGGGCAGAATAGCCACATTTTGAGAGCCCAACTCTGGACTCTGAGCACCTTGGACCCTTCACCCTCTCTTTCCGAAACTCCACCATAGATTCAGGTGTTTCACAGTGGGTGGGAGAGCTTGAGCATGATGCCATCTTGTTTGACTGGCAGGTAGAGTTACTGAAATGGAGGCATCAGCAGGGGCCATTTTCCAGGCTAGGAGGCACTGCCAGCCTGGGATGTGCTTTCCCAGCAGAAAAGCTGTGTTTAGCCCTGTGTAGCCTTATTGGTGGGGCCCAGCAGTAGATGATAGTAGGACAGTAGCCTTTCTATACCTTGAACTAGACATAGCATTGGGGAACAGATACAGAGGTGCCTCCATTTTTTGGACAGCTGGAAACAGGGGCTTGCACACCTGATGGCCTGACTGATTTTGGAAGTGGTCAGATAGCTTTTACCTTCCAAGATAAGACTACCTAGAGAAATAACTGTGGTGCAGCCTGATGGCATTTCCTCCAGCCGTTACTGACCCACAGCACAGGGTCAGCTGATGGCCCCCCAGGGACTCCATAAGTAGGGCTGTGCCTTTGCCAGCCAGTAGGTGGATCCTGCTACCCTAGAGATTCCACTGGGCCCAGTCATGCAGCACATAGAGGTGACTGGTAATCAACTCTGTTCTCAGATTGTGCTTCAACTCCTGGTAAGGCAACACCAGACAAACTAAACAACCTTTAGACGCCTCAAAAGCAACAAATCTTGGCCAGACACTTAAAGAAAAATATACCCATGGCTTCAGAAAGCTCCCCAAAGAAAGAGCCAAAGAACTTCCCAGATGAAGAAGCCTTTCTGAAACTTTCAGAGGTCAAGTAAAAAATAATTATATGGAGAGCCCTTCTAAAATCAGCAGAGCAAAATGAAAAATTAAGCAAGCTATTCAAACTGATGGAACACCAGCATTCTGAAATCCAACAGATCAATAACAAAATTGAAGAATTAGAAAATACAATTCAAAGCCAAAGGAACAGAATTGGACAAACAGAAAACATACTTTCGGACTTGGAAGACAGAGCTACTGACACCAGCATTTATGAGGAGAAATTAGAGAAAAAAAAAAGAAAAATGAAGAAACATTAAGAAGCATTTAGGACTCTATCAAGAGGAACAATCTACAATTAACTGTAGTTCCTGAACAGGAAGGAACACCTGAAAACACAGAGAGCATTATTGTTGACTTGCTGACAGAAAACTTCTCTGAAATTATGAAAGAAGAAAATATAGATATCCAAGATGTGTATCGACCACCACACAATATAGACATCAAAAGAAAGACACCAAGACATATTATAATCAAGCTTAACAAAATGAAACAGAAACAGAAACTCTTAAAAGCAGCAAGACTTAGAGCAAAGCTAACTTTCAGAGAGAAACTATGTAGGCTTTCTTATGACTTCTCAGCAGAAACCATGTTGGCATGGAGGCAGTGGAATGGCACATTCAAAACCCTGAAGGAGAAAAATTTCCAACCAAGAATTATATATCCCGCAAAACTGTCTTTGAAATATGAAAATGAAATTAAGACATTCACAAATAAACAGAAACTCAGAGACTTTGTAAAAACCAAACCAACGCTACAAGAAATACTGAAAGAAGCTCTTGGCTTAGAAGGAGAAATCATTAACTCTATATTTTAGGAGGCAACACAGGACACCTCATCTAGAAATGTACTCAGTTACAGAAGGCTCTAACTGAAACAAAGCCACAATATTAAATGAAAGGTTCCAGTGATCATATCATGAAAATTATGGTACCATCACAATAGAAAGAGGTATATACTACAGTAGTTATAGTCCTTCCAGATGGAGAGGAACTTAATAAGATATACAGAAGTTAAATTGAGTTTAAACATAGATTAGTAAGTGGGATTATAGGGGCAGCTGTACAAAGGTACAAAAAAAAATACCACATATCAAAATAAGAAATGCAATACAGGAGTCTGAACAAACAGAAAACCAACACTGAAAAACAGTGAAAAATTCACTCATAAAGAAGAATGCCCCAGAACAGAATACTAAAAGCAACAGAAAACAACACAAAAATAAATACAGCACTAAACACATACCTATCAATAATTAAATTAAATGTAAATGGAATGAGTGCTCCAGTAAAGACACAACAAGTGACATCTGGGATCAAAAGACATGACCCATCTACATGTTACTTACAAGAATCTCAGCTTAGACTTAAAGTTATGAACAAAATGAAAAGTAAAGGGCGGAATAATACATACCAAGCTAACAATGTACAAAGAAGAGCAGGCGTGAAAATATTAATCTCAGATAAAATAGATTTTAATGTAAAATTCACCATCATGGACAAGGATGGATGCTATTTATTGCTGAAAAGTTCAATACACAAGAAGGACTTAACAATATTAAATCTTTATGTACTCAATACTAGAGCATCTGAATACATCAAGGAAACATTGACTACTTCAAAAAATGAGATAGATCACCCCACAATAATAGTGGGATACTTCAATACTTCACGTTCAGTATTGGACAGATCTTCTAGAAAGAAGCTCAGTAAAGACACAGAGGATGTTATTTCCACAATAAACCAACTAGACCTCATCGGCGGCATATACAGAACTTTTTATCCGTCAGCAGAAAAATACACCTTCTTCTCCAGTGCACATGGAACATTCTCCAGAATAGATCATGTGTTAGGACATAAAGCAATCTGAACAAATCCATACCTTTCAATTAATGGAAAGCATCTTCTCAGATCACAGAGCCATAACAGTCTAAATCAACAGCAGAAAACCCATAGATAGAAAGTGCAACTTACAGAAATAGATCAGTATCTTGCTCAAAAAGCCATGGGTTATAAAAGTAATCAAGGATAAATTAAATAAATTTATGTATTCCAAAGAGAATGAAAACACTTCCTACCAGAACCTATGAGATACTGCCAAAGCAGTGTTCAGAGATCACTTTATCTTTATAAATGCACCCATCCATAAAGACAAAAGAAACCAAATCAAAGAATTGACCCTACAGTTTGAACAAGTAGAAAAAGAGCAACAGAAGAACCCTTCAGACACCAGAAAACAGATTCTAAAGATTAGAGCAGAACTAAACAAATTAGAGAATAGAAGAACAATTGAAAAAATTGAAAAGACAAAAGCTGGTTTTTTGAAAAGATCAAAAAAATTGACAAACCATTGGCTAAACTTAGTAAAGAAAGACAGGAAAGGAAACAAATAACCCAAAGAAGAAAAGAGAGGGAAGGTGTCACAACAGATCCAACAGAAATTAAAAGTATCATAACAGAATACTATGAAAGACTGTGCTCTAACAGATTTGAAAACCTAGAGGAAATGGACCAATTCCTAGATTCATGTCACAAGGTGAAGCAGACCAACTTAATAAACGCATTACATAGGGAGAGATTGAAAAAGTCATCAAAGAAGTACCAACCAAAAAAAGCCCTTGTGCATATGGCTTTACCACAGAATTCTACCAAACTTTTAGACAAGAGTTAACTCTAGTACTACTGAGACTATTTCACAGCATAGACAGGGATGGAACACTCCCCGATTTATTCTATGAAGCCAGCATAACCCTGATATCAAAGCCAGGGAAAGATCTCACAAAAAAGAACTATAAACAAATATGACTCGTGTACCTTGATGCAAAAATCTTCAACAAAATACTTGCCAACAAATCCTACAACATATCAAAAAAATAATTCATCAGGATTGTTTTGGTCAGCTAGGGCTGCTCTAACAGAAATACCACTGAGTGGATGGCTTTAACAACAGACGGTTTATTTTTACACAGTCTGGTAGGCTACTCGTCCAAATTCAGAATGTCCACTCCAGGGGAAGCTTCTCCCCCTTGCCAGCTCTGGAAGAAAGTCTGGTGTTGTATCAGTCTTCACCCAGGGAGCATCCTGACGCAGGAACCTCAGGTCTGAAGGACGCGCTCTTCTCCCAGTGCCGCTTGCTTGATGGTGTGAGGTTCCCCATTCTCTGCTTGTTTCTCTTTCCTTTTATCTCTTGCAAGGTGAAAGGACTAAGGGTGGAGCAAGCCCTAGACCAGGAAAACTCCTTTTACAGTGGAGCAGGGAAGTGATCCTATGAAGGGATTTATAGGCCCACCCTGTTTAACATATAGCACAGAAAACCAGAAAATGGAGGACAATCACAAGATACTGGGAATCATGGCCCAGCCACATGGCTACACATATTTTGGGGGGGAAACAATTCAATCCATGACAAGGACCAAGTTGGATATATACCAGGGATGCAAGGCTGGTTCTACACCAGAAAAACAATTAATGTGATGTACCACATAAATAACACAAAAGACAAGAATGACCTGATTTTGTCTATTGATGCAGAAATGGTGTTTGATAAAGTCCAACAGCCATTCATGCTAAAAACTCTCACCAAAGAAGGAAAAGATGGCAAATTCCTCAGTGCAATAAAGGCCATTTACACAAAGCCAACTGCCTACATCATCCTCAATGGAGAGATACTGAAACAATTCCTCTTGAGGATGGGAACTAGACAAGGATGCCCACTTTCACTTCTCCTGTTCAAGATTACACTAGAAGTTTTGGCTCGACCAATCAGACAAGACAAAGAAAAAAAAGGCCATCTGCATCAGCAAAGAAGTAAAAATGTCCTTCTCTGCAGATTATATGATTCCATATGCAGAGAATCCATAAGTAAGCTATTCTAACTGATAGAAGAGTTCAGCAAACTATCAGGACACAAAATAAATATAAGTCCATCAGTAGGATTCCTTTACACCAACAAATAGATTATTAAAGAAGAAATCATCAAATCAATACCATTTACTATAGCCTCCAATAAGATAATAAAATACCTAGAAATAGATCTAACCAGAGAAAATAAAAGACCTTTACAAAGAGAACTACAAGTCCTTACTACAAGAAACTAAGAGAGACTTACATAAATGGAGAAACCTACACTGTTCATGGATTGGAAGGCTTAACATTGTGAAAATGTCTATTTTACCCAATGTGATCTATATATACATTGCAATCACAATACAAATACTAGTGACATTTTTTAATGAGACGGAAAAACAAATCACCAAATTTGTTTGCAAATGGAAGACACCCCGGATAAGTAAAACCCTACTGAAGAATAAGATGACACTTGGAGGCCTCTCACTACCCAACATTAGAAGCTATTACACTGCCACAGTAGCCAAAACAGCCTGGTACTGGTACAAAAAGAGACATATAGACCAATGGAACAGAGCTGAGACCCCAGAGATGCCACCATCCTCCTTTGAGCAGCTGATATTTAACAAAGGTCCCAAGATTTTAAACTGGGGTAAAAACAGTCTCTTAAATAAATGGTGCTGGCAACAGTGGATACTCACCTTCAAAAAATTCAAACAAGACCCATATGTCACACCTTAGACAAAAACAAACTCAAACTGGATAAAAGGCCTAAATATCAAATCTAAAACAATAAAGCTCATCCAAGAAAAAAATAGGATCAACAATGGAAGTTTTAATACACAACATAGACAGACTTCAAAAACTGAGAAAGAAAGCATGATCAAGGGAAGAGAAAATAGATAAATGGGAGTTACTAAGAATCAAACACTTTTGCTCATCCAAAGACTTTATCAAAATAACTAACAGACCACCTAGAGAATGAGAAAAAATATTTGGCAACTATATGTCAGACTGACAACTGATCTCCATAATCTACAATTTACTACAAAATACCAACAAGAAAAGGATAAATAATCCAGTCAAGCAATGGACGAAGGAGATGGATAGACACTTCTCTAAAGAAGACATCCAGGTAGTCAAAAGACATATGTGGAAATGCCCATGATCATTAGATATTAAAGAAATTCAAATAAAAACTACGATGAGATATCATCTCATCCCAACAAGGTCGGCCATGATCCAAAAAACACAAAATAAACACTGGAGAGGATGTGGAGAAACCGGAACTCTCCTACACTGTTGGTGGGATTACAAAATGGTACAACCTCTTTGGAAAGCAATCTAGCACTTCCTTAAAATGCTGGAAATAGATATACCATTTGACCTAGTAATCTCACTTCTTGGAATATAACCTACAGACGCAAGAGCAGTCACTTGAACAGATATATGCACACAAATGTTTATTGCAGCACAGTCCACAACAGCAAAAAGATGGAATCAACCCAGATGCCCAACAACAGAGGAATGGATAAACTACTGTATACATACTCAATGGAATACTACGCAGTAATAAAGAACAATGAAGATTTTAGGACGTATCTCATAATCTGGTTTCAAATGGAAGACATGCTGAGTGAAAAATATCTGAATACTAAGTTAATGAAGAGGATTTTTCAAAAGGAAACATGACTCTAGAAACAGCTTTACAGCACAATGACTTCAGTGGTAACATTAAAAGACTTTTTTTTTTTTTTATTATGACCGAGTGAAAACGTACATTCCAATATAGATTTGCATGCCCACCTATATGCAGCTTCCACTGCTCTCCCTGTCCAGTGACAGCACACTATTCCTCTCTGCTCCATATATGTCTCATCCTCCCAACAGTCTCCTTTCCCCTCCTCTCCACCCACTCTCCTTCCTCCAGCCAGAGATCAGCAGGATGATATCCTATAGATACAGAGAACCATAAACTGCATCCAATATATGATCATTCTGCATCGCCAAGTCCAATCCATTCATGCCCAAAGAGTGGACCTTCATTATGACTTATTGGGAAGGGCAGCACCAGGGCCAGGGGCCACGCTCCCAGGGGAATCCTGAAGCCACTGGACCATCAACTGCAGTCTTTTAGTGGAGAAATCTCAGGGTGCACCCCTTTTTATTCTTGTGGTGCCAGTGAGACTCAACTTAGTGAGCTCTATCATGGCTATCACTGGTGGTGGCCAGGCACTATCTGGTTCTTCGGGTTCCAAGTAAAAGACTGTTTTCTGACATAGCAAACATACATTCTACTGATTTGCACCACAAAATGCACTCTGATCTCTATTTGTAAGATCTTGATAGGAAGAAACGCAACTACCTAAGGAACTGACTTTCAGCCATTTCATGTATATTTAGTTAGTTAAGTGCATAAGTGCTAACATGGCTATTACTAAAAGCATAATTTTTTCTGTGAAGGAGCCAAACAGTCAGCCTTAAAGCTCAGTAAATCTGTATCTGTGAACTGAACCTTGAAAATGTCAGACATATTATCCAGAAAACATCATGCAGAGCAGGTTCCAGGGCCTGAGGTTAGAGAACACAATTTTTCTCTCTCTCTTAGCTAGAAAGCTGCATGCCATGAACATGTAGTTACTTGCAAAAATGCAAAAATCTACTGCACAATTCCAACTCACAGAGATCTGAAAGGACAGAACAGAACTGTTCCATAGGGTTTTGAAAGCAGTACATCTTTACTAAAGCAGGCTGTCACATTTTTCTCCTGCAGCTGAATGCTTTAACCACTGAGCCACAGGCAAGAGAACTAATGCAGGTTACCAAGACTATAAATCAGCAGTCTAAATGAAAGCTACAGGAAACCAAAATATGTGGGTCCTTTTCTTTCGCTTCTGTGCTCTACCTCCCCTTGATTCCAAGAGCCGAAGGCCACACTTGACCACTTACTGTATTATGACTCCAGGTTTCATTTCTTAAAAATAAAGAACAAGTATTGTGATGCTGTTATATATTCTCTGATGCTCTTTATATTCTCAAATATAAATCATTTGGAAAATTTTATAAAAATATGAATTCCTGGAGAGTATCTGATGCACAACCTTGGGATTTTCATTTTAGGGTACCTCCAGTCATTTTAGGGGTCAGGCAGGTTTAGGAAACACTCTTCAGCTCTATCATAATTCCCGTTTATGTCCAGCTAATGTGACTGAGCAAAGTTCCTAGACTGGCAGCTAACTAAAAGGTCAGAGTTTGAGTCTATCCAGAGTCACATCAGAAGAAAGAAAGGTCAGGAAACACATTTTCAAAAAATCAGACACTAAAAAACCTATGGGACTCAGTGCTACTCTAACACAAGTGGAATTATCATGAGTCAGAGTCAGCACAACAGTAACTGTTTTATGTAGTTGAATATGAGAATATAGGACTGTAGATCTTTGATTACAGTATGTCAGAAAGGGGCTTTGGAGATACTATTTTTGCCCAGTGTGCGATGAATCATCCCTCTTCACTTTGGACTACAATATGGCAGTTATTTAGAGTAAATGCAGAAAGCTTAAAAATCTTTTTTCATATTGTTACATTAGGGTCAGAGTCCACAAGTGTGGACCAAGGGGTACAAAGGGGTCAACTATTATTCCTCAGTCATGCTAAGACAAAGAGAAGTTAGTCTGTGGGTAACAAATACCTGGTGGCAGGCATTACACAAGGAGATATAAAGGAAAGCCTTAAAAAAAAAATCACCAAAAGATGCCAGACTTTCTATGAATCAAGAGGTATTGCCATTGAGCTCTGAACTTCCTGGAAAGGAAAAAAGGACCAACATACAAGAAAGTAACACTACAGTTCCATCTTGGATTAGAAGAAAAGAACATGAAGAATTCAGGAAATCCTCTGCAGATACTAAATAATGCGTAGTTGATACAGAGGAACTCTGATGCTATAGTGGTTAAGAGTTTGACTGCTAATCAGAAGGTCAGTAGTTCACATCTGCTAGGCACTCTTTGGAAACGTTGTGGAGAAGTTCTACTTTACCTTTTAGAGTCGTAAGCGTCAGAATCGACTTGATGGCAACAGGTTTCATACAAGATTGGACAGAGAAAATAAAATTTTCCAATGGCTTTGTTAAGGCACATGATAGGCAATTGAAACTTAACCTCAGAAACCTACTAAACTGAAATTCAAGTGAACTATATTTTAAATAGAGGGAAATCTATTTTCCATATTCAAGAAATAAGTATGACAATGGGAGTCACCTAGGTTTAAATAGAATTAAAACATAGATTAGACGATACAATGCTTGTGAAGTTTTTGGTCCAATATATATTAGCTGTTGTACTATCTTTATTATTCATTAAATGTATCATGATAGAGGTAACTATACAATTCATTTTCTACAGTTTTTATTACATATTGTCCATCAATTTAGTCATTCTAAACTACATTGGCTTTAATTAAACAATCTTTATTTAAATCAACTCTCCAGGTATTTTTACAAGTGTCTTGATTTTCTAAACCCTTAATATACTACTGCATTCAAGATCGGAATGCTTGGAGTGCAATCAAAATATCAACAGATAAGAAAAACTCCTTACAGAGTTCTCCTTTTACCTGTCTTACCCCTCTCTGGCCATGCGCTCCCTTACATGAACTAACAGAAAGAGATTAAACTGACTCATCCTGATGCTTGAAAAATGGACAGCTAGTTGAGTAATGAAATCCATTTTGGTCACATTTTTAATCCAGCAGATTATTTATTAAACATCCAAAGTAGTTATTAATGATTCCACTGTTAGAGTGTAAAAGCGAGAGAAAAAAATTCCCAGATTTTGCATTGTAAAATATGTAAGCAAATAGTAGCTCCACTCTTACATAAGGCTGCCTTAGGAAAGACCTGTAATTTTGTCCCAGACCAAAGAAAACTCATCACTACTGAGTCCATTCTGAGTCACGACTACCCCACGGTAACTGGATAATTACTTCTTTTAATATAAACCACACATGCAATCAACTAGGAAGGGAACTGAAAGTACTAGGTTTAAGCTATGGTGGAAATTAATTGCACTTAATCTCTTTTTACTTTACATAATTTCAAGAAGGCATCTCTATGAAAATAATAATTGTCTCAATTTCTAAGGAGCTACTTTTTCCTTTCCCCTATCTACAATGCAATAAATAAATAAATAAATAGCAAACATATAGGACAGAAAGGACAGAACAGAATTTTTACATAGGGTTTCCAAGAAGAGGTTGGTGGATTTTTTCTGCTTACCTTTTTGGTTAACAGCAGAGCTTTTAACTACTTTGCAGCTAGGGCTTCAAATTTGCAATTACATTGTAATTTTGTAATTATATACACAGAAGTTACTTTCACCAAAGGGGCCTTATGACTACTGAAGAATAAACAATAGTACCTGGTGAACGCATGGGAGAAAACAACAAAAATGAGTATTTTGGACAACTACTGCTGCTAATAAAATAAAATAACAAGAAAGGCAAACACCCATTCAACCAATCAGGAAAACAAAGAATTTATTCATTGATTCATTCATTTATTTATTTGTGGTACAAGAGAACTTATTAAGGAACAACTATAATCTTTTCAAATGTAATGCTTTACTTCTTAAATTATAGTATTTTTATTGGACTTTTCACTCAACTTATTCTCAGAACATGCACTAATTCCTAGTATGCAAGCTCTAGTTAGCTTTTCAGTATTGAATATATAAAAGAAGGTAGTCTTGGCTACTAATCCTTGTATTCTATGTGTCCTCTTGAGCACATTACGAGTATTCAGCGTACACACATAATGGAATGCTTTGACAATCAGTTACAATGTGCCATATGGGTAACAAATACCGGTGTGGCACAAGGGAAGTCTCAGTTAGTTGAACATTCTATAGAACTGTTGAAGAAAATTTCTTCAAAAGCTGCTGCTTAGCTAAAAAGAGCAAAAAAAAAAATCAAATACTAGTGTTTTGCAGGTATCTGTGTAGAACATTTTGATTCCAAACGGCTTTCTAAATTTATAGATACGGGACTTGATTTAGAGCACTGTCACTAAACAGAATAAAATGAAAGCCACTTGTGCAGTTTTAAATATTCTAGTAGCCACATTAAAAAAGTGAAACAGGTGTAATACATTTTACTAATACATTTTACTTATACCAATACACACAAAAATATTATTTTATAATGTGGCCTTAATCATACTTCAAGTGCTCAGTAACCACTGTAGCAAGTACAGAATGCAATAGCCCAGATCTAGACCATAAATAAACAATTTGGAAAACTTCAAAGTTTAATTAAGTCTTACTACGAACCACGATGCTTAGTTTTATAGTGCAAATGAGAGGAAGAAAAAGCTTTTAAGAAGATACCACTTAAATTCCAGAAGCCCTGGGTGCAGGGCTTATGAGCCTATCAATGAGTGACTGTAATCAGCCAAAAACAGCTGGAACACATGACGTCCAATCCTCAAAAATGATGTGTCTGGACCACTGAATGTGACTCACATCCAGGCCTAGGTGCTTTCCTCCCTGAGAGGTGAATTCACCTGTGGAAGTAGCCTTTGTTACACTGTTTAGATAAAAAGGCACCAGTTTGTTTTGTGAGGAACTTCCCAAACCCATTCGAATCACTGCCTGCTTTCTACCTGATGCCTAAATTGGGGTTGGGGCATCAGATACCAGCTCCCCTCTGTCCTCCATAGAAATCCTGAGATAAGCTTAGTTTCTAAGGAGAAGGTTAAAGTCCAGATGCCTCTCTCCAGCACCAGCCCAGGATGCTCCCTCCTCTCTCCCATAGAAATCCTTGATAAACTGAGTTTCTAAGGAGAGAGTAGCTTCTCCCCATGTAACTTAATGTAAACTGCGTATCTAGTAACTCTTTAAGTATACTGGGCCAATAGGAATGCAATATGAAAACTGTATACTTGTAATTGCCAATCAAGAGAATATATGGAAATTCCTTTGTCTGCTTTCTTGGAAAAAAAAGTATAAATAGATATGTCTGATAATGGAACAGTGTGCACAGCTATTTTTCAGACTTCAGTCCATCCAACACACTGCTAGCTAATAATTACCTCTTCCACCTCTACAAACAAAGTGGTGTTCAAGATGCTTCCTGCTCTGTGGGCCAATCTTATCTTTTCCCTGCTACAGAATGACCATCAGATTAAACTGACCATCAAACGGGAAGGTGAATACAAACTAGCATTTAAACACACATATCTTTTTCAAATAACTAAATTAAAAAATTACATTGGCCTGTGTCAGCATATTATGACCTAACTCATTGACTGCACTGATAGTTGTCTTTTCCTGAGACATACAGTGGAGTTGCTGATGGAGATCGTCCGATCTTGTTGAGTTGGAACCATTTGCTGTACCCTCAGATTGCAGCTTTTAAGACCCCAGATGCCACTCACCAATATGTGGTGCAGTGAGCCCTCATTAGCAAAACACTGGTTGTGCCAATTGGCCTCGATTTCACCTGAGTGCTTGATCCATGGCCCCCCGCCCCACCTCCTCTGTCCTTGAAACATTGGGGTGGGATGGGAGGAGTACTCAAGTTAGGTTGAAGTCCGGTTAATATTGATCTTCTCTCTAATAAGTTCTGTCACTGATTTCACCCAACCGAATTTCTGTCAACTATCTAATCTAAAGCCTTCCCCCCTTGTCCTCCCTCCCTCCTGACTCTTGCAGCCATCAAAGAGTGTTTTTTTTCTATGCATGAGTCTGTATTTAAGTTCTTATCATAGGGGTCTCATACAATATTTGTCCTTTTGTCGCTGACCACTTTCACTCAACATAATGTCCTCAAATGAAACCAGGTTATGAGATGTTTCCTGAAATCGTAATTGTTCTTTACCATTGCATAGTGTCCCACTGAGAATATATATACCATAGTTTATATATCCATTCCTCTGTTGTTGGGCATCTGGGTTGATTCCATCTTTCTGCTATTGTGGACTGTACTGAGATAAACATTTGTGTGCATGTATCAGTTGGTGTAAATGGCCTTGTTTCTGTAGGATAAATTCCAAGCAGTGGAATTACTGGGTCAAATGGTATATCTAGACCTATTTTTTTTAAGGGAGCACCAGTTGCTTTCCAAAGAAGTTGCACCATTTTGCAATCCCAACAACAGCATAGAAGAGTTCCAATTTCTCCACAACCTCTCCAGCATTTGTTGTATCATGTTTTTTGGATCATGACCAACCTTGTTGGGGTGAGATGGCATCTCATTGTAGTTTTGATTTGAATTTCTTTAATAGCTAATGATTGTGAGCATGTACGCATGTGTTTTTTGGCTGCCTGGATCTCCTCTTTAGAGAAGTGTCTGTCCATCTCCTTTGCTCATAACTTGACCCGATTATTTATCCTTTTCTTGTTGATGTTTTGTAGTACCTAATAGATTATGGAGATCAGGTGTTGGTCTGACCTGTAGATGCCAAATATCTTTTTCCCATTCTGTAGGTGGCCTTTTAATTCTATTAATAAATCTTTGGATGAGCAAAAGTGTTTGATTCTTAATAGTTCCCATTTATCTATTTTCTCTTATGTTGATTGTGGTCTGATAGATTTTGAAGTCTGTCTGTGTTGTGTATTAAAACTTCCATTCTTGGTCCTACTTTTTCTTGGATGAGCTTTATTGTTTTAGATATTCAGATTTGATATCCAGTTTGAGTTGGTTTTTGTATAAGGTGTGAGATATGGGCCTTGTTTCAATTTATTGCAGATGGATGTCCAATTTTGCCAGCACCATTTGTTGAAAAGATTGTTTCTAGCTCAGCTTAAGGTCTTAGGGCTTTTGTCGAATATCAACTGTTAATAATCAGATGATGTCATCTCTGGGGTCTTGATTCTGTTCCATTGATCTGTCTGTCACTTTTTTAACAGTACCAGGCTGTTTTGACTACTGTGGCAGTGTAATAGTTTCTAAAGTCAGGTAATGAGAGGCCTGCCAGTGTGTTCTTCTTCTATAGTGTGTAACTTATCCAAGGCTTCTTCCCTTTCCAAACAAAGTTGGTAATTTCTTCTTCTATCGCCTTAAAAAATGACACTGGAATTTGTATTGGGATTGCATTACATAAGTAGATTGCTTTGGGTAAAACAGACATTTTCACAATGTTAAATCTTCCAATCCATGAGCAGGGTAGATTTTTCCATTTATGTAAGTCTCTCTTAGTTTCTTGTAGAAAGGGATTACAGTTCTCTTTGTAAAGGTCTGTTATTTCTCTGCTCAGATTTATTCCTAGGTACTTTATCTTCTTGGGGGCTATAGTAAAAGATATTGACTTGTTGATTTCTTCCTTAATAAGTTTTTGTTGGTATAAAGGAATCCTACTGATTTGTTTTTTTATCTTGTATCCTGAGACTTTGCTGAACTCTTCTATCAGTCTGAGTAGTTTATTTATGGATTCCTTGGGAATCTCTGCATATACAATTATATCGTCTACAAATAGGGAGATTTTTACTTCTTATCTGCTGTTGCAGATGCCCTTTGTTTCTTGGTATTGTCTAATTGCTCTGGCTAGAACTTCTAGTACAATGTTGAATAACAGAGGTGAGAGTGGGTATCTTTATCTTGTTCCTGTTCTCAAGGGAAACTGTCTCAGTCTCTCTCCATTCAGGATGATGTAGGCAGTTGGCTTTGTATACATAGCCCATATTGCATTGAGGAATTTGCCTTCTACTTTGCTGAGGGTTTTTAGCATGAATGGGTGTTGGCTTTATCAAATGCCTTTTCTGCATCAATAGACAAGATCATGTGATTCTTGCCTTTTGTGATATTTATGTGATCACATTTATTGTTCTTATGACGTTGAACCAGCCTTGTATCCCTGGTATGAATCTCACTTGGTCATGATGGATTACATTTTTGATATGTTGTTGTATTCTGTTGCCCAGAATTTTGTTGAAGATTTTTGCATCTAGGTTCATGAGTGATATCAGTGTGCAGTTCCCCTTTTTGGTTGGGTCTTTCCCTGGTTTTGGTATCAGGGTTATGCTGGCTTCATAGAATGAACTGGCAAGTATTCCATCCTCTTCTATACTGTGAAACAGCTTCAGAAGTATTGGAGATAACTCTTCTCTAAAAGCTTGGTAGAATTCTGGGATGGATCCATCTGGGCCTGGGCTTTTTTTGGTTGGCAGTTTTTTGATGACTTTTTGTACCTCTTCGTATGTGATGGGTTTATTGAGTTGTTCTGCTTCACCTTGTGATAATTTTGGTAGGTGATATGAATCAAGGAATTTGTCCATTTCCTCTAGGTTTTCCAAATTGAGTAGAGTACAGTCTTTCACAGTATTTTGTTATGGTATTTTTTTAATTTCTGTTATGACAGCTCCTCTCTCATTTCTTATAAGGATTATTTGTTTCTGTTTTAGTCAGCTAGTGCTGCTCTAACAGAAATACCCACAGAGTGGATGGCTTTAACAAAGGAAGGTTTATTCTTACACAGTCCAGTAGGTTGCAAGTCCATATTCAGGGTGTCCGCTCCAGGGAAAGGCTTTCCCCTTGTCAGCTCTGGAGGAAAGTCCGGTATTGCGTCAGTCTTTGTCCAGGGAGTGTCTTGGTGCAGGAACCTCAGGTCTGAAGGACGTGCTCTTCTCCCAGTGCAGATTTCTTGATGGTATGAGGTTTCCATTCTCTGCTTGCTTCTCTTGCCTTTTATCTCTTGCAGGCTGAAAGGATTAATGGTGGGCCAAGCCATACTCCAGGGAAACTCCCTTTACAGCAGAGCAGAGAAGTAATCCTATGCAGGAATTTACAGCCCCACCCTAATCCTTTAACATACAGTTTAGGGAAACCACAAAATGGAAGACAGTCACAAGATACTGGGAATCATATCCCAGTCACATGGCTACACATATTTTTGGGGGCACACAATTCAACCCATGACAGTTTCCTTTCCTGCTTTTCCATGAGTCAGATCCGACTTGACAGCACTTGACTGGCACATTTGGCTTCCTGCTTTTCTTTAGTAAGTTTAGCCAATGGTCTGTCAATTTTGTTATCTTTTCAAAAAAAACATCTTTGGTCTTTTCAACTTTTTCAATTGTTTTTCTATTCTCTAATTCATTTAGTTCTGCTCTAATCTTTAGGATCTGTGTACTTCTGGGGCCTGAGGGATTTCTCTGTTGTTCTCTCTCTACTTGTTCAAGCTGTAGGGTTAGTTCTTTGATTTGGTTTCTTTCTTCCTTCCAGATGTGCACATTTATACAGATAAACAGACCTCTGAGTCCTGCTTTGCTGTATCCCATAGGTTCTATTAGGAAGTGTCTTCATTCTCAATGGAATCCATCAGTTTCTTTATTTCATCCTTGATTTCTTCTATAACCCATGGCTTTTTTGAGCAAGATGTTGTTCAGTTTCCAAGAGTTCCACTTTCTATCTATGTTTTCTCTGCTATTGATTTTGACTTTTATGGCTTTATGATCTGAGAAGATGTTTTGGATTAATTCAATGGTGTGGATTTTGTTGAGAATTCCTTTACGTCCTAACACATGATCTATTCTGGAGAATGTTCCATGTGCACTGGAGAAGAAGGTGTAGTCGTCTGCTGATGGATAGAACATTTGTATAAGTTGGTGAAGTCTAGTTGGTTGATTGTGGCAATAAGGTCTTCTGTGTCTTTACTGAACTTTTTTCTAGACCATCTGTCCAATATTGAGAGTGGAGTGTTGAAGTCTCCTACTATTGTTGTGGAGTGATTTATCTCCTTTTTGAGTATAGTCAGTGTTCCTTTGACATATTTAGGTGCTCTATTATTAGGTGCATAAATATGTAATATTGTTAAGTCCTGCTTGTCTATTCAACCTTTCAGCAATAGTGTCCCTCCTTGTCCATGATGGTGAATTTTACATTAAAATTGATTTTATCTGAGATTAGAATTGCCGCACCTGCTCTTCTTTGTTCATTGTTAGCTTGATATATATTCTTCAGTCCTTTAATTTTTCAGTTTGCTCCTATCTTTAAGTCTAAGATGTGTTTCTTATAGACAACAAATGGATGGATCATGTCTTTTGATCCGAGATGTCACTCAATGTCTCTTTACTGCAGTGTTCATTCCTTTGACATTCAATATAATTATTGATAGGTATGTGTTCAGTGCTGCCATTGTGATATGCTTATTTTTGTGGTGATGTTTTCTCTGTTATTCTTATTAATCTGTTCTGGGACATTCTTCTTTGTGAGTTGAGTTTTCACCTTTTTTGTGGTTCATTTTATGGATCTTGAGACTCCTATATTACATTCCTTTATATGGTATGTTGCATCATTATTGTGCTTTATGGCTGCCCCTACGATCTCATTTAATAAAATATCCATAAACCCAATTTTAATTACTATCAGTCTTATCAACTTCCTTTCCATCTGGAAGGGCTATAACGACTGTAGTACATCCCTCTTTTTATTATGATGACATCATAGTTTTCATGATATGATCACTGGATTATTTCTTCCACTATTACCAATCTGATTGAGTTTGAAGCCTTCCCTAACTGAGTAAGATTCTGGATGATGTGTCCTTCTAAAATATATAGTTAGTGATTATGTCCTTCTAAGCCAAAGCCAAGAGTTTCTTTCATTATTCCCTGTAGCTTTGGTTGGGTTTTCACAAAAATCTCTGAGTTTCTGTTTATCTATAAATATCTTAATTTCATTTTCATATTTGAAAGATAGTTTTGCAGGATATATGATTCTTGGTTTGAGATTCTTCTCCTTCAAGGCTTTGAATATGCCATGCCACTGTCTCCATGTCATCATTGCTCCTACTGAGAAATCTGATGAAAGCATACAAGGTTTCCCTCTGACTGTTAGCTTTGCTTTCAGTCTTGGTGCCTTTAAGAGTTTCTGCTTATGTTTCATTTTGTTAAACTTGATTAGAGTATGTCTTGGATTCTTTCTTTTGAGATCTATATTGAATGGTGTTTGATATGCATCTTGGATCTCTATATTCTCTTCCTTCAAGATTTCTGGGAAGTTCTCTGTCAGCAGTTCAGCAACAATACTTGCTGTGTTCTCAGGTGTCTCACCCTGTTCAGGAACTTCAACTGATCATAAGTTGTTTCTCTTCATAGGGTCTCACATGCTTCTTAATCCTTCTTCATTCTTCTTACTTCATTTTTCTGATTTATCCTCATAAACGCTGGATTCAGTAACTCTGTCTTCTAAGTCAGAAAGTCTCTTTTCAATTTGTTCCATTCTGTTTTACTGGCTCTGAATTGAAGTTTCTATATCTTTGATTTTGTTCTTGATCTGTTGAATTTCATAGTACTGGTGTTCCGTCAGCCCTTTTGTATTCATCTTCTGATAATTTCAGAAAAGTTTCTTTGTGAAGAAAGCTCTTTGGTTGTTTCATTTGGGGGCCTTCTGAACCCATGAGTGATTTCCTGGTGACCACCTTCTCCAAAGTCTGTTGCTTTGGGGCTTCATGTGCATCACCAAAGACTGGGAGAGATGCTATGAGGATGGATCATAGCTATTTCTCTAGGCAATCTTAAAGGGTAAAAGGTGTCTCACCACTGTTCAAGTCAGTCAGGTTTTCAGGTGTACAGGCCCCTCTTTGTAAATGGAAAAGTAGGCACCTCTACATCCAAAGTAGGCATCTCTACATCCAACCCCAAATGTTATGAACTAGTTCAAGAAACAGCAAGGCTACTACCCTGTTGGCCTCTGTTGACAGGCCCTGACTGTAGGCGATACTGTGAAAACTACTGCCTTTCTGCCAGCAAAGTGTTCTCCTGTTGTCAGGTGCTGCTTCCCAGCTTAAGAATTAGGTCTCACTGAGGCCACCATAATCAAGATGGCATCCCACACATGGTCGTCACCACCTCCATACAAACTACACTATAGCAGAGGCAGAAAGAGAGGCCACAGGTGCCGAGATGTACAGAGACCACAGGCTCTGTTGCTGGGCCACAGCCATAGGTAACACTGTGTAAACTACTGCTTTTCTTCTGGAAAACCACTCTCCTGCAGGCAGGCCCAACCTCCCAGGATAAGAATTATGTCCAGTGCAGGCTCCATACCCAAGATGGTGTCCCATATAAGCTACACTGTGAAAGAAGGTAGCAAAAAGTAGCAAAATGTACAGATTCCTAAGCTGGGCTCTCAAAATATGCCAATTTCACCTGCCAGTCCCCCCAGCAGTGCATCCGAGGCCAGCTGTTAGTCAAGACCCAGCTCCGCCGACCAGCCAAGACAGAGAAAAAAAGCTGAAATGGTGAGATACATTTGGACTGTGAAAGCCAGCACTGGCCAGGCACAGGGGCCAGTGAAAGAGAGATTTTTCATTCAGTGGTATGAAGTCCAAATTAATAGCCCTATGCCATGTCCTAGGGCACACTAAATCGCCAGAAGACTCTGTTTAACTATGAATACAGGTCTTAGTTTCCAGAGGGATTTAGAGAAACAAGTGCTTAGTCCACTATCTTGACTCCACCTCCACGGAGTGATTTTCAAGTGTGTGGTTGCAGTCTCACTGAGGACAGAGACTACCACTACCCATGGTGTGCATTCATTAATGTCTTCATGTGTGATTTTTTGTGTGTCTTGTCTCAAAAGCTTTGACTGATAGGTTTTTGTATTTTTTTAATAAAGAAATCTTTTAAATCTTATAGAAACTGCTTATTGTACCTAGACTTTTAATAACTTATTTGAAGATTTTGAGTTTCATTTTGGCAAAGTTCTTATTGTCTTATATTATGCCAACCTAAAGTAGGTTCCAGAATCCTTTTAAGTAATTTAAGCTAAATTGAATATTTTAGAAAACATTAAAATCTAAAGTCTGGGTTTCAGAGACAATGTCTGAATTTTTGAGAATTGAAACCTCAAATTCCTCTTAGATTCTGCTTTTCAAAGTAAATTTAATTTTTCTTTTTTTGGCCAGAAGTACCCAGACATGTTAACTTCTGCTTTTCTAGCAAGAGAAACTGAGAAAATTCCTGGGAACTATTGTAGGGGTTGGGGTCATTCCATAAGGCTATTACAAAGTTTTTTGCTTTTTTTTTTTTCCCCCAAGTCATGTACCTTTCCAGTCTCTATGAGATTGCAAAATCTTTGTGTACTTAGGGAAACCAAAGGGACTTTTTAGCAAGTGACCTGTAAAAGATAAGAACTCAGTTTTACAGAGTTGGGATAGTAGAGATTAGTCAAGATGTGGAATGGACTCAGTGGTAGCAGGCTTGATTTGGAGTTTTTCAGTTTCTAAGAGCAAGCTTTAACATACTCAAGAATCTTCAATAATTCACCCACAAAAAGAGCAAATGAATAAATATTCTTCTAAAATTAAATTTCACATTTTTGCATTTGAATTCTCTAAGAATTTGTTTTTGTTCTATTTTGTTTTGTCCAGGATATACAGCCCCAAGTAATAACATAAATCTTATGTTCATTAGTAACAGCAATCATTTATTGTTTATCTTGAAAGTTTTCAAGTTTGTGGAATCTCAGATTCTATAACATTAATTTACATAACAAGATGTTAATTAGTAAGTTGGTATGGTTGACTAAATCATGGGTGATTATTGACAGTTCTTGCTAGGATCTTTGAGTCTGAAAGTCCTAAATTTTGAACCAGCATGAGCCATCCATAGTTTTAATTGGTATTTAAATTTTTTTAAAAAATTCTTATAGCATTTATTTAAACTTATTAGAACTCTGTAAACTGTGCTCCAGCTTTCCTAAGTATACTTCCTGTTTTTGATCCTCAGACATACTTCTTGTTTGCTCTCACTGCATGAAATTTCTCTTTCTGTCCCTTCAGAGACAGATCCTCTTGTTCTACACTTGATCCTGAACTATTAAGCCTTCAAAACTCGATTACTGAAAACTAGGTTTACAAAACTATTAAGACTAAAGTATTTAGGATTGTTTTTCTGGATTGTTTTGAGTACACTTAGTTGTTGTGTTGATCATCTGGTACTGCTGTAAGAGAAATACCACAAGTGGATGGCTTTAACAAAGCAAAGTTTATTTTCCCACAGTCCAGTAGGATAGAAGTCCAGATTCAAGGTGTCTGATCTAGGGAAACATACTCCGTTGGCTCTGGAGAAAGGTCCTGGTGTTGCAACAGTGTTGGGTCTGAAACGATCTTGGGGCAGAAACCTCAGGTCCAAAGGATGCACTCCATTCTTGGTGGTGTTTTCTCCATGACAGGAGGTCTGTAACTTTTTGCTTGCTTGCCTTTCCTTTTATCTTTTATACGGTAAGAGGATAAAAGGTGATGAAGTCATACTCCACAGAAATTCCCTTTATACTGGGAGGTGAGCTTAGTAAGGGTGTTACAGTCCCACTCTAACGCTCTTTAACATAATCCAGTCTGTTAACCACACACCAAGATTAGGTTTACAACATACTAAAATCACAAAATACAGGGCATCACAAAATACTGGGAATTGCGACCCAGCCACATTGTTACATACATTATTTGGGTCACACAATTCAATCTGTAACAGTTGGTAACTATTCTAAATGCTGCCAACTAAGTGTTTTTGAAAATAATTTAAAACTTTGGACTCATTTTGATAAAATACATTCCTACCTAATCTCTTCCTTCAAGAAATCTGGATATTAGAGAAAAAGAAAAAAGATTATTATAAATTAGTAAACAAACAAAAAGGAAGAATTTAAAAAAGAAAGTCTCTCAAGTACCACCCAATAAGTGTATGGCGTTATAACACTCACCACTGGAAATACAACCCGACAATCTTCTAGACTACAAATCTATTGTTTGTTTTTATTGTAAAAAGCACATCATCTTACAAAAAATGTTTTGAACTAAAAAAGAGACAACATGAACAAGTTCCCTTCTGCTATCCACAGGAGGCCAGTAACCATCAGCAAAACCAGCCTCCAGGGAATTAACAGACACCTCTGAAACTACAAAAAAGGATTGTCATCAATTAAAAAAAACTCCTTTGAGTCTCCAACTACTCATTATCTTTCAAAATAGCTTCATAAGTAGCCTAATTTCTTAAACTCACGATAAAATGAAGGAGTAACTGATCTAAATTAAATTGGCATTCATATTTTGAAGAAAAATTTGTAACAATTAAGATCTGACTCTATGGCACTTGGCTAGCTGGCAAGAATAACTCACTTCTGCTGAGTTGATACTAACTCATAGAGATGCCACAGGACAGAGTAGAACTGCTCCACAGTTAGCAGACATAGCACTTAACCACTCTGTCACCAAGATTTCTTTAAGAATAGAAAGTTGTTTCGTGTATCCACACCTTTTATCTTCTTTTTATTATCTCCAAACTTGGGCCACCCAGTTGATTATTGAATGTCTACAGCTTTTTCTTTTTCTTTTTCCCCAGATTTACTTTGATTAATTTCACGAATTTTATAATGGTCTTCTTGGTTCTCAACAGAAAATATTATCAGTTTATATAATTCTTGTCTTATGTTTAAGATTTGATTATGTTCATCAGTTTTATAATGGTCTTCTTTGTTCTTAACAAAGAATAGTAGCAGTTTATATAATTCTTGTCATATGTCTAAGCTTTATCTTAAAAGCCATTGGTTGGCCCTACGGTACCTAAAGAATAGTCTATTTAAAAGTACATGGAAGACTGTAAATCATTTGGTTGGTATAATCAGGCCTTTAAAATTATTCCAAAATTATTTTTGCATAAAACTTTTTACCAGATTATATAAAACATTGAAAAGAGAAAGTAACAATTTTTGACCTCTAGACAGTATTGTTGAATTTAAGTTATGCTGTTTGTAGTTGCCTTGATGATAAATGAACACTTGTAAAATTAAACGATTTCGACGATTTCATGAAATAATGAAAATGAATTCATTTTGTTAAGTAAAAAAAAAGATTTGCTTTTACTTTTTTAACAACAAATAGTTAAAGGAGAAATTTTAAAGAAAATTTTAAAATAGATGATTTTTATTTAATACAACTAAAAGGTTGGTAAGTTAATTCATAAAAAATTTAAGAGCTGTCAGTGTCAAATAGCAAATAAAACAAGGAATTGAATTTCTCACAATTAAAGTCTTGTTCAGTTACTAAATTAAGAGTGTACTTTTATTCATTATTTAATCAGCCTCAAAGTGTTTAATCACATTAAACTAAGGTTCTTAGGTTAAAATAAAATCTCAGAGTTTTGAAAGGACTAAAGTTTTTACCTTTAAAATCTTTTCTTTAAATAACTTCAACACACCGTTTCTCAGTAACTTGTGGTAAACTTCTGACAACTGTAAACTTCATAAAAAGGCCAAAGGATTTACATAAAATGCTGTGAACTCTGTGAAATATGTTGTTAAATCAAGAAAAATATCAAATTTTCTTTAAGTTAAAATTTTTAGTTAGTAATATACACAGACTGCCAATTACGTCTGCAAACTCACCCTAGAAAAACTATCACATACCTCACTGCTGAATAGCACTACAGTCACCTTTGAAGTACTCCCCTTGGGAGCTGTTCACTGATGCCAGTGCCCAGTCCACGCTTCAAAACCGTTTTGGAACTCCTTCTGTAATGGCCATAAAAGCTGTTGTCGTACCACCCTTGATGTTCTGAATGTCATCAAAATGTCTTCCTTTCAGTATTTCCTTTATCTTTGGGTAAAGAAAAAAAGTCACTGGGGCCTGATTAGGTGAGTAGGGAGAGCGTTCCAATATAGTTATTTGTTTACTGGCTAAAAACTCCCTGACAGACAACCATACAATTAAGTTTGTTAACTTGCCACTGTGCCCCCATGCACAATGGTCATTCCAGAAAGGGTTCCAAAATTCCTCTGGAAGACAGACTAGGTGCTAGAGTAGATGTGTTGCTTTCCAAGGGGTGTACTTTGAAGGTGACCTTAATGATATTCAGCAATGAGGTAACACTTAAAACAATTAAGCCAGCAGACTTAATTGTCAGAAATCATATGTCTGATACTAGACTGTGAACACAGAATATTACATCATGATTTCATTATTTTAATTAACTAACTTAGTTGTAAGTTTATTTGTTTTGAATTTAACATGAGCAAAGCCAATGATTTGACTGGGAATTCATATCAGTTACCTACAAAATATTTTACTACAACTAAGATATTAGAGACTTGATAATCTTAGTATATTCTTAGTATATCCTGACTATATGGTATTAGCTATTAAGAGTTTTATGTGTTATACCCAAGCACTTTCAAAAATAAAAGTTGTTATGCTGAAAGACATTTTTTAACTGACATTATTTAGTTTTACATAACTTTTTAAAATTATTATCTATGAGGTATTTCACTTTTAAGAACTATTATTATAAGTTAATTATGGACAAGTTTTTTTTTTCTTTTTTTCTCTACAGACTTGCTAAAGACATTTGACCAAAATACCTCAACAAGATAATAGATTACATTTGACTTGTGGAAAAGATTGTGATTAGATTAACTAGCAATTTCCAAAACTTGTATGTAGAAGCTGAGTGGTTTATAAACTTTATCTGGTTCAGAATAACATGTAAGAAAAATTAGCTACATGATACTAAGCAATTTTAAAAAAAAAATAAGTCAATAAATTGAGTTCAAAGAAGAAGTACATTTACATTAATTGCTTTGCTCTTCTATTTGTTTTATTAACTATATTGTTTTCCATCACTTTATTTTGCAAACTTCATGTTTTATTATAATATGTTTACCATGTAAATGATAGTAGATTATGTTGCTAAGTGCATTTACTTATTATTAATTGAACAGAATGTCTACCTTATTTGTCTCATATTCCATGGTAACACATTTATTCCTTAAAATTTCTAGATGAATTATATGCTTCAGATATGAGCTGTTAAAATATTTAAGATTTCCTTTTTGCTGACAAACCTCCCTTTTTAACATCATTAAATTACAATTTTAGCACAAATCCTGTTTTGACAATTTGTTTTTTCTCTGTGAACCCAGAACTCTTTTTATAAACTTCACATTTAGAGCCAATTTTGATTACTAGAAATAGAATTTTAATGGACACTGTTAATGTAACAAACCAAAAAAACAAACCCCATTCCATCAAGCTGATTCTGATGCATAGAGACCCTGTAGGATAGGGTAGCACTGCCCCATATATGGTTCTCAAGGAATATCTGGTTGACGTAAATTGCTGACCTTTTGGTTAGCAGCCCTAGCTGTTAACAACCACACCACTAGGGTTTCCATAACCATGACAGGCAATGTTAAATGTTCCATAGAATTAACCACTTGTATTTTGATCTCACAAACCAACATGATGTCCATGAGAAAGACAATGTATGTAGAAACCAAGGAAGTAACTGAGAACCTTGATGAAGCCATGCTTGAGGGACTAAAGGAGCAGTTAGCCCTTTGTGTCTCCTCTGATCCATTGTACCTTACACAGTCCACCTCTTTCCCTGTCTCTTTCGAAGCATACCAGAGTGTCCCTCTTAAAATATGGTGAAACTACAGATACACTGCAGAAGATGAGTTAGCCCTTTATAAATGACACAAGGCCTGCCCGGTCTGAATAGGTAATAGAACAGCGGTGCTTGTTCACAACTGCAATGTGGCATCTGAGTTCTTAAATGCTTGATAATTCAAGCAGCCAGTAAATAACAGTAGTAACTATGTCCATGTGAGAGAGTTACTCAAGTCATCAGTAATTAAATGATGCTCTATAATATCTATGATTGAAAGGAGGGAAATGTCTCTGGAAAAGAAAATTTTCAGTGCAGTCAGTGAGACAGAGGCATAACATGCTGTCCATGATATCTGAATTGAATCTGCATTCTAGACGAACAGCTGTTTTTGTTTTAAGAAAAACAAGTTTTTCCTCAGTGGTCAAAACCAAACCGTGATGTAAAACCATATGCATGAAGGGGATCTTAACTAAATGACTACCTCTACCCCTCACAATAATCGTAACTGAAGAAAATTTCTGACTGAATGCTGTTGCCAATAAGATACTTTTGCAAAGGAAGAATGAAGAAAACCAAAGACACCAGGGAAAGATCAGTACAGAGAACTAATGGACGACAACTCCCGACACCTCTGCCAGACTAAACCGAGCACTAGGTGGTGCCCATCTGTCACCAGTGGCTGTTCTGACAGGGATCACAATACAGGGTCCCACACAGAACTGGAGAATAATGTACAACACAATTTTAACTGACAAAAAAAAAAAAAAAGACTAGACTTATTGGCTTGACAGAGACTACAGAAATCCCGAGAGTACAGCCTCAGACTCCCTTTGGGCGGTGGAGTTACTCTGTGGATCACCCTGTAGACAAAGATTAAACAAGCCAATAAAGTAAATGAGACTGAAGTGGCATGACCCTCCCACGTTAACGGGCAAAGACTAGAAGGCAGGAGGAGAGAGAGATGCTAGGAATAGGGAACCCAAGCTCAAGAAGAGAAGTATTGACTTGTCGTGGGGTTGGAAATCAATGTCACAAAACAGTATGTGTACCAACTGCTTAATGAAAAGCAAGTTTGTTTTGCCAATCTTTATCTAAAGTAAAATATTGAAAATTTTGAAAAAGATAATTTTGCAAGATAGAAAATACATATAAGCATGTGGTGACCATGACATAAGCATTCTGTGAAATGACTTGTAATCATTAACTATGCTATTCATAATCAGTAACTAATAAAAGTATAATTATTACAGTAGCCATTGATTTCCCTGTAATTGTCCTCCCTGTGGTTTGATTCCTCTTTTTATGTCATAAGAATACTTGTATGACAAAACTGCCCCAGGGCTAACTGGTTTCATTTTCAGTGAATTATAAAGACACATTTCCATAGAGCTGAACCTGATTCGTTGTGCCTGAATAGGACAGAGTAGATCTGTCCCACAGGAATTCCCAGGAGCTGCTGGCGGATTCAAACTGCTGACCTTCTGATTAGTAGCTACAGCTCTAAACCACTGTGTCACGGAGACTCCTTGAGGGACTAGGTATTTCCCCAACTGTAGTTGTTTAAACCAGTAATAGACCTCTCTATTTTGATTTGAATGTGTTCAAATTTTTCTGTGCAACACATGGATTCTGTGTGGCAGGTCTACTCTGTCCTATAACATTGCTATGAGTCTGAATTGACTTGATGGCAATTTCCTTTTTTTCAATGCTTCATCAATCTGTTTAGGAGGGACCTGGTTCCTCCCCTGGTATTATGTGACTACACTTTGTCACAATGACTGTGCTTTGTTACAATGACTGCTTTAATGGCCATGTAACCATTCTGAACCAATAAATGTCATACAATGACATATGGAACAGAAGAAAATATTTTTTAGGGCTACAGTCAAGTCTGGGGACAAGTGGGACGCTATTGGAATAATCTTGCCGTACTTGTGGAGCACCTGTCTTAGAATGAAATTAACAAAGCAGGAAAAAAAAAATCAGGGAAAGATATTGATTCCAGAAAACATTGTTGTAGCATTTAATCAAGCAATACTTGAAGTTACAACTACATGGGGACATTTCAATTACATGAGCTACTGAATTCTACTTTTCCTTAAGTTATTTTGGAAGAGGATTTTAGTTGTTTGCAAATGAAAGAGTTCTAACTGACACAGAGGGATATACATAAGAATGAAGAATTGAGTAATTTTTCCTATTTGGACTCATGTCCCTTATGTTAATAACCTAGAAAACCAATCTGGTCTTCTATTCCATGTGCCCCAGCCAGATTTATATGGCCTTGAGGATACACAGCTATTACTTACTTACAGTCATATGTCTTTGTGTTTTCTTGTAGACTCTACAACTAAAAAAGTAAAGGAGAACTAATATGTAAAGATCAATTTATTCTACCTAGCATCCTAGCATTTTAACTCTAGTTTTCCTGTCAGATATGCTGAATGCTCAAATTCTCTCAAGTATATTCATTCATTGCTATATATTTTGGTTCTTTCTGAATACTTCTGTCATGCAGCTATTATTTTACAAGTATTAAAGTTAACTATTAAATGAAATAAACTCCTTATTTTCAAAATTTAGTGATTTCAGCTAAACAATAAAATTCATTATTACAATTCTTTAAACTTGATGAGACAAGCATACAGTTAGGAATTTCCAGTAAGCTTGTATCTGGTAACTATTTAGATTGTTGATGGATTGTTGTACTTTAGGTGATATAACTAAACAAAACCCTTTGTCGTCAGGTCCATTCCAACACATAATGACATTATAGGACAGGGCAGAACTTCCCCATAGTGTTTCAAAGGCTGCACATCTTTACAAAAGAAGACTGGCGTATCTTTCTTCCATGAGGCAGCTAGTGGGTTTGAACATTTTTAATTGAGCAACTGAAATCTTTAACCACTGCACCACCAGGGCTCACTGTTTAGATGACCAAAGAAAAAAGGAACTGTGGATAAGTTGATTCTGACTGATAGCAATGTTGCAGGACAGAGTAGAAACCCCCACAGGATTTCCAAGGAGCAACTACTAGATTCAAACTTCCAACCTTTGTGTTAGTAGCAGAGCTCTTAACAGTTGTACTACCTGGGCTCCTTAACTGACTCTATACCCACTGCCATCAAGTTGATTCCTACTCATGGCAACTCTTTGGTCAGAATAGAATTGGCCCATAGAGTTTCCAAGGAGCATCTGATAAATTTGAACTGCTAACCTTTTGGTTAGTAGACATAGTGCTTAACCACTATGCAACCAAACCCACTGCACTTGAGTCGATTTTGGCTCACAGCAGAACTCCCCCACAGACTTTCTGAGGAGTACCTGGTGGTTCTGAAATGCCAACTTTTGGATAGCAGCTGTAGTACTTAACCACTATGTCATCAGTGATACAGTGAATTATATAAAACAACTTAATTCATATTATGATTATTTGCCACCATAGGGGGATGAACAAAACTTCATATTTACAGAAGGTAGCTTTATACAATTTAGTTGTGCTTTTAAATTAACCTCTATTAAGTAATTGTCTTTTATTTGTGGTAGGGTTTGTGTCATGGATTCAGTTGTGTGTAGCCACTCGGCCAGGCCATGATTCCTGGATTATGTGATGTTCTTCCATGTTGTAAACCCTGCTTCTGTGATGTTAATGAGGGAGGATAGGTGGCAGTTGTGTTGGGGCTGAACTTAATGTGTAAGATTGTATTATGCCTTGAAAAATTTGGGGGGATATAAAGGAAAGAGAATCAAGCACAGAGTTGGGGACATCAGACTACCAGGAAGCAGTGGTTAAGAGCTTGGCTACTAGCCAAAAGTTTGACAGTTTGAGTCCACTATCCTTTGGAAAGGAATGTGGTCCCTGAGTCTCAGAAGCTTCCAGTCCGGGGTAAGATTGATGACAAGGACCTTCCTCCAGAGCCAACAGAGAAAGCCTTTCCCTGAAGCTGACACCCGGAATTTGGACTTTCAGCCTACTAGACTGTGACAAAATAAAATTTCTCGTTTTAAAGCCATTCACTTGTGATATTTCTGTTAAAGTGTTATTAGACTCAGACATTCTCCCTTTTGCTTTCCTAGGCAGGGTGAGCTTACATCATTTGACAAGGCTATTTCATTTGTTGTTCTTATTTGCTTGATTGTTTATTTTTTTCCAGCCTAATATAAAAATGGAAAACCTGGTGGCATAGTGGGTCAAGTACTACATCTGCTAACCAAAAAATTGGCAGTTCAAATCCACCAGGTGCTCCTTAGAAACTCTATGAGGCAGTTCCATTCCAATCTATAGAGTTGCTATGAGTCAGACCTGACTTGACAGCAGTGAGTGACATAAAAATACTTCAGTTTGCACAAGATAGTGTCTTAATTTTGTATTATGTCAGATAGGGAAGAGAGGTCATTCTTGAAGGTTGTACCAACTTTGCAAGATGGTTCTGCATTTACTAATAAGCAGGTGTCAAAACAAAACAAAGTCAAACAAAGCCTTAAATGATGTAACACTATTTAAAAGAAGGATTTAAAAGTTGAATTTCATTCCCATGAGTTAGAATTAGAGAGAAGATCCCAGGTCTCTATAACATATTCTAAGTGATATTGCTTACATGTGTCATTTTCACAGGCTCTTCTTTACTAGCTCAGAAATTTGTTGAAGCATATTACATTAAATTTCATGATACGCTCCCCCAGTGTCATGAAATTTCATTTGGACATATTTAGTGTACCCTAAGTATGACAAAACTAAAAAACACAAACCCACTGACATTGGGTAGATTCCAACTCATAATGACCCCATAGGCTGGAGAAGAACTGCCTCGCTGTGTTTCCAAGGAACAGATAGTGAATTTGAACTTTAGACCTTTTGGCTGGCAGCTTAGCTCTTAATCACTAAACTACCAGGGATCCTATTTATTTGTATCTGTACAGACCAACCTTTTGGCCACTGAGTGAATTCTAACTCACAGGGACCTTGTAGGACAGAGTAGAAATGTCCATGGGGTTTCCAAGGAGTGGCTGGTAGATTAAAACTGCCAAGATTTTGGCTAGCATCCAACCTCCTAATCATTGTGCCAGAGTTTTGATATTCCTTAAAGTTGAAAACAAAGGATACATTACCTTTATTCAGGGCAGACAACACTCAGGTTGACCTTTGTGGGACTCCTATTTCAATAGAAGTAGATGGAGGAACAACTATTTCAAATGGTCCATTTTCTTTCTTAGATGACTGTATTTTAATAAATACTTCCCAGATTATGAGACTAAAGTAGAAATACACTCATTTTTTTCCCAATAAATATGAGAGTAGAGTCGTACTTATGATACCTCAGGCTAATTATTATTAATTTTTTTGTGATAAATTTAAAACTAACAATGAGGATGGACCAATGAGATAGTAAATTACAACATAAAGTTATACACATAGTTCCTGACTTATGGTTAGGTTTCATTATGAGGATGCCATCACAAATTAAGTCAAAAGTCTTTTTTTTTTTTAGTTTGCATTATTATTCCTTTTTATTGTCTATGTGTTTATAACTCTGATATTTATTTTTCTTTTGAGTTGGAAACATTACATTACATATGAACTTGCAGATATATCTGAATACCAGGCGCTCCTTAAATACTCTGGGTGTCAGTTCTATCCTGGCCCCTAGGGTCGTCATGAGTCGGATCTGACTCAACAGCACTTGGCTTGGCACTATGATTGTTAAGGTTGTGGGCCAACTTAACTGGTCCATGATTCTCAACGGTTTGGCAGTTAGGGTATCCCTTGGCAGTTGTATAGTGATGTGATAATCTTTGTGATAAGATTTGATACAATGTGATCTCTTCCATGACATGTTCTGCTGTGAATAGCCAGTTAGCTGAAAGGGAGTTACTGCATGGGCATGAACCGCATCCAATATAGCTAGACTTTCTGACAATGCTCATGGGCTTTTGCTTGCACTGGATTCTGTAGCTGGCTCCTGTTTGCCTGACTTTCAGGGCTTTGGACTTGAGCTAGCAGCTTACATGCTGTCTTGATTGCTAATCTTAAAATTCATCAGTTTCCAGAGACTGTGAGGCAGAGTCCTGCTCTGTGACTTGCAAATCTCATGTTCACCAGTGGTTGTGGCTATAGGAGTCAGGAGAAGCCTCCAGCCTGATCCATAAATGTGAGTCATCCATACCTCTACAACCACATGAGCCATTTCCTTACTATACATTTCTCTATATATTTATATGCTTTACTGGTTTTGTTTCTCTAAATAATTCAGCCTAAGATACATATGTACATAAAAAATAACACGTCATAAAAATTTACTCTGAGGATAAAGAGTCGGACAACGTTGCTATTTTGTCAGTTGCAGTAATAACTTCACTGGTGGATTGTTCTGGATCATCAGGATTATGCCTGGAAATGGCAAAAGCATTTCTAGTCAGAAAATTACTGAGAGCTGTCTTTTTTTTCTTTATATATTTTGTAGTAACATCTCACTGCTTCCAGAACCTGCCTGCCATCTTCAGCAAAATGATCAACATCTGGGTCCATGTTTTCAAGCATTGGACCTTGATTTAGTTTAGAACAATTTCACTTTCTTTTCACTATAAAAAATTTAACAAACTCCTTCTTCTTCCTTATTATGTCTTTCTACTACAGCATGTCTTTCCTCTTCAGAATCCATTAAGTCTTGATCTTTTAATTCCCCTTCTTCATAATTTAAAGCTATTTCACATCAGTAACATGGACAATTTTTTCCATTGATGTCTTTCCTCAAGTCATCCTGATCAAATGCTTGGAACATGCTCACATACCCACACAAAAAAACAAAAACCTACTACCATCGAGTCAATTCTGACTAACAGCAATCCTATTGAACAGAGTAGAACTTTAAGGAGCTCCTGGTAACTTCAGTTGGCTGATCTTTTGGTGTGCAGCCATAGCTCTTAACTACTATGCCACCAAGACCCATATCCAAAACACAAAACCCACTTCCATGCAGCCTATTATGATTCACAGTGACCCTATAGGTCAGAGTAGAACTGCCTAGATAGTTTCCAAGGAGAGCTTAGTGGATTCAAACTGATGAACTTTTGGTTGGTAGATGTAGCTCTTAACCACTATGCCAACAGAGTTTCTATGGCCCTAAAACATACTATTCTTCCTATGTGCAGTAGCAAACACATATGCAACCTCACACTAACATGAATCTACTTTGCATAATTAACTCATACTTCACTTTAAAAGATCCAGAGGAAATAAAAGATAAATTCAAATAAAGGGAAATGAGATGTAGTTGTACTTTTGAACAATGGGTATGAAGGTGGCTGGTTGAAATAGGAAGAAAAGTAGATGAATTGAAGAGTGAGTGGCTGGTCTTAAAAGCTAACTACCATTGCCTCTTGACTGATTTACATGATTGAGCACAACAATAGTAAATGCTAAGACTAGGTGATCAGTGCTTCCCATGGAGAGAAGAGTGTAGACTTAGGGAAGGAAAACAGAGGTTCAGGACAATTTTAGTTGGCGAGTAAGTCTCTCCTTTTTCTCTCCGAAAAAAGAGTAATGTTTTTTATAGTGATCATTTACTTAATTTCTCACTTGGCTTCTCTTGGACATTGGCACTGCTGACAGCCAACTACTTAAATTCAGCAAAGAAGTCAGTAGAGAAACACAATTTGGTGTTGGATCAGAACAAATTTGCCTAAAACTAATCACCATCTGCTTTTTCCCCCCCATGCATTAATACAGTGAGTTCCTTTATCATTCATATGCACATATTTCATTGATCATTTTTATTTTTCTGTAGCCTATCAAATTGCAGCCTTAATTCCATGGATACATCCAAACTCCCTGAGGCTGCCAAATTACTAGGCTGAACACTGTGAGGACAATGATCTCAGGTAACGTCTAGTTCAACTGGTATAACATAGTTTTTATAAAACGCATTCTACATTCTGCTTTGGTGAGTAGTGTATGGGGCCTTAAAAGATTGTGAGCAGCCACCTACAATACTCCACTGGTCTCACCCCATCTGGATCAAGGGAGAATGAAGAAAACTAAAGACACAAGGGATAGATAAGTCCAAAGGCCTAATGAACTGCAACTACCACAGCCTCTACCAGAAAGAGTCCAGCACAACTAGATGGTGTCTGGTTAACACCACTGACTATACTGACAGAGTCCCAGACAGAGCTTGAGCAAAATGTAGAAAAAATTCTAAATTGGGGGGGGGGGTGGAGCTTTAATGATTTCACAGAGACTAGAAAAACCTTGAGAATAGAGCCCCAGAAATGCTTTTTAGCTCAAAAATGAAGTCACTTCTGAGGTTACCCCTTTTGCCAAAGACTTACACAGTCCAATGTAATGAAATGAAACACGCACAGAGGTCCAGGAACAAGCACAAGAACACAGGATATAACACAGGAGCGAACAAGAAAGCTGATAATGGGGAACCTAAGGTTGAGGGAAGAGAGTGTTGACATGTTGTGGGATTGGCAACCAATGTCATAAAACAGTATCTGTGGCCAAGCCAAGTGCCGTCGATACTGATTATTTAATAAGAAATTAGTTTGATCTGTAAATCTTCATATAAAGTACAACAACAACAAATTGCTGCTTCAGAGCATAATAACAAAGTTAAAACTTCCCAGTTAAGTTAGACAAAACTATGAAACCCTTAGTGAGTGTCAGAAAAAATTTTAAATAGTGGAACATATTTTTAAAAACATTTTATGATGATTTATAAGAGTAATGTTAGTTTAAAATCTACAACTACCTTTT
Source organism: Heterohyrax brucei (assembly GCA_028571685.1). Lineage (NCBI taxonomy): Eukaryota > Metazoa > Chordata > Mammalia > Hyracoidea > Procaviidae > Heterohyrax > Heterohyrax brucei. The sequence continues at coordinate 27,442,800 of CM053146.1, forward strand.
GATTAGATGACATCTTAGTTAAGAAAATAATTTGGCAAACACATAATACATATACCTGTTTCTATTAAAAAATAAAATACAAATATAAACTCTGCATATGGAGAAAATTGGATATCACTGCAATGATAAGTTTTAAGTTATAGAATGAAATTAATTGTTTCTTCACAATAGCTTTGCAAGTGTAAGTTTTGGTATCTCTCTTGAAATAGAATGAGGTCAAGTACAAAGGCAACTACAAATCAAGCTAATAGATGTGAATGCTGTACAAGAGTGGGATACATGTGTGCATAAACAAATAACAAAGACTTTTTATTATTCTTTCTACTTGATACAGTGTATTAAAAAGAACTCATAAAACTCTAGAAAATGAAAACAACCTAATTACAAAACGGTGAAAATATCTGAACAGGTACTTCACCAAAGAAGATGAACAGATAGGAAATAAACCCATAAAAAAGATCTTTGATATTCTGTGTCATTAGGAAATTTGAAAGTAAATGACAATGAAATAACATGACACATCCATTATAGTGATGATACCAAAGGCTGGCAAGCAGGTGAAGAAAAGGAAACCTCATTCATAGTTTGTAGGAATATATATATATGAGGCTATCCTACTGGTTTCTTTCTAGAGGGGGAGGTGTTGACTGAGTGTATACTGGAAACAAGGAGTGAATAAGAGAAGCACGCTGTCACAGGGTGAGGACAGCACATAGAGTTGCAGAGAAGTGTGGATGCAAAATTGACTTCGGATTGTAAAATTTCACTTAATCACGGTAAATTTTTTTTTTAATGGCTAAACTGTGGAAACAACTCCAGAGTCCATCAAATAATGAATGGATAAAAGAAACAAGTTATACACATATGCAATGGAATATTAGTCATATGTAGTGGAATATTACTTAGCTACATAAAAGAATGGAGATGAAGTTCTGACATATGCTACAATAAGGATAAAAAATGAAAATATTATGGTAAGTGCGATGAGTCAATTTTGCCAAAAGGCAAATATTGTGTGATTCCACATATGTGAATTATTATGAATTAGAAAATTCATAGACACAGAAAGTATGCTAAAGTTTTTCAGGGTTTGAGAAGAAAGGGGGTGCTGAGTTATTATTTAATAGTTACAGATAGTTATATTTCTTTCTTCCTTTGAGATAATAAAACAAGTTATCCAAATAGTGATGATTATATAACTGTAATGTACTTCAAAACTGAAGTTACTGAACCTTACACTTAAATTGTGGCTAAAATGGGAGGGCATGGCTAAGACTGCAGAGTAGTCAGAGCTTTCTGTGATACTTCTAACAACAAGGACCCAGAAGAACAAGTGAGTTGCTTATACATGTCATTCTAGGCGCCCTATGTGCTGCCGTGATGCTGGAAGCTATGCCACTAGTATTCAGATACCAGCAAGGTCACCCATGGTGAACAGGTTTCAGCTGGGCTTTCATTTAAGAAAGGCTAGGAAGAGTGACATGGCAGTCTATTTCTGAAAAGAATTAGCCAGTGAAATCCATATGAATAGCAGCATAACATTGTCAGATATAAAAAAACTCACTGTCCTTGAGTTCCTTTCAACTCCTAGTGACCCTGAAGGAAAGAGTAGAATTGTTCCATAAAGCTTCCAAGGGGTGCCTAGTGGATTCAACTGTTGACCTTCTGTTTAGCAGACATATCACTTAGCTACTATGTCACCAGGGTTTCCATTGTCAGACACAGTGCCAGAAAATGAGCCCTCCAGATTGGAAGGCACTCGAAAGAGGATCAGCAAATAATTGCCTCCTCAAAGTAGAGTTGACCTTAATAAACACTAAATGGAGTAAAGTTTTGGGGATCTTCATTTGCTGATGTGGCACAACTTGAAAAGAAACACCGTCAAACATCCATTAATAATTGGAACATGGAATGTGAAGCAGGAATCTAGGAAAACTGTAAATTGTCACAAATGAAACAGAATACATTAATGTCAATATTCTAGGCATTAGTAAGCTTAAATGGACTGGGTACTGGGTGTTTTGAATCAGACAATTTTATGTTCTACTTGTTGGGAATGAAAACTTGAAGAGGAATGTCGTTACATTCATCATCAAGAAGAATATCTCAAGATTTGTCCTGAAGTACAATGTTGTCAGTGATAGGATAATATCCACATACCTACAAGGAAGGCCAGTTAATACTATTATTCAAATTTATGCACCAGCCACTAAAGCCAAAGATGAAGACACTGAGAAATTTTACCATCTTCTGCTTTCTGAAATTGGTTGAACATGCAATCAAGATGCATTGGCAATTACTGGTCACTGAAATGCAAAAGTAAGAAACAAAGAAGGATCAGCAGTTGGAAAATATGGCCTTGGTGATGGAAATGATGCTGGAGTTCGAATGACTGAATTTTGTAAGACCAATGATTTCTTCATTGCCAATATCTTCCTTCACCAACATAAAGAGCAATTATACACATGGAACTCAACAGATGGAATGCACAGGAATCAAATCGACCATATCTGAAGAGACAGTGGAAAGGCTCAGTATCAGCAGTCATAACAAGACCAGGTACTGATTGCGACATAAAACATCAACTGCTCATATGCAAGCTAAAATTGAAAATGGCTAAAATTATAGCAAGTACACAAAAATCAATGTGATGGCACTTGGCTTGGACACAAAAATCAAAGTAGAACCTTAAGTATATACCATCTAAGTTTAGAGACCATTTCAAGAACAGGTTTGATGTGTTGACTACTAATGACAGAAGACCAGTGAGTTATGGAATGATTTCAAAGACATCACGCATGAAGAAAGTCAGAGGACATTTAAAAGACACAAAACAAAGAAAAGCACAAATTGGATGTGTGGAAAGACTGTGAAACTTGCTTTTGAACAATGAGTAGCTAAAGCAAAAGGAAGAAAAGAAGTAAAAGAACTAAATGGAAATTTCCAAGGGCAGCTCATGAAGAAAAAGTTAAGTATTATATAAATAACATGAGCAAAAAGCTGGAAATAGAAAACCAAAAGGGAAGAACACATTCTGCATTTCTCAAGTTGAAAGAACTAAAGAAAAAAATTCAATCTTTGAGTTGCATTAGCGAGGGATTTTGAAAGGAAAATACTAAAAGACTCAGGAAGCATCAAAAGAAGATGGAAGAAATACATGGAGTCATTATACCAGAAAGAACTGGTCGATGTTCAGCCATTTCAAGAGGTAGCATATGATCATGAACCAGTGGTAATGAAGGAAGAAGATAAAGTGGTGTTGAAGGCACTGGTGAAAAACAAGCCTCCAGGAACTGATGGAATATCAACTGAGATATTTCAACAAACAGGTTTAGTGTTGGAAGTGCTCACTCATCTACGCTGAGAACTTTGCAGGATAGTGACCTGACCAACTGACTAGAAGAGATCCATATTTATACCTATTCCCAGAAAGGTAATGCAGTTGAATGTAGAAATTACTGAACAAAATTGTTAATACTACATGCATGTAAAATTTTGTTAAAGATTATTCAAAAGTGACAGGAAATTGACAGAAATTCAAGGTGGATTCAGAAGAAGACATGGAACCATTGGTGATGGCACGTGAAGCTTGACTGAAAGAAGGGAATACCAGGAAGGTGTTTACCTGTGTGTGTTTCATTGATTATGCAAAGGCATTTGATTGTGTGGATCATAACACATTTTGGATAGTATTCCGTAGAATGGGAGTTCCAAGAAACTTAACTGTGCTTCTGAGGAAAATATACAAATCAGGAGGTAGTCATGCAAACAGAACAAGGGGACAATGCATGGTTTAAAGTCAAGAAATATATGTATCAGGATTGTATCCTTTCACCATAGCTTTTAATCTGTATGCTGAGCAAATTATAGGAGAAACTGGACTATATGAAGAAGAATGTAGCATCAGGATTTGCGGAAGACTCACTAATGACCCACATTATGCAGATGACATAACCTTGCTTGCTGGAAGTGAAGAGGATTTGAAACACTGATGAAGATCAAAGATCACAGCCTTCAGTATGGATTGCAATTCAACATCAAGAAAACAAAAATCCTCACAACTGGACCAGTAAGCAACATCATGATAAATGGAGAAAGGATTGAGGTGGTCAAATATTCCATTTTACTTGGTTTCACAACCGATGCCCATGGAAGCAGAAGTCAAGAAATCAAAAGACTAATTGCATTGGGAAAGTGTGCTGCGAAGGACCTCTTTAAAGTATCGAAAAGAAGACGAAGGTGCACCTGACCCAAATCGTATTTTCAGTCACCTCATGTGCGTGTGGAAGCAAGACATTGAGCAAGGAAGATGGAAGAAAAAAATACGCCTTTTAATTGCAGTGTTGGAGAAGAATATTGGAAGCACCGTGGACTACCAAAAGAACAAACAGATTTCTTTTTTCTCTGGAAGAAGTACAGTCAAAGTGCTCCCTGGAAGCAAAAATGGTGAGACTATGTCTCACATACTTTGGACATGCTGTCAGGAGGGATCAATCCTTGCAGACGGTCATCATTCTTGGTAGGGTAGAAGGTCAGCAAAAAAGAACAAGACCCTCAACAAGATAGACTGACACAGCAGCTGCAATGATGGATTTAAGCTTAAAAACCACCGGGGTCGTGGTGCAGGGCTGACTAGTGTTTCGTTCTGTTGTACATAGTGCTGCTTTGAGTAAGAAATGAATCCAAGTCACCTAATAACAACAACAGGAGCCTTGAACATCCAGGAGACATTTCAGAAATCAGACTGAGCAAAGGGGAAAGGAGAGAAGTGCATAGCTCCACTATGTAGTAGTAGACTATTATTCAGTGAAGGAAAGAAAATCTAGAAAAAATCTCAGTAAAGTCATGGAAGATCTATATACCACAATAAACCAACTTTACCTTACAGACATATACAGAACACTTCACTCAACAGCAGCCAAGTATTTTCTTTTCTGAATGCACATGGAACACTGTCAAGAATAGACCATGCATTAGGTTAGGTCACAAACCAAGCGTTATCAAAATTCAAAGCACCAAAATAGTACAAAGCATCTTTTCAAAACATAAAGCCATAAATGTAGAAATCAGTAACAGAAAAACAGATCAAACACATGGAGATTGAACAACACCTTGCTAAAAACTACTAGGTTGTAGAAGACATCAAAGACGGAATAAAGAAATTTACAGACTCAAATGAGAATAAAAGTGCATCCTACTAGAATCCATAGAACACAGCAAAAGCAATGCTCATAGGTAAATTTATAACTCAATAAATCACATATCCAAAAAGAGAAAGGGCCCAAATCAAAGCATTAATCTTTCAATTTGACCAATTAGAAAGAGAGCAGCAAAAGAAGCCCTCAGGCACCAGAAAATAGCAAATAATAAAAATTAAAGCAGAACTAAATGAATTAGAGAGAATAAAAATGGCAGAAAGAATTAATAAGACCAGAAGCTGGTTCTTTGAAAAGATCAACAAAATTGATAATCACTGGCCAAATTGAAAAAAAAAAGAAACATGAATAAGAAATGAGATTTAAGACATCACAGCAGACACTAACAAAGTTAAAGAAACCATAACAGAATACTATGAAAAATTGTACCTTAGTTTTCAAGGAGACATCTACTTGTTTTTCAACACTTTAAAAAGGTCTTTTGCAGAAGATACTGCCAACGCAATGCATCTTTTGATTTCTTTGCTGCTTTCAATGGTGTCAGTTGCGGATCCAAGTAAAATGAAATCCTTGAAAACTTTAATCTTTTCTCCATTTACCATAATGTTGTTTATCGGTTTAGTTGTGAGGATTTTTGTTTTCTTGATGTTGAGGTATAAACCCTACTGAAGGCTGTGGTCTTTGATCTTCATCAGTGTTTCAAGACCTCTTCACTTTCAGCAAGCAAGGTTGCGTTATCTGCATACTGCAGGTTGTTAATGAGACTTCCTTCAATCTTGATGCCATGTTCCCCTTCATACAGTTCAGCTTCTCATATTATTTGCTCAGCATACAGACTGAATTGGTATGCTCAAAGGATAAAACCCTGACTCGTACCTTTCTCGACTTTAAACCATGCAGTGTCCTCTTGTTCAGTCTGAATGGCTGCCTTGATCTACGTACATATTTCTCATGAGCACAATTGTTAGTGACAAACAAACAAAATACAAGATGATCTGATAGTCCCTATAGGTCATTCTCTTTGGTTGAACCCAAATTTATTTGAATTTAAGAATAAGACAAAGATATTGTAAACATACAAATGACCAAGAAACTATCAAGTTCTTTTTACCTGTGTTATTTCCCCATGTTAACCACACATATATTTTAAGATGATTCTCATTAAAGAAAAGTGAAAAATAAATCAATAATGCCTTTTTATTTTTAGTTATATCTTACTCCTCATTAAGCCAAAGGCAAAATATGAACATATGAAGACTGAAGTAAAAGCAGCCAAGTGCATCCTGCGCTGAATTTCCACTCCCTGGGTAAGAACAAAATATACATGTAAATATGTGCTGGAAAATACAAATTAGATAATTTTAGTGATTCTGCATGTGGGATAAATGCTTTAATGTTTTCTTTTTATATATGCATTATACAGTGCATGTGAGTGGTATTATATTCTTGCTGATAATTAAAAACTGCTTTCTTTATTTAGAATGACATTGAATAGAATATTAAAAACAGAAAAACAATGACATAATGACAAGTAGTGAGAGTTCACAAATTAAAGAACAAAAATTTCATATTGTTACAGCATTCTTTCTTCTTTTGGATTAAAACCTCACCCAAAAGCTCATTGCCATTAGGTTGATTTCAGCTTTCAACAATCCTACAGGACAGAATCCATAGGGTTTCCAAGTCTGTAAACGTTTACAGAAGCAGTCTGATGTACCTCTCTCAAACTGGCTGTGGGTTATAATCATCAGCTTTCTACTGAGCAACCAAGACTTAACCCCTGTGTCACCAGTTCTTCTCTTTGTATTAATAGGTTGTATGTTTTCATTTGGTACTGGGATCCATGGTTAACATAGCTGGCTGAACTAGCATCCTGAATGTTAGAATTTGTTGGCATTATTTACTCTGGAGAGTGCCCACCATCCTATTTTATTTAGGCATTTATGTAATTAAGTCAATTGCAAATCTTCTGATCTACAAAATCAGATATATAAAGAGGTATAAACACAGTATTTGGAATCCAGATGCTGAAAAGTAACATTCGCTTTTCCACTCATCAGCTATTTGATCTTCAGAATATGGAATATGGAATATGCTGAGATTTGCAAAGTCTCAGTTTTCCATCCTGTCAAAGGAGAGTTTCGACTAAATAATACTTCAAGTAGTTGCCAGTTATAAATTGGAAATAGTCTTTGGAAAATGCCAAATACAATAGCTGTTTCATGGCAGGGCTTCCATAAATGAAAGCTATTGTAAAAATTCTATGACATTTTATTTCTTAAATTAACCACATGCCACGGATTTATATCCTTAAATAACACAACAATTAATCAACTTGTGGCTGATTTGTGAGTACAAGGTGGCTAAACAAAAAATGATGACATATGGGGAAAAACAGAAAAAAATTAAAAATAATTTATCACTTTTGGTGCCTAATATATGGCTAATTAAGTAAAAAAGTCATAACAGAAAAAATTTGCCTGAGGCTGGTAAAACTGGTAAATAAATGAAAATAAATAATTTCTTCCTTATAACCATTAGAGACAAAATTCCTTATGTGAAACAGACGAAGACTCAATGTCTTCAGAAATATCTGAGTATGTGTTAAACCAAAGCCAGACCTACCGCCATGAAGTCCATTCTGACTCATAGTGACGCTATGCATCAGACATTAAAAAAAAACAAACAAAACTTTTTTTTTATTTATTAGTAGAATTAAACTCATACTCACATGCATCCTATGGATGTATTATTTCAACATCTAGTTCAGAGTCATTTTGTGGGAAGGAAAAATGTGGCGAAATGAAACCACAGACTTGTGGCTATGTTAATGTATCTGATGTAATTTGTCTTCCTCTCATATTTGAATGCATCTTTACGGCTATGAACAAATCACAGCATTTTACAGTCACATATTGAGGCAGACACCTATTTGCATTTTGAAGCTAATCAGAGACAGATTTAATCCTAAACTGTAGTTGTATTTCTCTTGGCATAGAAAAAGCCCCTCATGGGTGTTGGGAATGGAGAACTGGCCACAAAAAAGAGTGTTCTGATCTCATATCTGCCAGAAGCTCTGTATAACCTGGATCAGTCTACCATGTCTGGGCCTTGCATTTACATACTTTACAAAAGGTGAGGTTGGACAGACTTTCTTCTAGGCTTAAAAGTCTCAGCAAACTTCCATTTCTAATTGATCATAATTTTACATAAGCGTTATCAGTATTTTTTTTCAGAGCTCTTAGACTATTCCATTATAAAGAATAGAATTTTCAAAGATAAAAGCCATGTTTACGTTCTAAGTTAATGAACAACTTCCTTCTTCAACTATATTTAAGAGTCAGTTCTTATCTACCTAATAGATTTGTTGCATGAAAGTTGACTGACAAGGTCATAGCTTTGCAAACATCATATTTATTTGATTCAATAGGCATCAATTATTCCCTGGTGATTGATAACAACCAGTGCCTACCACTGGGCATAATTTATAGGTGGTACTAACAGTTTGGGGAGTGAAATATAGCAAGTCATAACTAATGTTTGCTACGAAGCTAAAATAAATATAAAAGAGAGGGATTTTTAAACACATAATTCATTATGAAGAAAAAAGGCTGTCAAGTGGACCCAAAAAAGTCGGGGAAAGAGAGTGGTGCTGCGAAGGGGCAAGTTTCTGATTCAAACCTGAGAGCACTAAACAATGCCGTCAAACAAACAAAAATAGAAAAAAACTAAAGGGATGATATAAAGACATGCCTGTAGAGTACATAACAAACAGTAATTCATTATATTTCACTTCAGAGCAGCTAAAGTGGCATTTTCAGATCGCTGCTGCAATTGCTGAATTTTAGGTATAGCGATATATTGCTAGTATTTGGATATGTATTTCAAACATAACAAAGCAATCCAGAATAGCCAAATTCTTTTGACAAAAGAACAGTTTGTACCGTTTATTTTGAAAGACTAATGCATTACAGCCACATAAAGTATCATTACTTTCACTATCTTGAAATAATATTACAATACATATACCACATGTGAAGCCTTATATGTTGAAAGAAGAAAAGAACATGTGTATATGCTCTACAGGCACCTTCTGAAGCAGGTTCGCCTAGTACATCTGAGAAAGTGTTTCTGATGTTTAAAATCTTCAGGAACACATTGTAACTATTTTTAGTAGACATTACCAGAAAGATGCCTAATGCAACTAAAATATATTGATCATTTTATTTTGTAAGTTGTTTGACTACATATCTTTCATGTATTTAAACTTAATAACATTAAAAAAGAACAGTCTAAAAATAACACTTGCTAGGATAAATATGATGAAAATAATAGAAATCATGTAAATAAGAAGAGTTTGTGACTATAACAGATACCACATATATACAACATGATTTGACTTTTACATAATTTGATGCAAAGGTTTTTTTAAAGGATTTAATATACCAGTTGCCATGTGGATGGCACCAACTGAGTCAAAGTAGACCTGTGCTCCATAATGCTTTTAACGGTAGTTTCCCTGACCTTTATTCTTAGGTGCCTCTGGGTGAACTAAATCCCCCAGCCTTTCCTTTATCAATCAAACATGTAAACCATTTGCACACTCTGGATGAATTCTGGTAGATGTGTACTGTTCAGAAGAGTGTGTTTCATTTATACCTGACATACACAGAATGCATGTTGTAGGAGTACTAATTATTGAGGTTTGTTTTTAATCTAAGCACTGACTCTTATTTATAAATGTCAGCTGTTGTTTGGCCAACCATCTATAATTAAAGACATATGAAAGTTATTCAGAGACCTGGTGGCCCAGTAGTTAACCAAAAGCTGAGCAGCTTAGAATACACCAACTGCTCTCTGGAAATCCTACACTTCTATTGTGTCCTATTAAGTTTGCTGTGCGTTGGATTCAGCTCAACACCAATGGTTTTGTTTGTGTTTATCCTTTTTTTTTTTTTAAAAAAAGGAGGTATTCAATAGGCCATGGCAGCATAAGAAGAGTTATGGCTTGACAGCTAGCCAAGAGCTTGGCTGTTCAAACTCACCCAGCAGCTCCGCAGAAGAAAGATTTGGTTATCACATTCCATAAAGATTACAACCAAGAAAACCCTTCGGGGAAGTTGTACTCTATCATGTGGTATCTCTATGAATTGAAATTGACTTGAAGGCATCTAACAACAAAGAAGTCATTCATCTGTGATACTAAAAATTACAAGACACAATGTGTACTTTTACTATAAATATTGAAGTCTAATATTTAATCCATTCCTATCACCAGTTAAATACATTTACACATCAACCAACTGTTGAAATCACAAAAATAAAAAAAAAGGGCTGGGATGTGTGTGGAATTAATTACTAATCGCTCTTTAAGTATCCACTTGAAGGCATAATCTGCAAATGAATCCTTGAAAAAAAAGAAGAAGAAATAGGGAAGAAAGATAGACTATATTAAAATGAGAAAAGTTAGGCAGAATTTTATGAAGAAATCAGATCTAAAGGTCAAAATTGTAGAACTGATATAGGGAGATAGCTCTCTCTATCCCTGCTAATTACTCTAATGAGTCTATTGGCTACTTCATCTTGTACATGCTAACATTTATGGCATTCCTTTGTCCTTTGTTGTCTTAATAGTTATGACAAGGTTACACTTGGGGTTTAAAGATATTGACTTGTTGAAAAGCTATAAAGACCACTATCTGTCTTTTAATGAGCATCAATCAGGAGACTCATTAACAAATGTATGACAACATATGCTATACTCCCTTATTACAAGATTATTTAAAGCATAACTTACATGCTTTCTTTTTTGGCAGCTGGAAGATAACCTCCACCCCAAAATAATGATGTACAGATCTTTCTGCTTACTTAATAAATTATACTGCCAATTTTATATATCTGTTTTCCAGATTTTCCTGTTTTTACATTCTTTAGCACATATTTTTGTAAAGGAAATAATTACGAACAATAATTAAATTGTATATTTTAACCTAATGAATATAACCACCAGCATTCCAGAAGAAGGAAACTTTAATACATTTTTATCTTTCCTAATTTTTAAAATGGAAAAACGAATGTGTTTTTTCTCTTTTAAATTTTTTTTAATATTATCATTGCGTGAAAATGTACATTCCCATACAAATTTGTATGCCCACCTACATGCATCTCCCACTGCTCTCCCTGCCCAGTGACAGCACAATCTTTCTCTCCTTCCTATATATGTCTTGTCCTCCCAACAATATCCTATCTCCTTTTCTCCACCTACTCCCTGGCCTCCAGTACAAGGTCAGCCGGATGACATCCTATGGATGCATAGAACCATAAATTGCACAGATGATATGGTCACTCTGTGTCACCAAGTCCAATCCATTCCTGTCCAAAGAGTTGAACATCATCATGATTTATGGACAGGGGCAGCCGGGTCAGGGGCTATGCTCCCAGGGGAACTCTGAGGCCCCTGGACCATCAGTTGTGGCCTTTCAGTGGAGATCTTGGAGTGTAACCCTTTTTATTCTTGTGTTGCCAGTGACAATTAACTTTGTGAGCTCTATCATGGCTATCACTGGTGGTGGCCAGGAACCATCTGGTTCTTCCAGTCATAAGTGGATGTAGTCACCCACTCATGTGGGTCTCTCTGTCTTGTGGGTTCTCTTTCCCCCATGTGCTTTTTGTCCTTGGTGATCATCTGTTCCTGTTGAGTTGGGAACATTTGCTGTACCCTCGGACGGCAGCTTGGCAGATTTTAAGATCCCAGACGCCACTCATCAATGTAGGATGCAGAAGGCTCTCTTAGGAAAATGCTAGTTGTGCCATTTGGGGCTCAATCTCCCTTGAGAACATGGTACCTGGCCCCTCACCCCAGCTATTCAATCCTTTCAATATTGGGCTAAGATGGGAGGAGTAATCATGTTACAATGAAGTCCAGTTAATATTGATTGTCTTTCTAATGGGTGCTGTCACAGATTTCACCAAACCAAATATCTTATTTGGTTTATAACTATCTAATCTAAACCCTCCCCACCTCGCACTCCTTCTGTCCCCACCCTTGCAGCTGTGAATGAGTCTTTTCTTCTATGCATGAGTCTGTTTTGAAGTTCTTATTGTAGGGGTCTCATACAGTATTTGTCCTTTGGTCACTGATCACTTTCACTCAACACAATGTCCTCCAATTGAAACCAGGTTACGAGAGGTTTCCTAAAATCATTGTTGTTCTTTATCATTGCAGAGTGTTCCACTGAGTATATATACCATAGTTTACATACCCATTCCTCTACTGTTGGGCATCTGGGTTGATTCCATCTTTTGGTTATTGTGGACTGCGCTATGATAAACATTCGTATGCATGTATCAGTTGGTGTGAATGGCCTGGATTCTGTAGGATATGTTCCGAGCAGTGGAATTACTGGATCAAATGGAATACCTGTATCCAGCTTTTTAAGGAAGTACCAGATTGCTTTCCAAAGAGGTTGCATCATTTTGCAATCCCATCAACAGTGTAGGAGAGTTCCAATTTCTCCACAGCCTCTCCAGCATTTGTTGTTTTGCATTTTTTTGGATGATGGCCAATCTTGTTGGGCTGAGATGGTATCTCATTGTAGTTTTGATTTGAATTTCTTTAATAGCTAATAATCCTGAGTGTGTCCGCATGTGTTTTCTGGCTGCCTGGATCTCCTTTTTAGAGAAGTGTCTGTCCATCTCCTTTGCCCACTGCTTCATTGGATTATTCATCTTTTTTTTTTAATTGATATTTTGTAGCACCTTATCGATTACGGAGCTCAGGAGTCAGTCTGACATACAGTTGCAAAATATTTTTTCCCGTTCTGTAGGTGGCTTTTTAATTCTATTAATAAAGTCTTTGGATGAGCAAAAGTGTTTCACTCTTAGTAGTTCTCACTTATCTGTTTTCTGTTGTTTGTGGTTTGTTTGACAGATTTTGAAGTCTGTCTGCATTGTGTATTAAAGCTTCCTTTGTTGTTCCCACTTTTTCTTGGATAAGCTTTATCATTTGAGATTTGACATTTAGGTCTTTTATGTAGTTTGAGTTGTTTTTTTTGTATGAGGTGTAAGATATGGATCTTGTTTCAGTTTATTGCAGATGGATATCCAATTTTGTCAGCACCATTTGATGAAGAGATTTTTTTTACTCCAGCTTACTGTCTTTGGGCCTTTGTCGAATATCAGTTGTTCATAGGCAGATGGTGTCATCTCTGGAGTCTCAATTCTGTTCCATTGATCTATCTGTCTCTTTTTGTACCAATACCACACTGTTTTGTCTACTGTGGCAGTGTAATAGTTTCCAAGGTCAGGAACTGAGAGGCCTTCCATTGCATTCCTCTTTTTCAGTAGTGCTTTACTTATCCAGGCTTCTTCCCTTTCCAAACAAAGTTGGTGATTTGTTTCTCCATCTCATTAAAAAGTGTCACTGTAATTTGTATTTGCATTGCATTAAATAAGTAGATTGCTTTGGGTAAAACAGGCATTTTCACAATGATAAGTCTTCTTATTCATGAGCAGGGTAGGTTTCTCCATTTATATAAGTCTCTCTTAGTTTCTTGTAGTAAGGGCTCATAGTGCTCTTTGTAAAGATCTGTTATTTCTCTGGTTAGATTTATTCCTTGGTACTTTACCTCCTTAGGGGCTATAGTAAACAGTACTGATTTGGTGATTTCTCCTTTAATAATCTCTTTGTTGGTGTAAAGGAATCCTGATGATTTACTTATGTTTATCTTGTATCCGAAACTTTGCTGAACTCTCCTACCAGTTTGAATAGTTTACTTATGGATTCTTTGGGATTTTCTGTGTATATAATCATATCATCTGCAAACAGGGACATTTTTATTTCTTTGCTGATGCATATGGCCTTTATTTCTTGGTATCATCGAATTTCTCTGGCCAGAACTTCTAGTACAATCTTGAAAAGGAGAGTTGAGAGTGGGCTTCCTTGTCTAGGTCCTGTCCTCAAAGTGAATTGTTTTGGACTCTCCATTCAGGATGATGTAGACAGCTGGCTTTTTATAAATGGTCCTTATTGCATTGAGGAATTTGCCATCTATTCCTATTTTTCTGAGAGTTTTTAACATCAATAGGTATTGGAATTTACCAAATGCCTTTTCTGCATCAGTTGGCAAAATCAGGTGATTCTTGTCTTTTGTATTGTTTATGTAGTTGATCACATTAGTTGTTTTTCTGATGTGGAACCAGCCTTGCATCTCTGGTATGATTCCAACTTGGTCCTGATGAATGACTTTTTTGATATGTTGTTGAATTCTGTTGGCCAGTATTTTGCTCAAGACTTTTGCATCTAAATTCATGAGTGGGATTGTTCTGTTGTTCCCCCTTTTGTGGGATCTTTCCCTGGCTTTTGTATCAGGTTTATGCTGACTTCATAGAATGAACTGGGGAGTATTTCATCCCTTTCTATGCTGTAAAATAGGCTCAATAGTATTGGAGCTAACTCTTGTCTAAAAGCTTGGTAGAATTCTGTGGTGAAGCCATCTGAGTGAGGGCTTTTTTTTGTTTGGTAGTTCTTTGATGACTTTTTCAATCTCTTCCTTTATGATGGGTTTATTAAATTGTTCTGTTTCATCTGGTGATAATTTTGGTAGGGGACATGAATCTAAGAATTTGTTCATTTCCTCACATTTTCAAATCTATTAGAATACAGTCTTTCTTAGTATTCTGATACTTTTGATTTCTGTTGGATCTGTTGTCACAACTCTCCTCTCATTTCTTCTTTGGGTGTTTTGTTTCCTGTCCTGTTTTTCTTCAGTAAGTTTAGCCAATGGTTTGTCAATTTTGCTGGTCTTTTCAATTTTTTCAATTATTCTTCTATTCTCTAAATTGTTTAGTTCTGCTGTACTCTTTATGATCTGTTTTCTTCTGGTGTTTGAAGGGTTCTTCTGTTGCTCTTTTTCTAGAGTCAGTTCTTTGGTTTGGGTTCTTTCTTCCTTCCGGATGTGTGCATTTATAAAGATAAACTACCCTCTGAGCACTGCTTTGGCTGTATCCCATAGGTTCTGGCAGAAAGTGTTTTCATTCTCATTGGAATCCATGAATTTCTTTATTGCATCCTTAATTTCTTCTATAATCCCTGGCTTTTTGACTAAGATGTTGTTCAGTTTCCATGAGTTCCACTTTCTATCTATTTTCTGCTATTGATTTTGACTTTTATGGCTTTATGATCTAAGAAGATGGTTTGCATTAATTCAATGGTATGGACTTTGTTGAGAACTCCTTATGTCCTAACACATGGTCTATTCTGGAGAATGTTCCATGTGCACTGGAGAAGAAGGTGTAGTTGTCCGCTGACGGACAGAAAGTTCTGTATATGTTGATGAGGTCTAGTTGTTTAATTGTGGCAGTAAGGTCTTCCGTGTATTTACTTAGCTTTTTTCTAGATGATCTTTCCAATATTGAGAGTGAAATGTTGAAGTCTTCCACTATTATTGTGGAGTAATCTATCTGATTACTGAGTGTAGTTAGAGTTTCATTGATGTATTTAGGTGCTCTGATATTAGGTGCATCAATATTTAATATTGTTAAGACGTACTTGTCTATTCAACCTTTCAGCAATAAGTAGTGTTCATCCTTGTCCACAATGGTGGATTTTGCATTAAAATATATTTTTTCCGAGATTAGAATTGCCACATCTGCTCTTCTTTGTGTATTGTTAGCTTGATATATATATTCTTCCATCCTTTAATTTTCAGTTTGTTTTTATCTTTAAGTCTAAGGTGAGTGTCCTGTAGACAACATACAGATGGGTCATGTCTTTTGATCCAAGAAGTCACTGGATTTCTCTTTACGAGAGCGTTCAGTCCATTTACATTCAGTGTAATCATTGATAGGTATGTGTTTAGTGCTGCCATTGTGATATGTTTATTTTTGTATTGACATTTCCTCTGTTGTTCTTATTAATCTCTTCTGGAACATTCTTCTTTGTGAATTGATTTTTCACCATTTTCATGGTTCGTTCTGTGGTTGTTGAGACTCCTGTATTATGCTTCTTGATTTGATATGTTACATCTTTATTGTGCTTTACAGTTACTCCTATGATCCCCCTTAATAAACTATGTATAAACTCAATTTTAATTACTACCAGTCTTAACTTCCTCTTCATCTGGAAGCACTACAACGACTGTAATAAATCCCTCTTTTCAACATGATGACATCACAGTTCTCACAATATGATCACTGGAGCATTTCTTTCATTATTATAAGTTTGATTGAGTTTGAAGAGTTTCCTAACTGAGTAGGTTTCTGGGGATGTATTCCTAATTTTCTTCTAAAATACAAAGTAAGTGGTTTTGTTCTTCTAAGCCAAGAGATTCTTCCAGTATTTCTTGTAGCTTTGGTTTGGTTTTTACAAAGTCTCTGAGTTTCTGTTTATCTGAGAATGTCTTAATTTCCTTTTCATATTTCAAAGATAGTTTTGCAGGATATATAATTCTTAGTTGGAAGTTCTTCTCCTTCAAGGCTTTCAATGTGTCATGCCACTGTTTCCCTGCCAGCATTGTTTCTGCTGAGAAATCTGACAAAAGCCCACAGGGTTTGCCTCTGAATGTTAGCTCTGCTTCGAGTCTTGCTGACTTTAAGAGTTTCTGCTTATCTTTCATTTTGTTAACACTGCTTATAATATGTCTTGGAGCCTTTGAGATCGAAATTTTGAGATCTAAATTGAGCAGTGTTTGATATGCATCTTTAATATTTATATTCTGTTCTTTCATAATTTCTGAGTTTTCTGTCAGCAGCTCAGTGACAATATTCTCTGTGTTCTCAGTTGTCTCACTCTGTTAACGAACTCCAATTCATTGTAGATTGCTCCACTTAATAGAGTACCACACGCTTCTTAATGCTTCTTCATTTTTCTTTTCTTTCTTTTTTTTTTTTTTCTGATTTGTCTTCATGGATGCTGGAGTCAGTAGCTCTGTCTTCCAAGTCAGAAAGTCTATTTACCATTTGTTCCATTCTGTTTTCCTGGCTTTGAATTAAAGTTTCTATCTCTTTGATTTTGTCCATGATCTGCTGGATTTCAGAGTACTGGTGTTCCATCAGATCAAACAGCTTGCTTAATTTTTCATTTTTCCCTGCTGTGTTTTGTACAGGGTCTAGGTGGGCTCTCTATCTAATCCTTTTGTATTCACCTTCTGACAGTTCCAGAAAGATTTCTTTGCCTGGGAAGTTCTTTGATTGTTTCTCTGGGAGGCCTTTTGAAGCCATAGGTGATTTCTAAGTTACACTTTTCTCCAGAGTTTGTTGCTTTTGGGGGCACCATGTGATTCAATAGAGGCTGGGAGAGATGCTGTGAGGATGGACTTCAGTTGTTTCTCTAGGCTGTCTTAAAATGGAAGGCAAAAGGTACCTGACAACTTCCAAAGTCAGTCAGGTTTTCAGGTGTACAGGTCTCTGTTCCCAGCTGGCAAAGTAAGCACCTCAATATCCAACCCCAGATGTTATAAACTAGTTCAAAATACAAAAAGGCTACTGCCCTGCTTGCCTCTGCTGTCAGGCCCTAGCCATAGGCAACACTGTGTAAAATACAGCTTTTCTGCTGGAAAAGTGCTCTCTGGGGAGGCAGTGACTCCTAGCCTAGGAATTAGGTCCAACTGAGGCCTCCATATGGATATATCCACTTCCCGGTGGAACAAGATGGTGTCCTGCACAAGTTTTCCACCTGCCTCGATACAGGCTACTCAATGGCAGAGTTAGAAAGATAGGCCAAAAGTGCCGAGATACACAGAGTCCAAAGCCAGGCTCTCAATATGTCACAATTTCTAGTGCTGATCCCATCAGCTGTGTGTCTGAGATTAGCTGTTGGGCAAGTCCTGGCTCTGCCCACTGGCTAAGACAGAGGAAAAACAAAGTTGGATGACGAGTTACTTTCAGTCTGTGAAAGCCAGCACTCTCCAAGAGCAGGAAACATCAGAAGAGAGGAGGCTTTCCGTTCAGTGGTATGAAGTCGAAATTAACAGCCCTATGCCATGTCCCAGAGTTCACTAGGTGTCCAGAAGTTTCTGTTTAGTTATTGGTTCAGGTCTTGGTTTCCCAAGGGATTTAAGGAGATGTTGTGTTTAGTCTGCCACCTTGACTCCGCCTCTCGTGATTCTGTTTTATACTTGTACTGTTGGCTTTGATGTCTTCATTAGCATATACTTAGAATGTCTTTTAGTGAATTGTTTGTTAATATTAAAGTATCATAAAGTACTTGTAATGAGCTTACCGCTGTGAAAACAAGAGTGGACAGAACTCATTCTTAGATTCAAGGACAGCAAAATTGAATTGAAGAAATGGATACAAAAACAAGTCAGATATAATAAAATAAAAGTAATGAGCAAAGACTAGTGGGCTTTATAATTTTTTTTTGTATTAACAGAAAGATGCTTAATAAAATCCATTTTGAGAGATTGAATAATGGATTTGATATTCAAACAGACTGAATTAATGTTACTTTTACTAGTTGGCTGATCTTGGACAAGTTTTTCAATCTCCCTATGCTATAACTTGGAAACGTGGTGATATAGTGGTTAAGTGCTATAGCTACTAAGTAGAAGGTTGGCAGTTTAAATCTGCCAGGCTGTCCCTGGAAACTCCATGGGGCAGTTTTATTCTATCCATAGGATTGCTATGAATTGGAATCCACTCAACAGCAGTGGGTTTGGATTTTGAAACTATGATGCCACCAACAATAAATTGCATAATGGGATTAAAATCACAGGATTTTTAACAAAATTAAGACACATTCTACAGTGCTTGGTCAATAGAAGATAATCAATAAATCAAAACCAAAACATGTTGCCATTGAGTCAATTCCAGCTCATAATGATGCTGTAGAACAGAGTTGAACTGATTCTGATTTATAATGATGCTACGGGAAGAGTAGAACTTCCCTATAGGGTTTCCAGAAAGCTTCCAGTGGATTCAAACTGCTGACCCTTTAGTATGCAGCTTGAGCTCTTAACTCCTATGCCACTATGTGTTCCAGATAATCGATTTAAAAAAAATAAAATAAAATTGCCATGGAGTCAACTCTGACTAGTAGCAACTCTATAGGGAAGAATAGAACTGCCCCATACGGTTTCCAAAGGCAGCCTAGTGGATTTGAAAACCCAAGTTTTTGGTTAGCAGCTGCAGGTAGAACTTAACAACTACACCATCAAGGTTTATCAATAAAGCACAGTGTAATCACTGCTACTCCCCTTTCCTATCCCATTACATTGTCGTCCCCATTATCTTCATCGCAGTTGAAACTCTCCTTCCAGGGAAGAGGGCACACCTGCTAGAAAGGATGTAATAAAGTCATGTAGGTAAGAGAAGGAGTTGAGATAAAGAGCATGGACATTGTGTCAACGAAAAATTGAAAGCAGTTGATTATGGATGCCATTGGTGTATACAGTGTGAAGGACAGTGGTAGGAAAGTAGGCTGGAAATAAAGGGTAAAGACAAAGTGTTGGGGCCATTTAATAGGACACACAGGAGTTTTGATTTCATTTAAACAGTAGAGCTCTTAGAAACATTTTTAACTATGTGAACAATAATTACATTTATGGTTTTAAAAACTGACTGCTAGTAATAATGAAGATGGATTGGAATAAGGTGCATCAAGGAAAGTTAGAGCTTGATATTTGTTCTCTGTAACTGCTATTTATCACTCTAAGAAAAATTAATTAATTAATTAATAGCTGTCTGGCACTGGGAGGGGGCTAGGCAAAGTTTATTTCGTAATTTCTCCAACTATTCCAGTCTCTAAACCCCTTAACTGTAATTCTAGTTATCTGAAAATACCTGAGCTACATGAATGGGCCAACTGCCATCGCTGTCCTCATTCTTCTTTTCCTGTGTAGTCTTTCCTTTTCACTTCCTTTTGCACTTTTCATTTTTCATTTATCTCCAACATTATTCTAAATTTTTATATCCATCTCTAACTCATTGATGATTACAATCATTCACTGAATAAACATTTACTGTATGAAAAATATGAACCATTTTCATTTACACTTCCCCCCTCATTGTGTCCCTTCCCCAAAATAAAATACATATAAATTAATTTTATTTTGAAAATACAATTTTAAGTGATTCCACAAATATTCTCATCCTTTGAAATTGTCACAAAGGGTAACAGAAATGAAAACTATTACCATCTCTTTGTTGCCTACTATCTGCCGGATCCTGTGCTACACACTTAATTTACCATATTATTCCTAATCTCCTTGGCCTTTAGTCTC
Source organism: Heterohyrax brucei (assembly GCA_028571685.1). NCBI lineage: Eukaryota > Metazoa > Chordata > Mammalia > Hyracoidea > Procaviidae > Heterohyrax > Heterohyrax brucei. Next base: position 27,463,177 of record CM053146.1, read on the forward strand.
ATCATCTGTGAAATGAATGTAATAATGAAGATAACTCAAAGTTTTAATACGACAAATATATAATGTATGTGAAAGAATGCTTGGTGTATACTATTTACTAAATAAATATTAGCTGTTATTCTTTCTATTTGGTTTAAAATAAGGAAGGATATGTGTCAGGGTATATGCTTTCACTCTGCTTATTCAATCTGTATTCTGAGTAAATAATTCAAGAAGGTGGACTATATGAAGATGAACAAGGCATTAGGATTGTAGGCAGACTGACAACCTGCTATATGCAGATGATTCAACTTTCCTTGCTGAAATGGAAGAGGACTTGTAGTACCAATTGATGGAGACTACAGCCTTCAGTATGGATCACACATCAACATAAAGACAACAAAAAACCACAAAACTGGGCCAATAAGCCAAGTCATGATAAACAGAGAAAACAATGAAGTTTTCAAGATTTCACTTTACTTGGCTTCATAGTCAATGCCCTTGAAAGCAGCAGTCTGCTGCAAATGACTTCTTTAAAATGTAAAGGAGAAAAGATGCCATAGGAGGTAGACTAATTGACAACCAGCAATAGCAGATGACTGAGGTATATTAACACAAGCCATATTGGTTTCAATCACCTCACAGGCATGTGAAAGCTAGATAGTGAATAAGAAAGACCAAGAAGAACTGATACCTTTGAATTGTGTTGGTGAAGATTACAGAACATAACATGGACTTGCAGAAAAACAAGCAGATCTGTCTTGGAAGAATATAGCTACAGGATACCTTAGAAGCAGGAGTAGGGAGACTTCATCTCTCATACTTTGGACATGCTATCAGGAAAGGCTATATTCTGAAGAAGAATATGCTAGGTAGAGTGTCAACAAACAGAGGCAGAGCCTCACTAGATGGACTGGCACAGTGGCTGCAAAGGTGAGCTTACACAATGATTGTGAGTGTGGCACAGGACTGGGTCATTTGTTTTTATCCTCACAAAACTCTGTCTATGCAACCTGAGAAATCTAGGTCTTAAAGATGAAAATTACCTTGTCCAACATAACAGATAACTTCAGTTTTGGGTTATGGATTCGAATGCATGTACGTTTGATTCATAACGTATGCTCTTTACCTACACATGTCCTTGGACTGATATATTTCAGAGAGGCTTTAAAAATATTATTACTTTGCATAGCTAGAAGAATCTTAAAATTTCACTCAGTTTGACTGATTACTCTAATGTTGGGTGTGCCACTATTGTAGAGAGAAGGAAAATTTGTAAAATTTAAAAAGTTGTTCAACTATGGAAACTATTTGTTCTTTCTCTTTAAAGTAAAATTTTCACTGTAAATAAAGGCAAAAGAATACACAAAAAAGAATATACCATCTCTCTTTTTTGAATCTCATGGTATAATGAACATTGACAGATCATATATGCTTTTCCTGTCACTGGCAATATGGTATTTTCATATTCATACTTTTAATTTCAATATATGTGGGAAGCCATTTGGTGTCTACGATAACTGTTCAAAATAATCATTTCTTCTCTGTCTCTCTCTTTCTAACCTATGGCCTGAAAATGAAAATAACCTATCTTCTTTAACTGTTCAATAAGAAATAATTAACTTTCAACTTGGGTGAGCCATTTTACAAGACAATTAAGAGTGGAAAGGGAAAGGAGGAAAACACAGAATAAAAGATTATAGTTATGTCTTTAGAAAGCTTTAAATGTGACACTTTACTTTTCATTTTGAGGATCATTAATTTCCTCCTAATTTACAAACTAGGAAGACAAATTTAGCTGTCCACTTCTATTACACAAATAGGGTTCACTGAATCAACTGTTTAGTTTGTTCTAAAATTTTTAAACAAATAATTTTGTAGTTTACATTTATTCCTTTACCTTACCAGATATTGGGTGACACAGAGGCAACACAACTCTAAGTCTTTGCCCTCAAGTTTCTAATCATCTGGGAGGGAGGAAACAAGCTAACAAGCAAATAACAAAACCCATGAGTCAGATCCGACTCGATGGCACTTGGCTTGGCTTGGCCACAATACCACATGACAGAGTACACATTGTGGAATGGAATTAACTGTCACAGGAGTTTGGGAAAACCTAGGGATGAGGGCACGGGACAATGGAGTTTCAATGGTAGAATTCTTGCCTTCATGTACTTCATGTAGAGCCATCTGCCAGTAGAGACTTACATGTTGCTATCTTTCTGAGGAGGTTTCAGGAGCTTTTCCAGACTAAGACAGATTCGAAGGAAAGGTTTGGTATTGTGCTTCTGAAAACCAGCCAACCCAAAGCCCTGGCCCTCAGCAACTGACCAAGGGATGGCACAAGACTGAGAAACATTTTATTCCCTTGAATGCAGCGTTAGTGTGAGTCTGTGAGTCTGGGCTGTCTTGACGGCAGCAATAACAACAAGGATGAGAGGATGCTTGAGCTGAATACTGAAGAATGGGTTACAGATGTCTTGTTCTGTTGTTTTTCACTACTGATAGAAGAGAAAGACTATGTCTAAAACCATGGACACCTAGGAGTAAAGACAGCATGTGAGGACTGTGCTAGTTCAACACTGCTAAAACAGAAAATACCACAGAGAGAGGACGGTAGATGAGATCAGGCCCAAGACGAGGCTGCAACTTCACAAGGTCTCTGTGTGATGTTCTCAGAATAGAAGTGATTCTGTAAACAACAGAAAACCGTAACATTCTTTTTCACCAACTTGATTATATAACAAAATATCTGTGTGAGAATAATCACTTACTGGCAATGTGTAGAATGGATTAGAAAATTATATGCATGATCAGTCTTAAAAATTAACAGTTCATTTATCAAGTAAAGGTAGAAAGAAACACACTTATTCTTACTAGATGCCAAGTTTGACTCTCTCAAACCCACTCTTTTGCTAGCACGCATATTTATTTTTACTCCAATTTTTCACAATCAAGGAGATAAGAAATTGTCATATTAGAAAAGTTACTCAGTTAAAACCTGAAGGTATTCCAGGAATGACTGCACTAGCTGGGAAATCTACTTTCAGCATCACATGAATTCATACTGAACCGACTGAAGCGTACTTTGGAATACCTAACAACTTCTTTAAAAACACTCTAATAACTGAGATTTCATGTGGATAAGACTTGTTGATTTAAGATATGTTCTTCAAGTAAGGCCATAAAGAAAAAAATGAGTATCACTTATAAAAATTCTTTGTGACAACGCATCACTGGCCACATGGAGAATATTATACAGTCTTTTAGTCTGTTCTTTGCAAACAAAGCCGCAAGTAGATGAAACTGACAAAAATTTGTCTGATGCCATAGATAAGTGTTTACTTTGGATAAGGGGAAGACAGTGCACTACACTGGGAAACCCAGCATAACTTTTAAAAGACAAGATCATAGAAGTTCCATATACACACTCAAAGTCCCTAAATGAGTGAATTGCTGGGTTGAGGGCTATGGGGACCATGGTCTTAGGGAATACCTATCTCAACTGGTATCAGACAGTTTAAAGAAACATGTTCTATGTTCTACTTCACTGAATAGCAATCTTAAACAAATGTGAGTGGCCATCTAAGACATTCCACTGGTCTCACCTCTTCAAGAAAAACACAAATAAACACATTGCCATTGAGTTGATTCCAACTTATAACAACCCTATAGGGCACAGTAGAACTGCCCTATAGAGTTTACAGAGCAGCTGGTGAATTTGAACTACAGACCTTTCAGTTAGCAGCCATAGCACTTAAGCACTGTGCCATGAGGGTTTCCACTTCTTCAAGAGCAAGGGAGAAAGATGAAAACTAAAGACACAAGGGGAAAGGTTAGTCTAAAAGACCACAACTACCACAGATGCCACCAGTCTTTTACAACTACATTGTGCCTGGCCACCACCACTGACTGTTCTGACAGTGATCATGACAGACGGTCCTGAACAGAGCCGGAGAAAAATATATAACAAAATTATAACCCACACAAAAGAAAAATGAAAAAAAGAAAGACCAAACTCACTGGCCTCATAGAGATTGGAGAAACTCTGAGAGTATGGCCCCCAAATATCCTTTTAGCTTAGTAGTGAAGTCACTCCTGAGGTTCACCCTTTATCCAAAGATTATACAGGCCCATAAAAATAGAATGAGACAAAAGGGGCACAAGAGTCCAGTAGCAAGGACTAGAAGGCAGCAGAGGACAGGAAGGCTGGATTACCAGAGACCCAAGATCAAGAAACTAGAGAGCTGATATATCCTGGAGTTATTAGCCAATATCATAAAAGAATATCTATACTAGCTGTTTAATGATAATCTACTTTGCTTATAAACTTTCATCTGAAGTGTGATGAGAAACAAGAAAATTTATAAAATAAGTAAAATAATTTTTGAGAAGTCTTAGTTTTTGTCTATTGAAGGAAATATATTTTCCAGATAACTTTAATAACAGCCACTCTCCACCACAGGAATCAAAGGTTGAAAGAAATTCTGGTGGTTGGATGGAAGTCAAATATAAGGAAACAACATAGGAAGAAGAATAGAGATCTAGTCTCATCATCAGAATTAATACTGATTATCCTTCATTATCACAGGACCCAGTTTTTGCTTATATGGTATATGCCATAAATTAGAGTTCATGGTGCTTATAAATCCACATGGTAAGAGAATAAAATATTTAGCTGAATTCTCTCCTTCTTACCAGTTAAAAGCAGAACACTGTTAACCCCAAAGGTTGTTTTAAATTAATCTAAAAGAAACTTAATCTTATTCTAAAAAGTAATATAAAAGAAAGAAATGATAATATGACATTGATCAATGGCTTCCTTAAAATTCACGCTCCTATATAAAAACCATTTTGAACAAGAACTGAAGATCAAGAGGCAAAAAAAGTGCATATAGAAAATTTAATCTGTAGTTCCCAAAATACACTGTTTGAACATTAACCATTACAAATAATATTCCCCATAATAGATTCTGATCTTACTATGATTGCTGATCATCAATTAATCCTGTCAAAGTCCATTATAATCTCTTTGATTATTAGTGAACTCACAAAAAAAAAAAAAAACAACAACAACACAGGAATAGTTTTTCTCACACTGGACTTTAGATCCAGGCACTTGGGCCATTTACAAGCATTGATTCACTAATGCCTCCAGGAAAAGACACATGATTTCCCGTCATTCATACTCTCATGTCTGCTATTCTCTGCTTTGTCTCTTCTTCCTCCATGCTACTGAAGTTTCTCTAGGTTTTACTCTTTTCTTCTCTCCTGAGCTAGGACAATATATTGTGAAGAGGATAGTCACAACAGTATAGACTCACTCTATTCATTCCCAGGATCCAGTTGTGCCAGGACCTTCACCCAACCTCAAAAGCTGTTTTGTTTTTCAACTGGGCTGGTGTCTACTCCATTAATCTATTAAGCCTTTGGCATTCTACCATTGCTAAGTGCTAAGGGGACCAAGATGAATGATGAGGGTCTGCCATATGATTTCAGTTACTGCTTTGCTTTCCAACTGGGTTGGAGTCTCTATTCCATTAATCTGTGAACTTGACCTTACTCTACCTTTACTTCTGCAGGTTTTCATCACTCATCTACTCTCCTTTAGTGTAATTAATGTAGATTAGTTTGGACACCCTAGGCTACACAAAGTTCCAATGGATTACTTTTAAATAAAAGAATTGTAAAGGATCAACATTCTTCTTTCTCCAGCTGAGCTTTCTCTTAGTGCCTTGAGTGAGATAACTGCTTCTGTTTACCCTAGGTAAACAAGATGTGGGGATTTGATACACCTCTGGACACAGACTAAAGTAACAGAATAAAATACTTTCTTACTACAGAATAAAAATAATGGCAGAGTCTGCATTAAGTAAATGCAGTCACATTCTCCTTCATTATCACAGTCCTTTGTTTACTAATTATTTTTTACCATGTATGATTTTTGCACAGCCTTTATCCTATTGTCTTTTACCTTTATTTGTACCCTCCATAGCACACACTTTTGCCTTGAGTGAAGAGGTCCGTAGAGTAGTGGATAACATGTACTAGACATGAAATCATTGTTGGAAGAACTAACAAGAGTGTGATCATTGTGCAACTGCTTGGAGAGGTTTAGGAAGGTTTCTATGAGCCATTGTCTCATTCTTAACTGCCCCTCTCAGTGTCTGAAATTTCTACACCAGCAGTGTACTCTAGTTTCATGTTTATGGAAATCAAAGAAAAATCCACTGCCCTTGAGTCAATTTTGGCCTATGGCAACCCCATCCATTAGACAGTAGAGTTTTCTTAACTGAAATCTTTATGACTGAAAGGCCTTTCTACTGTGATGCCTCTTGTGTATTCAAACCATCAACTTTTGGTTAGTAGCCTAAACTGTTTGTGCCACCCAGTGTCTATGAAGACACCTGTTAAATCCGTTATTTCCATTAGAAAATACAAGAGTTGGATCCGACTCGATGACACTTGGCTGTCTTGGGCTTTGACTGTTCCAGACTAAGGAAAGGAATAAGAATGTTATGCCTTCCAAACTTCCATGTGGTACTTTATGCCTAGGCATCAAGAGCCTACAGGAATTGGCAATATACAGAAAAATATCTAGCCCCCAGAGTGAGTCATCATGACTATACTTTTGTTTAAGTTTGACGGGAATAATTTTTACAGTTACTACAAAGGGACTATATCTTACTTTCTATTCATGAGCTACCAGTTGTGATTAATTTATATACAGTGATCTTACCTTAGCATTTCAGTTTGAGCCTGGGATAAGCAATGTGCACTGGGGGTGGGGTGGAGACTGCATTAACAAGTGACTTTATAGAACTTGATAAGTGCTGGATCTGGAAGGAACTGAGTACTAGTACCATTCAACATCTCCAGTACAGACAGCAAATCACAGGAGCTCAGAACGGCGTTCAGAACTTGTGTGAAAAATGGTAGGATGACCTGCTAAAACAAAACACTTTGAAACAAGATCCATTTGGAAGATCTATGAATATTTTAAATAAGTCAAACAAAATAGCAACCCACCTAATATTATTTTGACAGCAGTGTAGGTGGACAATGGGAATATTTATATGTGTACTACACCCAAAGAGGAAAAACAAAAAACAAAAAGCTACTGCCGTCAAGTCAGGTATGACTCATAGCCACCCTAGAGGTCAGAGTAGAAATGCTCCATAGAGTTTTCAAGGACTGTCTGGTGGATTTGAACTGCAGATCTTTTGGTTAGCAGATGTAGCACTTAATGCACTACACCACCAGGGTTTCTGTATACTACATACACACTCTAAAAACACACATTCATTCTTATGTCTTAATGGTACTGTATCTCATATCCAAAGTACAGGACACTCTCATTTTGGTACAGCTAATAGTGGATGGGACAGACTATGTTATCAGAGTCTTCTATCAATCATTTTTTTTTCTTGGAGATCTTTGTTCCCTTAGCCCTCAATTTTGTTGATGTAATTATTGAATTTTCCATATGTTAAGTCTTTAATTTCTTTTTCATTGTGTTTCCTTCATACTGCTAACAGTACCACTCTAATGACCTTTAAAGATCTAGGGAGGATGTGCTATTTTGTCTGACCTTCTTGGTTTTCATAACCCTGCTGAACCTGAATCACTTTGCCACAATCTGATCTGAACTACTTCCATAGAGAAGCATGACCAATATGTGTATGCATGTGTGCAAGTGTGATAGAGTTAACAACTGTAGAAAAATTCTTAGCTAACTTCTTTCTTAATATCAAAACTCTTTCCTTCTTTAGGAGTGCTGACACGTGAAAATAAAATTGTAACCTCTCTTCTGACCAGTATGCACAAAGATTTTTGAGTTTGTTTTCCTGGTTATTCTTGACTTGATAACCTGACAGAGTGTGCCAATTTTCAGCCCGCCACCCAGATAAACAATACTGTTCCTGAGAGAAAGTAACCAGCCTGCAGATGTTAATGACAACTTGTCCTGAAACAAAGAAGACGTGCTTCTCCACCCATCTCACCTCCTCTGAGTACCTGCATGTCTGCAACCCTGGCCTATCTGTCTTACCTTTCCTAAACCCTTCTATAAAACTTGTCAGCCTGAACTGAAATAGTAAGATGGCCTTTAGGGTACTAACCCACCATCTTCTCAGTTTGCCAACAATTAGAATAAAGCACTCTTTAGAATTCAATCCGTGTCTCTGTGCATTGGCTTACTAGTGACAGGCAGCACAAGTCTGCAATTGGGTTTTTCCCCAGTAACAAAAGTAAGAGGAATATATACGCTTTTTAGTTATGCATATATTTGGTTCATTAAGAAAAAAAAAAAAATCCAAACACAGTGGTTTAACAAGTTGAGTCTCTCTTTTACCTCTGATACTTAGATTGTGTCTTTTGTCCCACCAATTGTTGCCTCAAGCTCAAGAAGTAGCTGCTTTGGCTTTATCTTAATGTTTTATGTAGGAAGAAAAGTAGGTAAAAAAAGGAAGCAAAGCTTTCCCAGAAATCTCTAATATCTTTCTTTGTATGAAATATTGGACCACACTATGCCACATGACCAATGATTTCTCCAAGAATGGCTGGAAACTTAATGGTTTGTTTTACATTTTTGTTCTTTAAACTGAATACATCCCCATCTTGAACAATGTAAGCCAGCCAACCCAAGTGTCGTTGAGTAAGATGAGACTCATGGCGACCCTAGGGACCAGAGTAGAAGGTTATTGTTATTTATTTTATATTCAAATTTACAAAGGAAGAAGGAAAGTGACACGATAGTGTAGGTGAGTTTTAGATTTTCTAAAACTATAGAAAGATAATTACATTTTCATGATCCTAAATTTTACATGGAGAACATAAAGAATCCAGGCTAATAAGGATTGTAAACCCATATGCTTACAGAGGTTAGGCAGGTGACCTAAAATGAGAAGTGCTATTAGGGCTTGTGAAGCCATGGGGATCTGAGGGCTCATCTGAGAGAGGATACAGTTTCTCAGTTCCAATTAATCATGGCAGGTAGGAATATTCACCACAGCCTTTTATTTTTCCAAATACACTAAACATTATCATCTTCATGTCAAATTTACCATTTTCAATGGTTGTGTTATCAAAATTTTAAAACATTTCAGGCTGTTTTGATTGCTGTTGTAGTGTAATATGTTCTAAGGTCAGGTAATGAGAGGCCTCCCAGTGTGTTCTTCTTCTTTAGTAGTACCTTCCTTATCTGGGGCTTCTTCCCTTTCCAAACAAAATTGGTGATTTGTTTCTCCATCTCATTAAAAAATGATGCTGGAACTTGTATTGGGATTGCATTATATAAACAGATTGCTTGGGTAACATAGATATTTTCACAATGTTAAGTCTTCCTATCTATGAGCATGGTAGGTTTCTCCACTTATGTAAGTCTCTCTTAGTTTCCTGTAGTAAGAATTTGTAGTTCTCTTTGTAAAGTTCTGCTATTTCTCTGGTTAAATTTACTCCTAGGTACTTTATCTTGTTAGGGGCTACGGTACACGGTATTGACTTGGTGACTTCTTCCTTAATAATCTTGTTGTTGGTATAAAGGAATCCTACTGATTTACTTATGTTTATCTTGTATCCTGAGACTTTGTTGAACTCTTCTATCAGAGGCATCTGGGTTCTTAAAAGCTGCCAAGCTGCCATCTGACGGTACAGCAAATGGCCCCAACTCAACAGGAATGGATGATCACCGAGGACAAGAATGACATGGGCAAAAGAGAATCCGGAAGACAGAGGGACCCACATGAGTGGGTCTCTCCCTTGACTCGTAACCAGAAGAATCAGATGGAGCCCGGCCACCACTAGTGATAGTCAAGATTGAGCTCACCAAGTGGAGTCTGGCAACAAGAGAATAAATAGGCATATACCCTGAGATCTTCAATAAAACACTGCAACTGATGGTCTAGGAGCTTTGGAGTTCCCCTGGGAGCATGGCCCCTGTCCCTGATGCTGCCCCTGTCCATAAATCAGAATGAAGGTCAACTTTTCCGACAGCAATGAATTGGACGTGGCGACGCAGAGTGACCGTATCTCGTAGGAATTTTATGGTTCTATGCATCTATAGGATGTCATCCTGCTGACTTCTTGCTGGAGGAAGTGGAGTGGGGGGAGAGGAGGGGATAGAAGATTGTTGGGAGGATAAGACACGTATGAAGCAGAAGGGAAGAGCGTGCTGTCACCGGGCAGGGAGAGCAGTGGGAGATGCATATAGGTGAGCATGCGAATTTATATAGGAATGTATGTTTTCATTCAATCATAATAAAAAAAAAAGAGAGAGAAAGAAAAAATAAAAGAACATTTTAGCAAAGCAAAATACGTCTTCGAGTTAGACCTGTCCTATCAGGTAAGAATTTGGGACTTCAAGATAGTATCAATTTTCAGGTCCTTTAAATACATCAAGCTGTATCTTGTCTTCCTATATGAGGCCATTACAGGATACTCCTCATGGCAATATAAAGTGATTACTTAAAATAATAAGAGGCAGCCCTGTAAGCCCCAAAGACAAGATCCTTTATAATTTGCCTTTGAAATCTGATTTTGCAACTCTACAAGTTTCTCTGTGTCTTATTCACAGTTGAAAACAAACACAGAATTTAATTAAGTTGTTGGACATGTTTATGTTTCAACATCAATAATTACATCTTTGGTGGGTATAATTTACACAAACTGAATTGCTTTGTAAAGGCTATTTATATTCACTGTTAAATTCTACCTGGAGCAATATTCCTATTCAAAGAATGGTTGTTTTATTAGGTGTTTTTGAGTCAGTTGTGATTGAGATAGACCTTATATGAAGGAGTATTACAGTCTTATAGGGTTCTCTAGGCTATTTATGAAAACAGATCATCACATTTTTGTTTCACAAAGTAGGTTCAAACAAATAACCTTTTGATTATCAGCCTCTACTTAACAGTAATGCAACCAAAGCTCCTATGCAACAAATATCTAAACTAAAACAGAATGTTTCTTTTTTACCGGTTAGCCACCGTGGGTTTTCAGTGTGTGACTAAATTTAGAAATGCTCACAGGCACATGAAAGAATTCCATTTAATTGACCTGGCCAGGTGCTAATGGTTCCAATGATTCTGCCAATGAGAGAAGAACACCAACAATGATGACTGCAAGAACCACGTAAAGTATCTGTAAGTTAAAGTCTAAAAACTGTTTCTCCCAACTGTTTAGAAAATGGCTTGACTTTTTCCCTGAGTTAACTGTATATGAGGTAACTGACTAAGTCAGTCAGTGCCTGACATTCAGTAGGATAGCCAGGTGGGACAAGTACATGTTAAATAAAGAACAACCATTAACAAAAGCCAAAATCTTGGAACAGGAGTGATGATATACCATGGAGATTAAAACAAAACAACACCACCACCACCAACAAAACCTCCAAATAATAAATCGTGATCAGCTTCTAAAAATATATTGAATATTATTTAAGTGAGAAAAAACGTATTAAGAACATAAGTAATCATGGGAACTTATGGAACATAATTATGTTGAAATAACTTCATATATTATCCCTCAATGTCAGCTAGAATTCTGAGTTGGACACCTTGCCTTTTGTATTAATTACAGATTCATTTTTATTGACCTTTTCTAATCTTTGTGCCAATGTGTGTTTTGCAATCTGCACAGGTATACCCCTTGGGTCTTTAGTTTCAGTCTCACTACAATTTTTTATGCTAGTATCTTTCTCAAATAGCAAATTTGCTAGCTATAAAATAAAAATGACTTGTCTGTTTTATCTCTCTATTTCAGCCAAAGTAGCCAATGTCATGGTGGAGTGTCTTGAGTAATTAAGAAGAGAAAATGTGCTCAGCATAAATTTAAACCATACAGATGAGCTGTACACATTGTAATAGCACGTATCTTAAAATTAACTCACTAAGGCCACCTGATTTTTTGAATACCAATTGTATCACACATCCTACCTTTTTTCCCAAATAATTTTATTCCCAGGGCCAAGGCTAACTTGAATTGATACAACAGAGTAAACGAAATACTTCCAGTTAATTCCTTCAGTTCTTTCTTAATAAGTGTTACATCACTTTAACAACTTCATATTTCATGAGATATTACTTATGATCTTTTGGTTCTTATTAGTCAATCTATTGTTAGTCTTTCAACAGATGGATTCAATCTAATAATTATAAGCATTATAACAAGTAAATGTTAGGACATGGGAGCCAAAGTATGACCCTGAATATATCTCACCTAAATTTAACAACCTTCTCAAGAATAGATTTGATGCACTGTAGGATGCACTAAAGGATTGAAGACCAGATGAGTTGTGAGATGACATTGAAGACATATATGAAAAAAGCAAAAAGTCATTAAAAAAAACAGGAAGGAAAGACCAAAACAGATGAGAGTTTCAGACACTCTGAAACTTGCTCTTAAACAAAGAGTTGCTGAGGTGAACAGAAGAAATGGTAATGTAAAAGGAACTAAACGGAAGACTTCAAAAGTAGGTAAAAAGAAGTAATAGAATGTGCAGTGACCTTGAGTTAGAAAATCAGAAGGGAAGAATATCCTTTGTATTTCCTAATCTGAGAGAACTGAAGGAAAAATTCAAGATTCAAGTGGCAATACTGAATGATTCTATGGGCAAAGTATTGAGTGACACAGGAAGCATCAAAAAGAAGCAATCAACATTTCAATCATTTCACTGTGTAGCATGTCATCAAAACCAACGGTACTGAAGAATTCAGTCCAATCTGCACTGAAAGTACTGGCAAAAAAAAACAAGCCCCTAGGAATTGACATGATACCAACCGTGATGTTTGAACAAATAGATGCAGCACTGGACATACTCACTTGTACGTGCCAAGATATTTTGAAATGAAAGCTAATTTAATGGAATGTGGAAATTATCAAACAGTGTCATTAATACTATAAACAAGTAAAATTTGCTGCAGGTCATTTAAAAGTGGTTATAGCAATACATAAACAGGAAACTGTCAGAAATTCAACCTGGATTCAGAAGAGCAAGTGGAATGAGGGATATCACTGTTGATGTCAGATGGAACTTGGCTGAAAGCAGAGAATACCAGAAAGATGTTTACCTGTGTTTTATCGACTATTCAACAGCATTTCACTGTGTAGATAGCAACAACAAAAACAACAACAAACTGTTGATACTATTTGGAAGAATGGGCATTACAGAACACAATTATGTGGCATCTCTACATAGATCAAGAGGTGGTTTTTCAAACAGAACAAAAGGATACTGAGTGGTTTGAAGTCAGTAAAGGTGTATGTGAGTCAGAGCTGACTCCTTTCATCATAGTTATTCAACCCACATGCTGAGTAAATAATCCAAGAAGCTGAACTATATAAAGAAAAACAGTACATTAGGTTTGTAGGAGGATTTAACAACCTGTAATATACAGATGGCACAACTATGCTTGCTGAAAGTAAAGAGGACTTGAAACACTTTTTCATGAAGACCACAGGCCACAGTCTTCAGTATGGATTACACCACAATTTAAAGGAAAGACACCCTCACAACTGGACCAGTAAGCAATATCATGATAAACTGAGAAAGACTGAAAGATTTCATTTCAGTTGGATCCATAATCAACATCCATGGAAACAGAAATCAAGAAATCAAAAGACATATTTGCATTGGGCAAATCTGCTGATAAAGATCTCTAGTTTGAAAAGAAACATCAATGTCACTGTGACTACCAAAGTGCACCTGACTGAAGCCTCTGTATTTCTAATCACCAAATATGCATGCTGAACAACGAATAAGGAAGACTGAAGAAGAATTGGCACCTTTGAACTATTGTGTTGTCAAAGAATATTGAACATAGCATACACTGCCAGAAGAACGAACAAATCCGTCTTGGAAGATGGACATTCAGAATGCTCTATAGACGCTTACATCGTGGGACTCTGTCTTACTCTCTTTGGACACATCAGGAGAGACCAGTTCCTGATCATGCTTGATAAAGGAGAGGCTCAGCAAAAAGGAGGCAGACTCTTAACAAGATGAATTGACACCATGGCTGCAACAATGTGCTCCAACATCGCGATAATGATGAGGATGGTGAAAAACTGAAAAGTGTTTTTCTCTATTGTATATAAAGTGGCTATGATTCGGAACTGACACAATGGCACCTAACATCAACAACAAATATTTGGACAAGTTATGTAAACTTTTCTCAATTTCATGTCTTAACTCCCTAATAAGAAATATGCTCTTATCCATCAAATATTAATTATATTGAACTTTGAAATCAAATGATGCTTAGTGATTGAATTATAATAATGTGTAACATAGAAAAACCATAAGTAAAATTACTTTGTCTAACCAGAACAGATTCAATAATTTGGAGACCAATGTCCTAACCTGTCCTAACCATCGTTTCTATGTGTACCACAGAGGATCTTTCACAAAGTTATTAAATTCTGAAGGAACTTTCCATTTGTTTCCCAAGCTGTGAACAGAAGGAAGAGCACTACAAAGACAGAAATGATGGAGTTATGTTCGAAGATTAGAAAGACAGTCTGTGAGGCTGGAATGTAGAGAATGAAAAGAAGATTAACAGAGGTAAGGGTGGACCAGCAGGTGCGGACAAATCATGTAGGACCTTGCAGTCACAGAGAAACATACTGATTCTACTTTCACTTCAAGAGAACGACAGCATCTAAATCACTCTGAGTAGATAATAGACTCTTAGAAAAGTAGATTGGACCCAGGAAGATCATTTGGGAGACTGCACCAGTAGTCTCTGAAGAATAATACCATTTGGACTAGTAGAGATAGTGAAAACTTCCTATATTTTCAGATGGCAGAGCTATAGGGTTGCTATGAGTCTGAATGAACTTAATGGCGATGGGTTTCGTTGTTTGGTTTGGGAGTTAATTGACTTCTTGATGCTGTAGGAGAGCTTCCCTGCATGTGGTACTTCACATAATACACATTAATTTACATATTTTCAAAGCCATTTTGCATTTTTTTTAATCTTGTTGGTCCTAGCTGGAATTCAACAATATTTAGGAGAGGTAGTTTTACCATAATTTGGTGGATAGTTGGCAGAAGAGAATTAAGGTTTTACAATATACCAGTACAAAGGCTAGCTCCCATATATACATCTTTTATGTTGAGGGATTTGCTAATTCCTACAGCAACACAGGCCATCTAGACCAGCTCTTTTTGCTAGAAAGTCAGCCAGTGACATGGCAGTCAGAAAACAGCCTGAATTAGAAGACAGAAATTTCTTTTTTACAGATGCAATCTAATTCCAGTTTCCATGCTCAAATATTTCTTCAAAAACACAACTAAATAGCTTGTCCAATGGATATTCACAGCATTACTTATACACACACACACACACACATACTCACATATATGCACTTACATATACACACACGTATATACTCACATATATGCACATACACATACATACACATACACATATACACACAGACTCGTATTTTCTTGAGGCAAGAAGTATACTAATAACACACAAAGATGAGAGAAGACAGCAGGCACTGTATGTTTTTAGTGTTGGATTCAGGCAGAATAAAGGAGAACAGGGCAGGAAATAAGGCAATCTGATATTCTCACTCTTCTTAGTGGTTAGTTTTTCAGACCTTTTCTTCTTCCATTGCTAGTGTTCTTAATGTGGGGGTCTCGGTCTCCAGTATTTTTGTTACAAATTCTCATAGATTTAGCTCAATAGGAGGCTGAGACTACTCTTCCCTACCTGAGAAATTCTCACTGATACATGTTTAGCAATTATGTCAGTAATTAGGCAAATCTGTTCTTTTATGCCACCCAGTAGTCAATCCCTTGGATTTAAATAGGTCTAAGTTAGAATGTCAGCTCTGTTACTTACCGGAGATGTGACTTGAACAATTCATTTAGCATCTCTGGCCTCTACAGATAATACAAACATCTATGCTAGTAGTTTTTATTTTTTAAAATTTTCATTTATGTTTCTCTTTGTTTAATGTAATGTCTGGTCTCAGTGGTGAAAAAGAGTAGTACTTCCAAATAAAGGAATTGGCAGGACTGATTTGTTGAGAGAATCAGTAGCTTACAGACCATAATTCACAGGTCTCTCAGATATGTTTATTAAAATGTAGACTCTTAGATCCAAAACTCAAAGATACTGATTCCTAAGTCAGTCAGGTAGTTTTGGAAGCTACACTTTTCATAAGCAATTTAGGATTTACTGACACAGATTTTCTGTAACTATCCCTGGAAGGAAAAATAAAAATGCAACAAGTTTGACTAATGATGCTTATCATCTCAGAAGTAAGGCTTTCTTGACTTTGGCTCCTATCATGAAATTTTGGACCTTCACTTCCTACACATCTGTTATGACCTATAATTCCAGGAAGGATGTTATCTAACTGTACTCTTTCTGATTTTTTTTTTTTATGGGTCACAGATTCCTTCTGTAGACTGCACCTGAATTATTTATGAACTATTACAATTTTTGTCTTTGTTCTCAGCTTGCCCTGTGCTTTAGATTTTTACCTTGACTTCTTAAAACTGCTAAATTACATATGAATCAGAGCCATGGTAGCACAGTGGTTAATTAAGAGCTTGGCTGCTAACCAAAAGGCTGGTGGTAGGAACCCACCAGCTGCTCCCTAGAAATACTAGGGGCCAGTTCTACTTTCCTTATGGTGTCACTATGGATCAGCATTGACTCAATGGTAACACACGAATAACAAGTTTCTTATCAAAGTAGTAGAGTTGTCTTCTGTTTAGCCTGGGTAATGCAGAATGTTAGATTTCCAAATATTCTTACAGAAGTTTCCAGGTTAGTTGTCCGTAAATTATTCTTGCTACATATGGGAGAGAAGCATGAAGTAAAGACACTACTCATGAAGCATGAAACAGAGATACTACTCATTCTTCATGTTCTGTCTCTGCTGATCAAGAGCAGCACTAGATGTCCCGTAGGGCACTTGGCTATGGGCCCACAGAACTGGGAACTCTCAGAGGAGACATTTTCTTACCCAATTTGCCTGACGTTGCCTTCCTGAATTCCACTTTGACTACAGAATGCACTTGGCTTCTTGGACTTCCCTGCAAGCTCTAACAGCTCTCCCGGGCCAGGACATCAGGTAAGCCCTGCTCTTCCTTAACCTTTGCTTCGTGTGCTGCTCCACGCTCGTGTAACGTGTACTTTCTATACTACATTCCTCGGTCCTACAATCGTTTCAGTAGCTCTGTTTTTCCGACTGAAGTCAGAAAGATACGCATAGTAAACAATGCAGCTCTCAGTTCTGATCCTTCACATTTTACAGTCCAGAGAATTACAGATATAAAAAGAAAACTCAACAGAACACTTGTGACCTAACCTTTTCTGTTGTTGTTTTTAAGAGCATATCAGGTTATTTTCAGTGACCTGTGGGGAAAACACATAGAACCCTTCAGACATTTCTATTTTATTCATAGAAATCAATATCGATATTTTAGTCACAAAAATTTACCTCATGTTTTTATCTAGACTCTGAGATGTAAGAATGTAAAGCCAACTTCTCTCTCCTGAAGCTTCTAGTTTCAGGCAATGGGATTCAGCCTTAGAGAAATATGAGAAGGTTGCTTGAAATTTGTGGATGAAAGAGATTATCATTGCAAATTGTGTTAACCTTCTTACTGCATGGTTGGTCATCACCAAGAGTTCAGCCTTCCAGACTGCAATCACATATAATATCAGAGAATTAAATCACCCATCATCAACCCTTCAAGTACAGTTTTAGCAACTGTACACTTAGAATTCCGTGTATGTTTTGACTGAACAAGAAATGTGCAATCAACGGATACATTTCAAAGTCCCATGACACTTTTCTTTCCAGAGTCACAAAGCATACCCATTAAAACTAGGCAGAACTACAGACGCATATGAAACTACATGCAGCTGGAGCCTCTCACAAGTCCCACTCAGAGTGATTGACTTCAAAGATTTTTATTAACACTCATACTCTCATTGATATCCTATAGTTAGACTAAAATGGGATCAGTCTTCTGCTGTTATTTTTAATGATTTAATGCTTCCACTCATAACTTACCTTTGAATTATACCAACTGAATGTGATACATGCAGCAGGCACGAATGTTAAGAGGTCACATCAGTAATGATTAGGCCTTAACTGGCTTTCATGAGAGTTTGATTTGACTGGCTTCCTCACCATTCATGCCATCACTGAAAGCTATATAAGCTACTTCAGGTCCTTTGGCCCCTTCCTCCCAGCAAAAAGGCAATTTAGTCAAAGCTTTATGCCTAAGAAACATGGTCTGTTTCTGGACTCACTAAAAAAGCCAGTCATTTTTAGTCTTAATTCTCAAAAAATAACCGTTACCAATAACTTGGATATCTATAACTTGCTGAATTCTTTCTGATCTTAGAAATGCTCTCCTAATAAAGCTCTGCTTTAGTTCCTCTTCACTTCTCAAGGTTTAAGCTGTCAGAGCCCATTTTCTGCACATTTCTCTAGGTTCACTTCTCCGCCTCTTCTTTTCTTCCTCTGTTGCCATGGCTCTTAATCCCCCTCCCTTTCTCTGTTGTTACACACACAGACAGCTGTTTTGTTAAACTGCTAAGGAGACTGCATACATCATGACGCTTAAGCAAAATTTCACAGGAACACGGTATTCTCTGGTGTATGGTCAGTGTTACAGCCACCTGAGGGAAATCAACTTTAATAACATCCAACATAAAACCTATGTTTAATTTCCTCAGTTGTCATAAAATTGTCTTCATATCTATTGTTTATCCAAGATGAAAACAAATTGCAAATACTGCATTTGCCTATTATGTCACTGAATGTCTGCCTAATTAAAAAGAGTTTGTCTGTCTCCCATATTCTTCATATACTGATTCACTTAAAAAGACTAGGCCACATTTCCTGCAGAATATCCCATGCTGGGAATTGGTCTGTTTCTTTGTGATTAGATTCAGATCAACATTTTTAGTAAGAAGACTACTTTGTTTCATCAGAAATCAGATACGGTTAGACTTAACACAAAAAGCAATTCTTCCATTGACTATTTGGTTGAGATCCTGACTATGTGAACTCTCTAACAAAAAAGTACATATTCTTCTATTGCATTAATTGATTAATGTGTTTGATGATGCTTTGAAATATCTACCCTCCTTCCTAAAGCAATATTTATACTTAAGAATTTCAGTATTTATTGATAATCCTTCCCTTAGTAAATTAATGTATTTAAAGATAAAAGTAAACTTTTTGTGCTATCATCAAAAACATGATGTTTTTAACTGACATTCTTATATGAAATGGTTTCATCCCCATTTTCTTTTCTTCTCTTTTGTCACTATGGCATAATTATTTTTAATTCACTATGTTATCCTTTAATCCTATTAACAATATATATCCCAAATTTTGTCTGTAAAGCAAACACATTATCTGTACCTTTTATATTTTATTTAATTAATATATGAGTACTCACTTGCTGTTTGGAACTAAAAGATGCTCCAGACTCACTTTGACCTTTCCTGTGTCACACATGAAATCAGTCTTTTCAGATGCTCACTGCATTGTGTCACTGTTGTTGTTATTGTTTTATGCTGAATGATATTTACAAATCATGATGATGAGCATTAGATGCACAAATCTAATGTGCATCATGGTATCCTTTGGAACATACACAACAGTTAGATTGATTCAAGATCAACTAATAGATGCTCAAAAGATGCATATTAGGTGCACATGATAGGTGTGTCTACGTACAATCGCTTTATATTGATACTTCAAATTATAACCCAGTTTTAGAGCATTCTTCCTCACTGTTCCCATTTTGTATTTGTATCTCCTTGCTCTCAGTGGAACCCCGGTGGTGTAATGATTAATTGCTACATCTACTAACCAAAACATCGGCAGTTCAAATCCACCAGGAGCTCCTTGGAACTCTATAGGACAGTTCTATTCTGACTTACAGGTTCGCTATGAATGAGAATCAACCAGAGAGCAGTGGATTTGGGGTTTGGCGTTCGGGTTTCTCTCAGTAACATCAATGTCTCTCCTCATTTGATCTTTTGTACAATAGAGACATAAAATAGTTTAAGAAAACAACACCGGTAACAAGAGGAGCAACCAACCAATTAAGAAAAACTCAGGATATTTTTACAGTAGATTTGAATTTCAGACTGTATCTTCCTAAGCATTTCAATCATGAATAATGTGTCATACTTATTTCCTTTATCTCATTTTCATCTACTACACACCAATAATTATTTTCATTAGTTTCTGTTTATTTTTCCTATTATTCTCTTGGCCAACAGAGTGACAGATCTCCAGAGATACAGAAGAATATCACATATTCTTATTTCCTTTTATTTTTAACACAAAAGTTACCCCACCATAATCATTTTTAATACTTTGTATACTTGAAATCACATCATTTCATAGGAAACATTTTGATTTTTCTTCTTCTTTACTTCTACTTCACTCGGTGGTATACCATAAATTACACCAGAATCTTGGATATGTTTCCAGTATTTTATAATTACAAATAGTAACTAGAATAAAAACCTAGGGTATTGCTTTTAGGTGTGGAGGGATATCCCTGATTGAATTCCTAGACATGGGGTTAATGGAATAAAAGATAAATTCAGAGGTAGTTTTGTTGAAAATTTCCAGCTATATATTCTTTGTAGCTGATTTTCAAATCTATAACTAACTTCATTGCCTTAATCCTTCTCTCAACATCTGCCACCAAAAAACTGTTTGACTTTTTACAAATACATTAGCTTTTACCTATATCTCTCAGAATGGAGTGACTACAACTGAATCTAACATTCTAATACACAAGCTCGAGTTGACTTCAGCAATTATTTCCCATTGTTAAACACTGGGTTTTTCTTGGCAGATACAACTCCTTGCCACACCAATAACTCCTACCGATGGTCTTATGATCAACTTAAATGCCTAAGTCTTTCCAAACTTGCATCTTCCATTTCATGAACTTGAAAGAGTGGCATTTTGGATCCAAGCAGGAGTCTCCTTCACATTTCTTTACTTTAGATGTTATTTCCATTAATTAGATACATTACACCCTCTGCTAATACAGTGCAGCAAGCACTCTGTCCTCCAGTGTATTACCAATCAACCCCTTCCAGCTTCAGGTCAGCCACGCATTTCATTAAACTGCCTTCATTATCTTCATCCAAAACCCGAATTAAAGTGTTTAATGGACAGAATTGAGAACGCTAACCCAACAAAGACCCAGAGGAACTGAATTTTAAATATTAAAAATCTCCTTTAAGTGTAGATTTATTCAGTGATGCATTTATTGAACTTTCTATGTTCCAATCCTTTTTTCTTTTGATAATAGAGATAGTATGATCCGATATTAAGTCTTTTGTATTTAACTGATATATCTGGCTGATAATGCTGACACAATAAGGCAGAGAAACTTTTTTTTTTAAGACACCACTAGTGTTTTCACCAAAAAAAGGGGGGGGGGTTTAACAGATGTTCCATCACTAGTTAGGCAGCTGTTCCAGATCAGTAACAGTATTTATGTATGTCAACTATCTCCTTGGTATCTCTCATAATGACTGAGATAGTTTTATTAACTGTATTGATTATACAACTGAGGAAACTAAGTTTCTGAGGAAGGCATTTATGCAAAGCGTGTGGGTAATAAATGTCAGTACAGGGAATTGTGGTATGGTCTCACATAGCTCAGAATTGTGATCAGCTGCACACGGTAGGAGTGTATTGTTGCTGTTGTTAGATGCCTCTCGGTCAGCCACTGACTCAAGATGACCCCGAGTGTAACTCAAGAAAACACCACTATTGTAATCCATAGGAATGTCATCTGCTGATAATTTGCAAGTATATCTTCAAAAACTTGGCTGCTAATCAAAAAGTAAGAAGTTCAGCCCACCAGCCACTCCTCCAAAACCCCACAGGGCAGTTCTGCTATGTCCCATAGAGTTGCTGTGAATCTGGCCCGACTTGACAGCACCTCATAATAACAAACAGTGGTAAGGTTGGAACCCTGCTGGCACAGAATTAAGAGCCTAGCTACTTGCCCAAAGGTTGTCAGTCCAAATCCATCAGCTGCTCCTTGGAAACCTGATGAAACAGTTCTACTCTGTCCTGTAGGGTGGCTATGAGTCAGAACAGACTATACAGAAAGGAGTTTTGTGGTCTAGTAACTGTGAGAAGACCAGGTAGAGATTTGTGAGGCAAATTGCACATATTAAATGTTCTGACAAAGAATGAAGAAAAAACTTATTCCCTACATCCACAGTTTTGTTGTTTGTTTTTCTCCACAACACTGAGAAATATATTCACATTTCAGAACTCAGGAAGTGCCAGTAATTTCTTTGACTGGATATGATCTACTTTCATTTGCTAACTTCTCTGAGGCTTCATGTCTGCTGTTTGGTCTACCACCTCGTCTCATCACTTCTAACCCATAAAAGACAGTCTTTACATAAATGGTAACTCTGTAAGGGCTGGAGCATTCTTATCTCCACTGAATTATCTCTAGAGACTAACAGAGCTCCTGGATCACAGCAAGACTCAAAAAACATGTGGAGTAAATGAATATTTAATAAATAGGTTGAAGAAGTATGAGCGAATGAATAAATACAAACTTATCACCAATAATATATTCAGACATGGATTTGAGCAAAATAATTTTCATTTTTCCCTCCATATACAATTGGATACAACTTATTTCACATTAAGCAACCTAACATGTAGAAATCTACCTGTGAACAAAATATAACTGAGGATTCAATTTTTGATTTGTTAAAAGTGAAGTTGCAGAGTCCAATCTATTCTGAGGAGATGACCTCTACAGCATGTTGTTCTACTGGCCTCTTACTAGAGGGGAGTGGAGAGGGTGGAGAAGAGGGGACAGGAGATTGTTAAGAGGATATGACATATATAGAATAGAAATGAGGAGTGTGCTGTCACTGGGCAGCAAGAGCAGTAGAAGCTACACATAGGCAGGGATGTGAACTTAAACTGGATTGTACACTTTCACGCAATCACAATGAATAAAATAAAATAAAAACTAAATAGAGAAGTGAAGTTGGCAAACCTTTTTCTAGTAAGGGCTGGATTGCAGATGTTTAAAGCTTTATGGATCACATGATCTCTGCTGCAACCACTGAACTCTGATATTGTATTTGCAAAAGCAAACACAGGTGATACAAACAAATAACGGCATGGCTAGGTTCAAATGGTATTTTATTTAAAAAAAAGAAAAGAAAACAATCATTGATCTCAATATCAACAGTCACACACTGGAATGGTTACAAGAAAAAAACTGGCAATAATAAGTACTGTTAAGATGTGAACAAGTGGAGACCCTCACAGATTACTGGTGGGAATCTCAAATGGTATGGCCAATTTGGAAAATAGTTTGACAGTTCCTCAGAACATTAAATACAGAGCTACACTACAGCCCAGAAGTTCTGTTTTTAAGTATTTATACAAGGTAAAGGAAAGCATGTCAAACAAACAAACAAAAAAAAAAAAAACAAACCTTGTTTGTGAATGTTCACAGCAGCATTATTCATAATAGCCAAAAAACAGAAACAACTGAAATGTCCTGAGTTGTTTATCTAGCTCAAGATCTACAGATACAGAAAGTAGACTAGCAGCTGCCTAGTGCCGGTGGAGGGATGGGGGCACAGCGGAAGGGATCATAGAAACTGGTGTGGATAATAATGAATTCACTTTCTTTTGGGGGTGCCGCAAATTTTTCAAATACAGGTTATGGTGATGGATGCACTAAAAACTATTCAAAAGTATATTTTAAAGGGATTAAATGTATCATATGCAAAAAAATATCAATTAAGCTATTGAAAGACAAAGAACTAAAAAATGGCAGTGGTTCCAATCTCCCTGCTACAGGACTCATAATATCTTTTGCTGTTGTTTTATTTTTTTAAATAAAGAAATAATTCAATTCACCCAAATATGTTTTATATAATCCTTCACAACACATATACAACAGGGCATACCTACGTGGTCACTGAACTAGATGAGAAGCTTTTGTGACAAATTTCAGGCAAATCACAGGCATATGTTGACGAAAATATCAGGATTCAAAGAAATGCATCCCCCTGCCTCCATGGAAATACAGAAATAAGTGTAACTCTGCTAGTCTATGCCATAGCCTCTGACATTGCTATTCATAATTAAAATATATTTGAATATTTGTTGAGAGCCTCCCTGTGTTCTTCTGGATTAATTCATATGTATTAAACACTGTGACTAACTCTGATTGCTTCACTGATAAAGTCTCTAGAACTTGGCCTAGTACCTCTCAAAAATTCTGTGCTTAATAAATATTAAAAGCGTGAAATAAAAAGAACACAGCTTTAAATTCTAGGGCTTCTGACCATTGGCTTGCAGCTGATTTTGTCTGAACTTCAGAAAAAAATTGAATGGGATGGTCATACCATCCTTACCCAATCACATCATATACATGAAAGAGCTGTGTAAATCATAAAGTGCTTTATAAATACCTAATATTGTGATTATTAGGACTACTTTACAGAGATTTGCCTTGGCTGATCTGTTCTTTGTGTCTTTTAGGCTCATTTTTTTGTTTTTTTTGGAAATTAGGAAGGAGGTATGCAAGTATATGCACACATATATAAAATGAATATATTCATGTGTATTTATAGACTGACCAAAATAAGTCTGGGAAATCTAAATGTATGGGAAATTCAGTCATGTAGGAGATGGGGAGCTTCTAAAGATATGTGTTCTACCATAGAAATCTTCCAAACCACATTGCCAGGACAATGCTTAACACATTGTTTATGATGCTCAATAAATAACTCCTGAATTGAACAGTTGATTCTCTTACAGCACTTAAATACACTCATTTTTACAAAACAAGATCTGAACTATCTGAATATCTATTACAAACATGAAATAATTAAAACAGATGAAAGACACATCACTGGGTTATAAGGGTATATTTAACTATAAGTCATAAACTTGACAATGTCAGATC
This sequence comes from Heterohyrax brucei, assembly GCA_028571685.1. Classification (NCBI taxonomy): domain Eukaryota; kingdom Metazoa; phylum Chordata; class Mammalia; order Hyracoidea; family Procaviidae; genus Heterohyrax; species Heterohyrax brucei. Next base: position 27,488,144 of record CM053146.1, read on the forward strand.
CCAGCATAAATGAAAGTCATTTTTATGAACTTCCATGTTGATGTATGAAACAACTCCTAACCAAAAAGTCAGCAGTTCACCAGACACTCCTTGGAAATCTTATGGTGTCATTCTGCTCTGTCCTACAGGGTCACTAAGAGAAGGAATTGATAGTAAAAGGCTTGAATATTACTTGTCTTTTTACATTGAAATAATGATTTATTATGTTATGATAGTAAGAATTATTGCCAGTAGGGTCTTAATTTCAATTTCATATACCCAAGAAAAGGCTTTATGGGTTTTGAACCCCTAAAATTATACGCAAAAGATGTATATTTGTATAATTCTGTGCATTTTTATGAGTGGATTATTTAATCAGATTCTCAAAATGACCCAAAGTTCTCCACAACATTGAGAATCATTTTTCCAATTTCTTATTACCTCATCAACATCAAGAACAAAAATAATAACACGCTTAGAGTTTAGTGGATTTATCCATCCTTCTCTGGTTACCAATTGCAATATACAGAGTAAACTAAGGGACATCAATCACTGCACACTGATTATGTGATAAAAGATCATGCTGTCGTCAGCATGGAAACAGCAGGCTCTTAAATTCATCACCTTTAAGATGTTTATTTTTCCTATAGTGGAAACAGATTGTACTTCAGTTAACTTGATGATCACTGGAATACATTTGTTAGCAACTGCATTAATTGCTGCATTCTGAAGTTACTTAGATGAAAGTTTCAGGAGAGGAGTGAATCTATTTCCTGACACCCAATGCCATACTGCTATAAGGAACTTCATTAAAGCATCATAAACTCATTTAACAACAGGAGTTCTTGTTGATTCACTCATTGGGTTTGTGTGTATGTATAGGTGGGCAGGTATACGATATTTTTAGAAAATTCTTGCAGTTTCTTTAAATCAAAATTCTCAACATGTATCCTATTTTACATTAGTTCTAGGTGATGCTAAGAGGTGTTATCAAAACTACCTTTAATATTTTGTAAACACGTTTGTCTTCAGAATTCTTGAGGCCCAGTTACTCTTGGATTACATTTGGAAAAGTTCTGCTTTACTTCAAAAATGAGAAGTAAAAATAATTCATAGATGATTTGTGAAATTAAAAATTAATTTAACCTTCATGAAAAAATCCAAACCCACTGCTGCTGAGCTGATTTGAACTCATAGTGACCCTACAGGACAAAGTAGAACTGTCCCATAGAGTTTCCAAGGGGTGCCTGGTACATTCAAACTGCCAACATTTGGTTAGCAGTCATAGCACTTAACCACTACTCCACCAGTTTCCAAATGTAACATTAATAGAGATTTTAAAAAAGTAATGAAATATCTTAAGAGGAAAAAAAAAAATGCCTGTAACATTTAAAAACAAACAAACAAACAACAAAAAACCACTTCTTAAAGAAATAAATGATCTTTTGGCAATGATCTCATCATTTCCTACAGTTTGGTTCATAGAGCAGAAGGAAAATTTTTCCAAAACAAGTGAGACATATTCTACTTGCTTCTATAGAGAAACATGGCCATGCACATTAAAACTGAACCCACTTCCCTTGAGTCAATTCTGACACATAGCAACCTTGTACAATATAGGATTTTCCAGGCTATAAAACATTTCAGATGCAAACTGCCACATTTTTATTCCAGGGGCAGCTGGTGGCTTTGAACTACCAACTTTCTAGTTGGCAGCCAAGTGCTTAAACTGCTGCACCATAAGCAGAGGCTTGTCTAAGGTATGGAAGGTATGGCATATGCCCTGGGCACCACTGGAAGTGTTGGGCATCACTATTAACCACTGAAATTCCCTTCTCCAGCTGTGAGACAGAATACTTATTTGAGATCCCTGGTGGGTCAAGGCTGACTGTGTGATCTTGCTCTGCTGAGTGCAGAAAGAGAAGAAACTGGAAACAAACAAACAAACAAAAAAAAAAAATGAATGAGACATCATAGACCAATTTTCATCACAGAAAGCAAGGAAGGTGTAGTTCTGATTTTCACATAGCAGAATAATGTGCTAAGCAAAAGATTAATGAGCTTGACTTGTAGTTTTAAGCTGATATTATGGTCAAGTTATTTAAAAGATGACAGATGTTTGGACAGGAACACAGTTTCAGTGCTTGCCATAGGTACTATTTTAGAGATACATGCCTTTGGACACCAGGCCTCCTCATGCACGTAAGAAGCAAAGAAGAATATCAGAAAAACATTTATGCATGCTCAAGAGCAAATTCTGGAACAAAAATATAAGGCAATCCATTTCTAGTGTTTATTGTCTATAAACAGATGGTACTCCATGTGGTACTTGTCCACTTAAGAGACTATGCTGGAATTTGGTATACATAATCAGAATGAGTTTTTCTTTCCATTAGGAAATTTACATTATAGATCCTATGTTAGAAATTTTCATTACATAAATATATCTCCCATGAAAACTGCAACCTAGAGAAGTCTGAAGGTGAGTGTGGAATTAAAGGTCCCTGGTTGGCACAAATTATTTGTGTGAAACTACTGACCTAAAGGTTAGCAGTCCAAACCTACCTAGTGGCACTTAGCTGGCAATCTAGGTCTCTAAGGATTACAGCCAAGAAAAGTCAGTGGAGCAGTTCTACTCTGTAACACTGGGGCCACGACAAGTGTAAATAAGCTTAACTGCATTTTATTTCTTTTTGGTATAGGACTAAAATCAGCAAAGGGTAGCAGCAACAACAATCTACCTCTATAATTTAAGGAGGTTCACCTTCACATTTTTCTTATTTAGGCATATTCAATGCTTTATGGGAACTGTGTGTCATTAAGTATCACCTATTAGTTATCAAAGACAAGTGGAACATCATGCTTTTGAAGATGTGCAGCTAAAATAATTACTATAATTAAATATAATACTTTTTAATAGGAGGATAATTACAGTATTGATGCTTATTTTCACTTCTGAAACTAGCATTCACATTTAAAAAGGTGTAGAAAAAGTGAAAGAAATTATATGTAAAATAGATTAAATTTTAATGTAACTTTATGATTCAAAAAGAGATACAGAGGCACTGCCATCCTCAGCTTCCTGTCCTGCATTTAGCATTTAGATCTAATAATCAGGAGACAGACAGAAAGGATTTTATATTACATATCAGTGTTTTTGCCATCATTCTACCCCTTGAAAATGCACATATCATTTGTAATATGAAGGTAATATTGTGTGTTCCCTAAAGGGTTTACTTTTCTAGACATGTTTAAAATCTAATATTTGCATTACTTAGAAATAATAAAAAAGGGATTCACTAGAATATGTTGACCATGCACCCTAATATATGCCTGATTTCCTGTTGTAATTATGAATATAGCTTTCTTTACATTCAGAAAGTAACCTGAACTTCACACTCAATAAGATGGCTAGAAACAATCAGATTGTATGTAATACTGGTAAAAATGTAGAATAAATGGAATCTTCATACACTGCAGGTGGGAATGAAGAAAGGGTGAAGCCACTTTGGAAAACATTTTTACTGTTCCTCAGGTGAGTAAACAGAGTTATTTATTCAACAATTCCAAGATAATTGAAAACATACATCCACACAAAAATTGTACAAAATTTTTATGGATGCATTACTCTTAATAGCCAAAAAGTAGAAAACAATTCAAATCTCCATCAACTGAAGGGTAGATAAACAAGATATGGCATAAACATACAATTAAATATTATTCAACCACAAAAAATTACTGTGAGGTGTCACAGTTTGGATAAACCTTGAAAAAAGTTTGCAAAATGACACCTTATATAATTTGATGCATTCTGAAAAGCCCAGAAATGGTAAATCCATAGAGACAAAGAGTAGATCAGTGTTTTTTTCTAGGAAACAAGGCTGTGGGTTTGGGAACCAGAGGGAACATCAAAAGAATGAGGTTTCTTTTTGAGGTGATAAAAATGTTTTAAAATTGACTGTAATGATGGCTCTGCATACTGGTGGCTAATACTGGAAACCACTAAACTGAATAAAAGGGTGAACCGTACTTTATGTAAACTAAATCTTAATAAAGCTGTAAAAAAGTCATCTGTTTATTGTTGTTGTTGTTAGGTACCATTGAGTCCGTTCCAACTTACAGCAACTCTGTGTACAACAGAATGAAACACTGCCTGATTCTGCACCACACTCACAGTCATTTTTACACATAGGCCCACTGTTGCACCACTGTGTGTCAATCCATCTCCTTGAAGGTTTTCCTGTTTTTGCCTGACCCTTCACTTTACCAAGCCTGACTTCTTTCTCTAAGGATTGATCCCTCTTCACAACATGTCCAGTGTAAGTAACACATAGTCTCACCATCTTTGCTTCCAAAGATGGTTGTACTTCCGCCAGAATAGATCTGATTCTTTCTTCTGGCAGTTCATTATACATTCAATAGTCTTCTCCAACACCACAACTTAAAGTCATCAATACTTCTTCTGTCTTCCTTATTCATTGTCCAGCTTTCACATGTGTATGATGTAATTCAAAATATCAAGTGTTGGTTCAGGTACATCATAGTCTTCAAGGGGACATCTTTACTTTTCAGCACTTTTTCTCTAGGAAAAGATGACTACTGATTTGTACCCTATATGGATCAATGCATCTATCATCTATCTATCTCTATCTATCTATCTATCTATCATCTATCTATCTATCATCTATCTATCTATCATCTATCTATCTATCATCTATCTATCTATCTATCTATCTATCTATCATCTATCTATCTATCATCTATCATCTATCTACCTATCTATCATCTATCTATCATCTATCATCTATCTATCTATCTATCATCCATCTATCTATCTATCATCTATCATCTATCTATCTATCATCTATCTATCTATCATCTATCATCTGTCTATCTATCATCCATCTATCTATCTATCATCTATCATCTATCTATCTATCTATCATCTATCGATCTGTCTGCCTATCATCTATCTGTCTATCTATCATCTATCTATCAATCATCTACCTATCATCTATCTATCTTCTATCATCTATCATCTGTCATCTATCTTTCATCTATCTATCATCTATCTATCTATCATCTATCTATTTATCATCTATCATCTATCTATCTATCTGTCTGTCTGTCATCTATCTATCTATTATCTGTCATCTATCTATCTATCTATCATCTACCTATCTATCTATCATCTATATATCTATCATCTATCATCTATATATCATCTATCAATCTATCTATCATCTATCTTCTATCTGTCTATCTATCATCTATCTATCTATCTGTCTGTCTATCATCTATCTATCTTCTATCATCTATCATCTATCTATCTATCTTTCATCTATCTATCATCTATCTATCATTTATCTACTTATCTATCTATCTATCTATCTGTTTGTCTGTCTGTCTATCTATCTATCTATCATCTATCATCTCTCTCCCTCCCTCTCTGTCTCTCTCTCTCTCTATCTCCACTTTTAAGCAAATGTATAAACAATTATGACTTCCTAGGCATCCCAGAATCATCAATTCAAGCAGCACTGTTAACAAAGACAAAATAATTATAATCTTCTCATAAAATATGATGAAGTTTCTTTCTATTTGACAGTGACTTGTGAGCTTGATTTTGAACAATAACATTTGGCTTTTGTTTCGCTTTTCTAATCAAGGAAAACTGACAAAACTAATGTTTTACAAATCCTCCACCATACTCACAGTAGGGACACTATAATTTGGAAATCACAAGCTTCTGAATCTGGATGACTTCATGTCTGTACACTAAAGCATAACTTTGTGTGCTAAAAGTTAAATAAGACATGTAAATGGTTTGAGCTTCAGTAACATGCAGTAGATGTGTTTGAGTCAAGAGTAGAGAGGGAAGGTAAAAAGACAAGCATGTCTTCAGCACACAATGGTTGGCTGGTTTCCCAGTCTGAGATTAGCTTAGTGTTCCATGTAGAAAGCAGGGCTTGGTCTGCAGCATGGGCACTCATTCCGCTGAAGGAGAGCTTGCGTAGATCAATGGCAGTGAGAATGGAATTCAGGCTATAGAGAATACCCATTAGCAAACAAAAGTGACAGAACATCCAACACTCTACATAATAACATATGAGGTTACTTTGCTTTGAGAAAAAAAAAAAAAAAACACTATACTCAAAGAACAAATTCTCTTTCTCAATTTGCATCTAGTAAGAATACGGTTACAATAAAATTTTCAAAGTACTTATTCTCCTATGCGGCCAACCAGTAACTCTCAGGTAACTCCTCTATTCATTGTGGGAAAATAAAGACAGAACAAAGCCTCAACCCCAGAGAGTTCACACCAAAGAAAACAGTAGTAATGTACTAAATTCAACAAACAGTAACATGTATTATAAAAGAAGTCTACACAGAATACAGCAGAACCCCTGAGGAAAATTAATTCTACGATGGGTCAGGAAGAAAACAAAACAAAAACACCACCACGTAAGTCACACTTGAGTGGAGCCATGAGATGAAGAGTGGTGACTTTAGAATAGTAGATAACTGTACAGAAGACTCAGCATGAGTAAAGGCAACAGTATTGAATACAGTTTGGTATTTTCTGAAATTATAAGTGAGTCTGAACTGAATATAGATCTTCCATGAAAAAGATAAGAAAGCTGTGAGAAATATGAATGAAGACAATGCCAGGCTAAGGAATTTAGACATTTTATTACTGACCATGGGGACATATGAAGTATTTCAAGAAGGGAGCTATTACATCAGGTTTGAATTTTAGAACCATACATAATATGACAAAATGAAATACAAATGCTCACGGTTGCAGTACAGGTATTAAATCTAGACTGGGGTGGCTACCTCAGGTAGATGACGTTTGAGGTAAAGTTTAAAAAATGAGCTAGTTCTCACTGGCCAAAGAAGTCCTTCCAGAGAGAAGGGAGCTTATTAGAGAAAAAGAAACACAAAATATGATGGAGCATAAATATAAGAGCTGGAAACTGTGAGAAATAGCCAAGCCAGCCAAGCGCCGTCGAGAAATAGGGCTGTACAAAAAACTAAATGACAGTTTGGAAAGAAAAGTGCATGTCATAAAGGATTTATACTTCTTTCCGTTATTGATGGCATGTAATTCAGGGCCATTGCATAACACAATCTGAGAAGTACTATTCACGTCACTGTTTAAACGAATGATATTCTCTGGTGTTTTCTAGTAAACATTTGGACATAGGAACCTTGAAATACTTAAGCACTGAAGTCATAGATTTGTATGTTAGACAAATCAGTAACTCTGGCAATAAAGTGGGCTTTGGACTTGAAGCCTAGAGTTCTAGCATGACTTACAACAACAGAGAGAGATATCTCAGGGAGTAAATCTCATAGTAAGTGGCAGCTTTCTTTCCTCAGGATGTTTGAACTTGCCCTTCTCTCTCCTCATTGTATTCATTCTCCTGTTCTTTTCATTAATTCCTCTTTCATTCTTTTTAATGCTGACCAAAAACATCTTGTCAAAGAAGCTTTTTATGACTGTTGAGAAACATGAGAAAACTCTGCAACAAAGACGGTTCACTCAGATGACACATTTCACTTATTGTACATTTTGTGTAAAATGCTGGGCTCCTTTTTCCTTTATCCCATTTTCTGTTTTGCACTTTGAAACACTCATTCCTAGCAGGAAACATATGATCTATTTCTTCAGAAATTAATTGTCTCCCAAATCCCAATCATTCAAAAGGTTAGCTTCACAAGGCAAACATTTAGCCATTGTCTACAACAGTCCTGGAAGACAGGGAAGTAGAGGACTTCCAGAGAGAGGTGGTGGCTAACTTGATGAAATGCTACCCTGAGGATCAATACAAAAAGGAATGAAAAATAATCTGAACCATACTGAAAATCATATCTAATATTCTTCTATAAAAGAATAATTGAGATGACCAAACATTAGGAATGTGCTCATATTTTGTTTTAAGACTGAAACGTATTTGTGCTGATCTGAATGAGTGTCTATATTCAGGTAAAAGCATGGACACCAGGTGATGAAAGCAGGCCCCTTATGTAATACATGTGTAATGATGGTCATGGCACTTTACTACTGTGACTCAGTTAACTCATACAGAAAACGGAAAAATAACTATCTGGTGCCAACAGTAAAGCTATTCCTATTACGACAAAGGCAAGCAGTTCGGACCCGTTTAGAGGTGTTTCAGATAAAAGGATTATCTACTTCCAAAAGACCATTGCCTTTGAAAATCCCATGGAGCACAGTTCTATTCTCAAATACAGTGAGTTATCATGGGTTGCAATAAACAAATTGGAATAAAACAGGTTTGGTTTTATCACATAGATTTTCAAGAGAAGAAAAAAACTGAGATAATACACAATACAAAGTATTTAACCTACAGTTATATGCACAGTAGACATTTGCTTTCTTTCAAATCCACCAGACAGTCCTTGAAAACGCTGTGGGGCAGTTCTACTCTGTCCCATAGGGTCACTATAAGTTGGAATCAACTCAACAACAATTGGCTTGGGTTTCTTTGTTATTTACAAAATAGTATTTTTATTGCCATCATTGTCTATTTTCACTTCCTAGCATAATATATGTTTGCTAACCAAAAGGTAGGCAGTTGAAATTTGCCAGGGGCTCCTCGGAAACTCTGTGGGGCAGTTTTTCTCTGACTTCTAGGGTCGCTATGAGTCGGACCCAACTTGACAGCAGTGTTTTTTTTTTTTTTTTTTTTTTTTTTTAGCATAATATAACATACCCTGCTGGGAAGCATAAGTGTTTCAAATGTGGCCTGGCAGAGTTAAGAGAAAATGAATCTGGATGCTCTAGGTTGAGATCTCAAAGTTAATTCACACAGTTTTAACAAAGTGACTTACTTACCTAATTAATCTAGATCACAACTCATTGTATTTAAGCAGGTTTGAATAATTTAGATTTGCACAAGTCCTTTATTACAAGAGACCTGTAATTTTGAAGCCGTCAGGTTAATAACTCAGACTAATTCCATATATTCCTTGCTTCTATTTAATTAATACTTATAATAGTCTTTTCTAAATGAACTGCCAGACCCAATTCTCTAACATAACCTCCATTCCAACTCCCTATGGGTAGAGAAAGGAGTAAGATTCCAGGATGAAGTTCCTAATTCCATGTCAACTTAATTGAATCTTTTATTTTTCCAAAATATTAACCTTAGCATTGACTTTCAGAATGGCCATTAATAACTGGAATGATCTTAAATGGATATGACTTTCCACTGAAGTGGTGGCTGCTAATATTTTTATATTTAGTTTAAATATCGTTTTTTCTTTTAAATTTTATATTTAATATAAAACAGAATGTTCATGTGTATAGTCTTTGGAATCATATGTTATGTAGCTCACAACCCTGCAATTACACAGCATAGTCAGCCAATCAAGTGAAATAAATATCTCTCTATATCATCTATTTACTATATGTCTATATGTTTATCTATCTGTCTGTCTGTCTATCTACTTAACTACCTACTTATTTGGTCTCTAAAACACATTCTTTCATTTTAGAGATACACATGCACACACAAAAAAGTCTAGGATTAAATGTGTGTTAAATAGAATGAATAATATAATTCTTTACCAGGAAATTCTCAGATTAAACAGAAATAAAAATAGTTTTATATCCATAATATTACTGTTAAACATTTATTTATTTTACATTTCTTCCATGGCATTTGTTATAAATTTCAAGACTTGCTAAAATTCATAGTTTGGTTTACTTTTTTACAGTAAATAGAAACTTTAAATTTTTATTCTTTTTTCCTCATAATTTTAAACTTAAGGACTATCCAACTTCATTTTACTTTACATTTTCTGATCCTGACATGTTCTTAAGTTTTCCTTTAAAGTTTTACTTACTCCCCATTTTCCCTATACATGTTGGGGGATTCATTCTCTATCTGACGATTCTTAATCATTTTTTTGAAATCTCACAGATCCAATAGATTATACGTGTTCTCACAGTTAGTGAGGATTCTGAAAGCATTCGGATCTATGAAAAATTGAGAAGACAATGAGCCACCCATAGGGAGAAATACAATCTCCACAAAAAGGGAAGGGCTAGGTAGCTTGAAAATATCCACAACTTCAGTGCCTCACTGTCTTCCACAGCTAGATTCCATCCATTTAACAATGCATGAGCATCAAGTTTCCCTCACTCATTTCTTGCTTGACAGTCCAACAGTACCAAGCACTTGAGAAGTGTAGATAAATCAAACAGTGAGTCCACTCCTCTCCTCTTGAGGCAGGTGTGGGAGTAACTCTGAGGTGTGGCACGTGTTGTCTATCATTTCAAGATCCCCACTGGGATTAAGGTCCAGTTGCTCACAGTGGTAGCTTGTGTAGAAAAGATGACTGTACTGAGGTTCGCAAGAACATTGCCTACGATGGCTTTCTGGAATTGCTGTAGGCATTACACAAAATTTGCTGGTCAAAATATCAAAGTCGTTCCAAATATGCATGCCTTTTTATGTGCAAATATTTTGACTTTTGATAATTTGAAATGAATTCTTTCTCTGCCTCTGCTTCTGTGCATACATGATTGTCATTTATACTTATGAAACAAAACAGTTGTGTTTGAGGTGATTCTGACTTATTGTGACCCCGTATGTGTCAGAGTAAACTGTCCTCCATTGCGTTTTCAATACTTGATTTGATGGCCAAATTTTTTTCTCCATGGAGATTCCCGGTGTAGTAGAACCATTTGTACCAACCCCCAAACCAAACTCACTGCCAGCAAGTCAATTCTGATGAACAGAGATCCTATAGGACAGAACAGAACTGCACCATCGTGTTTCTAAGGAGCAGCTAGTGGATTCAAACTGCTGACCTTTTGGTTAGCAGCTGAGCTCTTAACCACTGTACCACCAGGGGTTCATTTATTTATTTATACTTAAACTGTAACAAAAATCAAACTCATTACTGTAAAATTGATTCTGAGTCATAGCAATTTTATCAAACAGACTAGAGCTACTCCACAGGGCTGAAACACTAACAGATGAAAATTAAAGACATCTTTCGATATGGATTACATTTCAGCATAAAGAAAACAAAAATCCCCACAAATAGAACAACTGGCAACATCATGGTAAACAGAGAAAAGACTGGAGTTGTCAAAATTTCATTTTACTTGGATCCACAGTCAACACTCAGGGAAGTAACAGTCAAGAAATCAAAAGGTACACTGAACTGGGAAAATTAGATATAAGAGTCCTCCTTAAAGCATTGAAAAGCAAAGATGTCACCTTGAGGACTAGGGTGCACCTAACTCATGGTACTTTCAATTATTTTATGTACACGTCAAAGCCGGACACTGAATAAGGAAGACACTGAATAAGAACTGACACTTTTGCACTGTAGTGTTGGTGAAGAATATTGACTATACCATGGACTGTGAAAAGAATGAACAAATCTGTCTTTGAAGAAGTACAATCAGAATACTCTTAGAAGGAAGGATGGTGAGACTGTATCTTACGTATTTTAGACACATTATTAGAAGTGATCAATTTCTGGACATGCTTGGTAAAGTAGAAGGTCTTGGAAAAACAAGTTGACCCTCAATGAGATGGACTAACACAGTGGTTGCAACAGTAGGTTCAAGCACAGCAACAATTGTGAGGATGGCACAGGACCAGGTAGTGCTTTGTCTTGTTGTGCACAGGGTCATTATGAGTCAAAATCAATTTGATGGCATCTAACAACAAAAACAAGAGGATTCATAAGGCTGTAATCTTCACAGGAGTAGATTACCACATCCCATGGAGTAGCTGGTAGGTTTGAACCTCCAATGGTTTGATTTGCAGATGAGTGCTTAACCAGTGAGCCAAAAGGTCTCCTCATTATATTTATCAACCAAAACCTAAATCAAAACCCACTGCTGTTGAGTCAATTCCAACTCATAGCAACCCCACAAGCCAAGCCAAGGGCCTTCAGGACAGAGTAAAACTGCTCCATAAGGTTTTTAAGGAGGTCCTGGTGGATATGAACTCCTGACCTTCTGTCTTAGCAGCCGTAGTACTTAACAATTATAACACCACGGTTTCCACTATACTTAAGGAGGTGAAAAATTCAAAGACAGAGAACTGAAGCACTCCTTATCTTGTCCACAGAATATTTTAATAGTCCCCCTCACTCAAGCATTATTTTATATACACATATATCCAAAATTCACTGCTACAGATGTCTCTGACATTTTGGTGATATCTACCTTCATTCATGGGAAATCAGGAAACCTGCATTCCAGTTGAGCCCTGTTATTAGGCAAGTCATTTAACCTCTCCAAACTAAAGCTCCTCTCCATATACAACTGTGGAGCTTTGAGAAACTTCTAATCAACAGTCACTCCACTTCTAGGAAGTACTGAAAAATATGTGGGGGTGATGAGTGGAGTCAGAATAACTGGAGTCAGAATAACTGGCACCCAACTGACACTTACTGGACAGGACCCAGGGAAGCTAAACACCTAATAAAGTGCATAGGAATCCCATGCCATGAAGATGTGTCCCACCTAAAATGTTACCAACATCCTTGATGTTGGGATCTTCAGAGATTAGTGTGGAAGTTATCCCTAAAGATAAAGATATTAGAAAAAAAATACATATGGGACTCATTTTCAAAGTGTTTACAGTAGACGCTTTGGTGCTTTGCCTGTTGCCCTTACCATCTCAGTACATGCCTTCCACTTCTAACTGATAAAACTACAGTTGCTCTGTCTCAAACACTTCCTCTGACTTACCTCTGCCAGTCTGTTGACATGCTTGTTAATTAATGCTTCTGGGATCAGTTTTAAATCAAAAAGTGAGTCCACTCCTCTCCTCTTGAGGCAGGTGTGGGAGTAACTCTGAGGTGTGGCATGTGTTGTCTAACACTTCAAGATCCCCACTGGGATTAAGCTCCAGTTGCTCACAGTGGTAGCTTGTTTGATAATGCATACCTATATATGCTTTTATCTTCCCTGTTGCACTTTCTCAAAAATGTTTCTATCTTTTTAAATTCTAATGTGATTTTGGAGAAAATTTATATAGCACATTAGGTTCTCATGCATCATTTTCCGTACATATTATTCAGTGACACTGGTTACGCATTTCAGTGTACCAGCATATTCATTATTTCCATTCTGGTTGTTCTGTTTCCATTAATCAGGCTTCCTTGTCCTCCCTTTCCCATCATTGGTCTGGGGTGAATATTGACCATTAGGTCTCATTTAGATGATTTTTTCGAAGACCACAGCATCCAAGTACTATATTATTTGTTTTTTTGAGACACTCTGTCTTTTGGTTGATAACAGGCTCCAGGGAATGGTTTCAGAATCACATTTAAAGGGTATCCCAGGGAAATAATCTTCATGATTCCTCTAGCCTCTACCAGTTCAGTAACTCTGGTCTTTCTTAAAAATTTGAGCTTTGGTCTATATTTTTTTTCCCATTCTATTTGGGACCATCTGTTTAGTCCCCAGACATAACAAGTAACAGCAGTAGCTGGGAACTATCTAACTCTTCTGATGTCAAGTTAGGTGAGATTATGATTCCATAGATTAGTTTTTTCTTTGAGTCTTTAGTTTCTGTCTCTCTCTTTTGCTCTAGACATGTGGAGATCAATAATTTTATTATAGATGATAGTTCATAATCTCTTAAAACCATAGGCATTACTTACAAAGTTAGAATGTAGAACATTATCTTCATGAACTATGTTATGCCAACTGACTGAGTTTCCCCTAGAAACTGTGGACCTATGCCCTAAAATCCAGCAACCCAATCAATCAGAATGTATGACTTATATTTAGGAAGTATCCATAAATGTGCTTACAATATGCTTTATTTTATAGATGAATATATATGCTGCACACACAATCATGTATATACATTTGCCTATAGAAATGCCTATATACTTTCAACTGTATATTTGTATATGCTTAATTATACATATATACCCAATTCTCATTTACTGACATCACTAGTGTTTGAAGAACAGGTCTTTATGTGTTGATATTATGAGAAAATGGAGGATGACCACATCAGATCACAAAACAGAGGATGACTACATCACTACAACTGCCAAACCACTGAGAATCATGGTACAGCCAAGTTGACACATAAGCTGAACCACCACAGTCAGTGTTACTTTTGACTCATATATCGGCATTATCTACTGCCCGATGTGTGTTTTAACGTGCAAAACCATCGATTTTTTTACTTTCTTGTAAAGTGAAATATCAGAAAAGACAGACAATGTAAGCGAGGAGTACATATATAAGCTTATATATTATCTATGTAACCACACACATTTTTGTTATTAATCACTATTGTTGCAAAACTGTATATATCATAGCTTTTATCAAAAATCATTCTTTATTCTTTGTATTTTTAGTGCCTTGTTCTTTTTTTCCCTTATTGAAACTGAGCTGAATTCACCATTATTTGTGTTGTCATACTTGTCCACCCAAACTAACAAGTGTCTACTCTCTAGAAAGTCATTCCCTCTCCCTCTTCTTCCCATCTATGGTAACCATCAAAGAATTTTGCCCTCTGTATATATAATTATTCTTGTCTTAGTGAGACCAAACAGCATTTGTCCTTTTGTGGTTGACTTATTTCACTCAGAATAATGACCTCTACATTCATTTTTATCAGGAAAGTGAGTTCAATTATATCAAACGCCTTTACTGCATCAAGTGATACAATCATGTCTTTCTTTTCCTTTATTTTATTTATGCAGTGAATTACAATCAACAATGTTACTTAAGAGCACCTCCCAAATAATCTACTTGGACTCATGCCTCAGAATCTCCTTCTTTGGGGATGCACACTAAGGCAGTAAGGTATTGACTATAAGTGTTAAAGAGGCTGAGAGAGAGAATATATCTAAGCAGTATTTATTCAAGCTGTCAGGAAAGGATTCACTGAAGATGGAAGCTTCTGTTTGACAGCTGGAGCAAAAATAAATAAATAAGTAAGTAAGTAAGTAAATAAATAAATAAATAAATAAATAGAAGCATTGAAAGAAGGGTCCTGATTATGCAGGGGACACCTTCAAATCACAGTGCAGGTTTACCTTATGAAGAGAAAGCAGTTATGTTAGATAACTATAGGTAGCCTCCATTACTATGACACTCCGATCTGATGGTTGTTCTTTTTTTTTCTTTCAAGTTTTATAATTGCCTTTTATTATCATATCTTTATAAATCCAAACTTCAAACATCTGCAAGTAAAAAGTAAATATCTGAGAGTCATAATGCTGGCGAACTACACACTGTAACACTGTGTGCAGTATATATTACTAAACAGAAGATATACAAGAAAAGCAAACAAAAAAGATCATCGAAGTGTGGTTCATGGCAACTTGAATACCTCATATGTTGGGGACTAGCTGTCCTAGCCACTAGGCATGAGGGTCTTATGGACATCAAGGCACAAAACTGATCTCATAATGTAACAAAACAAGCATCTCTATTCATCTAGGGCTAAAAAATGTTTTATTAGCATATATAAATCAAAACCACATAAAAATTATGCCAATGTCACCTTTCAAATATTTCTAGGTGTTTATTAAGTACTAGACCAAGCACTGGCACATTTTTTATGAATAGTAGTTTCCAACCTGCCCTACCTACAAATTAGAACATACTGGGCCAAAAACTTCCAATAAAAGGACAAATTCCTTCTGTATTCATATAAAAATAGCATCTAATCATCTGGCTTTTCTAGAAATCACTTCAGTGACAAGGCACAAAATCAACTTCTACAAATGGGAATATGATTCCTTGGGCCCTTGGTTAAATATGCATCCCTTCAGCATGTCACACCCTCAGCAGCAAAGTTTACATGTCACATAGTATAGTCACAGTCATTAAAAAAGGAAACACAATCTTCGGTTTATGTTCCATTTCATACAATTGAATTATCAGCACTGCCTGTTGTTAGGAGCCATTGAGTCACTTCCAACTCATAGTGACTGTTTTAGTCAGCTAGGGCTGTTCTAACAGAAATACGACTGAGTGGATGGCTTTAACAAAGGAAGGTTTATTCTTACACAGTCTGGTAGGCTTCAAGTCCAAATTCAGGGTGTCTGCTCCAGGGGAAGGCTTTCCCCCTTGTCGGCTCTGGAGGAAAGTCCCGTATCGCATCAGTCTTTGTCCAGGGAGCATCTTGACTCAGGAACCTCAGGTCTGAAGGACGCGCTCTTCTCCCGGTGCTGCTTGCTTGATGGTGTGAGGTTCCCAATTCTCGGCCTGTTTCTCTTTCCTTTTATCTCTTGCAGGATGAAAGGATTAAGGGTGGGGGCAAGCCATACTCCAGGGAAACTCCCTTACAATGGAGCAGGGAGGTGATCTTATAAATGGATTTACAGTCCTACCCTAATCCTTTAATACACAGCATAGGAAAACCACAAAATAGAGGGCAGTCACAAGATACTGGGAATCATGGCCCAGCCACATGGCTACACATATTTTTGGGTGAACACAATTCAATCCATGACAGTGACCCTGTGCACAGTGAAATCCTATACAGAACAAAACACTGCCCAGTCCTGCGCCCTCCTTACAACAGTAGCTGTGCCTGAGCCCGTGTTATAGTCACTGTGCCAGTTCATCTCCTCAGCAGTCTTCCTCTTTTTCACTGACCCGCCACATTACCAAGCATGATGTCTTCTCTGGGGATTGATCTCTCCTGACAATGTGTCAAAAGTATGTAAGATGTAATTCCACTGTCCTTGCTTTTAAGGAACATTCTGGCTGTACTTCTTCCAAGACAGATTTGTTCATTCTTTTGACAGTCTATGGGATATTCAATATTCTTTATGAACCATACAATTCAAAGGCATTGATTGTTCGATCTTCCTTATACACTGTTCAGCTTTCACATGCATATAAGATGATTGAAAACACCATGGCTTGGGTCAGATGCACCTTAGTCCTCAAGGTGATGTCTTTGCTTTTCGACACTTTAAAAAGTTCTTCCACAGAAGATTTCCCCAATGCATCTTTTGTTTTCTTGACTGCTGCTTCAACAGGTGTTGACTGTAGACTCAAGTAAAATGAAATCATTAATAGCCTCAATCTTCTTCTCCATTTATCATGATGTTGCCTGTTGGCCCAGTAGTGAGGATTTTTGTTTCCTTGATGTTGAAGTGCAATTCATAAAGAAGGTTAGGGTCTTTCTTATTTATCAGAATATGATTCAAATCCTTGTAACTCTCGGCAAGCAAGTTTGTGTCATCCATATAATGCCAGCTGTTAATGGGTCTTCTTCCAATTCTGATACTCCTTTCTTCCTCATATAGTCCAGCTTATCAGAATATTTGACCAGCATACATAGACCTGTCTAGTGGTAATATTATTCTTAAGATTATCAATTGTGATATTTTTACTGTGATTAAATGAAAAGGAAAGGAAATGGTAAATAACAAATACGTGTATAGTGTTTTCTATGCTCTAACCAAGGAGCTCTGGTGAAGCCATAGTTAGAGTGCTTGGCTGCTACCTGAAAATCAGTGGTTCAAGTCCACATCCTTTGAGGGAGAAAAGATCTTGAGACTTGTTCTCCTCAAGACTGTGGCCTAGGAAACACCCTACAGTGTGGTTCTACTCTGTCTTATACAGGGTCAGTATGAGTTGGAATCATCTCAGTGACAAAGAGTAACATATTCTAATTGAATATTCTTGATTTCAAGTAAGGCTTTCCATCTTTGGACCTGGAAATAATACTAGCAAAAAGCTACCAGATAGTTTTAGCACTGGCTAGTCTTTTCCTAAAGTAGATTCTCTTGGAAATACTTCAGGCATCACCAAAATTGGTCATACGAGAGAAAAATCAGGTCAAGCACGTAACTAGAAGCTGATGAGGATATAACAATACAAATTTTGTTTACACATATACCCTACTCTCTCAGAGTAGCTACTTCCATGACAAGAGTCACAATATGATGTCACAAGTTGGCATTAGTTTACATCTGTATAGCGATGTACCTTATAAGCCCACAAATCTATTTCAAATACATTTTCTTCTTAATAGTCATCAGTCTACAATTTGTGGCATCAAACTGAGAACCATGAGATACGCATTATAGATTGAAGTGTTATCATAAACTCCCCATTCAACATGGAGGAATGTTAGAGCTTAAAAAGAGGAGAAAAAATATCAAGTTCAGTGCTTTCACGTTCCAGATTAAAAAATGAAATAAAAAAGGAGACTCCCAAAAGTTAAACGACATATGCAAGGCAAACCTTACAAACAAGTTGTTAATTGCACTGCATTTAGAATTCTATACACAGCTGAAAGAACTGTGCTATCTTATGCCGTCTGCACAATCATCAGTCTGTCTGAGTGCACTGTTGTGGCCACAGTGATTGCGAGGACCTTGTAACTCAAGGACTTGTCTTCCAGTGTTGCAGGAGACAGTGCTCTGTGCGGTCTACAAAGTTTTCATCAGCTCCTTTTCAGAAGCAGATCTTCAGGCTTTCTTTCCTTTCTCTATCTTAATCTGAAAGCTTCCTTGAAAACTGTCCCCCTTGAGTGACCCTGCTGGTATCTGAAATGCCAGTGGCAAATCTTCCAGCATCACAGCAAAACCCAAACTACCAAAGTGTGACAGACTGACAGATCAGTGGACAGGCTAAATCATGAATTCTGTCTCCAAGGCCAGGGCTTCTAATGGGCTGCTTCCTACCTCATGATACAATGCCAGCAATATGATTTCAAAGTTCAATTACAAAATTCAGTAATTTTAGGATGTTCTCATATCTTAAAGCTACAGTGGATGAAGCTTGATGGAAATGTGGAATTCTACTTCCTTTTGGACATTAGAAATTCATATTGTTATAAAGCTGTTTCACTTGAAGAAGGCAAAAAAAAAAAAAGTCAACTTTGTTTTTAAAATCTGAGATAGGTTGTAAATTTTGTCATCAACCAGACTATGAAAGTAGGAAAAACAGTTTCAGAATTAGGCTTTGTGTAGAAATGTTGGCAATAGCATAATTCCTGTGGCTCTGCAGTATGTAACTCTAACACCATGTACTTCACTCCCTTGAAGATATTAATTTACATTCTGAAACGCTTATTGCTGAGATTCAGACTGGGTTTTTGAAAGGTGTTCCCAAATAATTTATGCAGGGGAAAAATACACTCTTCTACCAAAGTACAGAACACTAATTTGAAAATGATCTATTTTCTGTAATCATTTTGCATTTCATTCTCCTACTGAAAAGTTAGAATCCTGGTTATTTTTCTCCCTTTCATTTCCTGCATGAGAGTTTTGTATGCACTACAATTCAAGAATATTAGCCACACAATCTAGCTTTTATTAAAATTCTATTCCCTTTCCACTGTGAGAATGTAAGCTGAATCAATCTGATATAACACAGACATGTAGAAAAGAAGACCTATGTCTCAAGGTACTAATTTTCAACCATCATCAAGAGGGTGAATTAATTTCCTGACATACCAAAGAATAACCATGTTTTACTAAGGATTCTTTGTAAAGGTATTCGTTTTGGACTATTGTTTTGTTTTGCTTTTCTTTTTTCTTTTTTGCTAGTCACTTTTCATTACCATCCTATTTGCAGTTTTTCTGTTATGTTAAAGAAACCAGCATAAAACAGGTAATTTGAAGTTCTCACACCTTGACTGGGCCATGGCAGTGGTACTGGAAAGTAAATACACAAAGCTTCCTCAAGGAACTCAAGATATCCTTCAGCAATAAAACAAACAAGCATATTAAGCTATTAAATATTTACTACTATTAAAAGAAAAGAATGAAAAAGTCAGCAGTACAAATCCACCCGCCACTCCTTGGAAACCCTGTGAGGTGGTTCTGCCCTACAGCATTGCTATGAGGCAGAATTGACCAGACAGAGCACAACAAAAATGAGGAAGAGAAAGTTCTAGATGTATAGTTTCATTCACAGGCATAATTATAAAACATGTTCTTTTTAAAACAGTAGGATCTTTACTAATGTAGTTCTTTATTACTATGCTGGGATTAGTTCTAGCATTTATTGTGCACTTAGCACACACACAGGCACCCACATATACACACCCACACAAAGTTCTTATGGTAACTAGCCTCCAAGACGGTCCCCACAGGTGTGGGGGGATTCTGTCAAGCTTCTTCTCCGCGGGAATAGGGCTGATATCAGTAAGTAACAAGATATTGGAGAAATAACAGTGCTTGACTTCTGAGACTAATCATAAAAGATACTTCCACCATTGCAAGCTGTAGTTTCAACAGTCACTGGAAAATAGCAAACTGTTATGTCATGAGGTTCAAATTTAAAACCAAACAAAAAATTCACAGCCATCAAGTTGACTCTGACTCATAGCGACCATATAGAAGATAGTAGAACTGCCCTATAGTGCTTCCAAGAAACAGGTGATAGATCTGAACTGTCAACTTTCTTGTTACTAGCTGAGCTCTCAACCACTGTGCCACCATGAGTTCAAAATATTTCCATGGACAGGTCCAAATGGGGGAGGAACTGAGGCTTCCTACCAACAGCCATTCACATGAGTGAACCATTAGGAAGGCTGATCCTCCAGGATCTGCTAAAAGTATTCACAGCAGACGAGATGAGTAACTTTAGAAAGGCAAGCCGGTCAGGCCTTAGTGACTGCAGGCTTGGCTGCCGTCTTTACTCTAACCTCACGAAAGGCCCTAGACCAAAAGCACACAGTTAAGTCACTCTCATATTCCTAGCAAATAGAATTACATAAGGTGATAAACGTTTAATGTTTTAAACTACTAAAAGTTTGGTCTACATAGCTGTCTTAGGCTGGATTTTCTAGGGAAGCAAAGCCAGTGACATGTATATGTACAAGGAAAGATTTACATACACAGTACACGGAAAGGTTTATGTATAAAGGAAACAACTCATGTCATTGCAGGAGCTGAATGTTCCAAGTCCTGGTACGAGCCTCATGTGGCCACAGGAGCTGGTGAACCCAAGGTCAGCAGGTCAGAGATCACAGTTCTAGATCGCCAGTTGTGTAGGTTGGTGGATCCCAAACTGGTGGCAAGATGGAGCTGCACAGTCTGGCAAACCCAGGATTGGCAGGTCAGGGAACAGGACTCTCAAGTGCCAACTGTAAGGGCTCATGAATCCAACAGCTCAGGTCCAGAAACCAGATGCCAGAAGGGAACAGGAGTTGCTGGATATGTGAGCAGACCGGCAGTAGGTGATGGAAGGTGGAGAGATGAGATTGGAGGGGCGGGAAGCCACCACAGGCTCTGCTCTGCCACTTGACACTGCAGCCAAACATGGAGTAGCCAAGTGGACATAATCCTGACCACCACAGTTCACCCCTTCTCAACTTGGCATCTGCACACATCTCACCTTACCATCCATAGTCTCTGAAGGAATACAATTACAGTCACGCCTAACATGACATAATTAACACATGTACAACTGAAAATGTATTAGCCTATTTACATCTTATGTTTCATAAGTCAACAAAAATATCTGATACACATATACCAAGCAGAAATACTTGTAACAATTACAGTCCTCTTTTCTGCTACTGGTCACGTGGCTATAACTGATATTTAGAACTACCTTCTTCTACAACCCATTCCATATTCCCTTTGCCCTCAGTAAGTACCTTAGCTGGTCATGGTAACTTGCCTGGTGAGGTGACCCAAACCTTCATTCCTGAAGGGTCTGGGCTATTGCCAGTCACTTTGGAGTTGGGTTGTTGTAGTTTTCCATTGACCTTAATCACAGGACATGGTAGTTCTAGGAGGTGTCCTAAGGGATCTCCTGCATTCCAACCATACTCTTCTTTTCCTCCATTATGTAATGTTAATCCAATTTCATCTTCATACTCAGGATCAGTCACACCAGCCAGTATTGTAACTCTCTTCTTTGTCTGTTGATCCAGAGGCACAAGGAGCCCAAAATGGCCTGGTGGCAATTTTAGCCTCCAGTTTAGTGGAATTTTTGATGTATCTCCAGGTGGCAGCATACGCCCCTTTGGAACTGAGACATTTAGACCTGCAGAGCATAAAGTCATGGGGACAGGATGCAAATATCTTGCAAGTGGGTCACTAGGAATAACCATGAGTGGTGCCACTTCCAGTTCCACCCCTTGATTCCTGAACCCATGAATCCTGCCTATGGGAGAAACAGCATGTTTTAGTCAGCTAGGGCTGCTCTAACAGAATTACCACAGAGTGGATGGCTTTAACAAAGAAAGATTTATTCTTACACAGTCCGGTAGGTTGCAAGTCCATATTCAGGGTGTCCACTCCAGGGAAAGACTTTCCCCTTGTCAGCTCTGGAGGAAAGTCCGGTATTGCATCAGTCTTTGTCCAAGGAGCGACCTCACACAAGAACCTCTGGTCTGAAGGATGCGCTCTGCTCCCGGTGCTGCTTGCTTGATGGTAGCGAGGTTCTCAAATTGTCCTTTGTTTCTTTTTCCTTTTATTCCTTGCAAGCTAAAAGCATTAAGGGTGGGGCAAGCCATACTCCAGGGAAACTCCCCCCAAAGCAGGAATTCACAGCTCCACCCTAATCCTTTAACATACAGGTTAACAAAACCACACAATGGAGGACAGTCCCAAGATACTGGGAACCATATCCCAGCCACGTGGCTGCACACATTTTTGGGGGGACACAATTCCAACCATGACATCCCACCCTTTGACAACCCCAAAATCACATCACAAAACACTTAACACATTCATCTCACCATAGCAAAATTATGTCCATCCATATAACAGAAGTCTTAAATCAGTTCCAAGTCCAAAATACAAAAACTCTTCTACATCTGTGAAACTTAGAAGGCATTAACAGGCAACAGGCAAGTCAACAGAACACATGACATTAGCCCTCAAAGCTTTGGAAATACTTGTACATTTTCTGAGACATTCTACACAACAGTAATGCTCTCCAGACTCTAAGTATCAGCCACACTCTCTGGTTTCTGAGTTGAGACCTCCAGCCCTGTGCTACAACTCTGCCTTCAAGGCCCACTTGGACAGAAACTCTGTCCCATTGGGTTTAGGAGCACCCTAAGCCCAACTGAGTGGTAATTCCACCCTTACGAACACAGCACGCCATGGTTCCACCCTTTCAAACCCCTGGGGTCATGGCCATACCTCTTGAGACTGAGGCAGCTCAGCTTCTCACGCTATTTGTCTCTTCAGCTTCCTATGGCCGCATGGCCCGGGCCTCAGGCCCACATCTGCCCTGTTGGGCAAGTGTTCCAAAGCTCTGTAGCCCCACTGGTTTAAGTGCCCGGAGGCACCCCACTCTTGCTGGAAAGCATCCTGCCCAAAGGCACTCAACTCTCTCACTCCGTGGGTCAGCAAGGCCAGCTCCACCGATTCAAGTGCCCAGAGGCACACCGTTCCACGAGGAAAGCTCTGTGCAGGCACTGACCTCTCTGGCTCCACGGGTCAGCTCCAGCGCTGCCTCTGGTTCTGCTGCTGCCGCTGCTGCCGGTCTTCTGTTGTTTCTCACCATCTGCACCTTCTTCGTTCCTTCTGAATCTTCTGTCCATTCGCAGTTTCAAAGTGGCTTCCACATTTTAGGTATTTGCTAGAGCAGCACCCCACTCCTGGTACCAATTCTGTTTTAGTCAGCTAGGGCTGCTCTAACAGAATTACCACAGAGTGGATGGCTTTAACAAAGATTTATTCTTACACAGTCTGGTAGGTTGCAAGTTCATATTCAGTGTGTCCGCTCCAGGGAAAGACTTTCCCCTTGTCAGCTCTGGAGGAAAGTCCGGTATTGCATCAGTCTTTGTCCAAGGAGCGTCCTCACGCAAGAACCTCTGGTCTGAAGGACACGCTCTGCTCCCGGTGCTGCTTGCTTGATGGTAGCGAGGTTCTCAAATTGTCCTTTGTTTCTTTTTCCTTTTATTCCTTGCAAGCTAAAAGCATTAAGGGTGGGGCAAGCCATACTCCAGGGAAACTCCCCCCAAAGCAGGAATTCACAGCCCCACTCTAATACTTTAACATACAGGTTAGCAAAACCACACAATGGAGGACAGTCCCAAGATACTGGGAACCATATCCCAGCCACGTGGCTGCACACATTTTTGGAGGGACACAATTCCAACCATGACACAGCACCATATATTGGACGCTGGTTTAGAGCATATACAGCCTCCTGAAGACTGTAATTCTGGCTGCCAACTTTACTCTCACTTTGTGAGAGACCCTAGACCTAAAGCACATAGTTGAGTCACTCTCATATTCCTGAGCAATAGGATCACATAAGGTGGTAAATGTTTAATGTTCTAAACTACTAGAAGTTTGGTCTACACAGCTATTGATAACTGTTACACAGCACTCGATTTTTACATTTTGAATATTCTCCACTGACTGGCTTGGCCACTGACTTTCCAGAAATCTTGATAGTGTAGTGGTTAAGTGATACAGCTGCTAACCAAAGGTCAGCAGTTCAAATCCACCAGGTGCTCTTTGGAAACTCTATGGGCCAATTGTACTCTGTCCAGAGTTGCTATGAGTTGGAATTGAATCTGCAGCATTTGTTTTTCCAATATTGACTCTCAGCTAAAAATCAAGGATTCAGCTCTCATATATTCACTGTCATCCGCATCAAATAACTATTATTCTTCATCCAACCAACAGAGGTATATTATACTATTTTTAAAATCAACATTTAACACTTTTACATAAATAATATCCAGAGCTGAACCATCAGTTGCATTCCTTTTACTTGATGCCATTTTAGTTTTATTAAACTAATATTTGACTCTATAAAAATGTGCCTTCTATATGGTAACTTGTCCCCAAATTCTCCAAATGGTTCTGATATATAATCTGTTTGTTTGGCTCATCATTTTATTTATTTATTTTGAACTTTAATATATACCTGTGAGAGCTTCTCTCTCATTTGATTTTATTTGGATATGCTACTCTCTAAGCCTGCTAAGAAATGGCATATCCTTTCTCTAGTATCCTGATAATTTCCTCTTCCTCTCTCTTGTGCTTACTGGATTTTCTATTTCCCTTGACACCAGCCTCATGTCTTCTTTTTTTGTGTGATTTTAATACTTTTTTTTTTTCCTTTGTAACTACATCGTATGTCTAATAGTTTCTTGAGGAAGTCATTACTTTGAGAAATTTATCCTCATTGTAACATCATACTCGCTTGGTTAGCTTTGGAGCCCTAGCTTGGAATAATTTACCCTCAGTATTTTGATGGCATTTTTAATATCTTCTAGTATATTACATTGCCAGTGAGAAGGCTCATTCTGATACTCTATCCTCTGAATTGTCATATCTGCTATTTCTTCTCTGAAAAATTTTCAGATATGCTCTTTGTCCACTGTATTCATAATGATGTCCTCTAGGATAATATTTTTTTATACATTGTCCTTCATTTTGAGTCTTAAAACTGATATCCTTAAAATCTGAGAAGTGTATTTAACCACTTTTTTAAAATTGTGATTTAGTGAAAGTATACAATCCAAATCAATTTTGCATGCCTGCATATCTGCAGCTCCATCTGCTCTCCTCACCCAGTGACAGCATAATCCTCCTTTTCACTGTATATTTCTAGTATCCTCTTAATGAGCACTTGTCCACACTCTTCTCTCCCGTCCAGAAAGAAACCAGTAGGACAACCTCCTATAAGTGTGTAAAACCACAAAGTATACACAACATATGGTCACACTGTGTCCCAGAGTCCAATCCATTCTTATCTGCAAAGTTGACCTTAGTAATGGTTTCTGGTGGCGGCCAGTAGCAGGCCTAGGACCCAGGTTTGCAGGGGACCCTCCAGGCTGTCAGGCCATCAGTTCCGGTCTTTCAGTAGAGCTCTTGAGCTGCACTCCTCTTTTTCTTCTGTTGCCTCAGGGACTGTACATTTGTCCTCCATCGCAGTTGCCTTTGGCAGTGACCAGGCACCCTTTGGTTCCTCCGGTCTCATGTTGACACAGTCTTTCATTCCCACGGTCCTTCTGTCTCCTGGGGTCCCCGTTTCTTATATATTTGTTGTTCTCAGTCATCACCTGTTTCAGATGAGTTGGTACCATTTGGTGTACTTCAGATGGCAACTTGCTAGATTTTAAGATCCCAAATGCCACTCACCAATATGAGACACATAGACTCTCTTAACAAAAGCTTAGTTGTGCCAACTAGCCTTAATGTCCCCTGAAAACTTTGTTCCCAGACCTCTGTTCCTGCTTCTCTATCCTTTGAAATATTGGGTTGAGTTGAGAAGACCTTTCCATTTATGGTATAGTCCAGTTATGCTGATCTACTCCCTATTGCATGCTGTCACTTATTTTTGCCTAACCAAATTCCTATCTACTATTTATGATCAACATTCTCCCTCCATCCCTACATTTGTGGTCACCAAGGAGTCTTTTCTTCTGCACAGAAGTTTATTTTTAAGTCCTTATAGCAGACATCTCATACACTAGTCCTTTTGCTGCTGATTTCACTCAGAATGATGTCCTCTAGTTGAAACCAGGTTATGAGATGCTTACTAACATTATCATTGTTCTTTCCCATTGCACAGTGTTCTGTTAAGTATATGTACCATAGTTTATTTACCCATTCATCTGTTAGTAGTCGCCTAGGTTGCTTGCATTCTTTTGCTATTGTGGACAGTGCTGCAATAAACATTTGTGCTCAGGTCTCTGTTCATGTAACTGCCTTTATTTCTATAGGATATATTCTGAGCACTAGGATTACTGGATCAAATGTTATTTCTATTTCTAGCTTTTTAGGAACGTGCCAAATTGCTTTCCAAAGAGGCTGTACCATTTGCATTCCTACCAGCAGTGTAGGAGAGTTTCAGTCGCTCCACAGCCTCTCCAGCATCTGTTGTTTGTGTTTTATGGATTATGGACAAACTTGCTGGTGTGAGATGGTATCTCACTGTAGTTTTGATTTGTACTTATTTAATAGCTAATAATCATGAGTATTTCCTCATTTGTCTTTTGGCTGCCTGGATGTCTTCTTTGGTGAAATGTCTGCCTGTCTGTGTTCTCATTCCTTAACTGGGTTATTTACTTTTTTTTTTTTTTTTGACATTTTGCAGTACCTTTTAGGAAACCCTGGTGGCGTAGTAGATAAGTGCTATGGTTGCTAACCAAAAGATCAGCAGTTTGAGTCCACCAAGGCTCCTTGGAACTTGTATGGAGCAGTTGTCCTCTGACCTATAGGGTTGCTAGGGATCAGAGTTGACTCAGCTGCAGTGGGTTTTGTGTTTGTAGATTATGGAAAGAAGATATCAATCTGACATGCAGCTGCCAAATATTTTTTTTCTCATTCTGTAGACAGTCTTTGAACTCTCTTGATAAAGGCTTTGGATGAGTGTCTTTGATTCTTATTAGCTCCCATTTATCTGTTTTCTCTTCGGTTGTTCATATGTTGTTTTTCAGATTTTGTACTCTGTCCAAGCTGTGTATTAGAACTTCCATTGTTGATCTTATTTTTTCTTTTATGATCTTTATCATTTTAGGTTTGATATTTAGGTCTTTGATCCATTTTGAGTTAGTTTTTGTGTAAGGTGAGATATGGGTCTTGTTTCAGTTTTTTGCAGACAGATATCCAATTTTGCCAACATCGTTTGTTAAAGAGACTTTACCCCAGGTTACAACCTTTGGGACTTTGTGGACTATCAACTGTTCTTAAGAGAATGGTGATATTTTGGGGGTCTCAACTGCATTCCATTGGTCTATATGTCTTTATTTTGGTACCAGTACCAGGTTGTTTTGAGTGACTTGGCAGTGTAACAGGTTCTAAGATTGGGTAGTGTGAGGCCTTCAACTGTGTTCCTCTTTTTCAGTAGTGCTTTACTTATCTGGAGTGTCTACCACTTCCAAACAAAGTTGGTGATTTGTTTCTCTATCTCATTAAAAAATGATGCTGAAATATGTATTTGGATTGCATTGTATATGTAGATCACTTTGGGTAAAAGACATTTTGACACTATTAACTCTTTCTATCCAAGAGCCAGGTAGATTTCCCTACTTATGTAAGTCTCTTTTGGTTTCTTGCAGTGAGGTGTCACGTTTTTCTCTGTATAGGTCTCATTTCTCTGGTTAAATTTATTCCTAGGTATTTTATCTTCTTGGTGACTATAGTAAGTGGTATTAATTTGATGATTTCATCTTTGATGGTCTCTTTGTTGGTATAAAGGAATCCTACTGATTTACTTATGTTTATTTTGTATCTTGATACTTTGCTGGACTCTTTTATTAGTTCCAGTAGTTTATTTATGGATTCTTTAGGGTTTTCTGTGTATATGATCATATCATCCATAAATAGGGATATTTTTATGAGAAGTATTTTTAACTATATTTCATTGCCTACATTCTTTCTTTCTGGAATTTGTAGTGCTACTTGTTATGAATTGAAGTGTGACTTCCCAAAATATGTGTTGTAAATCCTACTATACCTGTGGCTATAATCCCATCGGGGAATAGCATTTTCTTTGCTATGTCAGTGAGGCAGTATTGGCATAAACTGTGTCTTAAATTAATTTCTTTTGAGATTCAGAGGATCTGATTAAGCAAGCAACAAGCAAACAGATGGAGAAAGATACATAACATGTATCATTAAATCAACAAGGAATTAGAAGATGAAAAAAGGCAAGGACCCTCCAGAATGAGAAAAATAATTTCTCTAGAATCAGTATCCTGAATTGAAACTTTTAACCTCCTAAAATCTGAGAAAATTATTTTTGTTTGTTTAAGCCACCTTGTGATATTTCCGTTATTAGCAGCATTAGATAACTAAGACAAACTACAGTACCAGAAAGTGGAATGCTGCTCTAAAAGATTGCTAAAACATGGAAACAATTTTGCAATTGAGTAATGTGAGGAATCCAGAGGAATTCTGATGTGCTTCATAGTAGGTTTCTAGACTGCCTTCCAAAAGACTAGTGATGGAGTTGTGAATGTTCAAGGGAATTCTGGTGAAGGATCCAAAAGATGTAATGAGAACTATGGAGTCTCTGTCATCTTACAGAATGCATATGGCACAATCTACAGAATATTGATAGAAATGCAGACATTTAAATGTGTCTCTCGTGAGGTTTTAAAAAGAAATGATTAATATGTGATTGGACAATGGAGGAATGACAATGGTTTTTATGATAGAACATGTTGACATTATGTTCAAATATTTGGTAAAATGTACAACCTGTAATGAACTTGGGTATTTGGCTGAGGAGATGTCTAAGCAAGATCTTAAAGGGGCACCGTGGCTTTTCTCTTGCTGCATATGGTAGACTGTTGGAAGAAAGTGATGTACTTAAAAAGGAATTGTGTAAAATGAAACCAGAACTTATGGACTTTTTGTTTGTTTGTCAAGTTTTTTGTTTTCCTTTTTATACTACACATGATTAAGTGCTATGGATGCTAACCAGAAGGTGAGGAGTTCAAATCCACCACTCTAGTGAGCAATTCTACTTTTTCCTATATGCCTTCTATGAGTTGGAATTGACTTGACAGCAGGGGGTTCAGTTACTATATGCCTAAATTGTTTTGTTCTTTCTCACTGTCTTCATATTTATCCCATAAAATTCATATAGATTTTTAAAAATATGGGTCTGTTGAATTTTCTTTTTTATTTTCCAAATATTTTCGTAGCATCATGTCATTGACAAAGTTTAAATTTCCTTGTCACATTCTTCTTCTGATGACCTTGTTCTTTTACATGTGTCTGTCATTTTATGTCCTTCTCTAGCTTGCTTATTACTGCCTCTCATGGGAGAAGTTTTATTCATAATCCTGGTCATCACTGAATGTAATTCATATTTAAGACACAGACATGAAAGGCGGATTGGAACTTCTTGTCACAAACACAGTACTTGAGGAATGATGAACCTCAGTGCAAAAGGACCAGACAAACTCATTATATTTAGGATAATTATGTGGTGATAACCATGTATTTTTTCTCTCGGATTATTCCAACTGCAGACAAGAGCCTTCTCATTTTCTGCATGCCATAATATAGTTTGTTAGCAGAGTTTCCGAGTTTCAAGTGGGAAAGGAATTGGAGATACCCCTTCATTCAGGGCAGATTCTGACTGTGACTTTCTCCCTGTTGAGTAAGCACCTGTGCTCTCAGCAAACTTAGTGTCCCAAGGCTAGACAGAAAAGTGCTTTTATTCTAACACATGTAGTCAGAATTCTTGGCTATTCCATTTTGGAATACGTCTGAGCTTTAGAACAGTTAGAATGTGTTGAATTTAAATTGAATTTGAGCTATCTCGGAATAAGCGTCTGACATGTGCATTCAGGTCCTAAGTTTTCCATATTATACCCATTAACTATGTACATATTCCATGTCTCAGACACCACGAATACATATACCTTAGGCCATGCAGCCTACTAAACATAGGGTGAGTACGCATTAATGAAGACACAGGTGAGACATGGAGTTCTCCATCTAGCACAAAAAATAACATTTAAAAAAAGTAAAGAAATGAATTGATAATACTAAACTGTAACAAATGTTAAAGGACATAAGAAGGGCAGGATGTAGTGGAACCATTTTCAGCTTTTATTTTAACACATTTCTTGTAGAAATGCTATCTAAACAATCTGAGAATGTTTTCAGCAGCCACATGATGCTACTGGCACCTTTTGTGTTAATCAAAAAAACGCTCATATGCATAACACTCCATTTAGTCGCACTTGTTTTTGTCTGTTTGCTTTTATGAAATGTGGGCCTTTAAATTTATCTCCTTTATATTTCCTATTAAAAAAAAAAAAAACTCGTTCAATTTCTTACACTATTAAGATATATTTGAATTAAATTTGTATTATTTTTCACAAATATATTGACTGTGGCTCCCATAGTTAATCATTTCCAAATCTGAAAAGCGAACCTCTGACATTAGCATTCAACCACTGATGAAATTGTCCAAGAGATCACTGAGACTGCTATCATTTCATTGATCAACTCTGAAACTTTAGCTTTGAATTGTCTGCGACTTTTTGGTTTCTCTTCTTGAAATCCAGCCCCCCTGCCCCGCACCTCTAGACATGTTTGGAACTACAGTCTACTTAGGGGATAGCTCAACTGGAGGTGACAAAGGGCGCCTGGGTACATTTGAATGGTTATAATCTAGGACACTGAGGCAAAATGAAAGTTCTTGCTCTTTCCCTTACTTTTGCTGATGTGGTTCTCACTACTTCTTGGTTCCCAAGTAGAAAAGGACAAACAAATGTGCAGCAAAGGAAACCAGAAACACAGCTTCCTGTTTGTGTTACAGGGACATTTACAGCAGCCCCTAGTCAGGCAAGAGGAAAACTAGTTGAGAACCATCTCAGGAACCAAGGGGTGTATAAGCAGTGGCATTCACACTCTGTGTTCTTCATTTTATCTGTTATCATATGTTTATAGTAGGAACACGTCTAAGGAGAACATGAACCTTTCTTTCCACACTTCTCAAAGAGTGTGCCTTCAGAATTCCTGGGCATATCTGACTCAAAGTCCTCCTCTATTAGAGAGGTTGACAGTCCTTTAGTCAAGTGTTCATGAGTAGCTATGATCCACTGCCAGATCCAACAATCCAGCCCTCAAGAGGAAAATGACAGAAGCAATTCAAAGGAAAATAATCAGTACTCAGTGACAAGTTACACAAGGATGATATAAAAAAATCAAAGGACATACTTTGCTTACTTATGTTTTTAAGTATTGCTATTTGGTTTAGCTTGACTCGATCTTGAATACTTAAGACATTCAAAGTGAATTTACGCTTTAAATAAAATAACACTGAAGCATTAATAAAAACTTCTTTTAACTATATTCCCTTCTTGGGAGTTTCCTAAAATAAGAAGTCATTCAGTATACAACAGAGTAATAAAGGTTCAATTCTTGAGTTTCCCCTGTAACAACATGTTTTCTTTTGAGAATTAAGATTAACTCATATCAACTATTGTCAATATTTAAAAAAAAACATTATGAAAACTTATTTTAAAAGTATTATTTCTTAGAAAATAAAACTTCAGTCCTTTTGTTGTTAAGTGCTGTTGAGTCAACTCTGATTCATTCTGACCCTATGTACCATGGAAGGAAACAGTGCTTGGTCCTGTACCATCCTCACAATCCTTGCTTTTCTGTTAGTAAAATAAATATAAATATTTTAATCACCAAACATGCTTAATATAATTTTGTATTAGATGGCATTATATTTTTTTTATTAACTTGTATGTCAATGGGACTTTCAGCTACATTCTCCCACAATTCTACAATATGAATTTGAGATTTTATGTTATCTAATGATATATATTTAAATAGCTGTGAACTTTGGACTCATGTGGCCTGGGTTTGAATTTTGTGTGATTTTACATCCGATATTTAACCTTTTAGAATTTCATTCCCTCCTCTGCTTAATATGCATTGTAATTCCATTTATACTGCTGTTAGCAAAATGAAAGAGATGATTTTACTATACAGTCTGCACTCTGTAAACGCTCACTGAATTCAATTTTAAATGCAATGTGAAAGTTCCCATTTTAAAAAGACTTTTATTGGGCAAATTTCACTCCCTTTGCTCACGGGGTGGAGATATTCTTGGCCAAAATAAATCATAATTTGACAGTAGCCAGAAACTCTATCATTTGTTGATTTTCTTCTGACTGCTTTCCTTCCATTACTCTCATCCACTCTTTATTCTATGTTGGAGAAAAACATTAAACCAAGGTCAAATGCTATGTACTGTACAGTCTAGACTTGAGAGGAAAATATACTTCCCTTTGCACAGCATCAACAGAATCAGAAAATAAGAAAAGCTGTAAATCATGGGACAATTTTAACCCAAAGAGAAAATAAATACATAAAAAAGAATGTAAGACTGAAGTTAGAGGATCTTGGTTAAAGCAAAATGCTTAAACGACAATTTGGAAGGTTATTTCATTACTACTTGGTAGTCTAGCCATTGAGTCATTGGATTTTGTAAGACACAGTCATAGTTACACTTAATTATCAAGAAGAGCGAAGTAGCACCTTCTAGACACCATGTGGTAAATATTTATTGCACCCTCTTGAGGTATACTAATGGCAAATCAAATGACATATAATCTATTTTCTAGAAGCAAAAAATGACTAAGAGAAAGAACTAGACACAAGGTGAAAGTCACACATCTATTACAAATGTTCTTTCATGAAGACTCTTGGCAAAAGAACTTGATTTAGAAAACGATAAATCCCAAATTAGATACTCTTCAACAATTTTCAGTTATACACGTGCCAGCTTCAATTCCTCTGCAGGCATTTAGAAAAGAAAAAGGAAAAAAATAAAAAATAGAGCTTTATTCTTGGAACACAGGATATGTGTGAAATGAGGCCACATGCGTTCTGCGGTTATTGTTGTTCACTGGTTTGTTTATTTACTGTCACAGGCATTTTGAACCATTAGTCAGTGTGGAGTCAGTGTGTTTATCTCTATAAATTTGTAAGAATAGTAATTTTAATACTAAAAGATAAAAACATTATTGTCAAGTTGATTGTGACTCACGGCAACTCCATGTTGTTGTTGTTGGGTACTGTCGAGTTGGTTCCGACTCATAGTGGCCCTATGAACAACAGAACAAAACACTGCTGTTCTTGTGCCATGTCCACAATCATTTTCATGCTCAAGCCCATTGTTGCAGCCACTGTGTCAGTTCATCTCGTCGAGGGACTTCCTATTTTTCACTGACCCTCCACTCTACCAAGCATGATGTCCTTCTTCAGGGACTGACCCTTTCTGACAATATGTCCAAAGTATGTAAAGACACAGTCTTGCCATCTTTGCTTCCAAGGAACACTTGGTTATACTTCTTTCAGAACAGATCTGTTTGTTCTTTTGGAGGTCCATAGTATATTCAACATTCTTCTCCAACACCACAATTCAAAGGCATCAATTCTTCTTTTGTCTTCTTAGTTCATTGTCCAACTTTTGCATGCGTATGATGAAACTGAAAATACGATGGCTTGCATCATGTGCATTTTACTCTTCAAGGTGACATCATTTCTTTGGAATACTTTAAAGAGGTCCTTTGCAGCAGATTTTCCCAGTGCAATGCATCTTTTGATTGCTTGATGGATGTTTTTGTGAATTCTCTAGAGAATTCTTCTTTAAGCAATGGATTATAAAATGTCAGTGCTAGGTCATATCTTTGGTTTAATGAATTATAAGTATTTAAAAAATTAAAAGAAAATGGAACTATCATAAGCCATTGGGTGATCAACATTTTCCTCAATATAAAAATAATAAGAGCTAAAATTGGCAACTTTTAGATTATAAATGACTTCAACCTTCTCCTGGAGAAGTACTGACAATTTGAGAGGCAAGAGGTGGTTACTGAGTGTTTTCAACTAATAATCTGCTGAAGAGTATCACAAGTAATAAGACTGTTATTGGTAGATTGGAAAAGTGTGAGACACTAATTGAGAGCTCCTTGCAGATGTAGAGCTGTGAAATGAAAAAGAGTTGGATTTAGGTGACGGCATTCATGGTGAAGGAGGTAGGATACGTCTGAATGCTGTTTACTTAAAGCAAAGAGAGAATGGCTTTGAATTTATATATATATATATATATTATTATGACTGAGTGAGAACGTACACTCCCATATAAATTGGTAAATGGCGTCTGAGGTCTTAAAAGCTGCCAAGCTGCCATCCGAGGGTACAGCAAGTGGTTCCAACTCAGCAGGAATGGATGCTCACCAAAGACCAAAATGACATGGGGTAAAGACAACCCAGAAGATAGACCCACATGAGTGGGTGTCCCCATTGACTTGGGGATGGCTTTAAATTTTGATAGCAATTACCTTTAAAACTACAGTGGCTCACCAGCAGTTCAGGCTTAGAGAGTACTGTGATGCTGCACTGAAAAGGCAAGTGTTGTAGGTTTAAAGAGTTTCTCTGAGGTCATAGAATAAATGACACGTAAGACAATTGAAGTTAAGGAGCTCAATTTTAAATCAGACAGTGGATAGTCCTTAAATAACAAAATCTAGGACACTGTTTTAAGATCAGTGCCCAGAAACTAAGGTCTCTCAGGGATATACAGAGCAGGCTAGAGAGCATACAAACTAAAAATGGAGTCTGAGGCTCCCTCTCAGGGGCACAACCCTCAGAATCAGCTGTCAACATCCCACTTAAATGCAAGCGGTCAGGTCTCAGAATCTCTATTTGTTTGAAATTGAATCTGTGTATCTTGAAAGATTGCACTGCCTCAAAAACTACTGACTTCAAATACAATACCTTGAAGTGAGATTTGTTAAGATTTCAGCTTGTCCCTATCTTGGTGTTTTCTCCATAAATCAAAAGAACATTTGTCTCTCTGCTTTTACCAATCAAGTCTATAAATTTCTGTTCTTATTTACCCTTCAACTGCCAGTGCAACTTAATGTCTTTCTTAAGCAGTAAGGTCCTAAGGGTTTACTTAGTTTAAGATTTGCATCTACACCAACCATGAAATCTGCAAGTCGTCTAGTGAATGTTTCCTTGGAAATGTGTACATATCTGTAGCACTTTTTAAAAAATGCAATTCATTACATTTCATAAACATTTTACCTTACAGAATAATGAACTCTGTGTTTATCTGGCATCTTGGACAGTAGATCAGATTTGTTCACACACCCACATGTCAATGAAGAAATGTCACTGCTCTGAAATGGTTAAGATTTATTTTGCACAAAGTGGAGCTTTCAAATAACCCAGCACTGCACACAGCAGGACCAGCAGCTTATCTCCCTTTCTCTGCTCTTAGGCTTATATGGTAAGAGCTGCCGAGAAAGCCAAAGAAAAACACAGCTAGAGGGAGGCCAACTTCTTTCAGCGATGCTTTTTTATGCCCAGATGTTACACAGGAAGAAGAGCCAACCCTCTATTTTACCTGCCTCTTCTGATACTGCGAAGAGCAGTAAAAGCTGGTCACTGCCACTGTCAGAGTTAAGACTGAGCTCATTTTGTACCTTTTCCAGGTCATGGTTTACAAACAATTTGGTACTGTTACTGCCAACTGAAGGTGGTAGAAAACAATGACAGGCATGTGTATTTATCAACGAGTTTTGAACAATTTTAGATTTCTTTTTCAAACAACTAAATGGACAAAAAAAATTATGGATGGTTAAATTTATTTTCAAGTGATAAAAATCCAGAATCTTGACAAAGATGAAAGGGAATATGATTTAATAGTTTAGATAGAGTAGCAAACTTACCGACTTTCTGAGTGGTAATTTCTCATTGTGTATCAAGAAAAGATTGAAACTGTCAAGGATTTAATTCTACTGGGATTCACAATCAGTACCTATGCAGGAAGCCATGAGAAAATCAACATATTACATTGAGCAAGTTTGCTGCAAGAAAACCTCTTTAAAACATTGAAAACAAAGATGTTACTGTGTGGGCTCAGGTGCACCCGACCCAAGCCATGGTCTGTTCAGTCTTCTTGTATGCATGCTGAAGCTGGACTGTGAATAAGGAAGACCTCCTTTTGATGCCTATGAATTATGGTGTTGGTGAAGAATACTGAATATAGCACAGGATGGTCAGAAGAATGAATAAACATGTCTTGGAAGAAATACAGCCAGAATGCTCCATAGAAACAAGGATGGTACTCTTAACATGTTATCCGGAAGGAACAGTCCCTGGAGAAGCATGTCATGCTTCGTAAAACAGAGGGTTATTAAAACAGAGGAAGACCCTCAAGGAGATGGACTGATACAGTGGCTGCAGCAATGGGCTCAAGCACAGCAACAACTGTGATGACACAGGACTGAACACTGTTTCATTCTGCTGTGCAGTGCCACTGGGATTCAGAAGTGACCCTATGTTACCTTTTAACAACAACCAAGCATCTTAATAATACTTACCTCTCTTAAATTATTACTTTTAAGTTATTTAAATTATAGTTATACTTCTTGGAAATCATTTCAAGGAAATCAGAAGACAGATACATGACAATTTATGTATACATAAATTCATTTGTTGCAATATTCTTTAAAAAAAGTCAGTGGCCAACTGTCTTTGCACTAAGAAAATTCCTAGCAGATTTGATTAAAGCAATTTGCAAAGCCCTGACTTGCCTGCAGGAATTTTTGTGTGATCTGTGTATACCTAAGCCAATCTGTCAGTGATGCCTTGGAAGAACTGTCACCTGGCAAACAGATGCATTTTCTTTTTCACACAGAACTCTTGCCTGGAGGAAGAACATCTTTTTCTTTCATAAAAGCCAAGTATCATAAGATCATCCACTTACGTGACAGAGAAGAAAAAAAATAGGGCAAAATTATAAGGTTCAAAAAGCAAGCAGAATTACTAATGAATTATGTTTGAAAAGAAGCTTTTGAGTATTGAAGGAGATCATCTCATCTTATGGCCATAGACGTAAAGATAACTAGAAACCATGGGGCTGAAACAGACTCATCAATGTAAGATAAATTTTATTATAACATACTTGCAAGATTCTATTCTAAGAAAATGTAGTTGCTTTTTGAAAAGTTATACATTCCTGTGGCACTTTTTTAATACCAGTATTACCTTTTCTTATGTACAGTGGTCTCATCCCAAGGTGAAACACATTCTTTTATGTGGCCTTTGACATTGGTTTTTGGATAAATAGCTTGAAAGATTTTTTTTTTTTTTTTTCCTTAAGCTGTAAGCCCTAAAGTGCTACTTTTGTCTTACTGTTTTACCCCAGGGGTATTTTTGTCCATGTTGATTGACATTTTCTGGGTCAGCTGTAAACAATTTGGCTTTGATACCTTTTGTCTGGTCCTGAGTTGCAGCCTGCCCCATGACCGGCATGCCCCTTGCAGGTACTAGTCAACAGACTAAACAAATGAGGTGAGTTATAGCCCAGCTGAAGCTACGATGCAAATAAAGTGTTTGTGGCTTACCAAGGTGAGATCAGTCAATTTGTGGTCCCCCACTGGGAGGGGTCATGTTTCAAAACTGACAAGGAATTGTTTCTATTTATATAGCCAGCCACACAGAAGTTAGGCAGACAGAAAGAAGCAAGAAGAGAAACAGAAAGAGGAGGTAGAAGAAAGCAGGTAAAAGAACCAGAGAGAGAGTGGAGTCAAGGAACCTCCTAAAACAGCTATAATACCATCAAAAACTGTAACACTGAAGACAGCCAGAGGCCCAAAAGAGGTTCAGCAGCACAGCTGATGGTGACAGACTGTAGGACCAAGAAGAGCCTGTCCTCAAGAAATTAAGAGCTGAGAGAGCTGTTGTGAACTGAGGAAGACATGTTTCCATGCTTTTTGATTCTGATTCCTGAGTTGTAGTTTGTTGATTCTGGTCTCAAGTTGTATCCTGTTCCTCAATAAATCACTTAACCATAAGTATGGTCTAAGAGTTCTGTGTGGTCATTGCAAAAAATTATGAGTTCCAGCAGAGAGATATAGAGTGGTGTCTGACTGGCTAAAAAGTTTGGAAAGGAGATGTAAATCTGAGCTCTACCTCAAAGGAATCAGCCTTGAGCTCATCTTGATTTTGCATTATCTTTCTTGCGTCTGGCTGGCTTCTTGCAGTTAGACAGATCTGACATTATTATTATTACCATCACCTTTTTACACCTCCCCACAAATTGTCAGGTTCTTCAAAACTTAGACGTGAAAAAAATTGTATATATATACACATATATAAGTATATATGAATTATCATTGCTTAGAGTTGTCTAACCCCTTCTAGACAATGGTAAATTCCTGCTTGCATTCAGAGATATTATTCATGGACTGTTCACATTGGGAGATAAACAGAGAACTTGGAGGTGATTTAATACAAAATAAAACTAATTTCACAGTTGAAGAAGCATAGAGCCTAAGTGGTCAAATAATTTGTCTACAGTTACATAATTAATTAATGTTATTAAACTAGTTAGGACTTAGTTCTTCTAAGTCCCTTCAGTGCTCATTAACTAACATAAAAATTGCTTCTTCTCCCTCTATATATTACTATTTATTGGGCTGTAACTTCTGCCAAAATGGTCACATTTTAGAAACACAGTCAACTTTGTAGGAATGCAAATAAGGTATGTATTGTATTATTGACTGTAGGTGGTAACTCCTAGATTTAATGTGAAAAAGACATAGCTTTTGATCATTCATTTGTATTTGGCCAATTGGTGTTTGTGAGGCTAAGCTTATCAGAGCAATAAAAAACAGACCCAAACCAGTTGCCAGTGGAAGTGATTCTGACTCATGGCAACCCATTTAGATCTGCTAAAAATAAACGAATTCTAACTTAAGTTAATAAAGTTTAAAACCCAGGTCACGGGAAATGAGTGATTCCTCACATTAATTTGGAATGCTTTCATTTGAATAATTGCTGTGTTACAATCTAGTCACCACTTTAAGACAGCCTAGGTAAAGTAGAATACTTCTAACGAAAATCAACCACAGTTCAAAGAGTCTGAATGAATGAATGAATTTTCTCTTTTAAGTAGAGAGTAACTGGGTCAAAACTGAAAAACAGCTGGGCTTCATTTAAGCATTTACAGTGAGTTGGAAAAGACAAATAAGTGAATGGGCATGAAATAGATGGACTAAAGTAAACCTTGCCCTGTTTCTCTATCTGCTAAGAACTGATTCTAAAAAAGGCCAATTCACATCCAAATGATTGGAAGCTTTGGTGATACACAGTGTGGAGAAAAATAGACTTGACTGATGTCACTATTAAATGGTAACAACTTTTAAGCAGCAGTTATGGTTTTGTATAAATTTAAATTACATGTTATCTTCTTATAGATTATTAATCAAACAGAAATATTCAACTGAAGTTTGCCCTCTTCATTAAACTTATTTTGCATAATATGCCATTTGCACTTCATCTGCAGCTGGAATCTCAGTGATATAAAAGAAATGTCAGCTTCAAAGTTGACGTCTCATACAAATTACACATTCAGCTTTATGGATTAAGGTTATGAGTGGCCTACTTTTAAGATAATTGAATGTAAATAAACCATGTTTTAGAAGTAATCAGGCAGAAACTTTTTCCCTAAAGATGCACAGGTATAGGTTTCCAGGGCAATCTATAACTGGGTTTTTGAAATCATAAAATGCATTTAATAGTCTTGATATGTAAATTTAAAAACTCAGAAAAGCTCTGTTACATTATTGTTCTATTCAAAATCTATGTCAATGAACTTAACAAAAGTTATGGGGTGGCACAAATAGTTAAACACTCTACTACTAGCCAAAAGGCTGGCAGTTTGAACCTACCCAGAGGCTCCTTGGATGACAGGCCTGGTGATCCGTTTCTGAAAGAACGCAGCCTTGAAAATGTCACAGAGCAGGTCTACTCTGCTCACACTGGGTCATCAAGAGAATTGACAGCCACTAACAACAAAAATTAAAATCTTTATCTTTCAAGGGAATGCTTATTTCACTATTCTTTTAGTTACTCAAAAATTATTGAACGCAACGTTTGTGCATTTGAGAGAAATATATGCTAATCTTCACACAAATAAATGCTGGACAAAATACAAAAATCAAGAGTAAATGGAAATACACTCATTTTCAGATAAAGAGAAAAACTAATGAAATTAATTTCTATTAGACTTATATTACACAAAAGTGCTGTGATAAAAAAAGTCTTCAGGCTAAAGAGACATTGTACCAAATGAAAAGTCAGATTACTAAGAATAAACGATCATCATCAGACATGTTTAAAGCATGGATAAATATAAAAGACTACTTTCTCTTAACTTCTTTAAGATACATGTGGATACTCAAAGCAAATATTATATCATTATTCTGTGAGTTTCTGTATGTGTATTTATATGGGAAGTTGTATATGAATTAATACATATATGCATACAACTACATATGAATGAAGGGGGAGTGAGTAAATCTATTATATGTTGCAAGATATCTGTGTTATACACACATTGGAACAAAGAAAGTTTAAATATAATTTTCAATTTTTGGAATGTGTAAGGTACCCTGGTGGTATGGTGGTTGAAGAGATCAGCTGCTAACAGAAACATTGGCTGTTCAAAACCACCATCAGCTCTGCAGTCTCAGAAATCCTATGGGGTTTTAGTACAAGTTCAGTCAACTAAATGGCAGTGAGTTTGGTTTGGTTTTTATACTGTAATCCATAAAGCAGCCACTTAAAAATGATGCAAAGAGTTACAAAGAAAAAGTTAGTATGTAAATAAAGCCAAGCCAAAGCCAAAGCCAAGTGCCATCGAGTCGGATCCGACTCATGGCTACCCTAGTGGCCATGGTAGAACTGTAAATAAAAGACAAATCTAAAATATATTTTTAAATAATTGTAAGGACTTCAGAGAAATGAGAGAATCGACATAACTAAAGGAGACTACTATTATAAACCAATGGTAAAAAGTAAAACTAAATTCAAACATCAATTATTACAGTAAATGCTAACAGATGAAATGCCATAATTAATAGGCATATATTTTGATAGGGCATATTAAAATAAAAGAAAAAAAACTTCACTATATATGGTCAAAAGAGACAGATTTTAAAAATAAGACACAGATTAAAAATAACAGGAAAAAGACATGCTATAACAGACATATCATAAGAAGAGTGAATAAGCTATATTAATATTAGATAAAATAGTCTTGAAGCAAAAACATAACCAAAGATAAAGAATTTTCTATAATGAAAGAGATAATTCATCACAATATCTATAAATGTCTGTAGACCTAATACCAAAGGCACAAAACACATGAAGAGAAACAAAGGGCTTTGAAAGGAGAAACAGACAACTTGGCAATCAAAGTTGGAGGTTAATCCTCTCTTAGCCCTTGATAGAAGACTTTGTCAAAGACATCAGCAAAATCATAGAGTCTAAACGTCTCTGTCAATCACAGGGACCTAACTGAGAATGATAGAAAATCATATCCAACAACTGCAAAACACATAATACATCAAATATACATAAGTTCCCCAAGACATAGACCAACTATGAAACAAGTGTTAAGAAATGTAAAACCACTGATTTGATATATATGATGTTCTTTGAACAAAATGAAATTACAAATCTATAATAATAGAAAAAAATCAAATACTTGTAATTTGAACAACACAACTCTAAATAATGTTTAGAAATCATTTAGATAGAAGAAATCACAAATAAAATTTGAAAATACAAACTAAATGAAAAGGGGAATGTAACATAAAAAATTGCAACATGCAGTCATACTAGTTCTGAGAGAAATATAAAGCAATGTGTAGCTTTAAACACCACTCAAAGGAAGTATAAGAAGTAGAATATTAAAGATAAGAATATAAGTTCACAAAATAGAAAAGAGATCCAATGCATACCTTCAGTTGTGGTAAAAGTTTGTACTCAGTTTTAGCTGGGCTGAAGGAAAACTTTTATCTCTGATGTCTTTCAGAGCTGTACCTTAATGTCTTACCTAATAGTCTCCATTTTATATAATTTCAAAATTGGTGGATAATCAATCATCAGTTTTACTTAAAGTGAGACCATGGGGACATAGAGATGCAGATTTTATTTTAGATGGTATCCAGATAGCCAACCAGCCATACGTGTATGTATATGTGTGCATGTACACATAAGTGCAGTTTTATTCAACAACCCTGAGTAATACATCAATTTTTTTATTATGATGATGGAATAAAAAATAATTAAAAGTTCAGTTGAAGTGACATGCAAAGTCAATAATCTGGAAGAATACAGGTCTGGTTATATATGACATTGGAAATGTATTGATTTTTAAAGTGGTCTCAAAATTAGGCAAATACAGTCTC
Organism: Heterohyrax brucei; assembly: GCA_028571685.1. Classification (NCBI taxonomy): domain Eukaryota; kingdom Metazoa; phylum Chordata; class Mammalia; order Hyracoidea; family Procaviidae; genus Heterohyrax; species Heterohyrax brucei. The sequence goes on from CM053146.1 coordinate 27,530,815, forward strand.
TTCACGGAGGATGACTGCCATTGGTAAATTAGATCAGACAACAGCTGTTTTCTTCCTCCTTGCAAGTGGACTCCAGTGCTGCCTATATTACTATTTTCCAGAAACATCTGTGGAGCTAAACGTTAGAATAACACTAACTGCTCACGGTTTTATGAATTATTTTGGTGATCAGAAGTCACTGATGAATAAATCACTAGTAAATGTCTCCCTTAAAATGTGGAAAACAAACACTATAATAGGGTGTCAGGTTTGTGAACCATTCATTTTACAGAAGATAACTTTTTATGAGGAAAATAAAATGTCTAATCATCCTTGTGACATTAAATAGCATTTTAATGGTACAGTTTTAAACAGTGAACTTAATATATTGAAAAGTACTGAATACAGTGATTTCTGCAGATAGTTTAAAATTTATATGCACATCCTTGAGCCATTAGTAGTACTCGTATGTATTTGAAAACTTTCAGGAAACCTTGGTGGCATAGTGGTTAAGAATAAAGGCTGCTTTTCAAAAAGTTGGCAGTTTGAATTGGCCAGGTACTCTTTGGAAACCCAATGGAGTAGTTCTACTCTGTCCTATAGGGTTGCTACGAGGTGGAATTGATTCAAGAGCAATGTGTTTGGTTTGGCTTTAGTTCACTGGCACAGTGGCTAAAGCGATCCACTGCCAACTTAAAAGGTGGGGGTTTGAGACTAGCAGTTGCTCAGAGGGTGAAAGATGTGGCAGTCTGCTTCCTAGATATTTACATGCTTTGAAATCCTGTCGGGTTTCTATGAGTCAGAGTCAACTTGATGACAGTGGTTTAAGAGTTACTTGAAAATTCTAGCTATAACTGTTACTTACTGTGGGCTCCACTCTTGATGTATAATGTATATAATGAAACAAAGGAACTCTGTGGTGCAACCTTTGCGCACTCAGCTGCTGTGCGAAACACTGGGGCTCCAAGCCCACCCAGCGGCACCACAGGAGAAAGACCTGACAGTATGCTTCTGTAAGGGTTAGAGTGAAGAAAATCCCATGGGGCTCTTCTACTCTGTCACATGGGTTTGTTATGAATGAGAATCATGTCCCCAGCACCCAACAGTAACAGTGAAACAGGTTTTGAGGAAAAAAAGGTATTAGTAGCATTCAAACCCCCAATCTGTTTCTCCCTTTCCTGAGGTACGGTTTGGAAAGAATGATGATCAGTGAATTCTCTTGTAAATATAATGATACAACTGTGGGCAAAGAAATGAATTTTCCTAACAAGACGTCCTCGTCTATGAAGTGCTTTTACCAGGGGGTATCGTGTCTGGCTAGGAGAGCCTTAGTAAACAGACCTGGAGTGAAAGGCAAATGTCAGGCGCTCAGAATAGATTTGTTGAATAAGTGGATGAATACATAAATACTAAAAACTTCTTTAGATGTTTATCATGTGTGTGTGTGTGTGTATACACAGATATTAAACAAAAATCCAGATTCTGACTTAATGGAGAAATGCCTGAGACATTTTCTGTCAGGTAATAATAAATAAGGAAATATGACCAATACCGCAACTATGGAATCACGTAGTGCCAGAATCAAGCAAAATTAGATTTAGTCAAAAGAAAGTAATTGGAAGCATAAAATTTGGTAGAGAAGAAGTAAAATTGTCTCTATATGCACATCATATGCTGGCAAGAATCAACAAGGACAAGACCACAATGAAAAATAAGAGACATAATAGAGGAAAAATGGGGAGAGGCATATAAAAAGTAATTCATTAACCTTTAAAAATTAATAACAACCTTTGAAGTCATAATAAGAAACCTGATTTATAACAACATAATTAAAATAATGCTAGCTATAAACTTAGTAAGAAATACATAAAGCCTCTGAGGAAAACAACAAAATAATCCTAACATGAATTAAAGGATATTCCATGCTCTTAGACAGGGAGATGCAACATGATAACTAAGAAAATTTTCAGTAAACGAATTTACAAATTTCATGTGGTCCAAAAATGTTCATCATGTTTCCCCAGCACAAACAAACAACAGCAGCAAGAAAAGCACTGCTATGGAGTTAATTGTGATTCATAGTGACCCTAACGAACAGAGAAAAACTGCTTCATGGAGTTTCCGAGGAGTGCTTGGTGAATGCAAACTGCTCACCTTTTTTTGGTTAGCAGCTGTAGCACTTAACTATCATGTCACTAGTGTTTCTAACCTCAAGCTAGATAAATTAATCCTAGAGTTTACTTTATCAAAATAATCTAGACAAGACAGAAAAACCTTGAATGCAAGCAACAATGATAGAGTAGATAGCAACAATATATTAAAACATATTACAAAGCCTCCATTAAAAAAAATAAATAAAAGTATTGGTGCACAAATAGGCACTGGAATAAAAAATCCAGAAAATACAGTAATTCATATGAGGATTAACTTCAGTATTAGTAAATGCTGAACATGGCATTTTAAAATAGTAGAGATAAATTTTTAAGTATATTCTGTAACAATATTTAAAAAATTAAAAAAAGAAGTATTCTTCACTTTGCACTCCCAAATAAATTTCAATTAATTTAGAAATCTGACAAATGCTGAGAGTAGCCAAATTTTATTTTTTATTTTTATTTTTTATGTCATTAGAGATGTGGAAACATCCTTAATATGACTCAAATTCCAAAGGATTAATGGAAAGATCAGTACATTTTTTTGCCTAATTGTTTTTAAAGTCTTTATAATCCCCATGGAGTATAAAGAGGCATTTTAAACAAAACTGTATAAGCATTTATGCTTTGCATCCTATGGCTCACAATCCTTTTTTCTGATAAGCAGTAAAAACATGAAGTCTAAGGCAATCACTATTAATTTTGAGCTTTTGACTTGTTTTTTTTTTTAAGAACAAATACTGAAAATAATCCAAATGTACATCAAAAGGGTCCTGGTTGGATAAACATCTTTGCAATGGGTTATTAAATGATTGTAAAAAGAAATGAAGATGTCAATTGATTGTTAAGTGGTGATCTCCAGGATATACAGTTAAGCTAAACAAAACAAAACACAAATAAGCAACAGCAAGGTGTTGAACAATGTTTAGAGTGATACTGTGTAAAGAAGAATGAATAAGAATATAGAGGTGGATTTTACACATAACTGCTTATGTTGAAATAAGAAAACAGGGAACACTAGATTGAAATACAAACAAAAACAATTAAAAGGCTCACAAATCAAGAGAGAAGAAAAAAGGATTAGGAAGACAGAAATAACAGCTGAGGTTACCCACTTGACTCTGAACACACTGTAACACTGTATGTATGTTGCTTCATTAAGAAAAAAAAGTGAGAAAAAAGGAAACAAAAAGAAAAAAAACATTCCATTTGTTTTCCTTATTTAGTTGTTATGCAGCTGAAGCTGTATCACATAACAGAAACTGCAATGTTTTGCACATGGAAGACAATGCAATTAGCAACAATAATTAATCTTGCTGAATAGGCTATCTAATAAAACATAATTTTATTTTCTTCCATATTATTTTGGATTTGTTCTCTCTCCTCAGAAAACTGCTTATCTAGGTTACTAGTGTCTGCAGCTAGAATTATGTCGAGGTTAATCACTGCAATTTGTTAAAACGGAGACCACTAGCACTAAGGTTAACAGTGACTCCAACTAATTCATTTATATCTCAGCTCACACCTGCTTTTGGGATTCAGGAAACACAGACAAATCTGAGGAATAGCATGTTCCCCCAGAACCTTCAGAGAAATATTTTTAAAATACTAAATTATATGATACATAATATAATATGCATCTCTACGCAATAGTTAGTGCACAATACTTAGTGACCATGTAATTAAACAAATTACCTTCAAGTGAGTCCAACTCACACTGGAAGCAGACTGCTACATATTTCTCCCATAGATTAACTGGTAGGTTCCAACCACTGACCTTTCAGATAGCAGCGAGGGCTTAACCACTGTGCAGCCAGGGCTCCTTTACCATCCAATAAAAGCCAAACAACTTACAGCGATCCTATAGAATAGAGTCCGATTGCACTATAAGGTTTCCAGGGAGCCGCTGCCCTTTTGCTTAAGCAGCCACAGCTCTCAACTACTGAGCCACCACGGCTCAGTGCTCAATGCTGCTTTTGCTGTGTCCCAAAGGTTTCCGTGTGTTTTCATTCTTGATACTGAGAATTTTTTAATTTCACATTTTATTTCGCTATCCAATAGTTTTTGTAGTAAATGTGTTATTTAGTTTTCATGTATTTATATTTTTGTTCTTTGTGTTACTGATTTTCAGTTTCACATTGTACCGTTAGAGAAGATACTTTGCATAATTCCACATATTTGCATTATTTTGGTGTTTTCAAGTTTATTGAGGCTTGATTTATGATCTCAAATGTACTGTACGCTGGAAAATGTTCCATGTGTGTTGAAGAATATATATTTTTTCTCTGTCTGGTGGTATGTTCCACACACATCTGTGATGTCCACTTGGTTAACAGAGTTAATAGAGTTGCTGGAATGTTTTGCATCTTTGGTATCAATTCTTTCTGTACAAATCCCTTGTATCTTTTGTATCAGTTCTTTCTGGTTGTTTTGTCCATTGTCAAAAGTGGTGTATTAAAATCTACTACTACTAAAGATCTGTCTAGTTCTCTCTTCAATTCTGTTAAACTTTTTTTCTTTTCATAAATTTTGGAGCTCTGGCCTTCAGTGCACAGACATTTATAATTCTTATTCTTCTTGCTGAATTGACGCTTTAATCATTATATAGTACCCTTCTTTGTCTTTTATAATGGTTTTTCACATACAGTCTAATTTGTCAGACATTAATATTGATCCTCCTACTCTCTTCCGGTTAGTATTTGCATGTCATATTTTTTTCCATTCTTTAATTTTTTATCTGTTTATATCCTAGTGTCTAAGGTACGTCTTTTGTAGACAGCATATTGATGATCATGTTTTTTAATCCACTCTGCCACTCTCTGTCTCTCCCTGGTACATTTAATGCATTTACATTCAGTGTAGCTATAGGTATGGATTTACTGCTGCCATTTATACATATTTATGTACATGTATGTTTATGTATATGTATGTAAGTATATATAGGTAGTGTTCAAGATTTTGTTCTTTATTCTCTGTGATAAACTTTTTGTGTATAAATTTTCTTTGTTGTTTTTGTGTTTGCTAAGTCTTTTTCATATTTCTTTGTTTTAGTGTACAGATTTATTACTTTTCATTGTGGTGAACCTGAAATTTATATTTATCATCCTAAATTTAAAACAGTCTATCCTGAGATCTCTTCTCCACACAGAAGTTCTATTAATATAGCATTCATTCCCCCTTTTGTTTTGAAGTTGTCATCAATTACTTCCTTATATCTTTGATTCTCTTTAATCAAGTTTGTAGCTATCTTTTACTTCTTTGAAGTCTTTGCCTGGCCTTGTACTGAGTGTTGACCCCAAAGCCAAATGTGTCTTTATCTCAGATTGTAGTCTGAAGTCACTGGTTTTCTACCCAAAGGATTCCCTTTAATATTTCTTACAGGGATGGTCTGTTGGTTACAAATTCTTTTAGTTTTGTCTTATCTGGGTATTTTCTAATTTTACTCACAGTCTTGAAAGACAGTTCTGCTGGTTATACAATTCTTGGTTGTAAGTTCTTTGTTGTCGGGGCTTTGTATATGACATCCCATTGCCTTCTTGTGTGCATGGTTTCTAACAAAGAAATCAGCCCTTAGTATTACGGAGGCCTCTTTGTAGGTGATATTATGCTGCTCTCCAAATTTTTCTTTTTCTTTATTTCTAGAAAATATAATTATAAATCTTGGTGAATTTCTTTTGTATTCTATCCTGCATAGAGTTCTTTTAATTTCTTAGATGGAAGTCTTCTTGTTTTTCATGTTATTTGGAACTTTTTCTATCCTGATCTTCAAATATTCTCTGTACTATTCTGTCTTTCTTCCCCTTCTAGAACTCCTAATAAGTGTATGTTAGCTTAGCCTGCCTATTGCCATTGAGTCAGGTCTGACTCATAGAAACCTTAGAGGTCAGATTAGAACTGTCCCATAGATTTTCCAAGGAGTGCCTGGCAGATTTGAGCTGCTGATCTTCAGTTACCAGGCATAGCACTTAACCCACTATACCACCAGTGTTTCCATGCGTATATTAGTCCTCTTCATTTTGGCCCACATAATCCTCACACTTCCTTCATTTTCCTTCAGCCCCCCCCCTTTTTTTTTTTTTTTGGTTGTTCCTCAAACAAGTAATATAAAGGGATTTTTTCCCTCTATTTCATTGATTCTTTCTTCCATTCATTAGATTCTACTTTTATATCCTTCCAATGATTTATTTATTTCTAACATTTCATTATGAATCTTCTGAATTTCTGGTTGTTGCTTTTGTATTTGTCTTTTTATTCTAATATTGTTTTCCTTGATTCTTCTAGACTTTTTCTGAGTTTTCCTTGATCTCTTTGAGGAACCTAACTATTAATCTGTTTAACTCCTTGTCTGGTAGATCTATTATCAGTCCTTCCTTTATTTCCATCTCTTATTCTTCTCACTTACCTAAGCTACTGTACCTTGTTTCTTTCTATGATTTGTAATTCAGTGTTGTCTTTGATGAATTAAGGTTTGGTTGTATTTGATTATATACGTCTTTATTGATTTTACGTTAATTTTACTTTTATATATTGTTTAGCTGTATCTGGAACTTAGCTTCTTCCTCTCCTTTTTATACGGTTTAGCTTTCTTTGTATTGTGTGCACTGATTTTTGTTTGTTTGTCTTTGGTTTTGGTAGTATTGGGCTATGCATGGCTGAATCCACTGTTTAGTCCAAGTATGGCCTTTGGTTTGTTGGTTGGCTAAGTGTGCTTTCTTCTCACTGGTGGGTATGATGGGTCACATGCACATTCTGTTATGTCATTAAGTGAGTATGATTTTCCATAGAAAGTTGCTTGGTGGTATACAAACACATCCTTTTCCTAACATGAGTTACTGAGTGTCAGGTGGTTAAGATTCTTTCATGGCATTGAGGAATAATGTATTACCTCTATTTTTCCATGAGTTGTTGGTGCCACTCCTGAAGCACAGGAAAGGGCACAGGGTGGGGTGAAGATGATAGGGTGCAGAGACCATTTAGCCAGGGAGGTGTCACCAGGGGAGGGTATAGAGCTCCACTAAGGTCATGGGGGCAGCTGAGAAGGCCGTGGAATCTCATTCAGCTGGAAGGTTGTGTCAAAATAGCAGGACACAGAGTTCTGCTTAGCCAGTGTTGGAAGTACAAGGAATGGAGTCTCAGCCAAGGAGGAATACTGGTTGGGCATCACACAAAGTCCTGCTCAACTGGAAGGAATCTATTGATGGGAGGGGGAAGAAACAGAGGACTTCACATCTGGGATGTGCTGTGGGGTGATGTGAATCCTTCCTGGACTTGCACCTATGGAAGACTGGTGGGCGTAGCCACACTTGGGTGTGAAAGTGTGAGCTATCTGCATGTCAGAGAGACATGGTGGGTATGTCCGGGCTTGCCTGTTTCAGCTTGAGCCTCCTCCACCTGAGAAGGGTTATTAGGTATGGCTGAGCATGGATACATCAGTTAGAACCTCCTATGTCTGAGAAAACGGTGGCAGGCGTGGTTGTGCTGGCACACCTTGGCTCAGTTGGACTGTGCCTCAGTTGGCCTGTGGCACACACTAATGTAGATGGAGCTACATCAGGGAAGACAGTAAAGGGGAGCCTACATGGACAAAAGGGGATGAATGACTTCATGGGATTGGTTCTAGCATAAGCGCATGTAGTCGTCACTCTAAGGGTTAACTCCTCTCTGGGCTTCTCCCGTAACAATAGCCAGGTGCCTCCATAAACAAATGATCCTTGTGATAATCCCTAGCTCGCTCCCTTCTTCCACTCACCAGGGGCTAAGGCTCTCACTCATCTCTTTGTTTCTCCTTTCACTGCCCCTCAAATGTGTAATCCCTGTCTATACTTTCTTTAAAGCTCTGATGACTCATTTTGTCACACTTGCTCCGGAGGCACGTATCAGAAATTCCTTAGTGTCAACTCTTTATCATTACTGCTCTTCTTTCCTCTGGGATGTCCTGTCCCTGTCCATGTCCTGCCCACCCTGTTATTTCTTTCTGCAGTTGTGTGCAGAGAATCTCTGTCACCAGCTTGTGTTCTCTCTGCTGTTTCTTTCATGGGTTTTTCACTCCAGGTTCTTACTCAGTGCTGTCCCAAAATGTCCATGCAGCTCTGAGCCAGCAGGCAAGGTGCAGTTGACCTGTGGCTACTGTTTTCCTTTCCTGTCTCTCCTTCTAACTGATGCTCAGTTTGTTTGTTCAACTCTCTCTTTGATGATCTGAGATTCAAGGACTTTTTCTTGTGTCTGTAGTACTAAGTTTCCTTGGTTTTAGCACTAAGTTTACTTAGAGCTGAGAGAAACACTGCATAAGTTCTAGAGCCAGATCCTTGCCCTTTCTCATTACTGCCACCACATAAGTTAGCCAGGGCTAGATCCCTTGAGAATAATGGACCACATGGTAGAAGGCTTAGCTGTATCAAGAGGTTACACCTTCCATTTATGTTATCTGAGACAGCACAACAGGGGACAGAAACAAGCTTCCTCAGTTGAGCCTGGTCCAGATAATTGACCTACATACTGGTTAACAACTGAATAAATGCTGTTTTCATCATTAAATTATGAGATTTCTTTTTGTAGCAAAGTCTAACTAATAATTGACTAAATATGCCATACTATTACTGTCATATGAAATGATGTTATGGTATCTTCAGGTGCAGCATCATGTAAACAAGATTTGCATTCAAAATTTCCAATTTTCTTTCAATTCTTCTAGTAGCCCAAGAGAAGAGTCCAGTTTGGGTGACAGGATTTCTAAAATGCCTAACTCATGTTGTTTCCCATTATTTACAAAGCTATTGCATCTCTTGTGCTGGAACTTAATTAAAATGTTTAGTTTTCGTTATTATTCTCACAAGTATCTCTACTAATCACAAATGGGAGTGGCTTTCCCTTTATACTAATGATAAAGCTTTATTTGAAAGAATTAAATGAAATTGAGTCAGTTCAATATGAAAATAGGCAGAAAATACTACAAGAAGTATTACCACAGGATCAGGATGGTACATGAATTACAGGAATTTGGGAAGCACTGATTTAGGAAATTGTCTTAGGTATGTCTAGAGAAACACAAAGATATATAGCTAGATCGCTAGAGAGATATGGAGATATGAGAGAATGAGGTCATGATACAGATGAAGACAGATATTTAAAGGAATTGTCTCCTGACACTGTTCACCCTGACAAAATCATAGGTCAGATGACATCCTAGAGATTCCATTAGTCTTGTGTTTCCAAATTTATAATCCAGGTAATAGGAAAGTGATTCCTGAAGCTTTGTGACCCAATATCCATAGATTAGATGATAGGAAAATTGAAGGAGCTCTGGCAAGACCTCTACTTGCAGTCTGGAGCTAGAATAGTCCCTAGGGAAAATTTTTTTTGCTGTTAGAGCCTTCGAAAGATTGGAACAAGTCCACCCACATTATGGAGGGCAATCTGTTTTAGTTAAAGCCAATTTAGTTAAAGCATCTACACTAGTGTTTGATCAAACAGCTGGATACCATAGCCTAGGCAAGGTGCTAAACACAATTTAACCATAACAGAAACCTAGTGTGGCTATGGCAGAGATTGATGGTGGAACAGAATACAGTTATTCAATATATATCCCATACTTTCACCTCATAGACAAGACTTATGAAAAAAAAAAAAAAGAAAGGAAGAAAAGAATGGCAATGCAACTCTAACTATAATCTACTTTTCTTCTGTGGAAACTCTCCTCAGAAGCAGGAATACAAGAAGCATTTTCTAATGCCCACGGCTCTTCACTTTTCACCTACCCTTAATGCCCATGCTGCAGAGCCTATAGCAAAATTAGGCCAGATGTTGCCATGTTCATCATCATGCAGCATAAATACACAAAATGTGACAAAGATAGCTACCAATTCTGTTACTTTTTTCCTATCAGGACATGGTGTTTCTGTCTCTTCCCATTAGATGTGGGTAGCCTCTATGCCTACTGCAACCAACAAAAGATGACTGAAGTGATGCTGTACTGGCTTCTGCATCCAGATCTGAAGAGATTACACCTTCATGCATCCTAGAATACTTTCTGGGAGCTCTGTACTACCGTGTCAGATATCTAGCTATCCAGAGGTGACCACGTTATGGAGAACCTGAGTGCTGTCTGTTCCACATTGCCAGCTAAATCCACCCTTATAGCCATCTACTGAACATCTGCATTAAAAATACTTCTAGCAAATGGAACATTAGACAAAATGACCTTGAGATGGCAAGTGCCGGATATGGGACGCTGGAGCAGTTACAGGGACATAAGTGAGGAGAAGCATAAGGACACTTTGTGTCAGAGAGATAAGTAATACAACCCTAACATCACTGTGTCATTGAGTAGATAAAAGAAATATTGTCGGGCAGGTCTGATCTACAGCAAGTTCTCAATAAAAAATTATTATAATGATATTACCAATTAAAGTTAGTTTTTTTTTGTTTTGAAAATAAAGTGATTCACTCAAAAAATAAGTGGGTTCAGGTAAACAAAAGTTCTGTAACAGTGACAACTGACAGCAAAAGTTCTTGACAGTGACAAGTAGACATGTATGGCACCTCCATCTCCACCAGAGAATTTGTTATTAACTTACCAGCTTATTTCTGACAAGGTACCAACATTTCTCATAAAGGGGGATGTTTTCTATTCCATGAAATAAGGGCAAAGATACTTAAAATATATATGGTATGTGGGTGGAGATTGTCCTAGATTGAATTGTGTCTCTCTATAATGTGTGACAACTAGGCTAGGCCACAACTTGGCTAAACCCTGGTTCTCAGTATTCTGTGGTTGTCTACCAGTTGGTGATCTGATGTGATTATCCTTTGTATTGTACATCCTAACTTCCATAATGCTAATGAGGCAAGGTTACAGGCACTTATGTTAATGAGTTAGAATGCAATCACAGGATTAGGTTGTATTTTCAGTCTAACTCATTGGAGATATTAAAAAGAAAATCCATCAGAAAGGAGAGGGAACTTACCACCAAGCAAAAGGGGCTAAGAGCAGAGCAAATTCTTTGGACTAGGGTCCCAGTGCTGGCGAGCTCCTAGACTAGGGAGAAATGGATGACAAGGACCCTCTTCCAGAACCAACAGAAAGAGAAAGCCTTTCCCTAGTGCTGGTACACTGAATTGGGACTTCTGTCTTACTAAACTGGGAGAGAATAAATTTATGTTTGTTAAAGTCATATATCTGTGGCATTTCTGTTATACTGGCATTGGATAACTAAGATAGAGACAGAAAGAGAGAACAAGGGGGTAAAAGCTTAAAACTGGCTGATTCTGGGGCAACAGTCTATGAAAGTCCACTGCACCATTCTTTTTTTTTTTTTAATTATATCAAGTCAATTTGAAATAGTTTCCAAATAAACATTTTTAAAAGAAAAAACAAAACCGAGAGAGGGAGACAAATTCTTAAGTCTTGCATTGGATGCAGTCTTGGTCATATCCAGCAGCAATCTGAGCAGGTAGAAACAGAGACTTTGGCATTCACTGTGCTGTACTGAGCTGGAATCATATTAGGACTACAGAGGCACTCAGGAGGGCTGGACAACGCTAAAAGAGATTCAGTTCTGGTTTTTTTTTTCCTAGAATTTCTTTATAATGTGTGATGTTTTAAAAAATGTCTGGCTAGAAGAGGTATGACACAAAGTATGCATCAATAAATGTTTTTTTCCCAAACTAGTATGCATAATGAATAGCTTTATGGAACATTTGCTTTTTGGAGTTAGTTGCCATTAACTGTTGAGATACTCTCAATGGGTGGTTGACAAAAATATTACATCAAAATGAGAAAATGAGGCAGGGCCATATACAGTGGCAAGTGTATTGCCTCTGGAACAATACTGCTGTGGCTCCAGTCCTATGCCACTTTCCAGTGTTATGGTGCTGGGTCAGCTATTCTGCCCCTATTTTTCTCCTATAAAAATAAGAGACAAAAATGGAGTGCTCTGTGACATTAAAAACTTAGCATTTGTAAAACGCTTAAAACAATGTCTGGTATGAAATAAATACTGTGTGAATGTTTGTTCCAAAAATAAACATCACCTGGTTGCTGGGGGACAGTGAATGAGTCTAGACTCTGTAGAGACTTCTGAGTTCCATTTAAGCCATAATGAATCCAAATCTCTTGGGTCTGTAGCATTTTAATAAGTTCTTCAGATAATTCTTAAAGACATTAAAGTTTGAAAGCTACTACTTTAGTTATTAGGACCTGTGATGATCTTATTCTTCAGAGGCAACTAATGTAGTAAAATCCAACATTATTTTGTATGTCACTACCATAGATCTGTAAAATCCACAAATCCTTATGGGAAATTCCCCCAAATCAAATTAAATGAACCAATAAAATGTGCTTCTGGAGTGATTAGCATTCCAAATCATGGTTCTCAGTATGCAGGCTTCCCGGAACTGTTTTATTCAGGTGGCTTTTCTACCTGGATCAGTTTCTCCAAGATAAACTCATATCTTTGCTCATCTGAGGACTGGATATAAACAGTGCTGGGAGGAGTTTGAGACAAAGCCTTTTTCCCTAAATTACTCAGGTGCATAGCCTGTGCTTCATAACAAAGAAACTGTAATGAGGAAATATAGCTTAAAGTTTTAGGAGGAAATGCCAATTTTGCACAACAATTTTAGCAATGATTTTCTTTTCTCAGAAGTGAATTTAGCATTGCTGAAGAAAAATTGCTATTATTCACATTTATTTTGTCAATAGAGGCAACATCAACTGTGACACCATTTGCGTGCTTGCACAAACTGTGCGCGCACACACACACAAATGCCAAAAATGAAAAAAAAAAAAAGACCAGACTTTGGGAGTACGTTTTCATGTCAAAAGTGATAAAGCTGTCCTCAGAGGGCAAGGTGTCTGCTTTGGTGGCTGTGAAACAAAAAGGGAGGCGCTGTCAACTTTGTCTCTGAGAAGCAGTGACTCTGTGCCCTCCAGACTTCAAAGGAACCTTTGAAGGAGCATTTCTACAAGGAGCATTCATTTTTAAAAAGATCAAGTTCATAACTGTTATAATACAAAAAACAAAAACAAAAGCCAAAAAAAGCCACATTCTTTTATCTATGGACCTGGTATTGTAAATAACAAGTGCAGACATTTTAAAGTTGACTTTAAATTTTACTGGATGTTCACATGATTTCACTGAAATCCACAAATGCACAAATGCTTATTATGAAACAAACAAACAACAACAACAACAAAAACAGTTGCTGTCACATTGAAAAATGAGACAGATTGCTTCACAATAATAGTTGGAGACTTCCACTATCACTTTCAGTAACGGACAGATCATCCAGAAAAAAAAGCTCAGTAAAGATATAGAAGATTTTATTGAGACAATTAAATAACTAGACTTCATTGATACATACAGAACATTTTACCCATCAACATATAAGTACACCTTCTTCTGCAATGCACATGGAACATTTTACAGAGCAGGCCATGTGTTAGGGCACAAAGTAAGTCTCAAAAAAAATCCAAACCACTGAATTATTGCAAAGCATCTTCTGAGATCATAAGAAGCCATAAATGTTGAAATCAAAAGCAGAAAAAACATAGGTAGAAATCTGAACTCACAGAAATTGAACAATATCTTGCTCAAAAAGCCATAGATTACAGAAGAAATCAGGGACAAAATAAATAAATTTATGGAAACAAAAGAGAATGAAAAGGCATCTTATCAGAACCTGTGGGATACAGCAAAGCAATGCTCAGAAGTCAGTTTGTCTCTATAAATGCACACATCCATATTGAAGAAAGGATCCAAACCAAAGAAGTAATCTTACAGCTTGAACAAATAGAAAGAGAGCAAGAGCGGAACTTCTCAGTCACCAGAAGAAAACAGAAAATAAAGATTAGTGCAGAACTAAAAGAATTAGAGAATAAAAGAACAACTGAAAAACTAATTAAAACAAAAGCTGGTTCTTTGAAAAGATCAACAAAGTTGATAGGCCATTAGCTAAACTTACAAAAGAAAAACAGGAGAGGAAACAAATACCCTGAATAAGAAATGAGATGGGATATGTCACAAATGACCTAAGTGAAATCAAAAACATCATAATACTACAAAAGACTGTACTCTAACAGATTGGAAAACCTAGAGGAAATGTACAGATTTCTAGATTCATATTACCTACCAAAATTATCACAAGGAGAAGTAGAATAACTTAATAAACACATCACAAATGAAGAGATTGAAAAAGCCATCAAAAAACTACCAATCAAAAAAAGTCTTGGCCCAGATGGCTTCACTGAAGAATTCCACCAAATTTTTACAGAGGAGTTTACAGCAATACTACTGAGACTATTTCACAGCCTAGAAAGGGATGGAATACTCACAAATTCATTCTGTGAAGCCAGCATAACCCTGATACCAAAGCCAGGGAAAGATCTCTCAAAAAAAGACACTCACAGACCAATATCACTCATATACCTAGATGCAAAAAACTTCAACAAAATTCTAGCCAATAGAATTCAGCAACCCAGCAAAAAAAATAATTTATCATGACCAAGTTGGATTCATACCAGGGATACAAGACTGATTCACCATTAGAAAAACAATTCATGTGATCAACCACATAAATAGCACAAAGGTTAAGAATCACCCGATTTTGTCAATTGATGCAGAAAAGGCATTTGACAAAAGTCCAATGCCCCCTCATGCTAAAATCTCACAGTAAATAGGAATAGAAGGCAAATTCATCAGCATGATAAGGGGCATCTACACGAGCCAACTGCCTAGATCATCCTGAATGGAGAGAAACTGAAAGACTTCACCTTGAGAACGGGAACTAGACAAGGATGCCCACTCTCACCGTTTCTATTCAACATTGTGCTAGAAGTTCTAGCCAGAGCAATTAGACAAGACAAAGAGCATCTGCATCAGCAAAGAAGTACAAATCTCCCCATTGGTCAATGACATGATTGCATACACAGAGAAACCTAAAGAATCTATGAGTAAACTGCTCAAACTAGTGGAAGAGTTGAGCAAAGTGTCAGGATACAAGACAAACTTTAGTAAATCAGTGGGATTTCTTTATACTAACAAAGAAATCATCAAAGAAGAAATCACCTAATACGATTTACTATAGCCCTAAGAAGGTAAAATACCTAGGAATAAATCTAACTAGAGAAATAAAGAGACCTCTACAGAGAGAACCAGAAGACTTTATTGCAAGAAATCAAAAGAGACTTACTTAAATGGAGAAACCTAGCCTGCTCATGGATAGGAAAACTTAACATTGTGAAAATGTGTATAAGAATCGAATAGTTTAAGTTTTCAATGCTGTGGAGAGACTGGACCTCTGCTACACAGCTGGTAGGACTGCAAAGTGGTACAACCTCTTTGGAAAGCAATTCAGTGCTTCCTTAAAAAGCTGATAACAGATATACCATTTGATCCAGTAATCTCACTGCTCAGAATATATCACACAGAAACAAAAGCTGTCACACAAACTGATATACGCACATAAATGTTTATTGCAGCAGAGTCCACAACAAAAAAGAGATGGAATCAACCCAGATGCCTATCAACAAAAAAATGGATAAACAAACTATGGTACACAAACTCAATGGAAAACTATACAATGATAAAGAGCAATGATAACTTTAGGAGGCGTCTCATAACCTGGTTTCAACTGAAAGGAATTATGCTGAGTGAAATCAGTCAGCAGTAAAAGGTCAGATATTGTATGAGATCCCTATTTTAAGGACTTAAATAGAAGAAAACACTCCCTGATGGCTACAAGTGTGGTGAGGGAGGGAGAGGGTAAGTCATTGTTTTAGTCAGCTAGGGCTGCTGTAGCAGAAATACCACAGAGTGGATGGCTTTAACAAAAGAAGGTTTATTCTTCCACAGTCTGGTAGGCTGCAAGTCCATATTCGAGGTGTCCACTCCAGAGGAAGGCTTTCCCCCTTGTCGGCTCTGGAGTAAAGTCTGGTATTGCATCAGTCTTTGTCCAGGGAGCACCTTGGCGCAGGAACCTCAGGTCTGAAGGACACTCTCTTCTCCTCCTGCTGCTTGCTTGATGGTGTGAGGTTTCCAATACTCTGCCTGCTTCCCTTTCCTTTAATCTCTTGCAGGATGAAAGGATTAAGGGTGGGACAAGCCATAATTCAGGGAAACTCCCTTTACAGTGGAGGAGGGAGGTGATCTTATAAAGGAATTTACAGTCCCACCCTAATCCTTTAACACACAGCACAGGAAAACCACAATATGGAGGACAGTCACAAGATACCGGGAACCATGGCCCAGCCACATGGCTACACCTATTTTTGTGGGGACACAATTCAATCCATGACAGTCATAGATCAGATAGCTGATAGAAATTTTGTTAGGTGAAAGCAGCGATACCACATAACAGAAAGTAGATCAACTTAACTGGACTTCACCATAAACTGAAAACTCTTCTAATCTCAACCCTGTACTGCAAGGATAGGGTAGCAGGTGTAGGGTCTGGGGACTATGCTCTTCAGGGACATTGAAGCCAATTGGCATAATTAGCCTATTGCTAAGAGAGTCTTCTGCACCCCATATTGGTGAATGGAATCTGGAGTTTCAAAAGCTAGCAAGTTGTCATCGGAGGTACACTAAATGTTCTCAACTCATCTGGAACAGATGAGCACTGAGAACACAGAGATACAAGAGAAAAGAGCTCAGGAGACAGACGGAACCAAGTGAATGGGACACTGAATTAACATGTCACCAGACAAACCAGATGGTACCCGGCCACCACCACCGACAGCTGTGATAGGGCACACAATGTTGAGTCCCGTGGCAACACAAGAAAAAGAGTAGTGCAGCTGAAGAACTCTATTGAAAGACCACAACTGATGGCCTGACAGCCTGGGGGACCCCTGGGAGTGCGGCCCCTAGACCTGCTGTTGCCCCGTCCAGAAAACACTTGGTCAGCTCTTCAGACAAAAATGGAGTGGACTCAGGAACAAAATGTGACCACATGGTGTATGTACTTCATGGTTCTGTGCATTTATAGGATGCTGTCCTACTGGCCTCTTTCTAGATGAGAGAGAAAAGGGTGGGAGTGGGGCAGTAGACTGTTGGGAGGCTACTACAGTATAGAATGAAAAGGAGGAGTGCGCTATCACCAAGGAAGGAGAGAAGGAGCTGCAGATAGGTGGGCAAGCAAAATTTATTCAGATTATATACTTTCACTTAATCGTAATTACAAAATAAAGATTAAAAAGAAAAAAAAGTTGCTGTCATTTCCAGTTTACGGCAACCATGTGTTTCAGAGTAGAACTGTGCTCCCCCAGGTTCTCAATGTCTGTGAGGTTTTGAGAGATCACCTGACTTTCTTCCAAGGTGTCGCTGGGTGGATCCAACCACCAAACTTTGGGTTAGTAGTCTGGTTCTGAACTGTTTGAAGCATCTCAGAACTCTACTTACTATGTTTTTACTGTTTAATATTGTCAAGTGGGCTCCAACTCACAGCAGCCCTGTGTAGGACAAAACAAAACATCATCCAGTCCTGTGTGACTTCACAATCACTGTTATGCTTGAGCTGACTGATGCGGCCACTGTGTCAATCCATCTCACCTACTTACTATAGGAGAGGCATGTTAATACCGTCAGTCACATTTTGCAATGAAGAAACTAAGGCTCAAAGAGATTGGATGAATGGCATTGTTAGTAAGCGCTGAGGACAGAAATTCAGTTTATGTCATCTTATCAAAAGGGTAACAAATTTTTGTTTCACTGCATGGATTTCTCAGGCCACTGGTCTTACAGACCCTTGGTTCAAAAGAAGCCTGTGTAGGAAGAGGAAGTATATGCAACATCTTACCCTAGACTGACCACCTTCACACCTGGCAGTCAGTGAGCAGCTAGGGCACCCTCAGGTGCGACGTTTAACAGTTGGGGTCCTCCGCCTCCGTGGTCATCTATGTTAAGACAGAGATAACATTAGGAACAACGTCAAGAGCTGTCTTTGCTCCTGGTTAATTTTGCCCATCATAAGACGTTTCTCTCCTTTCCGTACTCCCACATCTGCCTGGAAGGGTGGTGTTTGACGATTTCTCTTGACTGGCACTGACCTTCTTTTGATCCCAAACTGAGAGGGATTAGAAGTCAGAATGTTACGGCTCCTTTACCTAAGTGCCTTAAAACTCAGGCTATTACTGCTCTGTTGGGTCAAAGCAAGATGTTGACAGATTACTCTTTATACTGCCTCATTATTTTCAGAAACTGTTTACTGCCATCTCATTTTTGAGGTGACAGAAGAAGGCATGTGAATATGTGTGTTGCTGCAGTGGGGAGATTCATTCATATTCTGTGGGTGTTCTGTAGCGTGTGCACTGTCCTTAATGTTTGGGGAGCTCATGTAGACACTGTCAACTCTGAAATGCTGATTTATTTTGTGCTCTGCTTCTAAAACAGCTCTCTCTCTCTCTATTCCCTTTCCAAATCAATCCTACACACACAGGAACGCTTAGTTCCTGTCCAGCCTCTTTTTTAATGTTTTCCTAAAAACGTCAACTGGATATTCTAGTATCTATACTCAGTGTCATAAAAATGGCCAACATAATGCTGCAATGTCAGTTTACATTAAATAGAGCATATTTGTGAAGCTATCCATCAACTCTGTGCTCTGCCTTAATTACATGCTTGAGACCATGAGCTGTAAACTCACCCTCCGTTTACCTCTTCTTTGAGACTCTGTTCAAAACTTAGCAGAGTGCATTCGGAAATTTACCATGTATTGCTATATGCCACTAAACCAATTACTTCCTCAAAATATTGTCTGGTTCTTTGATCACTGTTAAAATGTCCAGGAATTTTTAGCTTTTCACTCCAACAAGATTGCAGTCTTCTTGCGGGCATTTTTGTCTGTCTCAAGAATGAGGTAATTAGTATTTTTGATAAATCACTGTATTACTATTATAAGGACCAGCAGCCATAAAATTAAAACAACACAAATCAAATATCTTACTGTTTTGTAGGTTGGAAGTCTGGCAAAATTTTACTATGCCAAAATCAATGTGCTGGTAGGGCTTAGTTCTTTTCTGAAGTCTCTATGGAAGAACTTGTTTTTCCTTGCTTATTCAGACAACAGGAGAATTCAGGTCCTTGCAGCTTTAGGAATGGAGTTCCTATTTCCTTTCTGGCTATTAGCTGACTGCTTTTCCTGTCTTTTGGAAATCATTTGCATTCTTTGGCTTACTGTTACTTTCTTCCATGTTCATTGCATTTCACTGACTGACATTTCTGCCTTCTGCTTCTGATTTTAAGAATCCAGGTGACTACATCAGGTGTACCTAGATGATCAGGATGATCTTCCTACTTTCAGAGCAGCTGATTAACAGCCTTAATCCCATATGGTACCTGAACATCTTTTGCCATGTAATGTAACATGTTCACAGGTTTCAGTTCATCTTTGTTGGGCCATTATCCTGATCACCACAATCAACAAACAAGAAAATGGATGAGATACAGAGTTGCTGAGGTTTCTCATTTTGATTTAGGCAGTTCTGAACACAAATTGAATGCAGACACAGAACAAC
Source organism: Heterohyrax brucei (assembly GCA_028571685.1). Classification (NCBI taxonomy): domain Eukaryota; kingdom Metazoa; phylum Chordata; class Mammalia; order Hyracoidea; family Procaviidae; genus Heterohyrax; species Heterohyrax brucei. The sequence continues at coordinate 27,550,459 of CM053146.1, forward strand.
TACTTACTGAAGAAGTGGAAGACTCCTACCTACTGTATGCACAGGCAAAATCTACTTTTGATTATTTAGAAACAACAAACACAAATTTAAAGCAATTCCCAGCTCCAGTTCTGGTGAAGAGGAAGAAACAATGAAGTATGACTTCCAGGTTCCCAGATTATGTAAATAAATCGATAGCCTGTAACTGTATTAACACACTACAACTCATGAAATTAACAGTATCTGACTTGGACTATGGTTAGAAAGGTAACAATTTTAATTAGGCTTCAACAGTTCTGGAGAAGACACTCAGATTCAAATCAAATCCATTGCCATAGTCTATTCTGATGCACAGTAAAAGGAGGGTTCTCTCTATGCTTGTATCCAGAACAATAATAGATGGAAATCCAGGAGCAGAAATCCTGGGGGTTGGGGAGATATTTAATAGGTAGTCCTTCTGTATGTCAGGTAAGGCTGGGTTTAAGCAGGAGGAGTGTATGGGTATTTATTCTACAGCTCTGCTCATTGACATGTCCCTACCCTGTTTGGTGCTCTCTTTCCTATTGCTACTATCAGGTTTTCACATCCTCTACCCTGGATATCTTGTTAGCATTCACACATTTCTGCTTTTACATGAATTCTGGCTATCAAATCCTGTTTCAAGTATCTCCAGAAGATGATGAGTTTGTTGCAAATCTTTTTTTTTTTTTTTCAGTACAATAACACAGCATTTAGAGGAAGCTAAGACAACGATCAGTATTGTTTTTTAAACACAGTTAAGCAGTCCGCTGCTAACTGAAAGGCTGGCAGTTTGAACCTACCCAGCAGCTCAGTGGAAGAAAGACATTGTGATGTTTTTCTGTGAAGATTACAGCCAAGAAAACATACTTAGGCAGTTATACTCTGTCACACGGGGTTACTATGAGTCAGATGCCGATGCTTGATGGCACCCAACAACTGTTACTACAAATGGAATTCAAGCACTCTCTTCTTCACGCTCCTTCTTGTCAATAATGACATGAAAGTCATGGCTAACATAAGTTAATTATTTCACTTAAGATCGAGTTACCCGTAAATCTTTACAAACCTTGTTTAAAAAAAAATAACAAATGACCATGGTAAGTGCTGAATTCCTTAACATCTGATCCATTCCTTTAGAGCCCTTAATAGCTGAGACATTAAGTTTCTATATCCCTAGGAAGAAAAATTGTTCCCCAAATTCAAAGGTAATCAAAGCATGAATCTATTGTTTAGCTCACACAGGAAGCAGATAAACTTGATTTTGTACCAGGCACACTATAACAAACTAAACTAGTGCTGACACAGACATAAGAAAGATATTAAACAAATACATAAACATATGTACATATGACATTTTCTCCAACTCGACGGCACCTGGCTTGGCATATATATATAAGTGTGGAAACCCTGGTGGTATAGTGGTTAAGAGCTTTGTCTGCTAACCTTCTGGTTCAATTCCAGCAGGCACAACTTGGGAATTCCAGTGAGCAGTTCTACTCTGTCCTACAGGGTCACTATGAGTCAGAAACACTCCAGCATCAGTGGGTTTTTTTTTGTGTGTGTGTTTATAAGTGTGTATGTATGTATATATAAGTTACAATCAATTCAACAGCAGTGGGAATATGCATACAGGAACTCCCAGGAGGTGCAAATGGTTAAGTATTCAACTACTAAATGAAAAGTTGGCAGATATCAAATAATATCTAGCAATGGCATGTGTGTATTTACATATATGTTGTCAGGTTACCTTGAGTCAAATTCGGTTCATGGTGATTCCACATGACAGAGCAGAACTGCCTGATAGGGTTTTCTAGGCAGTAATTTTTAGGTGAGCTGATTGCCAACTCTTTCTCCTGTGGGGTCACTGGGTTGGCTAGAATTGACAGTCTTTTGGTTAGCAGCCAAGTACTTAACTGTTGTGCCATGAAGATGACTTATGTATATGCAAATATTCACATTTGGGAAAAAAAAAAAAAAAAAAGAGTTGATTGTGACTCAAATTAATTACATATGTTTCAAAGTAGAACTGTTCTCCAGAGGGTTTTCCATGACTATGATCCTTCAGAAGCAGATCCAGGCCTGTCTTCCAAGACAACTCTGGTTGGGTTTGAATGTCAAATCTTTCAGCTAGTAGTCAAGCATTTAACTATTTGTGCCACCCAGGACCTAATAACATGAGTAGTTTGGCAGGCCAAATTTGGAAAATGTTAGTAACTTCATTATTCATCCTAAACTTAGGAAAGACGTCAGGGTAAAAGCAATTAGAAAATGTAGCTATTAAACTCAATAACATGCACCTGTTTTTATTTCCATAAAAAAATTAGATAAGTTATGGTAAGTCCTTAGTATACTTATCAAAAAATTTGTTTATCATTAAGGTTTTTTGGCTTTTTTTAAGTCTTCCTAAAATTTAGACATCTCTACAGCAACCCAAGTGTTACGTTACATGCTTTGATCTGTAAATGTATCAAACTTCTTAAAGAGAACAGTACGTAAGAGGGTAATTAGGCCCCTCTAAGTTGTTCAGACAATAGCTGGATAAAAAGCTGTCTATTTAAATTGAGTGATACGATTGTCCAATAGAAGAATGACTCTTAAAATTTAGTTTGAAAAGCCAGAATGATGAACTGTTATTCCCCTTCAAGGCTCTCAGCTTTTACTTTATCAAACACTCCCACACACCCACAAGTAACTTGACGAAAATAAATATGCCAAAATTGGTTCCAGGGGTTCTCTCCATGTTTTGAGATTATGGATGATTTTTGTTTTATCTTGTAAAATTTCTTATTTTCATGTTTTCCATATTGAATACATATTTCTTTTAAATCCATAAGAAGAACAAAAAACAACTCTACAAGTAGTTTTAAAACCAAAACAGCCTAAGCCCTGTTAGTTACAGGCTTGTGATGGATGAGACAGCCAAGTTAATACAAGAATGGTTCCTTTTTTCACTAAACTGCTGTTGCTCACATATTTCTACTTGCTTGCATGCTTGGTTAAAGATGTTAGCAACAGTGAAGTTGATAAAATGACAAAAATGCTTTGATAGTTTTGGAATTCACTGATTCTAATTTAGTATCTCCATGGGTCTAGTTATTTTGCTTCCTTAGTGAGTCTAGTAAAGAAAGAATTAGACTGAGAGTGGGAAAATGTAGGAACTAGTCCTAGCTTTATGAAACAATAACTTGGTGAGTAGGCTCCTAGGGCAACTGACTCACTTTGAATCTCTATATCCTAAATTTTTCCACTAGAATAATACTTTCCTTTAATCTACCAGAAAACCCTGTTGGTGTAGTGGTTAAGGGCTACATCTGCTAATCAAGAGGCTGGCAGTTCAACTCTGCAAAACTCCATGGGGCAGTTCTTCTCTGACCTATAGGGTTCTATGAGTTGTAATCAACTTAATGACATTGTTTTTTTTTTTTTTTTAGTTTTAATCTACCAGGCACTTCTTAGATACTCTATGGAGGAGTTCTATTCTGTCTTATAAGTTTGCTATGAGATAGAATTGACTTGAATTTGGTTTCTGGTTTAGCCCCTGGGTGGTGTAACAGTTCACTTGCTCAGCAGCTAATTAAAAGATTGTTAGTTCCAACCCAGAGACACCTGGGAAGAAAAGACTAGCAATCTATTTCCAGAGAATTAAAAAAAAAAAAAAAAAAAAGCCAGAGCCACTATTGTCAAGTCAATTCCAAGGCTTAGAGACTCTATAGGTCAAAGGAGAACTCCACCATAAAATTTCCAAAGACTACCTGGTGCATTTGAACTGGTGACCTTTATAGCTAGCAGACGGAACACTTAATTACTACGCCACCAGGATTTCCTCCAAAGCCTCAGCCATTATAAACTTTATGGAGCACAGTTCTATTCTGACACATATACAGTAGCTATGAATTGGAGTCAATTTCAGGGCAACTACTAACACAATAAAACAAACAAATAAACATACCTATTGCTGTCAAAGTCGAACTCACAGTGACCCTATAAGAACACAGCAGAACTGCCACGTAGGGTTTTCAAGAAGCATGTGGCAGATTCAAACTACTGTCCTTTTTATTAGCAGCTGTAGCACTTAATCACAATGCTAGCATGGTTTAGCCTCCAATTCTGCTTACAAGGAGCATCATTAGAGGGGGATCTGTGAGTCAGCATATGCCGTATGGACTGATCTAATTACTGCAAAGATCTATACCAAGCAGCAGGTGAGATACAAACATTCTAGTAACAATTTGGTCTCATCTTCACACTTTTATATTATTCATTTATTCAGATTATATGAAGTGTCATTGGGAAAACAGAATTACCTATCCATTTGAGTCATTTGGTGAGTCAGCCCACTGAAAATAGAAACATTCCTACGTGTATTTTTAACAACGGAACTTCACATTCAGACCTTTTCCGCCTTTAACTGATGCTCTCCTGCTGCCGGCCTACAATGAATAGAACAGAACCTTAACTCAGAGCCAGTATTTGGTTTGCTTTTGAAGATGTCAGAGCAAGATGGCTGATGGTGAATAAGTGATTTCTTTCCGCGGCAAGTCCTACAGAAGTTTCTGAAGTTCTCATGAAATACGTGTGCACTGAGGCAGAGCGGGGAAGGGGGTACAGATTCAACTGATGTTTTGAAGTGTAGGCTGTGTCTGAAATGCCAAGGTTAAAAAGAATGTCATCCAGGTGACATACATAGAAAATGTCAGCCAAAGTGTGAAAAAAGACTTTTTACAAGGGTTACACTGAAACTATTGGACCAACTTTGGTAAACATGGATTTGGGGTTTTCTTCCCTTTTGGGACATACTGAGTTCAAACAATTATTTTATAGTCTTCCTCTTATTTATAGTCTTATACTCTTAATTATTGCTCATTTTTCATTAATCCATGTAGAGTGTCATTTGCATAAAAGAGTTTTCGAGAGTTGTTTAGAATTCTTTGCAGGAATGAAAACTCCTCCGAAAGTGACACTTCAACCCCAAGAGGTATATATCTCTTGTAATTCTCTTCTCAGATCATAGACTAAGGCCACTCTTCACACAGACTATGGTAAGGTAATTTCAATTTAAGTGAGCTAGATAGAAACACGATTTGACAACATGAAAATGGGTTTTTTGTCTCTCTTATTCTGAAGGATTTATTTCTGAATAATTAGTTCTTATACACGGTATAAAAAACAGTTGCCATCGAGTCAATTCTGAGTCCATATATATCAGAGTAGAAAGGTGCTCCATAGGGTTTTCAGTGGCTGATTTTTAAAAAATACATCACCAGGCTTTTCTGAGGCACTGCTGAGTGCATTCAAGCTGCTAACATTTCAGTTAGCTATCAAGTGTGTTAACTGTTTGTACCAGGGGATACATGATATACTATACTGCCATTTTACTTCAAATTGGTGTTAGTTCACATTTGTGACAAAATTAATATATAACAATAATAAACAGCCGGATGAGCCAGTATTAACTGAGACTCTCAAGTTGTCCCTGACCCAGATGACTTCACAGCGCCTCCAGGCTGGGCAGTCTACAAAGCCAGTGTGCCCATGTATCACACACAAGGGACTGTGAAGTAATCCTTATATGGATACATACTGTAAATAAGTATTTTTGTCTAAGAAAAATTCATCAAATGAAAATGTACTTCCTTACTGGCCATTTTTTACTGGATCATAAAACTCTGGTGCTCACCAGACCAAAAGTATCTTTCAATCATGAGATTATGACCTAAGTATGTTTTAAAATAAACTAGTGAGATATTTTATTCATGAGTTCCATATTAATTCCTATCCCTTTATGAAGTATAATTAATATTTGGCTATGTCTCATTAAGTATAAATTAATTTTCAAATCCACTGACAGTATAGATTTGTAATTATTTTATATTTGGAGTAGAGCATACTACTGCTCAATTAATTATAATCAGATACTTTATCTATTGTATTAGTTGACCAAATTTTATCTTTTTAAAGTTTAGAATGTAGAGTTATATTTGTTCAACTTTTCAAAATCAACCCAATGCAGTCATTTTGTGCAGAAGAGAGAAGAAGACTGGCTTTGAGTTCACGTTTTGAAAGCAGGCTGCCTGGGTCTAGAACCTGGTTTTATCACTTATTAGCTCTATGATCTTGGTTAATTTATTTCTCTGACTTAATTTTTCTTCTTTATCTATAGCGGCTACCTTTCAGTTGACTGTGACTCATAGTGACTAATGGTTAGTGAAAGTACATGTCTCATACAATTTTTCTGAGCAATTAAATTGTACAGAACAATAAAAGAGAGCTTAGGAGACTATTTGAGCATATTTACCAACAGAATAAACTTCTTCATGGCCATGCACAATAGAAAAAAACTCAAAGAAGACTACCAAGTATTTGTATAAACATACAGATGTCAAGTGGTGGTGGAGACGCAGAGAAAGAAAGGATCAAAATGCCACACAAGGAAAAATAGAGTGCTCATTAAACAACTGCGGCTAGGGCAGGGTCACATTATCCTGGTGGTTTCGGAAGTTCATAATTTTGTGAGGTACAGAACAAATATATTAAATGACAGCCACACACACACGTGTATCCATATACGTTTTCTTTTGAGACTTTCAAGTAGCTGAGGGTAATGACTTGTCCCATGTAAACACCAACAGTAGCTGACAGCATGGACAACCACAACTACAGAAAAACTGCAGACTCAGCAGGATTCAAAGCAGAGAGGAAACAAACTTCAAATCATGTACATACTAACAAGAGGCAGGAAAGGAAAATAAAAAGGAAAGAAAAATATTGCAGCGAGCTACCTCTTCTGCTCTGACAGCAAATGTGTGTCAATAGCAAAGGAAATAAGGAGGACAGAAGAAAGAGTTGAAGACAGGCATAACACTGAACAAAGATTACTGTGGGGGTGGGAGTGGGGCGTTCCCTCTAAGTGGAGAAAGGCCAAGAGTGAAAGAGCACAGTAGTTGGCAGTACTTAACAGCAGGGAAGACCAAACTGAACCTCTTGTCATCAAGTTCATTCCAACTCACAGTGATCCTACAGAACCAGAGCAGGAACTGTCCCACATGTTTTCCAAGGGCTGTTTGGTGGATCTGAACTATGCACTTTTGGGTTAGCAGATGAGCTCTTAACCATAGAGGCAGCAAGGCTCCAGGTAAGCAAGTGAAGTTCAAGGTTGCAAACTGAGAACATCACTTCCAGGGTGAAAAGAGATATAAAGCAGGGGAAGATATGTCTTAGAGCACTGATGAAAGATAAAATGAGTAAAAGGAGGAAATTTTGGAGTCCTGCACTACAAAACTCATCTAGGCCAAGACATTTGAAAGACGGCTATTTGGCCAGCTAACTGGAAGAGATCAATATTTGTGCTCAAGCAAGGAAAAAAAAAGTGATCAAACAGAACTATTGAACAATATCATTAATACCAAGCACAAGGAAAATATTGCGGAAAACAATGCCAAAATGGCTGCAGCAGTGCATTGATAGGGAACTACTGGAAATTCAAACCAGGTTTAGAAGAGGACTTGGAACAAAGGATATCACGACTAATGTCACATGGATACTGGCTGAAAAGCAAAGAATTCCAGAAAGGTATTTAGCTGTGTTTCATTGACTATGCAAAGTCATTCAACTGTGTGCATCACAACAAATAATAGACAACATTAGAAAGAATGAAAATTCCAGAACACTTAATTGTGCTCATGTGGAACTCAAACATAGACCAAGAGACAATCATTTGAAAAGAAGAAGAGGATACCTTATGATTTAAAATCAGGAAAGGTATGTTTCAGGGTTGATTCTGTCACCATACTTATTCAATCTGTATACTGAGCAAATAATCTAAGAAGCTGGACTACATGAAGAATATGACATTAAGGACTGGAGGAAGACTCACTGTAAAAAATGGTACAGGGGTGATATCTCATGTGCTCTAACTTCACAAGGAGGAGGGAGAATCAAGATCAAAAGCACAAGGCTGATTCTTATGATGAAGTCAGATACATGTCTCTCTGCCACCTTTACCAACTTGAACATCAACCATTCATCCCATGACATTCTCTCTCTCTGCTGGATTTGATAATGCACTACAGTGGCCACACAGAATTCACAGACAATACTCATGATCATGGAGTTTATTAGGGAAGTTACGAGCTACAATTCAGGCTCTGGAACATTCAGAATGTAGTTATTACGTTAAGACAGAATCCCAGCTATGCTTGTAGACATACCTCTCCCTGGCCTTTGGCCTCTGTCCACAGGTGGTTAGCTTTTTATCTTTATGGGCCAGGAAGTCCTCCAGTCTATCTCCTGCTGCCCAGTCTCCACCACCTCTTCTTGTTTCCTTCAGTGCTACAGCATTCTTCCTCTCTCTTTTTTTCTTAGTCTCTTGGTTTCATGAGAGTCTTAGCATAGTGATCCCAGGTCCAGAGAATGCGTCAGCTCCTGGATCTTCTACCTTGGATTGGTGGGATCTTCTCTTTTCTACCTCCGGGGAAGCTCATTTCAAGCCCAGTGAGATGCCAAGCTGACAAGTGCCCTTGGTGGGCCACAGGTACTCTATTTTCAAAGTCCCACTCAATCACTTGGGTTGGCATTATAAGATCATGGCCAGAAAGACCATACAAAAGTGACCCATCATACTGTATTCATTATGCAGATCAATCAATGTTGATCAAACAATCAATATGCAGACCAAACAATCAGTCTTTACCTGCTGAAAGTGAAGAAGACTTGAAGCACTTGCTGACAGAAATCAGACTCAGCCTTCAGTATGGATTCCATGTCAATATTAAAAAAATTCTCACAACTGTACTAATTAATAAGTAACATTATGATAAACCGAGAAAAGACTCAAGTTGTTAAGTATTTCCTTTTGCTTAGATCTGAAATCACAGCCCATGGAAGCAGCAATAAAGAAACCTAAGAACATACTGCATTGGGAAAATATGTTGCAAAAGACCTCTTGAAAGTGTTAAAAATGAAAGATGTCACTTTGTGGAAAAAGGTGTCTCTGATGCAACCCGTGGTATTTCCAGTTGTCTCATACACAGGGAAAGCTGAAGAATGGATAAGGTAGACAGAAGAAGGATATACGACTTTGGATTATGGTGTTAGTGAAGAATATTGAATATAGCATGGATTCCAGAAGAATTAACATATTTCTCTTGAAAGAAGTACAGTGCAAATACTCCTTTGAAGTGAGGATGGCAATACTGTCTCATGTACTTGACATTTTATCACGAGAGACTATTCCCTGCAGTGGATTATCATGCTTGGTAAAACAGATGACCAGTGAAAAAGAGGAAAGCCCTCAAGGAGCTAGACTAGCAAAGTGGTTGCAACAGCGGGCTCAAATGCGGAAGTGGTTGTGAGAACCATGAAGGACTAAGCAGTCTTTTATTCCACTGCACGTGGGCTGGATGCTTTTCAGAACTGACTTGATGGCACCAAACATCAACAACAATACAAAACATCAGAAATAAGATTGATTGGCATCAAAGCAGAGAAATTCAGGTTATCACTCATTCTTTCCCAATGAAGACAAACTTAAAAAAGAACTTGCCAAGCCAGCCAAGTGCCGGAATTTAAATAAACTTAAATAAAAATAAACTTAATTTCTGAAAGTCAAAGATTTAAGATAAAGCCTTGCATCAGAACCTGCCTCCAGACATCCAGCTCTTGTTTTCACCTAATAACTAGGACTCTTGGCTGTCCTATAAGTGACAGAGAAAGTAGTACAAACAATCCTTTTTTAAAGTTTTAAATTAGGGGTTAAGTTTGGAAGTTAGGAAAAAATTGAACACCTTTAGTGTGGGAAACACTGCTTAAAAATGATATTTCACTACATGATGAACTTTTCAAGATTTTTCTGTTTTGAAAATAACTGAAAATATTAGGCTGCGTGTGACATTCAGAGAGTTGTTGAGACAAGAAGTCATTTGATTTTGAATAATTGCATCTCAAAAATGTTACAAGAATATTAGTAAAATGAATTACAGTACATTTATATCCTGTCATACTACAAAGTCATTAACAGAGACTGATATAATTATAAAGCAAATTGGCAAGACAGATAGTTTTATCTTTATATATATATTTTCTATATGAGATTCTGAAAGGCTTTTTTTTGTTTTGGCATTTTTCCCCTTTAATCAGGATTCTTCTATGAAATCTCAGATTAAAATGTTTCTCCTGGTATAAGAGGCAGTTGTTCATGGATGCTATCTGCCATACATCCCATTTCTTCTTATTATTCCTAACTCTCCTTATTCCTCTGTTGTCCAAGGCAAATTGCTGTGCCTTGGATAGCCTCTTACAAGCTTTTAATATTCAGGCACCACACACCACACACAGAAGCACAAACACATCAGGCCAATTAACCAGGGTGTTCCATGAAGCCACGACCCTAGATCTCTGAAACATGAATGCAAGTTATCATAAGGGTTTGGGTAGTACCTAAACAGCCTCACCAACTATGGCTCTTCTTTTGTGCTGTTGTTGTAAATATATCTATCAAAGACTGCTGTAAAAAGTACTGACCAAGCCAGCCAAGTGCTGTCAAGTCAGAAAAGTAGTGACAGTAGTTACATCAACTGGCTGTGCAACCTTACCCTTAACATATTTCCATCACCATTAACCCTCTCTTCTCTTTGCTTTCTGCTTCTAGTTGCCACTGATAAACTTTGTCCTCCATACAATTGTTTCTTCTTGTCTTTTTATATAGCCAAGCTAAAAGCCAAGTGACGTCGAGTCGGATCCGACTCATGGTGATCCTAGAGGCCAGAGTATAACTGCCCTCTGGAGTCTTCAAGGAGCACCAAAAGGTTAGCAGTTAGCAGTGGTAGCACTTAACCCACTACACCACCATGGTTTCCCATCTTTTTATATAAGTGAGGTTCTTGGCTTGGCTGGCGTATAATATTTGTTCTCTTGTGATTGACTCATTTTAGGATTTCTTGATTGGACCATAGTTTTAGAGAAAATCTGTCTTCTTGTTGCAGTTCTGCCACTGATAAGGTGGAGTCTCAGCCACATTCCCTTTTAACCTCCACAACTGGCTGATATTTTCCTATATCTTTCAAACACTTGTTATTTTCTGTAAAAATTTCTCAAACATTTGGTTCTTTGGATTCTGAAACTTTGCTCTGTCATAGGAATATATATTTTACAAAGGGGTAAAAACAGGGAGAGGTAGGGAACTTCTTTAAAGTGCCCACCGTGTTTCAGATTTTGTATTACAATAACCCTCTTAGAGAGGTTTGGTGCTTTTACAGCGATAAGCAAGCATTAATTGGTGGGGATAAATGTGAGCTCTTGATTGACTAAGAAACCAACATTTTGTCTACAGCAGTTTGTAATGTATCACAATCTCTTTGTCTTTCCATGTATCATTTGATTATAACTACTGTCTTGAGTCTGAAACCTTTGGGGGCTTTTTTTTTTTTTTTCTCTCAGAAGATACTTATTCATTGCCATCAAGTTCATTCTGACTTACAGAAACTCTACAAGACAGAGGAAAATTGCTGCATGAGGTTTCCAAGAAGCGACGGGTAGATCACACGGCCAACGTTCAGGTTAGCAGCCTCAGCTCTTAACCACTCCATCACCACTGGCTATTCCTTTGAGAGATATATCAATAAATTTAATAAACACGAGACAAGAACTCTATAGACTTACTCTCTAACAGTTTTGACACAGACCAATATTTATATGGTGGTGCAGTGGTTAGGAGCTCAGTTGTTAACCAAAAAGTTGGCAGGTTGAATCTACCATTCACTCGCTGGAAATCCTAGGGAAGCAGCTCTACTCTGTCCTACAGAGTCGTTACACAGGAATCAACTCAGTGGCAACAGGTTTGAATTGTTTTTTATTTTGTTTTTGCTAACAAAATAAGCCACAGATTTCATTTCAAATAAATACAAAAATAGAGTATCTAACATGAACCAAAAATAGGAAAAATATTGAGAGTATAATGATGAAAAAGAGCCACTACCTGATCCAAATACTCTCATAACGACATAGCAGAGTTACATGTGGGAACTGACTGATGTGTTCAAGAGACACTTGTTCTGCATTTTCATGTTCTGATACAGTGTCCCAGAATGACAAACATTTCCTTGCCAGCCATGTCAGCTATTGTGCCTCTCTTAGACTTGTCTGTTAGATTTGGGACTTATTCAGTAACTTGCTTAGTTTTATGTTAAAACATGACCACACTCTCAAAATATGCTATTTTTATTACTGAATAGTGTCAATTCACTCTTAGTCTGTGAGATTATTTTATACCATCCATCATTTTACACACTTGGGACATGTTGTCAGGAGACACCAGTCCCCGGAGAAGGACATCATGCTTGGTAAAGCGCAGGGTCAGCAAAAAGGAGCAGGACCCTCAACAAGGTGGATGGACACTGTCGCTGCAACACCGGGGTGAAGCACAGAAGCAACTGCGGGCACGGCGTAGGACCAGGCAATGCTTTGTTGTCCATGGGGCCACTGTGAGATGGAACTGAACTGACTAAATGGCACTTAACAACAACAATAATATCTACATAAGCTTAAAGTTTGTTTTCTCAAAAGTCCTTTTCATTTGAATAGAAGTTCCTACTTGTTTGTGACAGACACACCTAGAAGGCTCAGTGTTCATAGGTGAGTTAATAAAATCTTTCCTGTCATATCCCTGTTATAATCGTTTAAGCTACATGGCTACCTCTCTGTATGACATAACCACCTACCTGTCCTAGATTATAATGTGTGGGTATCTATCAGCACTGGCTAATTTATTTATTTTTTATGAAAAAAGTTAGGGGTAATAGAGACTTAAATGGATAGACAAAATTGATAGGAATGGATTATTTTAACAAGAGACCTAGAGGACAAAAATAAAAATGTCATAGAGTATGGAGTTTGGTGAATTATGATTTATCTTAGAGGGAGTCCTATTAATGGTAATGAAAAAGTACAGGGGTTGAGACTTGGAGTGGAACACTGAGTGAAGGTGAGAGAGGAGGTAAGTCAAGAGGTTGTAAGCCTAAAGTTTTAGATTTATGTTGATTTGAACTCAACTAAGATAGAGCTGATGAGATTGAAGCACCATCTAAAACCATAAATACATGACAGAGGACAATAAGCAGGTTCAGAGATGATGGCTATGGCGAATGGGAGAGATTTGTATAGCTGTGTGTCATGAGATTTGAAGAATCTGGGTTTCTGAAGTATGATAGTCCAGACATGGTTTTGACACTGCAAAAAGGAACAAGCAAAACACCTCTCCTACATTCTGGCTCTATAATACATAAGAAATGGAAGGAAGAAAAAAAAAAAATGTCCTTCTATAGAGAAGGTTTTGAAAACCCTAGTGGCATGTCAGCTAAGAGCTACTGTTGATAACAAAAAGTCGGTAATTCAAATCCAGCAGACATTTCTTGGAAATGCTATGGGGTAGTTTAAATCTGTCCTTTAGGGCAGCTATGCATCAGAATTGACTTGATGGCAGTGGTGTGCTTGGTGAGAGAAGGCTCTAAGGACAGTGTTTCCCATAAAGCACTGACAACTTTCATAGAAGGGGAGGAGCTGAAGGATATATTCCAGTAAGAACTTTGAGATACTGGGTAGCTTTAGGTATGAAGAAAGAGAATTTATAAAGCACATCATGGAAATATATACATATATTTTTTATTTTGCTTTGGGGAAGGTATGGATATTGAGAAGAGGCTGATTCAGAGTATATATTTAAGTCCCCAAATGTAAGTAAACTACATAGCAACTTAAATCTTTCCAATTATTCCAAATAATTCAAAAGATCAAGAAATAGAACAATAACATTGCATATTATCCCTTCCATAAGAAAAATTAATAACCTTTTAAAAATGGTTTTGGAATATCAATATTATATAGTATAGTTTGAGTTCATACTGAAAATCTTCTATTTTCTCAAAAAACAACATTTCTCTAATTTATTACTTCATTTAAATATTTAATTTTTACACATAGCACATGTTGTATAAAATGGGAACTCCAGAACACTTAAATGTGCTCTTAAGGAATCTGTATATGTATCAAGAGGCAGTCATGTGAACAGGACAAGGGGACACTGCATGGTTCAAAGTCAGGAAAGGTGTGTATCAGGGTTGTATCTTTCACCATACCTTTTCAACCCGTATGTTGAGCAAATAATCCAAGACGGTGGGTTATATGAAGAAGACTGAGGCATCATTAACAACCTGCATTATGTAGATGACACAAACTTGCTTGCTGGAAGTGAAGAAGATTTGAAAACACTTACTGATGAAGACTAAAGACCACAGCCTTCAGTATGGACTGCACCTCAACATCAAGAAAAGAAAAATCCTCACAAGTGGACCAGTAAGTAACATTGTCATCAACTGAGAAAGGATTGAGGTTGTCAAGGATTTCCTTCTATTTGGGTCTGCAATCAATGCTCATGGAAGCCACAGCCAAGAAGTCAAAAGATACATTGCACTGGGAAAATCTGATGCAAAGGATCTCTTTAAAGTCTTGAAAAGTAAAGATGTCACCTTGAAGACAAAAGTGAGCCTCACCCAAGCCATGGTATTTTTAATTGCATCATATGCATGTGAAAACTGGACAGTGAACAAAGATGACAGAAGAATCGATGTCTTTGCATTGTGGTACTGGAGAAGAATGTTGAATGTATCATGGATCACCAAAATAGTAAACAGATCTGTTCTAGAAGAAGAACAATCAGAGTGCTCCTTGGAAGCAAAGATGGCAAGACTGTGTCTTACATGCTTTGGACATGCTGTCAGGAAGGATCAGTCCCTGGAGAAGGACATCGTGCTTGCTAGAGTGGAGGGTCATCAAAAACAAGGAAGACCCTCAACGAGATGGATTGACACAGTGGCTGCAACAATGGGCTTAAACATAAAAATGATTGTGGGCGTGGCACAAGACCAGGCAGTGTTTCATTCTGTTGTTCATAGGGTCACTATGAGTTGGAACCAAATCAGCAGCACTTAGCAACAACAACATACAATACATACTATTTCAGGCACTGAGTTGTAAACTAAACATCAGAAAATGAAAATAAACATTCAATTTCACCTTTTTAAAATAATTTTCTGATAAAATTAACTTAATTCTCTCCAAGCAGTGTGTGGACACAGCCACTGTTTTTAGACAGGATAACTTGGTAGTGAATCCATCCTTCAACATTCTTTATTTCAATAGGCAAGTTCTATCAGCTCAACTTAGATAATGGGCTGGTTTCTGTAAGGTTTATATCAGTAAAAGCATAAGAGAATATTGAAACTCTTGTATCCTTTGTTGTAGAAATAACTGTTTCCATTGAAGACCTACTCTTTCTTCTATTCTGTTTCACCGTGGCTGTGTGTGTGTGCAGGCAAAAGGGTTAGCTTTCTAAATGAACAGAGGTGTCCATATTATGAGACAAGGCAATCTGACTCACAAAGGACCAGGTAATTCATTTTAAAATACTGCACCCATTTTGAAATGGAAGAATAAATGATCCTGATGACCATATATTTAACAATGAACATTAAAACCTTCTTTTCTGATTTGTTCTTTCTTTTAAATGCTCACAGTAGCACTTTGCTTGAATTTTTTCTATACAGTCCTGGGTCTCACCAGGTCATTATCACTGGCAGAGTCAGGATGAGGTTAGGTAACATATTATTCTACACAGAACTACCTGAGATCCTCTTTTTAGGTACTCAGCAACAAGACATTCTTTGAAGACGGTAAAAGCATTTCCAAAAAGAAAATTGGTAGCTTGTTGCACCATCTTAAAAGCAGTGAAGGCCCCGTGTGCTTTTCTCAGCAATGAGTTCTTTGAACATAGACTTCAAGCCTAAGAAAGGGAGTCTGAAACAGGTAGACCTTATCAGTTCACACAGAAGGCAGGATCGTTCTCTTCCAGTTCAGGTATATGTGCCCATAGATAAATCAAAATCCAGAGCCTAAAATGAGGAAACAATGTACTCTCCATAGCCATTCTAACTCAGAGAGATGAGCTGCACAAATTCACGTCTGAACGGATGAGAAATGACTGGATATTAGGTTTTTCACAAAAACTTACATTGTCATGTCTCTTAAATGGTTCATCCACCCTTCTCATTTGACCTCGTTACACGTAAAATGAGTATCAGGGTGTCCCGGCACTGCCACTGTAAATCTGACAGCTTCTTGCCCATGTTGAGCATCATCAGCAACCTAAATGCACCATTCTTTCAGAGTAGTTATAAAAAATAGAAACAAAAAAGAAAAAATTTGGGGACAAAGCCTGATATGTCACTCTGTAATTTTAGAATGACTGATATCACCCTGGATTAATTTAGCACCAAAAAGGCAGTTTCTGTCTACTACCTTAAGTTTGTAAAACAGAAATAAAAATTCAAAACAAGTGAGAGTGATCTCTCTTTGCTTATCAAGCGATTTCTAACTAAGAATATCATTTTCATAAATAGTAATTGTAACAATAGTTACTATTTTCAGGATATTGAAAAGTTACAGAGACATTAACATTAAAAGCCATTTTCAAAACATTTGTTCACAAGAAACAACTAGTCCTTTTAGGAGTCATTCTCAGTAGTTTTTATAAAGCTGTTTACATTTACATTCAACTTGTCTTTTATGGTTTCAAGATATTTCCTGAAGTATTTGAATACATTTTTGTGAGACTGAACAAGAACATGAATGAGTTCTAAGAGACAGTGAATATTTCAAAAAATAATGTTTGAGCCAATCAAACAAATTTGTGTGATACATTAAGAAGAATGTAACTTGAAATTTCAGATAGAATGATATGCTCTAATGATTTTCTCCTTTATCTCCCAAAAGATGTAGTTTGCTTCTTACTCTTATCCAGGGAAATGCCCTCTTTGACCTGGAAAGCTTGATCAACTCAACCAGCTCAGTACAGGCAGGGCGTTTTCATAAGTAAGTACCTGTCATTCACAAATACAGCTCCCCCCGTGACTCATTATGATTAAAGTAGAGGAGGGCACTTAGAGAGACAGAGATGAGAAGGGAAGATGAAGTCCTCTCAGTGGCTGTCAGTCTCTACTGACATTGTGAACTTCTATGAAAATTGCTAATCTATCTTTGCCTCAGTTACATGATGTCAGACACCATATACAATTTTCTAAAATAATGAAACAGGTTTTCTATACCTCAGAGTATTTTTTTGTTGTTTAAATTGAAAACTTTGCATATTGAATCTTCTTAAATAGATTACAGTG
Source organism: Heterohyrax brucei (assembly GCA_028571685.1). Taxonomy (NCBI): domain Eukaryota; kingdom Metazoa; phylum Chordata; class Mammalia; order Hyracoidea; family Procaviidae; genus Heterohyrax; species Heterohyrax brucei. The sequence goes on from CM053146.1 coordinate 27,567,678, forward strand.
AGCACAGGCTCATATTTTCTATGATGGAGTAGGTCAGTGCTTTTCAGACTGGTGCTCCGGGTCACCTTGGCTGCTTGTTAAAAATGTACACTGCTTAACTTCATCACCCATCTACTGAATCATAATTTCTATGACTGGGACCAATATTTAGCCAACTCTTAAAATGAATCTTAAGAGTCTGTGAGTGGTATAAACAGTTAATGTGCTTGGCTCTTAACCAAAATGTTGGCAGGTTGGTCTATCCAGAGGTGTGTAGGAAGAAAGGCCTGGTAATCCACTTCTGGAAAACCAGCCATTGAAAACTTCATAGAGCACAGTTTTCTTCTGCATACATGGTGTCACCATGAATTGCAAGAGATTAAATGTTGAAGGTTCTGTTGCTTGGAAACACTATGGGGCAGTTCTGTCCTATCGGGTCAACATGAGTTCAAACTGATTTGATGACAATGGGTTTGTTTTTTGTTTTATTTTAACTGAGGTTGTTATCAATACTTGTCCCTAAAATTGTTCAAAAATGGCTGTCATGGATTGAATTTTGTCCCCCCCAAAATATGTGTAGCAATTTGGCTGGGTCAGGATTCTGTATGTTCTGTGATTGCCCTCCATTTTATGATTTTCTTATGCTGTAAATCCTAATCTCTGCCTGTCGTTAACAGAGTGGATTATGTTAGAGAGGATTAGAGTGGGACTGTAAATCCCTTCCTAAGGTCACCTCTCTGCTCCACTGTAAACGGTGTTTCTGTAAAGTGTGGCTTGTAACACCTTTTATCCTACAAGGGATAGAAGGAAAGGGAGGCAAGCAGAGAGTTGGGAACTTCACACTATCAAGAAAGCAGCATCAGGAAAAGGTTGGTGTCCTACCTGCAGCGATAAGGTTCCTGCACCAAGATGCTCCCTGACCAAAGACTGATGCAACACAAGGACTCTCCTGCAGAGCCAACAGATGGGAAGCCCTCCCCTGGAGCGGACAGCCAGAATTCAGACTTGTAGCCTACTGGACTGCATAAACATAAACTTTGCTTTGTTCTGTTAGAGCAGCACTAGGTGACTAAAACAATGACATTTCAAGGAAGACCTAGCTACTATCTCTAGCAGCAGTCAAGAAATAAAACAATGCATTACACTGGACAGATATGATGTAAAAGACCTGTTCAGTGCTCAAAAGCAAAGACATCTCCTTGCAGACTAAGGTACGCCTGAATCAAGTCATGGTGTTTTCAGTCACCACACAGGCATGCAGGAGTTGCACAAGGAGTAAGGAAGACTGAAAAGAGAGTTGACACGTTTGACTCACGAGGTTGGTTAAGAATACTGAACACACCGTGAACTGTCAAAAGAACAAACAAATCTGTCTTGTAAGAAGTACAGTCAGAATGCTTCTTAGAAACAAGGTTGGTGAGACCTCCTCTCACACACCCTGAATATGTTGTCAGGAGGGGGTCAGTCCCTGCAGAAGGACATGATACTTGTTAAAGCAGAAGACTAGGGAAGAAGAGGCGGATCCTTGATGAGGTTAAAGTGACGCAGAGGTTCCAACAATAAGCTCAAGCACAACAGACACTGTGAGGATGAAGCAGGACATGGTCACTGAGTAGCAGTTGACTTGACGGCACATAACAATAAGAAACCTTCTCTAACAGACATATTATTTGTGGAATTTCTAGGTCACATACAGTGGCAGCTTAGAAATGCACTAGTCAGATTTCCTTCAAAAGAAACCACACCTGGAACACTCTGATAACTGGAACTAGAATCATTCCTGGAGCCCAGTCTTCAGACAAAGATTAGATAAAATGCAAAACATAAAACGATAGTTGGGAAAAGTGGCTTCTTAGTTCAAGCAGGTACACAGACCAAATGGGCAGCAACTGTCCAGAGGCGGGATGAGAAGCCAGGAAGGGACAGGAGCTGGTTGAAATGACATGGGAAACCGAGATTTCAAACAGAGAATGTGCTGTCACATTATAGGGATTGTGACTACTGTCATAACAACAGGTATAAATTTTTGTTGAGAAATTAACTTGAGCTGTAAATTTCACCTAAAACAAAATTTTTAAAAAAAGAGAGAAAGAATCTGCGGTGGGCAGTGCAGCACGGCTGTTAGTTCCACTGACTGTCCTTCTGAATCCGCCAGAAGGTTTATGCAGTGGCCATGCATCCACCAGGGGCTGCTCTCAGTGCAGACTGCTGGACAGGAAATGCCCTGAAGGGCAACTGTGGCTCAGGAGCTCCCCATCTGCCTACCCGAAAATGTCTCAGATGTGTCCTACAGTCTGAGGCACTTTCTACTCAATCCTACCTGACTCTTCCTATGCTCACAGGTATCAAGACTTGCACTGAGATCTGAGGATCCCCTGCTAACTTTTATTCTCCCTCTTTATCCTTTTTGAGGCTTTTTCCCCTAAGAAATTCCAAGATAGAACTAGATGTACATACGTACACGTATACATACATCTGGAAACTGGTGGTATGATGGTTAAGTGCTACCTCTGCTAACCAGAAGGTCAGCAGTTCAACTCTGCCAGACGATCCTTGGAAACTCTATGGGATCATTCTACTCGGTCTGTAGGGTTTTTATGAATCAGAATCTACTTGATGGGCTGGATATTTCTTTTTTTGCTATGTATACATATATGTAATATGATGTGCATACATATATCAAACCAAACATACATGTAGGATGTATATGGAAATCCTCATGACATACTAGTTAAATGCTATGGGTGCTAACCAGAATGTTAACCATTTGAATCTGCCAGGTGCTCCTTAGAAACTCCATGGGGCAGTTCTATTCTGTCCTGTAGGGTCACTATAAGTCAGAATCACTTTGATGGCAGTGAGTTTGGTTTTGGTTTTATGATGTATACAATAGTATCATATTGCATAAAATGTATATACAAAGAAACCTCTGAAACCTGAAACTTGATGGGACTGCATTGTTTCTCTGGGTCTCGTAAATGTTTCACCTTTCACAGGGTGCATGTCGTTTTCCTATCATTTGTTTTAGCGGAAGATATTTAAGCTCTTCTCTGACAAGTTTCTGCTTGCAAAGATTCTGGCATTTGCCCGTTTTTCTGTATTATCATTATTTAAACAATCTGTCCAAGCTCCCAAAGCTGGTAAGTGCTTAAGTGCTTAACAGGAGAAACAAACCTCTTATGGCCCCTTGAGTGTCAGAATAGAACTGTTTCACAGGGTTTTAAAGGGATGCTTTTTCAATAGGTCACCAAGCCTTTCTTTCAAGGCACCTCTAGGTGGACTCCAGCCCCTAATCTTCTGGTTAGCAGTGAGTACATTAATAATTTGCACTCCCCAGGGACTTATAAGTCCATACTTTTTTGCACTATACAGAGATGTCTCTCCTTAAACACTTATCTTGCAATTATGATGGCACTTGAAAACTCTTCACAAGTAAAATGCCAAGAGTCCTCACCACTTGAAGATGCCTTTCTAAGAATGAGCCTTCACATTTAGGACTGAATGATAAACAGCAGGCTTCCACTTTTTGTTTCCTCTCTGATTTGGAGCCATCCTTCCTTGCTAAAGCTCCCACAGTCCAAGAAGCATCTGGATAAACGTTCTGGGTGTCACGGAGTTTTTCTGCCATATGCTTGTAAACACCGAAGCAAGCTCAACAGATTACACAACCTAAAACCCTGAGAAAGGGTAATTCTGTGGAATATACATGGGGAATTGCAAGAAGACAGGGTTAAGGCAATAGAGTTGTTTCTGAGTGAGTTTGGGCTTTGATTTGCAATCTCTGCCAGGGTACAGGGCATGATTCTTGATGAAGAAGCCCTCATTGGTGAATAATTCTATGATTGTCCCATACAGAGCTGAAATATTAGCTGGATCTGTAATCTGTTTTGAAAGGTGTTTCAACCTCCCTCCCGCTGTCCCTCTTATCAACTTACTCACCATGTTTTGTGGAAGTTCCATAACTTACCTGACCTTAGGTGACAGAAACAGCATGGTGAGTTTCATGTTTTCCATTTTTTTTTTTTTTGGATGCCACTGTACCTCTTTCTGACAACACACATTACACCAGGCACCATATAACACCATATCACAATGGACATGCTCCTCAGGTACTTAATTTAAGTGTTTGGTGAAACACAATTCATTGTTTGTGGAATTCATGAAGAACCTCTAAATTGCAAGTTTAAAAACACTAAGTTTCCACTGGCTACTAACTAAAGTGGAAGGAGTTACATTATTACAGTTAGATAACAAGTATTTTCTTTGAATCTTGAGTTTAGCACTGCTCCGTGACCTTGGACAAGTAACCACAGCTCTCATTGTCCTCACCCGAAAAGGGCATAAAAGTGCTTATGTTAACAGTGCTGTGCAAGCTTTACATTTTATAACTTCATAATAGTTCATAAAGTACTGAAAGGAACACTCACTCTACTTTCAATTTGGGGGCCCATTTCAGACTGAGAAAGTAGGTCTACAATGCAGGCATTAACTTGAAGGACAAAATTTTAGGTATTACTGCTTTGGCTTGAATTATTTATTAGGCAAACTAATTTAACTAGAACATCCTTGTAACAATAGGTAAGAGGCAGTTTACATTTTTTATAGGTTAAAATAGTATAAGAGTAGCACACAGAATGGTTTTTTTTGCAAATAAGAGCTCTAACATAATTCTTTTTTTTTTACTGACAGAAAGTTTCTAAGAGTACTTTTGGTTTTGTTGGTACCAAATTAGGAGTCTGATGCTAGCACTACTCTTGAGTGATGCATATTCATGCCTATAATGGTATCGATTTTCTCACATTCTAACTAAATTTTTCTGTTTTTTTTTTAATTTATCCAACTTAGTAGTACAAAGAGTATCTGTTCGTTGATAAAAAGTGTGCTCATCTTTTGCACAACTGAGTTCAAGATATGATAAAGAATTAACCTAGAGTAGATCCTGTTGATTTTGTTCGTGTGGGCCATTAAGTCAATTCTCATAGAGATACTATAACATGGAATAGAATTGTCCCATATGGTGGCCTAGGCTCTAGTCTTTACTAGAGCAAACAGCTAGGTCTTTATACCTTCTGAGCCACTGGTAGGTTCAAATAACCTGAACCACTGCATCACCAACACTCCTTAAAGTTGATCTTAGGTTATGCTTTTAATTAACCTGAAAAATATGTCATACTTCAAAGATATGAATGATTTCCAAATGTTTATTCAAGAGTTAGTGTATGCTAGTGACAATGACTTGCAGCCACATATAGAAAGAGAAATGTACATTGGTAATAGATTTGAAACAGGAAGAAGTTACAGAGAACTCTCCAGTAGATACCTCCCCATACACATATAATACACACAAAAACACATTTCATTAACATAAGGTGTCCCAACTTTGGCACTTTTGATATTTTTTCAGGTGCTAATATGTAAGAACATAGGAAAGGTCAAGTGTTTTAGACAGGAAAAAGAAACACTACCCTGTATTTAAATTTTCTAGAGAATGATACCTGATAAAAGAAGCAATATCCTTTGTGCTCTTTTAAGGAATTATCTGTGGGAGATCAAATTGACAACCAAAAACAAAGCCTCACTGCTATCAGGTTGATTCTGATGTACAGCAACACCAGAGGACAGGGTGGAACTGCCCCACAGATTTCTAAGGAGAAGCTGTTGCATTTGAACTCCCAGCCTTTTGGTTAGCAGCTGTATTGTTTAAATACTATGCTACCAGGGCTCCATATTGATAATAGCAACCCTAAGATGGAAATGAGAGCCGTAAGGGGCAAATTGTCTAAGTTAAGGGTAGTGCCACAGTATGGGTAGTGTTAGTAAAATGGTGACAAGATTTGAAGTAGATAACTTTTCTCATTGATTTACATATGTAAAAATTGTTGAACTTGTGTATATTTGTTGATAAATTATCGCCAAAGGGGGGGTGGGAAGAAGTAATGCTTTTCAGAAAGCCAATTTTTGTTCTTATTTTCACATTGCAAATACATTCTCATGTCACTATCCACAGAGAACATCAGTTATCAAAGTAACAGGAGCAAGCATGTGGTCTGGAGGGTAAGTCAAAGTCACCATCTCCTCCCTGCTTCAGAGTGTCAAAGCCTGGAAAACGAGTTAGACATTTTCTCGTATCTCCCAGCAGGAGCTAAAGAGTTAGAGTTGCTTGGAATCAGAAGCAAAAGTATCTGGGAACAAATATTAGTACAGAGCTCCTTACAGTGAACAGTAAGTGAACCGTGGAGCAGAACACACAGAAGTTTCAAAACACACTGTACTACAAACCAAGGGAAGAATTAAAAAGCAAGACTGCACTATGAATTGTTGCAAAAGAGGAGACCTATATTTGTGCTTTTCATAGAAGGGTATTAATATGAAAGTCATTAAATAAAAATAAAACTGTAGAATATACAATATAGTGATCTCTGCTGTAGGAGGCTATATATATGCAAGCGTATGTGTTTATAAAGAGATGTTTTTGCAAAGATGCATAGGGAAATATTAATAATAGTTACTTCTGGGGCATGGCATTATTTAAACCCCTGGGATACTAGAATTTATTTGTAAAAATAGAATGAACTAGAGTTACTCTGATCAAAGCATGTAATAATTGATTCAAGTGCAGGGAACAAATGGACTTGACTTCTTTATTCCATCCCGTCACCATACAGAGGTGCTCTAATTGCAAGAACACATTTTAGTTCAGAAGTACTTGCAAACCCAGGACATAAAATCTCTGGTAACGTCCTCAAAAATGATAGTCAGCTCAACAGGGTAAAGACGATAATGTAACTCAAAGCAGAACCTTAATTCTTTTGTGACCATTTTCTTGTGGCATTCCATTTTCTAACATGCAAAAAAACTTTAGCCCTTTTGATGGATTTTTGTTTTTTCAAATGTAATGCCAACATTCTAGTTGGAGAACACAGTAGGTTTGGGAGGACACTTGAATAATCATGCACATTAAATCAAAATAGGGTTTTCCAGTGGATGCATTATCAGCATAGAAAAAGCTTCTCAGTTTTCCTGTATGCGCATGTGTGCATGCCTGTGTCTACGTGTGTGAAAGAGAGAAAGGAGGGTCAGAATTAACAAGCCAATCCAAGCCCCCTGACTTGGAGCACTGGACCATTTAACTTGCAGGGGTGTACTTAGGATGTTGTTGGAAAGCATAGCAGAATCTCCCAAGGTAAAGCACACCCAAACATAAAATTAGGGTACCCAAAGAACATCTGTATGAGTATATTCTGAGCACAGCCCTAAAGTCTAAATCATATGCCATGTAGTAGTCTATACAAAAGAATTAGAAGCTATTATTTTGCTATGGAAACCATAGCACAGATTAAAGGACATATGACACTCATTTAATAAATACTAGCTTCTACTTAGGCAATAAAGCATTTAATCAGTGTCCTAATCTAATTAGGATCCTTTATTCTTTCAATGAGAAGTCAATGAAAATGCATTATACTCAATAAATGTAATGTTTTATGCTAACTTAACGTATCATTATATTTACCCACTCAATATTTCAATGAACAAATGTTATTTACTTCTTGAGGAAAAACTACAGCAAATGTGTGAAATGACAATTTTTGAAAACAGTTTATTAATATATGTTCATACACTTATTAATTCTGAAAATGGTGATAAATCCCATTTGTAAATGTAACTTGCATTGTCTTCATATTATTTAGGAGAGAAAAAAGAGTAGCTATGAGGAAGGACATGATTTGCATTTGAATATAAAGATCTGTGATAAAGTTATGGTGTAATTTCATAATTTAAACTAAGTATATCAGGCATTAGATATCTACAGGATATGCTTTGAAAGTCAAATGACTACAGACTTGCACATAAAATGATAATATCTGGGTAGCACATGAATAATGCAAGAATGTACACTGAAATGTTCACATTAAATTTATCTGTAATGCTTCAGGCATAGTGGGTTGCCTTTAAATCCATTTATTTCTTAGGCCAGGCAATGACAACAACATGAAGAATCTGGTCTGACTCCTCTGCTCTTTATCTTCTTTTGACTCATTGCAGGATTAACATCGTTTCACACCTGAGACATCTAAATCCAGGGATAAAATATAAAGACTTTTTTTTTTTTTCCTATTGTGTAATCTCTGATTTCAAATAGGAAGATTGGTTTAAAGAAAGAAAAGAAGTCATAGGGAAATATTCCTTTCCCTGCCTTGTCTCTCTAGTAAATCCATTCTTTAACACCAAAAACAATTGCTGTAGAGTCAATACTGACTCATGTGGACTCAGTGTGTGCAGAGAAGAACTGAAGTCCATTGGATTTTTGAGGATGTGACCTTTCAGAAGCAGATCCCCAGAATTTTCTTCCCAGAAGCCTTTGGGTGGCTTCAAACTGTCAATCTTCTGATCAAGTGCTGCGCCATCCAGAACTACTTCTCTAACACCCAAAAAATTCAAACCAAATCTGTTGCCATTAAATTGATTCTGACTCATAGTGACTCATAGGACAGAGTAGAATTGACCCATATGATTTTTCAGGAGCACCTGGTAGATTTGAACTGCTAAGCTTTTGATTGGTGGCCATAGCACTTAACCACTACACCACCAGGGTTTCCTCTCTAATAATATCAGTGCAGCCTAAATCATGATCTTCCATTTTCTGAACTAATATAATTTTTCATCAGTTAGTACTCATTATACACACTGCATTGTGCTCTTTAAATCAATATACTTTTTTTAAAAAATACTTTTTTGCCCCCTGAATTTATCACAACCTAAAATAATCCTGTTTGAGAAATAATTTCCACCTTTTTTCAGTGCATTTATGACTTCCTAAGAGAAACAGTAATATAACATAGAAGGTAAAAAATATAAACTCAATTCTGAATACAGAGACCTTACAAACTGGAAAACAAAAACAAAAACAAAAAAAACATGGCCATCAAGTCAATTCTTGACAGGACACACCAGAACTGTCGCACAGTTTCCAAGGCTGTAACATTTACCAATCAGACTGCCATATCTTTCCCCTGTGAGCGGCTGGTTGGTTCAAACTGCTTTTAGGTAGCAGCCTGGTTCTTAACCCCTCCTTTTAGGTAGGAGTTTGGTGATAAGCAATTGCTACCACCTGAAATGTCTACAAAAGTTTGGCAGGTAATATAAATAAGAGAAATGTGCAAGAATAAGAAAATATTAATGGCAATGAGCACCAAGGTTAACAACAGAGAAAATGCCCTCTCTATGTGGATTACTCAACAGCCACTATGAGGAAATGCCATCCTGATTTTGTTAGTTTTTCTAATATTTCAAGAGAAAAACAGAAACATTGCTTAGCATTTATCATCATCTATTTATTAAAATGGTGACAAGTAACTCCTTTTTAAATTTATTATGATCCATGCTTGAACCCACACTGTGAAGGGTCAAACTAAATTCATCTATGGGCCAGATTAATACTTCTCTGTTAAAATCCTTAAACAAGAAGGTTAAGACAATGTTTTTTTTTTTTTTTTTTTAACATATGTTATGTGACACAGAGCTTTCTTTGTTTTTCCTATTGCACAATAATTACATAAATACATTTTAAATGACTTATCAGGCCATGAGAATTTCACTAGCTTCACTTCACATCTAGCTTTTCACATTACTTAAAATATGCTGTAAATTTGATTCTTATTTCTATCAAAAAGTTAAGAAAACAAGTCACAGCCTAAGCTGACAGCTCGGAGAATTTCATGCAAAACCTAAAAATGGGCATCAGTCTCTGCATGAAAAACGGAGTAAAAAGTTCCATGTCATAAAGTGTGTTACAGCCTCCCTTCGCTTGTCTCAATAATGTGCTATACATATTCTCGTGAACTTGGGTTTGGAACATACCACACAATTATCTTGTATTTATAGCTTTCAGGTCTGACAAGTGTTTTACCCATACAAAAACAATAGTAATGTAGGAATTCATGCCATGAGAAATGGAAACTTCTGAGGGGCAGAGTCAAGATGGCCAACTAAGCCCACGTCTCCTTCTATCCCTCTGGAAACCAAGACCTGAATTGACAATCAAACAGAGCCTTTTGATCACCTAATCAGCCTCAGGACATGGCACAGAGCTGTTAATTGGGACTTTATATCACCCAGCGAAAAACCTCCTCTCTTTCGCTGACTCCCACTCCTGGCTAGCCCCGGCTCTCACGGATGGAAGGTAAACGCACCACTGTGACTTTTTTTTCCTCGGTCTCGGCTGGCGGGCAGAGTTGGGCCTTGCCCGGTGGCGGGACTCAGACACGCTGCTGAGGGGATAGGCAGGCGAAATTCCCATATTCTGAGAGCCAGGCTCAGGACTCTGTTAATCTAGACACTTTGAGCCTTTCGTTTTGTAGCTGCCTCAGTGGGGTTTGTGCGGAACTCCGCGGTCAGGGTGCGGGACGCCATGTTGGTACCGAGATTTTAGCAGGACCTCGTTCTTAGCCTGGGAGCCAGCGCCTGCAAATGGGACAGCGCTTCTCCGTCAGAAAAGTAGTGATTTTGCACGGTGCTGCCTACATTGGGGGCCCTGCAACAGAAGCAGAGGAATCGATGCCTCTGGGCACCTTTAGCCCCCCTGTCTGCTGCCTGTGTGGAGGACGCCATCTTGGGTACGGTGGCCGCAGCTAGACCTAATTCTTAGCTTAGGAGCCAGAGCCTGCCCACAAGAAAGTGCTTTTCTATCACAAAACCAGTACTCGACGCAGTGTTGGATAAGGCTAGGCCCTGTCAGCAGAGGCCAACAGGGCAATAGCATTGCTGTATTCTGAACTATTTTGTTATCATCTGGGGTTGGATACAGTGGCACTTACTTTGTCAGATGGGAAGAGGGACCTCTACACCTGACAACCTAACTGACTTGTGAACTGATCAGATACCTTTTGCTTTACATTTGAAGACAGCCTAGAGAAACATTTGCAATCCATCCTCACAGTACCTCTTCCAGCCTCTATATACTCACATGGGACCCAAAAAGCAACAGACAATTGTGGCATACAAGCAATCACTCATGGCTTCAGAAGGCTCCCAAACAAAGCAACCAACGAGTTTTCCAGATGAAGAAACTTATGAAAGCATAAGGAAGTGAATACAAATTGATTATATACAGGGCCCTTCTAGACCTTATACAAAATGCAGCAGAACAAAATGAAAAATTAAGCAAGTTGTTCGATCTGATGGAACACCAGTACTCTGAAATCCAACAGATCAAGAAGAAAATCAAAGACATAGAAACTTCCATGCAAACCCAAGAAAAAAGAATGGAACAAATGGAAAAAAGAATTTCTGACTTGGAAGACAGAGACAGAGCTACTGATGCCAGTGTCTATGAGCAGAAATCAGAAAAAAGAAACAAGAAAAACGAAGAAACATTAAGAAGCATGTGGGACTCCATTAAGAGGAACAACCTTCGATTAATTGGAGTCCCTGAACAGGGTGAGACATCTGAGAACACAGAGAGTATTGTTGCTGAGCTGCTGAAAGAAAACTTCCCAGAAATCATGAAGGAAGAGAATATAGACATCTCAGATGCATATCGTACACCACCCAATATAGATCTCAAAAGAAAGACTCCAAGACATATTATAATCAAGCTTAACAAAATGAAACATAAGCAGCAACTCTTAAAGGCAGCAAGACTCAAGGCAAAGCTAACATTCAGAGGGAAACCCTGTAGGCTCTCGTCAGACTTCTCAGCAGAAACCATGCTGGCACGGAGACAGTGGCACGACACATTCAAAGTCTTCAAGGAGAAGAACTTCCAACCAAGAATTATATATCCTGCAAAACTGTCTTTCAAATATGAAAATGAAATTAAGACATTTCCAAATAAACAGAAACTCAGAGACTTTGTAAAAACCAAACCCAAACTACAAGAAATACTGAAAGAAGTTCTTGGCTTTGGCTTAGAAGAATGAAACCACTAACTTTATATTTTAGAATGACACACTACTCAATACTCATTTAGGGAAGGCTCCAAAGTATATCACAGCTTTGATTTGGAAAGAAGCAATCCAATGATCATCATGAAAACTATGGTGTCATCATAATAAAAGAGGGATGTACTACAGTCGTTATAGTCCTTCCAGATGGAGAGGAAGATGACCAGACTGGTAGTAATTAAAATTGGGTTTATAAATAGTTTATTAAGGGGGTTCATAGGGGCAGCTGTAAAGCACAACAAAGATGTATCATACCATTTCAAGAAATCTAACACACGAGTCTCAGCAACTATAAAACCAGCTCTGAAAAAGGTGAAAAATCAACTCACAAAAAAGAGTGTCCCAGAACAGACTAATAAGAACAACAGAGAAAACATCAACCTAAAAATAAACATATCACAATGGCAGCAGTGAACACATACCTATCCATAATTACACTGAATGTGAATGGACTGAATGTTCCAGTAAAGAGACACCGAGTGTCATCTTGGATCAAAAGACACGACCCATCCATCTGTTGTCTACAAGAAACTCACTTGAGACCTAAACACAGGAACAAACTGAAAATTAAAGGATGGAAGAATATATATCAAGCTAACAATGAACAAGGAAGAGCAGGTGTGGCAATTCTAATCTCAGACAAAATCAATTTTAATGTCAAATCCACCATCGTGGACAAAGATGGACACTATTTATTACTGAAAGGTTCAGTACACAAGCAAGACTTAACTATATTAAACATTTATGCACCTAATGTCAGAGCACCTAAATATGTTGAAGAAACACTGACTACACTCAAAAGAGAGTTAGATGACTCCACAATAATATTGGGAGACTTTAACACTCCACTCTCATTACTAGACAGATCATCTAGAAAAAAGCTCAGTAAAGATACAGAAGACTTCATTGACACAATTAACCAACTAAACCTCATTGATATATACAGAACTTTCCACCTCTCAGCAGACAACTACACCTTCTTCTCTAGTGCACATGGAACATTCTCCAGAATTGACCATGTGATAGGCCATAATGCAATGCTCAACAATATCCATACCACTGAATTATTGCAAAGCATCTTCTCAGATCATAAAGCCATCAAACTTGAAATCAATAGCAGAAAAAACAGAGATAGAAAGTGGAACTCTTGGAAACTGAACAACATCTTGCTCAAAAAAACATGGGTTATAGAGGAAATCAGGGATCAATTAAAGAAATTCATGGATTCCAATGAGAACGAAAACACTTCCTACCAGAACCTATGGGATACAGTCAAAGCTGTGCTCAGAGGTCTGTTTATCTCCATAAATGCACACATCTGGAAGGAAGAAAGAAACCAAATCAAGGAACTAACTCTACAGCTTGAACAAGTAGAAAGAAAACAACAGAGGAACCCCTCGGGCACCGGAAGAAAGGAGATCATAAAGATTAGAGCAGAGTTAAATGAATTAGAGAATAGAAAAACAATTGAAAAAATTGAAAAGACCAAAAGCTGGTTTTTTGAAAAGATCAAGAAAATTGATAAACCACTGGCTAAACTTACTAAAGAAAAGCAGGAAAGGAAACAATTAACCCAAATTAGAAATGAGAAGGGAGTTGTCACCACAGATGCAACAGAAATCAAATCATCATAACAGAATACCATGAAAGACTGTACTCTAACAAATTTGAAAACCTAGGGGAAATGGACAAATTCCTTGACTCATACTACCTACCCAAATTATCACAACGTGAAGCAGAACAACTTAATAAACCCATCACAAAGGAAGAGATTGAAAAGGTCATCAAAACACTGCCAACCCAAAAAAGTCCGGGCCCAGATGACTTCA